>CM076584.1:797507515-799909815 GCA_034641835.2 Pinus albicaulis | reverse complement strand
GAAGAGGTCTTTTTGCTTGCTGCTGCAGCTCCTTTGGGCTGTTTTTTTTGTGGACCTTGTTGATGGGATGATATAGGGGTGGAGACTTTTCTTTCTCTGCAGACATTTATGTAATGAGTGGTTTATGCACTCTGAAATTTGTGATGCCAAGCCACTGTGATACTGAATGTGATCAGGTTTGTTTTCTGGCATTGATGTCTCGATGTTTCTCGCTGTTGCACAGCTGAGAACGAATTGATGTAATGTGGATGCTGGACCTACTCGACTTTGTACGGTAATATATATGTGACAAATAATAAAACCTTCTTCAGTTTCTAGTTGCTATGTGAATATATGTGTGAAATAATAAGTGAAATTTTGGATGGCATGTGAAATAATAATTTTTGTAATTTATGTTTTTTAAATTAGAAGAATTTGTAATAAGATTGGTTTTGCATTATATTTGTTTTCTATTTTGATAATTAAAAGAATGTGTCAATTTGGTTTTGTATTTTTTTTTTAACACATTTAGATAAGTCCAATATAAATATATTTTCTTTTAGTTCGGAAGTTATATAAATTGGTAAGGATTATGTCATCAGTACAAATATTTAGTATTATTATAATTTTAGTTGAGAGTTATTAAGATAGTATCGCTATAACTTTTAGTTGAAAGTTATGTGAAACTCTAATAATTATAATTTAATTTTAAAATTATAAATAAATTAAATACTAAACTAATGTATTATATTTTAAATATATTATATTTAAAAGATAATAGCATAGTATTTTTAAACTTTATATTTTATATTAATTATATATTTTCTCTACCTTATTTTAATTGATATTGATATAGTATATGTGTAGTAAATTATATTATTAAAAGTTTTTTAATTATGTCACTGATTTTCAATAGTAAATTTGAATTTTTGCTCACTTATTACCACATTTCATCCACCGTTTATCTTATATGATTAAACTAGATTTATGACTTGTTAAAAAGTTACCAACACTCCTATCTTCAATATGACTAGGCCCATGCAAAACCCCTTGAAACATTTTTAACGATTTTGAATTTTAAACCATAGTTTTTAGTCTTGTTGTGTTATTAAATGAGAATTTCTCATAATTTATAAAAAGTTGTTATTTTTTAAATATTATTTAAAAGTTATAATTTAAATAATATTAATATTTTAATATTTTTAAATGTAAATTTTACATCAAATTTGTAATCTATAATATAATTTAATATTATAAATGTTATTAGCATTTTTAACTATATATTCCAATTTTAAAGTTTAAAATATATTTAACATAATTGTTTCGTTGTAATGTGGGTAAACTTAAAAAAAAAAACTTTTATAATTAGTCTTTGTATTATTATTCAATATGAGTTTAACAAAATAAAAATAATTTTTTTTTTAATTGTACATTGATGATGATGGTTATCATTAGTTAAGCCCAATGTCGTCTATTGGACCTTAAAAGAAGAGAAAGAATCTAAATTTGATTCTTCAAAATCTTGTTTCTATGGTCAAAGAGAAGGGGAATAAGTGCTCCAAGGTTGCTATAGGTGGGTTGGCTTAATAGGTCAAGAATATTGGAAGTGTGACAGATGGTAGGGAATTGAGAGAAAATGTGAGTAAGAGTTCGACAGTCTAAAAGGAAGTGTTTTTCATCTTCCTCCTTCTTAGAATCGCAAATTCGACAGATTCTATCATTTCAAGGGGTCTTGGGAATAGATTACCGCCCAGTCTCACATCAAAGCTAATGGGAATTAGTTCTTATCTTAGCGATGTTCATTTTTTTCTTATTGTTGGACAACACAAAGAGATAAGTCTGATTATCAAGGGTGGGGTTGATGAATTCCTTATAGTACCATAACTTCATTTTACCCTCTAGAAGTGTAGGAATAAAAGGACCCCCCAACACAAAAATGAGGAAATGACTGAAATTTTCACCCAGGACGAGCTCCCTCCACAAACTACAGATCCCACTTAGAAAACAAAAATGACAACCATTGAAGAAACAATAACAAAGAAAGAAGTGATATCATGAATTAAAAGATATCACAAAATAAAGAGCTTTGAATCTAATAAGGAGCCCCCCATGTTTCAAACCATGTGGATATGGCATGGGCTATTATGTAACACAACCTAGGGGTTTGGAAGGAAGTAAAAAAGAAGAAAGGGAAGAAAAGAAAAGTAGATGATTTCTACAAGTATACAGGTCGGTAAGCACTCTAGCTTATTTTACTTTTTTTTGCTCAGTTTTGAGGGCTTTAAGCCACTATTATGATGGATCCAAGTGATCATTTTTTTCCTAAATACATGTCAGTTATGTATCTACAAAATTTAATTTTATTTCTTTTGATAAATAAAGAAGGAGAGATAATGATGATGATGAGTAACTCCTGAAATCATAGCCCAAATGGATGAAACTAGATACGGGGTCTTCTTTCTCGTTCACACGACCAACTAATGTATGAGTCTATCCATGTGAATCAATGAGGTAGAGTCGACCATGGTAGACACCATCTGATTGCCGACCAATGAAGATTACATCCAACTAATAAATGGAAATTTCTAGTGGACACAATGTCTAGATTATGAAAACAGGACCTTTAGATGTCGCATATGTAACAAAACATGGTTGTTATAGGCCATTTTTTCACATCCAACCAAAGTGAGCCTCCTAATGGGATCAATCAAAATCCTATTCCCCTTGTCATCATCTTGCACAAAGCCCTAATCATGTACCTTTCATCCCTCATAATTTCAATCCTAAACTGCCCTATCTGAGCCAGTTTGAGGACCAATGCTCTCTGCAAGCCTACTAGGTACGCACACCTATAGGTTGCTCCACTTTGGCCAGTGTTGGTCACTAGCAGGTTGCTCTCCTTTATACCTGCGGTGGTTCTATAATTTTGGGAGAATGATCGAGATTTCAGAAGCTTCACCTTCAAGGAGTTTCTAGAATTGTTTTCAACTACTTAACTTGGATTGACATTCGGATCCTATCCTACCCTACTTTGGAGTTTTCACCACTTATCCTTTGATCCTATCCTCCATCAAAGGTGGATCTAAAACCTTAGAATGGTAATTGGATAAGAACTCCCAACTTACCCCTCTCTCCTATATATTTAACCTCTTTCCTATGCAAAGGTTGGTGAATGAATGGTTGGCTTTGGAGAGTGATTCTGCACTTATTCTGCTGCAGCAAGTAGTTATCATCTCATTCATAGGGTGACTGGAGGTGCAAATTATGACAAGGAAAGGACAAGTTAACAACTTGGAGGATCTCTTCTACAAGATTAAATGCCACTTATGGTTGTAATCTCCTTCCATTTATATTAATGAAAATAATTCTTTGTTTTCCTATATGTGATGTCATTATTTCACTTATTTAAATACTATGTAGACTATTGAATAAAGTATTTATATGATACTACATACATCTCGTAGTTTCTCGGCTTGTGTTATCTGACTGTGCAAGATCTAATTTTGGTGATCAAAGCTGAAATTGGAGCTTCCAAGCTAAAGAAGGACCGAAGTGAGCGACGGTTTCCAGGTAGGCCTCACTCATGATCTATTTAAGTTAAGGAAAATCATTCAGTTTCCTGTCTCTATGTTGTTCTAGGTTGACCACCAAACCTAGGGGAGATACCTTTGTCCACAATCGAAAATCCCGTATAACAAATTAGATACCATATTGGGGAAAAAAATATTCCCTTGTTGGTTTTTCTTGTCCTTTGTGTTTGATTACCTCCTTGAAAGGCCTTTGTTGCATCATCCAACCAAGAATAGACCTAGGAAATGGATTCATTCAACGATTTTTGCAAATTTTGTGTCGGAAACCTCTTTCCCAGGCCCAACACTCCACTAGTGCCTTTGAAAAAACATTGCACCTCACCCAGACCCACTTTGTTCCAGCGTTGCAAAGAATTGGTGCCCTCTCTACACCAACGTTGGTCCCTATTTTTGCACTAGTTTTTCCTTTGGTTTTTGAGCCTCTCTTTCATCAGCCTGCTTCCAGCTGAGTTTCCTTGACTCTTCAGTGTCTTGTGGTCTATCTAAAACCCAAATTTAGTTTTCATTCGTGGTTGCTTGCCTTTGATAATAATTGGTTTCAATTTTTCATTGTTCTTTTCGTTTGGTTGCTTGCAAACTTGTTTTGTTTGATTCTTGATCTCTTGGATGAATTTTTTTATTTGAGACATCATTCTGAAACATGTAACTGAATCAGTAATTGAACATTTTCATCTTAGTTTTCTTCATTTTGAAAATTAAGTGTGGTGAAAAGAAAAATTTTGCATTTTCCATTTAGGGTATTTCATGTGCATTGGATTGGGAACAATTACATCGAAAGGGAAATTGCATCTTGCATCTTGTTTGTTTGATTAGGAACAGATTGGGTCAAAAGGGAAATTTCATTCAAGAAAACCATTGCCGTCTGCCGTCTCACCACTAACTTCTCGCAATTATCTCTTTTGTGATAGGAATTTCCAACTCTCCGAAGATGCAAGAGAACGAGGTGACAGCCACGGGAGTACCAAAAGGATGGACAAGCCACACATTAAAGTTTTATATCAAATGACAAATATTCCAAGGATGGGCCGTAAAGAAATAAGGTAGTGAAATCCGCATGTATGAAAGCCAATAGAGTAAGTAAAGCAATGGGCGGAGTGTAAAAATTATAAATAAAAAGGAGATATAAAAGGTAAAGGGGACGCCAGCTAAACACATGAACGATGTATTAAAAAGAGCTGCCGATTACGTACGAAAGCATGTGGAGAAAGTCCGAGGGGGTCGAGCAGCGGGGAAAGGACGAGACCCATACCCCCGCAGACTGGTGACATGTGGCATGGCGAAGACTTGATGTTATGAGGAGATAATAAGAACAGGCTGCGGGATGTAATTACGTGGCGGAGCTAAGGTAGACCCACACGGCGGGGAAAGCCATGTGTTAGTTCGACGTTGGAAGTTACATGTAGCAAGAATTGGACAACATATGAGGATAAAAGGTAAGGTAAAGTCTGTTAGGTCAGCTGGTACTGAGACCCGTACCAGCCTTAAACCCGACACGAGGTGCACACCTACACCTTGATAACCCCAATCCCCATGCGCCACGTGTCTCATTGTCAGTGTCCTTACGACACTTGCCTTCATCATTCCACTCATCCGCCTTTTTAACTCCAACAGTCTACTCCAGTAGTAACAAACTCCCGTATTTCTCTCCAGTAAAAAGACACAGGTGGTTTTCTACGAAAAATACCAAGTAGGGAAGAGCGCCTGGTATACCCCAATCACTGTTAGGGTTCCCCGCGTCGCTTTCCCGAGCATTGTCACCCTCTGTTCAGGTATTTCATTCTCCATTTTCCCTCAGTTTCCTTTCTCTTTTTGAAATTGTTAAAATGTCAGCCATGGGGAGAGGAACGCCCAAGAAGAACGAGCCTGAAACTCCCCAAGTCCGTGAGTCTAGGAACCCCCCTAGTTTTGAACCCCTCTGCGACTTGTAGTCTGGCATCTGTGACCCAAAGTATCCTTTTGACATACGCAGTATCAAACCCCTGCTTTTTGGCCACCACTGCAAGAATGCAGATCATTTCTGAGTTATCGTGTCTGGCTTCTACCACCATATCACTCCCCAGGTCCATTCTTGTATTGATTTCATCGCCTGGCTCAGGGATGCCTATGATGTAAATCGGGGCGCTTTCGTTTCTCCTCAGGGGAATGTAATTTTTTCCCTTTCCCCCGATGTTATCAGGCAGGCCCTCCGTTTCCCTCCCAGCGACACATACTTCAGTTTCAAAGATGAAACCTTACTAGCCTAGTTCAATAAGCTGTCAAAAGAAGCCCGCCGTGCCTTCATATCCTCCATAACCATCGACCAGGCAACTGCCCTGCCTACATTGGAGCCGTTTTCACTAAGTCTATTCGTCGAGGAGGTTCGACCTGTTCTGTCACTCATTGCTGACCTTTTGGGGACAGGGAGCCCAGAGGACATTTCTATGGTATGCATTCGCTTTCTATGGCTCATGTCACAGAACGAGGTTATGTTGGACATCCCGGGTTTCCTCTCCTTAGCTATCCTAACCCAATTCCAAGAGCTCACACAAGCCCGTAAGTTTCGCTTCTGCTCAATGGTGTTCTACCTCTTCTTGTTCCAGCATGCAGATAAGTTTGACCATTTGGGGTTGGATAGGGTCTATTCTGAGAATTCTCAACCCAGACCAGTCTTCGAATGGAATTTCTCTGTCCGTCATTTACCTAGGGGAGAGGGTTATGCGAACTTCGTGAACACTTTCATGTCTGTCGCCTACACCATCATTCACGACACACCTTCCCCTAGGGTTTTCCCAGAGATGAAACGCTGGCTGCAGGCTGGGAAATACCAGTGTACTGGAGATTGGTTCCTTTCTGAAGATTGCACTGAAATTCGGGTCCATGGAGCCGAAGTTGCTCCATACCGGTTACCAGTTTTCCCCATCCGACGAGTTTACGCCCTCGAGTACATCCGGCAAGCTCTCAAAGCCGACCAGCTTCATTTTTTCCCTGCTAAGAAAGGCTACATCCTAAGGCTTCCTGTCCAAATTGGCCCATTCGTGGTAAACTCTAGATATGCCCTCCCAATTGCTGAAAAAATGCTACAAAACATGGACCTGAGGTTGGGGACAAGCTGGGCTTATGACCCATGAGAAATCATTTCAAATAAAAGAAAAAGAAACAGGTCTACGCCCTACATACATGAGCCGAGGCCATTTATGGAGTGGAGGGCTAACCTCGAAATTTGGCCCATGTTTTCGCAGATGGAGACAGACTCATCTGCTACAGGGGAGGAGGAGGAAGTAAACAGGGGCGGCGAAGAAGAGGCAGGCACCTCCGGAGGAGCACCACCGCCCAAGAGGCAGAGGGTGGCCACCAGTGAAGCAGAGGTAATAGGAGAAGGGCAATTACTGGAACCCTTCACGAAATTTGGCGAATTCGATAAAGGCAAGGCAGGGATAACAATGCTGAGAGACAGTGTCGCCTCCTCCGATTACACAGAAGTTACACAAGCCATCATCGAGCCCACTTCGTCCAAGGAGAGCGAAAGGGAGTGGATGAATAAAACCATCCGAGACAAATACAAGGCTGAGTTAGGGGGGTTTGTTGAAAAATACCATACCAGGCTCTCCGCCTCTATCAATGTAGACACTGAAAGCCTGGTACTGTCTATGGCGGAGGCCATCCTGGACCCAAATTCTGATGTTCCTAGTTATAAGGTGCTCGAATTGGCCATTGATATGAAGAAAGTACCGGTCCACGACATGAACAACCTGTTCCAAACGATCTGCGACATGATGAAGGACAAACTATCGCAGATTACCCTCGCATTAAAAAAGACAGAACATAAATATGACCAGCTGAGGGATTCCTTTGTCGCGGAACAGAATGCTTGTCGTGCCAACGCACATCAGGTGCGTGATCTCCAGGATCAAATCAAAAACCAAGATGAAGGAGGGAAAGGTACACAAGCAGCACTTATAACTAAGTTGCAGAAGGATATCACAGCCGCAAAGAAACAGGCTCGCATACCAGCTTCGCATCCTGTACAAACTGCTGAATTGGTACAAGCAGAGGAAGAGAAAAAGGAACTGTCTGCTAGGCTTTTTAGGGAGAGAGAAGAGAAGGAAAAGATGGCCAAGAGGATGGGCGAGTTAGAAAACAGAGCAACGGAGCTACAAACCTGGTGGGATTCACACAGTTGTCATACGGCTGAAGCATCAAGCGGAACTGGCT
Organism: Pinus albicaulis; assembly: GCA_034641835.2. Taxonomy (NCBI): domain Eukaryota; kingdom Viridiplantae; phylum Streptophyta; class Pinopsida; order Pinales; family Pinaceae; genus Pinus; species Pinus albicaulis. The sequence continues at coordinate 799,902,055 of CM076584.1, read as the reverse complement.
CAGTGGCAGCACAACTATCCACAGCTAAAGCTGAGATCGAAGTATTGGAGAAACAAGCATCCACGACCAGGCAAAAGGTCGCAGAATTGGAGGGCGCCCTGGCCGAAAAGGCCAGAACAGTTGAAGAGCTACAAAGGGAAGTCGAGGAAGAGAAAAAGGTCACGGCTGAGCAGCACCAAACCATTGCTGATATGAGAAGTCGAGCAAAGGGGAACCTCACCCTTCTCGAGGCCAAAAGCTTAATCTGGTTAGACATAATCACGGCGGTAACCGAGCAATGGGAATTCTTGACAATGATAGGGGAGCTCAAGTCCACTATTCCTTATCTCAACAGAAAGTTGCAGGAGGCAGGGGGTGATCTGCCTAACAGAGCTCAACACACTGGGGACTACATCTCATTTCTTTATGCACTAAGGGCAAACGACTTGGGGAAACATGGCATCTCCAGTCGATTTACAGAGGTCATCGAGTGTCAAAATATTATCGATAAAGAGGAAGCTCGAGCAGCGGCTTCAAGGGCCCTTCAACGGGTGGCCGACAGTGTTGAACAGTTTGACGAGGTATGGGATGAGATCACCACAGCCAGACTCCCTTCCTGTTGGGAACCAACTGCCCCTGCCGTGCTTGTGCTTCTAGACCAATACATAGCGAGTTTACAAATGGAAAGAGATCGGACTGACCTCCAAATGGGGAAAGCGACCCAGCTCAAGGCCAGTACTATTGTCACAGTCCTCAAAAAGGAGTTCAATCTCCTTTACATGATCAGACACCGGCTCCCTACTGAGGCAAGTATTCACGCTCTCGGCGAAGCTTTTATCAAAGTGGAGAAGCTCTCAGCGATGCCAGAACCAACCCCCGAGAGTCAGCAGAGATTGACACAGTTCATGAGTCAGCATACTAGTTCCTTCGCAAACGTGCCTCCGCCAGAATCTGCAACGGCTTCCACTCAGCCTCACCCGTGACTTTTCAGTTAACTCATGATATGGTCTAAACGGCCGATTTCACTTTCATTTAGTTTATTTCTTTCAAAGTTCCGAGTGGGTTTTTTTTCCCCCACTCTTGCATTTTACTTTTTACATCAAACATTTGTTTAAGTTTCTGTTTTTGAAATTGGCCTGGGGCCTGTTTATGCATGATGGGAGGGCTGATTCCCCATCATGAAATTTTGCTGTTATGAAAATGACTTCTAACAAATTTTGTTCATGCAAAGAAGATATTTCCCCGAAATATCTTCTCGCTGAAATGAGAGGAATCCTATATAAGGTAGATAAAAGAAGAAAGAAAGGTTCCAATTCTGGGGAAGAAATTGACTGTGTAAGGATATTCTGTATGTGTATTGTAAAGACTCAAATGCTAATGTGAAGAGCCCGTTGGGCTTCAATGATAAGGAGTTATACTTTAATAAGGATTTCGGCCTTGGTTTATGGTAGTGTGTTATTCTCTCTTGTTTATTGCATATCGTTGTTCATTTCATTTACATCCGTGTCTCTGGTATTATATTCTGGAATGCGAGTGCCCCGTTGTTTCTGATATGAATTTATCTCTTTGATACTTATATCGTAAGCTTCCTGGTACTTTAAAAATGGCTAAGGTATAATACAGTGTTTCATCTCCAATTCATACATATTTCTACTATATTGGCCATTACGAAGCGCTATTGACGAAAGTTACCAGCATGTATGGATTCTTAGTTATATAAGCCCACCATATGCTGGGAAACTCTTCTTGGTGCCGTCTTCATAACAGTTAATATCTACTTCGTTCTATGCAGATCAGTAGCCACCTTTATATATCTTCTTTTTCTGCCATATATCATGAATCCGGCCCTGTTTACTGTGAACTGTCTTAAAGTTGTCTGATACAGCAGTGTTTGAGTTCAGCATTACATTCATCCAGTATTACTCTTTAAGCATCAAGCTGTCTGAAGTTTTGGTTCCACTCAAATATTATTCTCTGTTCGTAAAGAAGTAGTATGAGAGCCCTGTCTTTTTTAAACGTTAAACGTTGTTATGTGTCCTCTGCTCTCCATACATTATAAGATGTCCTAGGCACTGGTCTATAGCAACTCTAGGTTGTCTCTAGGAGTTACAAACATCTTTTTGGCGCCGTTTCCGGGGATCGAAGTTGAAGAAATTTAAATCCCTGGGCCTCGACAAAACCTATCCACTCTTCAGTTAGGTGAGCACGAAGAGTTGAGAGTTGTGCACCCCTCACCTTGGCGACTCCACATTCATATTACAGATAAAAATATTTGCAGTCCTGGCTCCCCGTAAGCCACACCTAAGGTCAGACACGTCTCAGTCAAGGACACCCTCTGTGTCTGACCCAGAGAGAATCCTACATAGAAGAGGCTGGAGGGAAAGGCAGTCAGTTCATACCGAAATTCTTGAATTCTCCCTTGAAAACTTCCCCTATCTTCAGCCCTCTTCTTCTCAAGTCGCCCAAATACAAGGCTCTAACCCTCCTATAAGAGATACTGGTTACTACTCAGAGAGCCCACCTCGGGGAGGTGTCCATATCAAAGACGAAGCTGAGTCTAGTTATACTCCACATTACTCTTTTCACCCTACTCCTGAAGTTGAAGAGGTCAAGGAAGTTACCGAAGTATCTGTTGTTGACAGCCCGACATTCTCATCAACCCCCCAAGCTGCTGTTCATTACATCCCCATCATTATTCATACTTCACTTCCACCCCCTCCTCCACCACTCACTGCTTAGACTCTCATTCTACCTCTGCCTCCCCCAATGGCGAATATCCCTGGTTTCTTACAAAACAGGTATGCTCCTTTACAGCTACATGCAGTTTTAAATGACCTGCCACAGGATTATTTAAAGATTCTGCCCAGATTCAATGGGGAGAATGGCATTGAAGCACAGAAGCATGTGGAAATTTTCTGCTCTTTCGTAGAGAACCTTAATGTTGAGCATCTGGATGTGGTTCTAAGATTGTTCGTGCAATCCCTAGATGGGGAAGCCAGAAAATGGTTTAAAACCCTAGGAGCTAATTCCATCAACACCTGGGAGGCTATGGAAGATGCTTTTGTTAAAAAATGGGGGGATAGAAAGGATCACGGGGATGTCCTTACCGAGTTTAACACTCTAAAAAAGAAGCACAATGAAGGGTTATCAGAGTTCATCAGAAGGTTTAACAAATTGTACCTGAGCCTCCCGACTGAGATGAAGCCCCATCAGACCGTTGCCAAGGTCGTTTTTGTGGCAGCATTCGATTCTGAGTTTGGTTTTTCACTAAAGGAGAGGAAGCCAGCCACTCTGGACGATGCACAGACAGATGCATTGGAAATAGAAGCAAACTTTGTCTCAACTGGCAAGTCCAAAGGGAAACAAGAACATGATACTAAAAGAAGAGGCGAAGAAGAAGTATCCACTTCAAGCCAAGATAGAGATTCGGCAAATGACAAGATTGAAGAGATGAATAGAATGATCAAGAATCTCTCAAATAAGTTGGTCAAGCTGGAGATGGAGGCCAAGAATTCACCCCCAAAGAACTTCCAGAATGCTCCAAACAGGGGATTCAATACTCACTATAGGAAACCACCCTTGCAGAAACTGCAGAGGGGACAGAAGGAGCAACAATATCAGGTCCCACATCCTTTATACTTGGAGGGACAAGTGGAGGCTTCTCCTGAAGATTCTGCCTACGAGCAAGATGAGGCATGCTCCGTCTTCTCAGACAGTGATGACATAGAATGCCCTGTGCAAGAAAGTGAGGAAGGGGAGCTACAAGCTCACTCAGAAGTGAGGAATAAAGAGGATGCTGAAGAGCCAGAGATCGATGACTACTGTAAACAGTTCGTTGATTTCATGCAAGCCCAGTTTAACAGAAAATATGACCTCAGGTCATCCAGAAAAAGAACCCGCACTCAAGATGAAGAGGAGGACACACCCCAGAAGTTAGCACCTGCACAGAAAGAGGCCAATACTCAAGAATCCCCAGAAAAAGGTAAGAGGCCCCTTAACCAATCTCTGCAATATGATAGTCAAATGCCTTCGTCTTCACAATTATACGTACCCCCTGCAAATAAACCTCCAGTAAAAGAATTTAAGCTTCCTCTGCAAAACAAAGAGTCAAAAGAAAAGGAAATGTCAATAGATAAGCCTTCATCTGTGTTCTGTTTACAAAAAGAGCTCGAAAAAGTAAAAATACCAGTTCCTCTGTCTGAGTTATTGAGACAGCCTGCCTATCAGTCACAAGTCTCCTCCTTCATTTCCACTCCTGATGTACCACACATTCCAGACAGTCTTAACCTGCAAGAAGAAAGACCTATGGTAGTGTTCGGTCCACACGTTGAAGAGTTAGATCCCTCCACCCCTCCCTTTTATGTATCTTTAGTAATCCATGATCTATTGTTGCATAATTGTATGTTAGACTCAGGAGCGTCTCAAAACCTCATTCCCCTGTCTGTCATGGAGAAATTGGGACTCCAAATCACTCGCCCATATAAAGACCTCTATTCTTTTGATTCCAAAAGGGTGAAGTGTTTGGGCATGATTAAAGATCTAGCAGTCACCCTGGCACAGATCCCTGCCAAAAGTGTGGTGATGGATATCGTAGTGGCTGACATCCCAGCCCGCTTCGGTATGCTACTGTCAAGGTCTTGGGGGACCAGAATTGGAGGATCAATTAAGCTGGACCTGTCCTATGCCACCATCCCTGTCTTCGGTGGCCAAGAGAGGAGATTGTACCGAGAGACCAGCTTCGTTAAAACAGTCACCAAGGCATGTGATTTAGTAAATTCCCCAGTCTATAGCAGAGATGGAGACTTCTCCTGTCTGATGTTGGAAGAAGATCAAGAATATGCCCACGAGCCCTCATTCTGTCAGATAAAGACTGAATCATCAGTGCAGGACTGTGGATCTGAAATCTGGACACTCCACTTTGATGGAGCAAATTCCCGGGAAGGAAATGGGGCTAGAGTGTTGCTTATTTCACCTATGGGTCAATGGGTCCCCCTATCATTCAAATTGGAATATGAGGCCACGAACAATGTGGCTGAATACGAAGCACTCATATTGGGGTTGCAGACAGCAAGGAGTATGAAAATACAGAAGCTAAAAGTGATGGGAGACTCCGAATTGGTGGTTAGGCAAGTGAAAAACCAGTGTCAAGCGAAACATCCTAGGCTAAAGGCCTATAGAAATGAAGTTTGGGACCTGGTAGAGAACTCTTTCTTGGCATTTAACATTCAATTCATGCCCCGAGAACAGAACAGGATGGCAGACTCCTTGGCTGTGGCCGCTAGTACATTCCGTCCACCTTAGAACCCTCTTCTGAGATATGAAATCGAAGTAAGATATCGGCCTTCAATCCCAAATAATGTCAAGCACTGGCAGGTTTTTGAAGATGAGGAGCAGGTGAAGAGGTTCTTAGAGACTGTTGGGGAGTTTTCCAACCTAGAGATTGACAGTTGTGAAGAAGAAGAAATTGGGGACAGTCCAGAAGACAAGCTGGAAGAGAAGATAGCCGGTCACAGATTCCTGCAGCTGAAAGGGAATGTCATTCCCCGAGGGCTGGTACCTTTGGAGAGGTTGTTCAATAAAAACGATGTTCCTTTACAGCCAAATAAAGTGGTGACTGAGGACCAGGTCGAAGATTTAAATCTGGGCACAAAAGAAGATCCAAAGATTGTGAAGCTGTCCAAGAAAGTCCCAGATGAATACAAACAATTGTACCAAAAGCTGTTTCAGACCTACAAAGATGTATTTGCCTGGTCGTATCAAGACCTGAAAACCTTTGATGTCAGTGTGATGCAGCATAAAATTCCACTGAAGGGAGATGCAAAACCCCATAAGCAAAAACTCAGACAGATTAATCCCCTGTTGCTACCCTCGATTGAGCAAGAAATAAAGAAACTGCTGAAGGCTAAAATTATAGTGCCACTAAGGTATTCTGAGTGGGTGGCCAATTTAGTCCCAGTGCGAAAGAAGAATGGCGAAATCAGGTTGTGTGTGGATTTCAGAAACCTGAACAGGGCGTCTCTAAAAGATAACTACCCACTACCGAAGATGGACCACATTCTGCAGAAGGTGGTAGGGGCCTCTAGAATGTCCATGATGGATGGGTTCTCGGGCTATAATCAAGTGGTTGTACTCCCGGAGGACCAGAAAAAGACTTCTTTCACCACGCCCTGGGGAACGTTTATGTATGCTAGGATGCCATTCGGGCTAATTAATGCAGGGGCCACATTTCAGAGGGCCATGGACATAACCTTTGTTGGAGAGCAAGATAAGTTTCTGGTAGTGTACCTAGATGATATAACAGTCTTTTCAAAAGATGATGCCGAACACATTCAGCATTTGTAGAAGACTTTTGAGAAATGCAGGAGGTATGGACTTTCCCTTAACCCTCAAAAATCTTTCTTTGCATTAGAAGAGGGTAAGCTCCTAGGACACATAGTAACTAAAGATGGGGTCAAAATCGATCCTAAAAGGGTGGAAGCTATAAACGGTATCTCCCTCCCCAGAAATAAGAAAGAGGTCCAGGTATTCTTAGGGCGTATCAATTTTCTCAGAAGATTTATTCCTAACTATGCTGAAATAGTTAGACACATCACAGATATGTTAAAGAAGGATAATGAGGTGAAATGGGCACCAGAATCAAGACGGGCCTTTGCCAGGATCAAGAATGCGTTTGCTGAGGCCCCCGTGCTGGCAAAGCCTGACTTCACTGAACCTTTTATGATTTTCTCTTTTGCATCACCTCACACGGTAGCAGGGGTTCTCTTACAAAAGAACGGGGATGGGTATGAGCAACCCATTGCTTTCTTTAGTCAAGTACTTCATGACGCAGAGCTAATATACAACATTCTGGAGAAGCAGGCTTACGCCCTGGTAAAGTCCCTCAAGGCCTTCCACATGTACATATTGCAGTCCCACATTACTGCTTTCGTACCCACAGCAGCAGTTAAGGATATCCTCGTTCAGGGAGACAGTGAAGGCAGAAGGGGCAGATGGATCGCAAAGATACAGGAATACGATTTGGATATCAGACCCACCAAGTTAATCAAAGGACAAGGGCTAGCAAAGATTTTGTCAGAATCAAATCACCAAGCTTTGGGCATCCACTTATCCATGATTGCAACTGAAGAGGCTGAGGAGCTGACAGGGAGGCAAGAGGTGGAAATGGCTACTCAGAAAATACAGATGAAGTATCTTACTAGCTCTTGGTACAAAGAAATAGTCGAGTACCTCCTGACACTCAGCTGCCCACCCAGCTGTGATAAGTCCAAATACAGAGCCTTAAGGCTAAAATCATAGAAGTATGTAGTAGCCAATGGTCAGTTATATTGGAGAGATCCTTCAGGCATACTGTTGTTATGCCTCATAGAAGGTGAGGTGAATAACATAATAACCGAATTCCATGAGGGAATTTGTGGAGGGCATTATAGCTGGAGGAGCACAGCTCAGAAAATCCTGAAGGCTGGTTTTTACTGGCCTAAATTGTTTGGAGATGTTTTCACTTGGGTCAGAGCATGTGACAAATGCCAGAAGTTTGCTGAAAAACAGAAGTTAGCAGCTCTACCCCTGATTCCTGTACATGTTGATGAACCTTTCAAACAATGGGGAATTGACTTCATAGGTGAGATTCACCCACCCTCAAGTGGGCAACACAAATGGATCTTGACTGCTACAGATTACTTCACAAAGTGGGTAGAGGCCATTCCTGCACGAAACGCCACAGACACGGTAATCATTAAATTCATGGAAGAGAACATTATCTCCAGGTTTGGATGCCCTGCTAGAATAGTAACTGACAATGCCTAAATTCGTGAATTTTTGTCAGAAATATAACATCACTTTAGGCCATTCTACAGCTTACTACCCACAAGGAAATGGTTTTGCGGAATCATCAAACAAAACACTGGTCAGAGCTCTAAAGAAGACAATAAATGAAAACCAGAGGAACTGGGACTCCCAACTGAAGTTTGCTCTGTGGGCAAACAGGATAACCAGTAAAAGGGCAACTGGAAAATCTCCTTATGAACTAGTATACGGGCGGGCAGCTGTATTCCCTATACAGTTAGCTTTGCCTATTGCTCGTTTCATGCAGGAGACTCAGGAAGAACCGGATAGTATGACCAGAAGAATCAATCAGCTGGTAGAACTCGAAGAAACGCGTATTCAGGTGAACCAGAAACTTGTGGATTACCAGGAGAAGATGAAAGAGTTGTTTGATCAGCATACCAAGGATAGAAAACTACAGGTGGGAGACTTAGTTCTCAGGTGGGACGTACGAAGGGCCGATAAAGGTAAGCATGGTAAATTTGACCCCCTTTGGTTCGGCCCCTTCAAGATTACAGAGCAGGGAGGAAATAATACCTTTAAGCTGGAGAATTTGCAGGGAGATCTGTTGGACGCCCCTGTAAATGGGCAGTTCCTCAAACCATATTTTCAATTCTGAAGCAGGCTGAAAAAGCCTGAATGTATTATATTGTACATTAGCTGCTGTTTTTTTGTTTTTCTTACCAAGTTATGCATGAGTAATGATGATCTGTCCAGGGAGAAGCCTCAAGAGCTGACAAAGTGGTGTTCAAAGAAGATACACAGGCGGTCTGCGTAGTTCTCGACACGTTCAGGGATAAACGTGCCATCCCCAGGTGGAGCCAATGTTGTTCAATCTTTAGCATTAGCCACGGGAGTACAAAAGGATGGACAAGCTATGCATTAAGGTTTTATATCAAATGGCAAATATTCCGAAAAGTGGGCCGTGAAGAGATAAGGTAGTCAAATTCGCATGCATTAAAGCCAATAGAGTGAATAAAACAACGGGTAGAGTGTAAAATCATAAGTAAACATGAGGTATAAAAGGTAACGGGGACACAGCGCTAAACATACGACTGATGTATTAAAAGGAGCCGCTGTTACATACGAAAGCACATGGGGAAATTCCGAGGGGGTCGAGCAGCTGGGAAAGGACGAGACCCACACCCCCGCGGACTAGTGACATGTGGCATGGTGAAGACTTAACGCGAGAAGGGGATAGTAAGAACAGGCCGCGGGATGTGATTATGTGACGGAGCAAAGGTGGACCCGCACAGTGGGGAAAGCCATGTGTTAGTTCGACGTTGGAAGTTACATGTAGCAAGAATTGGACAACATATGAGGATAAAAGGTAAGGTAAAGTCTGTTAGGTCAGCTGGTACTGAGACCCGTACCAGCCTTAAACCCGACACGAGGTGCACACCTACACCTTGATAACCCCAATCCCCATGCGCCACGTGTCTCATTGTCAGTGTCCTTACGACACTTGCCTTCATCATTCCACTCATCCGCCTTTTTAACTCCAACAGTCTACTCCAGTAGTAACAAACTCCCGTATTTCTCTCCAGTAAAAAGACACAGGTGGTTTTCTACGAAAAATACCAAGTAGGGAAGAGCGCCTGGTATACCCCAATCACTGTTAGGGTTCCCCGCGTCGCTTTCCCGAGCATTGTCACCCTCTGTTCAGGTATTTCATTCTCCATTTTCCCTCAGTTTCCTTTCTCTTTTTGAAATTGTTAAAATGTCAGCCATGGGGAGAGGAACGCCCAAGAAGAACGAGCCTGAAACTCCCCAAGTCCGTGAGTCTAGGAACCCCCCTAGTTTTGAACCCCTCTGCGACTTGTAGTCTGGCATCTGTGACCCAAAGTATCCTTTTGACATACGCAGTATCAAACCCCTGCTTTTTGGCCACCACTGCAAGAATGCAGATCATTTCTGAGTTATCGTGTCTGGCTTCTACCACCATATCACTCCCCAGGTCCATTCTTGTATTGATTTCATCGCCTGGCTCAGGGATGCCTATGATGTAAATCGGGGCGCTTTCGTTTCTCCTCAGGGGAATGTAATTTTTTCCCTTTCCCCCGATGTTATCAGGCAGGCCCTCCGTTTCCCTCCCAGCGACACATACTTCAGTTTCAAAGATGAAACCTTACTAGCCTAGTTCAATAAGCTGTCAAAAGAAGCCCGCCGTGCCTTCATATCCTCCATAACCATCGACCAGGCAACTGCCCTGCCTACATTGGAGCCGTTTTCACTAAGTCTATTCGTCGAGGAGGTTCGACCTGTTCTGTCACTCATTGCTGACCTTTTGGGGACAGGGAGCCCAGAGGACATTTCTATGGTATGCATTCGCTTTCTATGGCTCATGTCACAGAACGAGGTTATGTTGGACATCCCGGGTTTCCTCTCCTTAGCTATCCTAACCCAATTCCAAGAGCTCACACAAGCCCGTAAGTTTCGCTTCTGCTCAATGGTGTTCTACCTCTTCTTGTTCCAGCATGCAGATAAGTTTGACCATTTGGGGTTGGATAGGGTCTATTCTGAGAATTCTCAACCCAGACCAGTCTTCGAATGGAATTTCTCTGTCCGTCATTTACCTAGGGGAGAGGGTTATGCGAACTTCGTGAACACTTTCATGTCTGTCGCCTACACCATCATTCACGACACACCTTCCCCTAGGGTTTTCCCAGAGATGAAACGCTGGCTGCAGGCTGGGAAATACCAGTGTACTGGAGATTGGTTCCTTTCTGAAGATTGCACTGAAATTCGGGTCCATGGAGCCGAAGTTGCTCCATACCGGTTACCAGTTTTCCCCATCCGACGAGTTTACGCCCTCGAGTACATCCGGCAAGCTCTCAAAGCCGACCAGCTTCATTTTTTCCCTGCTAAGAAAGGCTACATCCTAAGGCTTCCTGTCCAAATTGGCCCATTCGTGGTAAACTCTAGATATGCCCTCCCAATTGCTGAAAAAATGCTACAAAACATGGACCTGAGGTTGGGGACAAGCTGGGCTTATGACCCACGAGAAATCATTTCAAATAAAAGAAAAAGAAGCAGGTCTACGCCCTACATACATGAGCCGAGGCCATTTATGGAGTGGAGGGCTAACCTCGAAATTTGGCCCATGTTTTCGCAGATGGAGACAGACTCATCTGCTACAGGGGAAGAGGAGGAAGTGAACAGGGGCGCAGGTGGAGAAGATGCAGGCACCTCCGGAGGAGCACCACCACCCAAGAGGCAGAGGGTGGCCACCAGTGAAGCAGAGGTAATAGGAGAAGGGCAATTACTGGAACCCTTCACGAAATTTGGCGAATTCGATAAAGGCAAGGCAGGGATAACAATGCTGAGAGACAGTGTCGCCTCCTCCGATTACACAGAAGTTACACAAGCCATCATCGAGCCCACTTCGTCCAAGGAGAGCGAAAGGGAGTGGATGAATAAAACCATCCGAGACAAATACAAGGCTGAGTTAGGGGGGTTTGTTGAAAAATACCATACCAGGCTCTCCGCCTCTATCAATGTAGACACTGAAAGCCTGGTACTGTCTATGGCGGAGGCCATCCTGGACCCAAATTCTGATGTTCCTAGTTATAAGGTGCTCGAATTGGCCATTGATATGAAGAAAGTACCGGTCCACGACATGAACAACCTGTTCCAAACGATCTGCGACATGATGAAGGACAAACTATCGCAGATTACCCTCGCATTAAAAAAGACAGAACATAAATATGACCAGCTGAGGGATTCCTTTGTCGCGGAACAGAATGCTTGTCGTGCCAACGCACATCAGGTGCGTGATCTCCAGGATCAAATCAAAAACCAAGATGAAGGAGGGAAAGGTACACAAGCAGCACTTATAACTAAGTTGCAGAAGGATATCACAGCCGCAAAGAAACAGGCTCGCATACCGGCTTCGCATCCTGTACAAACTGCTGAATTGGTACGAGTGGAGGAAGAGAAAAAGGAACTGTCTGCTAGGCTTTTCAGGGAGAGAGAAGAGAAGGAAAAGATGGCCAAGAGGATGGGCGAGTTAGAAAACAGAGCAACGGAGCTACAAACCTGGTGGGATTCACACAGTTGTCATATGGCTGAAGCATCAAGCGGAACCGGCTCAGTGTCAGCACAACTATCCAGAGCTAAAGCTGATATCGAAGTGTTGGAGAAACAAGCATCCACGACCAGGCAAAAGGTCGCAGAATTGGAGGGCGCCCTGGCCGAAAAGGCCAGAACAGTTGAAGAGCTACAAAGGGAAGTCAAGGAAGAGAAAAAAGTCACGGCTGAGCAGCACAAAACCATCGCTGATATGAAGAGTCGAGCAAAGGGGAACCTCACCCTTCTCGAGGCCAGAAGCTTAATCTGGTCGGACATAATCACGGCGGTAACCGAGCAATGGGAATTCTTGACAATGATAGGGGAGCTCAAGTCCACTATTCCTTATCTCAACAGAAAGTTGCAGGAGGCAGGGGGTGATCTGCCTAACAGAGCTCAACACGCCGGGGACTACATCTCATTTCTTTATGCACTAAGGGAAAACGACTTGGGGAAACATGGCATCTCCAGTCGATTTACAGAAGTCATAGAGTGTCAAAAGATCATCGATAAAGAGGAAGCTCGAGCAGCGGCTTCAAGGGCCCTTCAACAGGTGGCCGACAGTGTCGAACAGTTTGACGAGGTATGGGATGATATCACCACAGCCGGACTCCCTTCCTGTTGGGAACCGACTGCCCCTGCCGTGCTTGTGCTTCTAGACCAATACACAGCTCGTTTACAAACGGAAAGAGATCGGACTGACCTCCAAATGGGGAAAGCGACCCAGCTCAAAGCCAGTACCATTGTCACAGTCCTCAAAAAGGAGTTTAATCTCCTTTACATGATCAGATATCGGCTCCCTACTGAGGCAAGTATTCACGCTCTCGGCGAAGCGTTTATCAAAGTGGAGAAGCTCTCAGCGATGCCAGAACCAACCTCCGAGAGTCAGCAGAGACTGACACAGTTCATGAGTCAGCATACTAGTTCCTCCGCAAACGTGCCTCCGCCAGAATCTGCAACGGCTTCCACTCAGATTTGTCCCTGACTTTTCAGTTAACTCATGATATGGTCTAAACGGCCTATTTCACTTTCATTTAGTTTATTTTCTTTCAAAGTTCCGAGTGGGTTGTTTTCCCCCCACTCTTGCATTTTACTTTTTACATCAAACAGTTGTTTAAGTTTCCGTTTTGAAATTGGCCCGGGGCCTGTTTACGCATGATGGGAGGGCTGATTCCCCATCATGAAATTTTGCTGTTATGAAAATGACTTGTAACAAATTTTGTTCATGCGAAGAAGATATTTCCCCGAAATATCTTCTCGCTGAAATGAGAGGAATCCTATATAAGGTAGATCAAAGAAGAAAGAAAGGTTCCAATTCTTGGGAAGAAATTGACTGTGTAAGGATTTTCTGTATGTGTTTTGTGAAGACTCAAATGCTAATGTGAAGAGCCCGTTGGGCTTCAATGATAAGGAGTTATACTTTAATAAGGATTCTGGCCTTCGTTTATGGTAGTGTGTAATTCTCTCTTGTTTATTGCAATATCGTTGTTCATTTCATTTACATCCATGTCTCTGATATTATTTTCTGGAATGCGAGTGTCCCGTTGTTTCTGATATGAATTTATCTCTCTGATACTTATATCATAAGCTTCCTGGTACTTTAAAAATGGCTCAGGTATAATACAGTGTTTCATCTCCAATTCATACATATTTCTACTATATTTGCCATTACGAAGCGCTATTGACGAAAGTTACCAGCATGTATGGATTCTTAGTCATATAAGCCCACCATATGCTAGAAAACTCTTCTCGGTGTCGTTTTCATAACAGTTAATATCTCCTTCGTTCTATGCAGCTCAGTAGCCACCTTTATATATCTTCTTTTTCTGCCATATATCATGGATCCGGCCCCGTTTACTGTGAACTGTCTTAAAGTTGTCTGATACAGCAGTGTTTGAGTTCAACATTACATTCATCCAGTATTACTCTTTAAGCATCAAACTGTCTAAAGTTTTGGTTCCACTCAAATATTATTTTCTGTTTGTAAAGAAGTAGTATGAGAGCCCTGTCTTGTTCAAACGTTAAACGCTGTTATGCATCCTCTGCTCTCTATACATTATAAGATGTCCTAGGCACTGGTCTATAGCAACTCTAGGCTGTCTCTAAACATGACCCATCTAACCCGTGAGCCATTGTCATCCAAATTAAGCACGAAATCCATTGTGATTTCCCTGTCAAACCCCTGCAATCGATCGAAATAGGCATCCCAACTTGGATTGACAAAGATTTTCCATACCTCTGGATTACTATAGACCGAATCCATATTTTCAGGTTCATGTCGCACAGCCAGTCCGCCCATATTATGGGAACTGTAACAACACTTCTTGGAACAACAGACCGATGGACAGAATAGTGGATACCAAATTTGGAAAAACAACATGGTGAAAATGAATGGTGGCAACGGTAAATATGGATGGTAATTCTTGGAAACTGAAAAAAATCATGAAAAAGTATGGTAAGTGCAATGAATAGAATGGTAATTATTTCGTATGAAATGGAAAGGACGTGTTACGGATCCCAATGCATACTTAATAATTATACGGAGTATTGATAGGGATCGTAAGGTGTACCACACATGGTATTGTAATAATGACTCACAAAGTCATCATTACGCTGTCATTAAATTGTGATGGCACTCCCCCCCAAATTTAAAAATTGTCATTCGCGGAATTAATGTATTCACATGGAATATTTAATTAAATCAGTAAAAGTCACGTGGAGGCATACCTGGACGAAGTGACAATAGGTAGGATGACAGTGCAGTAATGATGCGGTTGGAGTAACAGTAGTATGAGTAGTAGCATCAGGAGTAACATCATCTGGAGTAACAACAGTATGAGTAGCAGCATCCGGAGTAACAACATCTAGAGTAACAACAGTACGAGCAGCAGCATCTGGAGTAACATCATTTGGAGTAACAGTAGTACGAGTAGCAGCATCCAGAGTAACAACATCATGAGTAGAAGCAACCGAGTAACAACACCCGAGTAACAACATCATGAGTAGCAGCATCTGGAGTAACAACATCATGAGTAGCAGCATCCAGAGTAACAACATCATGAATAGCAGCAACCAAGTAACAACACCCTGAGTAGCAGCAACCGAGTAACAGCATCATGAGTAGCAACAACCAAGTAACAACATCAGGAGTAATAGCAATAAAGTAACATCACCTCAAATAACAGCAACCGAGTAACAACATCATGAGTAGCAGCAACCGATTAACAACATCATGAGTAGCAGCAACCGAGTAACAACATCATGAGTAGCAGCAATCGATACTTAGAATTTTTTTTCAATTTCTTAAACATTACTCCTTATTAGTAACTGTTGCAGAAAGACATCAAAATAAATAGTAACAGTATAATTCTTTATTCTTTATTCTTTATATATATATTATTTTTATTTTATTTTTTAGAGTGAGGCTGCAGAGGAAGAGTTCTCTGCACTGATAACCTTCAAACCAAATTGCTCAAAGAGATGTTTGATAAAAGCATGCTTAGAGGTTGGGCGGTGGTACAATCTCAGGCAATGTCCATTTGCTATGAATGAAGCACGTGTATCGTCAATTGTGACTAACCTAACTATTCCATTATCAAATACAGCGTCCACCTCATAAGGTCCCATCCAGCGAGTGCAAACCTTTCCCTTAAAATCCTTAAAGCGGGAATCATAGAGTAGTGCCCAATCTCCCCTCTGAAACACTATGTTCTTGATAAAATTATCGTGCCATTTCATTCTCTGTTGCTGAATAGTAGTAGTTCTTTGGAAAACCATTGAGCAAATTTCATCTAGTTCATTGAGCTAGGCCAGTCGGTGTTTTTTGGCATCTGACAGATCCAAACCAACTTCAAGAGCTGTTCTGAGCGTACTTATTTCAAACTCTATTAGAAATAATGGAGATTTCCCATAAACCAACTCAAATGGTGAAAACCCAGTTGTGTTCTGCCATGTTATTCTATACGCCCAAAGAGCTTCAGGTAGCTTTTGAGCTCAATCCCAACGATGGTATGCCATAGTTTTTGTCAAGATATTTTCCAATGTCTTGTTTGTTCTTTCTACTTGTCCATTCGCCTAGGGATGGTATGGAGATGTCACCCTATGTTTGACTCCATATTTCTGCATGAGCTTTGCTATCTTGTGTGATGTAAATTGTGCTCTTCCATCTGAAACAATTTCTCTTGGGGTACCATAACGAGCAAAAATTTCTTCAAATAGGAAATCCGAGACCACCTGCTCTGTTGCTTTTGCAACAACTTTGGCTTCTACCCACTTAGTCACGTAATCAGTATAGACCAGAATGTGAACCTTATGCTGGGAGGGTGGGTTGAAGGGCCCAACGAAGTCGATAGCCCATTTCTCAAAAAGTTCGAGGACTACTTGTGCCTGCAAAGACATTTCATCAGCTCGACCGGGCTTCCCCATACGTTGGCAACTATCACACCTCCTGACATAATTCCTTACATCTCGAAAGATAGAAGACCAGTAATATCCTATTTGTAGCACCTTATGGCCTGCTCTTTTGTCTGCAAAATTCCCTCCACAAGGGCCATCATGGGCAACCTTCAATACTTCATAAATATCATCCTCAGATACACAGTGCCGAATCTGCTTATCAGCTCCTGTATGAAAAAGGTACCCTACCATCCAAGAATATCGGGCACTATGATAAATAATTTTTTGTTGTTCCCTATATGAAAAATGAGGGGGCACTTTCCCTGTAGCAAGATAGTTAGCAATATTTGCATACTGCCAAGGTTTAGTAGAAATTGCAAAAAGATGCTCATCGTGAAAACTATATTCTATAGGTGTGAATTCGTCATTGTTATCCATTCTAGACAAGAAATCAGCAAATACATTATCTTTTCCTGGTTTGTCTACTATTGTGATATAAAATTCTTGAAGTAATAACAACCATCTTGTAATACGGCTAGGAGTGATAGGTTTATTCATCAAATACCTGATTGCTGCATGATCAGTATGTACAAAAGTAGGATACCCAGTGATGTAGTGCCAGGACTTGTTTATAGCATAAATGATAGCCAAGAATTCTTTCTCCGTCACCGTATAGCTCAGTTCAGCAGGAATTAAATTCTTATTGACATAATAAATTGCATACGGTGTTTTGTCTACCTGCTGTCCTAAAACAACTCATACTGTTGTCTGAGAAGCATCAACATGTATGTGAAACAGTAATGCCCAATCAATTCCTTGATGGATTGGAGCCTTTCAAATCAGTCCCTTAATTTTTGTGAAAGCTGCTTCATAATCTTCAGTCCACAAGAATTCTGCATATTTCGTTAGCAATTGAAAAAGTGGACGTGCTACCTTAGCAAAATTTTCTATGAAACGTCTGTAATAAACAACACAACCAATAAAGCTACGTACCTGTGTGGGTGTCTTTGGTACCGGGAAGTTTAATATTACCTCTACTTTGGCTAGATCAACTCGAATTCCGTCAGCTGAGAGAAAATGTCCCAACACTATCCCTTCTTCCCTCATCATATGGCGTTTGATTGTACTCATAGATACATGGGTCCGTTTACATCTTTTGAGTACTTTCTCCAGATTTTCCAATTCCTCTTCAAATGAGTTTCCATATGGAGTAAAATCATCCATATAGATCTCAACACTATCATCGACAAAATCAGAAAAGATCCCCATAATTGCCCTCTGGAAGGTAGCAGGAGCATTACATAGGCCAAATGGGAGGACCCTATATGCAAAGGTCCCCCATGGGCATGTGAAAGCTGTTTTATCCTGGTCTTCCGGGGCGATCTGGATCTAGTTATATCCACTGAATCTATCTAGGAATGAAAATAACTTCTTTCCATCCAGGGTGTCCAGAACTTGGTCAATGAATGGCAAAGGGAAATGGTCTTTTTGAGTGGCCTTGTTTAGCTCCCTGTAATCTACGCAGATCCGCCACTTACCATTATTTTTAGGAACAATAACTAGCGAGGATACCCATTGGCTATTTGAGATGGGGTAAATGAAACCTACATCCAATTATTTTTGTAATTCTTCTTTGACAATGTTCTTTAGAGCAAGACTCATTCTCCATTAGGGCTATCTTACATGGCGACAACCTTCTTTAATATGAATATGATGAGTACATAAACTAGCAGGGATCCCCTTCATGTTGGTATAATCCCAGGCAAAAGCTTCCTAATGATCTTGAAGGACTTTTAAGATCTGTTTTGTCTGGGATTCAGACATATTAGGGTTGATATTGAGTGTTTTCCCTGGTTCAATTTTGATTGGAATACTATCATGGGATGAAATTACAGGAATGTCTTCAATTTCATCTTCTGGCTCAATGTTTTCCTGTTTTTCACAGCTCATAGTAGATTCTAAAATTTGGCGAGTTGAATTGGAAACAAAACTAGGATCATTTATAAAAGTGTTGATGGCATCATCCTCAGTTTCTGTTTTGAATTGAAGGGCCTTCCCAATAGTGAGGATTGGTCTAAATTCTTCATTTTCAGGTTCAAGCTCTTCTATCTGTAGAGGTTTCTGACTGGTTAATGAATTTTCATATGGGTTAAGTTCCACAGGAGGGTAGAAAGTAAGATTATTTGTAACAGTCCCATTTGATATGATCATATGCCTAGATCAATAGCCTATGTAAGCATCTGTAGTTGCGAGCCAAGGTCTTCCAAAAATAAATGGGTGACCTCCAAATGAAGATCTTGTCTTTAACACAAGGAGATCCATCAGTTAATGCCATGAATCCACGTAAATGGTCACATCTTCCAATTTCCATACTAGTTTAATTGTAGACCTATCTGCTAGTTCCAAGATGGTAGGGGTTGGCTTGACATTTCTAAGACCTAATGTGTTCATTGTTTCGGAGGTAATGATATTGGTGGTCATGCCCAAATCCAATAGTACATTTGGGATTTCAACCCCATTGATTTGTACTATCAGAATTGGGTTCCCCGGGTCTCCATATTTCATAGGCATAGTCTTTCCTAGCATAATGTCGAACAATCTACCCATCACATGAATAGTTAACGGATCCCTTGGTTTCTTCCCAGGTTTTTTAGAGTAGTACTCTTTGAGAGTTTTTGCATATACAAGTACATCCCTCATAGCCTATAGTAGGGGTATTTTAACAAAGAGATTTTGCAATTCCCCCAGGAAATCAAACTCTGGTTGAGGGTTTGGTTTATTCAAGGTCAGTCTTTCAGGATATGGAGGAGAAGTTGAATGACCCTGATTAGGAACAGATTGGGAAGGTGTCTGATTTGTTATGTTTTAGTCTGGGTTATCCCCAACTGTCCTCTGTTCTAGTTCTGTAACTTCACTATCAATCTGTTCTATAATAATAGGTGAAGTGGGAAAATTTACTACTCGCCCAGATCGTAAGTTTATTTTGTTAAGTCTGGTGGTGGAAATTCTATAAGATGGAAGGTTAAGAATATATGTTTGTTGGACCCCTTTATTATTAGGATTTGGATTGGGTTGGATAGGAATTTGGGGTCAAAGGGTTGGATTACCAGGAGGTACATTAGAGTGCAACTCAAGTTGCTATTGAGGCATAGATTGAGGAAATTGACTAGTGGGAGAGGGTCCATGCCAGCTCTGATTCCATGAAGGATTCGAACTGGCCTGAGGAACCCATTGTTGCCAAGGGGGGTATTGATATTGAGACCACATAGATGAAAATGGTGCAGTCTGGGGACCCATATTAAAATTATTAAAATACTGAGATGGGTCCTAAAATATACTTGGATTCATGGCAGGTGGTCGAGGTTGCCATTGCTTTTTCAGCGCCATGAAGTACAGCTGGTCTACCACATTTTCTTCACTTGCTCCTTGAAAAACTACCTTCAGTCTAGGCAAGGAAGGACACGAGCTGGTCACATGAGTCTATTCACAGATTGTGCAAGCTTCCACTGTGTTTAATGAGCATTCTTTCAAGGGATGCTTCTTTCTGCACTGTGGGTAGAATATAGCCATAGTATTCTCCAAATATATATGTTTCTGTTTTTCTTGCAGAGTGTCCATTTGGGTGGATAATGTGCTCAGGATATCATTCCTTTGATTATCCAGTAGGTTTCCAATTTCAGCCTTTGTAACCCCTCCACCAGAAGTCTTTAATGACATAATTCCTTGTCCACTTCTTGCGGATCCCCATGAACACTGAATGCAATAATCACATATGGTGTCAAAGTCTTCTTTCGAAATGTCCCCCTTTCCTACTATGTTCAGAAGCTGCAGAGAATCTTCCCTAACCGCCTGGAGAAGAATGATCTTCAGAATAACCTTATCCAAGTCACTATGGCTTGACCTCTGCAATATATATTTGAATTGTTCCACACAGTCTTCCATGTTCTCATCCTCTTTCTGTACAAAATTGAAGATTTCCTCCTTAATGTCACGGGATTTATAGTAATCTTTGTATTTCTCCAAAAAGGCTTCTTTCATCCCTTTGCATGAGGTAATAGTTCTCCCTCCTAAACCCATGAACCATCACAGGGCTGTCCCTTTTAGGGTAGCGGGGAATATTTTTAGTTTCTGAGCATCAGAGATATAATCGTACCCTCGACAGACAATGTAAAACTCGAAGAAGAATGTATCAGGGTCTTCCAAAGAAAGCCCATGAAAATTAGGCAAAGTTGTTAAAGGGATGGGTTTCATCGGTGCATCACCTATAATGTTTCCAATTGGAAAATCAATAGAAGAACTTGCAGGTGTGATAAATATCCTCCAATACTCACCTGGAATTTTAACTGGTTCTGCGACTGGTACTTGGGGTGATTTAACTGTAGGAGGTTTCATCACACTCTGCTGGTCTCCTGGTGACGCAAAATATTTCAGGAACTCTCTTTCCAAATCAAATTTGTTTAATTCAACTGGAGGAGGCTAAAAAACACTTCCTTGATCTCTTGGTGATGAAAACCCTATCGGAGCTTCTTCTTCCCAATTAAAATTACTCAGTTCTTCTGATCCTCTGCTTGCTATTTCTTCCCCTTCTACTGACAACAGTGATATATCCTCCACCGGTACCCTATTTATTACTTCTTTTGTCGTTGAAGAATTTCCTCTAGTACCGTGGCTGGAGCTAGCTATTCGACCGACTTCCCTTTGGACCTCATCTGAACCCTTACCTTGACAGCAACACGAGAGGATGCTTCAGATTTAGCCTCCTCGATGATCTCCTGAATATACGTCTTCCTTCCCAGATCCTTTCCTTTCTTTGGGGGTTTTCCTCTACCCCTATTATTCAGATATTTTTTCAAACAATTGGTGAGAGAAATTCATCAAAGTAACAAAAGTGCTCAGGACCCGGAGCAGGATAGATAGCTTCCTCCCCGGGACAAGAGAATAGGTTCAAAATAGAAAATCAAATAAAAAGAAAAGAAAACCAAAGTTCAGGACCTGAAGTAGGGAAATCGAATACCCTCCTCAGGACGAGAAGTTGGCCCTTTCAGAAAATAATCGAAAAGCAAAAAAGAAAAATTGAAAACTATGCCCAGGAGTTAGAGCAGGGTAACAAATGCCCTCCCTAAGGCGAGAGATTGGTATTAAAAAAAGAAAACAAAGCAAAGGAAATACAACACACTATGCTTAGGACTTGAAGCAAGGTAATAGATACCTTCCCCAAGATGAGAGATCAAAAATTAAGGAAAACAGTAAAAATCAGAAAAACGCAGAACACTACGCTCAGGACTTGAAGTAGTGCAATAAAATCCCTCCCCAAGATGAGAGATCAACCCTTAGATCAATTGCAGATCGTCTTCTTGCACCTTATTAGCCTTCCCCGGCAACGGTGGCAAAATGTTGGTGTTCGTATGTGAACAATATTCAAACCCTTTTTCCACATAAATTATCGACCCGAGGGCGTTAGTTATTTCAAGACTAACGACACAATATATGCAAGAGCAATCACATAACCTGCTGCTAGATCACAGGTTTAATCAATTGACACACAGACTACTATAACAACAATTGAAATAGATTGTAGAATTAAAAGACATTCACAACAATTTAAGAATTATACTGGAACAACAGTAACAAAACCAACTAAACATGAAACCAATGAAAAGAAAGGTAATGCAGCACCTGATGAGAAGAGTGGGCCCAACTCTATGATCAGGGCTATGGCAAGCTCACAAATTATAGGTGAAACAACAGAGTGATGTGCATTCAATTAATTGAAAAATATACTATTACAAAATCTGTATGTAATGGGCTTAACCCCGATTCACAACCCATAGGCCCTCTTTATACAACTGTTCAGGAAATCACAGATTTCCTCCAACAACTACATATCGATAATTATACAATTCGTTGCAACAACAACCTAATTTCCAAAAGGAAACCATGAAAAAACCTAAAATGTTGCTGGGGTGAAACGGAGTCTGTTGCGCTGTAGCAGCAAGTGAAGGTAACGCTGGAAATTAGGAGCCGCTCCACGACTCACAACTGTAACATTCCTTCTTTCGCTGAATCTGTGAAAATATCGGAGTTAACATTTGCAAAAGGTAAAACCTCCTTGACTATTAATTCATTAATCAAATATCCCATGTAAAATAAGAGAAATGGGTTTACCTTTTGTGTTTAAGAATAATAATGACACAAAGAGATGGAAAGGTGGGCGAAAAAGGGAGAGAAAAGTATACAAATTTGGTACCCAACATCATCATGATTGTTTCTTCCCTTCCCTAGATATATTTTCATTGAAAGATAAAGTATTCTTGCTTTTTCATGCTAGATTTTCATTTTAGGATATTCAGGTTACATTCATGGTGAGCCCTAAAAATGTAACTTAATCAAAGATAAACAGTAAAATTTATTGAATCAACCTAAGGAGAATTCGTAACATTAACACAAACATTTATAGACCTAGGCTAGAGACATGTTATGACATCGTTAAATGTAGGAGTTGTCATTGTTTTCCAGCGTTGCATCCAGGGGGTGAAATCCCATTCCACGTACGTAATCATATAGGATCGTTCTCCACGTAAATTAGGGTATATAGGATGTCGTTCCATGCATGAAAAGTATATGGGAACGCTCTCATCGAACAGTTACGCATTAGACAACACTACTACAGACTACACTCCCATGTATCGTCGAGTATATTTGGGGAGGTTCCAAAAGGTTGTTATCCATCCATAGCTAACCGAGTCTACTACCTTGTATATCGTGATACATCGAACACAACATTCGGGGATATTGATTCCATACGTTAATTCCTTGGTTCACCAAGGTGTATATTGTAGTTCACGGTTGCTTGGTAAACCTTTATGCCTAGATTACCCTCTTTGATTTATTTGTGTCCTTAATTTATAAAATCAACTAATTGACCGCGAAATAACATCCTCCTCGTGGAACAAATCCTTAGTAGATCTTAGGTTGAGACTAATTGCAATAGTTCCCAAGCCTACCAATCAAGGAAACCCCTCTGACGGGAATCTTGATCCTTTTCCTTCTTTCGAAAATATTAGTGCTCCCTATATGGCAACATTTTCCCTTCAAGGATTTACCATTGGTTTTGCCAGTTTGGTTATTTTCGACTCCTATGGTTTTGAATGTCCAAATTGCTTCTCAACTAAGTTCTCCTCCACCTAAACAATATCAACCTCAAGTTGATCCCATAGTTGACCCTTTGCCTTCTTCAACTATTGTTTCTTCCTCCCTTTCTTCCTCTTCACCTGGTGAAAGTCTTTATTCTAGTAACCAGAAAGATAAGAAGAAGAAGAAAAATAAGAAGGGGGAAATCAAGCAATCATTTGTGTAGATTAAACCAGTATGAAGGAACCTTCCAATCAGTGCCTCAAAGTCAAATTCCCTTGCAAGTTATGTAGGGGTGATAACATTCTTAGAGATTTCCTTGGTAGTCCCAAGATATTATAAGTGTGGTCCACAAGCTCACATCAGCATTTGGATATCATGTTGGTGATAAAACGTCACCTAGTGATAGTAAGGTCCATGGGAAAAGGGTAAAGTTAAATTTCCATGTAATTAATGTGAAGGGAATCATCCAATTCACCTTTTTCCTTATATAGATGAATACTCAAAAGTGTTTGAAAACCTTACAGCTTCTCGGCCTAGACTTTTGTATGGTTACTGAAAGCTTTCTCCCAATCCTCCACTAGTTGACAAAGTGATTGATTAGAATCTGAATATAGTCAATCCCACTCTCTCAGAACATGAATCCCATGAGTATGTTCCTGACCAACCATTGGTTGAGAAAATAGTTGAATCGATTCCACCTTAAGTTGATCGTACCTTTCCCGTAAAGAGTGAACTTCATATCGCTCATGTTCTTATTGTTTCTTCAGATTCCAATGAACTAGGGGGGAATCCTCTCGTTCCCACAGTACAAGGAGACAATATTCTCATTTCCATAGCACAAGGGGGCCGTTCTCCTGATCTCACAACACCCCCTCCAAGTAGTATGGTCACTTCCTTTGATTGGAGTTGACTAGCAGGATATTGTCTTCCTTCTTACGTTCCCTTTCATATCATAGTATAGGCTTATAATATAACTGTACCTAGCACAATCATAAATGAAGCCACATCGGTTAATATTATTTCTTCAACTGCTTGGCAAGATTTAGGTTCTCCACATCTTGTGCCAATTACTCAAAATATGTTTGCTTTAAACAGAGGAACCATTCAACCGTTACGGATCCTTCCTAAGTTTCCCATTAATTTAGGAGGAAAAATCATCTATATTGATGTGATGGTTGTCCAAGGCCCTTTGGATTTTAATTTAATCCTTGTCTGTGACTATGTTTATGTCATGGGATTTATTGTCTCTTCTCTCTTTCGTATGATGTGTTTCTCGCATGAAGGAATAATTGTGACCATTGATTATCTTTCATTCATTGGTCCTAATATGACTAAATGGTCCCTATATGCAAGTCATATCTCCCCCGCCATAGGTTAATTATGTGGAAACCTATTCCATGCCCACGTCTACTGATGATCTAGTAGGTGAGGTAGTGCATCATGTATTGGGGGCATTGGAGCCTGATCTTTCCATTAGATCCCCCGATATGTATCCTTTCTAGATCATTGTTCTCCCATTTGATGAGAACCTCTTGGAAGTCATGGCCTCTTATGGGTCATGATCAAGTCATTGAAGCAAAGTTCATTTTATTGTGTCAAACTCCTTAAAAAATGAAACAAGGTGTTGGAGCACAATTCCATTTCTTGTGTCAAACTCGTTAAAAAATAAAACAAGGTGTCAGAGAAGAGTTCCTTGTCTTGTGTCAAGCTCCTTAAAAAAAGAAGCAAGGTGTCATGAGCATAGTTCTTTTAATGTTTCAAGCTCGTTTAAAAATGAAACCGCTTTGAAGCATAGTTTTTTCTCATGTTTCCAGCTTGTGAAAAATGAAACCCATTTCAACTATAGTTTCCCATGTTTCAAGCTTTTGTAAAAATGAAACCATTCTCATCCTCCCTCTTATGATTGTAATTTTTATTAGCCCATTTTTGCCGAATGAACCTTGGTTTTCTCATTCCATCATCACCATCTTGGTCAATCATACGCTGTCACTTGGTTTTTATCCTTGCATGGGGAACATATGTGATGAGTGGTCTTATTAGCCATCCTCTTGAACTCTATGTGTTTTTAGCAATCCCATAATCACCAGAACCAGTTGCTACCTTTTATAGCACTCATTTCTTCATGAGGAGTTCTCTTTCATCCCTTTTCAGACTCCCAAAATATGTTATATTTTTCCAACCGCTTTGAGATGTTATGATGGTTTTAATATTTGTGAATATGAATATGAATAGGTTGTGAGCAATGGAAGATTCAGGAGTGTTGAGCACTGAGCAATAACGAATGCATACACTGTGCATATATAGGTCCCTACATCTTATAGACCTTCAAAGGGCACCATTATTGCTCCTGCGCCGTCCATGGTGGATGAACAACATCAACCTCAGTACAGAGGGTATAATTATAAGGAATATATCCAACTTGTTGGGTATGTGTTATATTCTTTCCATGACTAGTCACGTGCGGGGGGGTAACAGGGGGGCGACAACCCCCCCTGTACGTTGCGCTGGGTGCAATAGGGGGGTCACAGGGGGGGCGGCAGCGCCCTGGGAAAAAAAATTTGATCCTTATTTTCTGGTGGGCAGTCCCGCCCATGGTTTTGTGCATGGGTTTGCACATGGTTTTGGGGCATGATGGTTTTCAGCCCCTGGTATTTTGTAGATCTGGTCAAGGGAACTGCGGTTATGTTCTAATCCAGGGTTAATGGATTGGGGTTTATGTATGCTTCGGTATGTATATATATGTGTTGTAACAATAAAAAGAATATAATGAAAAATCAAGCTGGTCATCCTGATTTGGGATATAGGGGAAAATCTCTGTGTTTATCTGTTTTATGTTTTATGCTCTGGCTATTGTTTATTTTCTGTTTTTAATATTTGCTTGCAGATAATTTCTGTACAGGGTTAAAACCTACACAACTTTTATTTAACTAGGGATTGAAAGGGAAGAGTGTGTTGGATCATTTCAAGATACGCCATCCAAACAATGACACGTTCCTGGACGAATAGTGTTATTCAATCCTCAATGAAGCGACTTGTACTTTTTAACATGGATACATCCACCTCTTGGTACTAGTCGGAGAGAAGTTCATTCAGAACCTTAATAACCAGCTACGTGAGTTTCTAGGGTAATATATATGTGAGAAATAATAAAACCTGTGTGACTTTGTATGGTAATATATATGTTACAAATAATAAAACCTGCTCCAGTTTCTAGTTTCCATGGGAATATGTGTGCGAAATAATAAATGAAATTTTGAATAGTATTTGAAATAATATATATATATATAATTTTTGTTTTTTTAAATTAAGAGAATTTGTAATGAGAATGATTTTGTATTATATATAAATTTTGTTTTCAATTTTAATAATTAAAGGAAGATGCACTTAATTTGGTACTGTATTTTTTTTTAATACAAGTAGACAAGTTTAGTATCACTATAATTTTTAGTTGAGGTTTATACTAGTAGATAAGTTTAGTATTAGTATAATTTTTTTAGTTGAAGTTTATATTAATGGGTGAGGATGGGAATATAAAAGTTTAGTATTATTATAATTTTTAGTTAAGAGTTATGAGGACATAAGGCTAGTATCACTGTAACTTTTAGTTGAAAGTTATGGGAAACTGTGATTTTAGTAGGGGTTAGATCCTAAAACTTGATGTGATTTATGTGGAAGATTTTTGTTTTTATTATGAATCACAAAAATTTTTATTCTGAAATTTTTAATATTTTATATCCAAAAAATAATAACACATGTATTTTTAAATTTTATGTTTTATAATAATTATGTATAATATTTTGATAAATTTATACAAAATTAGTTTTAGATAAATTATAAGACATTTTCTTTGAACCATTTTAATTTTAATTGATATTATATATGTTCAAGATTTGTGATAATTTGTATTATTATTAGTTTTTTTAACTATAATAAATATGTCAAATTATATAAATAAATCTGTTTTTCTCACCCGCAATTATATATATATATATATATATATATATATATATATATATATATATATATATATATATATATATATATATATATATATATAAAGTTGTAGGTTAGTGTTGGAATGTTTTAAAACTGGTTTTGATGTATAATTTTTAAATAAATTTTGATGCAAAATTATAGTAACACCTGAGTTTATCTGCATTTTTTTTAATCAATTCACTTGTTCTATTACACTTTATACATTTTATTGCATTGTATTTGAAAACAAAAAAAACTATTTATTGCTCATAGTAATATTATTAGTGATTACTTTTATTAATTTTGGTATTATTATTATTACTTTGAGAAAAGAAAATGTTTTAGTAATTTTCTCATTTAAAATTAATGATTTTATAAAATTGAAAATACTTAATAGGGTAAGTTATCTTTTTTAAGATATTAATTTAACAATTTCAATTTTTTTTTAGTAATTTTCCAATTTAAAAAAAAATTATAAATCTAAATATGTTACAATATCATCTTCTAAATTGGCTTGTCTAATTTTCTTTGTATTATATCATCAGTTAAAAAATGTATCCACACATACTTATTTAATCATTTTTATAAGTAAAAAGATAAGTGATATACAAATGAATTTTAAAAAATACCAATAATATAATTTATTTAAAAATTTACTAATAATATAGTTTATATTTTGATTAGAATAGAATTTATGTTTTAATTAGATTAGAAACTTTTTCATATATATATATATATATATCAAAAATTAAAACATTATTGGTTTTACAAAAACCAATATATTTATGTACTACTATTCGATTGGTCAAGGAGAATCAAACATTTTGCATATGATTGAACACAAAATTGGAACCAAAAACCGGTCATGTATTAATGATAGAGAAAAGAAGTTTACAACCTTAATGCCTTGACGTTGCAGCCTCCTTCGACGGGTTCGGTCGGGTGCGTCTCAAGCATTTGTTCGGGATCGGACTTGGTGAGGCAATGGGCCTAAACTCTCTCTCGACAATGGATTTATCTCTGCCTTATTCTACACATCAACTATAGTAATGACTGTTCAGCTAGCTGCAACAATGTTAGAAGGAAGTATTTATAGGAGAGGAGAGGTTGGTTTGGTAGGCATGGAAAATTTGTTTCTATTTTAAAAAAATTTCCAAAAACAGCTCGGTGTAGGTGCCCCACTGAGACAGAGCACCTATGGGCACGAGGCCCAGTGTTAATTTCTTCATGGGCATGAAGCCATAACTTCCTACCAGCGCCGACCCAAAATTACATGTTTTTGAGAATCTGTTTGAGGAATGATCAACATAGGAAATGTTCTTGACATGTCAAGGGACACAATGACACTTATGGCAAGGTATAAAAATACACAGAAGTCACTGAAATGGTCCTCCAATGTTCAGGATGGGGATTGCAGGGACGGTGACAAAATATTGTGTAACACTTACACTCTTCTTTTACCTGTTTATAATCCAAACATCTAACAATAAACTCAACCACATATTTCCTCTAGTTCGTCCAATGATATAGATTCTTAACTGTTATCAGAGTCTTCTGATATCCCAGGTGACCTGAATACAGCTTGACATGAAACTCCCTCAAGATAAGTTTCTTGATCTCACTGTTGTCCGCCACATAAATCCTATTCCTGAATTTGACCAAGCCATCTTCCATGAGGTTATACTCCTCACCCCTATCACCTTCACCCTATTGTTGCAACCTCTGATTTAGTTGTTGGTACATGTCATCATGTTGCCCTGCCTACACAATTTTCTCCTGCGAATCTATCCCATAAGGGCTTACTACTACAATATGATTCACCTGCACTCTCCTACTGAGTGCATATTCAACCTTGTTCTTTGTATCCTTGATGTATCTGATCTCAAAGTCAAACTCATTGAGAGTATCCATCCATATATCTTGCCTGGAATTTAGATTGGGTTGTTCAAACAAGTAACTTCATCCACTATGATCACTCATCAGAATAAACCTCCTACCAAGAAATAATGTCTCCATGTCTTCAAGGCATGAATGATAGCTGGAAACTCAACTCCCTTGACTCATAAAATACCACCTTCCCTTCCTGCATCATGACTCCACCAAGTCTTCTCTTACAAGAATTTGTACATACTAAGAACTCCTTATCAGGATCTACAATCTTCAAGACTGAATAATTTGTAAGAAAATGCTTCAACTGTTCAAAACTAGTTACACACTCCTCGTCCATTCAAACTTCTTTCCTTTTCATTGCAAATATGTAATATGATAGGAAATCCTATTGCATGAGAATTTCCTGATGAACCTCCCGTAGTAACCTACTAGTCCCATGAATGACCTGACCTCATCCACATTCCTAGGTCTTAGCCTCTCTATGATAGCTTTAATCTTTTTTGGGTCCATTGTTATACATTCCTTGGAAACAACATACACCATGTAGTGAACTTCATTATGAAAGAATCTACACTTACCAAGCTTGGCATACAAAATATGCTCTCTCAAAATTATTAACACTACTTCTAGGTTCTCTTAATGCTCTTCCTCATTCTTAGAATATATCAAAATATCATCAATAAACACTATCAAAAACTTGTTTAGATAAGGATGCAACACACTATTCATTAAACACATGAAAGTAGTTGAAGCATTAGTAAGACCAAAAAGAACCACTACGAACTCATAATTCCCTTAACATGTACAAAATGTGGTCTTGAAAATATCTTCTTCTTTGATGTACACCTGATAATATGTTAATCTCAAGTCAATCTTTGAGAATATTTTTGCTACCTTCAATTGATCAAACAAGTCATCAATATACAACATAGGATACATGTTCTTTATAGTCACCTTGGTCGACTTCTTGTATTCAATGCATACAACCTAAGAGTACGATGCTTCTTCTTCACAAACAACATTGGTGCACCCCAAGGTGACACACTTGGCCTAATGTATCCCTTCTCAAGCATTTCCTTAAGCTGAAACTCCAATTCCTCCAAATATAGAGTACTCATTATGTAAGGTATCTTTGATGTTGGTGTTTCTCATGATACCAACTCAATAGAAAAATCCACCTCTATATGAGGAGGAAAATCTGAAATCTCTACAAGAAACACATCCTGAAACTACTGCAAAACTATATACCTCTTTAGAGCTTCATCATCCTCGTCATTTTTCCCTTTGTCACTAGAAATATGAACTCCAAACAATACATATCCTTTTTTGCAATTGTTCTTCTCTTGCATAGTTATAACCTTTCTAACCAATGTTGGCTTCTTCTTTCCCTACAATATTCTTCTTTCCCCATCGTCATCCACACACTCAATATCATTTTTCATAACATTATACTGTAATCCTATGAATGAACAACCAATCCATACCCAAAAGCATGTTATATGAACCTAAATGAAGCACATTTATATGTGTTGATGTAGGCATACCATTCAACTCAAATGCACCAGGTATCACCCAATGATGAACTCTTCTCTTAGTCCATGTAGCCAACTACACCAACCAAGATTCTACGTGCACTTCATTATTCAATAAAAACTTATCCACCAGGTCAGGAATTATATAACTATAGTTAGATCTAGGATCAATCGTAAAAAAAAATCTTACCTTCCATCTCAATAATGGATTCTTAATGATCAACCTACTTATTATCCACTATTGCATAAATATGAGGAATGTTATGCCCAACATCTCCAACTATTTGTTCCTATTGAGCACTATAAATTTTATGTTTTCCACCCTAATATTGTGTACAATATTTCCTGCGGTGCTCTCCACCACAAGTCCAACACTACAAAGGTTTCCTACCATCACCTTTGTTCTGCCCCTTAGGATGAGATCCACGTCCTTTGTCAACTGCATTGAAATTCTTGTATGGCACTACATTCTCTTTGTCATGTGCATCCTTAGGTATTCCTCGCTTCTTAACCTACTTTCCTTTAGTCTTGTCATTACCTTTCCAATCTTGCTTAGGCTCAAACTTATGCTTAGACTACTCATAACAATGCTTCAACTTCCCAATGACTTCCTCGAATGACCGAGGCTCATCATACTCAATCTGATTCTTAAATGCTAAAGGAAATCCACTAATGAACCTTTGAACCTTCATCTTCTCATCCTTGAGATATGGAACATACCTCAACAACTCCACAAGCTCAGTTGTGTACTCTTTATCTGTCATAGACCCCATCTTAAGCTCACTAAGAAATCATTATCCTTTACATTGTGATATCTCTTGGATATGTACGTCTTTCTAAAGAGTATTTTAACTCATGCTAATTCAACTCCTTTGTCTTGATGTCTCTAACATGCTTCACGTCTTCCCACCAAATATTTGATTTTCCCTTGAGACTAAAAACAACTATCATGGCTTTAATATTATCTGTATAATGATGCAACTCGAAGAACTTCTTCATCCTAGGTATTCATGCTTCTGCATCTTCCAGTTTATTCATCTCTCCATCAAATTCCATTAGGGAAATTTTGAGGTCTAAAATGGGCCTCCTAAGAAAAATGTACAAACAAAATGAACTTTATAAGAACCAATAGGATTCAAGATGATGATGTAAACCATGGGGAATGATTCACCATTTTTTAAGTAAAAGGGTAAAAATATTAAAAAATATTAAAATATTAAAACTACTTTTCAACTCATATTTTCAAATTATCTCCCAAAGTTTTTACCCAAATTTCGAGTAGGAATACTCGTTGGATGCAAAATTTAATTCCTCATCCAAGGAGTACCCATGTTTCATACTTTCGATGGACCCTGCAATCACGTTTTTCATGTATTTCTCATTTTTCGTCACATGGGTACTCCTTGGATGAGGAATTAAATTTTGCATCCAAAGATTACTCGCGCTCGAAATTTGAGTAAAATTTTTGGGAGATAAGTTGAAAAAGTAGTTTTTTTCTTTTTTCCCTCTAAAATTTGATGATGTAATCAAATCTTATTTGATTATTTCCACTATTATTTTATAATTTCCTTAGGAGGCCCATTTTAGACCTCAAAATTCCCCTAATGAGGAGGCTTGGTTTTCTTTAATAGATCTGGCAAGTACTGATTATCATTCCTCCTATAAGTATGATGGTCGTAATGATGATGATATCTCTTATAACCAAAACTAAAATAGAATCCATGAACACTACCTCTCTTGGGTGTATCCAACCATATTCCACCTTTGATTGTTTCATCCCTTTCCAACCTGTATCTTGATTGAAACATGCTACCATATGCCATGTTACTACTTTCCTCATGTCCATGACTGATTCTTGGTTTCCCATACTTTTAGAAATATAATAAGCTCTAAAGGATCACTACAGTAATGTCAGTTTGCTTTTCCTAAGCCCTGGAAAGTCTTTCCTATGACTGAATTATCCTGTCATTATTTTCCTTGCAAATTCTTATTTTTTCCTTCATACTTCTTAGTGTATCTGCTATATTAAGAGAGTACTCATATCCTTTTTTATCAACCGATATATAAGGAGAGTCACGTGAACTATAATACACCATTTTTCACATCATCTTTGATCTTATATTTCCTATAAACATGTCATTTTAGATAAACCAAATATATACATAATTAAAATCATACCTATGCAAAGTTTAGGGGAGTATATATTATTTGCAAAAATCAATCAATATTATTATGACACATGTACACATAATGACATAAACATATCAACATCTCAATATCATCATGACAACACAAGACTGCAAAAATGACTATCAAAATGCATGCATAACAAACATATCGACAACTAACATGCATGCATAACAATCACATCTAGCCCATAAAATCCAAGTGTTTGAACTTCGAAGCTTTGATACCACCATGTAAATGCCTCCTCCTACATTTACCAAAATTCATAAGCTTGCTAGGGTAAGCATGAGATGAGTGTCACTATTACATGACCTGACATCCAAGTACTATTTAAGGAAGTGGGGCATACAAATTGAATACTTACTAACATCCTACAACGAATACAAAGCAGTCAAGAGTTGAACAACTAACCCAGGTGATCAATCCCGGAGTTGGAACCATTTTTACATGACCTAACACCCAAAATACATGCACAACAAGACAAGGGTGCGATTATGATTCCCCAACTACATGCACAAGTATTTTTCCATGTGCTTATGACCTAAATCCCCAGTTCAGTGCTAGCAGTTCTGATATATGAGCTACTTTTTCATGCTAACCTCCATACCACTTCCCAGGACTGCTATAATTTCCCATATTCATAATTAACATCAAAATAATGTGAAACATTCAAACTTGACCTAGACTTCCTAATCCAAAATAGACATTTCGTCAAACATATTTAAAACATGTAAGGTACAGGTCATGAATGAATATTTGATTAAAAACTAATAGTATTCATCTGAGAATCACCAAGAAGGCTCTAAGACCTCTCTAGTTAGTTGCAATAATATTGGTTAGTCCAGGAATTCATCAACTATTCAATAACATATCAAAACATGTCAAGAGCCATAGATAGATTACATCATATAACCAAAAAACAACCAGCAATTAATGAACATAGAAACCATGGAAAATTATCCATAATGTCAACATCATAAGTAGTATAAGTGACCATAAATCACTATAGGAAAAATATCTCTTATTAACATATGAAAATACCAACCAAGTCAGGGACTTCCATGTACCACCTGACTATAGATTGAGCTAAACCAAATCTCTATTTTAGCCAATCACCCTCACAATATATTCCAACCATGAATTTGGGATCTCACGGAATAAGCCAAATAAAAACCAAACCAAGGCTTCCAGAGGCTAAGCCACCTCAACCCTCATCCACATTAATTCCAAATTTAGGGTGTATAAATCACTAACATGAATCAGATGTATCTCTACTCAAGTTGTCTAGAGCTCTAGGAACTAGTAACTCAACCCACAACCTTCTAAGGCTCCATATCCTTTGTTCCATCCACGACTCTAGGGACTAGTAACTCAACCAACCAAGGGCTCTAGAGTGTGTGTCCCAACCTACGACTCCAGGAACTAACAACTGAACCTATGTTTTTCTAGGGATTCCAGAAAATTTTTTCCGACCCACAACCATCGGTAACCTAAGTGTTAACATTGGAAAATCGTACAGAAGAAGATGACATTAATTAATGTCAAGCCAAAGGATTTACAGGGCAGGAAGACATTATGGAATCAAGAAAGTATTTAAAATATCTAAGGTTTTGAGAATTTTTTTTTTGAACTAGTCTTAAAATGCTAATTGTGCGTTTTATCCTTCGAGAAGAGCGCCTTCTGCGTGACTTTTGGCCCGATAAGAGCGCATTCCTAAAAGTGGCAAGATGTCACTTTTCGGGACCATACAAAGAAAAGGAAAGTTACTCCTTGCATGAAACTGCCTAAGGACAACCACCAGTTCCTCCTTAGACATTATGTGAGCACACAAAGGAATATTTGGAGCACACAATGGAATCATACCTCTCCCTTGGGTCACCATCCACCATGTACCAAGGGAGGGAAGGAGGATTTGAAATCCCCTATATAAAGTCACCAAGAGATGAAGAATGGGTGATCACATTGTTATGCTGGCCAGAATTTCCCAAGCAATACCAGTAGTGTGTGACCCGAAGCTGGAGATAGAGGGGACTCGATTGTTGGCCACCCAACAATCCTAGTCCATCACAACGGAGAGAGAGGGAGACTGCATTAGAGACAGAGCTTGGAAAAACAACACCCTTGCATTGGGACCTAGAACCATTTTCTAGGGGCCCTTTGGCAAGTGGGTAAAATTTCTTCTCCATATCAAACGTTTAATAAGAAGAGGCCTAGAGCCATCGTTTGCTTTATTATCGTTTTGACTCTCTTCAATAGCTTTTGTATATTTATGTTTTAGTTTTTAGTTCAATTTGATCATAAATTTGCAGACTTTTTCCTCTAGATTATATGCTTTTGAGCTCCACCACTTTCTGTCTGTTACCAATAGTTTATAGGGGTATACCACACCCCTTAAACTAGTGCGATTTCGTACACCCATGCGTCAAATCCACCACAATAGGATTGGAGACTCCACTAACGTTTTACAAGATTATGTGTGTTGAATATTGCAACAAGAAATAGTGAAGGAGGCATCTTGAAACATCATCCTTGATCCTAGTTGGAAAATAATCACCTAAACTAGGTGGGGCCCACACAGGCTAGTTTTAGGTGTATGTCTATTTTTAGACATGGTGAGCATATTCTATATGTAGCAGGAGGATATTTGTAGATGGTTGGTCAAATGTGAAAAATAGATGAGATTCTATTTAGAATATTGGGCGAAGTCTATTTACATATCGTCTACTCCAAATATATATTCATGTCGATTATTATTAGCTCTTAATTTTAATCGACTTAAACAACAACCCATTATCTTAGAGCACTTATGCCAAGTACGATTTGGAAAATCAACAAGGCTGAAGGAATTACGCAATTCCTAAGGATTTACTAGAGTTCATGCATGGAGGACTCATGAAGCGAAGTGGCAAAGTTATGAATAGTAGTCAAAGAATAAGAGTATTCATGGAGTTGTATTTTTGTATTCAAGCTTAACTTAGAGGCACTCAAACTTGAGCTAGTTGTATCTAGTCTAACTGAATGATACACTATTGAGAGTGGAGTGAATTAATTAGTTAATTAATTCACAAATAATAACTCATTAATGAAGTGAACAATACAACAATTAACTACGGTGCATGTCAGATCCAGTGGAGACCCAATGTAGAGATAGGTGAAAGGGTGAGATAGACTATCCGTTGTGACTACTAGTGATGGATGAATTGCATCTACATATACATTGGAATTGCCAATGATAATAATGCAGTAAAGGAGAGTGGTATTGCATTGAATTTTTATTTTTAATCAGCTTGGATTGCGCAATGGAGGTAGGCTAGCAGGAGGGTAGAGATTGGTGCATGGATTTGCAGATTTGTTCTATGTTAGTGTGTGATGATTGATTGTACTAAGAGCTTGATGTACTAAGCTTTGTATGAGATTGTTACACAATCTCCATGATACATAATATATGATATTTGGGGTTTTTAGCTTCAGGATTTCCCGTTAAACAACTGTGTTATGTGCGATTGTTTTTATTTATGCTTCACATGTGTTTTGCAATTATTGATTAAATTTCCGCAAGAATTATAGTGGAAGGATTATGTATTTAGCAAGAAGATAAATATTGTTATATCAGGAGAATCCAGATATATACATGCATATTTTATATAATTTCTACATGGTATTGAAGAGTCGTTAATTACTAGATTTTTCAATTGTGAAGCGGGGCTGAGTTTTATGCTGGTGGAGTAATTCAAATTTGCTGCAGAAGTTTCTTGGTGCGGCAGTTGAGTATAAATTGAAATGTATTTCAATGGGTTGCGGTTGGAGTATGCACTCAAGGGAAACTCTAACTACATAGCCTGGAAGCATAGGATGGAGGCAGTGCTTGAAGATAATGGCTTGAAGGAATTCATCGAGAGAGATTTTCCTAAGCCCACTTCAGTGGATGCTGCAGTACTTGACACATGGCAAAAGAAAGTAGTAAGGGCGAGGAGGATCCTGTTGGAAGGTGTGAAAGACCATTTTTTCTCAAGCCTTCATGGGAAAGCCACTCCATATGCTATGTGGAAGGCTTTGACGGATTTGTTCCAAAGCAGAAGTGACCAGAGGAAGTTGGCGCTTAAAGACAAGCTTAGAAAAATAAAAATGGAGAAGAATGACACTATTCTGGTATACTTGACAAAGTTTGTCCAATGCAAGGATGAGATTGGGAGTGTAGGAGTCAGTGTTTATGATGATGACTTGGTGATCTTGGCTCTCCTTGGGCTTCCGAAGAGTTGGCATAGCTATGAAGACTCTTTCAATGGATGGGAGAAACTGTCGGGTTGGGAGCGACTTTGGTCGGATCTTGTGTAGGAGGAGATAAGGTGAAGTACCAGGGATGTCTCTTCATCAAAGCATGATGATGAAGAGGACTGTGCTTTGGTTTCCAAGGTGAAGAAGAAGAAGGGGAAGAAATTCCATTCTATATCTCAGGCCAGTGAAGATGGCAAAGAGCATGACATGTCCAAAGTGAAGTGTTTTCACTGTCACGAGTTTGGACATATTGCCAAAAATTGTCCACATAAGAAGAAGAACAAGATGGTTGCTAGAGCTATAGCTGGTGAGGCTCTTGCCTTGCAATTTGATCTTTAATTCTCATTGATCGCATGCATGGTTTCTAGTTCATTTGGATCGGGGTGGTACTTTGATAGTGGTGCTTCCTTTCACATGATGGGAGATGTGAACCTTTTCAGTGACTTGGTGGAGAAATATCTCTAGTTGCATGTTGAGTTTGGCGACAATGGATGATATAGTGTGACCAGCATTGGTACCATTACCTTTCAGAGGGCGTCAGGTAAACTCATTCTTTTGAATGGTGTTGTGTATATTCCAGGTTTAAAGAAGAATTTAATCTCAGTCGCAATGTTAGAGGATAAAGGCTATGATGTTGTCTTTAGTGAAGGAAAAGTTTTCCTTCGGCACAAAGCAACAGGGAAAGTCAAGAAGGTTTGGATTCGAGCTAATAATCTCTATAGACTTGAAGTAGATGGGATTTCTACGGAGCTTCCTACTGTTGGGAAGTGTGAGAAAGCCATGCAATTGAAGCTTGAGAGGGAGCAGGATTTGCATGCAGGTAAGAGTGAACCTCGAATCGAGCAAGCCACAAGATGAGGATGATGGAGTCAGCAGAAACCACTCACGTTGCAGAATTTGGAGACATTTCATGCCAAATGGGCGCAGGGAGGCAGCTATACCACTAGGTGAGAGGTGGGGTGACATGCATGAGTAATCCTCAGAGGAGATTTATGGGCAGGATTCATGGAGATGGTCTAGATATCATGAATTGAACCTGGCTATGAGGTGCCCACAGAGCAACAATAGCATGATCAGTTGGATTGATGTGGGAAGATCAAAGTGACAGTGTCGGATACTGGAGTGTGGTTCAGAGTTGATAGCAAGTGCAGAGTGCATGGGTGTAGAGTTCAACAACGCAGTGGTTCCTGAAGACATGTGCAGTTGGTACCAGCAGAAGTCGAAGACTTTGATGATAGATGCATTAGATTGATTGAGTTATTTGGAGCCTTTCAGTTTTGGAAGAGTTGCAGGGCGAATGCATGGAGTTGCATGTTGCATGCAAAGAAAATCCTTTCTTGTTGAGAGGGAGTGTTGAAGATTGCAACAAGAAACAATGAAGGAGGCATCCTGAAACATCGTCCTTGATCCTAGTTGGAAAATAATCACCCAAACTAGGTGGGGCCCACACAGGCTAATTTTAGGTGTATGTCTATTTTTAGACATGGTGAGCATAATCTATATGTAGAAGGAGGCTATTTGTAGATGGTTGGTCAAATGTGAAAAATAGATGAGATTATATTTTTAGAATATTGGGCGAAGTCTATTTATAGATCGTTGATCTAAAAATAGAAGTGTCGATTATTATTAGCTCTTAATAATAATCTGACAATAAACAACAACTTATTCTCTTGGAGCACTTAATTTCAGTGCGCAGATTTGGAAAATAAGTGGGCTGAAGGAATTACACAATTCCTAGGGTTTACTGGTGGTTCATGCATGGAGGACTCAGTTAGAACTGAAGTGGAAAAGTTATGACAGAGTTGGAAGAGTAGTTCATGGAGTTGTTATTCAGTTTAACTCAGTTAATGGAGTTAAACTCAGCTGAGCTAGTTGTATCTAGTCTAACTGAATGATACACTAGTGAGAGTGGAGTGAATTAATTATTTAATTAATTCACAAATAATAACTCATTAATCAACTAATCCACACCAACAATACAAATGTGTCGTTAACTACAAGGTATGTGTGGAGACCCACCTGAGAGGTAGGTGAAAGGGCGAGATGGACTATCCGTTGTGACT
Organism: Pinus albicaulis; assembly: GCA_034641835.2. Lineage (NCBI taxonomy): Eukaryota > Viridiplantae > Streptophyta > Pinopsida > Pinales > Pinaceae > Pinus > Pinus albicaulis. The sequence goes on along the minus strand of CM076584.1, from coordinate 799,862,736 downwards.
ACTAGTGATGCATTGATTGCATCTACATATACATTGGAGATGCTAATGAGAATAACGCAGTCAAGGAGAGTGGGATTGCATCGAATTGGTCTTTGTAAACAACTTGGATTGCGCAGTGGAGGTAGGCTAGTAGGAGGGCAGAGATTGGTGCATGGATTTGCATATTTCTTCTATGTTAGTGTGTGATGATTGTATTGTACTGAGAGCTTGATGTACTAATATTTGTATGAGATTGTTACATGATATCCATGATACATAATATATGATATTTGGGGTTTTTAGCTTTAGGATTTCCCGTTAAACAACCGTGTTATGTGTGTTTTTATTGCTTCATGTGTTTTGCAATTGTTGATTAAATTTCCGCAAGAATTATAGTGGAAGGATTCTGTATTTTGCAAGAAGAGAAATATTGTGAGATCAAGAGAGTCCGGATATATAAATGCATATTGTATATAATTTTTGCCAATGTGGTTGTGCCATCTCTTGTAGGAGACCTTGTCTATGGCTGAGGGTGGAGCTAATAGTCCTTCGATCCATTCTGTACCCTAGATTCACTTGGAGGATAGATCGAAGAAGGAAGCTCCTAATATTTTTATCATAGGAATTGGCACAATTTTTTTTCTCGCTCGTACATGCAAAAGGCGCGCGTTCACAAGGCCGAGGGCCGACCCGCGCACAGAAGGCGCACTCGCCGTGGCCTTTGTGCGCACTTACGTAATGAGATTTTTTCTCCCCATATTCGCATTTTTCTCGCCAGAAGTGGTGTTGGGAAACCCCTAATATATCTATCGGAACTTGTGCTGATACCCCACAAACCTGTGAGAACTCACTTTTAGCGTTGCATTCTATAGGCTTAGAGTTAGTTTTGCTTCAAGTTGGTTTTTGCAAAAATCTTCACATAGTTTAAGTAGGGGGGAAATTAACCATTGCATTCCGAACAATTTATGTTTTGAAAATTCTGGTATTCACACTTAGATAACTATTCCAAGTAAGAGGCCTAATACCATGCATGCATAACTAGTTTTATTCTTTCTAGTGTAGAAATTATTTAGTTTAGTTCAATTTTTGCATTAGGAATTGCAGGACTAGGATTGAATTGTCAGTTAGAGAAAGTGATATTTGCTACCTTTGCACCCTCCAGTGATCCTAGGTAAGCATATGAATGCTCTATATTTACTATTCACCATCTCCCTTTAGTTATTCACATAGATTAACTAGGAAAATTTGAAAGAAGCCCATTATCTGCACATGTTTTCCATTTGCACTAGGAAAAATATAACATAGTTTAACTAGGGGATTTTTTGTAAAGGATCACCGAAATCCATATGTTCAAACTATGAGCTTGTTCACCTTATGCTCACACACACTCACCCACTAAGAAAAGGAAGACACCTAAAACTAACTGAACCAAACTCACTAAATTCTCCCCACAGGGGGCACAAAAGAATTTATAGTTTAAGTTAGGATCAAGGGGGTAGGCATCCAATAGGACGCCTTGATCATACTTCATATTGAAATATAGAAGTTGTGTATTTAGGGAGCTTAAAATCCACCTATCAGCCCACGACAAAGAAAACCTGAGCGTGGCAGAGACCCGATTCATAGGGGGTTAGGCTTAGGCGCAGTGCGTGCGGTATCAGTTAGGTCTACCTGACCCGACTGATACTCGATACTGTTAGTTGACTACTAAGAAGCCCAAGGCTCAAATTCCCATTTGGGATGGTGGTTCTTAGTGGAAAAAAACTAGGGCATCCTTAAACCTATAGGTGACGGTGCAGGTAAGTGCCATACCCTCTATCCTTACCTTGGTGGATTCTCTTTGACTGATTGGGGGCGTTGTCAGCTCTTACGGGACGTTGTGCCAGCACTCACAAGAAATATTCTCAAGCCCCAGTTACTTTTGAGTGTGTGAGGATGCATAGGTCTTCTAGGATTTTGAGTATCATGTGTAAACAAACTAAAACCATTTTTTCTTGATTGATCACATAGATTAATTTAAAGGGAAAATTTATTTTATTTTCACTTTGTTTTATGTATGTGGCCATAATTTTTGTTTGATAATAGACTCTATCCTCTCAAATTTTTCCAAAACCTAACTTGGTCGACACCCAAATGGTCCCAACGGAACCTCGTCGATCCAAGCGTCTTTTGGACCTCCCCCCATTACCGAGAGGGGTTCCAGGTCTTTTTTTCCATTCAAAGGCCAAGGACATAACTCGCCACCGTCATCGTTAATCCTTGTGTTGTCACAAAAACAGACCTGATAGGCTGCCAATCAAATTAATCTCATGCAATTTCTTCAAACCAATATTTTGATTGAGACTTAGCCTCCTCAACCTGAGAGGGCTCTCTCAAGGGTTAACGATTTTTCATAAAAATATAGATGGATAACTCTATGTGGGTAATAAGCAGATAAATGATAGATGTTGGTTGTAAATAACATTAGCAAGTGCACATTGGGCTTATGGAGTCATAACAGCTTCAATAAAACCAAACAATCTACTTAGCATGGAAGTCAAGGCATATGAGATTTCTAGTCCTAAGATACACATGTGAAACTGTAAAACACACAGTCAACTTGTCTATGAAGGAAGTCAGAGCATCAATGATGAATTCTGAGTAACATAAGCAAACACCACTGCAATAGGATAGTAAAAAGATGTCATTATAACAAGAACACACTAAAATTCTTTATGAATCTTGAGTTGGCTAAGTAGAAAACTCTGTATTAAGCTTAAAACCAGTCACTTACAATAAACACAGTCTTTTTGCTAAAAATATCCAACCCTTAGAATTTCGACTTCTTCATCTTTATAAATAATTTACAACATAGGATAACCTTATCCTGAGCTAGATACATCAAATTCCTACTTTTTGACACCTTGCCTAACCATGTGACATGGTATTTATTATCAGATCATGGTATGTGTTATATTCTTTCCATGACTAAGCATGCGCGGGGGGGTGATAGCCCCCCCTGTCAGGGTCCGGGGCAGTGCCCTAGCGAAAATTTTTTGGTCCTTAATTTCCGGTGGGTAGTCCGCGTCCATGGTTTTGTGCATGGTTTTGCACATGGTTTTGGGGTACGATGGTTTTCGGCCCTGGTATTTTTGTAGATCCGGTCAAGGGAACTACGGTTATGTTCTAATCCAGGGTTTATGGATTGGAGTTTATGTATGCTTCGGCATGTATATATATGTGTTGTAACACTAAAAGGAATATAATGAAAAATCAAGCTGGTCGTCCCGATTTGGGATCCAGGGGAAAAATCTCTGTGTTTATCTGTTTTATGTTTTATGCTCTTGCTATTGTTTATTTTCTGTTATAAGATTCGTGTGTAGATAATTTTTGTTCAGGGTTAAAACCTACATTTGGTATCGAAGCTGTTTCGGCTTCAAGGGGACGCCTTTGTTGTTGAGGGTTTTTTGCTCGGGCCTGTGGTAGACCCTGTGCAGTGGGAGATCTGCGGGATCGATTCTTGTGGTGAAAGAATATGGCGAGCGGCGGAAAGATAGAGATCGAGAAATTTAATGGTCAGAGTTTTGAGTTGTGGAAGCTCAAGATGGAGGATCTGCTGGTGGATAAAGATCAGTGGATCGCGGTAGATCCAGGTACTAAACCAACGGCGATGTCAGATGAAGACTGGAAGAAACTGGATCGGAAGGCTAAGAGCACAATACGATTGTGTGTGTCAAATTCAGTATTGTTGAATGTATCCGGGGAAGCTACGGCGAAGAATTTGTGGGAAAAACTTGGGACTTTGTACCAATCTAAGTCTCTGGTGAATAAGTTGTTCCTGCGGAAAAAGCTGTATAACCTGAGGATGAAGGATGGAGACTCGGTGACAGAGCATCTGAATGCCTTCAATACTATGGTAAGTCAGTTGTCATCTGTTGATATTAAAATCTCAGATGAAGATAAGTGCATTAGTTTGTTGTGTTCTCTACCAGACTCGTGGGACAGTCCGGTTATTGCAATAGGTAGCAATACAACTACCTTGAATTTTGATGACATTGTCTCAGCCTTGCTGTCGGAGGAAATGAGACGGAGAAATATGGAGGGTCATAATGGAGATGCCTTATCTGTACGAGGAAGGTCCCAGAACAGAAACAAGAATAAGTTTTCGAGTGGGAGATCTAAATCTAGAGGGAGATCTAAATCTCCTGGAAAGTTTGTAAAGGTGTGTTGGAAATGCGGAAATGAAGGGCACTACAAAAAGGACTGCAGATCTAAAGCTCCCAAGAAAGGAAAGGGATCTGATGATGCTCCTTCTGCAGAGGCAAAAACCACCTCGGATGAAGGTGGGGATGTGTATTTGGCTTCTTCTTCAAGTACACATGTAGATCATGAGTCATGGCTGATTGACTCAGGTGCATCCTTTCACTTCACTCCCCATAGGGAGTGGTTCTGCGAGTATGAGAAATATGATGGTGGTGATGTCTTCTTAGGGGATGATAGGAAGGCCAGAATCGTTAGACATGGAAAGGTCAAGCTGAAGCTACAAGGTGGAAGGATTAGAACACTTCCTGGTGTTCTGCATATTCCTGCATTGGCCAAAAATCTGATTTTCGTAAGCAAGATGGATGATGCAGGTGTAAAAAAGGTGTTCGAGAAAGATGCCCGCAAGATGGTTCGGGGAGCACTGGTATTAATGCGGAGCATGACCGGAACCGTACAAGACGCTGCGGTAGCAACTCCACATGTGACAGTAGTCTGTCTCTGTACGGGAGTGGTGCCGAAGCTGTCTCTGGAGAAAAGACCATGCTATGGCATCAAAGTCTTGGACATATTGGAGAGAAGGGCCTTCAGATACTACATAGAAATGGTATGGTAGAAGGTATATCTAATTTCTCTCTAGATTTCGATTTCTGTGAACATTATGTATATGGGAAGCAGAATCGGGTGAGTTTTCCTTCTGGTGCTAAGAGGGCGAATAAGATATTAGAACTAGGGCACAGATGTGTTTGGGCTCCGTGTCAGCTCCATCATTGGGAAAACTGTACTATGTTTCATCCATGATGACTTCTCATAATACATGGATATATTTTGAGGAAGAAATCAAGTCTTTGACAAACTTAAAGAATTTAAGGCTCTGGTGGAAAACCAGACAGAGAAGAAGATAAAGGCATTGAGGACAGATAATGGTGGGGAGTTCTGCAAGAATGAATTTGAAGAGTTCTGTAAGAAGTGTGGTATAGCACGACAGAAGACTACTCCATACACACCTCAGCAAAATGGAGTTGCAGAAAGAATGAATAGAACACTGATGGAAAAGGCAAGAAGCATGCTCAGTGGTACCGGGTTAGGACAAGAATTCTGGGCAGAGGCAGTGGAGACTGCATGTTACTTAGTTAAGAGATCACCTTCATCAGCGTTGGAGGATAAGACTCCACATGAGGTATGGAATGGTAAGAAACCCTCTCTTTCACATCTAAGGGTATTTGGATGTGATGCATATGTACATGTTCCAAAGGAGAAAAGGACCAAGTTGGATAATAAATCTCAAAGGTGCATCTTTATTGGGTATAAGGATGGTTTAAAGGGTTACAAGCTTTGGAACCCAGAAACAAGGAAGGTTGTGTACAGCCGAGATGTGGTGTTTAGAGAAGTGAAAGATATTGTTAAACATGAAGTCCTACCAAAGAAACCTGAGAAGATAGAGTTTGAGCTAAAGGAGGATGAATTAGACTCTACAATAGAAGAAGACTCAGAAGATGAAGAGCCACAAACTCCAGCTTTGAGAAGATCAGTTCGGGAAAGAAGGCAACCAGAAAGGTATAGTCCATCTGCTTTCTGTTCAAGTTTTGCCTTAACTATAACTGATGATGAACCCAGAACTGTCAAGGAGGTAGTAGATTCAGAGGATGGAAAACTCTGGAAGGAGGCCATGGTTGATGAAATGGCATCCTTGCACGAAAATGATGCATGGGATTTGGTGGAGCTGCCGGCTGGAAGGAAGCCCATTGGGAGAAAATGGGTGTTTAAGAAGAAGATGAATGTAGAAGGCAAGGTGGAGAAATACAAAGCTCGGTTGGTAGTGAAAGGTTATTCCCAGGTCCCGGGAATTGATTTTGGTGATATTTTTTCTCCTGTTGCCAAGGTTACTTCTATTAGATTACTTTTATCTGTTGCTGCTGCATTTGATTTTGAGATAGAACAGATGGATGTGAAGACAACATTTCTTCACGGGGATCTAGAAGAGGAGATCTACATGAAGCAACCCGAAGGCTTTATGGTGAAGGGTAAGAAAGAACTGGTATGCAGGTTGAAGAAGTCTCTGTATGGGTTAAAACAGTCACCAAGGATGTGGTATCAGAAATTTGATACCTATATACGGGGACTTGGCTTCACCAGAAGTAAGGAAGATCATTGTGTTTATTTTAAATTAATTGGTGATCGTGTTATATATCTGGTCTTGTATGTGGATGATATGTTGTTGATTGGAAATGACAAAGAAATTATCCAAGATTTGAAGACCCAACTGTTCTCCAAATTCGACATGAAGGATCTTGGTGCTGCAAACTATATTTTGGGCATGGAAATTAAGAGAGATCGGAAAAAGAGGAAGCTCTGGTTAAACCAGAGGAAGTATGTCGAGACTAGGATGGCAGAGGAACAACAGGCAGGATAGGAACCGGTGAATGTCTCGTCCGTAGGTGTAAAGTCAGTTCGCTGAACAAAGGTCCCAAGACACAAGACAAGAGGGAGAGACAGTCCCCCGTTCCATGCGTGGGTAGGTTTCATGTAGGCGTGAAATGTCCGACTAGACCAGACATTGCGCATGTAGTGGGAGTATTGAGCAGGTTTATGTCAAACCCAAGGAAGGAGCATTGGACAGCAGTGAAGCGGGTTTTCAGATATTTACGTGGCACTAGTGATTATGGCTTGTGCTACCAGGGAAGACCAGGATTGGAAAGAATGTTGGACATTCGTGGTTTGTTGATGCAGACTGGGCTGGAGATCTGGACCAAAGAAGATCTACAAGTGGGTATGTGTTTAGCCTATTTGGAGGCGCAGTCAGTTGGATGAGTAAAAAACAGTCTGTAGTGGCTCTTTCGAACCTTCTGCATGCGTGCAATACATAAACCTCTCTCCCAAGGGTTAAAAAAACCACATTGCAGGTTTATGTTTGTGACCACCTTAAGGGTCCGCCACCAACAAAACATACATGGTACTGTCCTAAAACTGTCATCAGAAGTGTATATAGTGATGGTGCTTTATGGTCCGTCACCAAAGACATTTTCAATGACACTTTTGGTGAGGGTCGTTAAAGGCCCATCACTAATTCTCCCTTTGTTGACACTTCTAGTGACGAACTTTTAATGACCCTCACCAATGCTCTTTTTGTTACTTTTGGTGACGGTCAAAAAATGTCCGTCATCATTGATAATTAAAAAACCATCACTGTAAGTGTATATAGTGATGGTCCTTTATGGTCCGTCACCAAAGACATTTTCAATGACACTTTTGGTGAGGGTCATTAAAGTCTCATCACCAATTCTCTCTTGGGTGAAACTTCTAGTGACGAACTTTTAATGACCCTCACCAATGCTCTTTTTGTTACTTTTGGTGACGGTCAAAAAATGTTTGTCATCATTGATCATTCCAATGAGATTTTGATGACGCTATGTGCCTATTAATATAGTTTTTGTCAAAAGATAATGATTTAATGCCATTATTGTGGAGTATTTTTTATAATATGTCCAAGGCCATAGTGGTTAGGGTCAGTCAATTTTTTAAGAAGTAATTAGTGTGTATTATTTCCCTCAAGTAATGACTAGTCAAATAGAGATTTCCTATGAGTCAACACATGATTCATATCTATTATGTTTATTATCTAGAAAATTCCCTTTAGATAAATTTCCACTATTGTGTGTAGGAAATATATTATTTAATAGATAATCAAGCTCTAACAATTCTATTAATGAGAAAGACCTAACACTCCTCAACAATCTAGGCACACCTTAAATTAATGCTTTGGCACACACTAACATTTCTTAGCACCCCACATGTCTTGGAACATCTTTGTACCTAGAACATCTTGTGATGACACTGATGCCCAAGCACATGGTGGCATGCACTAGCACAACATGGAACTCTCCTAACATGTGTTGGCATGCTGCATATAGTCCCTAGCATGCCCTGGAACACCTTGGTTGAATGCATTGACATACATTAGCACTTGGCACACAATGCCACTTGACATGTACCCAAATAGAATATTTGGATTCCTTGCGAAAATCTACCCAAATGGAAGAAAAAAAAACTGGTCGAATCAGAGCTTGGATGAGGGAGATATCATTGATTTAAAATTAAATCTTTTTTAGAAACTTTTTGTAATGTCAGGACAATTACAATGTGCACGAGTCAAGAACCTATATGCATGCAAAGCTTTGAGGAGAAAGGAAGAAGTTATAGACTTGGTGGTTTAGAGGGAGCATACATTACCTCTCAACATGCATCCTCATGAGAAGCAGTCTCAGAAGGTTGTGGAGTAGCTGCCACAATTAGAGAAGTAGAGAGGATACTGAGTGGAAGCGTCCACTCAAGCAGAGACCTCCATGAGGGGGGAATTTCAAGCCAGATGGGAAGAGGGAGCAGCCATACCTCGAGGTGTAAGGTGGGGTGATTTGTAGACATAATCCCAAGATAAGAAATTTGGGCAAGGTCCATTGAGATGGCGTGTCTCATGGATCGAACCTGGCTATGAGGAGACCACAGTACAACATTAGTAGGAAGGATCAGTTAGATTGAGGTAGTCAGATGTCACCAAGATAGAAATTAGAGTGAAAGATGTCAAATACTGGAGCAGAAATCAGAGTTAGCAACAGTTCAAAGGGCACGGATGCAGATGTCAGCAGCAGCACAGAGAATCCAATACTAGACAGGTGCAGTAGCTAGCAGCAGTCAGAAGAATCTGATGACAGATGCATTATACTGATTCAGTTGTTCGGAGGCTTTTCAGTTTCAGGATTTGCAGGTGCAAACAACACTAGAGAAGTGTAGCATGCAGAAAATTCCAAAGGTACCGGATGGGGATAGATTGAATTCATTTCTTGTTGAGAGGGAGTGTTGAAATTTGCAACAAGAAATAGTGAAATTGGAAACTAGAAAGGAAAAAAGAAAATGCACCCACACTGGTGAGGAATTTTGATGTACCAGGAGTGAGGAATGTGAGGCGTCTAATTTATTTTTCCCTTAAATAAATTGGACAATAAATTGTAATTTCATCTCATAACAACTTGTGTCATTTAACCAAGTCATGATGATTGAGTTAGCTCAAGAAATTCAATTTAAGGTGATCGAGGTGGATATTGGTGGCCACCCACCTATTCCACTTGGGCCCCCGCCATTGTCTCTTTCAGTTTTTCAGTTTCCTTATTTATAGCACAATTTACTATTTTTGTCAATTTTTCAGGTCCTAAACTTTCGGAGCCATTTTGAGGCCCTAAACGACATTTTTTGGGCATGAAAGGTTTAGCTATTTCATAGAAATCGCATTAGCAGTTGTATTCCTCGGAGAGATCTTTCTAACGAGGTATCATGTGCGTCAAATGAAGATCATATGACCAAGTTACGACGGCGGGAAGTTGGATGCCCAACTAACCCCAACGGGGCCATAAACCCTTGTTGTTACATCTCCTCTGGGTACATGGTTTTGGTTGCTCGTGGTTTTCTCTTAACCACTCATGAAAGCAAGGAAGCAGTTTGGTTGCAGAGATTGTGTTCAAGTATGGGGTTGGTACAACAAGCTATAAGGATAGACTGTGATAGCCAAAGTGCAATTTTCTTGGCTAAGAACCCTGCTTATCATTCAAAGACAAAGCACATCGATGTTCAATATCACTTTGTTAGAGATATGGTTGAGGCTAAAAGGGTGTTGCTGGTAAAGGTGGACACTTTGAAGAATGTTGCAGATGCATTGACAAAGTTTGTGAGCACTCATAAGTTCTCTTGGTGTAGAGAAACAATGGGTGTTGAAGAATTGGGCCAATGACTAAGCCCTCCTGTGGCCCCCCGTGGAAAGAAAACAACAAGTGGGAGAATGTTGGGTATGTGTTATATTCTTTCCACGACTAAGCACGCGTGGGCGCATCGCCCCTTGCGAGCGGGGCGCAATGGGGGGCCACAGGTGGGGCGGTAGCCCCCTCCGTCGGTCCGGCGCACTCGGCGTCTTTTGGTCCTTAATTTCTGGTGGGTAGTCCACGTCCATGGTTTTGTGCATGGTTTTGCACATGGTATTGGGGCACGATGGTTTTTGACCCCTGGTATTTTTGTAGATCCGGTCAAGGGAACTACGATTATGTTCTAATCCAGGGTTTATGGATTGGAGTTTATGTATGCTTCGGCATGTATATATATGTGTTGTAACACCAAAAGGAATATAATGAAAAATCAAGCTGGTCATCCCGATTTGGGATCCAGGGGAAAATCTCTGTGTTTATCTGTTTTATGTTTTATGCTCTCGCTATTGTTTATTTTATGTTATAAGATTCGTGTGTAGATAATTTCGTTATTTTTTCGCAGGGTTAAAACCTACAATTACAAAATGACAGCTGCAAACCTAATGAACAGTCCTATTACAAATAAGACTCAAACTCCTTAACTCTACTCATAACAACCTTATCTAAACTAGATTACATAATTTTCTAACTGTATTCCCATAAGGTCGAATCCAGATGATAAGCTCCAACACTTTATGACCTTAATGCCGATCTCCTGCAAACTAGGAAACTGTGCCCTGTTTTCTAGGCTTAGGATTATTTTTGTTCTTGAGACACTCTAACCAATATGAACCCATGACTTCGAGGTTATTTTCTGTCAGGAACTAAAATAACATATGCCCAAAATAATCCTTAAGTGCCAGCTGTACAAAATTACTATCAAACTGTCCAAAATAGCAGAAACAGACATGCACTACGAAAACAACACAGTTTCGTAGCGCTTTTCGTAGCATAGTCTTTTAACCCATTTGCCTTCAAAATTTTTGTTTCTTTCCTCCAGGGTTATCTTCATATTCACTTAACACAACTTCCCTAGCAATTTCAGGTCATAATACACAAAGTTTCCCTCCAAAAATTTATGAGAAAGGGTGAAAAAAACTGCTATAGCAGTTTCGTAGCGCTTTTAACCCTTTTTGCACTGTTTGCTGTACGAAACAACTGAGTGAGCAATTTTGTCTAGATTTCTTCAAAATTCAAACCAAAAATGTACCAAAACTTTAGAATACCACTGGTTTAATCAAAACAAATAGTCATATGAATTAAAAACCCAAATTTCATGAGATTTATTCTTCATTTTCCCTTTGATTTAGCCTTTGACTTTTTAATAATTTGTCATTCTGCACCTTTGTTTTTTAGTTCATCCTGAGTCAGTTTCAGCTGTAGCTCCAAATCCTCCACTTGGTTTCTTAGTCTTCTATTACTGGCTCTCAAGTGAGTATTGATCACTCTGACAAATTTTGCTTCCTTGATGGCTGGAACTGTCCATGTAAAAAACTGTTGTGCACTGCTTGGAATCTCAAACCTAGAACCAATTTAACCTTCCCAAAGTGCCTTCACTCTTTTAAACTCTGTTTTTTCAATGCTGTGCTTTCTGGCCCTCTTTCTCATCATTGTAATCTCTTGGTTTTCTAACCTCAATTTCTCCTCAAGGTGTTGACACTCTACCATGTGTTCTTTCCCTTCACTGTCCTGCTGGCTGCATGCTCCACTGCTGATGATGAAAGATCAACCACCTCTTCAGGATATTTGACTGTTTTAGAAGTCTCTTGGACCTCTTGGCTGCCTTCCTTGAGCTTCTTGGCATGCCTAGTTCAAGGTTTCCTTGCTTGAAAGACAAAGGCTGCATTTTCGCCCTCAAATTCAAGTTTCTTAGCTGACTTAGCCTTTTTCTGTTTGTGTTCATCTACTCCAATGAAATCAGGTTGCACGATGGGTGTCTCTTCTATATCAATTGCATGAAGGATTTCATCTAAATTTCCTTTAATTACTGGGTTTTCCTCTGTGCCTAAAACAATTGTTTTTCCCTTTGATGCCACTGCTTGGCTTCTTGTCACTCTCTTGATTTCCTGCTTGCTGGAAATTTGCTTTTTTTTACCTCTTTGACACTTTTTGACCTATGTTTTGCAGGTGATGGAGTTGCTGCAACAAGAACTCGTGTATTCTCTGTCCTATTTTCAACTTGTTTCCTTGGTTTCAAATTTACAAACCTCTTTTATTTTACAACAATAGGCTGACTAGACTCTGCTACTAGTGTTGAAGGAGTTCCTTTAGGTTTAGGGTTTCTAGCTGGGGTTAGGGTTTCCAGTTCTAAACCATTCATAAAAAAAAGGAAGACCAATCCATGATTATTTTCTAAAGCTCATTCAACACCAATAACTTTTTCAAACCATAGTGAAACAAAGATGTTTCACAACCATTAGACTTATCTTGTACTTTATCAGCCATTTTGGCAAGGCTCCTATGCAAATAAAAGGGCAAATCTAGTGATATTATACCTGTGAAATGCAGAAGCAGCTTGAAATGATAAGTATAAAATTTATGGTACCTGACTTCACATGTAAAGTATCTTTTAATGTTGAAAAACAACTTGGCATAGGTGTCTTTGATACAACTTCTAGGTATTGCATTATTCAGGTCCATATCTACATACTCAGGTTTCATGAATTCCTTGCATGGTTCCATGTCAAACTTAAAACCTTTAAACCAAGTATCTTGCCCCCTTGGTATTTCTGTCACAGAAGCAATAATCTCAGGTGTGACTGGCACATTTAACATCCCAATTTTGGTAGTTGTTCCTCTGAAGTGTAAAACAAATTCTTTAGACGCCTGAGTGTGGCAACCCTGCAGCTTTTGACAAAATTGGAGATAACCTGCTTTGCTAAAAGCCTCCATCACTGTTTGATCTTCAATTATAGCCTTCACATTTTGAAGCTCTTATATTAAGCAATGTCCCCCTCTATGGACTTTCTTCTCCTCTGCCATGTTTCTTAGAAAAAACCTGTTAGCTTCTCTTGAATCTGTGAAACAACCTCGCTTGATTAGGATATGAACAACCTCGCTTGAGAATATTGGAACAACCTTGCTTGATTATGGTGAAAATAGCCTTAGTATAGAAAAAACACAAGCTTATCTTGACTGCTTCAGAGCTTAGACACTCATATGGAAGCAAATGAAAACGAGAATGACCAAATTAGGCAAAATTTTGAATTTAAGATGTCATCTCATAACTGAATGATGCTTCCCTCATGCCCTATGTTGGAAATACTGAGGGGGGGGGGGGGGTGAATCAGTATTCCTTTCAATTAGAGCATTAGTTAATCTTCAATTATTATTAGTGTTTGTACAATGATAGCAACAAACAAGAGGAACAAAAATGCACAAAGTTTTTAAGGTGGAAACCCACTCCGGGACAAAAACCACCTAATGCTTTAGATCGGATTTTTGGGATTCAACCGTTAATTTAGTCATTCATCTATGAAATTATGTCAGCTCACCTAATGCTTTTAATAATTATTTAATATTCAACTCCAATTAGAAAATAAAGCTCCAACTCTCTAGGACCCAGAAAAGGATTCTTCCTCTCCCAATCGATGGATGCTCCAACGCCCGAGATTCTTAGCAGTCAACCGAATGGATGCTCCAACACCCAATGAGCTACAACTCACCCTAGCACCACCCTACCACCCTATACAAGAATAAAAGAAGAATGGACTCCCGTATCACAGGGAAAATGGTCCACTTTACAATGATATAGAATGATGTAGAAGAAGAATATATACTAGACCATAACCCCAACTTTGACACAACCACCTAATGATGATTCTAGATCTCCCAACACTGCCTCTTCAATTCTTGGTAGATAGACACTAATACAATTTTTACAATAATGTATTTACAATGACTTAGTACAATGATACCTTTACAATGATTGTATGCAGTGCTGCCCACTTGAAGACTTCATATGATGAAATTCTTGCTGTTGTTATGCACCTTTGTTGTTGCTCTTGTCATGATACCCTTTGCTACACCTTGATTTTCTTTGCTGCCATAGAAATTCTGGTCCTTTGCAACCCTTGACAACACATGATCTAGCTTTTTCTTTCCTTCTAGGAGCTCGATATTGAATCTGGTGTATCTCAGTTATTTAAGATCCTCAATATCTAATTTTCAGTCTTGTAGTAGTCCTCTGATTCATCTTTCTGATGCCATAGGTCTGACCCAATTTGGATTCTTCAAGAGAGATTTATACCCAATGTCTCACAATTCCCTAATTATGGACTGTTTCAGCATAACGCACTTGTACGACATGCCACGTGTCATTGTTTCTTCATATGGATCTGAAATTGATAGAGTGCAAATCACAGACTGTGAAATATCCGTCACTTTTTACAAAATTCCAATCCGATACTCAGACAGAGAGTTATGACGAATTTACCAAGGTCACTTCTTTGAGATGAATTTTAGGAGCCTGCAAAAACCCTGACTTCCACAGATCATATCTCCGACAATATTGCGCACCTTGATCTGAAATTTTTACTGCAGCTTCCTTAGGATTTTGGCTTTGCCTCATAAAAATTTCATCTTCTGAACCTTCGTAGAAAAAAAGTTTGAGCAAAAAAATCCCGATGACCTGTTTCAGATGGCAGAATCCCTTGCATAAGGAGGAAATGAAGATCACAATTTATATGAATGCTTAAGTTGAGAGCGGCTTCAAAAAGTGAACGTGGGAGGGATTTTAGGAGCATAAAAAATATTAATTATGACTTTTCAATGACCCATGCCCCAACCCCATGGGGTTTTAGCCCACTAACTGGGGTACAAACTTCAAACATGAATATCTCTCAAACCGTGAAGAATTACATGGCGTGCCATATATCAACGGAAACATCTCGACAAGTAGAAACCATTAAAAGCATTATTGACCCAGAATATATTAATTTGGTAGGTCAAAATTCCCATGCAATATTGGGTTAGCCCCTAATGCTGCTTGGGTTGACATCAATGACAATCGCTGATCAACAATCTCCCCCTTTGGCATTGATGGCAACACAAGTACTCCCCCTGCGATCATGACACCTCTTCCTACAACATTCTCTCCCCCTTTGACATCAATGGCAAAGGGTAACTCCCCCTGAAACACAACCATCCTGCAGACCTGTACACACTTCCACTCGCGCTGACACACAACCATCCTGCAGACCTGCACACACTTCCACTCCCCCTTTATATTCTGAAAAAGGAAAATCTAATGAGAACTTGGGAGAATCCCAAGCTTTTGGCGAAGATATTCCAATGCTGGCGAATATTTAATATGTGATTCTTTTGGTGCTGCTTGGAATCTTGCTACTTTTCCAACTGCTTGCATAACATCTGGTCGGGAGGCTGTTACATATAGAAGACTACTAATCATAGATCTGTACAACCTTTGATCCACATCCTTAGATGAGTCATCTATGCTCAATTTGAAACCTGTTACCATTGGAGTAAGGATGGGTTTGCAATCTTCCATTTTAAATTTCTTGAGCATTTCATTGATGTACTTGGCTTGACATATAAATATTCCTTTCTCTTGCTGAGATATTTGAAGCCCTAAGAAGTATGTCAGCTCACCAATTAAAGACATCTCGAAATCACTTTGCACCTTTGTAGAAAACTTCTTACTTAGTCGATCATCATTGCTACCAATTATTGTATCATCCTCTTTAGCTATTAGACATGCTTTAGTTGCTTCATCCATAACATATATGTCATTTGGAGCTCGACTTGCTGTAGCCACAATTTCACCATACACGCCTTTCCTGATTTCACATTTCATGGAGTTGAATAGTATTGTGTGTCCTTGATCACACATTTGTCCAACACTGAGCAGATTGTGATTCATGTTTTCAACCAATAGAACATTATTGGCTAGAGAATCTTTGCTTCCAAGAGTGACAGTACCCGGTCCTATAACATTTGAAGATCCATCATTTCCAAAGGACACGGTTCCATCCTTCTTCTCTTTCAGAGATACAAATTTATTTCTATCTCCAGTCATATGCGTTGAGCAACCGCTATCAACATACCACACATCTTTGTTCTTTTGAGCCTTGAGAGCGAGAGCACAATTATCATTCTTCTTCTTCTTCCATGTTCGTTCATTATGTGGCTTCAAAGATTCTTCTGGAGGATTTTCAAGTCTGCAGTCTTTGGCTATGTGTCCAAAGCTTCTACATTTGTAACATTCAATATTATTTCTTAAATGTTCAAATATATTGATGTCTCGCTGAGCCCTGGGAGGTTCATATTTGACAGATCTCCTGGAATTGTATTCATTCCTAGGGTACGTGCGACATTGTACAGCTTTATGACCAAATTTTCCACATGAATAACAGTAGCCATAAAAAATATGTTGGTACCTGGATGGAAATTTTCGTCGAGGAATTGTCTTCCAAGGCTGTTCTTGTGAATCTTGTCCAATGAAGTCTACATGCATGTCATATCTCATAGGTTCATTGTATTTTGTTGTAGAAGGTCCTGCTTCTTCTTCTTTGTAACCGATGCCAGTTTTATCGTTGTAAGATCGTTGATTGTTGATGAGTTCTTCCAATGCCCTTGAGCTGTTGGCATAGTTTTGGATAGTTTTTCCTTTCTTCACTTCCTCACACAGCGAGACTACTTTGGCTTCTAATTCTTCCCTTTCTTGGTTTCTTTCTTCCAACTTATTTTGAAGTCACTCTTCAATGCATTTGTGTTCTTCAACTTCAATTTTGAGACCTTGAACTTGTTCTTCAAGAGTTTTGGAATGGATCTTCTCTGCCTTGAGATCTTTTATAAGCTTGATTTCTTCCTCATAAAATTCGTCTATGGTCCATCCTTCTTCTTCGTTGTTTGATACCTCTTGCTTATTGTGCTTGGCCATAAACAATACTCTCTCATTGGCTTCTTCTTCACTATCATTGTCTTCATCGGATGATGAGCTATCTTCTTTAGAGATAAAGTTCCTTTTGGATCCTTGCTTGTTGAATTTCTTAAAGCCTTTCTTTCTTTTTGAGTTGCCATTACTTTTTTTTTGGACATTTTGCTGCAAAATGCCCAACCTCATTACAGCTGAAACATATCAATGGAAGTTTACCTTTGAATTGTCCCTTACCAATTTGTAGTTTTCTTGTGAAGTAAGCATATTCTTCATCTGAAAGACCTTCTTCATCATCTCCCTTTTATTCACACTTGCAGGTGCATGTCTTTTCAATTGAAGGTTGTTTATCCTTATTGGTTTTCTTAGATGCAACGAACGTAGTTTCTAGATGCGAAGTACCCTCTTCTTCATCAAGTCTCATTTCATATGCTATGAGAACTCCATGTAATTCCTCTTTGCTAAGTTTGTCCAGATTTGCACTGTATTCTAAGACCGATACCTTTGGGTTGAATCTCCTTGGTAACGTTCTAAGAATCTTCCATATAATAGTCTTCTCATCAACTGGCTCTCCCAATCCTTCCAGAGTATTGGTTATTTCATCAACGTATTGGAAGTATGCAACAATGTTGCAATCTTCTTTCATTCCGAGTTGCTCAAATTTTGCTCTATAGATTTGAAGCTTTGCTTCTTTGACATTTGAGTCACTTGCATATATATTCTCAAGCTTGTCCCATACATTTTTGGCAGTTTTACAACCCAACACCTTATGATAAGCAGATTCAATAAGTCCACCGATAATAATATTCTTTTCTTTTGCATCATTTACCAAATTCTTCTTACCTTGTTCATCCGTGGTTGATGTAAATCCATTTTGAATAGTGTCCCATACTTCGTAACCTTGCACCAAGAGATATACCTCCATTCTTCCTTTCCAGAGTGCATAATTATTTTCATTGAATAGAGGTAAACCATTCTTGGTATGCTCCATGACCTCCTTCCAGCTGTTAAACTGCTATTGAAGGAACCAAGCTCTGATACCAATTGTTGGAAATACTGAGAGGGGGGGTGAATCAATATTCCTTTCAATTAGAGCATTAGTTAATCTTCAATTATTATCATTGTTTGTACAATGATAGCAGTAAACAAAAGGAACACAAATGCACACATTTTTTAAGGTGGAAACCCACTCCGGGACAAAAACCACCTAATGCTTTTCTAATAATTCTTTAATATTCAACTCCAATTGAAAATAAAGCTCCAACTTCCTAGAATCTAGAAAATCATTCTTCTCTAGCTCCCACTGGATGGACGCTCCAACACCCGAGATTCTTCAGTAGTCAACTGAACGGATGCCCCAACACCCAATGAGCTACAACTCACCCTAGCACCACCCTACCACCCTATAGAAGAATAAAAGAAGAATGGACTCCGTACCAGGGAAAATGGTCCACTTTACAATGATATAGAATGATGTAGAAGAAGAAGATACACTAGACCATAACCCCAACTTTGACACAACCACCTAATGATGATCCTAGACCTCCCAACACTTCCTCTTCAACCCTTGGCAGATAGACACTAGTACAATTTGTACAATAATGTATTTACAATGACTAAGTACAATGATACCTTTACAATGATTGTATGCAGTGCTGCCCACTTGAAGACTTCATATGATAAACTTCTTGTTGCTGTTATGCACCTTGGTTGCTGCTCTTGTCATGCTACCCTCTCATAATCACAACTTGCTTGTATATACTACAGACCGTCCTGTCCCCCGCAACCCTTGAAAACACATGATCTAGATTTTTATTTCCTTCTAGGAGCTCGATATTGAATCTGGCGTATCTCTGTTATTTCAGATCCTCAATATCTTATTTTTAGTCCTGTGGTATTCCTCCGAGTCATCTTTCCAATGCCATAGGTCTGACCCAATTTGGATTCTTAAAGAGAGAGCTATACCAAATCTCTCACAATGCCCTAATTATGGACTATTTCAGTAGAGCACACTTGTACGGTGTTCCATGTGTCCCTATTTCTTCATTTGGATCTAAAATTGATAGACAGAAAATTAAAGACTGTGAAATATCTTCCATTTTTTACGAAATTCCAATCCGAGACTCAGAGAGAGAGTTATGACGAATTTACCAAGGTCACTTCTTTGAGATGAATTTCAGGAAATACTGGGGGGGGGGGGGGGTGAATCAATATTCCTTTCAATTAGAGAATTAGTTAATCTTCAATTATTATCAGTGTTTGTACAATGATAGAAGCAAACAAGAGGAACACAAATGCACACAGTTTTTAAGGTGGAAACCCACTCCGGGACAAAAACCACCTAATGTTTTTCTAATAATTCTTTAATATTCAACTCCAATTGAAAATAAAGCTCCAACTTCCTAGAATCTAGAAAAGCATTCTTCTCCAGCTCCCACTGGATGGACGCTCCAATGCTCGAGATTCTTCAGTAGTCAACCGAACGGATGCCCCAACACCCAATGAGCTACAACTCACCCTAGCACCACCCTACCACCCTATAGAAGAATAAAAGAAGAATGGACTCCCGTACCAGGGAAAATGGTCCACTTTACAATGATATAGAATGATGTAGAAGAAGAAGATATACTAGACCATAACCCCAAATTTGATACAACCACCTAATGATGATCATAGACCTCCCAACACTGCCTCTTCAACCCTTGGCAGATAGACACTAGTACAATTTGTACAATAATGTATTTACAATGACTAAGTACAATGATACCTTTACAATGATTGTATGCAGTGCTCCCCACTTGAAGATTTCATATGATGAACTTCTTGTTGCTGTTATGCACCTTTGTTGCTGCTCTTATCATGTTACCTTCTGCTGCACCTTGCTTTGCTTTGCTACCGTATAAATTCTGGTCCTTTGAAACCCTTGACAACGCCTGATCTAGCTTTTCTTGCCTTCTAGGAGCTCGATATTGAATCTGGTGTATCTCTATTATTTCAGATCCTAAATATCTGATTTTCTGTCTTGTAGTATTCATATGAGTCTTCTTTCCAATGCCATAGGTCTAACCCAATTTGGATTCTTCAAGAGAGGTTTATACCCAATCTCTCACAATGCCCTAACTATGGACTGTTTCAGTAGAGCGCACTTGTACGGCTTGCCACATGTCAATGTTTCTTCATTTTTCTCTGAAATTGATAGAGAGAAACGTATAGACTGTGAAATATCCACCAATTTTTACAGAATTCCAATCCAATACTCAGAGAGAGAGATATGATGATTTTACCAAGGTCACTTCTTTAAGATGAATTTCAGGAGCCTGCAAAAACCCTTACTTCCACAGATCATATCTCCAAAAATATTGTGCAACTTGATCTAAAATTTTTACTGCAACTTCCTCAGTATTTCGGCTTCGCCTCATAAACATTTCAACTTCTGAGCCTTCGTATAAAAAAATTTAGAGATAAAATTCCAAGATGACCTGTTTCAGATGGCCGAATCCCTTGCATAAGGAGGAAATGAAGATCACAATTTATATGAATGCTTAAGTTGAGAGGGGCTTCAACAAGTGAACGTGGGAGGGATTTTAAGAGCATAAAAAATATTAATTATGACTTTTCAATGACCCATGCCCCAACCCCATGGGGTTTTAGCCCACTAACTGGGGGTACAAACTTCAAACATGAATATCTCTCAAACCGTGAAGAATTACATGGCGTGCCATATATCAACGAAAACATATCAACATGTAGAAACCATCAAAAGAATTATTGACCCAGAATATATTAATTTGGTAGGTCAAAATTCCCATTCAATATTGGGTTAGCCCCTGGTGCTACTTGGGTCGACATCAATGACAACCGATCAACACCCTATGATGATGATGATGACTATGAGACAAAAGTACAATGAATTTGATAACTAACTGACTCACCATACCCTATCCTATCATTTTCCAACGGATTCTGACAGATTTTGGCTTAATTGACAAGACGGTTAAGAAACTGTGCTTTCATAGCACCCACAGTGTATTTTTCGTAGTTTGTGCTACGAAAACAGAGGATTCTTGGCTAATTGCAGAAATTTAACCCGAAACCTTATGGAATGACCCCTAAATGGAAAATGTGAGTATTTGATCATGGAATGAACCTCTAAAGACTTTATTTGAATTCAGTGGTGACCTTTAAACTTATAAAAACTCTAACCTACCCTTAACCAAACCTAAAATGACTTTCAAACCCATTTTGAGACCATGATAAAAAACAGAGTTGACACAATGATGTTTTGAAAATTTTTGGGTGATAACACCTTTATTGGAGCAACCATAGTTGGGAACCCTAGTCGGTCTCCCAACACCACACCGCATACCACTCCTCCCTCGACCCCTATGGGGCAAAGAAGTGCGTCCCATTCGGGAAGCCAGCTAAACACACATCAGGGTACGTCATAGAATAACCCTTGTTCTAACCAGAACTTCGTGTCTTCCCACGTTGCAATGGCATCAACCTCCTAGTCACCTTTCTTAGATTCGCTAAATCTACCTGATTTAACCAAGCTAACGAATGACCCCATCGCACACGATCCATCATGGCCTCCCATGACCACAAAGCTCCCTTCGGATATACCAAAATTCGAAGGCAAGCAAGTGGAAGACCTAGATAATCATGTAATGAAATTTCACCTGTGGTGCTCATCGAACAGTATCATTAACGACACTATTCAATTGAGGCTATTTCAACCCACTCTTATGGGAGTGGTCGCGAAGTGGTACATGGAGCAACCTCCTACTTCGCATGGAACCTTTAGCACCCTCGCTACCATGTTCCTCACATATTTTCAGCTACCCATTCACCATGATTCGGGAATGGAATTACTGACTCATTTTAGACAAACCCCCACCATCCATATCTCAGACCATCTCCATGAATGGAGGTGGCGTCGCAGTTTATGTAAAGATAAACTCGGCGATCGGTTCCTCTTAGATTTATTCTTGAAAAATCTGATGGCAGATATTTCAAAGGATGTGGCGCATCAAAACCCCACATCCGAAGAGGATGCAATCAGTAAAGCCCAAAATCTTGAACTGATTTATACGCAGTTAGGATACATTTACAACATCATGCGTAACGCCCCGTGCCTAAAAACTTATCAATAATTTCCAGGCGCGTCAAACTCTGCAGACGGATTAATAGGGTCGATGACCCAAGGTTACCTAGTTAGTGGTAGTCAAAATGTCAGTTACGCACATAGTTCTACCCAGAACATGTCTCAACCCAAATTTCAAAGTCATTATATGCCTCAGCAAAATCATTAGGGGAATTTTGAGGTCTAAAATGGGCCTCCTAAGGAAATAATAAAATAATAGCTAAACTAATAAAATAATATTTATGAATTTGCTATTCACTTTTTGCACCACAATCCATGTAACCATAGTTAAATTCAATTCAAAAGTTGTACCAAAATAGAAGTAATAAAAAAATTGTATTGATGTGACTATAAATAAGAATGATCTTTTCAAGAAAAAGTCATTGTCATTGAATAACTAATGCATTTGTCCTTTGTACTTAAATAACTTATAAATATAAATTTATAAATTATTAATTATATTATATGCTATTAATTAAAATTTATATGATTCAAATTATATAATAACATGTAATTAATACACTGTATAATATAATATAATATAATATAATATAATATAATAAATGCTTATAAAGGATAACCATTGTTTACATTGAACTGGAGTCTTGTCGTACATTTATGATCAAATTCACCAAAGTCGTTCATAAGATGTTATCTGGTCAGAAAAACTGTCATTTAATTCTTGAGCTCGGCGTTTTGTTCAGAACTAGAGGAAGCTTCAGTAAGTCTTCATTTCAGGAATGTCATCAATGTGAAATTGATTCTTCTTCAAAACCCTGTTTTGAAGAAGAAATCATTAAATGTGTTTTTTTAGAATATGTATCAAATTCTCCAACTTTTCAAATGGCAGCCCTGTTTCAGCTTAAGCAGCTTCTGTCTCTGCAAAAGCACAAGCAGAAGAAAACAAAACATCATCAGCAATCAGAGGCAAAGTAAGTTACAAGTTATTTGGAGAAGTCTCACTGGAAAGCCCAAACAAACTTCATTGTCACAGCTATTGAATCAAATGATTGTGTTAGCGCTGGGAATGCCCTGCGTCTTATTGATCAGAGGAATGTGATCCGAGGTGATTTTGTGCTTGTTAGTAGTGACACTGTGAGTAATATGTCTTTGAGGCAAGAGTTCATTCTGAGCAGCATGCTTCTGCCAGATTTTAGGGCTGTTATGGTTGGGCCCCCAAATATTGTAGTTGCAACACCAGCTTGTATTGGGGCATGTATTTCTAAATATATTCTTTAGTCTTCATCTCTTGAGGAGTCACTTGCTACGTTGGTTTTAGATGAGAGAAAAGGAACTGGCTATGTTATTCACAAGCAGCACTGTGGTTATGAGCGCTAACACATTGAATAGTATGAGAGGTTGAACCAATGATAATCATATTGTAACTTGCCATTTGATGTCTATGTTGCATAACTAATCTTGTTGACCTAAATCCTAATAGTTGTTCACCTTGCTATTCCAGTTCAATGCAACACAATGGAGCTGACATTCTGTTCAAAAATATCCAATCTGTCCCTCCTTGAGATGTGTCATTGCTTCCTTGATTTCATGTCCATCAACGGGTTTGTTTGATTGAGATTATCTATTTCAAACCACTCCTTCACTATTGAAATCTTGCTCAACTGCCTCCCAAGAGCCTTCAAGCACACAAGTTTTTCACCGCTTTCCTCATATGCACCCTGCTATTGGATTCTTCCAATAAATAGGGCTTTTCGAGGAGACACTACGACTCGATAATGAGTAAAATTAGCTACCCTGTCTACAATATTCAAAATGCCATTCTGAAGAAACCACTACATAAGATTTTCAAACGAGTTCAAGATGTTGTTATAATGAAAGTTAAAACTACTTCATAAGGTTTTCAACCAAGTTCAAACTACTCTAGAGTAAAGAGAATACTCGGCCTTTGCACATCAAATGTTGGGCAGGACAGAATCAACATCTTGTTGAAGACAGTAATCAACATCTTGTTGAAGACAGTACCTTCAGTGGAGACACAACATATTCTAATAACAAAGTGGTTCAAAGGAGGGTACCTGCCATGGAGACAGAGCCGTGTCTAATAACAGAGTGGTTCAAAATGTTGAATGCAGATCTCAAGAACCATGTTCAGTGTACTTAATTGCTTCACCTGCTAGAGCACGGTAATCAAAACCAAGGTTCCAAGCAATAAATGAATATTAACATTGCAGTCGAGCGACCCACCTGGGCGTTCTTCGCAGTGCAAAAATACAACGTGAGCGACCCACGCAGAGGTGAGCGACCCACCCATCAATAGAGGTTAGAAATTTCATTTGTGCTCCCGATCTTCATCCAAAAACTACTCCAAAGAGATAACTAACGGGAATCATGTTTACCCGAGAAAACAAAGTGTGGCTTTGTTGATCGTAAGAGAAGATCCTTGGCCCTTTCATATGTTAAGTCGCCTTGGCCCCGCACTTGTTCGGCTGCGCATAGAGCCAACAAGCGGTTTCCTGCCCCTTGTGAAGAAATTTCATGGCCTTTGCTCCCCTTTAGCTCAGTTCTAAAGATGGACCTAACGCAGAGAGCTTGAAAAGATCTCAGAGAATGCAACGGTGATGGTATCATAGTTGGCGTTATTAATCTTATGGACGCTCTTGTTATAGAAAGCCAGTGAAAATTTTCAACTGCCACCAAGTTAGTTTTATGCCCAGTCCGTTTTCTGGAAGTGAGAGGAGGTCGATCTGGATGGAAATCTTTGATAGGTATACTCGAATCATCACAAGCCTGAAAAGTTGACACATCAAAATAAGAGCGCCCCAAATGTCGCAAAGGAAGCTAATGTTATTAAAAATTGGTTTCTATTCAAACTACACATGGAGAGATGGCAGTCGAAGACCGAAAGCCCAAATTAAACAAGGATATTCATCGTGGTAGAGAAATAGGAGCAATTTGCCTATTTTAAACTTCAGTTACAACTCAAGTCCGATTTTGTCTTTTACTTGGTCATCGATAGATTCAGGTGGAATGCTGTTCTGTTCTTAAAACACATGATTGGATCTACCGTAGTTGTTTATTAATAATAGTTAAACCATTCCTTATTTTGGGGTCGATTTGTTTTCCCCATTTGTAATGGTATTTATTGTATTGTAGAAACATTTGTAAAGGGGGGGAGAGAGTTCTGAGAGCTAGTGTAGGAGAAAATTAGAGTTTATTTGTACAGTCTTAGACAGAGATTTTAATGAAAATACCCAGCGCTGGCTTCTGAGATTCCTGTGGTATGAGATTTAACATTTGTGTCCTCTTTTGTTTCATATGTAGCCTGTTATGTGTTCATGTCATTTCATGATCATTTCCAATTGAACAAATGAAGTGTTAAGGTAGAATTCATATGTGGTATGCTCTGCCTTTAAGTTTGTTCATATTTAATGTTTTCTTCTGTTCGACAAGGATTCATCCTCTATGCCCTTGTCGGCTCCTCAGCAGTCTTGCCATTCCATTTAATCTCAAATTGATGTTAAATTTTCTTGCCTACCTTGCCTCAGGAGACAATCTGTGTTTTTCATTTGATCTCTGCTCTTGCTGTCTTTGCCCCACACAGCCCAGAAAACCCCAAACATTTATAAAAAAAAAACCCCTTTCTATTAATTTACTAGCCTAAGATCAGTTATGCTTTTGGTCATCTCAGCCCTTCCGAAAACCTTTTGCTGAGTTTGACCCGGAGAGAGCCCTCTCCTGTCCTCGTAGGGCTAGCTACGAGGCTAAGGTTGGTTTGATGTTGCCTCGAACCTCGCCTTCTTCAGCCTGAGGCAGATTCGAGCGCTAACATAGTGGCGACCATACTGGGGACAGATGGTTTGCTGTTGATGTGACAGTCGACTTGTATATTGTCTTGCCCCAGTGCAGGAAATCAAGTTGCAGATCTGATGCTGATGGTGGACAGCAGTCAGACACATATGAAGGCTGAAACATTCACCCGGCGACTCCAGCTCGATCCAGAGATTCCAATGCTCGCTGATCCACTCATGCAATGGTAGGGTATGTGGCAAACCCTGCACTTTCTGAAGCTGTAGAAGATGCTAGAAATTTGTTAGCGGATTTTGAAATTAATGAAGAATTTGTCAGAGTCTTGCTACGATGTTTGAAATCTCCAAAGTTTCCTCTTGAAACTAAAACTAGGTTCTGTGAGTTAATTGTTGAAAAATTTGAGAAGGAGATTCAATGTTTAGATGAGCAGATTCAGTCATATGATTTCCAAGACCCTAAAAAGTTCTTGGAAATCCTTCCTCATTCGAAACAAGATATCATAGAATGGCCTACAGTTGTTTACATTGACAGTGTGCAGTTGGAAGTATGCATCACAGAGTTGGGGCAGCCAACAGAGTCCAGCTTCCGTGATCCTATTGCGGCATACATGGACACATTTTTCAGTTTGATTGATAGATCAGGCTGTATTTTCCGTGGCCAGATTCATTACGTGCATGAAGGGCTGCCAGCAATTACATCTGTGATCTGGTGGAAGCATTCTCAAGCGGCATCATTCTCAGGTTTACTTGAATGGTTAATCTGGCATTTCAGTATTACCTGATCTATTGTTTTGCAGCAGAGTAGGGTAGATTTTGTAAATAAATAAGCAGCCAAAGGGCAGCATTTTGTTCCAGTTTATTGCAGTTCTAGTTTGAGGTTTTCCAAGTCAGTTTTTCAAAACATTTCAGTCAGTTTTCAGTTAATAAGTTGATCATGATTCCATAGCCCAATGGATGGAGGCACTGTCTGCTCTCCCAAAGCTCTGCGGTTCTTGGCACCTCCAAGAAGCGGCAGCTTCCATCCCCATTGGAGCCAATGTTAGACTCCGTCTTGTCAGTCTGCTGCAATCTCCTTATTTGCAGTCATTAAAGAGTAATTTTAATTCTGGAGTTCAGGGTTTAGTCTTCGGAAGTAGGCCAGAGGAAGATTCAGTAGGTGTTTATTTCAGGAATGTCATCAATGTGAAATTGATTCTTCTTCAAAACCCTGTTTTGAAGAAGAATTCATTAAATGTGTTTTTTAGAATATGTATCAAATTCTCCAGCTCTTCAAAAGGCAGCAGCTCAGTTCCTGTCTCTGCAAAAGCACAAACAGAAGAAAACAAAACATCATCAGCAATCAGAGGCAAAGTAAGTTACAAGCTATTTGGAGAAGTCTCACTGGAAAGCCCAAACAAACTTCATTGTCACGGCTATTGAATCAAATGATTATGTTAGCGTTGGGAATGCCCTGCGTCTTATTGATCAGAGGAATGTGATCCGAGGTGATTTTGTGCTTGTTAGTAGTGACACTGTGAGTAATATGTCTTTGAGGCAAGAGTTCATTAAAGCGACATGTGCCAGTTTTTAGAGTACATTATGGTTGGGCCCCCAAATATATTAGTTACAACACTAGCTTGTTTTAGGTGTGTATTCTAAATATATTCTTCGATCTTCATCTCTTGTGCTGTCACTTGCTACGTTGGTTTTAGATGAAAGGAGCGCTATGTTATTCACAAACGGCAACGTAGTTATGAGCGCTAACACATTGAATAGTATGAGAGGTTGAACCAATGATAATCATATTGTAACGTGCCATTTGATGTCTGTGTTGCATAACTAATCTTGTTGACCTAAATCCTAATAGTTGTTCACCTTGCTATTCCAGTTCAATGCAACACAATGGAGGTGACATTACGTTTCAAAAATATCCAATGCTGTCCTCACCAGAGATGTGTCATTGGTTCCTTGATTTCATGTCCATCAACGGGTTTGTCTGATTGAGATTATCTATTTCAAACCACTCCTTCACTATTGAAATCTTGCTCAACTGCCTCCCAAGAGCCTTCAAGCACACAATTTTTTCACCGCTTTCCTCATATTCACCCTGCTGTTGGATTCTTCCAATAAACAGGGCTTTTCGAGGAGACACTACGACTCGATAATGAGTACAATTAGCTACCCTGTCTACAATCTTCAAGATGCCATTCTGAAGAAACCACTACATAAGATTTTCAAACGAGTTCAAGATGTTGTTATGATGAAAGTTAAAACTACTTCATAAGGTTTTCAACCAAGTTCAAACTACTCTAGAGTAAAGAGAATACTCGGCCTTTGCACATCAAATGCTGAGCAGGACAGAATCAACATCTTGTTGAAGACAGTACCTTCAGTGGAGACAGAACATATTCTAATAACAAAGTGGTTCAAAGGAGTGTACCTGCCATGGAGACAGAACAGTGTCTAATAACAGAGTGGTTCAAAATGTTGAATGCAGATCTCAAGAACCATGTTCAGTGTACTTAATTGCTTCACCTACTAGAGCACGGTAATCAAAACCAGGGTTCCAAGAAATAAATGAATATTAACATTACGTGAAGCGACCCAGGAGATTTCCCCGCGGTGTGAACTTACAAGGTGAGCGACCCACAGGTGGCGACCCATAGGGAAGGTGAGAAACGAGCATCTCAGATTCCGAGAGGTTAGAAATTTCATTTGTGCGCCAGTCTTCATCCAAAAACGACTCCAAAGAGATAACTAACGAGATCATGTTTACAAGAAAACAAAGTGTGGCTTTGCTGATCGTAAGAGGTCGCTGACTGTGTATGTTAAGGAGTGCGCAACGCACTTGTTCAGCTCTGCGCATAGAGCCAACAAGCAGTTTTCACACTGCCTTCGAAGAAATTTCATGGCCTTTGCTCCCTTTCGCTCCGAGTTCTAAAGATGTGGACCCCTACGCTTAAGGAAACAGAAAGATCGGAAGATACAACGGTGATGGTATCATTAGTGGGCGTTATTAATCTTATGGACGCTCTTGTTATAGAAAGGCGGTGAAAATTTTCAAGCTAACTGCCACCAAGTTAGTTTTATGCCAGTGCGGTACTACCGGAAGTGAGAGGTCGATACGGATGGAAATCTTTGATACATTATACTCGAATCATCACAAGCCTGAAAAGTTGGCACATCAAAATGAGAGCGCCCCAAATGTCGCAAAGGAAGCTAATTTTATTAAAAATTGGTTTTTTTTTTCAAACTATACGTGGAGAGATGGCAGTCGAAGACCGAAAGCCCAAATTAAACAAGGATATTCATCGTGGCAGAGAAATAGGAGCAATTTGCCTATTTTTAACTTCAGTTACAACTCAAGTCCGATTTTGTCTTTTACTTGGTCCTCGATAGATTCAGGTGGAATGCTGTTCTGTTCTTAAAACACATGATTGGGTCTACCGTAGTTGTTTAGTAATAATAGTTAAACCATTCCTTATTTTGGGGGTCGATTTGTTTTCCCCATCTGTAATGGTATTTATTGTATTGTAGAAACATTTGGGGAGAGAGTTCTGAGAGCTAGTGTAGGAGAAAATTAGAGTTTATTTGTACAGTCTTAGACAGAGATTTTAATAAAAATACCCAGCGTTGGTTTCTGAGATTCCTGTGGCTTGAAATTTAACATTTGTGTCCTCTTTTGTTTCATATGTAGCCTGTTATGTGTTCATGTCATTTCATGATCATTTCCAATTGAACAAATGAAGTGTTAAGGTAGAATTCATATTTGGTATGCTCTGCCTTTAAGTTTGTTCATATTTAATGTTTTCTTCTGTTCGACAAGGATTCATCCTCTATGCCCTTGTCGGCTCCTCAGCAGTCTTGCCATTCCATTTAATCTCAAATTGATGTTAAATTTTCTTGCTTACCTTGCCTCAGGAGACAATCTGTGTTTTTTATTACATTTCTCTGTTCAAGCTGTTCTTTGCCTCACACAGCCCAGAAACCCAACATTTATCAAAAAACCCTTTTCTATCAGTTTACTAGCCTAAGATCAGTTATGCTTTTGGTCATCTCAGCCCTTCCGAAAACCTTTTGCTGAGTTTGACCCGGAGAGAGCCCTCTCCTGTCCTCGTAGGGCTAGCTACGAGGCTAAGGTTGGTTTGATGTTGCCTCGAGTTTTGCCTTCTTCAGCCTGTGGCAGAATCGAGCGCTAACAGCTTTCTTAAATATGAAATGAGAACAATATATTTTTATTCAAAAAGTGTGAAATGACATTTATTATAAGTACTTTACTTTGACTTAAAAGTACTTAAAGCACTAACATGGTTAACCATGAGTTTTTATCCACCATTGAGAATGTGACAAGTAAGTACCTTTAACTCAAGAAATGCCACCTCAACCATTAGGGATGATGTCATCCCCTAAAATGTGATTGGTTCTCATAAAGTGAATTTTGATTGTACATTTTCCTTAGGAGGCCCATTTTAGACCTCAAAATTTCCCTATTGTTGACTAATAGGGTGCAAGCGTATCACCAAGGAGGACCCTATCCTCTGGCTGAGGGGACCCAGTATGCAGAAAGAAACACTGACGGAAGAGCTCCCCTCCATCGGCCAGGTGAAAACAAGGGACAACGTTATGCTCAGTCCCCAACACATGACCCACCTACGCAAACCAATGCACATGTGAACTTTGTGCAACTGTCCCAAAATCAACCACACCAGTATAACTAGGAGAACTACCCTCCTAACGTGGTTAAGACAAAGTCAAAAAACAAGCCAAAAGGGAACCCTAGATAGGGGGCAGCAACCAACAACGCCCACCACGATCCCAGGCTGGAGGTAACTCCAACAGGAATCAGAACCAGGAGCCAAGAAATGCCCAGTGGCAAGGCAAAAGGCCACCTTTGTGAACAAACCATTGTTGTTCAATATGTGGTGAGTAGGGGCATTGTACTCACCACTATCCCGATCTCCCTGAGCTAAAAAAACTACAGAGTAACCGAGGACAGGGAGGATCTTCCCAGCAACCCACCGTGATGGAAGAACCATTCCCAAACCAAGGGACGGTAAGCACCCACCAACAAAAACCAAATGATTCCGGGAAAAACAACCATGAAATCTACATGATTGGGGAAGAGATGTTTTTCTAAACATGGAACCACAGCTACGACACCTCACCAGACACCACAACGTTAGGGGCTAGTACTAGTATGTCGACTGCACCTTTGACCGTTTCAAAGATGCCGATAGAACCACTGCCAAAGATGGAAAAGGGACCTAATAGGCGAGCATGTAACTACTCCAAAACGACTCATAATTATAGCATCGTGGACAATTTAGCTCAATCACCCACTTCTATGTCCACACTGGAAGAACTGCAGTTGTGCCCAAAGAAACGGAAAGCCCTACTTTCCGCGTTAGGTGCTATCGATCTTGCCGATACACGCCTAATGGCTTTTGACTTAGACAAAGCCACCCCTAGGCTTCCTTCTATGGTCGCCTTCCAGATACCAGTGTCGATCTAGAATATCACCATTCATCGATGTGTCATAGACGAGGCTGCATCGACATGCACCATGTCAAAAAACTTTTGGCAGAAGTTGGGTTCTCTCGAACTAAAACCCTCGATCATAACACTTTGAGCATACGACGGTCGTCCCTCGACCCCCGTCGGCCTCTACCAAAATGTCCCGGTCTCCTTAGTTGGAAAGACAGTCGACATAGACATTGAAGTCTTAGACGCTCACTTGGATTACAATATACTCCTTAGGCGGAGTTATATATATGCCATGTATGCCATAGCCTCCTCCGTCTTCCGCATTATGATGTTCCCCCATGAGGATCGCATCATTACTGTAGACTAGCTGAGACACAACGAGAAGTGCCCTCTAACTAACACGGATGTAATTCTACCCTATGTAGATACAACAGTAGATGGTCTTTCATGGCACCAAGAATATGGCCCTGGCCAGTTCAAACCGTCGTCCGTTCTAGGGTCATTCCTATGAGATCCTCCCATTATCCCTGAGGTATCGCTCGATAACACAGGGGCCCCGGTGTGCATGATGTCCACATCAAGCACTGAGGCTAGTCAAGACATAGAATCAAGTAGTAACGAAATCGAGGTATCGACCACGATAACCTCTCCCAAACCAACCTACACCGCCTCCCAAACCCCTTTCCTCTACCATCTAGCTGGCTTTGTCTACCAGCAAGTTTTGGCAACACTGGTATTACCCAACATATCGTTGGAATTCCCAGTTTGGTACCTTGTTCCTCCTTCCGGAACAGAAGCCACCCATGTTACTGCCACAAGGTTGAAGCACCTCAACCCTGAGGAGCCCCCACCCATCTAGGAAATGGTCAAGCCTACCCCTGCAAAGGAAGCTCCCATTGCGTAACCGGTGATCACGGAAAAAAAAATTGAGAAGAGAGGAAAGAAGATGATGACCCCCACCATTCAACTGGAATCACCGGTCTGCACCACATGCGACATTATAGGCCATCCCACCCATATATGTCCGGAGCTGGATGAATTGAAACCACTCCTTGGCTCCGAAACATGCATCGTGACGCCGCGTTCCCGTAAAAAGGAACCTACCACCAAAGGTAAAGGTAAAGCGCTGCATACCAATCACGCATATGCTATCTGCAGCACCTATGGGCACTATACCTATCGTTTCCCAGAGATTCCGTGATATAGGGATGCCTTACATGCCATCGAGCGATCCTACCAAGAGGATCCCACCGCCCAATCTGTCGAAGATGAACCTCGTGTCGTCCTGTACATGCAGGAGGAACGACACTCACTAGAAAGAAAACCATTTGTCTCTCCTCCCCCCATGCCACCATACACCAACTAGGGAAAAGGGAACCTGGTTGCCTCATCGTCTTGAGTTATCAGGCACATCAATTACTGCAGACGACTTGGTCGGGTCTTTGACCTAAGGTCACCTAGGCAGTAGTAATCTGTATTTGGGGAGATCCTAGACAGGGGGAAGTAACCGGCAACGCCTCCCCCCCCATAGGATCTTAGTCTGAGGGCAACCACAACTGAAATGAAAACTAGGAGCCAAGTAACAGCTCCCAAGGGAACAGAGGCAACGCCACACATTCACACTCTCGAAAAAATAAAATTTTCAGCGCCGACAGGTATGCCCTCTCTCATCTTATTTTTTAAAGCTCATGACTTTTAATAATATTTGATAAAGAAGATGCTTTCACTTAAGGTAGTTGTTTTTGTAGGAAGAACCCGCAAACCATTCACAACACCATCTACTGAAGGTTCCGGAGTAGGTATCATTCTACCCCCAGCATGATAGAGTCCCAGAAATATTTGCATATCCTGACATCATTTCTCCATCAGAAACAAACCATAGGGTCCTCATATATGGTTGTGTTTATCATCACCCCACCATGCACATGATAAACATCCATGTTGGTCGGTAGAGCCTCCCCTCCATGGTGCTCGTCACCCAAAGTAGACCATATATCACAACAAAAGTGACGCCATGGCCATACCTCTTCAGTCTGGGAAGCACCTTGTGCCCATCCATTCATCATGCATAAGGTCAAGTTTACCATTCAAATTTAAATCCCCTTCCCAGATGACCAGGTTTTACAATAAGATTGAAAGTGCACCTCCGCACATCGAATTTGGCCCACCATATCCCCACCAACATAATCCCATCCGCAACATTTCTTCATCCGCTTCATCAACCTTGCACATGAGACCAACCAATGGGACCCCCACCCCCATAAAAACACCGTCCTCACGCCTCCAGTGAGCGAACACTTTCATGTTTTGGGGTACCCATCTCTATGTTTTGTATAAACCAAAAATCATTATTTTATTCTTTTGGTAAGTGTACAAAGACTGCAAATGGTGCACTTTGCCCCTTCACCCTCATATTTCACCTTTTCTCCCATGGTAGAAATCCATCATTCCCCTTGGTCGGAGTATTTTACCCCCATGCACGCACCATCATGACATTCATAGCTAGGTTTACACCCGCCCTGGAAGTCCTACCGACTCCAGGGATTTTCCTTTCATAAATGACTATGATTTCCGCCAAGCTGCTAAATTATACTTCGACCTCGGGCCACTGAATCCCCATCATCAGTTTTCAATCACCTCTCACCAACATTCCTATGTTAAACCCATCACATCTAGGTCCCGGACACCTCAAGTCGACAACCCATGGTTCGGTTAAGGCTTCCTTTTTGTCGACCTCAACACCTCTCTTCCAAAAAGGAAGCGGTACCTTGGATCACCCCTCCCCATGCAAAGGGGTATCCTCGGGTGGCACTATGGGAGACATCATTGTCCACAGATGTCATCAATCCTCCTGACATTCAACTATGACAAAATATTTCATGTCAAGATGGTACCGTACCTTACAACCATTTCACTTTGATCAAGATTCGTCGAAGACCCGTGCCTCCATAAGCATCTCTCTCAAAAAATGATTACACGGGAAGGTACCAACACCTATGCGTACATGGCGCAACTATGTGCCATACCACGTTTACGCATGAAGGTACCACATTCCACCTATCGTCAAAGATAAAATGCCCCGGAGGGTGTCAGCAGTCGTCGTCAACAACCACCAGCATCACTACCACAATAGTGACGTAGACATCACATGTATCTATAAATTTTGTTTAACTAGCCATAACATCATGAGCATGGGACATGCCCACCTCGTTGAATTTTTTTATATATGTTGTATATTTTTTTTGCTTGCAGGGATCCCTTAGGCCATGGTCACCTCGGAAACGATGCAGTGTGTTGTCAATTCCAAGATTCACACAGGTCTCTCTCTCTCTCTCTGCACACGATACCAAAAAGAAACTATAATGTATTTTGGCTATACAGTCCTTCCTAGACCTCACACATAGGGGGCAACTGTTAACACTGGAAAATCGTACAACAGAAGATGACATTAATTAATGTCAAGCCAAAGGATTTACATGGCAGGAAGACATTATGGAATCAAGAAAGTATTTAAAATCTCTAAGGTTTTGAGAAAATTAAATTTGGACTAGTCTTAAAATGCTAATTGCACGCTTTATCCTTCGAGAAGAGCGCCTTCTGCATGCCTTTTGGCCCGATAAGCACGCATTCCTGAAAGTGGCAAGATGTCGCTTTCTGGGACCACACAAAGAAAAGGACAGTTACTCCTTGCATGAAGCCGCCTAAGGACAACCACCAGCGCCTGCTTAGATATTATGTGAGCACACAAAGGAATATTTGGAGCACACAATATAATCATACCTCTCCCTTGGGTCACCATCCACCATGTACCAAGGGAGGGAAGGAGGATTTGAAATCCCCTATATAAAGCCACCAAGAGATGAAGAATGGGTGATCACATTGTTATGCTGGCCAGAATTGCCCAAGAAATACCAATAGTGTGTGGCCCGGAGCTGGAGATAGAGGGGACTCGATTGTTGGCCACCCAACAATCCTAGTCCATCACAGCGGAGAGAGAGGGAGACTACATCAGAGGCAGAGCTTGGAAAAACAACATCCTTGCATCGGGACCTAGAACCATTGTCTAGGGACCCTTTGGCAAGTGGGTAAAATTTCTTCTCCATATAAAATGTTTAATAAGAAGAGGCCTAGAGCCATCATTTGCATTATTATTGTTTTGACTCTCTTCAATAGCTTCTGTATATTTGTGTTTTAGTTTTTAGTTCAAATTGAGCATACATTTTCATACATTTTCCTCTAGATTGTATGCTTTTGAGCTCCACCACTTTCTGCCTGTTACCAATAGTTTATAGGGGTAGACCACACCCCTTAAACTGGTGCGATTTCGTACACCCATGCGTCAAATCCACCACAACACTAAGCACCAATTAGAAAAACAAGTGGAAAACCCACAACACCATGGCTATCTAGTAAATGAAAAGGAAATGCTAAAACCACTGTCAATCTAGGAAAACATCCATGCTAATGATAGCACATAACCAAGGAACTACGTGCATATACCATGCATCCAAAATCAATAACGGAATCACACATGCAACTTGTTACCTAAAAATTAATCCAGTTTTATATGTTGATCCAACTATTTCCTTGCACTTCCATGCTTTTCTTTGCCTATTTTCTCCAAATCCAAGTGAATACTAGAGTGCTCCAAGCATGTTCCAAGGATAATATAAGTGTGAAAGAGTGTATGAGGGATTGAATGAAAGAATATCTCAACTCAAAACTATCAAAAGGTTAAACCAACAAAAGTTGTGAATTGATTCTCTGAAGCCTTTTTATCATTGAGGCCTCTATTTTCTTCATTTTTCCTCTAATTTCTCTTGCATGAAAATTTGTGTCTCTTCACCAAGTTTCTTTTCACATATTTTCCTTTATTTTCATAATTAAAATTTAAATTAGTGCCTCTTTTCCTTTACCAATGCCTTTTCCAATTTCCTTAGTCATTAATAATCACAAGTGATGTCTACTAAAATGTTTTTCACAATATTCATTTTTGAATACATGTCCCATGACCTTGGTCTTATATTATTTACATAAAGAATCAACTAGGGGTTGTTACACTAAACTCCACGATGAGAATAAAAGCATGTTTGTTACTAACTTTCACTGAAACTTGTCTATTGTGAGCATAATACAAAATCTCAAACCACTTCTCATTTATGGCTAACAGTAAAATCAAAATGATAGTCACTACCTCTTTGGAAACAATAGGAGAATTGATGTGTAGAGCATGGGAATATACCCACTTAACCAAGCAAACAAATAGATTGAACATGAAAGTTATCAAATCCAATTGCTTTTTACCATTTTTTTGAACAACAGGACTAGTGAATTTTTATACTAACCTGGAAGATGCATCTCTGCGAAAGGGTAGAGAACCAATAGGCCTAATGATCCAAATAAATGCCAAACTCAAGTGGAAATGAAGTTGGATGTCCCAAAAAGCTTTGATTATCACCCTAGATTCCAAAAATTCTTATTGTTGCCAACTTCATCGTTGTATTTCCATTTTTTCTAGAGGAGAGAAGGTGGTGATGCTTGCAACCATTGGAAGGAAATCCCACATCCATTCATGAAAAAAATACCATAGCTCTTCATTATAACCCATCACCTTCTATTAGGTATTGCGTCCCCAGGCTATGTACTATAACATGATGGCTTTATACTTGTAACAACCTCTTCTTTGATTACTACAAAGGGATGAAGTGATGCTATATTGTATGGATTCCTTGCATGCATTGAGTCACTATTATATTCGACAAGGCCAATAGGCCTCCTAATCTCCAAAATATTTTACATAATTAAAATATAATAATGTGTAAGGAATTGTCCCATCATCAAGGGAGAATAGATGGCCTAAGATAGTCATTAACCAACAACTCTCCAACAATATTTTTGCATCCCTTATTATCTAGAATGTCATATTCTTGATTGAAATCTTCATGGACATGGAAGAAAGTTCACAAAGGAATTTCTTTGGACAATATATGAACCCTTTTAATAGAATTCTCAAGGAATTTCTCCTTAGGATGAGTGTCTCCAAAAATGGTAAGCTCTTTCACCTGTAATTCTTTGGATATTAGGAGTCCTTGATAAAGACCTAGGATCACTCCCTGATTATTTGTTATTGAACCAAGGCCCCATGAGTATCCATATATTGTCATCCTCAGAGCTATAGAAAGCTCCTCCCCCTCCTATATCCCCTAAGTGTCTTTATGCTTATCATGGGTTGATGCCTTTCATAATTTACTAGCCATTTAATTTATATGTTTGTGCTAATCAAGCCATGTTTATATTGGAAAAGGCTTGCGAGATTTTAGAGTTTTTTTATTATAAATATTATGTGTATATTCAAGATTTGTGATATTTTTTTATTATAATGATTTTAATTAAGTGAATGATTTTCAATCCTAGAATTTGAATTCGTTCCAAGTCTATTGCCATATTTCATTAACCATTTACTTGATATGACTAGGCTAGTTTTATTTATTATTAAAAGTTGTTATTGACATGACAAACAACACTCTCATCTTTAATATGAGAAGATACATGCAATACATCTAAACACATTTTTATTCTTTTATTATAGTTATTGTTGTTCAATATTTTGATATTTAAAGTATATTTATTTTTCAGTTTATTTTTTTATTGAATGAAAAATTATCATAATTAATCGGTAATGCATCGGCTCTCGTACTCACGTGACACAGGGTCGATCCTTGATGGCTTCCACTATAATCTTCAGGTGCAACTGCACTGCCCCCAAGCAACAGTGCACGAGTAACTCAAAATTTGAATTTGTGACCTGCACAATGGCATGGACTCCTTAGAAGTGCATTCGATGTCCAACAAGCCACACCCCTGGGGAAAATTTGTCATAATTTATAAATAAATAATATAAATATTCAGCTAAAATGATATCAATATTTTTAAATATAAGTCCTACTTCAAATTATAACCTATAATATAATTTAATACTATAAATTTTATCAAATTTTTTATTTATCATAAACATTTAATTTTTAGATTTTAAAATATTTTTAATTGAAGCTCATAGGTTGTAGAGCATATGTTGAAAGGGTGTTCTATTAAGGCACTTCTCAATGTAAAGTTCACTGGTTAGAAACTCCATGGGAAAAAATCCAATCATTTTAAGGGTGTGTAGTGCTCAACTTAGTGTTCCTAAATTGAGGTCATAAATTGTCAACCAGGGCTAGTAAACTGCTGAAGTGAGGTGCACTATATGTGCCTAGGTATCTGTTTCTCACTACGTTGTATTTAGTGTTTTTCTGATGTTTTTGGTTTTATGATTTTATGTTAAAAAGGAAAAGAACTAAGTGTTGGTAAAGAGAAGTGGATAGTTACACTAAAACAGAGCAAAACCTATTCTAAACTTTGTAAGGCACTAAAGAGCAGAAAATGCAAAGCTTGATAATGACTCATGGCAAAGAAATAAATCACAACATGAACTCAATAACTCACAACATGAACTCATCCAATTAATTCATTAGAAATATTTTGGAATAGCTTTAGGAAAGGACAAGTTTAGTGCAAATGAGGTTCTCCTAAGTAAACAATCATCTTACAATATTACAAAGAATCTCATCCATGGCTAGAAGGTTATTGGAACACAATTGAAAGAGACTATTTGTAGCACAATAAGATTTATACTCTAAATTAACTTGTAATGCTAAGATTAATCCATTCTGCAGCTTAGCTTGTCACTACTAAACCTCATTCGAAAGTTAGAGATTTTCTAGAATAGTTTTGGGAAAAAGGCTTATTTGTGAAATTGCAAAAGATTGCAAAACAATCAAGAACTTAAACTGATATCACTAATTCATTCTTGTCCATATGATGATGCATTAATAGAAAGTCAGAACAAGATTAGTTTGTAAACAATGAAGGCCGTGAAGTCTAATTTTGACAGTCAACACAACTTAAAGAACAATGAATGACACTGAACTAGAATGCAATTAATCAAACTTGAAACACAGTGACCACAACTAAACTAAAATGCCATTAACCTAACTTGAAATACAGTGAACTGGAACTGAACTAGAATGCCACTAATCTAACTTGAAATGCAGTGAATTAGAACTGAACTAGAGTGCCATTATCAAACTTGAAATATAGTGACAGAATTAAACTAGAATGACATCTACCTTCGGAGTGCTACAACTAGACTAAATATGCAACTAATCACTGAAAATGTTTCAGCTCTGTCTCATTCGGAGTTAGTGATATTTTGGAATAGTTTGTAGAACAGGACTGGCTGCAACATGTTATGTAAATGAGCATGAAAGTATAAAATTCAACAAAACACAACAAAGCTCTAAAACACCACAGCTATGTCTCATCCGAAGTTAGTGATATTTTGGAAGAGTTTATAAGATCATGACTAGCTGTAACAACTGATGTAATTGAGCACAAAAACGTAAAGTTCAGAAAGAAATGCAACTAACTCCTAAAATACTACAGTTATACCTCATCCAATATTAGTGATATTTTGGAATAATTTGTGAAAACAAGACTAAACTGTAGTATCCAATGCAAGTGAATATAAAACGCAAAGTTCAGAAAATTGATTAAACTAAGAATGAAACGAGGCTAATGTACTTATCTAAACCATATGAACAAAGCTTCTCAGGTAGCAGGGGCCCTCTACCACTGGATTAGCATGCAAATCTACTCAATATTGACTCAGCTCTTGCAATAAAGTGATGCTTCTTTCATTAAAGGAGAAATTCTTCAAAACAGAGTTTTTACGGTCTTCTGAGATCTAGCAAAAAAACATAAATCTAGCTAGCTGTTTCTCGGTTTCCCGAGCCATACTTGTAACAAAATTACATAACTGTCTTTGAGATAAAATAGGAATAATTGTCTTTCCCAATTAAAATCAAACTAGGACTCTGGTGGTGGCCTCGTACTATGATTAAGGACATTTGTACAGTCCTTGTCCTATTAGAAGTCTGTCTCCTAGTTTTGATTTCCCACGTGCATAACCACCTGTAGACTCGAGCTCAGACTTCATGGAGAGCAGGAAATGATGGGGAAGTGATGTGGAATACGACCATATGTGTTTTTCCTTGCAGTGACACCTGGAACCTACGTAAACATGAAGATAGCTGCAGAACAGACGACTGGCTACAGAATGGCTGTGTTCTGTAGCCGAGTCCAGTAAAAAATTACTACAACAACAAAATTACGAAAACATAGCAAGTTAGTCATTATATACATTCTTAAAGTAATCCTAATCAATCCTATCGATCATTTAAGCCCGTAATTGATGAGGGACAAAGGAAATGAAGTGAAATGTGATGGAAAAGAAGGACATCTTTGGGGCTCAACATACCCCCACTGCAAGACTTTTGCATGTCCTCATGCAACTTATTCCATGTACTCTGAGACCTCTGCTAGGACATCCAACCCTCTTCTTCTGCTTTGCCTGACAGTCAATGGCCTTCTGGGCTTTCTTATAACTAACTTGAATCTCAAATTTGTAAGTGCCCTTCTTAACTTTTTGTTTTTCTTCTTCAAATTTTCACTGGCCTTGTACAACTTTTCCATTTGTAGAGACAGAGTGGTATTCATATCACCTTTGAGCTTAACCTACTCCCTTAAAATGTCGTTCTCATTCTTGATATGCCTATTGAGTACTTCTAACTCATACTTATCTCTTCTTAGCATATCAATTTCAGATTTTGGTGGGCTAGGAGTTCTGTCTCTACTTTTTGAAGCTCTCTTCTCTAGTGTCTCAACATAATTGTAAATTTCTTGTTGTGCTGGGTCTATTTCAAGAGCTCCTTCATCAAAATCTTCCTCATACTGATACTCAGGTGATCTAGCAGTAGGTGTTTCTTCATCCTCAATGTTTATAATTCCAATTTGTATAACCTCTGTTTTCTTTAGTATACCTCTAAGTCTGTGGCTCCGTCTTGGTTGAGATGGCTCTTCTCCTCTGTATTTGGCATATTTTCTTATTATTATCTCCTTCTTAAGTTGCTTCTTTATTTGAGCCAATTTCTCAGAAATTATCTCTTCACTGTCCTCTTGAATTGATTTACCAGTTTCAACTTCAACAGCTTTGGAAATTTCCCTTCTCCTCCTTCTTCTTGTAGGTTTGCTTTCAAGTGGAGATTCTTTGGGTTCCTCAAAATGGTTCCTCACTATAAACTCTTCCCAATTATCTCCCATTTTCCTCAAATGATGTTCAATTAATATTTTGACTAAACCATGGTGATACAAAGTTGTTTCTAGAAATTGAACCCTTTTTTGAACATTTGAGGCCATTCTTTTCAGACTATGAAGTAGGAAAAAGGGAAAATTAATTTCTTCATATAAGAAATGCATCATTAACCGAATATGATAGAAAAAGAGGGTACCAAATCTTCCTTCACAAGTGATAATTTTTTGCAAAATGAGTAACAAATTCCTCCATTTTCTCTTCAGTGCCGAGCTAGGGATACCTTTCTTAAAAATGGAAACATCCATACCTGGAGTTTTGAGTATTTGCTTCCATGCCTCGTTATGAAATTCCCTATTTTTGAACCACCTTTCTCCTTGTCTGGGTAATTCCATTTCTTCTGCAATGAAAGCCTCTGTAACAGTGAATTTAATATCTCCTATCTCAACCTCTGCTCCGTTGAAGGACCTTGCAAATGTTTTAGTCACCTCTTTGTGAAAACCATTAAATTTTTCCAAAAATTGCAACCAACCAGCCTGTTGTAGCATTTCTCTGATTTTTGGATAACCTTCCAAGTACTTGGCTCCAACTGGTTCGGTCCTCACTATGAGACCCATAGCTTCTCTTTTCAACCTTCAAATTACTGCTCCTCTTCTCACAGTGAAAATGGCTGTTAAAGAGATGTTTCTGCCCCAAAGATGTTTCCTTTATTTTATAGACTGGAATGGCTAAGTATTGGCTACAGAAAAGAATGATATGGAGTGGTTATGAAATGAGTGTAATGCGGTGAGGATAATTCACACGGATTAATGAGTTGAAAGCTATCACGGAAGAAAAGACCGCGGAGATATTTCGTTAAGAAATTCAAAATCATCATTAAATACTTTGGCCTAGTGACGTGACTGATTAAATCACTTCAATACTTTAACCGTTAAGTTTTAAATGATGATCGAATATGGCAAGATGGAAGGGTTTTTGTCCAAAGTTTTTATGATGGATTTAATAGGCATGATCAACACGACTAACCAAAATTAATTTTTGAATCATACATGACTTAACTATACTAAAATTTTCATGATCTGTCACTATAATAATTTCATAACTTTTACCTTTGCCTTCCCTTTGATTCTTTTGTGGTTTTGATATGCCTTGTCCTCCTTTGAAAATCTTTGATCTTCAGTCCTCATAACTTCTTTAATTTTGCTTGTTGTCTTGGATATGCAGGATCAATTTGTTGCTAAATCAGGCAATTACTGGATAGTTCCTTCAGGATCTCTGGCTGCAGAATGTCTGACTGGTTGCAAAATGTCTGATTGATTGTAGAATGTACATGTAGAAGCCTTGAAATGGAATGGTTTGAAGCATGAATGGAATGTTGGAATGTTGTATGAAATGAGTTAAAAAGGGATAATGAAATATGGTGCAATGGAGTATGGGTGAAGTGAATAATGGAATGAAATGAATCACAATTATGAAGTGGAGTGAAAAAGTGTCCTGCAACTTCTGATGTGTATTATTCAATTGCAGAAAAAGATCAAATTTAAAAATCTGAGATGGAAATGAGGTGGACCATGGAGTGAAATGAATGAAGTATGGATGAATGGAATGAATGACATATGGATGAATGGAGTGGATAGAATATGAATGGAATGAAACATGATGGAGTGAAACTTATGACTTTGTAATGACTATTTGTAGAAAAACAAATTTGAAAAGCTAGAGTGTCAGAAGGATTTTGGTTTTCACTCTGTCTTTTTTGTATAAACATGCTAATCAGTGATTAGTTTTCATGTTTATACTTTATTTTATTTTATTTTATATTTTATATTTTTATTTATTTATTTATTTATTTATTTTTTTTTGCAATACCTGACTTCAGAAAATTCAATTAAGTTGATGAAGAAGAAAAATTCTTCTTCATTAACTTCATATCACTGTTTTCCTGGAATATCTTGACAAATTCTTCTCTTGAAAGTGGCTTGTGATACAGCTTCAATCTATGACCATTTACAAGAAAAGTGACCTTCTCTTCATCTATTGTCCTGATTTTTATTGCTCCATTGTCAAAAATTCTTATAATTTCATATGGCCCAGGCCAATGTGTTTGGAATTTACCTTGAAAATCCTTGAACTTTGAATCAAACAAGAGAGCCTAGTCACCTTCTTTGAATTTAGTTTCCTCGATGTACTTATCATGCCATCTAGTTCTTTGCTGTTGGAATATTTTTTTTTTGAACTGCATCTTGTCTGATCTCATCCAATTCATTAATATGCTCCAATCTGTGCTTTTGTGCCTTTGTTAGATCAAGTCCTAGCTGAACTGCCATTTTAAAAGTTTGAATCTGAAACTCTATGGGAAACAAAACTTGTTTTCCATAAATAAGTTCATAGGGAGTATGACCTGTTGTGCTTCTCCATGTAGTTCTATAGGCCCACAAAGCTTCAGGAAGCCTGTCTACCCAATCTCTTCTATGTAAATGGACAGTCTTTGTTAG
The DNA here is from genome assembly GCA_034641835.2 of Pinus albicaulis. Lineage (NCBI taxonomy): Eukaryota > Viridiplantae > Streptophyta > Pinopsida > Pinales > Pinaceae > Pinus > Pinus albicaulis. The sequence continues at coordinate 799,818,783 of CM076584.1, read as the reverse complement.
GATCCCTTCAATGACCTTATTAGTAGATTCCACTTGACCATTTGCTTGTGGATGATAGGGAGTAGATTTTCTGTGTCTGATTTTTTACCTCTCCATCATTTGTTCCACTAGCCTTGATGTGAATTGAGCTCCTTGATCCGTAACAATTTCCCTTGGGACACCAAAACGAGTAAAAATATCCTCAAAAAGAAAATTAACTACAGATGCTTCAGTAGCAGAAAGTAATGGCTTGGCCTCTACCCATTTGGTAACATAATCAGTGCAAACCAATATATATTTCTTTTGTCTTGATGGAGGACTAATAGGTCCTACAAAATCTAAAGCCCATTTTTCAAAAGGTTCAATATGTACCTGAGGCTGCAATGGCATCTCACCTGAAGGAGAAGGTTTCCCTACCCTTTGGCAACTGTCACACCTTTTGACATACTCTTTAGCATCTTTAAAAGGGATGGCCAATAATATCCTAAATGAAGGATCTTATAAGCTGTTCTTTTATCAGCAAAGTGTCCGCCACAAGGTTCATCATGACATGCCTTGAGGATCTCAGGCATCTCATCTTCCCGAACACATCTCCTAATGATAAAATATGGACCTGTTTTGTATAACTCATTAGCAATCCATGAATATTTTTCACTGTCATAAATGATCTTTCTTTTGTCTCTTGCATTCATTATTGAAGGAAATTTCCCTGAAACTAAATAATTAGCAATGTCAGCAAACCAAGGAGTTTGAGTAGAAATTGCAAAAAGATATTCATCAGGGAATTGATCTTCAACTGGGGTATTGTCTTGGATGTTTTGGAGTCTAGATAGGAAATCAGCTACTGTGTTTTGTTTTCCAGACCTATCTAGAATGTTAATGTTTAATTCTTGTAAAAGCAATAACCATCTTATGACTCTGCCATTAGTAATTGATTTGTTCATTAAATATCTAATTGCAGAGTGATCTGTGTGAACAAAAGTTTCATACCCTGCTATATAGTGTCTGAATTTGTTTATGGCATGAACAACAGCTAAAAACTCTTTTTCAGTTACAGTATAGTTTAACTCTGAAGGAGTCAAATTTTTACTTGTATAGTAGATGGCATAAGGAATCGGGTCTTTTTGTCCCAATACTGCTCCTAAAGCTGTATCTGAGGCATCTGTTGAAATATGAAAAGGTAATTTCCAGTTAGGTCCCCTTAAAATAGGTGCTTTAGAGATTTTTGTTTTCAGGGTCTCAAAGGCTAACTGGCAATCGAGATTCCACTTGAATTCACAGTCTTTGGTAAGTAATTTGAAAAGTGGAGATGCTATCTTGGTGAAGTTTTCTATAAACCTTCGATAATACCTTGTAAATCCAAGAAAACTCCTAACATCTTTTTGACAACTTGAAATAGATAAGTTAGAGATGACTTCAACTTTTGACTCATCAACTCTAATCCCATCCCCTGAAATGTGATGTCCTAAAGCAATTCCTTCAGTAAACATCATAAAAAAATTCTCATGACTTAGTGAAAGATTTGCTTCTTTACATCTCTTTAAGACTTTTTCCAAGTTTGCTAAGGCTTCTTCAAATGTGTTTCCATAAACTGTGAAATCATCCATATATACCTCTACACAATCATGTATTAGATCTGAAAAAATTCCTAGTACTGCCCTTTGAAATGTTGCGGGTACATTGCATAGTCCAAATGGAAATACTCGGTAAGCATAGGTACCCCAAGGACAGGTAAATGTGGTTTTGTCTTGATCTTCCAGTGCTACTTGGATTTGATTATAAGCACTAAACCCATCTAAAAATGAGAAGTACTTTTTGCCAGCTAATGTATCTAATACCTGATCTATGAAAGGTAAGGGAAAATGATCTTTAAGAGTAGCTTTGTTTAATTCCCGGTAGTCAATACATACCCTCCATTTACCATTTTTCTTTGGCATAATTACCAAAGGAGAAACCCACTGACTATCTGAAATGGGATAGATAAAGTTGACATTTAATAATTTCTGCAATTCTTCTTTAACAATCTCCCTAAGATTTGGATTCATCCTTCTCTGAGATTGTCTGATTGGTTTACAATTTTCGTCTATGTAGATGTGATGAGTGCAAGTCTTGGGGCTTATCCCTTTCATATCAGTGTACTCACATGCATATGCAGAAGAATGTCTCTGTAATATCTTGACTGGCTCTTCTTGTTGAGATTTCTCTAGGTTCTTGTTTATGTTTAAAGTTTTTCCTGGAAATATCTCAATTGTAGAGCTGCCAAATTTATCCATGGAATAGAGAGACATCTGCCTTGATGACAAAAACTCAATGTTGGATTCTTCTTGAAATTGTTCATGTTTATATTCCGAAGAGGATTAAAAGTTTTCCAAGGTATTCAGAATCTGGCTATCTTCACTAATTTCTGAAATTATGAAGAGAGGTTGTAAGTATTCTTCATCCTCTATCCATTGAGTATCATCTAATTCTGTAATTGTTCTTGCTGGAGGATATAAGGTAAATTTCTTGGTTGAACTACCATCAGAGATGTACATATCACCGGATCTACAGCTAATGAAGGCATCAGCTGTAGCCAACCAAGGTCTTCCTAATATAATAGGGTGTCCTCCTAAATTATTCTTAGGAGTTAGGATCATAAAATCCACAGGGTACTCCCAAGAATCTAGGGACAATGGAATGTCTTCTATTACCCCATCAAGTTTGATCACAGATCTGTCTGCTAATTCTAATAATGTGGGTGTAAAAAGAAGATTAGGAAGTTTCAGTTTATCCATGATTTGTCTACTCATAATATTGATTGTTGCTCCTAAATCAATGAGTGTGTTTTGGATTTCAATTCCATTGATGTGAATTTTGACAACTGGATTTCCTGGGTCTAGATACTTTGAAATAGCAATCTTACCCATCATGATATCTGTTATTTTTCCTGCCAGTTGAATTTTCTTTATCTCTCTTATTCTTTTTCTTGTTTTCTTCATGCTCAACTCCTTTATTGTCTTTGCTAAGATTGGAATTTCCTTGATGGCTTGCAATAATGGGATCTTAATACAAACATTTCTCAACTCATCTAGGAAATCATAATTAGGCACCATAATTTTTTTTTCTACACCCCTATCAATTTGTAATCTTTCTGGAAAGGGAGGTGTAGAAGTGGATGTTGATGGCTGCTCTAATATAGGAGTTGAAACTATTGGTTCTTTTTGTTTTGATTTTTCAATGTTTGAGTCTTGGAAAGTTGTGTTCTCTTCAAGACTTTTATTTACTTGTAGAGAATCTTCCTCAGAACTGTCTTGCTCTTGTATGATTATAGAAAGTTTCATCTTTTCAAGTATTCTTCCAGACCTAAGTTGAACATCACTAAGGTCTAAAGGAGTGATCAAATAAGTTGGAAACTATTGGCCTTCTATCATGTATGTGTTCTGAGGATTTTTATTGTTGGGGTTTGGTATGGGTTGGGTAGGCAACTGATTTGTTTTCTGAGGAAATGGTAATGGAAGTGGTTGATTTTGATGTTGTGGATTTTCAGGATTTTGTTGAAAACTTTGTTGAAAAATTTTGTTGAGGAGGGAAATGTGGATATGGTGGATAGGATGGTGGATATTGATAATACTGAGGGTATCTTCCATAGGGATTTTGTGCTCCTTGCGCCCAAGTTTGTGATTGATTTTGAAATTGGGGCCAAGGTTGCTGCCAAGAATTCCAATTTGGTGGGGGTTGATTATACATCTGATCATGAAATCCTTGTGTTTGAGGTCCTTGCCAAGGCCTCCTGGAGACAAAATTGAGAGATTATGTGGAACTTGTAGGAGTATCTTCTTGAAAGATAGCTTTAAGACCAGGAAGTGAAGGACAACTCTTGGTCTCATGTTTTTCTGAACAAATTACACAAGTCTCCACAACTTTGGCATCCAAAGAGCACTCTCTCAAGGCATGTTTCTTTTTACATTTGGGACAAAAGATTGCTAAGGCATCAGATTCAGCTTTTTGTTTGTTTTGTAACTTAAGGGTGTCTATCTGTTCACTAAGACTCCCCAAGATATCAGATTTGAACTCATCAAGCATATGTCCTATTTCTGCCCTACTTACTGTCCCAGAAGCAGACTTGCCCTAGTAAGAGCAGGGTCTCTTGGTCCTTTCACAGTTTTAGATTTCCCTCTTGAAAGGTTGATACAAAATTCAACTATTTCAAGTAATGTGAGCTGAGATATATCCCCTTTTCCCATCATGTTAAGGATATCTAACCATTCATCTCTAATTGTCTTCAACAAGAGAGCTTTCAAAGTGTCTTGATCTAGGTTTTCCATTTTTTCTCTTTTGATGTTGTAATTAAATCTCTCCAACAAATCTTCCAGATTTTCATCTTCTTTTTGTAGCATTTTAAACACTTCCTCCTTATGGTTAACCAACATACATTAATCCAAATACCTCTCTAGAAATGGTTATTTCATGTCTTCCCATGTCCTAATAGAACTGTTGATCAAACTCATAAACCACTTCAATGCTGCTCCTTTTAATGTTGAAGGAAATAGTTTAAGTTTTTGAGCATATTGTAAGTAGTCATAGGTTCTACATAGGACTTCAAATTCAAATACGAAGCTTTCAGGATCTTTAATTTTAAGTCCATAAAAGTTTGGGAGGACAGAGGGTGAAATTTTTTTCATAGTTGTATTGGTTTCTTCATCTACTATAGGAAACCCAAAAGAGCTTCCCATTTCTCTTCTACCTCTTCCTCTGCCTCCTTCTCCTTCTGCACCTCTACCTCCTTCTCCTCTACCTCTACCTCTACCCCCTCAAAATAGTGTGTGTTCTCCATTAAAAACTCCTCCTCCCCCTTCTTCTGCCATAGTTGATTCTTCTGTAGAAGTTGAAAAGTTTATGTCCCTAGCAGGGGTTCCTGAATCTCCTTCTAAGATAGGTTCAGTGGGTAAAGTGGAATGTATTTCTAATGGAATATCTGATCTTAAGTTCTCTGGAAGTCTAGGATCAGTAAAGGATGGAATGTGGGTTTGAGTTGGAGGTGTGCTGGCTCTAGGTCTTGGTGAAACAAGTGGTGTTCTAGGAATCAAGCTTTTGCTTCTTATGAATCTACCCCTTGAGTCTCTTTCTCTACGCATATCATTGTTTTTGGGTGGTAAGAAACAAGGCTACCTAGTTACACTTCCCCGGAAACGGCGCCAAAATGTAGTGCTCAACTTAGTGTTCCTAAATTGAGGTCATAAATTGTCAACCAGGGCTAGTAAACTGCTGAAGTGAGGTGCACTATATGTGCCTAGGTATCTGTTTCTCACTACGTTGTATTTAGTGTTTTTCTGATGTTTTTGGTTTTATGATTTTATGTTAAAAAGGAAAAGAACTAAGTGTTGGTAAAGAGAAGTGGATAGTTACACTAAAACAAAGCAAAACCTATTCTAAACTGTGTAAGGCACTAAAGAGCAGAAAATGCAAAGCTTGATAATGACTCGTGGAAAAGAAATAAATCACAACATGAACTCAATAACACACAACATGAACTCATCCAATTCATTCATTAGAAATATGTTGGAATAGCTTGAGGAAAGGACAAGTTTAGTGCAAATGAGGTTCTCCTAAGTAAACAATCATCTTACAATATTACAAAGAATCTCATCCATGGCTAGAAGTTTATTGGAACACAATTGAAAGAGACTATTTGTAGCACAATAAGATTTCTACTCTAAAGTAACTTGTAATGCTAAGATTAATCCATTCTGCAGCTCAGCTTTTCACTACTAAACCTCATTCGAAAGTTAGAGATTTTCTAGAATAGTTTTGGGAAAAAGGATTATTTGTGAAATTGCAAAAGATTGCAGAACAATCAAGGCCTTAAACTGATATCACTAATTCATTCTTGTCCATATGATGATGCATTAATAGAAAGTCAGAACAAGATTGTTTTGTAAACAATGAAGGCCGTGAAGTCTAATTTTGACAGTCAACACAACTTAAAGAACAATGAATGACACTGAACTAGAATGCAATTGATCAAACTTGAAACACAGTGACCACAACTAAAATAAAATGCCATTAACCTAACTTGAAATACAATGAACTGGAACTGAACTAGAATGCCACTAATCTAACTTGAAATGCAGTGAATTAGAACTGAACTAGAGTGCTATTATCAAACTTGAAATATAGTGACAGAATTAAACTAGAATGACATCTACCTCCGGAGTGCTACAACTAGACTAAAGATGCAACTAATCACTGAAATGTTTTAGCTCTGTCTCATTCGGAATTAGCGATATTTTGGAATAGTTTGTAGAACAGGACTGGCTGCAACATGTTATGTAATTGAGCATGAAAGTATAAAATTCAACAAAACACAACAAAGCTCTAAAACACCACAGCTATGTCTCATCCGAAGTTAGTGATAATTTGGAAGAGTTTATAAGATCATGACTAGCTGTAACAACTGATGTAATTGAGCACAAAAACGTAAAGTTCAGAAAGAAATGCAACTAACTCCTAAAATACTACAGTTATACCTCATCCAATATTAGTGATATTTTGGAATAATTTGTGAAAACAAGACTAAACTGTAGTATCCAATGCCAGTGAATATAAAACACAAAGTTCAAAATATTGATTAAACTAAGAATGAAACGAGGCTAATGTACTTATCTAAACCATATGAACAAAGCTTCTCAGGTAGCAGGGGCCCTCTACCACCGGATTAGCACGCAAATCTACTCAAGATTGACTCAGCTCTTGCAATAAAGTGATGCTTCTTTCATTAAAGGAGAAATTCTTCAAAACAGAGTTTTTACGGTCTTCTGAGATCTAGAAAAAAACATAAATCTAGCTAGCTGTTTCTCGGTTTCCCGAGCCATACTTATAACAAAATTACATAACTGTCTTTGAGATATAACAAGAATAATTGTCTTTCCCAATTAAAATCAAACTAGGACTCTGGTGGTGGCCTCGTACTATGATTAAAGACATTTGTACATTCCTTGTCCTATTAGAAGTCTGTCTCCTAGTTTTGATTTCCCACGTGCATAACCACCTGTAGACTCGAGCTCAGACTTCATGGAGAGCAAGAAATGATGGGGAAGTGATGTGGAATATGACCATATGTGTTTTTCCTTGCAGTGACACCTGGAACCTACGTAAACGTGAAGGTAGCTGCAGAACAGACGACTGGCTACAGAATGGCTGCGTTCTGTAGCCGAGTCCAGTCAAAAATTACTACAACAACAAAATCATGAAAACATAGCAAGTTAGTCATTATATACATTCTTAAAGTAATCCTAATCAATCCTATTGATCATTTAAGCCTGTAATTGATGAGGGACAAAGGAAATGAAGTGAAATGTGATGGAAAAGAAGGACATCTTTGGGGCTCAACAATATCTACCGGTACCACCTTTTCTTTCATCTAAGCTTGCTACCATATTATAATCTCCACCTGCTATCCAATACTTATTAGGGTTAATAAATTTAAGATTTCTAAAGTCTCTAAAGAAATCTTGCTTATCTCCTAGAACGGTAGGGCCATACACTGAAGAAAAAGAGAACCACTCCTTAGTACCTACCTGCCTAAACCTACCAGTTATAATTCTAGGCAATCCAAACCATCCATTAGCCTCCAACTCTGAGGGGTTCCATAATATTGCAGTACCCCATGCACTACCATTAGCATCAATAGCCGTAACTTCATAATGAGGTTTCAATCTATCAGCAATTTGCGTTAATATTTCCCCAGATAATTTATTCTCCTGAAGGAGTAGTATGTGGGGTTTTCCCTTTACAATCCGATCCTATAGGTGTCTCTGTTTGCCTTTTCTATTAAGGCCTCTGATATTCCAGGAGAGTATAATCATTAGGAAGGTTTATTTAGTCTCTGGAACATTGTAGAGATTGGCACGATATATCTAGAGTTAACCAACATTTCCCACACCAATTGAATAGATTCTTGTAAGGTTTTGTGCCCTCATTTCTTTCTAGTTTTAGTCTTCTGATGAAGTTCTTGGCTCGGCTTTTTCCCTTGCTGTGATAACGGCAAAATAGTTACTTCCACTGATTGTTGAGATAACTGTTGATTTGCTGCTTCCACCTCTCTGCGTGCCTGAATCGTAAGATATTGTTCAAATGTCTCTTTGTATAGTTATTTTTGATCTTCAGGGATGAATCGATCATCCATGTTTTTCCATTCTTGCAATAATTGTTTCATAAGTAATTCTTCTTTGGTGAGATCATCCTTTAAAGTGTCGATTTCCATCTCAGCTTGTTCTTGGTTATCTTGCTGTTCCCCCTGGTCCGAGCTTTCTAAAGGGGCTTTCCTTTTAGCTGTTATCATTGTGGAGTGTAGGGGAGGCCGAATTTCCTCAATCGGCGCATCCATATCTTTGCCCACCTGTTCTTGTTCTTGTAATATCTCATACTGATTTTTTATTTGTCTAGTAGTCCGCTCCTGCACTGGAGGACTGCCCTGGGCCCGTCCCTGTTGTTTTTTATTTGTAACTGTCTGGAATCCTTCCTCCTTTGTTTCTTATGTCTCTGTCATTGTCTATTTGGGAGCCACATCTGCCTCATTAAGAGGGCACGTTTTGTACAGGTGCCCATATTCATGATATCGCCAGCACCGAAAAGGAATATGTTCGTAATCCAACAGTTGCTTCCAGATTTCCCATGCGTATTCTAGTTCAATATATTCCGGGAGAAGTTTATATATATTCATATATACACAAATCCTTGCAAAGGAAGTATAGCGACCCCATTGGATCGTTTCAGCAATATTTACAAACCTGCCAAGCGAGTTCCCTATGCCTTCTAAAATTTCCGGATCCCAGAAGTCCATGGGTAGAGCAAACAGTCGCACCCAAACTAGGGTAGAGAGAAACTGCTCCTTGTCTAGATTGTAACATTCTTCCCAGTGACGCAAGAAAATACCCGCATTCTGATAGAAGTAGGGTGCCCCTTCAAAAACCCGTTCTTTGTCCAATAAATTTGTAAAAATAACTGTAAAGAAACCCCTGGCACCAAATTTGATATCTAAATGCCCTTTTGGTTGCCATTTTATGTGAATCCACTTAAGAAGATCTTTTTCTGTGGGCCAAATTCCTATAAACTTACAAATCAATGCATGATATTTCATATAACCCCTATACCTATCTAGTTTTTTTGGGGGAATAATAAAACAGGGTTTTTTTGAAGATTTAGGCAAACACTGACCTTTTTGCTGTGCCTGCCATTGTGCCACAATACCGGACCAGCGCCCACTGCTTTATTTTGGCCACTGCTCTCTCCTGTCGTATGTTTCTGTAGGAGGGGGTCTCCCCCCCAGATGACGCCGCCATAGTTGTACTCAGAACCTGCAAAACCTTCCCTCACTACTGCTATAAAACAAAACCCTATGAAAAACTCATTACCAAAACCCTACCATTTTCTTGCTCCACATTGGTAGACCATGGGGATAATTGTTGTGTTTTTATAAAACTTAATAATTAAAATATAATAATATTTTTAATTATGGATATTCACCACCACTTTAGCATGCATATTATTAACCACACCATAACATGGGCCAAAAGGACGACTCGTTAATACCACATGCCCAAAAGCCATCCCTGATTTCCCAATCAAAATAGTACTTACAATTAACAAGGCTTTTAACCATGGATACTTAACCCACTTTACCATGGATATTATTAACCATACCATATCATGGACCAATACGATGGCTCATCAATACCACATGCCCAAAATTCATCTCTCATTTCGCAATCAAAATATTTTATAAATAATTTTTTGTAACTTAATTTTATTACATTTTTGGGCCAAGAGACAGTCTCTATCCCGGAAGAGTTGTTGTAATGTACAGTTATATAATGTTATCTAAACATTTTGACCCATTAAAATTACATTAAAAAAATAAATTTAAATTAAAAATTAAAACATTTCGACTCAATGAATTATATAAAAATAAAAATTAAGCTAAAAAAATAAATTAGTAATTAAACCAGCCTAGATCTATCTTAACTCCAAATCTATCAAGCTCTCGGAGGGATCTAATTTATGGAGGTGTAAACCTTTCTTCAAGTTTTGCATTAAGAAAAGAGGTGTTTTGCACTCGAGAAAGAAGTTTGTACCTTGAGAGATTTGATCCCTCTTGTGGCTTGATAGATTCAGAGTTAAGATGGATCTAGGCTGGTATTTTTAATGCTATGGTTGAAAACAATTATAAGTATTTTATGTCTAACACCATCACTAGAAATTGTTGGAATTTTAAGACTTTTCAAAGCCATGATATTTTATCTTTAACGTCATGCTTGAAAATTATTGGAATTTTAAGGTTTTTCGAAGCCATGATATTTTATTTTAACACCATCCCTCAAAGTTGTTGGAATTTTAAGTTTTTTAAGAGTCATTATATTGTATCTTTAAGGTCATTGCTAAAAAATGTCGAAAACTTACCCCCAAAAAAGTATTTGGTTTTTTTTTTTTTTTTAGAGTTCTCGTTTTGAAGTCAAAGTTCTCATTTGACTGCTAAATTTGTTTAATGAAGTTGCTAAAAATAATCAAACATTTAAGTATATATTTTTCATGTAAAATATCTAAGAGATTGATAAAGTTTTACTTGGTTAATTTGTCCCTCTTATTTTGTTCCACTATATATGATAACAAATAGAATCACTCTTACTAAGCAAAAAAAAACATATTGGAGGTGAAAAAAAGACAAAAAGACATAAAAAAGTAGACAATATCTACTAAAAGTAGGGAGGTATTTTAATTGGAAAGGTGTAATATGAGACAGTTCAAGAAAATATTTTTTTGAGATAAAAAGGAAATACGAGCATTTTTTTTATTGTCATGCAAACACATGTTCTATACCATACATGTACTAAGTGAACATGCAAACACATGTGCTATACCATAGATGTCATGTGCTATACCATAGATGTAGTAAGTGAATCCCCAAGGTTGGAAGATGAGTATGTTTTTGTCATAATTTTGTGCTAAAACATGCTCTTTTGTATGTTTACATCAATGAACAATGAAATATTTTCATTGTGCAAGGACTTTACCACAATAAAATCCAAATAATTTTTGTAATATGTCTATCTCCTTGTTACATTGTCCATTTATCATTCAAATCCCTATCAATGGTTCCTTAGAAACCACTAGCACCCTAACTCACTCCTTGCTTGGCATTTTTTATATTTATAGTTGTTGCACACCATTAAGTAAAATCACTTACTTGGTTAGAAGTGGATTCTCCACGTACACTACAAAAAAATTATTGCAAAGATTTCGATTATGTTAATATGCTTCAATTGAATATTCTTTTAGAGATTGTTTATTTACATTTTGTTAATTGAAACTATCTTAGTTGGTTGGGGGGAATTATTTTTCCACCTGAATTAAAAGATTTTTATACTAGCAAAATCCCCAACAAAAAATGCAAGACAATGAAAGCACAAAAATAAAATAGCACTGAGAGATTCCAAACCAAAATAGAAGGCTTTGTAACATAGCTAAATGGCATTAGGCGAGAAACATGCATATGTTCAACAAAAAACTTTACAGACTAAACTCTAAAGAAAAACCTAAATATTAAGAGAAAATAAGATTGCATCAAGGGGAACGTAAGAGATGAGAAGGGCCAACAAAATCATGTTTTCTTGATCCATCCCTGAAACTAGCGGCTTGATATCTAGAAGGATGTGGATGCCATTCCAGAGTGAAATGATGGTGAGGGGCATTGGATTTCAAAGGAGTGATCTACATGAAAATATGTTATCCAAGTCTCGAGAACCCAATTCTCATCTTGAATTTGATGAAGTGTTTGTCTCTAGTGGATTAAAATTTCAATGGATGTTCCAAATTGAGATTCCAAATTGCCATTGTTATCTGATAAAGCTCCTCAATTACCCCCTCTTTTTTCCTGAGAGCTGTTGGGGTTCCTATGTTTTGGCAGATTTGGCAATACCAAAAGATAAGACAACATCAAACCACTTTGGGATCCTAGGATCTAGCCATCCTGGATCTAGAGAGGGATCTCTCCATAAAACAAAGAATGATATATCTTTGAAAGCTCAAATGAGGTGTTAGGATAGTTATGAAGCACAAAGGGGGGTTTTAAATGATTTGGTTGGTGAGCTGCTGGGTTGGTCATGAGATCATAGACTGAGAAAGTAATGGGAGGAAAGGAACAAAACAGCAGGATGCTTCAGCAAAGAGGGTAGGTCAAGAAAGTGCCATCCATTGGGCTATGGAGTCATGAAAGGGAATTACTTGCAACAACTAGCCCAGGCTTTCAGAGGGAAAGTCATCTACACTAAAGGATCTTTTAGATAGATGGTGGGATGGAACATTAAGGATTGAAAGTGGAAGAAGGAAAGACACCCAATTTCTGTCTATAGATCAGGTCAGAGGTCATTTAACTCCATACCTACTTGGACATACTCAAATGGCATCTCTCAAAGGAGGGACAAAGGGGCAGCTTGCAGATCGGACCAGAGGTCATTTAACTCCGGGTCAACTTTAGCATACTCCAAGGGAACAACAGAGATAAGTTTAACAGAGCCAGGGTCTGTAGATCAGAGAAGGAATTTGAACCTTCAATGCTTTGACACCAGCAAGAGATCTTAGAAAGGCCAGCTGGTCGCACAAGGATCCTAGTGGACAGGGCTAACTCTAATCCCTAGTGTTCCCAAATCTTCTAGCTTAAACCCAACAAGAACATCCAAGAACTGGTTCATTTAATTCATACATCAGCTAGCAGGCAATGACATCCACTACATTAGTTAAATTAACTGAAATCAACCCTTAGATAACACATTTGGCAGAAAACATTTAAGGCAAGGAGAGCAGAGACATAGGGTACTTAACAAGGGTAAATCCTATGCCATATTTCTGATGCAAGCCAGCAGAAAATGAAACAGTATGAAAATGTAATAAACAATGTTAGAAAAACATCACCAATAGTAATAGACCAGAATCCTGTGAATTTTGCTTGATTAATTGATGCAAAACCAGTCACATACCCTGAGCTCAATAGCTAATACAGTCCAAACTTCTCCTCCCAGCCTACTACATTACACACTACTCTGCTACTCCCTCCCAAGACTGTTCTAACAGTCAAAATGAATCCCTCTAACAGCAACAGCAACAGCCGAGCAACAACCCTTACAATTTGTTCTTGGGGATTTTTATAGGCGAAGAGAAACAACAAGAGTAGATGTCATTCATTAAATAGATCTCATTAAGACAGGGTGGAGAAGAGTTCATGCCCACTCCGCTTAATGGAAAATCTGCATCGCTGTAAGTACTTTGGTATGGTCTGGGAGACTCTGTCAGGCCAAGATTGACCTCTGATGTTTCTTTGGAGTCCTTTCTGGTGTTTGGTATTATGCGCTGCCTTCTAGAATTAGTGATCTGGATGAAAAGGTCTGCAGGTCTCTCCACACCTCATAACTGTGATCCTGACAGTAATAGAAACTTCTGTTAGTGTACATAGCTTCTTAAGGGCTCGAGGAGGCATGGAGAACGCTGAAAGGCAGTCTTTCTGGAGAAAGGTACTATGCTGACATTAAACACGGATATAGCTTTGTTTCGTGTGCCCTAATCTTCGAATTGCACTTCTTCCTTTGAATGCAGGATTAAGCGTTAAACATGCAATGAACTGGCCCGGTCCTCTCTAGTCCTTCTTTGCTGCTTCGCTTGGCCGCTATATTGGCCTCTCTGTGTTCCGAATCACAATGGATGTGATTATGAGAACGAAGTGAAATACCGCTCTGTAAAACCTTGCAACGATAAAATAAACCAATTATATCAACAGAGGGTGGCGGAAGGCAATGCTGTGGAGCCCTGGAGGAACGGTGGTGACAACTGTGGAAACGGCAGACGCAACGGACAGTGGTGGGGGAACGCAGTGAACAGGGGGAAAAATGTATGTGGAAGTCGGGCGAAATGAAGACTTTAATGTAAACATAGTTTTGGACCTTTGAAATGAAAACCAAAGGAAATGCGCGTAAAACATGTGAAATGAGTGAAAAGTGGGCCCCGGCCATGGGTTGAGGGCGATTAACTTGGGACCGTCGATCTCAGGAAGAGATCAACGGACAGCGGAGATCAGATGATGAACTGTTTGGGAAGGTCCGATGGAAGAAACACGGAAGAAGACGCAATGCAATATGGGCCGTCGATCTTGTTTGAACGAACGATCATGATTGAATCGGGGGATCGCAATCGGAAGGGGCGGAGGGTGGCACCGCTTAAAATTTGCGATTGTGACTGGTGTGATTGAGCACTAGCCGTTGGATCTTGGGACCATATCAACGGTTCACATTCAATCGGAGGGAGATGGAGAGAGGCGACATAGCGATGGTGCGATTAGCGCTGGACCGTCGGATCCAACAGCGAATCGACGGTGGAGACGGGCATCGGAGGTTTCACATAGGAGGGAGGTGGGCACGATGGAATGAGTGCGATTAGCGCTGGGCCGTTGGATCTATATAGATCAACGGCTCAGATCGCGGTGGGGGTCGATAGGGCCATATTACAATCGCATTGGAAAATTTTCGTATAACGCGGAAATGCGCTCCGCTCCATGTTTGCGATCGTGATCAGCGCCCAAGGCTTAAGTGCTTGGTCTCGGGCAAAGGTCGTATGGGGAAGTGGTTTGTGGGGCTGGAGGAAAAGGGGCTGAGCCCTAATATAAAGTGAAAAGTGGGTTTTGTGCCCATTTTAATGCAATTTTGAGGTTAGGAAGGGAAACGATAGAGGGAAAAAGGGTGAATTAGACCAAACAAGGGGTATGGGTAGAATTTGAAGGGGGTTAATAGGGGGAAATAGAAAGGAGTAAGAAGGGGATGAAACAGGGGTTTGGAAGGGATGAAATAAGGGGAAAAAGGAGGCCTTTTGGGCATTTCTTCACAATCAAAGAGGCTTTATCACTGGAAGCAGCAGTGGGGATTTATCAAAGGGCAGGGGCATAAGGAGGCTTCAAGGATGATGTGTTTTCAGAGGGAAATGCATTCCTTGAAGGCTCAAAAACATTTTAGCCCCATGTTTTCTTGTCAAAAAATTTATAGGGGGCTAACAGTGGCTCCACATGGGGATGGCTTCTTCCTGAAGGAGTCAAGAATTCTGAGAATGATCTTTGGTGTAGGCCAGATGCTTGTTGCTTGACCCATCCATTTTCTTTCTTGGATTAGCTGCCACGAATCATGAAGACATCATATCAGCAGTAAAATTCTCCCAAACAACTACCTACCCAGACTATAGTCTTAACATTTTTTCTTCTGGGTGCATTTGGACTTGCAGACCCTTTACATCATCAATTTTTACAAGCAGGAAAACAAACCTATTCTAATTCTGCCCTTATTACCCCATGAGACCATATTAGACTGTTGGTCTCATAGTTTCTCTACCTAAACTAATATCTGTGAGGATTAAACTGTCTAGCAGACTTCTTCTCTACATTCTAAGACGGGAATTGAAAACAGTCAAGCCAGGATTAGACTGTCTGACTTGCTGGACTTTGTAGAAATTAAAACAACCAACTACATGCTAACGGGTTGAGCTTATTTCAGACTTCCTACCTACCCTACTCTAACCTGGAAATCTCTGATGTTCTAGGTGATACAATAATGCCAATGCAACCAGTCAAGCAGTAACAAAAAAGGATATGAGCACTGACTGCCTGTCAGAGATAACCACAGGGTGCTCTGCATGTGGTTCTTCAAAACTGAGTTCACCATCAGTAGTGACCACTCCTAATGAATTTGGCCCGTGCTAAGGATCAATGCTGGAGAATTTGTACTGATCAGGGCCTCCATGTATTCTGCCACAGGATCAATGAACACATGATGTACAAGTTCTTCTTTTAGGCCTGCCATGACTGGTAGGCTGTCTGTATCCTAGGCAGCTTTGACTATTGCTTCTTCCACTGCCTCCTCAAAGTGGCTCTTGAAAGCCCATTCATCTTCTTCTTGCACATCAAAAAGCAGTGGAATTTATTCTTTTTTAGGAGGAGGGAGACTTTCCAAAAAGGCTCTCGGGTCTCTAAACTGATATGATTTCTCTTGTGAGTTCAAAAGTTCAATCTCAGCTTCATACCTTTCCACCACCACTTCTAAGAAGGTTTTCCCGAGCAAGGGTATGAATTTTGAGCTAAGAGGAATAACCCCTGGAAGGTCCTCCACCTTCAAATCTGCCAAGTCACTAGAAATTGTATCGCAACACACTGCTATGAAATCTGGATACATTTCTGCAAACCGTTCAGGGTCTTTCAGTAGTGAAGTGACTTGGTCTTTGGCATGGATGTTGTTGTATTGCGACATGGTCTCCCAGTGGAGTCTTTTAATAATTTAGGAACTGTGGAGTCGCCAGGTGGATGATTCAAAATTGTATTGTCCACCACAGTGATTTACCAAATCAGGCTAATTGGTGATTGTTCCCCAGTGGAGTCGCCATTATGTTGGGGTTCCTATGTTTTGGCAGATTTGGAAATACCAAAATATAAGACAACATAAAACCACTTTGGGATCCTAGGATCTAGCCATCCTGGATCCGGAGAGGGATCTCTCCATAAAACAAAGAATGATATACCTTTGAAAGCTCAAATGAGGTGTTAGGCTATTTATGAAGCACAAAGGGGGGTTTTAAATGATTTGGTTGGTGAGCTGCTGGGTTGGTCATGAGATCATAGACTTAGAAAGTAATGGGAGGAAAGGAACAAAATAGCAGGATGCTTCAGCAAAGAGGGTAGGTCAAGAAAGTGCCATCCATTGGGCTATGGAGTCATGAAAGGGAATTACTTTCAACAACTAGCCGAGGCTTTCAGAGGGCAAGTCATCTACACTAAAGGATCTTTTAGATAGATGGTGGGATGGAACATTAAGGATTGAAAGTGGAAGAAGGAAAGACACCCAATTTCTGTCTATAGATCAGGTCAGAGGTCATTTAACTCCAGACCTACTTGGACATACTCAAAAGGCAGTTCTCAAAGGAGGGACAAAGGGGCAGCTTGCAGATCGGACCAGAGGTCATTTAACTCCAGGTCAGCTTTAGCATACTCCAAGGGAACAACAGAGATAAGTTTAACAGAGCCAGGGTCTGTAGATCAGAGAAGGACTTTGAACCTTCAATGCTTTGACACCAGCAAGAGATATTAGAAAGTCCAGCTGGTCGCACAAGGATCCTAGTGGACAGGGCTAACTCTAATCCCTAGTGTTCCCAAATCTTCTAGCTTAAACCCAACAAGAACATCCAAGAACAGGTTCATTTAATTCATACATAAGCTAGCAGGCAATGACATCCACTACATTGGTTAAATTAACTGAAATCAACCCTTAGATAACACATTTGGCAGAAAAAATTTAAGGCAAGGAGAGCAGAGACATAGGGTACCTAACAAGGGTAAATCCTATGCCATATTTCTGATGCAAGCCAGCAGAAAATGAAACAATATGAAAATGTAATAAACAATGTTAGAAAAACATCACCAATAGTAATAGACCAGAATCCTGTGAAATTTGCTTGATTAATTGATGCAAAACCAGTCACATACCCTGAGCTCAATAGCTAATACAGTCCAAACTTCTCCTCCCAGCCTACTACATTACACACTACTCTACTACTCCCTCCCAAGATTGTTCTAGCAGTCAAAATGAATCCCTCTAACAGCAACGGCAGCAGCTGAACAACAACCCTTACAATTCGTTCTTGGGGATTTTTATAGGCGAAGAGAAACAACAAGAGTAGACATCATTCATTAAATAGATCTCATTAAGAGAGAGTGGAGAAGAGTTCATGCCCACTCCGCTTAATGGCAAATCTGCATCGCTGTAAGTACTTTGGTATGGTCTAGGAGGCTCTGTCAGGCCAAGATTGACCTCTGATGTTTCATTGGAGTCCTTTCTGGTGTTTGGTATTTTGCGCTGCCTTCTAGAATTAGTGATTTGGATGAAAAGGTCTGCAGGTCTCTCCACACCTCATAACTGTGATCCTGATAGTAACAGAAACTTCTGTCAATCTACATAGCTTCTTAAGGGCTCGAGGAGGCATGGAGAACGCTGAAAGGCAGTCTTTCTGGAGAAAGGTACTCTGCTGACATTAAACAGGGATATAGCTTTGTTTCGTGTGCCCTGATCTTCGAATTTCACTTCTTCCTTTGAATGTAGGATTAAGCGTTAAACATGCAATGAACTGGCCCAGTCCTCTCTAGTCCGTCTTTGCTACTTCGCTTGGCCGCTATATTGGCCTCTCTGTGTTTCGACTCACAATGGCTGTGATTATGAGAATGGAGTGAAATACCGCTCTGTAAAACCCTGCAACGATAAAATAAACCAATTATATCAATAGAGGGTGGCGGAAGGCAATGCTGTGGAGGCCTGGAGGAGCGGTGGTGGCAACTGTGGAAACAGCGGACGGTCGGGCAGTGGTGGGGGAACGCGGTGAACGGGGGGAAAATTGTATGTGGAAGTCGGGCGAAATGAAGACTTTAACGTAAACACAGTTTTGGACCTTTGAAATGAAAACCAAAGGAAATGCGCGTAAAACATGTGAAATGAGTGAAAAGTGGGCCTCGGCCATGGGTTGAGGGCGATTAACTTGGGATCGTCGATCTCAGGAGGAGATCAACGGACGGCGGAGATCAGATGATGAATTGTTTGGGAAGGTCCGATGGAAGAAACACGGAAGAAGACGTGATGCAATATGGGCTGTCGATCTTGTTTGAACGGACAGTCACGATTGAATCGGGGGATCGCAATCGGAAGGGGCGAAGGGTGGCACCGCTTAAACTTTGCGATTGCGATTGGGGCGATTGAGTGTTGGCTGCTGGATCTTGGGACCAGATCAACTATTCACATTCAATTGGAGGGAGATGGAGAGAGGCGACGGAGCGATGGTGCGATTAGCGCTGGACCGTCGGATCCAACAGCGAATCGACGGTGGAGACGGGCATCGAAGGTTTCACATAGGAGGGAGGCGGGCGCGATGGAACGAGTACGATTAGCGCTGGGCCGTTGGATCTATATAGATCAACGGCTCAGATCGCAGCGGGGGTCGATAGGGCCATATTAAAATCGCTTCGGAAAATTTTCGTATAACGCGGAAATGCACTCCGCTCCATGTTTGCGATCGCGATCAACGCCCAAGGCTTAAGCGCTTGGTCTCGGGAAAAGGGCGTATGGGGAAGTGGTTTGCGGGGCTGGCGGAAAAGGGGATGAGCCCTAATATAAAGTGAAAAGTGGGTTTTTTGCCCATTTTAATGCAATTTTGAGGTTAGGAAGGGAAACGATAGAGGGAAAAAGGGTGAATTAGACCAAACAAGGGGTATGGGTAGAATTTGAAGGGGGTTAATAGGGGGAAATAGAGAGGAGTAAGAAGGGATGAAACAGGGGTTTGGAAGGGATGAAATAAGGGGAAAAAGGAGGCCTTTTGGGCATTTCTTCACAATCAAAGAGGCTTTATCACTGGAAGCAGCAGTGGGGATTTATCAAAGGGCAGGGGCATAAGGAGGCTTCAAGGATGATGTTTTTTCAGAGGGAAATGCATTCCTTGAAGGCTCAAAAACATTTTAGCCCCATGTTTGCTTGTCAAAAAATTTATAGGGGGCTAACAAGAGCCATCTTGAAGTCAATAATTTTTCTATGGGTTATGAAGATAAAGCCTTAAATTTTACCACCATCCAACAAGGAAAAGTCTCTGAAAGCCACAAAGAAGAATCCATAATAGAGGAGAAACATAGATTGTGACAAAAAAACTAACTGAATGAGGAGGTGTTACATAGTAATTTTCACCGTCCCTGCAATCCCCCGTCCCGCACATTGGAGGGCTTATTCCGTGACCTGTGAGCAGTGACATGACCTGAAACCACTTTCATGGCATTCCCCTTGCAAAGGACAATCATTACCCTGAAGAAAATTTCCTGTAAAAAGCCCTAAAAATAGACCTTTTGGCCTTGGCGTGACTAGCCAGTTCATCCCTCGCGCCAATGGGGGAAATCCACCAAAGAAGGCGCGCCAACTGGCGCTCTGTCCTAGTGTATTACTCGCACCAAGCTTAATAAGGATTGTTTTTTAAAAATAAATGGCGGAAGTTTGATTCCAACCAACTCCTAAATGAGTCTCTAAAACGAGCTGGGAGGTTTGGCTCTGGATATTTATGTAGGGGAAGTGGTTTTCCACCTAACATGGAAGCTTCCTTGAGGATAGGGCCAATCCCACCATTGTAGGGATCCCAAATCCCCTTCCACCATCTATATAAGCTTGTCATTTTCCCTTTGCAAGCTAGCCTGAATAGAGTTGAATCAGTAGTAAGGAGATTATTTTCAGACAACTGAAGAGAGAGAGAGACTTGTCCCATTCCCGACGAGCTTTATCGAGAAGTACTCCGCTGTCGACCCGCTGAAGGAAGATCCAGCATCAGAGCTCAGGTTGTATCTTTCTTTGTTCTAATTAATAATAAGTGACTTCGATTATGGTTCCACTCATATGTTCATGTCTTGTGTTATGAGTTGTATCTTCTCTGACTGATACATAGTTACATGTATTAGGTTTTACGCTTGTGTGTTTTTGTTTCTTCGTGTACGTGTAGGTGTTCGAACGTGCTAGGCGGGAGAATTGTGATCTGCCAAGGTGAAGGACGAAAGTGCCATCTTCTCTGCAAACAACAATAGCGTAGGACTTAAGTTAGGCCTCTTGTTGCATCTTGGTCTTTGGTAATTAGGAACCTGCGTCTTAGCGTGACTCGGTTGTTGCTAGACCCAATCTGGGCTAGTAGGGATCGCCTCTGTCCGTAGAGGGGATTTACCTCTCCAACAAACTGGCGACTCCGCTGGGGATTTGATTGGAGTTTGTCTTATCTCTTTCGATTGCTTTTGGCTTTTGTTTGCTTGATTTTCTCTTCTGGTCTGTCTCCTTCTGGAGTAAAACCTCTGTTCAGCCCCAGAGGATCAGATCTGAGCTCTGCTTTTCCGAAATTTTCATCTTTTCATGGTTGGCTTGATTGGCGCGGTTTCCACAGTCGCGCCCATTGGCGCAAGTTGCCAGTTCCTCACTCGCGCCATCCCCTGTCTGGCACGGATTACATCCAGACAGTCGCGCCATTTCCTGTAGGTGCTAGGGTTTTCCCTTGTTTGGAAGTTTTTTTTGGTCAGTACTTTGCTTCTGGGTTAGTTTTAGATTTTGCTTGAAGTGGTGAGTCTGGTCTTGGTTGGGAGAAATTATTTGTTTTTTCATTTTCAGGCGTTGGCACTTGTTGTCAGTTAGCAACCCGCGCCA
Organism: Pinus albicaulis; assembly: GCA_034641835.2. Classification (NCBI taxonomy): domain Eukaryota; kingdom Viridiplantae; phylum Streptophyta; class Pinopsida; order Pinales; family Pinaceae; genus Pinus; species Pinus albicaulis. Next base: position 799,797,547 of record CM076584.1, on the reverse strand, counting down.
ATTGGCCATTGGCACTAGTTGTCAGTGAGCAAGTCGCGCTAGTTGGCGCTAGTTTCACCCACCAAAGTCATGCCAATTTCAGGGTGTATGAAAAATTGATATTTTTTCCCTAAATCCTTCACCAGTGTGTCTTTCCCTTCCGGTCTTTTCTCTATATGAGCATAGATTACATTGCTCATTGTTCAGCTGAAATGTCTTCTTTACATGGTTGCTTGATGTAAAAGGGAATGAATGCCTTGTTTTGATCTCATGCTTTGGAAGTCCTCTTTGTGTTTGACCTCATATGTCTTATAGCCTTTTGAGGAATTTCATTACAAAGTGTTTAAAACAAAAATTGCATTCTTAGTGTTTGTTTGCATCCCTTTTGCCTTCATCCTTCATTAAGAAGATTTACGTTCATTTAGTTTTCATCTCAAAGCTTTCTTTTCATTAGAATGCATTAGATCACATTGCATTGAAAAGTATTTTTGAGATTCATCATTGAAATTAGATCACATTGCTTAATGATTGAAAGCTAAAATCGCATTGAGTGCATTCTCTTTCATTAAAAGCATGGATTAAGTAGATTCTCATTTCATCAAAAAATGCATTCAGTGCATTCTTATCATTTCAAAAGAAAAAGGAAATTGTGCATAGATTACAATTGCATAGTTTTCGAAAAAGAGGATTTTGCATAGATTACATTGCATTATTCGCATCGTTGAATGTTTGAGATTAATTTTGGATAGTGAAAGTCATCTAGTTTAGAAAAATTTCGTTTGCAGTGTTGTTGTTTGTTGCATCATTGTTTGAAGCTATTCCCTTAACTAGATAGCATTCATCGAATTGAAAGATTTATTTTCTCATATAGCTGCATATAGGAGAGTGTCATATAACATTTGATAGGCCTGAAATTGAAACATAATTGAAGATCAACTCTAAAATTTATTCAATTTACCTTAAGACAGCATTGAAACATTAACGAAATATTTAGAGGTCTAAGCTAGTGATGTGTTCCGGCGTCGTTAAACCTAGTAGCTATCGTTCGCCTCTTGGCTTTAGACAGCGCTAGTACGGACTTGTGCTCCCCGTACCGTCGCGTATATAAAGGGAGACCCCACTAGGTTGCTATCCTTTATCCGTAGGAAGCCAAGTCTGCCGCCTTATACCCGTGATACACCGGACACAGCATTCAAGGAGATTTCCTGCATGTACGTCAAGTCCTTGGTTGATTTCTCCTTCATTTTTGAACTAAGGTGTATATTGCAGTTCAAGGATATCTGGTACACCCTTTGCCTAGATTTCCAGAGTAGTCATTTTGATCTTTTCTGACTCACTAAATTTGAAAAGATCATCAAGTGCTTGTCCTTTCACGCTTGTTTCCAATCTGAAAGAGATAGAGTCATCTTTTACTTGTTTCTTGACTCTTAAAATATGAAACGATAGAGTTTTGTTTCAATGTTTTAAAATTAACTGCCCACGAAATATTCCTGGTTAAGGTTAGTTTCCTTAGGGTGTTGTTTTGGGTTGTTTCCGATGGCAACTTTTCCGGAGTTCACCAACCAAGGAATCCCCTTCGAAGGGAATCCTGGTCCTTTTCCTCCTTTTGGAAATGTTGGTGCTCCTTATATGGCAACATTGTCCCTTCCTGGGTTAACTGTTGGGTTGCCTGTTTGGTTATTTTCAACCTCGGTGGTCCTGAATGCCTCTATCTCTATTCAACTGTCTCCTCCACCTGAACAACATCATGTTGATTCTAAAGTGGACCCCTCCCCTTCTTCACCCGTTTCTTCGTCCTCCTCTTCTACTTTTCCTGGTGAAAGTCTGGATTCTAGTAACCAGGTGGCTAAGAAGAAGAAGAAGAAGACCAAGAAGAAGAAGTCAAATAAAGGAGAGGCTAGCTTTGCGGCTATTGCGCCTAAGAAGCCTTCCATTTATAAACCTTCCAACCCTCCATGGAAAGTCAAGTTCCCTTGCATGATATGCCAGGGAAACCATCTTCTTTGAGATTTCCCTAACATTCCCAAGGTGCTCGAATCATGGTCCAGCGGTCGTCCGCCGTTGCCTTTGGCTTCCGGGAGTCAGGTTGGGGGCACATCTTCAGCTAGTGCTGGTAAAACTCTTAAGAAGCAGGGTAAGCTTGCCAATCCCTGTAAGTTGTGTGGGGGGCACCATGCCATTCATCTTTGTCCATATATGGATGAAGCCAAGCGAGTTTTGGACAACTCGGCTGTTTCTGCGCCGTGCCTTCCGACTGGTTACAAACAGCTTTATTTGAGTCTTCCACCAGCTGATGCCACGATTGGTCAAGAGTAATCCTTGGTAGATCCCACTCCCTCGGAAATTTAAATTTATGATTTCGTTCCCAACCAACCATTGGTCATGGGATTGGTTGAGCTGGCCCCGTCAGCGATGCACCAGGTCTTTTCCGTTGAGAGTGGATCTCACATCCCTCGGGTTCTTCTTGTTTCTTCAAATTATTCGGACTTGGAGAAATATTCTCCTGTCCCTATATCTCAATAAGCTGCTCCTCCGCCTCCCGTGATGGAAGTCTCGAAGGATGCCTTCCCGACTCCATGATGGAGGTCATGGAGGATGCTCCTTCTTCTCCCGTAACACCAGGGGAAGACCATCTCAATTCGATGGTAGCCCCTCCAAGTAGTTTGGTCGCTTCCTTTGACTGGAGTCGATTTGCAGGATATTGCCTTCCGTCTTATGTGCCTTTTGAGATAACTGTACAGGCCTCTCATCTGGTCGTATCCAACACCATTATAGAAAAAGGCGCATCTGTTAGTATTTTATCCTCAACTACTTGGAAAGCTTTCGGTTCGCCGCTGCTTGTGCCTGTTACACAGAATCTGTTGGCTTTTAACAGAAGAACTAGTCAACCGTTAGGGATCCTTCCAAGGTTACCCATTTCTTTGGGAGGTAAAACCGTCCATATGAACGTGATGGTTGTTCCAGGCCCCTTGGATTTAAATTTTATCTTGGGGCGCGATTACACCTATGCCATGGGAGCGCTTGTCTCCTCCCTTTTTCGTGTGGTTTTTTTTCCGCATGAAGGACAGATCGTGACCATTGATCAGCTTTCGTTCTTTGGTCCTGATCTGGCAGCTAGCCCGCCATCATCCCTTCCTTGTTTTTATCCACCCGTTGTATCTGCCCCACCGCAGGTCAACTATGTGGCTACCTACCCCGTGCCTGTGCTCAGTGATGATGCCGTCGTGCATAGTGTGCTGGGGGCATTGGGTCCAGAGTTCCAAGATGTTTTCCTTCCATCAGACGTGGAACTCTTGGAAGCCATGAATTCTTGTTCATCATGATGAGTTGTATTCGGATCAGAGTTCGTTTTCTTGTGTCAAGCTCGTTAAAAAATGAAACAAGGTTGTCGGAGCAGAGTTCCTTTTCCTGTGTCAAGCTCCTTAAAAAATGAAACCAGGTTGTTGGAGCATAGTTCGTTTTCTTGTGTCAAGCTCCTTAAAAATTAAACAAGATGGACGGAGCAGAGTTCCTTGTCTTGTGTCAAGCTCCTTAAAAAATGAAACGAGGTCGTCAGAGCAGAGTTCTTTTTCTTGTGTCAAGCTCGTTAAAAAATGAAACAAGGTGTTCATAGCAGAGTTCGTTTTCTTATTTCAAGCTCGTTAAAAAATGAAACAAGGTCATCTGAGGATAGTTCTTTTAATGTGTCAACCTCGTTAAAACAATGAAACACGTTCCCATTCAATTCGAGTCTTTGATAAGATCTCGTAAAATCCCAGTCGAGTCTTTCTCTTGATCTCATAACTTGAACCTTCACTCCATCTGCCTTTCATATGGATTGAAGCTTGGGGGGCATGTACTTTGAATTGAGTCACCATGCTGGGGGCATGCTTACTTTTTCAAGCATAGTTTGTTTCCGTTTCAAGCTTGTGTAAAAATGAAACCGGTTTCAAGCATAGTTTATCTTTTTTTCAAGCTTGTGTAAAAATGAAACCAACTTCAAGCAGAGTTTCTTGATTTCAAGATTGTGTAAAAATGAAACCATTCCCATTTTACCTCCTGTGATTTCCATTTTATCTGCCTGTTTTTTCCAGATGAGCCTTGGTTTTCTTACTCCATTGTCTCCATCTGCTCAGCCGATCATACGCCTTCACTTGGTTGTTTTACCCGTTCCTGAGGAACCGCTGCGATGAGTGGTCTTGTTAGCTAGCCTCTTAACCTTTACTTGTTCTGAGCAGTTCCACCATCACCAGAACCAGTTGCTTCCCTTTATACCACTCATTCCTCCAGGAGGAGTCATCTTTCAGCTCTTTTCTGACTCTCTAAACATGAAAAGATTGCCGAGTTGCTTGTCGTTTTGATCTCATTAAAGTGGCTACGAAACGAGATCTACCTAGTATACGTTTAACCCTTTTTCGGGGTGGGATAGATTATTTACGAAAAAGGAATACCCTAGCCTATCGCGACTAGGAGGTTTTCTCAGACATAGTTTTCTACCTTTTCGGATCTGAGGAACTATCTACGAATAGGGACTGTTGGAGTTTAATTTTTCGCTGTCTTTTCAAACTCTCTAAACATGAAAAGACGTCGAGTTCTTCCTTTGTCAGACTTGTTAAAACCTGATGACATCGGATTCTGTCATAATGACAATACTCGAGTTCCTCCTTCCTAGGGCTCGTTAAATGTACTAGTTTGGATTTGTCCGAAGGACAAACTTATATGACAAGCATATGGTATCCTCTTCAAGCTTGTGTAAAAATAAAGAGGTACTCGCCAGAAATGGTGGGGGAAAAATGGAACCAGTATCATCGTCGTGTCGGCAGTATGTCGCTCTTGAACATGGCACTTGTCTACATTTGTGTCGGGTTGGGGACGTCTCATCTCATTTTCCGCTTGCCTCCGTGGGTTGGGTAATCCCTTTTGACCTCTCATATTCTCTTTGCCTCGTCATCATGACTTCTGATCTTTTGACGTCAAATACTGCCAAGTCCACTGTCGTGTTGTCGATGTGTTCAAGAGAAGTTGACCTCTGCAGTTTCAACCTTCCTCTGATTCTCATCTGATCCTGATTCACAAACATTATGTTCCTCTGTCTCGCGTCGATGATGTGGGAAACATTATGGCCCACCTTCGATCAAGGTTACTTCCTATCTTCTTCAACTCATTATCTAGGAAGCTAATCTAGAGACTCCCTTCCGGTACCTTGGAGCCTGCATGCCTCAATGGCAGGTTCTTCACATTCGACGCAAAGTTTTCATCATTGACCTTCGATCAGATGATTCTACGGATGTTCGATGCCAACTCACTGTTCACATTCCGTGGATTGTACCTATAGTACCTTGAGGGCCATTGTCATTATTGGTGGTTCCTCTCGCGTCTGTTAACAACTCTCATCATTGGCTGGTAATCAGACGATGTTCTTGCATGTTCGACTTCAGCTCACTTATTCACATGCTAGAATTTGTACTCTGTTCGGGTCGAGATGGAGCGCAAGACCTGGATTTTGTTTGTTAGAATCCAGGCTGCGATTTTGTGGATTATTATGATTGGTTACATGACTCATTCATTGGATGGCTGCAACCATACCTGAGTCTATTTATCGATCCTTAATGGATGGCTACGTCCATGCCTTAGATCTTGATTATTGTATACTATGTTATGGATGGCTGCACCCATACCACATATATCATGTATTTGAGATATCAGTTGTACTTGTCTACGCAAGTTCTTTGATGGCAGTATTTTCAGTTGGACACGTTCTCGTAAAGCATTTCACCCCTCTCTCTCTCTCTCTTGGGCCTCATGCTTTAGGGGGCATCTGTTACACTGTAATTTGTCACCGTCCCTGCAATCCCCCGTCCCGCACATTGGAGGGCTTATTCCGTGACCTGTGAGCAGTGACATGACCTGAAACCACTTTCATGGCATTCCCCTTGACAAGGAAAATCGTTCCCCTGAAGACAATTTCCTGTAAAAAGCCCTAAAAATAGACCTTTTGGCCTTGGCGCGACTAGCTAGTTCAGCCCTCACGCCAATGGGGGAAATCCACCAAAGAGGGCGCGCCAACTGGTGCTTTGTCCCAGTGTATTACTTGAGCCAAGCTTAATAAGGATTGTTTTTTAAAAATAAATGGCGTAAGTTTGATTCCAACCAACTCCTGAAGGATTTTGTAAAACGAGTTGGGAGGTTTGGCTCCGGATATCCATGTAGGGGAAGTGGTTTTCCACCTATCATGGAAGCTTCCTTGAGGATAGGGCCAATCCCACCAATGTAGGGATCCCAACTCCCCTTCCACCATATATATAAGCTTGTAATTTCCCCTTTGCAAGCTAGGCTGAATAGAGTTGAATCAGTAGTAAGGAGATTATCGTCAGACAGCTGAAGAGAGAGAGACTTGTCCCATTCCCGACGAGCTTTATCGAGACGTACTCCGCTGTTGACCTGCCGAAGGAAGATCCAGCGTCAGAGCTCAGGTTGTATCTTTCTTTGTTCTGATTAATAATAAGCGACTTCGATTATGGTTCCACTCATATGTTCATGTCTTGTGTTATGATTTGTATCTTCTCTGACTAATACATAGTTACATGTATTAGGTTTTACGCTTGTGTGTTGTTGTTTCTTCGTGTATGTGCAGGTGTTCAAACGTGCTAGGCGGGAGAATTGTGATCTGCCAAGGTGAAGGATGGAAGTGCCATATTCTTCGCAAACAAAAGTAGCGTAGGAATTAAGGTAGGCCTCTTGTCGCATCTTGGTATTTGGTAATTAGGAACCTGCGTCTTAGCGTGACTCGGTTGTTGCTGAACCCGATCTGGGCTAGTAGGGATCGCCTCTGTCTGAAGAGGGGATTTACCTCTCCAACAGGAGGTTCAAGTAGAAACAGAGATTGCGACAAAAAATTGACTAAGTGAGGATATTTCCTGCACCAAACCAAACCATAGAATGTTTGTTTTCCATCCATTCCACAACAACATTTCCCATAAGGGACTAGCTCCATGTTTCACCATAATATCTCGAGCGGATGAAAATATATTCCATGAGAAAATTAATTCCACCACAATCTTGAGAACATGGGAACTGAACAAGAGGGTGAGGACTATGCTTGCCCAATCAGCGAGAGGTGACATATTTGCCACCAATTTGACAATTTTTCACCTCTGCGATGCGTTAATGATAATGACCTGCAAATTGAATTTTGTGTGATTGAATTTAATTTAATGAGTGGCCCATCATGATACTGGTTGAATTAGACATCTCCATTACCCAAAATTTCACCTTCTTTTTCATCGAGTGCTTTGTTGGCTTCAAGGTCAATAGGCACAAATCTAATGTATTGAAAAATCAAGCTCAACCTTATAATAGAGAGATTTGAAGCCAAGTGTAGATGATGAATTGCGTTTTTAGCGTCTCTATAAAATATAAGCTTCTGAATCTAATGTAAGGAGGTTAATTTGATTCTTGTAATAGAGCATAAGTTTCCATTTGATTGTTAGTATCTAATTCTATACTATAAGAGTTTGTGATTTCTAAGTTTGGAAAGAGTTAAAGAGAACTCTACCCACTCCTATTGCCCCAATTGGGAGGAACGATTGTTATGGTCCCCACCAATGTTTGCTTCTTAGCAGTAACATGTTTGCACTTTTTACGAGATAATTGTTGATATGTCTTTTTCTCTTCATGAGATAATTGTTGATATGGTTTTAATTTTTGAAGGGCCTACTCTACCATGGGTACCATTCTCAAATGAGGGGAAGTGTCTCAAGGTTTCTTTTGAATAAATATTTTATGGAAAAAATAATAAATTTAAATTTCAAATAAATATTTCTTTACATTATTTGATTTTTTCTAATTAAATTCAATTAGTTGCCACGTGAAGTTAATCCCCTTGTTTTATTAAAAAATCAAACAAGCAAACTATACATAATGAAGAAGGTAATGATCATCTCAAGGTGTAGGGTTGGTAGGAGTGTGTGTGCTCATCTTAGACCCTAAAGGAACATAATAAATATCCTTTGCCTAGGGATTATGGACCTATTAGAGAAAAATCTCTTACTTCTAGAGATAAAGTAAAAAACTGAAGTGTGAAACCTTGTGTAATTCAAGAGGGGGGCTCATTATCACCTCACCAACATGTTATTAAATAGTTAATCAAATTAATTGGTTAAATGAATATCACATGAAATTACTGAATATCTTGTACATATATCAAATGATGGCAATCTTTGCATGTTCAAATGTGAATTAATGCTCAATTTTATTTAGAAGATATATATAAAAAAATAATTAAAAAAGAGGTATGACTATTAATCACATATAAACATAACATCAATATAAAGATAGAAGTATCCGTATATCTCAACTCTGCTCATGAAAGAAATAGCCCTGGTCCAGCCTTTATATTAAGATAATCTTAAAAAGTACAAAAATGCAACTTCTTAATGCCTTCCTTACAAAATTTCAGGACCCTTTTCTTCAAGACATGAAAGAGTTTATATAGCTAATAATAGGAATGTAAAAATAGAAAATACATAAAGTTCCGAGGAGGTTTAAACAACTCTCCTTAAGATCAGAGATAATACGACAAAAATAGAATTTGTTTGAATGACAAGCTCAGGAGTGTGATGTTGTCTATTTTCCCGTTTGCCGCTTGAGCTCATAAATATCCATCATTGGCTGAAATTCAGAAGGTTGAGCTGGCCTTATGCGCAACTGTCTAGTGTACACTACATCTGAAAGTGCAAGAATCATGTGAGAGGATGTGTCAGCAAGGCATCACAACATTATCCACTGGTTGTGGGGCTTCACAAGATATTGCCAATACTTTTCTAGATCAAGCTTTTCCAATTTCTTAATGTTATCTTCCTTTCTCTTTGACCTTTCATGCCAAATTTTCATCAAAACTTTGACATCGGGCAAGGAACTAGGTGGGAATTCTTGAATAATATTGGCACCAAACAAATTATTACTGACAGTTTCAGTAATATTGTTTGCAACATCCCTTGATCTGAAGATATCCATTTCTTCTTGCTCTAGCTTTATGTCCCAATCTGTAAAGAGGATTTCTTTGTGTGAATCCTATATTCTTGGAAGATATGATGCTCTGCCTTCTGCGCTATCTTTCCAAGTGATGAATTCTAAAATATTTTCATCAATGTCATCAAAATTCGTCCTCGGGTCAAACGATTGATTCATCGATGAATCACTTTTGTTGCATAGATCATTGATGATTGTTAATTTCTGGTAGAAGATTACTTGTAGTTGTGCTAAAAGGGTGTTTAATTCCATTTCTTCCTTCTTAAAGTCTTCAATTTTCGGATTGTCCTTCTCGATGGTGAATTGGAGTTGTTGAATATGAGTATCTTTGACCTTGATATCAGTCTAATGTTGCAATTTCAATTTATCAAAACTATATTGGAGTTGTGACAACAATGTTTTCCACTGAAATTCGCTACTCTACTTTTCCTTTAACAACTCTTGTTACAACTGTTGGATTCTATCGTCCTTTTCCTTAACCAATTTTTGTACTTCTGATGCTTTTTCAATAGTGGCAATTGCATAGGCACCTGAAAACTGTGATAGTCTTTTTAAGTCATTAGAAGGATTGGTTTGTGGATCTTTCCACACCACCTCCATTGGTATGTCTCCAAGGACTAGTGCCTGGGATTGGTCAACTCTTCTCCTCTTTCTCTGCCTGCTCATCACAACCCGATGCTTGGGACTATAAAATATGTCAAGATGAGGGATCTCTTCAATCTTGTGAAAAATTTTGATGAAAGGAATGACAGGATGAATTCAATTTCATCTATAATGACTGCCTTGTCAGAAGCCCCAATAGTAAGCGAGATCTATTTATTTCCTTGAGGAGTGATGCTTATCTCTTTGGGCTCAATAGTGTTCAACTCTTGCTTTCCTTTGATTTTCTTATCAAATTGGTCCTAGACCTTATCCAAATCATTGCTAAACAATGTATGAATTTTTTTTTGTCTTGTGGATGTGGTTTCTTTTGTTCCCTGTAGGACCTCAGTGTCCTTTGGAGCCTGCTCCAAATTCTTCTCTTTATGTAGAATTGGATGAGACACCCTCAACATATTAAGAGGGATATTCTCCAATCTCTTATTCTTGTATTCTTTAAACTTAGTAAGTTGTTCTGGATTCAAACGAATCTCTGCCAGATTTTCTACCTGTAGGTATATCTCAACATACTCAAACAAATCATCATAATCATCAAGTTCATGTATAAATTGGTTGATTTTAACTTGGGCTGTAAAGTCCTGGGCTACTTTTTTTGGGTCAAACTATTTGTCGGACATGGTAGATAAGTTTAAACACTGAATTTAGTTGATTTCAATCCCATCATGCTTGTAATTATCTAAAGCATAGACACCACAATTTATAGGAAATGATGGCCAGGAGGACTTTTTGGCTTCTTTCAAGGCTTTGGTTAGTCCATTACCTACTGTTTGACAAGAAATCTCTCTGGCCAGGAGTTTATCAGGTACATAAAGTGGGAGAACATGGGGCCTGTCTAAACTACCAAAAACCCTAACATATGTAAACAATTATTCTCTGTTAGGGTCCTATATTTTATACGATCTCAAGGTGATTGAGTATGTCATTATTTGTAATTTTATATTGTAAGTTATTTTCAATTTGCAAATGAATTCCAAAAAAATTATATATAAAAATAAAATCAAAAGAGGGTATGTCAAAAAGAAAATGAATATGAAGGGAAAAGTCAAAAAGAATAAAACCCCACAAAAGAAAAAGAGAAATAATACTAAAAGTGTTGCAAATTTAAATGCCACTACTGTTAAATTAGTTTCCTTACATTAAAAATTCAATAAGATTGTTTGTAGCTTGTCTAAAATGCCACAATGAATAGATTTTGATCCAATCATACAACTTAATCATGATGGAAAAATTGTGAATTTCGTGTCAAATAGGTTAGCGAATAAAGATTTGTCAAACAGTTTAATCTTGAAAAATCAGTAGTTAGGTAGAAAATGAAAACGATTCAACAGTTTAATCTGAATCAATAGGAGGAATAAGTGATAGAGTAGGTTAGATTGTTATAAAAAAAGGATATGTGAGTTTGCTAGCTAAAATGCACCCTAAAGAGATAAGATAAAAAAATATTAGCTTAGAAAAAAGAATTGAAAATGAAAGGGTAGGTAAAAATTGTATTATGGCTTTGAAAAACATGAAAAATGTATATCCTAAGTTCTTAAACTTACAAAGTTATTTCATGTGCAGGAGAAGGCATAGGAATAAAATTTTTATCCTAAGTCTAAAAGGTTAGGCATATGAAAATGAAGATTTGGCACATTATCCCCCTATCCTAAGTTTTAACCTTTCATCTAGCACCCCCCCCCCCACTATCGGACAAAATGTCTCATCAAAATCCACTGTTTCCCGATTAAATCCCCTCAATCTATCCCATCATCCATTCCCTGCACATCCATCTGAGGGCCCATATCCTTTCCTACCCCCCCCCCCTCTCCATCCAAACTTTACCATCGGGGGGAGGGGGGGTTCCAAAATGGGTGGTTTTGTGTTTCGGACCAACACTAACGTTGCGCCCTCTCCTGATTTCGCACCTGCCCTACCAAAACCGCTTACTGCTTCGGAACCCCTCCGAAAATCAGTTATCCCCGCTATGTGAAAACCATTAATCTGCCCGTTGAAGGACAATCATGTCACACCACTTGGACTGTACCGTTACCAATTAAAACTCTTCCCACAATAATACAGTCGTTGATTAATTTAATTCATCCCTAACCGTTAATCCAATGGATCCGCACCACCATCAATGGGAAAATGACCTATTTGTGTATAAATTCATCCCGGATTAGCCTTTAATCCTTTACCTTTCCATTTTCGCTATTATGTACAGGTTTGTTGCAGGTTGATAGAGTGCCAGTAAACCAATCTGATCACCGTGAAAGTGCTCTCTGTAACTATCACCATTCCTTCCTCATTAAGAGATTTTACTCAGTTCAGACCTCGATTTGTCTTCACAGAAACCCTCATTCACCATCAAACCATAGTTCATCATGCCTCACAAGAAGCAAAGCCAGGGGGACTCTGTGAATCCACTGCTCCATCCCTCAATTGACCTTGATCATATACCTTAGGAAGATAGGGATTACAAAATCGATGAAACCCTATGTGAGTTAGATTTTTTTGAAATGTATTGATGGATTGAAGACAAATTCATTGACAATACTGATGACATTGGACTGTGGGAATCCAATTTTCCCCATTATATCTTTCCCCACATCCACGGTGCCCCTGAATTCATCAGGGAGGGTCAAGCTTGTTATGTACCCAATCAAAGAGCCATTATTTCCCCTTTAGGAGAGATTCTAATCACCATAAATGCCCAATCCATAGACCAAATTATGCAAGCCCCTATTACTGAGAATGCCACTGATTTTTCTCAAGAAGCACTCATTGAATTATATCAGAAGCTAGAATTTGCAAAAAGGGCTAAAACCCTTGAGCTTTTTCTGGCTGAAGATGCCCAGCTACCTAAGAAGAACCCTCCCTATCCATCTTCCATGTCCCGTGGGAGAACTAAGAAGATCATTACAACCATCTCCTACCTCCTTGGTTATTGCTCAGATCAATGGGTAGATGAGGATATTATACGTTTCCTTTCCCTTTTCTCCATATATTCCAAGCCTTTAATGTTATTCAGCTTCAGCCAGTTCCTTGAAAATTCCATTCATGAAAATTTTGTGAAGTTCCACACTGAGGAGGTATTTAAATATGCCTCTGTTTTAGTATATTTGTTTTTATATTTTCAGGGAGACAGGTTCAAATTTGCATTGCAGAAGTTGGATTGTGATGGAAATCAACAGTCTGTCATCTTATGGAGAAGGACTAGAAATAAACTCATATAAATAGTTCATAGAACTATTTGTACATCCAGCACTCAGTCTTCTCAACAGCAATTCAGAGCCAAGAATCAGTGAAGAAATCAGGAAATTATTATAGTTGTCAGACCAAACTAAAACAAGAGACGGGTACCTTTACCATAATTACACAGAACTAAGGATTTATGGATGTGAGCTTGCCCCATATAAGCTCCCAAAATTCCTCCCAATGAGGAATTTTCCCCTAGAATACATCAGGGAAATGCTCAATGCTGATGAGGTCCATTTTGTATCTGCCAAGAAGAAATCTCAGTTCAGAATCAAAACACAAATAGGACCCTTCATTTGTAACAACAAAGAAGCAGGGGAGGAAGTAGAATTTTTTTTGAAAAAAATGCAATTCAACCTTAGTTTTACATGGTCATATGATCCGTTAGGCACCATCTCCAAACTAAGGGTAGAGAACAAATCTACACCTTACATTCATACCCACATACAAGAGATTAAGAGCTACACGAATTACCTAGAATGGACTGAGAATAATTTACAAGAGGCTGAAGAACAATTAGTTTCAAATTCAACATCACAAACTCTTGTTCCATTGGAAAAAGCAGGAAAAAGGATCAGAGAAGAGGAGTCACCTTCAATGATTAACACTTCTAACAAAGAATTCACAATCATGTACAGGAAGAGGACTAAAATCAATCCCAAGGTGAACCGAAGCAAGGATTCAGAGCAGGAAATTATTGTCATCACCAAGGAGACACCTACTTCCCCATAAGTAGGTGGTCAAACCAAACTCTCTCCTACCACCTCTACTGTTTCACAGGATCAACATTAAGCTATTCAAACTAGCACAATTGTTACAGGGAGAAAGAGAAGACCGTTTTTTATACATTCAGGGAAATTAAGTTGAAAAATGAAGTTTTGAAGACCAGTACATATAATCAGTTCTGGAAGAAGACTTCTAGCTCTCAGAGTAGACTGTTGTCAGCCTTTGACTCAGAGAAAGGAAAGATGCATATGGCTTTCCTCCAAGCACAAATTCCACAATCCAAAACAACAACTGATTATAAAAAGACTGCATTTGAGTTTGATATTAAAGATATACATCCCATTGATCAAATGGAGATGCATAAGCAGACAGGTGAAATGATTTCATCTACACTCACTAACACTACTATGAGTTTGTCCAAATTGCATGTTTCTTTAGCTAATATCCAGTCACGGCTCAAGATGGAAAAAATATCCACTCTGGTCAAGGATTCAAGGATTAAGTCTTTGGAAGACTTAGTAATCAAAATTGGATATGATCCCTCCAATATTAGAGTTGTAGAAGAGGTGATTAAAAAGAATAATCCTGACATAGCAACATTTAGTGAGCAGCTAAAGCTGCCAGCTACAGAGGACCCTTTGGCCAAAGACATTGAAGAGACAGAGTCCCAGAAGTCAAACATGATGAAGCTCATCATGGATCAAAATGCTCAGCTGAGGCAGATGGAAGAAAAAATCTAAAAGATGATAAGGAAAAAGAGTAGTCTGCCAAACTTTCATTAGTTCCTTTGGAGGTTATACCGCTTACATCCATTCCTACAGCAACACCTTCTACAACAAGTACAACAGATGGTGCTGAACAGCTCACCAAAGCAGTGCAAAATATGTCAATTCATAAAGAAGAGATAAAGAAGCTTCGGAACCAAGTGAAAATGTCGGAGGAACAGAAGTCCAGGAGTGATAGCTCACATGCAGCTGAAGCTCAATGAGTACATAAGTTAATAGAAAGGTTGCAGAAGTCGAAGAAGGATTCATATGTTGGAAATACCTTGGGGCAAGTCAAAGAGATAATTTGGACAGATATCATTGAGTCCATCAATGAAATATGGCCTTGCATACAGATTATATTTGAATAGAAGGGGCTAATAGAGAAAGCCAATGATGCCATTACAAACATCAAAGAGGAGCTTGGAGACATGCCACCTATTGCTAACCACATTATCAAGTTCCTAAATTCCAAGAACTTGTATGAGATGGATGAGTTTGGATTTGAGGACAGAACAAAGACAATTTTGGAGGTAAAGAAGGTTATTACAAAGAGAAACCTTATTTTACAACTAGAGGAAAAATGTCATAGCTCGGAGATAGTTGTAAACATATTTTTCAGTAGGATAGAACCTTTAACTCAGAAATGTCTTCCTTCCCTGTTTGTAGTAAATGAAAAACTAATTTCCAGAGAGGATTATGTAAAGAAATTGAATGAAATTGCTAGGAATACAACTAAATTTTCAAATATCAGAGGCACTATGACAGGGAAAGCATTTTTGGAGGCGTTGGCTCATGACCTTTTCATCCAGCATGAGATAAACCACGTTTTTGTGGCAAAACCAACTTTCACTAAGTATACCAAGGTGGATGAAATCTATAGGAGGGTCATCAATTTAACTATCCCAGATGAAGAGTGATGAGATAAGTTAATTGAGTTCCAGGAGTAAAAGTTAACAAAGAGCAGTCATCTACAGCCATCTCACAGGACAACATGTTAGACAACAATACAAACCAGCAAGAGAAGAAATGGAGTACATACCCTTATCATCATGTTTTGGCTTGTTGGGGTTGTGTCTCCATTTCCATATCAGATCTGATTCTAGCTTGTTTTCCTTTGCAAATTGTTGAAGGAAATTATTATCATACAACTTCTGTGGGTCAGGTATATGATACATTCTTTTCAAATCTTGCACCTTGAAAGACCCAATTACTGTTTCTCTTGAAGTTAGGAATGCCCTTTCTGCGATATTCAAATTATCAATTATCCACTTCACTATGTATGTATAGGGAATAATTTTAGGGCGAGCGACAATTCGATGGAGGAAAGAATTGGCGATTTCACTCCAAGAAGTTTTAGAGGATCCTGAAGCATCAGTTGTGGCTACCCTTTTAATTATTATGGTATTTTCATCCTCAAATAATTTATACATGGCCTCCCATGAAGAAGTTCCACAGTCTAGAGTACATGTTTTATCAAAGAATAGCGGAGGCATCTCTGTGACTTATGAAGTAGGAGGCACCGGTTGTGGAGTAGCCATGGGTTTCTTGTATTTCTTCGTAGCCTTTGACATCTCGCAAGATTCTTGATTCTTGGGGCTAGCCTACAGTAGGATAAAAACAGAGAATGAAGAACGACACTTAGAATGTGGGAGCGTTTAACACAAATGTTTGAAGTGATGGAATATATGGTTTAAATGCAAAAATCCCGAAACATTAAGTAATAGGAAATCAAACCATTTGGGGACTCGAGACCATCAATACCATTATGCCTTAGTCATAATTTAAAAACGCGATTTCACGTGGTGTACTTTGACAACTCAGTGCTTAATTAAGATCTCGCATAACAAAATTCCTTTGGACAACTTAAAACACCCTCAACATGATGCAGGCAAGATGCAATAAAATCAGAATACGTGTGGAATCAACAAACTCTTACTTTAAAACAGGTCTCACATAAACCCAAATCACTTACATACACACGGAACTTCTTTCTGGAGGGTCCCACAACACTTTCAACCAATCACAAGCAATATCACTTCGCAACCTTTATGATTTACCTTCCCCGCAACTTCGCACTTGTAACAATTTAACAAACTTGCTATTTCGCGATTCCACGACTTCGCATTTCGCACACTTTATAGTTTAAATTAGTGGTTAAACCTTATTCAATGCGATTTGTGATAATGCGTCATGCCAACACGTGGCCCTTCTCCACTTCGCATCGCATACAAAATAACTTACGATGTGAAGTCTTAACCACAAATACTAAATCTTGCGATGTGTGAAGTCTTCACGGTTGCGATGTGATTTCCCATCGTTGATCTGCGAAAGATCTAACGGTCATCGCTACTACTTTCACGTCTGATTGGCATTCACTGTGCGATCAATGCAATATCCAATTCAACGGAGAAATAAAACAGACATTTTAAAACAGAGAGCCTAATTAAAATACAAAACACTTGGAATTAAATTAGAAATGAAATACACAGAGCCAAGCCCTTGGATGACTGGTTTTTACATTTATTTCTGCTCTCTGTTCACTCCTCTCTCAGTCTTCTCTCGCACCTATTAAACTCTACTCTCTCATGCATATATATATATATATACTTAAAGAAGTTCGCTTTGTCTTTTATTAAATTTCTGCTGAACCACTCTAACAAACAATTTGCATCCTATCTAAATCCTCTAACCTACTTGGATTGATCTCCTCGTAGGGAGAAACCAACTTGGTATTTTATTCCTAATTAATTTAGCAAATCAAAACAGACTAAGTCCTCTCATTTAAAACTAAGTAAAATATTAATAACCAATGTTTCTCCACCTCTTGTTAGCCACAACATGTGAACACACAATCACATTGCTCGCTAAATCTGGATGCTCGACAATAGAAGCAGAAGCAAGTGATGAAAAGGCTTAATATTTTCATCCATCAGGGATTGTAGAGTTCTAGGTATTGGGGGAATCAAACCATCAATAATTCCCTCTAACTTCTAATCAGATTCCAACTTACTTTGTAAAATTGTGCTTTCGTCATGAATCAAAATACTATCATAACAAACTATAAATCACTTACTTGTATTTGTACCACTGGATCAATTCAATGTAATGGCTTTGTGCACTAAATAAAGTTTTCTTGTGCCTAAGCCCAATGGCTATGAGCAAGGTCTGGAATTGGGAATATGATCATTACTAGTATGATTTATGCTTTAAACCGTAAGAATGGCTCTGAAGACATATACCATGGCAAGGGGAGGAAATAAGGGGCCTTAGGCACTAAGAAAATATTTACAATCTCAATGGAAATGGGGATATCACAGATTCAGGTTGGGATTCATGGTTGTAAATTCTTCTGGTAGATTCATTGTCTTTTGTAATGGGATTGAATCTCATCTCTCCTCCTGCAACAACAAAGAGAAATAGGACGGTGGTATAGGACACAATTCTTAAGTTTGGGAGTCATGGGAATCTAGTCCTAGAAGACTCGGACAGAACCGTGGTTTGGAGTATCGATACTGATAAGTCTAAAGGAATTTTAATATCGAAGAACGCCAATTTTCAGATTTGTAATTCCGTGAATTCTTCGCTTGTTACAAGGGTTCAAATCTCGTGCGAAAAAGATGAAATTATCCCACGCAAACACAACTGCCTAGGAAATTGCTGAAAAAAGGGCAGACACTTGTCTCGAATTCATTTGCGACGAATACGTCTTGTGCAAGATTAGGGTTGGTTTTGTTCTACACAATCTCAATCCAGGAGCCTTATGGGGGTTCCAAAGGCTAGATTTCCAAGGTGTTCTTAGGACCTGCTTTTATAATTCATCATTAGTCAACCCCAAGGCCGTCTATACGGGCCATAATTTGCAGGTTTTTTATAATGAAAATGTAAGCAAATCATCTTCTTTTTATTCTTGCGCTAATGGTATTCGATCGTTACCAATGGGTCCTTTCTATAATGACAACTATGGGCAACCTTCACGTCTACCATGTCTCTATGGTTCTTGGATGAAACAATGTTTAAGATTGGTGTATGGACTTCGAACTGGACTACCCTGTCTCTCTGGTTCCTGGACAAAACTGATAAGAATTGTCTATTTCTCAAAGCCTACTGGTATTATGGGTATCTATGACAAAGGCCAATGCATCTGCCTTAAATTCGAGCAAATCTAGAACCATGGGCTAGGGTTGTTATAACAGCAAAGGTATTCATCTTAAATGGCACATTTTAAAAAATACACTTGTATTTTGAATTGTATTACAAAAAATAGGAGGATACAATGCAACCTCTGTATTTTTAAAATGTGCCATTTAAAATGAATACAAAGGAGTGATTGTCCCTATCTGACAGTCAGTCCTCACAGGCTAAGAGAACTTGAAAAATGCCAGGTATAGATTCATAATGTCCCAATGCATATTCCTATTATTTCAAAAAGTTACTAATGTATGCAGGATCTAAATCAATTTTGTGTTAATGAAGGTTGATTACATACTCGGAGATAATCCTATGAGGATGTCATACATGGTTGGAGATAGTTCCCTCTATCTAAAACTTATTCATCACAGAGCCTCTTCTCTTCCCTCCAAGGCAAATCATCCTTAACCCATTCCCTGCAAAGCAGGCTTCCAATCTTTGTACAACAATGCAACCAATCCCAACATCTTGGTGGGAGCTATGGTGGGAGGCCCAGACAACATGGATAGCTTTACTGATGTGAGAAACAATTACGATCAATCTGAACCTTCCACCTACATTAATACACCCTTAGTGGGTTCCCTTGCTTATTTGGCCCATTTTACTAACTCTTAAATATCCTATCTTCTTCTTCTAAACAAGAGAAGGAATTAATAATGCTTGGAGATAAGGGTTATAAATAGCCTAGTATCCCTTGCTACTGTTCACATGATTTCTGCAGGATCTCCAAAATAAAATCAATGGAATCTGCAGGATCTCTAAAATAAAATCAATGGAATGGAATTAAATTTGTATCCCTTGCTATCATTCACATGTTTTCTTCAGGATCACAAAAATAAAATCAATGGAATGGAATTAAAGCTTTTCAATCAAGACTTTGGTCGTTAGTAATTTTTGCATATTCATTATATGATGCAAACAGTAAGCTTACTCGTTGGAAATTTTTGCAAGTTCATTATAATGTAGATTGTGACATAATCATGAGTAACGTGATATTGCATGAATACTGCATTAAGTAGTTGCAGCAGATTTGGACACATTTATGAGGAATACGTGACATTGCACTAACATTTAATTAAATGGTTGAAGGAGATTCATGCTTTCAGAACATTTTTATGCCCTTCACGTTTAAGATGGTTACAGGAGATTTGTGACATATTCCTCAACAATGTCGCATTTAAGTAGAAATTCATTAAATGGTTGATATCTTTGACTGGAGGGTGTGACATGTTTCTCATATGGTGAAACATGCAACTGAGTTTTAGTGGAATAATTATTATTTTCCTTCAAATCTAATGTGAAAATTTTGAAAAAAGGTAGTTTGTATTTTAACACATTAGTAGGTACATGTCACTCTTGTATTAGAAAAAGCCATTTTCTTTCTCCACTTTTCTTATAAATTATGCACATTAATATACTTTGCTCATGTTTCATAAGTTTCAATTTGATTTATTCCTTCTCTTGAATTAATTTAGTTAGATAATTTTGGTTTCTTTCCTTCTTGGTTTAAACTAGCTCCTCCATATACCATTGTTGAATAAGTTATGCAGAGAAGAGGGTGGATATAATATTGATTTTGATCATAGAAAATCAAGCTTTCCTACACAGCTACCCCCCAAGAGATGGTATAGATTTCTGTCTCTTATCATTTTTGCTACTCCTGACCATATCACTCTACACAATACATAAATTTAATATAGGAAAGGTTTTGGTGCAATACTGGTGCATGATTGTACTATTTTTTGCATATTTGATTGCATTATTTTGGTGCTACAATCAACGATTGTGTATCATGTATGGTAATGTGTTTGGCCTTAATGCTTGTGATTACAATTTGGGATCTTCGCATTTAAAAAAAATGAATCAAACATTTTGTTTGTTTTTATGAATTTATGTTTATTTTTGATCCAGTGGAGACGATTGGTGACTTGGGTTCCTTTTAATCAGGCTTCACCATGTGGCCTTACCTAGTGATATACAACTCGTCTCTTGATGTTTTCTTCCCTTATAACTATGTCACATTATTCATACCATAGTGAAAAGTACTGGTGTAATACTGATGGGTGCTTGTACTATTTTTGGCATTTTTGAGTGCTTCATTCGGTGCTACAAATAAGTTTAGATGTGTGTTACTTAGTTTGGCACGACTCATGAGTGTTTGAGATATTTTGTTTGGATTGAATACTTTTGATTATAGTTCGATGCTTCTAGATATGGATTATTTTGAGGTATTGAATTTACTTCAACATCAATTTAGAAAGTGATAGAACCGTGTTGTTTGTTGCTTCATTTGTGTTTAACTATCTCTTGCAATATCTAGTAGATATTGAAATCATTATCTGGTAGATATTGATATCAATATCTACTTAACTGTTTCAGGTCAATGAGATTGATTCCAGTGTAGCTCTGAACATGTCTGGGTAGACTTTGGAGATGACAACTTTACCATTAGTAGTTGGTAACATAGAGTACTAGTTAGCAGAGAGGGACAAATGAAGCTATCAAATTAAGTATTTTTTGCTTCAATTGACCAACGAAGTGAACATGCTGCAGGGGAGAGTGCTTGTATTGCTTTGGTAGCAATTAATGCTGACTGGTTACAAAACAACCCCAATTCTATGCCAATAAAATCACAGTTTGACACATTGATATGTGAAGGATATCTGGAGTGGAGGAAGTTGTGGGAACTAGAGGAATATAGATAGAGTTTATCTGATGGGCACTTTGATTTGGAAATAATATTGCGGTCAAACACATTTTATAACTGGCATTGAACCTCCACATATTTTTAAATTGTGGCAACTGTTTTAAGATTAGATTGGGATGCAGGGGCTCTGAATTGGTTTCGCTTGTAAAGATTCTTTCTCTTAACATTATTGATTATGCACACAAGTGTCAAGGCTCTTGTGTGATGTTCCAATGATATTTCAGTATTGTTTGTAAAGACTTTTTTTTTCCTGTGAAAGTTGGCATCCCCTAAAAGTTAGATAAGAAGGTGGGTTGGAATTGTTGGCTGGCTCTGAAACTCGACAATATCATAATAATACGAAACAGAATTAGATGTTAGTATAATAGTATTCTAAAATGTGATATTTACATATTAATACTACAGTGTTGTTAAATAATATACTTTATTAGACAATAATGTGGAAGTTAAATAAAATATTTGTCAATGAAAAATTGTTGAAATAATTATTTAGTCTCATATTCTACTTCAGTTTTTGCGATCCTTTGAGTAGCAAGGCACCTTCTATTAATAAAATTTGCCTCTGTGACATATCATGCTTGTAAGTTAATCATA
The DNA here is from genome assembly GCA_034641835.2 of Pinus albicaulis. Classification (NCBI taxonomy): domain Eukaryota; kingdom Viridiplantae; phylum Streptophyta; class Pinopsida; order Pinales; family Pinaceae; genus Pinus; species Pinus albicaulis. Next base: position 799,775,683 of record CM076584.1, on the reverse strand, counting down.
AATTTGTAGATTGGTTTTACTTACTTTTGATGATGGGTAGTTCTAATAAATGTAAATGTTTAGTTGGGTTCAGTGTTTATCCTCTTTGTATAGGATTGACTTCTGATAATAGTGTTTTATGCCCTAAGTAGACATTGTTCACTAGCATGGAAATGCTTAATGGAGAAGGCTTGGTGTCGTTCTTGTGAATGTGCGTTGTAACTCTTTGTAAAAATATAGAATGTTTTAATTTTAATTTTCACTTCATTGATCTATTTGCAAGGGTAGAGTGGTACCTGCAACTCTTGAGGTGTCGGAGGATGAATGTGGAAGTGATGATGATGGTGGTCATCAAAGACCAGCACCGAAGAAGAGAAATAAGTGTCTCCTCTGAATTTTGCTGCTTTTTTGGGTGCGTTTTGTTGGAAACCATCTTTGTTTCTATCTATGCACTGTAATTCATACGGTAAGCTAATCTTTAATTTAAGAAATCTTGTATATAAACTATATATACTACTACAATCTAAAGATCATGGATAAATATTCAAAATTTCAAACTAATGAATTTATTTTAGGAAAAAGGTTTTATAGATGCTTTTATTTGAGGCATAATTGTGTGTTAATTCAACATTCATATTTCTTTGCAGAATTATTGTTTGTAAAATCTATGTATTTCTAACTATCTCTTCAGGTAAAATTTAGATACATTAAAGTTATAACATCTTATAGATTTTAAGTTGCACTAATCTATCATAAAACGCTTGTAAAAGACAATATCTTATGTCAAACTCAATGCCATTTGCTGTGTACAACGGGATTGCCACATTCGTGCTTTACCCAGATTGCATTTGTTTTATATGCATTCTATATCATCAGTCAAGACATGAATGCTCATAATATATTGAGCCCTAGTTTCTAACTATCCTCTCTTCAATTGCTTTGTAAGGACTGAATACAATCTAATTGCATAAATTACAACTAGGTAAGAGTAATAACTTGGTATTAAAAGACACCATAAGCATTAATTGCTTCAAAGTATTATAAATGCATTTTAATATTACTTGATTTTCCATGCTTTTGTGGAACATGGTCAAGAGAAGGAACGATAACAACAATGATTTACATGAAAGCTTTATAATTTTTTCAAACGTGAAAGTTGTGATGTGTTACTAAGTTTCTTCATTATTTTATAGTTCATTACACGTCAAACGGACTTTACTCCTTCACTGGCATTGCATTCAACATTATGCACAAGTATGATTTACATGTATCAATCAAAAGTATGATTTATCTATATTTGATAATGCAAGTTGAATACATCATACAATACATAGGAATGTTATGGCTATGAAGTTCAATATGAAATAATCTATTGATTGCTACTATTACTATTATCTAAGGGGTGCTCTTCCAATGGCCATTGATTAGCTATTTGAAGAAGGCTTTGTGGAATTTGTATTTACTATAAGATTATGCATAGCTGAGTTGCAGACAACTAAGTAGAATTTGGTAGGAAGTTTGGAGTATGTGTAATTCATAATGATCTTGTCTTCTCTTCATTGATGAATTTTCAATGTGTGACTTTTGACCTAAGGCATTGAATTATCAATGTGTCAAGGCTCAAAACTCGACCTATATGTCAACTACTTATGATCGTTCCTAGGAACATGAATCCTAATTTTTGTAGGTTTAAAATTTATCACAAGTTTGCTCCATTGTGGTCAAATTTGTGGAGGTTATCTCAATTTATTGAAGGTACCATGGATCTAAATTTCTTATGAAATTTCAACACTATAACAAACTTTGGTGCAAATTTTTGATCAATTCTCACTTGGTTGGGGTTATAGATGTTGATGAAAGTTTTGTGTGCATGCATGAGAGTTGGGTGCAAATGCACAATGTTGTGTAGCATTAGTGTGATAAATATGGGATAGTGCAAGGCATAGTTTTGAATATTAGTCTAAGTTGAATCGTACCTAATCAACTAAGTCAAGTTGATTGTTGATTAAATAGTTAATTGTTGGCTCAATGGACAGAAGATCTTGCAGGCCCAAATAACAAAGGGAAAAATGGAGCCCATCATGGGGTTCTCTTTGTAATTCTCCACCACTGCTACCTTCCATGCTTCCTCAAACTCCTCTCCAACCTCAATATCAGTGCTAATAGTAGCATGAGCAACAACACTACGCTTAGCAGAACTAGAACGCGTTTTCCAAACTACACGAGAACTACTTCCCTCACGAGTAACCTTGTGCCATGCTTGGTCTCGGTGGTTCGCTTCCTTCAACTCTTGGTTCAACTACCATATCTTCATTAGAACCAATGCCTCGAACTCCAGTAGACAACGATTCACCATTTTGTACTAATGATTTTCCATTTTTACTGGTGATTCGCCATGATTTTACAAGGTAATATAATCTCGTGAGAGATTCACCAAAAAAATTATATATACATATTATATTATTAATAAAATATCCTTCCATTTTTCCTATGTATCATGGGGATTCACCCATTAATTATACATATAAATTTAGGGGGGCTATTAAAATTTTACCTGGTAAATATGGCATTCGTGACATTTATGGACAGCGAAAATACAGTCTTTGAAAATAGTAGGCCAGAAATATCCAACACGAAGGATTTTTTGGGCAGTAGCATACCCAGACATGTGACCACCACATGCGCTAGAATGGTAGCCATTGAGAACTTTTTCATCTTCCTCGAGGGTCAAACACTGGTGGAGAATGAAATCAAATCCGATGCAGTATAGTGTATCTTCGACTATGCGATAGGGTTGCAAATGATGACAGATACGTCGACGAGCATCTTTCGTCAACTCAGACAGGAAGGTGGAAGTCTGGAGATAAGTGATGATATCATCGTACCATGGATCGAGGGTGCTAATCAGATAATTTTGTATGGAATGTGTTCCTCAAAACCAGAGGGAGCATAAGCAGAAGGTAAAGAGAAGATCAAATAAGAAAAAAACCAATGATTTCTTAGATTTTGCGGTGGTGAACTCCAAATTTAACTCTTGGAGGATAACTATCAATTTCGAGTATTTCCCCCCCAAAAATTGTTGAGTCAATATATAGGTCATGGGGTTGCAATCAGAAATCACGGTTACTGTACGTAGTAAAATATAATGGCGAAAACATTGGACGGCTTGAATAGCTGCCAATGCCAATTTCTCGACATGTGTGTAACATGTTTCTGTATCAAGAAGATTGTGACTCACATAATAAATGGCGTGGTCATCACCATCGTTGTCGTCCTGTACCAGAACCATGGAAATAGTGCTAAATGTGGCAGCCAAATAGAGGGAATAGTCACGATCATAATTGGGTGGATGCAAAAGAGGAGCATTGACAAGAAATGTCTTCAGTGCATCGAAATATTTTTGGGCGATCCCATCCCAAAGGAACAGGACACATTGCTTAATAAATCGTGTGAATCCTTTTGCTACTTCAGCATAGTTCGGTATAAACCGGCGCAGGAAATTAGCTTTCCCTTGCAAACTCTCAACTGATGTAAAGAGGAAAGGGAGGGGAGATGGACAATAGCTTCGACCTTTAAAGGGTCAAGATGAATTCCATCTTTAGAAACGATAAACCCAAGTAGTCTACTGGAATCGACGTAGAAGACAAACTTATGTGGATTGATCCAAGTGTTGTAGCATCTACAGTGAAGAAATATTTGACGAAGGTAGTCTGGGTGGTCCTTACGCTTAGCATAATGAGTCAAAAGGTCATCCAGGTAAGGTTGAACAATGTGCTTAATATCATGGAAATCATATGAAATTTCTCTTTGGAATATGGAACCAACATTCTTAAGGCCAAAAGGGAGCTTCTTGTATGCGAAGGTGCCCCAAGGATAGATGAATGCAATCTTGTGTTGATCAGCCAGTAGAATATTGATCTGGTTGTAAGCAGAGAACCCGTCCATAAGAGAAAAGATCTCACTCCTAGCACATTTGTCAATGATCTGGTCGATGAAAGGAGTGGGATCGTTATCCTTAGGACAAGCGTGATTTATGTCGCAGTAATCCACACAGACTCGAATAGTACCCTACTTTTTATCCACAGGAACGATGTTAGAGACCCAATTTGTCAATGGGATTGGATAAATGAAGCTAGCTCTGAGAATTTTTTCAACTTCTCCCTTTATGGCAGCTGCCTTTCTAGGGTGCACGTGACGAAGACATTGGCGAACAGGCTTCACGTCAGGATAAGTAGGGATCTTGTGCACGACTATACTTGGATCAATGCCAGGCATTTCTTCATAGGTCCAAGAAAAAACGTCTCAAAACTCTCAGAAGAGACTAGTATAGATCTTGATCTCATCAGGAGAACAGGTCAACCCAATGTGGATGTTCTCAACAACCCCTAGTTTAATAGAGATGTCAATAGGCATCGTTTGTGCAATGTTCCCCATGTTACCTTCCGTAAAAAATTCATGGGTTAAGATGGGTGTTTGAAGCGGATGGGAAGGAACTTGGGAAGAGAATTTCTCAAGACAAGTAGACATGGCCCCAAGGCTAGGAATAAAGGAGGAAAGATGATGAATATCATCCCAGGGAGGATCCTATAGAGACATGGTTTCCATGATGGCCTCATCAGTGGGGAACGTTTCATTCAGGGGATTAGGAGAATCTAAAGCGTCAATCCAAGGGGATTGAGATTACGTGTCGAGAGACACACTCAAAGGAGTATGATCGGAGGGAGGAGGAGCCGAAGCCGAGATAACTTCAAAATAATCAATTTCTATTGGGCTTAACTGCATCGCATCACCAAATGATTCAACCTGATCAGGCGAAGGGATGATCTAGGGATCAGAAGACGTGGAAATCATATTGACCTAGGCAGTATTGGGCGGAGGAAAATAAAAGAGACCCATAAGGGCAGGATCTTTGAAAAGTCCCGACCCTATATTCTCATAAGGCATAGGAATATTATCTACATATGGAACATTGCTCTCAGAGGACGTAGAAGTGAAAAAGGACAACTGATCGATAGTGATGATCTTTCCTTCGTGTGGGAAACGAAGAACAAGAAAGAGAGTGGAAGGGACGCATAACATGGCGTGAATCCAACTGCAACTGAGGATAAGACTATAATTGAGCTTGGCGTCAACAACTTCAACCTCAACACTAACCGTTTTTCCTTCCAACGTGATAGGTAAGTTGGAGAGAACACTAAGAGGGCGAGATTCCCTTCCGTCGAAAGCTTCTAAAGCATTTGGAGATTGATTAAGGCTCGGAGAACCAATGGCTTTCCATCATGTAATGGACATGATGCAAGTAGATGCACCTTCATCCGCGACCGCTCGATAGATAATATTTCCATTAATCCCAACTTGGATAATCAGGGCAAGCTGGTGAGGGAGACGCGGAACGAAATTTTCCAAATCAAAAGTGATAAGGCTTGAATCGGCGGAGTCCACCCCTCCGATAGCGGACAAAAAAGCCTTCCGTTGTGACCGACAGCTCCGAAGCACTTCCAACGCAGACATATCGGATGGCACCTGAGCCAGATCCTCAACAATACTTAATGTTGAGCAGCACGAGCGTTTGGGTTATATGAAGACCTACGGAGCACGCCTTTAAAATGTGGTCGTACGATGGGCTAAGAACTGGGCCTTTCAATATGAAGAGGGCCAGAAGGAGGCAGGGGAGGACGGCCATCTGCGATCTCTTTCCCTGCTGCATGACGCGGTTAGGTATAATCTTTCAATCCAGTAGCAATGGATATGTGTGCAACACCATTCATCATGAAAACTTGAGAGCCAAAAGGGGTTGAGGGCTGAGGTTTCTCCACCATCTGAGTTTGTTGTGATGGGAATGGTTCTTTAAGAAAAGTCGGAGTGCATTTAGTTCCTTTGAGCAGTTGACTCACCACGGCCCGTCGTGGATAGTCCTTGGTGTAGTGCTCATCGTCACGTATCAGACAAGGGTACTTCGGTTTACGTTTCGAACCATCATTAGCATTAGGCTTAGGAGAATCTTGTTACGGGGTATCAGCTCTTGCCTTTCCTTAACCCTTTTTCTTACCTTTGTAAGCTTTATCCGCCTAGGTGGACTAGATGGCATTCACTTCTGCGGTCTTACTAGGATTCCGAGGTGGCTGAGAAGCAGTATCAGTGGAAGAAGTATATTTTTTCTTCGCAAGATTGGGAGAAGACTTACGAGAAGTTTGAGACACAAAATGAATGATACCATCAATAGATGGCATCGTCGGTGCCTTGGAAGTTCCATGTTGTGGAGCATCAGGCAAGAGTTCATACAATGTGCCAGATTAAGAGTACACAAGATCGAGGTATTGGGCATGAGCGATGGCTTGTTCCTCAGTAACACATGCCCCCATAGCGATGTCCTTAGCAATCGGATCGATAAAAGAGGTAGTGAACCAATCAGTCAGAAGTTGATCAAGGATATCAAACTTGATCAAACGACGATGCCCCCTCCATTCATGAATATGATCAGAGATATGAGTATCCTGATCCTGTTTCAAGGATGTTAGTAGGTGCATCCCAGTTTCATAATGAACTGATAACTAAAAGTGCGTCAGAAATGCCATGGCTAGAGAGTTGAAATCTTGAAAGATGCCACGGGAGAGCTAAATGTACCACTTTGTAGCGATACGAGTGAGATTCCTTTGGAAAAGACGTAAACGGATCGCATCATCAACCCAGGAGTTAGATGAGCACCATAGATGGTATGTCATAACATGTGCCTGGGGGTCTTCTCTAGACTTGCCTTCAAATTTGGAACAATCGTTAGGGATTTTGGTAGGAACTGGGGGCCAATATGGGTTATGAAGGATGGGATCATTCATTAACTTTGACACATCGGGCAGTTCTAGCATAGCAAGGAATGGAAATTACGGATTGAATGGAATTTCAGGCCTTTGATAGAGACTAGTATTGGGGTTCCAACAGACTGGGAGAAATTATGAACCCATATGTTCAGTCCTGGATGATTTTTTTCATAGGGGTTATAATTTTGATAATTCTGCCCATACACCGGTTGAGGACAAGGGTATTGATTTCGAGTGAACCATTGAGGTCCTGTTTGAGCAATATATGGAATTTTTTGCGGAATGTAAGTAGTGCCTTGGGGTGGACCTTGTACCATCGAAGATTGACCTTGAGGAATAAAAGGTGGGCCCTGAGGCTGCACAAGTTTCCCCTAGGGTCCAGGCTGACCTGGATACTGAGGTTGAACAGGATGTCCCTGGGGTGCAGGTTGACCTGGATATTGAGGTTGAGCAGGTTGTCCCTCGGGTGCAGGTTGACCTTAAGGAAGTGGACCAGGTTGCCCTTGAAGACCAGGGTGACCTGAAGGTTGAGATGAGCCAGGTTTCCCCTGAAGACCAGGTTGGCCCAACTGACCAGTAGAGGGTTGGCCTTGTTGTACAAGAGATGGGCCTTGTTGAACATAAGGCTAGTTCGGTTGCATAAAAGTTTGTCCCTGAGGTCGATAGGTTTTCCCCCAAGGAGCATAAGGTGCTCCTTGCTGAACATAAGGTTGACCAGCATGACCGTAGGGTTGTCTCTGTTGGACCGAAGGTTGTCCCTAGAGGGCTTTTCCTTGTGGACCATAGGGTTGTCCATGTAGGTACATAAACTGGTTGGGGTTAATCGGAATTTGTGGTGTTTGAACATACAATGGACCTTGTGGGTGAGGCCCATAGTAATAGATGTGATTATATGTTCATCGTAGTACTGCGGAGGATTGATGGGAGCTTGAACCTGTTGAGAACCCTAGGGGAAGTAAAGTTTGTTGTTGAATGGCCATCATATATTGGTCGTACGTCAAACCTCCAGGAATAGGATTAGAGGAGATAGGTATACTACCAGTAGGTTGATGGATTCCCGATACATGAGACTATGATCCACTCAGAGCGAGCCAAACAGTCATTACGGAAGCAATAGGAAGCATTCCACTAACAACAGAAGATGGCGACAATGACAGAATCACACTAACGGATGGTGTGGAGGAAGCCACACAAACAGTGGGCTGGGTTGGGATAGATGTAACCATCGTCAAAGTAATGGGAGTCGAGGAGGATGGACCTGACACGAACGACCCTGCAAAAGAGGACGCCATACTCAACCATAGCATATTCTCATACAAAGATGTAGCACCAGACATTAACTGAACCAAATAACGATAGCCAAAGAAGAGGACGTCATACTCAACCATAGCATATTCTCATACAAATATGTAGCACCAGACATTAACTGACCCAAATAACGATAGCCATCCAGGAGAGATGAAGGCTGCGAGGAAGGCTGACCCGAAACATAAGGAAAATTCTCCGGAGGGAACGGATATTCTCCCGTAGAAACATAAGTCTCTTCACTACTAATATGACTCGTGGCATCCATATCGAAGGAAGACATTCGGTTGGAAAAAAAAAAGGTGACAAGCGGTGGCAAGTAAAGCATGTGTTAATGGATATGCAGGCGGTTGCGAGGGATCTTCCCTTAAAAAGGCCCAAGCGTCCAGAGGTTGAAAATTGATATCAAATGGTTCCTCGGAAGGAGATCGAGTGGCAAGAGGTTGAACACTCGGAACAATAGCACGCCAATAGCTTAAAGTCCTATCAAACTGAGATGTCTCCGAAGAAACTTCGGGGAAAGGTTCTTCACTACAAGGTAATGAAGAGGACGACGAAACTAGTGGTTCCGCCACCGTGACTTTGTCTCAAAGAGAAGGAGAGAAAAGAGATGAGAAATTCGAGGCTTTAAGACCAATCACTAAGGAATTACTTATGAACAAGCCAATAAAATAACTTTAATTGGCTTGTGATCGTGGGTAATTAATTTTACGACATTGAAACAAAACTCTGCCTTTTCATATTTGAAGAGTCAAGAAAAAGGACAATTTTTTACTCTAGTCACTTTCAGTTTGGACGAGCTCGAAAGGACAAGTGCTTGATGATCTTTTCAAATTTTTATAGAGTCACAGAAAGATCAAAATGAATATTCAGGAAATCTAAGCCAGAGGGTGTACCAACCTCCCGTGAACTGCAATATACACCTAGGTGATCAAATGAAAGAGAAATGACCAAGGACTTAATGTACGTTCAGGCAGTCTCCCCAAATGTTGTGTTCGGTGTATCACGGTTACAGGGCAGCAGACTCGGCTTCCTATGGATAAAGGATTGCAACCTATGAGGGTCTCCCTTTATATACGTGACGGTACAGGGAGCACAATTTTGTGCTAGTGTTGTCTAATGCCAGATGGCGAATGGAAGCTACTAGGTTTAACGACGTTAGAACACGTCACTAGCTTAGACTTATAAATTTGAGCGTTAAGTTTCAATGCTTCCTTAGATTGATTGAGTTCATTTTAAAGTTTATCTTGAAATTACGTTTTAGTTTCAAGGTCTTACCAAATGTAATCTCAAATCTCTAATGCATAACTATATGAGCAAGAATATCATTCTGATTCGATGAACAACTAGCTAAGAGAAGGATAGAGGTTCACAACAAAGCAACAATCAATCGAATGCAAAAATAACTTTTCCTAATGCTACTAACACACCCAAAGCAGAAAACAAAAGGATTTTCTCTTGTTGTTCACTTTTAAATGAGAAAGCTAGTAATGCAAAAGAGTACTTTTCATTTTCAAATAGAGAGAAATAATGCAATTTTTTTCTTTTATATGAATGAGAAGCAATAATTCATTGTTACACTAAAAGGACAAAACGAACACTAGCTTTGAGCAACTCAAATGAAATGATCAAAACACAAAGAGACCAATCCAAGAATAAATATAGAACACACTCAAAACCATACAAGCACTCCTTCACAGAGAGAAAGGACTTTCAAATCGACTTAAAGAGCAATGTGATCTATGCTCAGGGTGATAGATGGAGGGTCAAACAGACACCAAAATGACAGTTCGACAAACCCACAACATGTAGAATCGAAATAAAAGACCAAGAAATTAGTCAACAAGTTGAAAATATGAAATACTAAACTGACTCATACACAACTCAGAAGCTCAGTGAACATGTGTACGAACAAGCAATCAAAGACACCTAGAAACCCTAGGATGAGGAGCCACACTGATCAGATGAGAGGCAATCAATTGAAAATAACGAGACAGGTAAGTAAAAAACAATCCAAGTGGACTAATCCAGAGAGTAAAAACCAATCCAGAGGGTAAGATGCACTGGAAAACTCAAGACAAAGGCCTAAACCCAAACCTATAGGATTCGACGCGATTGTTCAGCCGTAATCCAAGCTGAACAGGGGAAATCACACGCATAACATAGACAACCTGCGCCAATTGGCGCAACTGTAATGAAAACAACAGCGCCGATTAGGGAAACCAAAGAAACGAGAAAAGGCAGTTGAGAAAGGACCAGGCTTATCACTTTGAGAATAGGTTAGATGGCTTGAAACAGTCAGATAAGAAAAACAAATAAAATAAATGGAAATACGACCAAATTCAGACAGACAAGCAAAATTCCAAAATGAATCAACGAGAAAATAAAGACACATTGATCCCTAGTATGGTCGCTAACTTTTTGCGCAGGAAAATCCCCTCTACGAACAGAGGCAAACCCTCTAGCCCTAGGGTGGGTCTAGCAACAAGGGAACACTCTGGACTCCTAAATTCTTAGCTTATAAATGAAATATGGATCGGAACAAATATCCTACCTCGGTCCAATGATTTTGTCATGGCACATGGAAGTGATCCTTCGATCTTTGTCTTCATGCCTTACGCTCCATGTTAGTGACGATGTTCATGCGTCTGCACAAAGATCAAACAAATTTTGACAGCATACAAGCATATACATTCATCTACAGCTATTCAGATAGTCAAGGAGAGCTAAACACTTTGCATATAAATGGAAACAAAGTTAGAACCAGAAACCGGACATGTATTATTGATAAATGAAAAAATAGGCTTACAACCTTATGCCTTGACATTGCAGATATCCTTCGATGGGTTCAGTTAGGTGCATCTCAAGCATTCATTCAACATTCAACTCAATGAGGCAATGGGCTTAAACTCTCTCTCAACAATGGATTCTTCTATGCTTCTTCAACACACCAACTATACTAATGACAGTTCAGCTAGCTGAATCAATGTGAGGAGGAAGAATTTATAGGAGAGGAGGAGGTGGTTTGGGATCCCACATAATGTGGAGGAGAGTTCTATCCCTTTTGGGAGTTGCACAATTGTAGGAACTAGCAATTCAAAGGAAGGAAATCTATGTGATTCATTCGAACAAACCATGATGACTCCGGTCACGAAGCTGTTAAGCATGGAAGCTTAGTTTCTATTTTAAAAAACTTTCCAAAAGCAGCTCGGCAGGGGTGCCCTTCTGAAACAGAGTGCCAAAGGGCGCAGGTCCCAGTGTTAATTTCTCCATGGGCATGAGGCTATAATTTCCTACCAGACCCGACCCAAAATCATATGGTTTTGAAGGTCTTCTTAAGGAATGATCAACGAAGATTATGATTTTAACATGCCAAGGGATGCAATGACATTTATGGCAATGTATGATAGTACATAGGGGTCGCTAAAATAGTCCTCTAATGTTCGGGATGGGCATTGTAGGGATGGTGAAAAAATATTGTGTAACAATCTTCTACTGACAGGCTGTTGCAATTGACAATATCTTGCATTTGCGCTTCCCACGCTGGCGCAGCACATTCTATCTGAGGCCGAGAGTCATCAAAGACAAATGCTTCTATATCCTGCAGAGCTTCGTCCAATCCCTCTGATCCCCTAACCAACCCAAAGGTTGATAGAAAACTGTGATTCATCGTAATCCAAGGTGAGTCCCTCGGCGCAGCTGCATTTCCAAATACCATGTAGTAGGTATTGGTCCCAACGAATGGCCAAACATATGAGCCCATTTGTTCCAGGTCTTCTCATTCCAAACCTCCATCCACATGGCCAGGTGTTTGTGTGGGTGACCCTGACCATAGAAAAGCTCATTTGGTGGGGTATTGGGTGGCTTAAAGTGCAACTTCATTATTTTTTTGCATTCCTCCCAGTCGTTAAAGCTCCCCTTGTGCGTAACCCACCAACGCGCTGCGGTTACGTGCATGGCTAGATAAAGTGCGCAGAACCTTCGTTCTTCTGGTATAACCTTTTCCAATTTTTCTAAAAATACTTCAACACTATCAGAACCATCAAAATAGGGTAATTATCTTACCTCTAAGGAGATGCATAGGAAATTTTTAGTGATCTTGAGGCAGCGCAGCACAGAAACATCATGCAACCAATTCTTCAAGTTCTCCATTTCTCCATCCGAATATGAGAAACACGAGCTATCATTTTCCCAATTCAACATTCCATCAATTGTAGGGTTTATCCAATCCTCATCCCACGCAGTCAGCTTCTAGATATGGTCGACATCATCTCCTTCGCACACTGGTTCCATATATTTTTCTCCTTCTGCCTGATCCATAGGTAATAACCTGCATACCATCATTTTCAAAGATCATTCTTCTGCGCTTTAAGTTGATGATACCTCCCATATCAATGGCCCAATATAGCCCTAGTAGCATAGGTTAAGGGTCTGCATCATCCATAATTTGTATTACTTCAAAATATGCACGTACCTTTACTCCAGCAATGTCTACCAAAACCTGTGGGGGCCTTCCAAGTGGAATAATCTTCTGTTGATTAGCCATGCACAGCTCAATGGTGGACCATTCTAGCTTTGGTTCGCCCATATTTTTCCAGGTTAGCTTAGGTAGAATGTTTGCATCGGACCCTAAGTCCAAGATGGCTTGACCCATCTCATAATCCCCAATTTTCACAATCATACGCATCTCCCGACCAGTTCTCTTCTTATTCTTATAGATCTTGTTCACGGCCTTAGTCTCAGTCCAAGGCAATTCCTTGTCCACGCAACTGTATATCAGGGCCTGAATATTTTCTACTGCTTTCCGATTGCGCAATAACTTAATACAAGCTTGTAGGAAAGGTTTTACTTCATCATCAATCTTTTCTTCCATGATAGACTTGGATGTGGACGCACCTGCGGCAACAAAGTCCTTCCTGGCTTCAATAAAAGTCTCATTTTCCTTCTACAGGTTGGGTCCTTCCTTCTTGTCAGAGGTCTTCCTGATCAATGACTTTACATCAGCCTTCCTTCCCTCATCTCCTCTAATGGCAGCACCACTACGTGTAATTATATTTACACTTGGATCGTCATAGCGTGACTCAGCTTTAACTATTTGTATGTTCTGCGTAGGTGTTTTTTGTTGCTTTTCCTGCATTCTAGCAATTAAAACAGGAAAATATTCAATTACATTATCAAATTTTCTATAGCACTTGCAATACTGTCATGTAGGGTTCGAGCAGTCACGCGAATAGTGTCTGGCGTCTCCACTATTATAGCAAATTAATTGTCCTCTTCCACGACCTGCGCCTCCACCTCTCCCACCTCCCATTCCTCTTGTTGGGGATCCTCCATGCCCAGAGGGAGATGCTGGTCAAGATGGATCGACCTGCACCCTATATAATTTGGCACTGTCCATCATTAGCTCGAATGTGCGGTAGCGGTGCTCATCGTGACCAACTGAAGAGCAAAACTTGCACCAGTGTTGCTTCAACTCTGGCACATAACATCTTAATCGAGGACAATGGTCCATATCGTATTTTCCAACTACCATACAATCAACGCACCATAGTGTGGGAGTACCACTCGGCCCTGCAACATCCCTAGGGCACAATGGATTTGGCCCTCCCGCTTGCATGTAATTTGAGAACAAAGTGCACTGATCTTTGCTGTGGTCGGAACCTTTATGACGTATACACCATACATCTACACCAACTTCCTTTCCTCTGTCTCTACGCAAGTTATGAATCTCCAAGTGCATTGCCTCCAACTAATATTGGATTTGTAGAGTTCCAAATTGATCATCTGCTCGGAGCACAAATTCCAGTTTCATAGCAACTTCTAGAGCTTTGGCCAGAGAGTCAATCTTTTGCCAATTCATAGGCTCTTGCAGATGTGGCAACATCATGGCAACAAACCATTCCTTATGTTTCTTATCATCATATATAAATCCTCCCTCGTTGATGGTGCACTTCAGCCACTGATCCACCTCCCAAACTAATTCATTTGGTTCTTGCTTGATTTCCTTCAACTCTGTTACACACTGTGAGTAGGACTTTGGCTTTTTGAATTGTTGTTTTAAATCGTCCTTAATCTGAGCAACAGTGGGATCAACATCCTGAGTCGAATATCCCATAAACCAATCTAACGCATGACCTTCAAACACCATATCTAGTTGCGCTCTCTTGACAACATCAGTGTTAACATTTTGTGCACTCCATACTACATTGGAAACAAACCAAGACCTATTCATGTCCTCATATCCCACACCCTTGAAGTTGGGTAGCTTCATATGCATAGCCATATCTCCTTCTGGTGGCAGTGGTGGTGGGGTAGGAAATGTCTTACCCTTGTGCAAGCTCGATTTTGGAGTAGCACTAGGGCTACCTCCGGTGCGCGTAGCCTCACTGCTTGTTATATCACTGTCAGGCAAGTTTCTAAGAGGGTTGTATACGTATATGCATCCTCTGTGATTAAACCGATAATACTTTCTGCTACACATAGTGCTTTATAGCCTATCTGGGGTCATTCACTTAGTGTGGTTGCACAAAACACCCTTTTCACACAATAGCATCTCAATCAGCAAAGGTATAGAGCATATGAATTTACCTCCCAGTCCCTTGAAGAACCTCAATTCAGCTTCAAAATATGACACAAAATGATCTACTGCAAACTCTATTACAAACCCACCCAAAATGTTGTAAACCCAGTGATCTACAGTTTGGGTGATAGATTTATCAATCTGCTCTAACTGTTGGATCAACTCAGGTGTCCACTCAGTGACCTTATCATCCTTCTAGCAGGTTTGGAACTCAGCTAATCTTGACAACCACTCTTGTAATTCTTGCGCAAAGGTCACAAATAAGATCTCGTGAACCCCTATGAAAATATACTTCTAATTCCAATCTTCAACAGATATTTTCTTACTTATGTTTTCCTTGAGGGAAAATTCTTGAACTTTCTTCTCAAATCAGGCTTCTAACTCATGCTTTGATGGCTTCCACATCACCCAATCTCTCACTCAAAATGATCCTCGTCCTGGCAATGGAACCATTTTTTGACTTGACTGGTCCTAACCCAGGTTCAGAGTTAAGCTTAACCAACAAAACCCTCTTGCTACTGGCCCTTTTAGGAGTGACCTACTTGCGCAGGTCAAAGCCTCACCCGAAGTAGTATGGGGGGGGGGGGCGGGTTGTTGGAACCAGGTTTATACACCCTTAGAAAGAATTAAATGATGTGGGTACTTTAGATCTATAACAACAATGACCTAACCTTCGCAACAGAAACCCTAACCAGACAGATCTAGGTCAAACTACACAGGTTATCCTGCACGCACAAAGATAAAGGTCTCGCAATCCCTTTAACAGTATTAATACATAACATTCATTTTTTACAGTAATAGATCTATGCATTCAACATTCAGATAAGGCATAAAATAGTTAAGTAACCGATTCAAACACATATAATGCAGTAAACGGAAATAATACACAGGAACAGATCATAAAGCAAAACACGGATGCATTTGATACTTAGAATTATCCCAAAACAATCCTTTAATAATTCACAGTTCATAACATCCTTACAATACTTCAATTATAACCGCGCACACAGCCAGCGGGGTCCGCACACAATAGGACTAAGGTTTCCGCACACACTGCCAATAGCAGCCTTCTATACCTAGACAAGTTCGCTTTACAGCTCACTACATCATACCAAAACTTACTTCAACTTGAAACTTATATATCTGACTCGATCTAGACTCCTATTTATATCTTTAGCTTGCGCTAAACTAAGGTCTGGAAACGGTGGTTTGCGACCCCTAGTTCTACGCTTTTTCCCATTACAACTCATGAGGGCGCTTTGATCCAACCCAAAGCACCTTGACCTGTGCAATGCTTAGTGCACACGACTCAAAACTACAAAAATACAATTTCTTTATCAAAATTGCGATCCTAAGGGACCCCACTCCAAAAAAATTGTAGATTACGTCTTTTTCGCACCGTCCTGCGAAAGTAATTACCTACGCTGGCACCTCCTTTGGTCGAATTTGCACATCATCTTGTAGGCCAAGATGAGCATTCCAAAATGAATAGCAGGATCGTTTATCTCGCTGATGACGAATCCTCTGCTCTTGTGCGAGACTTCGTATTTTTCATTGATATTTTATGCGACTGCCTTTGCTTGTGCTTTTCCTCCAGAGTCTGTCATTGGATTTGCGCCTTGATCAGGTAGGCCAGTGATCCTATGGATCAACACAACATCAATGGGAATGCGCTATCCCAACCACAGTGCATCATCATGCAAGAGAGTGAGCAATTGACGGACACAAATGTCAATTATCGAGCTGTGCTCGAAATGGGAGATCCGCAATAAATTCAACAGGCTTGCCTTATGTAGACCCAACACCCATCTCTTTGGCTCTAAGTGCAAGATTCCCCCTTCATACTGGACATGGTCTAAGTAGAGCTCTGGTGCAATTTCAGGAAAGTTGTTAATATATGTGATGTCCCAATCCTCCAGTCTCAACTGCGGCACTTTTGCAAACATGTCACCTTCCACTGGACGTTTTCAGGAATCAAGGGCATATTGATACTCGATCACACCTTATCAAGATCTTTCGGAAATCTTACTGACATCTTGCATGGTGCGACGTAGGTCGGCAACCACGAGAATGGAGCCACTTTGACCACATCCTCCTCTTCTTCCATAATTTTCTCAGGAAGATCCGTCATTGGTCTTTTCTAGCACTTAGTCGTAGTAGAGCGCGGCTTTGAAGCCTTTTCCCTAGAGGATTTCCTGGTCCCAAATGTTTGACCCTTCTTAGACTTCACGGGCACAAGTGTTTCAACAATCAGTGCAACAGGAACCTCTGGTGCAGCAAGGACGTCCCCAGGGCACGTAGCTGTCATGCTGGGCGAAATTGCATAACCAAAACCCCTACGGCGCAACTCCTCCTCAAATCTTGGGTCCAAACCAAACATAGAAAATGAATATGTTGCGAAAATCAAAGAGCTCAGTGTTGGGCCAGAATTGTGAATTACGGATAAAACACGCTTCCCTAGACAAATGACAATCTAGAACAACAGATTAAAGACTATATGACTACCTTTCCTAACTTAGAACAGACACATAGAAAGGATTAGAGGCTTACTTGTAATCCAAGCACTTCTAAATGTCTCCTTCTGTCGCTTCTGTTGTAGCTTCAAATTCAAGCGGTTTGTGCTAAATCCTTCTTGCAAGAAAGAACACTAAAACAACAGAAGATAGCAATAATACATATGTCTATTCAAGTTATTTAGCTAAATCAGTAAAGCATAAACAATATACATCAACTAAGATCTTGCAATATAGAAAATCAAAGCCAATACAGATGCATATAGGGAAAAGTAAGTTGTATTCTTTATTAATGATAGAAGGAGAGGTTACGACCAAATGACTAATTTGAAGTGACCCTTCTAGCAACGATCCTCTACCCCATAATAGTATAAATCTCTCCAGCAGCTGTTACACAAATCTAACTCTCTATTGAAAATCCTCCAGCATTTCTCTACTCAAATTCTTCCTTCCCAAACGCTCAGAACTGTGTTCAATTTATAGATTAACTGAAGGTATTTTTGCAATGAATGACGTTCCAATAATAGGCAAGACATGTTCCCAGTCATGTAGATGTCAAATGGACACTTGGATTTGAAGATTGACACATGTGAACTCTTCTAGAAGGCACTGGCCAAGTGGAGATTCCAGAATAATGAGAATTTCGCTCCTAATGTGACCAATGCACCCATAGAAGTCGGGAAGTGCTTTGCAGAGCAGCCTTGCATGGGGTTACCTACATATGCAACGCACTTATTCCCCTTAGAGGCAGCGTTGGTGAGCTCCCACATGCTATATAATAAACTTCAAACCTTGGAAACCTTTGCTTGATGAAAGTCATGCTTGATTTGTCTTGTTCTTGCCTTAGGGCCTGTAGCAACTTGAAATGATAGGGAATGATAGACCCTTAGTCATTGGTCCTGGAGATGATGCCCAATTAACCAGGTCATTGGGAATGATGCCTAAATTGACCTATAACAATTCCCCCCTAAAGCATGAGGTCAAAATAATAAACACATTTGATTGAGATGCTTTACACTGTGATGGGCTGGAGACGAAGCGGAGCTGTCACCTGCATCAATCTTATAATACATTACATCATGATATATCCTCTTTGATCACAATTGCTGAGGGTAGGAATTCCCATGTTCAGCACATAAACAATCTAATAACATGTACATAATTTAGAAATTCGTCGACATTGTAATGTTGCCCAATGCAGACATGCCTACAGATATAGGCCCATGTTCGGATAACAATCTGTATGTAAGGTCACAGTACAGATTATGTGTACAAAAATCCTGAAATCACAGCTCGGATGGCTGAAACTAGATCCAGGGTCTTCTTATCTCATTCACTCGATCATTCGGGTACAAGTCTAGCCATGCGAATATATGATTTATCGTCGAACATGGAAAGACATTGTTTGATTACCAGCCAATGATGTGAGTTGTTAACAAACGCAAGAGAACCACCATTAATGAAAATGACCCTCAAGGTACTGCAGTACATGTCGTAAGGCATGAATAGATGATTTGATGTCGAACGGTAAACAAAATATTTCGGTCAAAGGTCTGGAAGCGAGGATCTTGTTGATGCTGTAAAAAGCCTCATGGTGCTGGAATCTGATGTTTCTAAGTGAACTTCCTAGATATTTATTTGTTGTCGACAGGAAATCACCTTATTTCAAAATGGGAGTTACTGATTTCGGAGACAAGGGTATGAATTGATATAGCAATTTTCAGGGATGACAGTTATGAGAATAAAGGTTTACGAGTATTGTAGAAGGATGAGTTTATTTAGTGGATGAATTCTCTTGAACATATCGGCGACACTGTGATGAGTTGGCAGCGTTGACCCAAAACCAAAGTGAATGTATGATGAACAATAGGTGTGAATGAACCGTCAAGATGATTACCCAACCCAAATAGTCACGGACATGGAATGAAAGAAGTGTCATGTTCAAGAGTAAAGAAAATTTGCTCACTTTTCCCAAATTTTCCCCGGTCATTTGTCGACCAATACCTCTTTATTTTTTAACAAGCTTGAGGAGGATGGCATTTGCTTGATCTATAATTCAACCCTTCGAGCGAATAAAGTATCGCTATTTAATAATTTAACAAATCTAGCGATGAATGAAACTCGATTCTTGCCATGATTGACAAGATCGTCGCTATTTTATGTTTTAACGAGCTTAACGATAGTGATAGCCTGGTCCTTTTTCATATTTAGAGAATTTGAAAAAGTGGACGAAAGAAAACTCCATAAGTAATTTTTCGCAAATTTGTCACTCAGATCCGAAAAAATGTAAAATAATATCTGAGAAAACCTCTTTGGTCATGTTTAACCAAGGTATTCCTTTTTCGTAAATAATCTATCTTAGTCCGGAAAAGGGTTAAACTTATACTGAGTAGATATCAATTCATTTACTTTTACGAGCTCGAAAAGACAAGTGCTCGGCAATATTTTCACATTATCGGAGTCTGAAAAGAGCTGAAAGAAGACTCCAGGGATTCCTTTTTCGCTGTTATAGAAGCTCAAAAAAGAGATAAAAGTGCACTTCAAATCCTTTTTCGTTTTTAACAAAGCTTGAAAAATAAGGAGAAAAAGTATGCTTTGTGGTCAAGTCATTCTTTGAAATAAATCTGCACAACTAATCTATTCATCAGTTGTATTTCCTGTTTAGAACAACATCAAATGGATTAAAAATATTTGTTTCATGATAAAAACATAATAAAAATATAGTCATAGCAATAAATTCAACTTGAAAATAATTAAATGACTACTTAAAAGTAGTTTCACTATTAATTTTTACCATTCCATAGTTACCATTTGTATTTTGGAGCTCTGAACCTGATTTTGCCCCCGAACTACAGCTGTTGATTGCGATCGTTTCTGTGGGCGGATTTTATCATTGTTCGATCTAGGTTAGTGCCATGAACCTCCTCTTCCCTTTGGTATTCATTTCATTTCCAATTTTTGCAAATTTTTAGGGTTTTAAGGCCCCTAGGGTAAATTCTACCAAAAATGAGGGCAACGCACCCTTGAATGTCAAAACCTGCGTTGCATAGCAAGTACAGTGAAGTGTACTTTCATGTGCAACGCATTGTCTCTTGTCAGGGAGTGTGTTGGGCACAATTTAAGTTTTTGATTTTCTTACTATGCCCAAAATTGACCTAGTTTTTTGCAATAAATGGAATCTAATGGATCTTATGGTTGTGTTTTAGGTTTCCATCGGATTATAATGACGATTACATGGAGGGAAAGAGAACATGAAGAACAAGATATGATTGCCTTGAATGATCCGGGAACTGTAAGGGCCCTGAGAGATTGTGGACTGCTTAAGTACTTCAAATTGTCCGGGATGAGGCAAAAAAAATAACTCTTGGAGTTCTTAGTTCGAGCAAGGGATCCAGTGATAGAGGCATTTCATATTAAGAACCAAGTGGTTCCTATAATAGATGAGGATGTGTATTTTCTCATAGGTTTGTTGAGGAAAGGTTTGCCCATTTCACTCTCATGGTCTACCGTTGGAGGAGAGACAATGAGGGATTATATTCTGCAGTATTGCTATCCAGGGGCAGAACCTAGGAAAGATGGAAAAATAAACATCCGAGATGTCAGATATTTGCCTTTGAGAACTATCCTTTTCACAATCACTAAACTTGCTGGCACCGTCACACTACATGTAGTGAACAAATCATATATGCAGTATGCGCTAGAGTGTATGGAGCCAACAGTCTTCAATTGGTCTGAAGCTGTTCTATCTCATATAAAGGAACAACTGGACAAAGCAAAGGGTAGAAGGAAGAATAATTTCAGTTATGGTTCTATCCTTATATCCTTCGCCTTGGAATGGA
This sequence comes from Pinus albicaulis, assembly GCA_034641835.2. NCBI lineage: Eukaryota > Viridiplantae > Streptophyta > Pinopsida > Pinales > Pinaceae > Pinus > Pinus albicaulis. The sequence goes on along the minus strand of CM076584.1, from coordinate 799,754,652 downwards.
TTCCACTGATGCAGCCACAACATGTGACACTGGATATAGCTAGTCCTAGAGATCCTCGGATGCAGAGATGGGTAGAACTCATGGGTCCGCATGCTAGCCAATTGACTGTTGTGTTCTCTACTGCATTATTTGCCTGGTTCTGGCAACATATTGTCGCCATCAATGAGTATGCATACGCAGTCATCAATTTTCGAGGAGATCTAGATTTAGCACTACCAGAAGGCGCTCAGTGGGGTGCAATAGGTAAGAATTTTTTGACCATGTTTTTTTATTTTCCAAAGGTTTATACAATTTTTTTTTTTGTTTTGATTTCTTTCCAAGACTAAAATAAATGTTTGATGTAATGCAGATGTTGGTCGCGTTCAACCAGTAGTGGAACCGAAGTGCGAAGCAGATGTGCCAGCAGAGAGGGTTGTTAGGAGAGCAGTCCTTCAGGATCTTGATCTGGCTGAGACTCTAACTGAGCTTCAGCAACACATAGAAGGCTTGACCTTCGGGATTCCAGATTGCCGGATCGAAGAGACACATTATTGGGGTTCCAAACTGTTGGATGCAGTTACTTCGTAGGATAGCTAGATCTATAGCATGTTACCACAAGCACCACTAGTTTACTTATGACATTTTGCATACATTTTGAGGCCAGATGACCAATGTGTCTTGGGCACAAATTTTGTAAGAACCTATAACTATCTATCTATATGATTTCAGATTTTTTCCTATGTTTAATGTGCAATCCTATTCAATGATGTGAATGTTTTCTTTACCTATGTTGCAAATGTCTGTCTAAAACTTCATTAGCTAATGAATCATTCAATGTGTTCAAATTTCTGGAAATGTGTTGATATTGAATAAAATCAAAATGTCTTTCCAAAAGTTGAACTCTTAGGAACAATCTAAGAAGTGTTGGATTTCTAACAGTATAAACACTAGTAAGTTGTAATGCCACAATTTGTGAGTCTAACCTTATGATTATGCAGTTAATACCAAATGAAATGGCATTAGAGAGAATTTCGATCAATGTGCTATACTCAACGATATTGTTCGTTTATGTACCAATACAAATCCCTTGAAAACTCACTAACTCACCGTTTGGAGCGAAAATGGCCCACGCTGCAGAGGATAGATTATGCGTACTATGACTAGCACCATCAACATATCCAACAAATGGTTCCAAAGATTTATACATATGCGATGAAATGTAAAGCGGACTACTAACGCCAAGAAAACTCTAAAAACAAATTCAGATAGTGAATGCAAATCAACAACATATATACAATATAATACAAAAAATTACCATGCTCATGATTAAGCATAGCAACGTTTCAGATACAAACCATTTCTAGGCTACGCCAATGGAATTCCATCGTAATCAACTAACTCATAGGCACCCTTAGAAAGAACTCTTTTGAAAATATAGGAGCCATGCCATAACGGCTCAAATTTCTCTGTACCTATTACATCAGCTTCTTGATCGTAGAGAAGGACCAAGTTTCCCTATGAGAAAATGTGAGGCTAGAAATTTTTGTCGTATTGCACCTTTATACGTCTCTTATGCTCTTCGTTGTCCAATTAGGCTTCACGACACGTTTCATCAAGATGGATGAGGTTAAGGAGACGCGCTTCTTCTTTTGAGGTGTCAGGTAACAAGTATATTGCAAGTTTTAACGATGATATTTCGCATTGGATTGGTAAGATAGCTTCCAGACCATACACCAATTGAAAGGGACTAAATCCAGTTGCGTTTCTCACCGAGGTTCGATACACCCACAAGGTGGAGTACAGGATCAAATGCCAGTTTCTTTTACGAACTCCTATCATTCATTGAAGCATTTGTTTAAGAATTTTGATAATAGCCTCAACTTGTCCATTTGATTATGGATAATAAGGAGTAGAATTATCATGTGAAAATCCTAACTTGGCAGTCAATTCAGACATCATGTGGTTGCGAAAATGCTTCCCATGATCTGTAACTATAGCCTGTGGGACCCCAAACTGTGCAATAACTTGGTTAAAGAAAAACAACGCAGTTGTTTGTCTTGTGTTGTTGAATGTAGGCATCGCTTCAGCCCATTTGGTAAAATAGTCGACTACAACAATAATATAACCATGCGCCCCGGACGAAGGAGGGTTACAGGTCATGAAGTCAATACTCCATTTCCTAAATGGTCCAGCAGAGACAACATGATGCATTGGCGCTAGCCGTTTGGGGATTTTACGATAAAAAATCTGGCATGCATGACAACTTCTAACCGCGAGGATGCAGTCTCGAAAAATAGTAGGCCAAAAGTAACCAACGCGAAGTATCTTCTGCGTGGTAGCATATCCGGATAAGTGTCCACCACAAGCCCCATCATGATAATCATTTAACACTTTTTTGGCCTCCTCATGAGTGAGGCACCTCCTTAAAATGGTATTGACACCACGACGATAAAGTGTATCACCGACGATCAGATAATCTTTGGCTTGGTATCGAATACGTCGTTGTTCAGAGCGAGAGGTATTAGGTCGAAAAGTTTGGATTTGGAGATAAATCATGAAATCCCCATACCAAGGATCAGATGATCCGATCAGAAGTAGAGACTCGTCTGGAATTTATGGTTCCAATGTAGTTTCAGTACTATCAGAGGGAAGGTCACAGAGAAGCTCAACCAAAACTAAAGACTTCTTTGACTTGGATTTGATAAATTCCAAATCAAATTCTACAGAATGACAATCCATTTTGAATATTTGCCCCCGGAAATTGACGTGATAAAATGTAAGTCATGGGATTGCAATCTGAAACTATTGTTGTTTTCCAAAGCAGGATATAATGGAAAAATCTTTGGACAGCTTGAACAGCTTCCAAGGCAAGCTTTTCTACATATGAGTACTTAACTTCCGTATCATTGAGATTACGACTCAAATAATAGATCGGATGTTCAATTCCTTCTTCTAATTGGACCAATACCATTGCAATGGTCGTTTCGGCCACAGAGATATATAGGAAATAATCATTCTGATAATTAGGAGGATACATTAATGAAGCTCGGACAAGAGTGTCCTTGGTAGCATCAAAAGAAGCTTGCGCAACTTGGTCCCAATGGAAGGGAACCCCCTTTTTCAATAGTCGAGTAAATCCTTTAGCCATTTTTACATAATTTGGAATGAACCTCCTTAGGAAGTTGGCCTTTCCTTGAAGTTTCTATATCTGAAGTAAGTTTGACGGCGCAGGCAAATCAAGAATGCCCTGAACCTTCAAAGGGTTGATTCAAATCCCTTCTTTTGAGACTACGAATCCAAGCAAACGACCAGAACCAACGTAAAACACACATTTATGTGGATTGAGGAGTATTTTGTAGTGTCGGCAGCGTAAGAAAATGGCTCTCAAATGTATCGGGTGATCAGTCTGATTTTGTGAATGCGTTGGTAAATCATCTAGATATGTTTGAACAATGTGCTTGATGTCATTGAAATCATAATCCATTGGTCTCTGAAAAATTTCCCTAGCGTTATTTAAACCAAACGGAAGTTTCCTGTAAGCGAATGTGCCCCAGGGACAAATGAATGTTGTCTTATGTTGATCATCTGGGCGAATATTGATTTGATTATAACCAGAAAATCCATCCATGAACGAAAATATTTCACATCCAGCACAATCGTCAATAATCTGGTCAATAAAGGGAGTAGGATAGTTGTCTTTTGGACAAGCATGATTAACATCCTGATAATCAACGCACACTCTAATGGTTCCTTGTTTTTTCATGACAGGAATGATGTTGGAAACCCACTTAGTTAGCGGAACGGGATAAATGAAACCAGTATGTGTTGAGTCTCAAATCTGCATCTTTCCTATACACCTTTCTAGACCTTTTTCATTCACCTGAACCTTCTAAGTCGTCAATATCATTGCATATTAATTGTAAAAGAGCATCTAAAATGGTTTTTAACTATGTTTTGTGTCTGCTGTTTGATTTATATTTTTTCTCATTTAGCTGCGGAATCTTGCCACTTTCCGCAGCTGCTGCAACTTTCCTCGGCCATTTTGTGAAAGTCTATGTTGCAGGTGTCTTCAGGCAAATCGAGCCACATGGGCAAGTCAGAAATGATGTGGACATGGATTGTGTCCTATTGGCTCGGGAAAATTCACCTAAGGAGGTTGTGGTCAAAGGTGGCCAAGTGGAAGTCAACCGTAGAGTCCCATGGTGACAGGACTCTATTTCTCATCACGTGAAGATTTGTATGACCGTTTCTAATTTACGGGAGACACATCAACACCTGTACACGGCTCCATAAGCCGAATCCAACATCCACTCTTCATAGATTTACTCCTCACCACGGCCATGATGTTGGATCTCTGGACGTGATGGTTCACGTGTCTCTATCAGCACAAACTTTAGGGAATTAGTTATATCACCTTTGTTATAAATAACGCGTTTTCATACGCATAATAGTTAGCCTCCATATAGCTCTGTAATGTAATTGCGTTGCCACTGTGCTGTAATATCATTTCTCTGTTATGACTACATTTTAATATATAAGAAGACTTTGTTTCCAAGCGTAATTCGTATTTGAAGGTTGTTGCCCGAGGCTGGTGCAGAGGGCCCCTGCACACGCTGAGGTTTTGTGCATTACTGTATAGTTTCTTGTTTTATTTCTTTAAGTTCATTGTGCCATAAGTCATTCACGTGTTTATACATTGCATCTTTCATGGTATTTATGTTTCATCTCTGTTCATAATCTTTCATGCTTTACATTTTACTTCTGTCCATAATCTTTCATGTTTTATGTTGTTGTTAACTGATCAGTGTTCTTGTTTCAGATTACAATAGGCAGCCCGGGCACTTGCACATCTTTTTATAATGACTAATGACATGGAATCAATATTGTCCTTCTGCTAATTTACTTTTCTTAGTTTTTTTTTTAATTCCAGCATTGTTTGTTTATTCCAGTCTTACACATTTGCTTCAGTAGTTAGATTTAAATATATTAAATTGCTCATGTCATTTTCAGTTACCTCCGAAAACCATAGCTGGACTAATGGTGAGGGATTGAAGTATGAGTGTGTAGTTTGATATTAGTTTACTTTCTGCAAGTTAGATATATTAAATTGCTCATGTCATTTCCAGTTACCTCCGAAAGCCACAGCTGGACTGATGGTGAGGGATTGAAGTATGAGTGTGTAGTTTGATATTAGTTTCTTTTTCTGCAAATTAGATATCAGATTGCTCAAGTTGTTTATGGTTACCTACGAAAGCCATAGCTGGACTAATGGCGAGGGATCAGAATATAAGTTGATGTAATTTGATTTAGATTTACTTTGTTGCAATTCTTGGATTTCTTTAAGCATAGTTTCTTTTGTATTTGGACAGCATCAAGGATAATGAGTTTCATGATCAGTAGTTCAATGTTTGTTTGACTAGAATAGTGATGCAATTTCATTTTCTTTGAAGAATTAATTTTGTCATTGTGTGTTTTAAAATTCTTTTGAAGTTTGGAAAATCATTAGAAGGACATCATTGTCTTGAATATTTGTCTCCATACTTGTCTTTTAGAATTTCATAAAAATCCAAAAACGACAAAAAGTAAGAGAGGTTATCTTGCACATATAGTGTGCCACACTTCATCAGCTTACGAATCCCGGATTGATAAATTAATGTAGCAATTTAGGACACACTAAATTGACCAAACATTTTGGCGCCGTTGCCGGGGAAGTGTAACTAGGTAGCCAATTTCTTAAAAAAAAAAACAAAATAATAAAATAAGGGAAAACTTGATAACTTCTTGAAGTATGCTCTCCTCTTGCACCTAGTGTGATCTGGAGGATGATAAAAGAGAGTTATTGGTTTAGTAATTTCTTAAGTATGCTCTCTTCTTGCACCTAGTGTGACCTGGAAGATCAGAAAGAGAATTATTAGCCCAACTTTTAAAAATAAAAATAAAAATAAAAAATGACATGCATAGAGCAAGAGATTCTAGGGGAAGGTTTATAGCTAAAGCCAAGAGTTTGATTTTTACAACTCCATCTTCTTCAAGGCATAGACAAGATTCACCACCATCTACCCCTAGCCTTAATATTTTTGGAATTCAAGGAGCAGCTGAATTAGAGGATTCTCCTATACCATCTACTAAATCTCATTTAGAAAAGGAAGAGACTCTCTCTCATCCTCCCTTGATAGAAGAACTAGAGGAATTTAAGGACTCTAAAGAAACTATCATGGCAGAGGAAGTAATAGATGGAGGTAGAGGTAGAGGTAGAAGAGGAGGAAACAATGGAGACAACAATGGTGAAGGAAATAATGGTATAAATAGGGAAGGAGACAATTTGTTTGGATTCCCTATAGTTGATGAGGAAACTCATGCAACAATGAAAAATATCTCACCATCTGTTCTCCCTAACTTTTATGGATTGCGAAGTGAGGATCCTAAAACATTTCTGTTTGAGTTTGAAGTCGTGTGCCGAACTTATGACTATATGGAAGACTCTCAAAAACTCAAACTGTTTCCTTAAACATTGAAGGGAGCTGCTTTGAAATGGTTCATGGGATTAGCCACTCAATCTATTAGGACTTGGAATGATATGAAACAAACATTTTTGGATAGATACTTGGACTATTGTATGCCCACCAATCACAAGGATGAGGTATTCAAATTGATGCAAAAAGAAGATGAAAATTTGGAAGACTTAATTGAAAGATTTCAATACAACTTGAAAAGAGCAAAGATGAGCAACTTAGATAATGAAACCTTGAAAGCCCTCCTATTAAAAGCCATTAGAGATGAATGGATAGACATTTTAAACATGATGGGGAAAGGAGACATCTCTCAACTTCCATTTCATGATATAACAGAACTATGTATTCATCTCTCAAGGGGAAAATCTAAAACTGGAAAAGGGCCTAGGGATTCTTCTCTTATTAGGGCTAACAAATCTGCAACTGGATCAGTAAGTAGGGCAGAGATTGGTAATATGCTTGATGAGTTCAAAACCGATATCTTAGGGAGCCTTAGTGAACAACTAGACACCCTTAAAATCCAAAACAAGCAGAAAGCAGAAACAGATGCTCTAGCCATCTTTTGTCCGAAATGTAGGAAGAAACATGCTTTAAGGGAATGTCCCTTGGATGCAAAAGTTGTAGAAAAATGTATAATTTGCTCAGAGAATCATGAGATCAAGGATTGTCCTTCAATTCCTGGACTCAAAGTTGTCTTTCAAGAAGACCCAAATTCAGTAGAATCTCTCTGTTTTGTTGCAAGAAGACCTTGGCAGGGACAACAAACTCAAGGGTTTAACAACCCTATGAATCTTAAAACCCCACCAAATTGGAATCCTTGGCAACAACCTTGGCCCCAACATCAAAATCCATATCAACCATGGGTACAAGGGATGCAAAATCCTTATGGGAGATTTGCTCAATTTTATCAATATCCTCCATCTTTTCAAAATCAACAAGCTCCACAACTTCCAAAACCAAATCCACAACTTTCATTGCCATTTCCACAACAACAACCTTCTCAACAAAATCCAAATCCTCAACTCATGCTCCCATACCAACAAAAGACAAATCAACTTCCAGCTCAGCCATTGCCAAATCCTAACAATAAAAATCCTCATAATACTTACATGATAGAAGGACAACAATTTCCTACCTATATGATTGTTCCTCTCAATGATGTACAACTCAGGTCTGGTAGAGTTTTAGAAAAACCTTCTATAGATATTCAAGAGCAAGATACCTCTGAGGAGGACTCTCTTAAAGTCAATGAGGGTTCTAAGGAAGCATCTCTTCAAAATTCAAACATTCAAAAAGAAAGAAAAAAATTTAACACCCACAACTCCTATAGTTGAGAAACCTGCATCTTCATCTACACCGCCTTTTCCTGAAAGATTACAAATTGACAAGGGGGTGGAAAAACAAATCTTGTTGCCTAACTATGATTTTCTAGATGAATTAAAGAATGTTTGTATAAAGATTCCCTTGTTACAAGCCATTCGAGAGATTCCTATTCTAGCAAAAACAATAAAGGAGTTGAGTTTCAAAAGACCATGAAGGAAACTAAAAGACACAAGAAGAATCCACCTGGTAGGAAAAATTGCAGATATTATGATGGGAAAAATTACCATGCAGAAGTATGTAGATCCAGGAAGTCCAATTGTCAAGACACATATAAATGGGATAGAAATTCCAAACACATTGATTGACTTAGGGGCTGCTATCAACATTATGAGTAGACAGACCATGGAACAGCTAAAACTTCCTAACCTTCTTTTTACACCTACTTTACTGCAACTTGCAGATCGATCAATTATTAAACCAGATGGTGTATTAGAAGATATTTTAGTCTCCTTAGATTCTTGGGAATATCCAGTATATTTTATGATTTTGACTCCCAAGAGTAATCTAGGAGGGCACCCACTTATCTTAGGAAGACCTTGGCTAGCCACAACTGATGCTTTTATTAGTTGTAGATCTGGGGATATGTACATTTCTAATGGTAATTCGACAAAGAAATTCAATTTGTATCCTCCAGCAAAAGAAATCGCAGAAGTAGGAGACAATGAATGGGTTGATGATGAGGACACTATACAACATGTCTTTACCATTTCTGAAATCAGTGAGGATAGTCAAATTCTGAACACATTAGAAAATTTTGAGATATCTTCAGAATATGACCCCACACAATTTCAATTGGAATCTGACATAGAATATTTATCATAAAGACAAATGTCTCTTTACTCTATGGAAGAGTTTGGTAGTTCTACTATTGAGATTTTTCCAAGAAAAACATTGAATATCAACAAACATTTGGAAAAGTCACAACAAGAGGAACTAACCAAAATCTTGCAAAAACATTCTACTGCATTTGCATGGGAGTATACTGACATGAAAGGTATTGATCCTAAGACTTGCATTCATCATATCTATATTGAGGAAAACAGTAGACCAATCAGACAACCTCAAAGAAGGATGAATCCAAATCTTAGGGAGATAGTGAAAGAAGAGCTCAAAAAATTACTCAATGTAAACTTCATTTATCCAATTTCAGATAGCCGATGGGTTTCTCCTTTGGTTATAGTACCTAAAAAGAATGGTAAATGGAGGGTATGCATTGATTACAGGGAATTGAACAAAGCAACTTTGAAGGATCACTTTCCTTTGCCTTTTATCGATAAGGTATTAGATACATTAGCATGTAAAAAGTACTTTTCATTCTTGGATGGTTTTAGTGGCTATAATCAAATTCAGGTAGCACCTGAAGATCAAGATAAGACCACATTCACCTGTCCATGGGGAACTTTTGCCTATCGAGTACTTCCTTTTGGGTTATGTAATGCACCCGCAACATTCCAAAGAGCAGTACTAGGAATTTTTTCTGATCTAATCCATGATTGTGTAGAGGTTTATATGGATGATTTTACAGTTTATGGTAATTCATTTGAAGGGGCATTAGAAAATTTGGAAAAAGTCCTTATAAAATGTAAAGAAACAAACCTTTCATTAGGCCATGAAAAATGCTTTATGATGTTTACTGAAGGTATTGTTTTAGGACATCATATTTCAGGAGATGGGATTAAGGTTGATAGATCAAAAGTTGAAGTAATCTCCAAGTTGCCTATTCCAAATTGTCAAAGAGATGTTAGAAGTTTTCGAGGATTCACTAGTTACTATAGAAGATTTATAGAAAACTTCACTAAAATAGCATCTCCACTCTTCAAATTGCTTACAAAAGATTGTGAATTCAAATGGGATCCTGATTGTCAATCAGCCTTTGAAACTTTGAAAACAAGAATATCTGAAGCACCTATTTTGAGAGGACCAAATTGGAAACTCCCTTTCCATATTTCTACGGATGCTTCAGATACAGCTCTGGGAGCTGTGTTGGGTCAAAAAGATTTAGTTCCTTATGCCATTTATTATACCAGTAAAAATTTGACTCCCACAGAGTTAAACTATACTGTGACTGAAAAAGAGTTTTTAGCCGTTGTTCATGCAATCAATAAGTTTAGACATTATATAACAGGCTATGAAACTTTTATTCATACTGACCATTCTGCAATTAGATATTTAATGAACAAACCTTTTACTAATGGCAGAGTGACAAGATGGCTCTTACTTTTGCAAGAATTCAATATTACTGTGTTGGATAGACCAGGAAAACAAAATACAGTAGCTGATTTCTTGTCTAGGATTCAGAATACTAAAGAAGATTCTCCCGTAGAGGATAAGTTTCCTGATGAATACTTGTTTGCAGTAACTATTAAGACTCCTTGGTATGCAGATATTGCTAACTATTTGGTTACAGGGAAACTACCTTCACATTTATTTCCAAGTGAAAAACGAAAAATTATTCAAGAGAGTTCAAAATATTCATGGATTTCTAACGAATTGTTTAAAACAGGGCCAGATCTTGTGATCAGAAGATGTGTCAGGGAAGATGAAATGCCTGATATTCTTAAGTCATGTCATGATGAACCATGCGGCGGACACTTTGCAGACAAAAGGACGGCCTATAAAATCCTCTCTTTAGGATATTATTGGCCTTTCCTCTTCAAAGATGCAAAACAATATGTCAAAAGGTGTGACAGCTGCCAAAGAGTAGGGAAACCTACCCTTTCAAATGAAATGCCATTGCAACCACAGGTACTCATCGAACCCTTTGAAAAATGGGCTTTAGATTTCATAGGACCTATTAATCCACCATCTAAGCAAAAGAAGTATATATTGGTTTGTACTGATTATGTTACTAAATGTGTAGAAGCCAAAGCATTAGTATCTACTACTGAAAATTCAGTTGTTCATTTTCTTTATGAGGATATTTTTACTCGCTTTGGTGTTCCAAGAGAAATTGTGACAGATCAAGGAAGCCAATTCACATCCAACCTGGTGGAGAAGCTGATGGAAGAATACAAAATCAAGCATAGAAGATTTACTCCTTACCATCCGCAAGCAAATGGTCAAGTGGAGTCCACCAACAAAGTTCTCGAAAGTATCATCACCAAAACTGTTCATCTACATAGAAGAGATTGGGCAGAAAGGCTTCCTGAAGCCTTGTGGGCCTACAGAACTACATGGAGAAATACAACAGGACATTCTCCCTATGAACTTATTTATGGGAAGGAATTCCTGCTCCCCATTGAGTTCCAAGTCAAGACCTTCAAGATAGCAGTTCAGTTGGGGATGGATCTATCAGAAGCCCAAAAGCATAGAGTGGAGCAGTTGAACGAGCTAGATGAGATCAGACAAGAGGCAATTTTAAGAACTAATCTAGTTCAATATCAAAGAGCTAAATGGCATGAGAAGTACATCAAAGAGAAGAAGTTTCAAGAAGGAGATTGGGCATTGTTATTTGATTCCAAGTTCAAAGATTTTCAAGGAAAATTTCAGACTCATTGGCTTGGGCCATATGAGATTGACAAGATCTTTAGCAATGGAGCGGTAAGAATCAAGACCATTGATGAATTTCAAACTCCTCTTATTGTGAATGGCCACAGATTAAAGATCTATCATAAGCCACTCTCAAAGGAGGAATTTGTCAAAATGTTTCAAGAAAATTCTGCAATCAGGCTGGTACAGAAGAATTCTTCTTCTCCACCAGCCTAGCCTTTGTTCTTTTCAGTTTCAAGTAAAAAAAAAAAAATTGTATAAGCCTGAAAACCAATCATTGATTGGCAGTCTTATACATAAAATGTAGGGTGAAAATCAGGAACACCTGACACCTTATATTTTCAAAAAAAAAAAAAAAAAACTCTCTTTCATTTCACAAATTTTGTGACCACCCACTCCATTCCATTCCACTTCATTCCATTTCATTTCACTCCATTTCATTCCATTTCACTTCATTTTATCTATTTCATTCCATTTCACCAATAAAATTCTCTTTCATGACCATTTCCATTTAGTCAATTGTCATCCGTTCATTTCCATTCACCCAAATAATAGTTGTGTCAGTTTCCGCAGCTGACACCTGTTTCCGCAGCTGACACCTGTTTCCGCAGCCGAAAGCAGATTCCACAGCTACCACTCTGTTTTTCAAAAGAATGTACAGCCAGATGTTATTTCCACAATCATGAAATCAAATGCAGGTATGAGGACCAATTATGAATACATGGAGCATTCAAGATATCAATGAGGAGCAACTAATTGAAGACCAAGGAAAAATGGCAAGAATTCCAAGGTATGAGTAAAAAAATTATTTCAAATAGCATTTAAGCACATTTTTATATAGTTATAAACCATAAGCTCCATTATGTGCAATGATTGTATTGACAAACTCCGTAACCACTCCATGATCTCTATACAATCCTCCCACAATCCTTGCATTCATTCTCAAACGGTCCCATAATTAAACCTCCGATCTTCACTCATACTCCGATATTCCACCTGTGATGATGAAACGTAGTTGATTTGACTACGGCTTCTTTCAGCCGCATAAAAGCCGTAGTCGTTGCATAAACGTGTTCTACTCTGCAGTCATCAGATTTTAAATATTGCCGGATGTGTTTTACTTCTTCTACTGTTCTATTGAGCTGCATTTCCACTGTGCTCACGTAACCCTTCTCTGTTCCACTTCACCCCATTTCGTTCTCTGTTACGCTACATTCCGTATACCCATTCTTTGATATCTGCCTACAGTCATCGTGCTCATCTCCGTTCATTTAGCCGTCCTACCTCCATTGAACCCTCCTCACACAGACAAGTTTTAAAGAGCAGAAAGAAGGATGGGTAAATTGTTGAGAGCAAAACCAGAGGGACCTAAATTCATGGAAGGATACCCGCAAGTCAGGGATATATTGAAAAAGGCAAAGTGGCTGCGGTTTATCCAAAAGTTTAGAGGCTACCATAAAGAGGTGACAAAAGCTTTTGCAAGGTATTTTAATGGCCTGGAGGTAGAGATTGGAGACCTTAAGTTTACGGTGAATGAGGCATCTATAGCATCTGCCACAGAACTTCCTCAAGAGGGTGAACGTTGGTTTAAGAACAAAAGCATTAGTGATGAAGCCTGGAGAGTGATTCTACATAACCCAGGTATGGATGTAACTATTTTTAAAAAGGGGAATTCCTGTTCATGCTTTGAAAGAGGAATGGGCTACTTTGCTGCTAGTTGTTCAAAAATTTATCACCTGTGAGGGCCGTTTTGGGTCAATGTATATGTACCATACCCGATTGCTGAAGAATTTTCTAGATAACCAGACCCTCAAACTGCCATACTTTTTATTAAATAGTTTGAAGACGATGTCTGTGACTGTTCAGAAGCATTTAGGGGATGTAGAACCACATCTATATCACCATGGTCTTGTGAAAATTTTGATTGAAAAACAGTTAAAAGAGAAGAAGGACACATGGGAACAATTTTTGATTAGAAATTTCTTTGAGGAACCTCAAGAAATTCCTGAAGGTAGTACATCAAGAAGGAGTAGGAGAAAGAGAACAAATGATGAAATTCAAAGTACTCCTACTATTACAGTTAAAAGAACTAGTAGGGAAGAGAGACTGTCAAAAAGGAAGAAGGAAGAAACCAAGAGTAAAAAGCCAGTAAAATCAAAAGAGAGAAAAAGCATTGAGGCTATGCATCAAACTCCTTCTTCAGAAGAAGATCATCAAGTGTTATCTGAGAGATTAGTTCACCTTCAAGAACAGTCATCTATGGCCAAGAAGAGAGGGAAAGGAAAACAAAAGCAAAAAGACAGTGGTCTACAGCGTGTAAGAAGAAGTTCCAGGCTTAAGGGGAAGTTGAGGAAAACGCAAACGAAAGGACCCCATTTTATTGATTTGGGAGAAGAAACATCTGAACAATCCCCAGCTGGCCATAGTCCATCTCACTCTCAGTCAAACAGTGAACCTAGTTCATTTCATTCTCAGTCAGACATTGAACATAGTCCATCCCATTCTCAGCCAGACGTTGATGTGAGCCCTTCTCAGCCAGATTTTGAAGACAACTCTCCTCCATGGCATTTTGAGGACAGCCCAATGAAAACAAAACCTGAGATAGACCCAAAGCAACAAGAAGTATATGATTATATAGAATCTTTAGAAAGAGCAGCTACGGGTCCCAGTACTTCGTCCACTCAGCCTCACACAGCACAAGATGATCTAGTCCAATCATTGAAACAAGAAGTCTTTGAGCTAGAGTTTTTAAATAAACACATTAAAAATGAAAATGAGACATTGAAGGAACAAAGCAAATTGGAAAAAATCATTCATGATAATACCATGCTACATCTGGGACTACGACAGAAAAAGAACAGGAAATTGAAGAAGAAATGCCAGAAGTTAAGTAGAGCACTGATTAATATCAAATTCAGATGCTTAATGAAGAAGCCCAGGATGTTAGTAGCACCAAGGAAGAGGAGGAGAGGACTGGATGTACTGGCTGAAGTGTCAAGGCATATGAATTGAAGAAAGATTATCAAAATTTTGGTTGCATGAGGACATGCAACACCTTCACAGTGGGGGTATGTTGAGTCTCAAATCTGCATCTTTCCTATACACCTTTCTAGACCTTTTTCATTCACCTGAACCTTCTAAGTCATCAATATCATTGCATATTAATTGTAAAAGAGCATCTAAAATGGTTTTTAACTATGTTTTGTGTCTGCTGTTTGATTTAGATTTTTGCTCATTTAGCTGCGGAATCTTGCCACTTTCCGCAGCTGCTGCAACTTTCCGCAACCATTTTGTGAAAGTCTATGTTGCAGGTGTCTTCAGGAAAATAGAGCCACATGGGCAAGTCAGAAATGATGTGGACATGGATCATGTCCTATTGGCTTGGGAAAATTCACCTAAGGAGGCTGTGGTCAAAGGTGGCCAAGTGGAAGTCAACCGTAGAGTCCCACGGTGATAGGACTCTGTTTCTCATCACGTGAAGATTTGTATGACCGTTTCTAATTTACGGGAGACACATCAACACCTGTACACGGCTCCATAAGTCGAATCCAACATCCACTCTTCATAGATTTACTCCTCACCGCGGCCATGATGCTGGATCTCTGGACGTGATGGTTCACGTGTCTCTATCAGCACAAACTTTAGGGAATTAGTTATATCACCTTTGTTATAAATAACGCATTTTCATACGCATAATAGTTAGCTCCATATAGCTCTGTAATGTAATTGCGTTGCCACTGTGCTGTAATATCATTTCTCTGTTATGACTGCATTTTAATATATAAGAAGACTCTGTTTCCAAGCGTAATTCGTATTTGAAGGCTGTTGCCCGAGGCTGGTGCAGAGGGCCCCTGCACACGCTGAGGTTTTGTGTATTACTGTATAGTTTCTTATTTTATTTCTTTAAGTTCATTGTGCCATAAGTCATTCACGTGTTTATACATTGCATATTTCATGGTATTTATGCTTCATCTCTATTCATAATCTTTCATGCTTTACATTTTACTTCTGTCCATAATCTTTCATGTTTTATGTTGTTGTTAACTGATCAGTGTTCTTGTTTCAGATTACAATAGGCAGCCCGGGCACTTGCACATCTTTTTATAATGACTAATGACATGGAATCAATATTGTCCTTCTGCTAATTTACTTTTCTTAGTTTTTGTTTAATTCCAGCATTGTTTGTTTATTTCAGTCTTGCACATTTGCTTTAGTAGTTAGATTTAGATATATTAAATTGCTCATGTCATTTTCAGTTACCTCCGAAAACCATAGCTGGACTAATGGTGAGGGATTGAAGTATGAGTGTGTAGTTTGATATTAGTTTCTTTTTTCTGCAAATTAGATATCAGATTGCTCAAGTTGTTTATGGTTACCTCCAAAAGCCATAGCTGGACTAATGGTGAGGGATCAGAATATAAGTTGATGTAATTTGATTTAGATTTACTTTGTTGCAATTCTTGGATTTCTTTAAGCATAATTTCTTTTGTATTTGGACAGCAGCAAGGATAATGAGTTTCATGATCAGTAGTTCACTATTTGTTTGACTAGAATAGTGATGTAATTTCATTTTCTTTGAAGAATTAATTTTGTCATTGTGTGTTTTAAAATTCTTTTGAAGTTTGGAAAATCATTAGAAGGACATCATTGTCTTGAATATTTGTCTCCATACTTGTCTTTTAGAATTTCATAAAAATCCAAAAACGACAAAAAAGTAAGAGATAGGTTATCTTGCACATATAGTGCACCACACTTCGTCAGCTTACGAATCCCAGATTGACAAATTAATGTAGCAATTTAGGACACACTAAATTGACCAAACAGTATGCAAATTTTTTTCAACTTCTGCTTTGATGGCAGTGGCTTTCTTTGGATGAACAGGACGAAGCCGTTGATGCACCGGTTTGACATCAGGATACATATTGATAGTGTGTTCAACTATACTAGTATCTATGCATGGAATTTCCTTGTAAGACCAAGAAAATACATCATGAAATTCACGAAAAAGAGAGCGATATGATTCAAGTTCTGATGGAGAACAAGATACACTGACATGAATATTCTCTACAATGCTAGGTTTGGTTGAAATATCGATAGAAATCGTTTATTCGATATTTGAAATATTTCGCTCAGAATCGATTGCATTAATGGGAAAAGAATTAGAAAAGAAATTTTTGATGGATGGGTGATATAGTTCACTAATATTATTTTCTTCATAATCAGGAAGATGGGAACAATGATGATAATCTTCCCATGGTTCTCCTTCTGACATCATAGCTTCCAAAATATTCTCATCTATCAATAACGTTGAGTAAAATGGATCAGATGGGGTACCAAAATCTAATGAGCAATCAACCCAAACACTCAGTGACGCTAATTTCGGATTTGCCGCCCAAGCCAGATAGATGGATTGTTATGCCAACTCAATAGGGCTGGGCGGTAGAAACTCATCCAACGTAGAATTATCAGAATCACCCGTACTCTTCCTTAAGCTAGATAGAGTGGAAGAGATCATATAGCAGGTCTCTATGCTTGCAATTTCTACCGACGTTGCTGGCGGCGGTAATGCAAAGGTTCCCATAAGAGTGGAATCCTTTAAGATTCCTACACCAATGTTCTGAATTTCTAGTTCTGAAGCTTGAGGATTCTGTTGACCAAAACCTGGATATGATACTTGTTGAAAAGAGGTTTGAGGCATTTGCGCCTGTGGTTGCCAAGGGGTCTATCCCCTAACGTTATAACCCAAATTAGGATAACTTGGATTCGATTGATATATATAAATCGGTTGCGATTGTGACATCCCATAAAATGGTAGACCAGCTTGTGAATAAATAATTCCTGATATAGGTTGTTGTAAATTAATCAAAGGATTTGGAGTCTGTAGACCCAACATTTGATGATATTGAGTTGAAGGACCCGCTTGATAAGGTTGATGATGTACAACATTTTGATTCTGTAACAAGGGTATAGATGTGTTAACAGGTGGTAATGAAGTGGGTGTAACAGGTTGAACCGGTTGATACGAGTGTACAACCGTTTGTGGTTGGATAGGCAGAGTGGGCTGCCATCTACAAACATTCGTTTCAACATTAAATTGACCAAAAAATGACGTAGTACTGTCATATTGGGTGACCAAAGGTTGCCCCCCAACATGAGGATGATAATAAGATGGAGAATATTGTTCTCCAAATGCTGGGAGTCCAGTTGAAGGAATAGACCCAGAAGGACCGGCTTGATATTGCCTTGATGATGTGTATAATGAATCAAGTCATTCAGTACTTACGATAGGATAACCAATTAAAATACCGAATGATTACACTGGTAAAGACCATGGATTTGAAGATGCACCAGAGAAAATTCCAAATAATGATTTGTAACCTGATGGGACCATAGGGCCACCATGAAAATATGACTCTGGTGAAGTGGTAAACATCGATGGAGTAGCGAGGGCAGGAGCTGACGTAATTGGAACAATAGGCCCAATCAAAGATGTTGGTCCAGACATGGTTATTTGACCAAATGTATACCCTTTTGAATCGACGGGAATTTGAAAAGGAGGAAGATCAACAAAAGAATAGGGCTTCAATTGAGAGAAAGACTCATACAGGTAAAGGTCCTCCCCAAAATGGGTTGGAGTTAAAGGTGTAGTGTCTTGTGGGATTTCTTCAATCACAATTAAACCAGGTGGAAGAATTTCACCATCAAGCCCAAATTATATTTCAGGTGGTTGACTGTGTGATATGGGAGATTCAATTCTACTGAACTTTGTGGGATGACCAAGGTAGGAACAACTCCCAGTCGTTCGAATTCAGGATTCAAGTGTTCTGGCAAAGAAGAGACAAGATCTGGATCAATATGTGGTTGAACAACGTCAGGTCCAGGAGGTATGGTCTCACTGATTGAATGAATCGTTACCACTAGTAGCTTTGAAGACTTTGTTTCGACAACAGTAGACGAACCGAGATGTGTAGAAACAACTTGAGCTAACTTTGGTTTATGGGAAAATGATGTTCACCAGAGGTACGAATTGTACTTGATTCGACAAATCGTGATCGCCTTTGCCTACCAGAAGTAACTTCTAGTGGTAAAGGTGGTTTTAAAGCTAATCTACGCGAATGACGGGGGAAAGGATTTTGTTCTTCCATGATTACTGATTAATTTTAACCAAAACAAATAAAAAAAATAAAAGGGTAATGCTAGGAAAAAGGGTTTACCAAGAAACTGTGAAATACAGAATACCTCCTGGTGAACCAAGAAGTATGGACAAGCAATCTCCCCGAATGTTGTGTTTGGTGTATCACAATTTACAAGACGGCCGACTCAGTTCACTATAGATGGATAGCACCTAAAAGTTGTCCTCCCAAATATACCCGAAGGTACATGGAGACCCAAGTCCGTATTAGCGTTGTCTGATGCGAAACCGCACATTGAGAGCACCCCTTTCTACTTATCGTACTGTAACGCCGCCCGATATACCTGAAATTACGTGGACGAGCTACGATATACTTACGTACGTGGAGTGAGGTATCACACTCGGAATGTATCACATACAAGTTAACGACAACTGCTATGTTTTACGACGTCGGAACACGTCTCTAGCCTAAACTTTCTAAATTTTATCGTTATGGTTCCAATGCTTTGTTAGGTAAATTGAGATTAATTTTGTGTTGATCTTGCTTACAATTTGCCTTTCAAAGGTTCACCGTGATGATGTATTGGAAAATTCCTAAAATGCAACTAAAAATGATAAGAAATCTTTCACTTTCAGTTTCTTCAATGAAAAACCTAGCTACTAAGGGAAGAGAACAAATAATTTGTGAGTAAACAAATAAATGATCACAAACTAAATGCAGATTTCCTAATGTTCTTTTTTGCAAAACACACAAAAATCCTACATGCAAATGCAAGTTTTTCTTTTCAGTTTCCTTAATGTTATGAATGCAGAAAAGAAATTAGGTGCACTAAATCAACAATTCAAATTCCTTTTGCTTTCGAGAAATGAAGAATACAAACAGCAATTTCTCTTTTGAAGGAAAAATGAGGAGTTCAATAACAATTTCTCCTATCAAGGAAATGAAGATTTTACGACAATTTCCTGTTTCGAAAGCAAATGATTCTTAATGCAACCATAAAAAATACTTTGAAATAAACTTGTCAATGAGAAAGAAAAACTTTTTTAAATAAACATTGAACAAATTTTCAGTCAAATAAGGAAGAAGTATATATAGTTACTGGTCAAATTGAGGATCAAACTTTTCAAAACACAACAGAAAACAAACTGAAGAAAATTGCAAAGGAAAATTCAAAGGAATCTGGGTGGTTTTAGGAGTCAACACAATCTCCAAGGGTAGATAGTGCTCTGTAACGCAGGCCTGAAAGGGAGACAGTGCTATGCAAAGCACTGTGTCCTGCCTAAGGGTGCGTTGGGCGTAGTGTATAAAAAAAAGAACTACTGTTTAACTCACTATCTTTGCAAATTTGGCTTTGAAAAAGCTTAATCTTTGTGTGTAACAACTACTGGGTGGATAAAAAAAGCAAATCAAAGGCTAAGTCACCTAGATCTAAGAGAAATTCTCCCCAGTGGAGTCGCCAATTTGTTGGGCTAGAATTGTGAATTACGGATAAAACATGCTTCCCTAGACAGATGACAAACTAGAACAACAGATTAAAGACTATACAACTACCTTTCCTAACTCATAACAGAAACACAGAAAGGATTAGAGGCTTACTTGTAATCCAAGCGCTCCTAAATGGCTCCTTCTATCGCTTTCGTTGTAGCTTCAAATTCAAGCGGTTTGTGCGAAATGCTTCTTGCAAGAAAGAACACTAAAACAGCAGAAGATAGCAATAATACAGATGTTTATTCAAGTTAGTTAGCTAAATCAGTAAAGCATAAACAATATACATCAACTAAGATTTTGAAATATAGAAAATCAAAGCCAATACAGATGCATATAGGGAAAAGTAAGCTTTATTCTTTATTGATGATAGAAGGAGAGGTTACAACCAAATGACTTATTTGAAGTGACCCTTCCAGCAACGATCCTCAGCCCCATCACAATATACATTAGGGGAATTTTGAGGTCTAAAATGGGCCTCCTAAGAAAAATGTATAACTAAAATAAAATTTATAAGAACCAATAGGATTCAAGATGATGATGTCAACCATGGGGGATGATTCACCATTTTTTGAGTAAAAAAGTAAAAATATTAAAAAATAACAAAATATTAATACTACTTTTTCAAATCGTATTTTCAATTTATCTCCATAAGTTTTTACTCAAATTTCGAGCGGGAGTATTCGTTGGATGCAAAATTTAATTCCTCATCCAAGGAGTAACCATGTTGGATACTTTTGATAGAGCCTACTACACGAAAATTGAGAAATACATGAAAATCGTGATTGCAATCATGTTTTTCATGTATTTCTCATTTTTCGTGTAGCAGGGTCCACTAAAAGTATGCAACATGGGTACTCCTTGGATTAGGAATCAAATTCTACATCCAACGAGTGTTTCTGCTCAAAATTTGAGTAAATCCATAGGGAGATAAGTTGAAAATACGAGTTGAGAAAATAGTTTTTCTTTTTTCCCTCTAAAATTTGATGATGTAATCAAGTTTTATTTTATTATTTCCACAATTATTTTATAATTTCCTTAGGATGCCCATTTAGACCTCAAAACTCCCCTAATGAATCTCTCCAACAGCTGTTACACAAATCTAACTCTCTATTGAAAATCCTCCAGCATTTCTATACTCAAATTATTCCTTCCCAAACACTCAGATCTGTGTTCAATTTATAGATTAACTGAAGGTAGTTTTGCAATGAATGACATTCCAATAATAGGAAAGACATGTTACCAGTCATGTATATGTAAAATGGACACTTGGATTCGAAGCTTGACACATGTGAAATCTTCTAGAAGGCACTGGCCAAGTGGAGATTCTGGAACAATGAGAATTTCGCACCCAATGTGACCAACGCACCCATAGATGTCGGGAAGTGCTTTGCAGAGCAGCCTTGCATGTGGCTACCTGCATATGCAATGCACTTAGTCCAATTAGAGGCAGCGTTGGTGAGCTCCCACATGCTATATAATAAACTTCAAACCTTGGAAACCTTTTCTTGATGAAATTCATGCTTGATTTGTCTTGTTCTTGCCTTAGGGCATGTAGCAACTTGAAATGATAGGGAATGATAGACCCTTAGTCATTGGTCCTGGAGATGATGCCCATTTAACCAGGTCATTGGGAATGATGCCCAAATTGACCTATAACATTAAGGGAAAAAAATTAACTCATAAAGCAAAGGGAACTATTGCAATCCCATAGGTCATATTTATACTTTTGGCGTGTATTCAGCGGTTCCTTATGCTTTAATGTGTCTCCATAAATGAAAGAATGGTCCCAAATCTAGAAAAATCCCTTCATTAAATGCAACCTAGACGCTCCCATAAAAGGTAATAAAGTTGTCTTTTCCAGATTCATTGTTCCAACAGGTAGATTTTGTCACCTCTGCGACCCAGTCACCCTCCTCGCGCAACTATTGCGCACATCACACCTTTCTACGCAACTGCCATCCCATCTGCGCAGATCCAATACTCCAGCCTTATAGTCATTTGGTGTTTAGGGTCATCCCTGTACGACTTCCATTGACATACCCGGGAAGACACTCTTTGCTCAATTTTGCTAGGCGCACTGCACCTCCCTCAGTGATCTCCTTAACAAGATATGGCCCTAGCCAATGCATCTTCAACTTCCCTGGGTGGTGCGCAAACTTGTTGTCATACAAAAAGACAAAATCATCTTCCTTAAACACATTTTTCCTGATGTGCCTATCATGCCATGCTTTCTCACGTGCCTTCTAAACTTGCTAGTGATAATTGGAAATAAAGCGGTAATTGGCAATAAAGCAATCTTCTTCCAGTGCGACCGACTGCGACAATTGTTCCTCCATAGCATCTGCTTTTGCCATATTTGTGAATGTTGCAATGCACAGACTAGGAACAATGAACTCCATCGGCAACACAACTTCTTACCCATATATCGTCCTGAAAGGTATCCTACCAGTCAAATTCTTACATGTGGTCCGATATGCCTAGAGAACTGCGAGTACGCGCTCATCCCAATCATTCCAGTTAGCATTGCACACCTTGGTAAGCGTAGTCTCCAATATCTTATTGAATGCTTCCACCGCACCATTTTCCTGGGGATGATAGGGAGAGCTCTTCTAATGATGCATCTGGAATTCATCTGTCAATGATTCAATGGTTTCATTCACAAAATGTGTACCCTGATCGCTTATTATAATCTTAGGACATCCAAAGTGAGTGAAAATATTCTCAAATATGAACAGCGCAGCTGTATCTATAGTAAAATCCTTCACAAGTTTAGCTTCATCCCATCTGGTTACATAGTTTTTCACAGTGATTATGTAAGGCACACCACTCTTCTTGCCTAAAGGATTGATACGTCCAAAAAAGTATATAGCCCATTTCTCAAAAGCTTGTAGCGCCATCTGTGGGTGTAAGGGCATCTCGTCTCTGCGTGATCGCTTTTCAGTCCCCTGGCATTCATCACATGCGTGGAAATGTGCATAGGCATCATTGTGCATTGTGGGCCACCATAACCCAGCTCGTAGAATCTTCTATGCAGTTTCCTTACCTGCATAGTGACCATCGGAAACCCCTCAATGAGCTTCATCTAAGATTGCATGCCTTTCATACTCCAAAACATATCTTCGCAGAACTTCATTTGCACCCATCTTGTACAACTTTCTAGCAATAATAGTGAAGGTGGCTACGTGCGCCACGAGCTCTTTCTTCTGTTGAATTGTATATTTGTCAGGCACGCGTCCAGTAGTCAAGAATTGAATAATATCAGGGAAATTCTCATCAACCACCTTCATCGCAAACAACTACGCGTCTGGAAATCCATCCTCCAAGCTCGTAGGTTCTTCACCAGTATTAATGTGTGACAGATGGTCTGGCCCAACATTCAGTCTTCCTGGTTTCACAGTAATCTCAAAGTCATACTCTTGGAATAAAAACAACCACCTGCAGATCATCACCCCCAACACAGGCTCATTGACCAGGTACTTCAAAGCAGAATTATCACTAAACATCTTGAAATGGCCTCCTAACAGGTAGTGGCAGAATTTTTGCAGTGCATATACCATCGCTAATCCTTCCCTATTTATGGTTGAATAATTATGTTTTCTGCTTGAAAGTTTTCGACTGGCATAGGAAATGGGGCGATCAATCTCTCCAGCTCTTAGCTGCGCTAAAATAGCTTTGAGCACGATAAAAGAGGCATAAAAATGCACATGAAACACCTTTGACCAATTTGGAAAGACTAATATGGGCACAGTGACCATATTTTCCTTCAAAAATTCAAAACTTTTCTGACAGTTCTCATCCCAGAAGAATGTCGCATCCTTCTTGAGTAGCTTCTCCATAGACGTAGTTATCAACGCATAACCTGAATGAACTTTCGATAATACCCAGTATTCGCAATATTGAGTGCAATTGCTTGACATTCTCAAGTATCTCCAGATTAACTATTACTGTGATCTTCACAAGATCTACCATTAATCCTCGCTGGTAGACAATGTGTCTTAGCAGTATCCCAAATGGCACACATAATATACACTTCTTCAAATTCGGCGAAATCTGATACTTCCTACAGGTATCCAGCATTAAGCGCAGATTGGAAACATGTTTTTTCAATAGCCAAAAAATATTCCAATCATCAAAGTATACTTCCAATAAGTTATGGATAAACTCTTTGAAGGCAGCTGCTACTACATGCGAGAAGATGGTAGGCACATTCTTCACACCAAAGGGCATGACTGTATATTGGAAATATCCCCACTCAGTTGCAAAGGTGGTCTTACTGTGATCTTCTGGTGCAATCATGATCTGATGATACCCTGAAAACCCATATGTGAATGAATAAGCCTTCTTGTCCTCCAACGTTATCCAGGATTTCATAAGGGAATGGAGTTGGGAATGGATCATGTACACAAGCATCATTCAATTTGTGCAGATCTACACAGATCTTGATTTCTCCCTTGGTCTTCTTGTCTTCCACTACCATGGGGCTTACCCAATCAGATTCTTTTACTAGTTCTATGATGCCTACAGCAACCATCTTATCCAAATCATCCTTCACCTTCTGCTTATATCTTGGATTCAGCCTGTATGGGCACTGCTTCACCAGGCGCACATTATGTTTCAAAGTGATCTTCATGACTCTGATTTCTCCAATGATTCCTTTCAACTCTGAAAACTTTGTAGGGAATAAGTCCTAATATTATTTCAGCAACTCAACAACTTTTCCTACTGTGTCATCATCCCAATAGTCCCCAACATTTTCCAACTTTGGTTGCTCTTCATATCCAATATTTACCTGTCAGATCTTTCGGGGTTTTGTCACATCTAGTGAAGTGATCAAGGGCCCAGCCACTGCGTGCTATCCGTCAGATTCTAGAATCCTAATATTCCGTGGATTTTCTTCACTCTCTTCAACCATTATATTTCTACAATTCACAATATCCTTCATTTGTCCATCCCATGCTGGTGGAGCGCACTCGATCGTTGGTTTTGTATCAAAGATGACTTCTTGAATATTATCCAATGCTTTTCCAATCTTATCAAACCCATTCTCAAATTTAAATGTTAGAATACAACTCTCTGTCAGTGCAAACCATTCACCTCATTATGCACGCGCATTCATCCTAGTTGCCCATGTTTTCTTTATGAGTCTCCCACCATCTTACTGGAGTAGCGCGCAATCCGAGATCTAAAGCATGGAATCTCTCTCCTTCTGGTACAATTCTTTAAAGCTCTCCTAAAAACATGTTTACATCAGTTAAACCATCATAATGCAGTAATTTTCATATTATACACCGAAGAGATCTGGTCACACGATTACAGCGAAGTGCAGATACTTCATGCAACTGGTTCTGCCAGTTTTCTAATTCTTCATCATAATCTGAGAAATAAGAATTGTCCTTTTCCCAATTAATATTTCCATCCGCCGTCGAAGTGATCCAATATTCCTTATGCAAAGTTAGCTTATAGATCTGATCAATATCATCATCAATGCACACAGGTTCTGTGTATCTTTGTCCTTCTACTCTGGTTCCATTGCTTTCAAACTCCATTCTTCGCTTCTTCAAGTTTATGAAGCCATCCATATCAAAAGCCCAATCCAGTCCTAGCAGTGCAGGATAAGGATCAGTATCATCCACAATTTGTATAACTTCAAATTATGCCATCACCTTAACACCCTCAATACTCACTACAACTTGCGACAACCTTCCTAATGGAATGATTTTCTGCTAATTTTCCATACGCAGTTGAATGGTAGACCATTCTAACTTGGGTTCTCCCATGCGCTGTCATGTTTACTTAGGTTGAAAATTTGCATCAGACCTCAGATCTAGAATAACCTGGTCCATCTCATAAGCACCAATCTAAGCGATCATACGTATCTCTCTACCCGTTCTCTTCTTATTCTTATAGATTTTGTTGACAACTCTCTGTTCTACCAGCGGATGTTCCTTCTCTTCGCAATTATCTATCAGAGCCTGAAGGTTCTCTACAGCCTTTTTGTTGCACAATAACTTGATGCAATTTTGTATAAACAGTTTGATCTCTTCATCTACTCCTCCTTCCTTCATTGTTCTACCTGATGTTGATGCACTTCCCTCTGCAAATTCTTTCTGCGTTGTAAATCAAATCCTTCTTTGTTCTTAGGGCCCTTACGAATCTAATGGTCAGTATCTGGCTACTTTCCCGTATCTTAATTAGTCGTTGCGCCGCTCCTAGTGACTATATTTATGCTAGGATCTTCCTCACGTGTTTCTGCTATGACCATCTGAAGATTCTTCATTGGAGTATGCGTCTTTTTCTCCTGAATCTTAGCAATCAAAATAGGGCAATCTTCTATCACATGGTAAAACTGCCTACAATACATCCACGATTGTTGTGCTAGATTTGGGCAATCGCGCGCATAGTGACCAACATATCCGCAATTGTAGCAAATAACATGCCCTCTTCCTCGACCAACTGTTCCACCTCCTCGTCCTCTTCCTCTGCCCTGGAATCCACCACGCCCAGAGGGGGATGTTGGTGAGGTAGGTTCACCCTGCATTCTATATATTTCATCTTTTTCCAACATCATATCATAAGTAAGACAATACTACTCATCATGTCCTAGTGACAAATAGAACCTGCAAAACAACTCCTTCAACTCGAGCTGATACTTTCCGACCCTTGGACCAAAATATGTTTCATGCAATTCGGCAACTTGATATATTGTGCACCATACTTCTCTCTTCAGAGAGCTAGGTCCTCCATCCTTCAGATAATTATTGAAGACAGAACATTGCTCCTTATGATGCCCAAAAACTTTACATCTTATGCACCAAACCTCTGCGCAAACCTCCTTTCCCTTGTCTTTGCGCAAGCTTTGAATATCTAAATGCACGACTTCCAACTGATTCTGAATTTGTTGAGTTCCAAGCGCAACAGGTGTTGGGGTAGCTTCTAATTTCATTGCAATCTCCATAGCCTCAGCCTGTGTGGCAATATTTTGTTGACCCAAGGGTTGGTGCAGATGCAGGAGCACCATATCAATAAACCACTCCTTATGTTGAGTATCATCGACGGTAAATCCACCATCTCTGATAGTGCTCTTCAACCTCTAATCTGCCTCCCAGACTGATTCATTAACCTTCTGATAAATCTCTTTCATTTCTTTAACCAACTGCACAAATGTCTTCGGCTTCTTGAATTGTTCTTTTAGAGCATCTTTCACTTCATCCAGAGTGGCATTAGGTTTTGCTTGGACATATCTGATATACCAATCTAATGCACGATCTTGGAAAGCAGTGGGTAACTGCACTTTCTTAATATCATCATTGTTAGCATGTTGAGCCTGCCATACAACATTAGTCACAAACCAAAAGTGCTCAGTATCTTCATTTCCAATAACTCTGAAATTGGGTAGCTTCATCGACGCGGCCATGTCTACTCCTAGGGGAGGTGGAGGTGGACTGCGCGGTGGAGCGGGTGCTTTGCGAGATGATTTTGGAAGTGGAGTGGATGGGATTCGAAAGAGGATCAAGACTCTCTGATCATTCTAGTTTGATGAAACTTCTTCTTCTTCAGAGCGCGCAGATTCACTAGAGTTACTAGTCTCCGGTTCACCATCACTATCAAATCTATGCTTCAGAGGGCTATAAATAAATCCTTTCTTTGGGTCTTTGCGGTAAATTTTTCCACTAGGTGTAGTTGGGCCTGTTCGTGGCATTCAAGAAATATGTTGACACAGAGAGCCTTGTTCACATAATAACATCTTCAGCAATAACTTCAAATAGTGCAGGAACTTACCTCTAGGACCCTTGAAAAATCTTCTTTCTGCTTCAAAGTATGACACAAACTGATCAATGGAAAATTCAGTCACAAATCCTCCCAAGAGACGATCGATCCAATGATCTATTGCATAGATGATCTTATTGTCTAGCTTTTCTAATCGCTGAATCAATTCAGGAGTCCACTCAGTGACTGCGTCGTCCTTCACGCAGGTATTGAATTCAGTTAATCGTGACAACCACTCATGCAACTCAATTGAAAAGGAGCAAAAGAATATCTCGTGAACTTCTATATATATGTACTTCTATACCGACTTTTTAGCAGATAACTTAGAGCTTAGATTCTCTTGGATCACAAATTCTATTATCTTTCTTTCCAGCCAATATTGCAATTCAATCTATGAATGGTGCCACAAAATTAAATCTCCCTTAAAATGATCTCGGTTCTAGCAACGGAACCATTTTTTGGCTTGAGGGATCTTGACCTAGGTTCATAGTTTATGGCGCAACCAACAAACCCTCCAACTACTAGCCCTTTCGACAAAGACCTGCTTACGCAGATCAAATTCTCACCCGAAGCATTATGGGGGGTGTTGGAACTAGGTTTATGCACCCTAAGGAAGAAAATAATGTGGTGGACCTAAACATATTGATTGCATAACTTATACATATCGTAACAGATATGCACAAATACAGAATAATACTTATTAGATCACACAAAATCGCAGATCACTTCGGCATAGATTATCATAACAAAACCAGATCTAGACCTATATAATGCGTAATTACTTAAGCATATTCATCTATGTATTCAACCATCAAAATAATTCATGCATAAGTAATATATGTATTCGCGCCAATACAAGTAAGCATAACAAAAGTAAAGTGATCTTAAGACAAAAACAATAAACAAATAACTTAGATAGATAACACATGCTTCCGCCAAAATCAATCCTTGTATTAAATTCAGAGCAATTTAGTACATCAGAATTTTCCTTACACTTTACCCTTCCGCGCACACAGCCAGTGGAGTCCGCACACAACCAGGACTAGGTCTCCATGCGCACAACCAGCAAGAGCCTTTCTACCCAAACCAGACTGAAACCCTTACAAAAAGTATCACAGACGCATAAACACTTAGATCCAAAACATGAATAATAATTGACTACTTCCTTAGACTCGATCTATCTATTTATATCCAATATAGCGCGCAGATACTATGGTCTCAAACAATGGTTTGAGACCCACAGTTTACCCTTAAAACCATTTTACATAAAAGAGGGACTTTGACCTGCCCCAAAGCCCCTTGATCTTTTCGCGCAACACGCATATACAAAAAGATATCCAAAAAGTGTGCCCCAGGGGACCCCACTCCAATAAGGGGTCAATGAAAATGCATCTTTCTTCAATAATGTTGTTAGAGGTGATGATATTCTCCCATAATTCTTAACAAACTTGCGATAGTACCATGTTAACCCGAGAAATCCTCGCAACTGCTTTATGGTTACGGGGAATTTCCATTCCGTAATGGCTTTAATTGTGTTAGGGTCTACCTTAACACCCTCCTGAGATACAATATGACCTAGACATTCCACCTCTTGTACTCCAAATTAACATTTGGAGGTTTTGCATATAATTATTTCTCCTCCAATAGTTTGAGCACCTTGTCAACATGTTTAACATGATCCTTCCAAGACCTATTGCAGATTAGTATATCATTAAAAAATACTAACACAAATTTTTGAAGGAAGGGTTTGAAAATGGAATTCATCAACCCTTGAAATGTATAAGGTGCATTGGTGAGGCCAAAAGGCGTGACCAAAAATTCATAATGACCCTCGTGAGTTCGAAATGTTGTTTTTGGAATATCTTTAGTCCTCATTCTAATTTGATGATATCCTGAACGAAGATCCAACTTGGTAAAATAAATTTCTCCATGTAATTCATCCAATAATTCATCAATCACAGTGTTAGCACTGGAATCAGCACTTGGATTTTTAACAAGCACCTTACCAGACACATTTTTTTTTTTTTTGACAGAAACGGTTATGTGGTATTAATATTCATCTTGGCCTGAATGCCAGAAATCTGATTACATTGAGGATGTCTAAATCCTGATGCATCTCACTGCTAATATTGAAAATGCAGTCGAAGCTTGCAAATTTCTTCCATGACAGACTATCTAAAAATTCTATTTCAGAGATTTTCCCTAACTTTAAGATACAAACAAATTTATTTAAGAGCCAACAGTAAAACATGACAACGGACAGCTTATGGGATAGGTTCCCAAGATTCTTCTTCGTCTTTCAACTTGACCCCGGCAGAGAGGAGGGTAGCTTTATTGGCTTCAATGTCCGCCTGTTTATTATGAGTTCTCAGCACATGGTAGTAATTCAACTTCTGAAAAGCGTTTTCCATACCCTTAATTCTAGATATCAGCCTTGCTAGCTTGAGATCCGAGGCTGGGGAGTTGGAAACCATTGCGTTTATAATGATCTGGGAATCCCCTATGACATTTGCTTCACTTATATTTAAATCTTTGAGGATCTTGAGGCCTTGGTAGAGGGCCAAAGCTTCAGCTTGAACGTTGGATGAGAATCCAAGCCCCCAAGCAAAGGTATGAATTTTTTCCCCAATTGGACTTACAACAACACCTCCAGCACCAGCTTTTCCCGGATTGCCCTTTGCTACCCCATCAAAAAAGAGAGAGTGCCTTGAATGTGAATTGAGCCAGTCTTGAAGGTCAGTTTCTGATTTCCCTATTTGCCAGTCTTTGAGAGGAGGGACGTTTCTAACTGCTGGATGAAATTGCAAGTCAAGGGAAGATCCCCAAGCAATGTCCTGTTGGCTGAGATTGGAATCATCTTTTATATCAGTCAAGCACTCCTTTAGATGACATTTAATCTTGATTTCTAAGACCTTGTGATTCTGTTTAATATTTCTGAAGATTCTTCTGTTTCGTTCTAGCCAGATCTGCCAACAAATAACCTTTGGAAGGACAGCCCATGTAGATTTAATAAGCTGATTTTTAGAAGGGGGGCCAGGATATCTGATTGCCCAATTGGAAAAAAGATCAGCAGTGGAACGAGGTAGCAAAAAGTTGGGATCCAAATTGTGAATGAAGGAGGACCAGATCTGCTTAGAGAACTTGCATTCGAGGACTAGATGGGCAACAGTCTTTGCATTTTCATTGCACAACGAGCAGATGGAGGGACCATAGAACCCTTTTCTCTGCAAGATGTAATACGTAAGGATCTTGCCGTGGCAGAGGAGCCAAGCAAAGAAGTCGACTTTGGGCCATGAAGGAAAACGCCAGACCCCCTGCCAAGGTGCAGGGTCAGGGGGGACGTAAGGCCTCTCTTTCAGCTTGTCGTATCCCATGGAGACAGTGTAACCTTTGGCATTCGGCCCCCAGCCTTTCACATCTTTTTTCCTCATGCGCGTGGGTGCCAAGCCATGGAGGAGGTCCAACAGCGTGGACCATTCAAGTGTCAGGTGAGCCGGCACCTCAATTCGTTTCCACCCTGCCCAGGCAGAGTCTTTCCAAAGAGAAATATCCCACAACGAACACAGCCCCTCTCGATCCATCCAGCAACGCAGCGCTCTAATGGAGGCTCTGTCTTCAATTGGGTCCTTATTCATAATTTTATCAGCCCAGATATTGATCTTTTTGCCATTTCCTGGAATCCAATAGGAGTGCGCATTGATTAAGGGAGCAGCTTTAACGTACAGTTTGAGAAAAGACGAATAAGGCAAATGGATTACATTGTCTAAACAGGAGGAACGAGGACCCCTGAAATACTTTTTCCAGAGAGCCAATTGGGCCCAGCCGGGCTTGGGCGCAATGATCCTCCAAATAATCTTGGCTGCCATAGCCACGTTTTGCTAACAGAGATTTTTGAAATTCAAACCACCCTCCCTCAGAGGCTTGGAGATGGTTTCCCAGCTGATAAGGGGAATCTTGTTTTCATTCTGTTTACCTCCCTTCCAAAAAAACCTCCGCATGAATTCTTCCATTTTTTTTAATATACCTGCCGGAGCGAGAAGCACGGCGAATTGAAATAGGGGAAGACTGGAGAGCACAGATTTAATAAGGACAGATTTACCAGCAGTGTTGAGCCAGGAGAAGCCCCAGGCTTGGATCCTAGACTTGAATTTTTCCAGCTGAGGGAGCCAGTCTTTGCTTGTAGATTTCTTATGAAAAACAGGAAGGCCTAAATATTTAAAGGAGATCCAATTGGAGGAGGCAACAAAACCCAAACATCTAGAAATAGCGGAGAGCAATCTGGGCGAGGTGTTCCAGCTGTAGATATGACATTTGTTCTTATTTACAACGCTGCCAGAGACTTCACTGAAATCATCCAAAACTGCTTTAAATTTAGAGGCGGAGGAGAGAGAGGCAACTCCCAAAAACAGAGTGTCGTCCGCAAATAGGGCATGGTTTATATTTTTTACCCCTCTAGCAATACACAGTCCGTTGATATCTTGATCTTGCATCTTTTTGTCTAATAGGTAGCTGAGGACAGAGGCTTGGATGACAAAAAGCAGAGGGGAAAGAGGACACCCCTGCCTTAGCCCTCGTGAAGCTTTGAAGAAATCAGTGGCTCTTCCATTTACAAGAGGAGCGATCCATGGCTCCGAGATGCATGCCCGGATCCATTTGATGAAATTTTCTCCAAAGCCAAATTTGCTCATTACTTTTAAAAGAAAGCTATGATTTACACGATCAAAAGCATTTGCTAAATCAAGTTTAATCACCATACCTTGTTCTTTTCGAAGAAGACTTGAGTGGATTGCTTCTTGAACAAGGGTGAAATTGTCCACGATTTGCCTTCCTTGTATGAAGCCTCCTTGATTCTCCGAAATTATTTTGGGAAGAATGAGCTTCAGTCTATTTGCAATAACTTTAGTGATAATCTTGTACCCAGTATTGCATAAGGAAATCGGGCGGAATATGCTGAAATTGTTGGCACCTTTTTCCTTTGGTATTAGGGCTAGAAAAGCGGAGTTTGTGCTACCTCCTATTTTCTGAGCATTTTGAGACTTCTGAACCATTTTGAGCAGATCCTTTTCAACAATCGGCCAACAGACTTGAAGGAACCTGGCAGAGAAGCCATCCGGCCCGGGGGCCTTATTCGGATCCATATCAAAGAGGGCCTTTTTAACTTCGTCTTTGGTGACTTTGGCCTCAAGGATCTCATTCATACGAGGAGAAATTGCAGGAGGAATGATGTCAAGCAGATCTGAGTATTGGTCCGAGTCCTTATCCTCACTATACAAGTTTTGAAAGTGAGAGAAGGCTGATTTTTTAATGTCTTCAAAATCCTTGCAGATGACGTTATCCTCCTTAATCTCAGAAATAGTGTTGAAGCTTTTCCTGACTTGGGTTTGTTTGTGGAAAAAGGCAGAGTTCCTGTCCCCTGCTTTGAGCCAGAGATTTCGAGATTTTAATCTCCAGTATTCTTCTTCAGCTAGACAGGCCTTATGATAGTGTTGTTGCAAATGAGCCTCTTGGTCTAAAATCTCCTCTGTGACAATAGCGTGCTCCATATGAGATTGATGAGAGGCGAGAGAGACTTTGATGGCTTTTCTTTCTGTAGCCGGGTTGGACAGGGTTTTTGCCCATTGTTTTAGATCACCCTTTACCCTTCTGAGTTTTTCCTCCCAGATATAGAAGGGAGAACCATTGACAGGCTAACTCCAACAATCTTTGACTATTTGCATGAAGTTTGATTCCTTGACCCAGAGAGGACTAAAACGGAATGGAATAGGACCCAGGTCTAGATGGGCCAGGAGTTCGAGCTTTATAGGCTTATGGTCCGAGACGCTGTTAGCAAGGATATGCATTCTGGGTTCTAAACCTAGTAACAGAAAAGAGCTTTGAATGAAAAATCTATCTAATATGGCAGCGATATGACCAGGGCCCACTCTTTTGTTAGACCAAGAGAACTTACCGGAAGAGGGTTTGATATCTAGCAAGTCCCAGTCCTGCAGAAGATCTTCTGCCCATTCCCTTGCCGGATCACGAACAGCGCTGCCACCTCTTTTTTCAGATGAGTGGAGCGTGAGATTAAGATCTCCAGCAATAATTATATTTTCCAGATTTGTCAGGTCTGCTTGTTGCCTTATAGTATCCCAACATTCCTTTTTTTCCCCAACATTGATTGGAGAATATACATTGAAGAGGCAAAGGATTTCCTTGGTATCCAGATTTTGCATTTTCAGCAGCAACCAGTGAGTATTTCTAGCCTCAAAGGTGACTACAAATTTGTTAGGGTTCCATAGAGTGCCAATCCCTCCTGAAGCGCCTCGGGCAGAGATTGCTCTTGCTTCATTTTTGAACCAAAATTTCTTGCATGCTTGCAGGAAGACTGCGTCTTCCAACTTAGTCTCCTGGACGAGAAGTATGTCTGGAGTTTCTGTTCTTATTAAGCTTCTCATGGCTTCTTCCTTGACTTTACTCCCCATACCTCTACAATTCCAGGAGATGACCTTCATTATTTATGTTTCTGGTGGGCCCCCTTGGAGCCATGGGTCTGATTTTTCAACATCCTTGACTTTGAGGCAAGCAACTTTTCCAGAGTTGGTTGGCTACCCTATAATTTGTCCTTGTATGTTTCCTGCTCTCTTTTCTCCCGATCTGTTTTGCGACCTCTTGTGGATCTCCTAACAAAGGCCTGAGAGTCGCCTATTTCTCCTTCCTCCTCCGAATCTTCTGACTCCTGGACCTCTTCCTCGTCTTCAACAGGTATTCCTTTTGAGCTTTCTGCAGCACTTGCATCTTTGGAAGACATAGAGGGAGTCCCTTTGACCGGGGATGCTGTCTTTTGAACATCCACCTCCTGGGTGTCCTCTTGGTGCGAGCTTAGGAGTTCGAACTTGTTTTCAGAAGCGGACTTAGATGGGATCTGCTGAGAAGAGGCCTGTTGGGGACCTTTGCCACTAGGGCCTCCCGGCTTTTGAGCATTATGGGAGGTTTTGGAGCGCTTGACTTGATTCCATCCGTCCTCCTTCCCTTGCACAACCTCATTGTTGGATGGACAGCCTCTGGCGAAGTGGCCATAGACATGGCATTTCCGGCATTTGAAGGGCAGCTGCTCATAGTCCAGTTTCTGCACATGTGTCCAGCTTCCGACTTTGATTTTGATGGCCTCTGGTAGCCCAACCTCCA
Source organism: Pinus albicaulis (assembly GCA_034641835.2). Classification (NCBI taxonomy): domain Eukaryota; kingdom Viridiplantae; phylum Streptophyta; class Pinopsida; order Pinales; family Pinaceae; genus Pinus; species Pinus albicaulis. Next base: position 799,719,737 of record CM076584.1, on the reverse strand, counting down.
GATCTACTTCCACGCAGATCCTAGCGCAGTCATACTGGTCCTTGTTGTTTGCTCGATCGATGAACTTCCCAAGGGCATTTCCAATATGCATTAGAGAATCCCAATTCCAGCAGTGAACTGGCAGATTTGGGAGTCTAACCCACACCGGGACTGCTTTGGGCACATCCACAGCAGGGTCGAAGTCTGGAGTCCACTTATTTAGATACAAACCCTGGGGGCCCATGAAGTAGGGGCCGTTCTAGAAGATCAGATCTTTGTCATCTTTTGAAGTGAACTCGAAGAGAAAGTAACCTCTCCCCAAAAAATAAGAAGTAACGCTTTCTTTGATCAGAGGCGCCCAGTTTCTGTTGACCCAGCTCTCAGTGGTTTTGGGGGATGGCCAAAGCCCTGTAAACTGGCCTATGAGGGCTCGTTCAGCCAGTGATAAAGCAACCTAAATCGGAGTCTCTGCTGGAAGAGAGATCTCAGGTATTTCATCAATTTTCTTAACAAATTTCGCAGCTTCAACATTCTTCTTCTTAGGAAGCCCTGCCAATAAGCGATCGAAAGCCTCAGCAGAAGAGGGCGGGGGAGGGGCACGAGGCCCCTGGGGAGAGCCCAGCCCCTCCATGGGCACAAGCCCTAGCAAGAACGCGGCCCGGATCAAGATGCGCAGGCAGCAACGCGATCGTCAGCGCACAGCTCGAGCTCATATGCCGCTTCTATTATTCTATGGGAAAAAACAGAGATGGTATGAAGGTTATTAAGTTTTATCCAAAGTTCGAATTTCGGTGTTGAATTGTCACCAAAAAGGACACCTTACCAGACACATCTTAAGCTCAAGGGCTTTTCTTATAATTTGATTGAGTTTTTGGAAAGTGGTTGAAACTCACACACACTGAAAGGGGTTTTGAGCATATAAGAATCTCTCACACATATGAGGGCATTGGTGCATGATGTCGTAGCAAGGTTGAGTTTGTAGCTTGATGGTTAGAAGAATGGAAGATAAACAATGGATATGTAACATAAGCCCACTGCTAAGAGGAAAGGGTGACACAAATTCCAGATCTGAAATGTATAGTAAAAGAATGTTTTTAAAAGACTAAAAATAATCTCACTCTACATTTAAGAATATCATTGCAAGGAATGCTTCCAACTAACATGACCTCATGAATCAAGAATGCTTGATAAATCAAGACTGACAAAAACAGATTAATCATGCATTCTAGATCAAAAGACTTACAAGAACATGAAACGGGATTTAATTCAACCTCAAGGAATGCTTATGAACAATCTTTAATTCATATTGAATCAGGAAAGCTTGAAACAAGACTTACAAAAATAGATCAATATGTCTTGGAGGTTCACAAGGCCGATAAAAGCATGAGATAGAACTTTTATGATAAATCTGGAAAGATAGAAAAGCTATGTAAAAACAATAGGGAGAACAATACACACACCACACAGTTTGTGAGTCCTCAAGAGTGCATCTCGATATATTATCAACTCATAAATATTCAACACACTATACAATAAGTTGAACAACCAACCAACCTTTTTTCTCCTTGCATTACACAATATATATACAAAAAAGGTGTTATGTAAAAAGCCTCCATAAAAAGTGAAAATATGTTTCTGAAACTTTATTACATCCCTCTACATATAGTAGATCTTATCCAAAACATAAAAATAAAACTAAAATATAAATGAAGATAGATCATGGCAACATGGAGCTCAATGTGGTTGAGTGCTCCTCGTTGCTTGGAAAAAGCTGCCTCCACAAAAAGTGCAATCTACCAACTGAAAAGAACACCTGTACCCTTATCTGCAAAAGTGTAGGAGTAACTAACTGAAAGGAGTAACCAACTGGAAGATAACCACCTTTCAGGTGAGCAACACCTCTTGTTTTAATAGGTCTTCAATATTCGAATAAGAATAAGTACCTTGACCAAGATAAGATATTTTTCTTCGAGCTTTGAGGAGGTGCTATTATATTTGTTGATAGATGTAAAAATATTTTAAAACAAGTGCTACCAAAAATTCCTAAAAAACTTGTAACTGCTTTTGAAATTCTGCCAATGCTTTTGAAAGCGTGCTGATACTGGCCACGTGTCGAGATGAGAGTGGAGGGGAGTGAAGTGAAGCGTAGGAATGGAAAGTAAGTGAAGGGCGTGAGAATGGAACAATAATAATAACCGGGAGGAATAAGTGTATTAAAATATATCACAATCGCAATCACTGAGTGGAGCGGAGGGAATACATTATCGGGGTGGAATTGCAATGCGATAGAGCGCAATCACAAGATGGAGGCCTTATCGCATATCGGGGATCAAAGGATTATCGCATATCGGGGATTGAAGGATTATCTCATTTCGCAATTAGAGGATTATTGCATTTTGAAGGGGGAAACATGGATAATTAGCAATAAGATTTGCGATATGCGATAAGAAAAGTGACGTGGCAGTAGGGTGGGTCCTACCAATTGCATCAGGGTTTTTTAGAAGTAGGCATCATAAAGCGGTAACAAAGTGATGGAATTGCAATGTGATATATCGCATAAGGGTATCGTAATCACAAGACGGAGTAGGAAACATGGATGGTTATCAATAGGATTTGCAATATGCGATAATTGAAGTGACGTGGTAGGGAAATGGGTCCAAGTGTTATCGCAGTCGGGGGTTTTTTGGAAGCGGCAGCAGATGATAACAAAGGGATTGCGAAATAAGGTAAGGTGGGTCCACAAACTAATATGATAGTGTGGTATGACGTGGCAGTAGGCAGGTCCCACTGTTATCGCAATCGGGGATTTAAGGAGGCAAGATTAAGTGAATGCATCGATAATTTGCGATTTGTGATGAAGTAGGTCTTATTAATGGTTTTAAAGTGGAAAACCGATAAATAAATAAAGCGGCCCAAAGCGTAACAAAGGAGTTTTGAAGTGTTTAAAAGCTACAGGAGTGTAGCAAAATAACCCGACGATGAGATAACAAAGCATAAAATAATTGAATTTGGAGGGTTTAAAGTGGATTTAAATGGAATTTGAGCGCTGGACTTATGGTTTTTTTTTTTTTTTTTTTTTTTTTGAACTAATACATTTTAACCTTCCAGGACCTTCAACCATAGGCTAAGAGACAAGAGAGTATCAAAGAAACAACTAGAATAGTGACCGGAATTTGAAAAATTGCAGTGCTAATAGTGGCTCCTATTGGGGATGAAGTCCTCCCTATGAGGCTTCAAGGATCGTAGTTCCAGTGCCTTTTCCAACCCTTCTTTCTCCAACCACAAATTATGCTCGTTAACTCAGAAAGACCAGCATGCCTAGCCATTGGGTAATGGAGTCATAAGTTAGATTTCAATCTTCTGCAACTTATTTCAACACGACTAAAATACGGAAATCAAACTACAATCTAAAACTGAAAACAAATGCTCGAGTGGTGAGCTTATTCATCCTCATACTTCTAATCAGCTTAAAACTTGCCTAATCAAGTATAACTTGATTTCTAATTCAACCATAAAATCATTTGACCAGTAGAGAGAAACTCTTGCATGCAACTATTTGAAAATATGCACAAGGGATATAATATATGCAGGAAGAAATGAATTGGAAACCTATACTTACTGCTATAAACCGTGTGTGTCATTTCAACTGTTGCTATATTGGAGACGCCTGCTGAAAATGTATCCATCGAATCAACAACCGGATCATGAAACATATGAGGAATTTCTAGCTGATCCAAAAGACCAAGCTGTTTTTGTTTGAAATATGTTATGTCAATAAAACCGGGCTGCTCTTGTCCTCCTTTCAACAACTCATTAACTGCATATGTTTCATTACATTTAAGGGCAACAAAACCTTCTTTAATTTTTTTATTACTTTCTTGGACACAAAACTTGTTAGAGGCACTTAAACTAGCAGAACTAAATAGCAGTAATATATCAGGTTCCAAAGGAAGAACATCATTCTCATCAGATTCCTCATCCTAAGTACTAGGAAGAATTGGATCCGTATGAATCTGATCTGGATCCATATCTTTTTCAAACTCTTCATATTTTTTTCCATAACACAACTAGAAGAATCTATTTTATCATTCTAAACTTAACACTCAAATTCTTCGTAGCAGTTATCAAGCAAAAACTCAGATGAATATAGTACTTCACAATAATCATGAAAAAATTCATGAAATTCCCTTAAAGAAGAGATAGTACCAACAGGTAAGGACCGGAACCATTTGCGCGCATCTCCATCAAGGGAAAACACAAATATTTTCATGAGGAAATCTTCATGAAACACATTCAACAAGTGCATAAGTTAATGAAATGCAATTAGGTACTTAGAGGGATCTTCATCTTCATCTCCTCGAAACCTTAAAATATCATGTTGCCATTCTTCCGTAGAAGGCACCGTATTAGGAAAACCATGAATTGCCGAAAAATTTAAAGGAGGAAACCTTTGAGATAATATGGCAGCAAAGGCTTTCGAAATTTTGAAACTATGGATCCACTACTCGATTCTTTGTCATGGAGTCGCCAGGTGAAATATCACAATCTTATTAAAGTCGCCAATTCTTGTTCACCATCAAGAATTGATCATCAACAATAAAACCAAAAACTCGGGAGAATACTTTGTATCAAGACCTTCGTCTCCTGGCAGACGCACCAAAAGATGTTAGCGCTGGAATCAGCACTTGGATTGTGACAAGCGCCTTACCAGACACATCTTAAGCTCAAGGGATTTTCTTATAATTTGATTGAGTTTTTGGAAAGTGGTTGAAACTCACACACACTCAAAGGGGTTTTGAGTAGATAATAATCTTTCACACATATGAGGGCACTGGTGCATGATGTGGTAGCAAGGTTGAGTTTGTAGCTTGATGGTTAGAAGAATGGAAGACAAATAGTGGATATGTAAAACAGAAGCTCACTGCTAAGAGGAAAGGGTGACACAAATTCCAAATATGAAATGTATAGTGAAAGAATGCTTTTAAAAGACTTATAAGAATCTCACTCTACATTTAAGAATATCATTACAAGGAATGCTTCCAACTAACATGACCTCATGAATCAGGAATTCTTGATAAATCAAGATTGACAAAAATAGATTAATCATGCATACTAGATCAAAAGACTTATAAGAAAATGAAACAAGATTTAATTCAACCTTAGGGAATGCTTATGAACAATCTTCAATTCATATTGAATCAGGAAAGTTTGAAACAAGACTTACAAAAACAGACCAATATGTCTTGGAGGTTCACAAGACTGATAAAAGCATGAGATAGAACTTTTATGATAAATCTGGAAAGATAGAAAAGCTATGTAAACAAAGTAGGGAGAACAATACACACACCACACAGTTTGTGAATCCTCAAGAGTGCATCTCGATATATTATCAACTCATAAATATTCAACACAGTATACAATAAGTTGAACAAACAACCAACCCTTTTTCTCCTTGCATTACACAGTATATATATAAAAAAGGAGTTCTGTAAAATGCCTCCATAAAAAGTGAAAATATGTTTCTGACACTTTATTACAACCCTCTACATATAGTAGAGATTATCCAAAACATAAAAATAAAACTGAAATAGAAATGAAGACAGATCATGGCAGCATGGAGCTCGAGGTGGCTGAGTTGAGGTGGTTGAGTGCTCCTCGTTGCTTGTAAAAAAATGCCTCCACAAAATGTGCAATCTACCAATTGAAAACAACACCTGTACCCTTATATGCAAAAGTGTAAGAGAAGCTAACTAAAACGAGTAACCAACTGGAAGATAACCACCTTTCAGGTGAGCAACACCTCTTGTTTTAACAGGCCTTCAATATTCAACTAATAATAAATACCCTGACCAAGATAAGAGATCTGTCTTCGAGGTTTGAGGAGGTGTTGTTATATTTGTTGATAGATGTCAAAATATTTTAAAAGAAGTGCTGCTAGAAATTCCTAAAAAACCTATAACTGCCTCTAAAATCCTGCATATGCTTTCGAAAGCGTGTTGATACTGGCCACATGTTGGAATGAGAGTGGAGGGAAGTCAAGTGAAGCGTGTGAATGGAAAGTAAGCAAAGGGCGTGGGAATGGAACAATAAGTGGGAGAAGCTATTAAGTGGAATAATAATAAGCAGGAGGAATAAATTCATTAAAATATATCATAATTGCAATCACAAAGTGGAGCGGAGTGAACACATTATTGGGGCGGAATTTCAATGTGATATATCGTAATCGCAAAACGGAGGGCTTATCGCATATCGGGGATCGTAGGATTATCACATTTCACAATCGGGGGATTGTCGCATTTCACAATCGGAGGGGGAAACATGGATAGTTAGCAATAGCATTTGCGATATGGATAAGCGAAGTGACATGGCGGTAAGTTGGGTCCTACCAATCGCATCGAGGTTTTTAGGAGCAGGCAACATAAAGTGGTAACAGAGTGGCAGAATTACAATATGTTATATCGCATTGGGGTATCGCAATCACAGGATGGAGTAGGCAACATGGATGGTTGGCAATAGGATTTGCGATATGTGACAAGTGAAGTGACGTGGCAGGGAAATGGTTCCTAGTGTTATCACAATCGGGGTTTTTTCGAAGTGACAACAGATGATAACAAAGGATTTGCAAAATGGCGATTGCGAAATAAGGTAAGGTGGGGCCACAAAGAAATACGATAGTGCGGTATGACGTGGCGGTAGGCAGGTCCCACTGTTATCGCAATCATGGATTTAAGGAGGCAAGAGTAAGTGAATGCACCAAGAATTTTCAATTTGCGATGAAGTAGGTCCTATTAATGGTTTTAAAGCGGAAAAGCGATAAATAAATAAAGCGGGCTAAAACGTAACAAAGGAGTTTTGAAGTGTTTAAACGCTACAGGAGCTTAACAAAGGAACCCAACGGTGAGATAAAAATGCATAACATAATTGAATTTAGAGGGTTTAAAGTGGATTTAAATGGAATTTGAGCACTGGAATTTGGATTTTCGTTTTAAAAACAAAAACAAAAAACAAAACAAAAAAAACAAAACAAAAAAAAACAAAACAAAAAACAAAAAACAAAACCAACTAATAAATTCTAACCCTCCAAGACCTTCAACCATAGGTTAAGAGACAAGAGAGGATAAAAAACACAACTACAATAGTGACCAGACTTTCAAAAATTGCAATGCTAACACACAGGAATGGGAAATTTTTCTTTAATAGTGAGCTTATTGAGCTCCATATAATCCAGAAACAGGTGCCATGATCCATTCTTATTATGCACCAATACTACTAGAGCAGAGAAAGAACTTTGACTAGGTTGAATTATACCAACCTCTAACATTTCTGCAATCATACATTCAAATTCGCTCTTTTGGACATAAATATATTTGTAAGGCCTCATGTTTGGAGGAACACTTCCTGGAATCAAATGAAGAGCATGATCATTATCACGAATAAGTGGGAGTTCTTTGGGAGTTTCAAATACCTTGGAATGATTGTCCAAGACTTTTTAGAGATTTGGATAAATAGATGATTTTGATGTTGGAAATTCTAGTGAGCATAATTGTGCAATTACACCTCGTTGTTCTGTCTTTTTCATGACATTAGAGCTTATTATCTTTCTCAGCTTCCCAGCGATACCTTGTAATTCAACTTCCTTTCCTAAAAAAAAATAAAATCAAGAAAAGTTCTTGAAAATTAAAAGCTATTGTCCCCAAATATTGTAACCATTGTACTCCTAGTACAACATTAGCACCTCCCATTGGAATGGAAAGCATTGGACTATTCAATAAATAATCCCCCATGGTTAGTTTGATATTATGGCACTTTCCAGAGAAATTTATATTTCCTCCATTTACAATCATCACTTGACACTTTGGTGTTGGGTATAGGAAGCAATTCAATTCCTTGGCTACCTTACAATGAATAAAATTGTGGGTACTATCGGAATCAATCAACACTATTCCATTTTTCTTCTTGATATGTCCTTCTATATTGAGAGTTCAAGGAGTGGTAATTCCTGCCAATGCATTATAGGATATGGTCAGACTCATTTCTTCTTTCTCTAGGGTTGGTTCCTGGTGTATATCCTCTTCTTTTGAAGTTTCTTGTTCATTTTCTTCCTCCTCTTCATAATCTATGTAAAATAATTTCTTCTCGGCACACTTATGACCTTTAATGTATTTGCTATCACAATTGTAGCAAATCCCTTTTTCTCTTTTTTCTTCCAATTGTTGTGGTGTCAACCTTGTAGGTTGTGGAAGTCTAAGAGTAGCAACACTTCCATCTTTATAGATGTGAGTGGTAGGCTTCCTTGTCGCTATAATTTTACTTCCAATTTTTCTTGCCAACCTGAATGCCTTCTCCAATGAATCAGGTTCCCAATGGTGAACCTCATGTTGTATGTTATCCTTTAAATTCCCTATGAAGACATCAATAATGTGTTCCTCTGGAATATTAGTTACCCTTATATTCAATTTTTGGAAGTCCTCAATTTGCACCACCATTTAACCCTTTTGTTTGAGATTTATCAATTGGCTAAAGAAAGTGTTTCTCTTTGTATCCTCATAATGTGCTATCGTTTCCTCCATAAAATTTGACCAAGTGACAATTTTTTTATGAGACCAATGCCATCAACACCATACAAATGTATTTTGTTCTAAATATAAAGTTGCAATGCGTACCTTGTTTGTGTTTTGCACGTTATGGAGATAAAAATATTGCTCCATCTGCAGTATCCATGTAACGTGATCCTTGCCATCAAACTTCCTCATATCGATCTTTGGAATATGTTGGTTCTTCAATCCAACATTAGAGTTTATGAAATCACTATTAACATTTATTTTTTTCTCATCATGAGTTTCCTCTACTACCTTTTCGCCATTATGAATCATTTCTTGTAACTTTGTCAAACCTTCCATGTCTGCTTTTAGATCATTCTTCATGTATTCCATGTTGCCTTTCATCTTTTCATTGATCTTAGATTCCATGCCATCCATCTTAGCTTCCACGCCTTTCTTCAAACCATCCATCTTAGCTTCCATGTCATTTTTGTTACTCTTTGCGAGAGCGAAATTTGTTGCACTTGGTCTTGTAATTTTGATATATCATGTTGCATTTCTTCCCTCATGAGTCATAATAGAGTGTTTTGAAGGCTTAATGGGTGTTGATTTCTTTTTAAGGGCAATTTTAGAACCCAATGCTAATATCTATACTTCAATATGCCCTTGGAATCACTTCAAACTAATTATTCAAACAAGACATATGCAATTAAAAAAATAAAAAATACGAAACTTTTTCTTGCTTTTGAGGAGCTTGATATTGAAAGTGATGTATCTCTATAATTTTGGATCCCCAAGATTTTATCTTTGGTCCTTTAGTAACCCTCTGAATCTTCTTTCCAATGCCATGGGTTTGACCTGATTTGGATTCTTCAAGACAAAGTTATGCCCAATCTCCCACAATGACCTAATTATGGACTGGTTCAGTAGAGTGAACTTGTACGGTGCACCACATGTCATTGTTTCCTCATTTGGCTTTGAAATCGATACATAGGAAACTACAGTCCGTGATATTTTGGCCACTTTTTATAGAATTCCAATCCGATACTCAGAGAGAGAGAGTTATGATGATTTTCCCAAGGTCACCTCTTTGAGATGAAATTTAGAAACCTACAAAAACCCTAACTTCCATCGAGCATATCTCTAAAAATATTGCAAACCAAGGTCTGAAATTTTTACACGAAGTTCCTCAATATTTCTTCATAAATGATTTTTTTTTAGCTTCTGAACCTTCGTAGAAAAAAATTTATAGAGAAATTCCATGATAACCTGTTTGAAGCAGTAAAACCCTGGAATCCAAAGCTCTGATACCAATGTTACGAAACCAGCTCAAAAAATAGAAGAAAAGAGAGATCAACGACTTGGAAATAAGCCTCTTAGAGGGGGGAAACCTCCTTTATATTACATATATGAACAATTATTGGATGATACAAATGAAAAAACCTTCTTTGTCTATATAGGAGTCCATGGGATCACAATGTAATCCTAGCTGACCTAACAATATTAATGTAAGGGCACAACAATAACAATAGTGGGCTTTTATGGGGCACAATAATAACAATATGCGGACTACAAGGGTACAACAATAATAATAAGGGGGCTATACTAACAATAATAAGGGACTACACTAGTATTATAGGGACCTAACAGTTCTATAATAGCCCCATTTAAAATTCCATGTAATAAAGTTAAAAAATAGTAACTACGGTTGATGGGACACTTATTCCAAGATGAATGTTGGGAAAAAACATCCTTGCGGGTGTTCATTTTGGTTATTGTGCCTAAAGGAAATTGGCAAAGGCAAAGACAAAGGTTTTGCAAAGAAAAAATGGCATATTTGGCACATTTATTTATGAAAATAATGAAAATCATGAGAAAAAGGAGATGAAAGGTCACATGTTGCATGTGAGGAGGAAATTGAAGGAATAATGGAAAATGAAGAAAATAGAGGCCTCTTTTATAAAAAGGCTTCTAAGGATCAGTTGGTACCTTTTTTCAGTGCATTTTTGGAGCTCTCTCATTATTCTCTCTCTCTCTCTCTCTCTCTCTCTCCCTCTTTGTTGGACACTTAGAGTTTCTTGGATAATTTTGGCACTGGACCAAGAAAGGAAAGAAAGAAGGAAGAAGGAGGAAGCAAGCAATGAGGAGGAGGAATCAATCAGTTACAATAGGATTATTGGTAGGTATCGATTTGCATGTGTGTTTTCCTTCCTAGATTTGGTATGCATGGTATTGCAAGTGGTTCTTTTTTGTCTTGGCATGGGTTTTTTCCAGGTGTGACAGTGTTTTCAGACTAGCTTTTCCATTTCCGGATAGCCATGGTGTTGTGGAGTTCATATGTCTTGGTTTAGCTGGATTAACGGATGGATTCGAAGCTGAGTGAGGTGGATCTCAAAATATTATTATTATTTATGACACATAATCGATTTATGTGTTTCCTCGCGTTAGGGCCTAGTGATCTGGGTTTGGATTGTGGTAAGTCCTAAGAGGTGTTTCCTCGATTTAGGGCCTAGTGATCCGGGATTGGATTGCGGTAAATACTGAGAGGTGGTTTCCCTTGACTGGCCTAGGAATCCCTGTCAGTGAATGGTGAGATATACAATAAATCCTAGATGGTGTTGTCTCAGTTTAGGGCCTAGTGACCCCTGATTCAGATTGTGGGTTGCGGTAAAGCCTGAGATACTAGGAGACAGGAAAATTCCTCACGGTGTAGGCGGAGAGAATCTGGTGATATCCATGCTTGTGTTGGCCTAGTGATCAGGTGTATATCACGGTAAAGCCGGTTATGACATGCTAATTGTATTGGCCTAGTGATCCAGGATGGATCACAGTAAAGCCTGATTTCTATCTAATGAGGGTGAGGTGGTTTAGCCTCGGGATGCCCTAGTTGGTTCTTTCAGTTTGAGTCTCACATTCATGCTTGGAACATGGCACAAGGGTGATTGGATGAAGAGAGATTTGGCTCAGCAAATCTATGGTCGGGTGGAACGTGGAAGTCCCATCTCTAGTTGGTTTTTACACTCATTAATGAGAAGCTTATTCCTTTGGTATTTGATGCATAATTGCACTGGTTATTATGTGGATTCTATTGTTGTTGTATCCATGGTTTTTCTGTTGTTATTATGTTGGTTATAAGCATGTATTTTATTAGTGATGATGTATGGCTCTATCCATGTTTTTACTTGTAAATGAATGCACAATGTATCTATGGTCAAATAGATTGTATTGCAACTTATGATGTAAGGGAGCAATGCTTCTAGTGATTCTTAGATAAGTATGAAACCCCTATGTTTAAATCTATTGTTTACACCTGTAGATACAATGTGTGTGACATGTTTGACAAAACTCCTGTCATAGCTAGGAGGGGTTTAGATGAGTTCTTGTTGATGTGATTGCTTTTGTATCATTGTTCTGATGTTATTTACCATCCCCTTAGTTTTCATGAAGTTATGGGCGGTGACCTGGGATATAGGCCTAAAAAGGTGGTTCAAATCACGGAGTTGCAGGCACAAAAGTGAGTAATTGGGTCGCTAGCAACATGCTTGTTGTTTTGTGCCTGCGGTTATAGCCTCCTGGCCGCTGCCTTGTTGTGTTATGCCTACGGCTAAGGCTCAAAATGGTCAAAAATTCAATCTAATGCAAGGGTAAGATGCTTGAATGCTTGGGATACCTCCTGGGGATGTTGTTGATGTTGTGTAATTTTTGTGAGTCATGTTTCTGTTGGTTCCACTTCCTCAAGGTAATATAGGAGGTTGAATCTCATTATAATAGGTTCTCATCACATGTTTATGTCGGTTGGTAAGTTACTTAGGTAGATGTGGGATGAGGGTGTTACATTGTCATGTTGGGTTGCTTCTCAGTAGGTTGATCATTGTAAATACTACAACGAGCTAAGTTATAAAGCTCCATGGGCAACATGTTTTGCTTTCTCCAGACTTATTGGTTGTAGGTGTCATTGAACACTGAGGATGGTGTTCCCCCAAGGGGGAGGGTTCTATAACAACCATGGTGGAAATTCCATGTAATAAAAGTTAATAAAGGAAAAATAATAACCATTGTTATGGGACACTTATTCCAATCTTAATGTTATCCAAATACATCCTAGTGTGGGTGTTCATTTGGTTTATTATGGCTAAGGAAATTGGCGAAGGCAATGGAAAAGGCTTTGGAAATGCCAAATGACATTTTTGGCAATTTATTTATGGAAATAATGGAAATTAAGAGAAAAGGAAGGTGAAAGGACATAGGTTTCATGTGAGGAGGAAATTGAAGGAAAATAATCGAAAATGAAGAAAATAGAGGCCTCATTAAAAAGAAAGGCTTATGAGGATCAACTGGTACCTTTTGTCAGTTCAGTTTTGGAGTTGTCTTTCACACACTCCTGGACACTTGGAGTTTTCTTGGAGCACTTCAGCATTGGATCAAGAAAATAAAAGAAGGCAAGAGGAAGCAAATATCGAGCAAGGAAAAGCAAGATCAAGTGGCTACAACCAGATTATTTGTAGACATCGAGTTGCACGTATGATTTCCTTGCTAGTTTTGACATGCATGGTTATGCATGTGTGTTCTTGGTTCTCTTGTTGTCATGGGCATGGGTTTTTCCAGGTGTGGAAATGTTCTTTAGCCTTGCCTTGCATTTCTGGATAGTCATGGTGTAATGGGGTTCTCATATTTTGGTTGAGCTGGATTACCAAATGGATTCGAAATTGAGTGAGGTGGTATATGAAAGAACGAATAGATGGCCAAGTGATACTTGAAACGGATTGTGGATTGCAGTAAATCCTTGGCCAAGTAACCCCTGAATCGGACTGTGGGTTGTGGTAAAGTCAGATATTGTGTGCCTCGGTGGGCCTAAGAATCCTTGACCGGTGAATGGCAGGATATATAGTAAATCCTATAGGTGTGTGCCCTCGATCATGCCTAGGAATCCTTCAGTGAATGGTAGGATATACATTAAAGCTTGGAGGGTGGAGTCTTGATTAGGCCTAAGGATTCTTGATCGTTGGATGGCAGGATGTACAGTAAAGCCTAGGGAATAAGAGACAGGAAAATTCCTCAACCTGTCGTTGGAGAAATCTGCTGGCGTCCATGCTTGTTTAGGGCTGAGTGATATGGTGAGAATTGTGGTAAAGCCTAGTTCTATTGATGACGGGGAGGCGGTTTAGCCTTAGGAAGCCCTAGTTGATTTCTAGTTATGAGTCCCACATTCATGCTTGGAATATGGCACTGGGGTGACTGGCTGAAAGAAATATTTGGTTCAGCCAATCTATGGTCGATTGGTACATGGAAATCCCAAACCTAGTTGGATTATGCATTCATTAATAAGAGTTTCTTCTCCTTGATATTTCATGTGTAAATGTATTGGCTCATATGCGGCATTTATGGTTGTTGTATCTTTGTTAATTCTGTCGGTTATGAACATGTTTTATGACAGGTATGATGTATGGCTCTCATCATGTTTTGGTTGATAAATGAATGAACAATGCACATATGACCTAGTGGATGATAATGCAACTAATGCTATAAGGAATTAATGATTCTTTACTAATCTCATATAAGTATGAAATCCCTATGATCAAATATATTGTTATGAACTATAGATTACATAATTGTGACATGTTTGATGAAATGTATGTCATGGATAGTACGAGTCCAACCAAGTCGTTGATCAAATGTTTGCATTATTACATTTGTTTTAGTGTTATTTATCATTTCTGAAAGTCTCGTTATAACAACCCTGGAAAAAAATTTCATGTACAAATATATAAGACCATGGTGATGGGACACACATTCCAATTTGAATGGTGGGAAAAACATCCTAGTGGGTGTTCATTTCGATTAATATGGCTAAGGAAATTGGCAAAGGAAAAGGAAAAGTCTTTGAAAAGGCAAAATGGCATTTTTGGCACATTTATTTATGAAAATAACGGAAATTAGGAGAAAAGGAAGGTGAAAGGTCACATGTTTCATGCGAGGAGGAAATTGAAGGAAAATAATGGAAAATAAAGAAATTAGAGGCCTCATTAATAAAAAGGCTTCTGAGGATCAGTGGGAAAGGGTTGTTTAGTTCAGTTTTGGAGTTATCAATTTTCTCTCTCCCTCATACTCTTGAGCACTTAGAGTATTATTGGAGCACTTTTGGAGAGTGTGGCATATTTGGAGATTTTGATCAAGAAAGAAAAGGAAGAGCATGAAAGCGCAAGAGGACATCGAGATAAACATATACAACAGGTTTTGAGTGCAGGTACCAAGTTGCATGTATGTTTTCCTCACTAGTTTTGGCATGCAGAGTGTATGCATGTGGATTTACTAGCCTTGCCATTTCCTCGACAACCATGGTATTGTGGGTTTATTTCCATTGATTGTTTTCTGGTTGGTTCTCATGATTCCTTTAGCTGTTGGGTTGAATTATTAGTTCCCGAAAGCCTTGGTTGTACAAACGCTCTAGAAGCCCGACGGACAACTATGGGTTGAGTTACTAGTCCTAGAAGCCTTGGTTTGACAAACACTCTAGAAGCCCTAGGTGGGTTGAGTTACTAGTCCTAAAATCCCTAGTTGGAATAACACTTTGGAAGCCCTATAACAGTTGGGGTTGAGTTACTAGTCCTGGAAGCCCTGGTTGGAACAAACGCTCTAGAACCTTGGAGCAACTTAGATAGATACCAATCTGTGATGGTTATTGATGTCCAACCATGAGGTGGAATCATTGGTTTGGGGTTGAGATAGTTCGGTCTCTGGAGCCTTGGTTTGGTGTTGATTGATGTGTTTGATAAATTCATACATTCATGCTTGGCCTATGGCATGGGGCGATTGGCTGAAGTGATATCTAACTCAACCATGTCTATGGTCGAGTGGAACACGGAAGTCCCATTTTGGGTTGGTTTTTACACTCATTGATGAAAGGTTCATTGCCTTGGTATTTGATGTGTATATGCACTAGTATATATATGGATTCTACTGCTGATATATCCATGGTATTTTTGTTGGTATTATATTGGTTATAAGTATGTATTATGACATTGATGAGGTATGAATCTCTCCATGTTTTTACTTGTAAATGAATTTTATCTATGTTAAAATTGATTGTATTATAGCTTATGATGTAGGGAAGCAATTCTTCTTAGTCATTCTCATATAAGAAAGAGACCCATTTGTTTAAATTTGTTGTTTATACATGTAGATGTTATGTTTGTGACATGTTTGATGAAATGCCTGTCATGGTTGGGTGCGGTCAGATGAGTTCTGGTTGATGTGATTTCTTCCATATGTTTTTTTTAATGTTAATTACCCTCTCTTGAAGTTACAGGAAGTTCAGGGCAGTGACCTGGGCTCAGAAGCTGAAAATGTGGCATATATCCCAGAGCTATAGGCGAAAAAATCATTGTTTGGGCCTTAGATGCTACCTTGACAAGGCTAGCCCGTGGCTATAGGGTCTATAGCCACTACCTTGCCCTTACAAGCCCACGGCTTAGCCTCAAAGTGGCTAAAATTCAGTCCCCCCTCAGGGAACAGGGCCCTGGAAGGTTGGGTTACCTCATGGGGATGTCAATGATGTAGTGTAAGGTGTGTTTTTGGTGTTTCCATCGGTTCCACTTCCTTAAGGTCATCTAGGAGGTTGAATATCATGTTAGTAGCCTCTCATTACATGTTTACCTTGGTTGTCCGGTTACTTGGGTAGATGTGGGAAGAGGGTGTTACAGAGTGGTATCAGAGCCAAGCTCAACCCTTGGACTGGATGGGCGGTGTGTTGGTCATGCTTTTATGATGATTTATTATGTGTTTTCATACCCATGTTGTATGTGGTTGATACATCCATGTTGTGTTGACCATGGGGGCAGTGGTGTCACCATGGATGTGCTTATGGTGTTGTCGTCAATATGTTGTCATGAATGTATGTTTGATTGTGCGTTGTTCTCGCTTATGTATTGTCCATTCATGCTTGCTTATATGTTTCTACATATTGTACATGCATTTCTTGCTTATGAAAGGTCACATATTGGTCATGCTTGCATGTCATCTGTGTATGCTTGCTTGTGTAATGTTATATGTTTAACACGCATTGGTCGTTCATGATTAGTTATACATGTAAAGTGGGTGCATATGGTCAAGTTTGCATTGGTTTGGTTGAGGTTGTTGTGCATAAGTTCATTGTATGCAATTAGGCCATCATGATGATATTGGTTTGTTATGATGCTAATGTGTTGGATGAGATAGAGTACGAGATGCAAATCATCAAAGTGAAGTTGCAGCATTGGACCTCGAGGCAAGATTAGATCGTCATACAAGTTGTATGTTTGGCATGTAGGTATGTGATTCATGGTTGTTGTAAGCATTAGGGTTACCTATATGTTTGTCATTCTATTATTACTATGGTGATGTGTATGCCTATTATTCTATTGATGTTATGGTTAATTACATGATAGATGCTACTGAATTAGTCTGATCATATGTACACATGTCAATTATTCAAGAATGGTATTAACTTTATGATTATGTTATATGTCATTGATGAATATGTTAACTTGTAGTTAACTCAATCACTATGTTATATGTTGTTGGTGATCATGTTATATGTTAATTTATTGTTGTGGTATGGAAATTAGCTTGATGACTAGGTTACATATTGTTAACGAGTGCGATATATAGCTTGTTGTTGGTATATGCTAGTAACTTGATGATTAGGTTTATTTCATTAAGATCTTGATGTTATATGTATCATATTGCCTTGGATTGCCATATGTAGATGGTTAGGTTTATTACGTTCATGTATGAATCGATATAATTGTGATATTGTATTACCATGATTTAGGCTGACTGTGCATATGTGATTGTTATGCATGAATGACAGTTGATTGCGAGTTTATGGTGTGAACATGTTATTTAGTTACTTTTATGGATACCTTGATATTATTTATCTTGAGTTGAGGTGTTATGAAGTTATATTGTACTAATCTAGATTGATTGTGTAGACAAGATAGCCTCCCCTAAGATACATTGATGTATTAGTTTGCTTATGTCGTATACTTGGTGCTTGATTGTTTTGAGTGTTTGATTATGTCATCTAGTTGATCTATTTAACATGGTACGTTTGCAAGTTGTTTGAATGTTTGATTAGTTGCATGATATAAGTTTTTATCTATAATATTGCAGGAAGGAATGATCTTGCTTTAAGATGGTTATGCTAACACATATGTGTTGAGATAGTCAGTATATACTTGAGTGTCAGTAGGAGATAGTTGTAGCATTATGTATCATGACCGATGAATGTGAGCTTATTATTGGTTATGACATGGTTGTTATTATGGGTAAAATTTGATTTCGAATTGATAGATATGTTGCCTTGACGTTTGGTACATATGGCTGACATGTGTGTTTAGTCACAGGTCAGCCTGCTTGGCACAACAAGGTAAGGTAAAGACCATGTTGTATGTTTATTTGTGCAATGACAGTTATGTGTTTATGGTAGTATGATGCAGGGATTACATGGCAAGAGAGACTGTTATGAAATCTTGAAGAAGGCTCAAGTTGAGATTTCCTTGGGAACTGTTCAGTGATCAAATGTACTCTTTCAGGTTTACTTAGTAGTGGTCCTAGGTCAAATTTTCATGTTTCAAGTCAGTTTTCAAATAAAATTTTGCTCACTGAATATGTCTAGGTATAAAATGCTATTCCATTCACTCCATTCATGGTCATCATTATTTCAGAGTTCATTTCACCCATCAATCATCTAGGGTCCAAGGTCATTCACCACACCTTCATTTAGGTCAGAGTCTAGGTCTCATTTGTTTCGCCACCATAAGAGTCAATTATGTCATAAAAGAAAGCGAATGAAATCTCATTCTCACCATACAATTAATTTGCATAGGGAGTTAGAAAATTTAGCTAAATAAGTAAATATATCCTCTCTTCTCACCATCATACTCCATAGCTACCATGGGTTAAAGAAATATAAGCAAATTTGTGCCAACACTACCTATGTACGCTTCTAGGTGTATTGCGCAGGTGTTGCGCTTTTGGTGTTTGAGCTCCAAATCAATTCTCCAAGGTTCAAAACCACTGCAAAAAGGTTCATAAACTTCCTAAACAGTAATTGGACACCCTCCATACCTCTCTCAAGTCAAAATTCATAAGCAAATGAGTGGTTTCCTTCATTAGGTTACCTCCACTGCATTTTTGGTGTTTTTCATATTATGTTTGTTTTAGCTGATAAAACCCTAATATAACCATACAAAACATTCATATAACCTTCATACACCATAAACTAACATCTCCTGTCACTCCCATCCCTCTTTTCCATCAAGTTCATTAAAACCCTAATTTTCACTACATTTTGGCAGAAAAACTAGTGAAACCTTGTGTTCTGATCTTTTGGGCAGCATTCACATGCCCATTCCCCAAAATTCCACTTTCATCTTGTAGCCAACTCATCATCATACCTCCCCAAATTTTTAGGGATTTTTCCCTAACTTCCTTCCACTTCATTTATGTCCCTAAAACCACTCTACCATTATTCCCTGTTTTCCTAATTTTCCACCTTCCCTATCCACTACATCAAGCTAGGGCTTTCCTTATTGAAAAAAATCATGGAGGGTGAGAATAAGGTCCATAAGGGAGGCCACCATTCCAGGTTTGAGCCAACTAATACCCATGGCATCATTTTTAGAGCTTTGTGATCAAGCCAGGGTTTACATTGCACACAGGGACAATTTGGCTTCAAAATCGGTTTCTGGAGTAATGGAGATAAATTTTACAAAAGTGAAAGAGGTTTTTTTCAATAATACGAAAAATAACAAAATGATCCTTCAGTTTATGCACAGGTGTTATGGTTTTAGAGAAATTCTCAAAATATAGTTGCTCAAGGTCATTTTCTGCACTTTTGGACAGGTTGTCTTCAAATCAATTTTTAGGGGTTTAGAGCAGGTTTTTGCAGTTCTTGATGACTCCATTATATAGAATACATCCTAATATTTCCAACCATACCACTTTCAACCCCAAAATCCTCTGGGAAGGCCTCCAAACTCCCTCTTAAAGTAGGTGCTACGCTTTACAATTTTTGAGGGATCAACTTCAAACTTGGATTCTTAGCAAATGGGAAAGTCTTTTAGAAAATTTGAGGAGGTTTTTGTTCATAACATACCAAAGAAAAAAATCCTCTCTCATTTTTACAAAAAACGTTATGGCTGTAGAGATATTGATCCATATTTAAGCCATATTTTTGCATATTTTTGGCAATTCCTTTGTTACGTTTCTGAGCCAGTTGTTACGCTTCTGTAACTTGGTTTTTCAACTCCAGAAAGGGTATGGAATTAGGTTTTTGGCTTCAAATCTCTTCAAAAAAGCTCAAGTATTGTGACCATTACTCTTTGGACCCCTCACAAAAAATAAGTCATTACTCTCATACCCTCCCTTGGTCAAGTTATTGAGTTTTCAATTCATTTTCATGCTTACTCTATATTTCTCCATATCATCACTTCTCCATGACATAGAAGGACTTCATTTGTATAAACCCTAACCTACTCCAGCTAAATAAACCCTAACCCTAGTACTTAAACACTACCCTACACCTCTTATATACCTCATCCTCACATCTCCCACCTTCCATATCATCCCTAACAACCATTTTCACGAAACCCTAAATTCTAGCTAATTTTCATAGTGAAAAATTGGGAATTTCCTGTGTTTTCACCACCCTCCTCACATCCATTTCACTTCATTCCACCCACAATATGGATCTAAAATTCCACCTTATCTATTGATTTTTTTGTATAATTTTCCCTAGCTCCATAACCCTCCATCTCACCCTCTAAACCTTCCCCATCCCTACACTTTGTTTTTTCCAGATTTCACTACATATACCCATCCCATCAACATAATAGGGTTTTCATACTTCTAGTGATAAAAAGTATGGAGAGTGAGAATAAGAGCTTCAAGGGAGGGTGCCACCTCAGGTTACAACCCTTCACCATTCATGAAATCAATGCTTCACCCTTGGCCAAAAGATGTTTTGAGAGGACTGGATGTTTGATGTTCCATGAGAAGCTAAAATGAAGCATAAAGAGAAAGATAGATTGGATTTGTTGGTTGAAGCTTCCTTGGTTGTTTATCCCATCACTCACAGGTGCTACATAACCAATTTTGATAATTTTTGAACAATTTTGATATTTTTTGTGATTTTTGCACAATTCTGGAAATTCCTCATCACAAAAGCGTCGCAAACTTTTGTTACGCTTATTTTGGGGGCATCAAAATGATGATTTATCTACATGGTTGGATGAATTTTGATGAGTACATTATAGATCAGGAACCCCCTTGGCATGAAAAGCTTTAATTTTGAAGAAAAATCCCAAAAACCAATCAATTTTCATGTTTCTGCCACCTTTTTGGAGCCTCTGTTACGCTTTTGGAGTAACCTTGGGAGAATGGATTTTTGGAGGCCTTCCTGTGGGTCATTTTGCAAAATTCAAGATGTTATGGGAACTAGACATAAAGGGATATTTGAATTTTCTTTCATAAGTGGATTTTGACTCATAAAAGTGCCTCCAAACTTCTGCTACGCTTCTGCAAAATTATGTTACCCTTCTGTCATAAATGTTACAAATCAGCATCGGATTCCTCGGGACACTTGTCAAGCTCAGAAAATGTCACAAATTCACGGTTTTTCTATCTTATGAGTTGGAATTAGAGTTATTGAATTGGTTTTTTCCTCCTATCATGAGGGAAAATGTAATTTGATGTAAGGGACAAACACTCCTATTTCATAGCTGAAATTTAGGGAATGGTTTCTAACCTCCCTAGAATCTAGGAAATGACTCATCTTGTGTATTTATGATCCATTTTGGATGTGATTTTGACCTAATGAGGTTTCATAGTCCATACTTTCTATAATTATATTCTTTTACTCTTTTGTGGGGTTGGATAGTCTCATATTTTGCAGTGGAGCTCTTGTAATCAACAATTTGGAATGAAATTAGAGACAAATTTGCAGAACTTGTGTTGACATACTTCTGATATGCATTGGAGCATTTGTTCTTCTTATGTATGTTTATATATTCATGCTAAATTATATATATATTATTCTTTCATATATGTTTATCTTGTAATTTTATGAGCATAAATCATGCTTGTTCATGCTCTGTTTTGGGCAAGGTTTACATTGCTATGTCTATTTGCTTCTAAATGAATGAATTCACCTCAGTGCTCATTCAAACTCTCTTTAATTTCATCCTATACTCAATGACCTATTAAACATGCTTTCAAAATACCTATCTAGCCTCACATACTCTCTGCAAATTGACCTTGGAATTCAAACCTAAAAAACCTTACACAAAATCTTCTCACTGACTTTTCTATCCAGCACTAAAAACATCGAACAAATCCTATTTACTGAGTTTACATCCCTAGCCTATGATAATTAGATACTCAGTCATTCCTTTGACTGTAAAAGTGACAACGAGAGAGCCCTCTCTGGTCCTGGTAGGGCTAGCTACCAGACATAAAGCCTGGTCTATGGTTACCTTTCTTCAATCCTATTTTCAGCCTTGGGAAGTTGGGGAGAGTGATAAAATTTTTGGCATTGTTTCCGGGGAGTGAAGGTTAAATATTTCTTGGGAAAGAACGAAAAATATTAACTCTTGTTGATGGTGAACAGTGGTCAGGAACAAGAAAGGTTGTGCATCTTTCACGGTGACTCCACTGTTAAAAAACCAGTAGTTTCAAAAACTATTGGTGACTTCGCTATTTTCAAGATGGATTCAACTGCAAGAAGGAATTTTAGGTATGCTCCTATGCATTGAGATCGTGCTCCAGGCTTTCCAAATATTATGCCTTAGGTAGATTGGAAAACATATTTGCCAAAATTCAGAGATGGAAAAGGTGATGATGCTACACTTCATTTAATAAGATTTCATATGCATGTTCGTAAGTCGGAGATTAATTTTCATTAATATTATTTAATGAAGTTGTTCATGATCACATTAGAAGAAAAAGCACCGTTTTGGTTTGAAATCTTGCCTCCTGCTTGTATTTATTCTCTCAAGGATTTTCACTTAGTATTTTTTGAGCAGTATAGAGAAACCTATCCTTCTTTGCTTTTGATTTAGGATTGTTGTGATCACTTTGAGAATTTTATTCAAGAGCTATAAAGTGCTTATAGTGATGAAGAGTTTATGGATGATTAACTTCTGTATGCTTTGAATGAAAACCCTTTTTACCGCCATGAGAAGATCATGGATGACAACAAACTTGAGCAGAATTCTTCAAAGGCTGACATTGATCTTCCATCTTTCGAAGTTGATGATAATTTGCAGCAGTCTTGCGAATCTTCAAGCGATCAAGATATATATTAAGATGTTCTATCCAACTACCCTTCATGCCTATCCTCTTTTGAGTTTTTAATTCAGGAAGAATTATGCGCAGATCATAATTTTAAGTTTGCTTGTAAAGAAACTCTAAAGAGTCATGATTTATCCGTTGAGGTCAAAAACAATATACAACAGGTTTGTTGTCTTGAGTTTGATGAACATGTTCAGCAACCTTCAAAGGATCAAGATGAAGAGTTTTTTCAAAGCCAAAAAAATTATCTTTCTGATAGACATGAAAATCCACTTCTAGATATTTGTGTTAATGATGATTTGGCTACCTCAATTGAATATCTGCAAGGACATACAAATCTTGTCTCTGATCTGGATGATATGGAAGATCACATTTTTACATTTCTATTTAAGAGGGATCAACTAAATGAAGAATAACAATCAACAATTATATTTGAAATCATTTCCCTTATTCTCGCTTATCAACAAGAGGTAATGTTTCATGATTTTCAAGACCCCCTGGGCAGTCTTTCGGAAGCATCAGAAAAGATGGAGTTTGTTTTATTTGCCAATGCAAAGATTGGTTTCAGTATTCAGTGGGGGTTTTCATTACCACAGGGCTTTTCTTTTGAGGAAAGTAGGAGGAGCACGAAATCAGATAGTCATTTGCTTTCATGGTTGCATTGGATCTTCGACTTCACTTGATCAAGTGATTTATTGATCATTTAGAGTAGGTAAGGTGCGATGAATAAGCTCAACAATCTGATCATATTTTTCAATGTCAGTTTCCAGTAGAATTTGCAGTTGATGATGTACGATTCAGTTTTCAGTTTGATTTGAATCAGTTTTAGGATTGTAGCTGCAGTGACTCCATTGCCCAGTGGATGAGGCTACTTGGTGTACGGTGTTCTTGACACCTACTGAAGGAGCTGCCATCCCCATCTGGAGCAATGTTAGTTTCCAAATGTTTAGTGATCAAATGTACTCTTTCAGGTTTACTTAGTAGTTGTCCTAGGTCAAAATTTCATGTTTCAAGTCAGTTTTCAAATAAAATTTTCTGAATATGTCTAGGTCTGAAATGCTACTCCCTTCACTCTATTCATAGTCATGATTATTTCAGTTGTCATTTCATCCATCGATCACCTAGGCTCTGAGGTCATTCACCACACCTTCATTTAGGTTAGATTGTAGGTCTCATTTGTTTCACCACCATAAGAGTCAATTATGTCATAAAATAAAACGAACAAAATCTCATTTTCACCATACAAGTCATTTACATAGGGAGTTAGCAAATATATGGAAACAAGTAAAGAGCTCCTCTCTTCTCACCATCATACTCCACAGCTACCATGGGTTGAATAAAAATAAGCAAATGTGTGCCAACACTGCATGTGCTACGCTTCTGGGTGTGTTGCGCAGGTGCTGCACTTTTGGTGTTTGAGCTCCAAATCAATTCTCAAAGGTTAAAAACCACTACACAACAGTTCATACACTTCATAAATAGTAAGTGGGCACCCTACGTACCTCTCTCAAGTCAAAATTCATAAGCAAATGAGTGGTTTCCTTCATTAGGTTACCTCCAATATGCTTTTGGTGTTTTTAATCTTTTGTTTGTTTCAGCTAATAAAACCCTAATATAACAATATAAAACCTTCATATAACCTTCATACACCATACCCTAACATATCCTATCACTCACAACCCTATTTTCCACCAATTTCATTAAAACCCTAATTTTCACTACATTTTGGTAGAAAAACTAGTGAAACCTCGTGCTCTAACCTTTTGGGCACCTTTCACATGCCCATTCCCAAAAAATCCACTTGAATCCTATAGCCAACTCATCACCCTACCTCCCCAAAATTTTATGGATTTTTCCCTAACTTCCTTCCACTTCATCTATCCCTAAAACCACTCTACCACTATCCCCTGTTTTCCTAATTCTCCACCTTCCCTATCCACTACATCAAGCTAGGGCTTTCCCTGTTGAAAAAAACCATGGAGGGTGAGAAGAAGTTCCATAAGGGATGTCACCATTCTAGGTTTGAGCCAACTCAGATCCATGGCATAATTTTTAGAGCTTTGTGATCAAGTCGGGGTTTACATTGCACATAGGGACAATTTGGCTTCAAAATCAATTTCTGAAGTAATGGAGATGAATTTTACAAAAGTGAAAGAGGTTTTTGTCAATCATAGGCCAAATAACAAAAATCTCCTTCAATTTATGCACAGGTGTTATGTTTTTAGAGAAATTCTCAAAATAAAGTTGCTCCATGTCATTTTCTGCACTTTTGGATAGGTTGTCTTCAAATCAAATTTTCAACCATACCACTTGCAGCCCAAAAATCTTCTGGGAAGGCCTCTAAACTCCCTCTCAAATTAGGCGTTATGCTTTTGCTCAGAGTGCGCAATGCTTGTACAAATTTTGAGTAATCAACTTCAATCTTGGATTCTGAGCAAATGGGAAAGTATTTTGGAAAAATGGAGGAGATTTTTGTTCATAACATGCCAAAGAACTAACACCTCTCTCGTTTAATATATATATATATATATAATAAAAAATAAAACAATTATGGTTAGAGAGATATTAATCCATATTTAAGCCCTATTTTTGCAGATTTTTGGAAATTCCTTTGTTACGTTTCTGAGCCAGTTGTTACGCTTGTGGGAAGTGTTTTTGCACTTTTGTAACTTGGTTTTCACCTCCATAAAGGGTCTAGAATTAGGTTTTTGGCTTCAAATATCTTCAAACAAGCTCAAGGCTTGTGACCATTACTCTTTGGACCCCTCATAAAGAGTAAGTCATTACTCTCATACCCTCCCTTGGTCAATTTATTGAGTTTTCAATTCATTTTCGTGCTTACTCTATATTTCTCCATATCATTACTTCTCCATGACATAGAAAGACTTCATTTGAATAAATCCTAACCTACTCCAGTTAAATAAATCCTAACCCTAGTACCTAAACACTATCCTACACCTCTCATATACCTCATCCTCACATCTCCCACCATCCATATCATCCCTGACAACCATTTTCATGAAACCCTAAATTCTGGCTAATTTTCACAGTGAAAAATTGGGAATTTCCTGTATTTTCATCTTTTCACCACCCTCCTCACATCCATTGCACTTCATTCCACCCACAATATGGAGCTAACATGCCACCTTATCGACTGAATGTTTTTTATAAGTTTCCCTGGCTCCATAACCCTCCATCTTGCCCTCTAAACAAGCCCCATCCCTGCACTTTGTTTTTTTCTAGATTTCACTACATATACCCATCCCATCAACATACCAGGGTTTTCATCCTTTAAGTGACAAACAATATGGAGAGTGAGAAGAAGAGCTTCAAGGGAGGGTGTCACCTCACGTTATAACCCTTCACCATGCATGAAATAAATGCTTCACCGTTGGCCAAAATATGTTTTCAGAGGACTGGATGTCTGAGGTTCTATGAGAAGCTCAAATGAAGCTTAAAGGGAAGGATAGCTTGGATTTGTTGGTTGAAGCTTCCATGGCTATTTATACCATCACTCACAGGTGCTACAGAACCAATTTTGAGAATTTTTGAACAATTTTGGTATTTTTTGTGATTTTTGCAAAATTATGGAAATTCCTCATCATAGAACCATAGAAAACTTTTGTTACGCTTATTTTGGGGGCATCCAGATGATGATTTATTTACATGGTTAGATGCATTTTGATGAGTAAATTACAGATCATGACCCCCCTTGGCATGAAAAGCTTTAATTTTGAAGAAAAAGCCCAAAAACCACTCATTTCTCATGTTTCTACCACCTTTGTGGAGCCTTTGTTACTCTTTTGGAGTAACCTTGGGAGAATGGAATTTTGGAGGCCTTCCCGTGGGTAATTTTGAAAAAATCAAGATGTTCTGGAAATTAGACACACATGGATAGTTGACCATTCTTTAATAAGTGGATTTGGACTCCTACAAGTGCCTGCAAAATTATGTTACACTTCTGTAAAATTATGTTACCCTTCTGTCAGAAATGTTACAAATCGGCATTGGATTCCTCGAGACACTTTTCAAGCTCAGAAAGTGTCACAAATTCAAGGTTTTGATGTCCTATGAGTTGGCATTATACTTATTGAGTTTTTTTGTTCCTCCTATCATGACGGAATATGTAATTTAATGTAAGGGACAAACACTCCTAGTTCACAGCTGAAATTCAGGGAATGGTTTCTAACCTCCCTTTAATCTAGGAAATGACTCATATTGTGTATTTATGATCCATTTTGGATGGGATTTCAACCTGATGAGGTGTCATACTCCATATTTTCTATAAGTAAACTCTCTTTAGTCTTTTATGGGTTGGATAGTCTCACATTTTGCAGTGGAGCTTTTGTAATCAGCAATTTGGAATGAAATTAGAAACATATTTGCAGAACTTGTATTGAGATACTTGTGGTGTGCATTGGAGCATCTGTTCTTCTTATGTATGTTTATCTATTCACGCTAAATTATATATCTTCTTCTTTTATATATGTTTATCTTGTAAGTTTATGAGCATAAATCATGCTTGTTCATGCTCTACTTTAGGCAAGGTTTACATTGTTATGTCTATTTGATTCTAAATGAATGAATTCCCCTCAGTGCTCATTCAAGCCCTAATTCATTTTATCCTATACTCAATGACCTATTAAACATGGTTTAAAAATACCTATCTAGCCTCACATACTCTCTGCAAATTGACCTTGGAATTCAGACCTAAAAAACCTTACACAGAGTCTTCTCACTGACTTTTCTATCCAGCACTAAAAACATCGAACAAATCCTATATACTGAGCTTACATACCTAGCCTAAAATCATTAGATACTTTTTCATTCCTTTAAATGAAAAAGTGACAACAAGAGAGCCCTATCTGGTCCTGGTAAGGCTAGCTACCTATTGTGGCCAGCAACAACCCCCCTTATTATTTAGTATTATCACTAATACTAAATAAGTGGGGGCCCTTAGTCAAAAAATTTTAAAATCGATTAGTGCTTGTATTTCCTTTTTTCAATAAAACTTATTATCATAGACTTAAGAGAATACCCCTTGAAAAAACTAAAAAACTTAAGTTTTATGGTAAGATAGAATAAAAATCATTCCTTAAAGTAATATCGCATCGCAAAAAGGTAATGGATACCTCCTTACAAGCAGAATTCTAAGATTGTGAGATCGCAATGCGAAACTATGCACTAAAAACATTCATCGCATCGCATGCCTCAAATATCACTTACAAAACCTCAAAACTGTCGATATGCGATGGTGCATATCGCAAATTGCATTTCGCAGAAAAAAAAAAAAAATAAAAAAAATAAAAAAAAAAAAATAAAAAAAAATAAAAAAAAATAAAAAAAAAAAATTAACGGATGATTGTCATATATTGCGATACAACGATTTTGCGATATTGCGGTATTGTGATATTGCGATTCCACGAGATTACAATCTGCGATACTGCGATCTGCGATATTGCGAAGCAAATCGCAGATCGCCTTATCACAAATCTTTAGGGCTCATTGTACGAAAAATATTTTTCCATAAATCGAGGCCTGGTTATGCGCTTTAATGTTAATCAATGAATTGGTTATCAATCATTAATGAAATATGGTTTTGTTATGATCAAAGAAACATTTCACGTAAGGTGGTATATTTTATATGTCTTCGGCATTTAAAAGCTTTCTCGTCACCTTTTTCTTGTCATTATTCTCACTTCATTTGTAAACTACAGGAACGAAGAACAGAGAACTATACAAAGTAGTATTCAGGATATTATGGGAAAGAAAGACAAGGCTCTGAGTTCTTAAGACAAAGAAATGACGCCCTTATATACAGACACCACCTGTAACAAAGATGATGGTATTACTACTTGGGAAGGCATGTACATTCTACTTGACAAAGATAATCCCAGAGTAATGGAGGTTACAACTACTACAAGTTCATATGGGTCTTCTGAGGCGTCTATTACAGAGCTAGCTTGCTCGTTCTTACACCGGATAGCGGCAAGGCCCAAAATTCTTCCAAACATGGACATGGTTAAATGGGTATTGGACAGCACTGACATTACAAACAGACAGTTTAAGTCTCAGGGTCAAGAACTCATTGGCTCATTCACTCCACAAGATTTGAGACTCATGTATCATTTACCAGAGCCACAGGCGACTTATAACAAACAGTTCATGGAGAAGTTTGCTAAAGAAAATGAAAATCTGGCAGAATGCACCAAGGACTGGTCAAGGAGGGATGAACCACTTAAAAAGGACAAACATGGTATGTATAGTATTGGTTCTCTCACCTCCCCGTATTGCTTTGCTGCTGTTATGCTCTGTAGGCTTTTTGGGAAGCCAGACATTAATAAATTTTCATCTGAATGGCTACCATTATTGAATGCCGCTATTAATGCTACTGTTGTGGATTGGGCTAAGATATTATCTGATAACTTAGCCACAACCATTTTGAATTACAGGTCTAAAAGAACTGTTTCTCAGAGAATTTATCCCCCTTTTTACTTATCTGCATATGTGATGGATTCAATCTGTTATATTTCCAAGTTTCCTTTGATGGGTTGGAAATGGACGACTCAAGACCCCTTACCCATTCATATTTATCATAAAGAATTGTGGGATTCCAAGTTCACTCCGTATTTTTACAAGATTTGTCATGGAATTATGTTTCCCCTGTACAAAATGTTATATGATAAAGACGCTCCAAGATTTTCTCCAGAAGCAGAGGTAGATATACTCCCTGTCGCGAGATGGTTTGGAGAAGAACTGTTTACATATGTCAGGGTATTTGGAAGTCTCACTTCCCATCATGTCGTACCTTTGTATGTTCTTGATAAACTCATGGCACGAGAAATTGCTTATCAAACCTGCGGAGAAGGAGGTTTGACTAAAGATTTGAAGGACAAAAAGAAGGCTATTTGGCCACAATTTCTTGTGGCTTGTGGAGCCTTTTCATTATTTGATGTAGGCTATGCATTCAAAGAAGTAAACAACATAACATGTTTACGTTTGTTCAAATTTCCAAGAAGACCGTTCGACCCTTATGATATTGCTAAAAATTTCACTACTACAGTCAAAATAAAGGTGTTTTCTAAAGAAGATGATCTTTTTGATGACATGTTCCAAGAGAAAGGTACACTTAAAAAAGTTCTACATTTGGCCCAAATACGGTTTCCTCCCGCAGAATTTCAAGAGTTCAAGATATACAGGGAAAGGAAGTTAGCTAGTATCCCTTTGGATAAATTACGCTTGGAACCCTTAAGGGAACCAACTCCCAGTATTAGCCTCAGTGGAAGTTCAGGCATAGGCAGATTTAAATCTAAGTCCGGGAGAGAAATGTCAGAACACTCTAAGAGGTCTGAAAATGACCATGATAAAAGTGAAGGGTCAGTAAGGGATACTGCCCAGTCAAAGGAGCTCCCACAGCAACAGGTTTTGACCTCTCCACAGCTAAATCTTCCCCCTCTCATCGTACAGCAACCATCAGTCAGAACCGAGCTAGATAAATAATGGGAGACATTCAATGATTTAATCAATATTGAAGGACATAACACACAGACACCTGTGAGTAATGTACAGGTAACAAAAGATATAATCACAGGAGCAATTAGCAATGTCTAATAAATTGAACATATTCCCATTACCCCACCCTCTGAACTTATGCTCAAGATAGATGAAATTCCTCCTCTTGATGTATTTTATAGTCCACAACACAAGGCAGTAGTGAGAAGACAAAGAAAGAAAAGGAAATTAGAAAATGTGCTCTCTCATGATGCAGAGCAATTATACATTCTATGGCAAGATCCTACCACTAATCCCACTGAAAATCTCACCAAATTATCTCAAATCACAGGAGCATATGCCTCTGCGGCCATTGATAAAGCATCTCAGGTATGGCAATTACTGAATGAGAAAGAAGATCAAGTACAGGTTTTGCAACAACAACTGCAACAAGCCAACGCCAACAACGAAGCACATAAACAACTTGAAAAATTACAACAGGACTTCCAACAAATGCAGATAGGGTACCAGAACAGTTTGGCTAAAAGAGAAAAACAGTTACAGGTTATGCAAGAGATGCATAAGGATGATCCTAAGCTTACAGAATTCATCACAGAATCCATTTCCTTAAATGATCAACTACTGCAGCAAAAGGAAATATTATGTCAAAGAATATCACAGTGGAACTCTTATTGTGAAATAAGCGATAAAATCACTTATCAAGTCATAGACTTACGACATGATTATGATTTAATTGATAAAATAGTTACCGAATATTTGCCTTGGCAAGAAACAAAGGAGGGAAAAAGAGCAGGTGCACCAATAATCAATGACAATCACAATGAAATGCTCTTTAACAATTGGGATGCACAAATCAGGAAAGCAGAGCAAGTGGCAGAAGAAGCATCCACAACAGCAAACAGTGTTATTGACTGCATAAATGAAAATTTGCACAAGGCAAATCTGATCTCAGAAACCACTCCAGGGTATCTACCGAAAGCACAGCAACTGCAGACAAGCTGGAGACAGAAGGCTCAAGAAAAGGAAGAATCAATTAAAAGATTAACTAAGTTGAATTGGGATTCTTACTGGGCATATTTGGTAAAACCACACAGCCAGTGCATGACTCTCAAATGTATCATTAATTCTTCCGAGAAGATGGCTCCAGCTCTTACTGATTCCGTTTTCACAGGACAGTTAAAGTTGGAAGTTGGCCAGCCGACTCTTCTCAAACAAATGCTGAACACTTGCGATTTCAAAGAACAGATTCACAAATAGTTAGTTGTTAGTTTTAGTTTTAGATTCAGTGTTAATATCAATTTTGCTTTATTTTTTCCTGAAATGAGGACGGTCATTTAAACCATATCCTACATTTTTGTAATAAATTATTTTTAGATTTAGTTAGTAGTATTTAAACCCTTCCCATGCATTTAGAGAAGGGTCCTGAAATTTGTCAAAAACTTGTCCTCAGAACATACACTTTTGCACCCTCCGATGAGGTTTTGATGAATGAATGGAACAGGATTTATTGATATCTGCGTTTAATATCTACTACTGATGTTTCACTTTTGTACTCTTAGT
Source organism: Pinus albicaulis (assembly GCA_034641835.2). NCBI lineage: Eukaryota > Viridiplantae > Streptophyta > Pinopsida > Pinales > Pinaceae > Pinus > Pinus albicaulis. Next base: position 799,687,815 of record CM076584.1, on the reverse strand, counting down.
GGATGTTGGATTAAGAAGAGATAAGTCATTATTGCTTGAAGCTCATGAGTAGAACTAGTTATAAATGGTACTTTTATCTCTTAAGTATTTCTACCTTTGTGTTAAAGTGATATTCATGTTCAGTTGTTTATATATTGATGCTTGAATGCTTGAGTTATCATTTGGCACTTTTGTACGGTGATAGCTATTTATTTACACTTAATATATGAGCAGCTTATTATGCGATATGTTTTTCACAATTGTTTCGTCTAACTTTTTATACGAAGTGGTTTATCTCTATTGAATTCTTTTCTTATAACAGTTGAATGATCTTTATTATCAATTTTTATTTGAAATCATTTTAGATCGCATAACGGAAAGATTACATCTCGGGTTAGTGTAGAATTAGACATTTCTGTTTATTAGAATACAATTGCATGTTATTAGATTAGAGTTAAAATAAAAGCATTTCATTTAGGAACTTTTAGAAAGGAAATATCAATTCTCAACACACACACACACATATTGGGAAACTGGTCCCATTATCCCCAGTCGGACCCACTATACCAAACGGAAAAGGAGCTGCTAACCAAGGTCCGAATCGGGTGGGTATCCCCCTTGTTGTAGACCCGATTTTCGGGGCTTCAACATATTTGGCGCTAGAAGGAGGGCCCTGAACTATGAATGGAAAGTAAGTCAAAATCTAAATACCATTCTGAGAGTAAATCGCCCTCACCATCTCCCCCGACTTCCCCATCGCACTTAGAATCTTTAAATCCAGAGCCAAAAGTCGAAAGAACAACAGCCACTGCCACAAACCCTGACTTTTCAGAAGAATCTACTATTGAACCTCCTGAAGTTGAATCTTTGATTCATAAACTTCAGTGATTTTCAATATCACCTCAAAGATCTGATAAATCTCAAGGCAGTGTGACTTCGCAATATAACCCTGCTCATCCTCTCACTATATTACAGAGCGAAAAGTTTGGCGTTCATCCAACCGAGTTACCTCTACCTACAAGGAAGAGAGCAAGAAAACCACCTAAAGGGTCTGATAGTGAGACTCTTTCATCATCATCATCCATCTCAACCTCTTCACCACGAAGTCAACCATCCACCCCTCCACTTCAGATTATTGTCCGTCAATCCACTGGAACTTCCACATCTCCTTCTCAAACATCTGGAATCGTAATATCCTCATCTTCTCAACCGCAAGGATTATCTTTTGCGCTTTCTTTTATTGGTAGTTCAGCTATGGCCCAATCTCCATGGAATAATCCAGGGGCAGTCTTAATGCCTGCGCCCTTGAGTCAAACACTGGCCCATCCTGAAAAATGGCTACCTAAGTTTAATCCTGAAGCAGGCATGCTAGCGGAAGAGCATATAAATAACTTTATGCTGTCCATAAATCTCAATGGAGTTACCAATGAAGACGCTGTCGTCCGACTTTTTCCCTATACTCTACAAGGAGCAGTCGGATCATGGTATTTCTCATTACCGTCTGGATCTATCACTAGTTGGGATATCTTCCAAGATCAATTTTTGACTAAGTTCGGTGATGACAGGTCTACAGCGACACTAATCAATGACCTGTCTAACCTTAGGGCCGAGTCAAAAGAACCTATCAAGGATTTTAATTCACGTTTCAATAAACTGTTAAATAAAATTCCTACTGCTTCCAAGCCTAGTGAAGAAGTGCGAAGTGAATGGTACATCTCTGTTTTACCATCAAACATGGCAATATTCGTTGATAGGGCTAACAAAACAACTTTAGCTGACAATATGAAGGAAGCAATAGCAGTAGAGAAACGTATCATAGCCCTAGAAAAGAAAAACGCGATAGAGGAACGAAAATCCAAGAAGGTTACTTTTAAGGAAGACCCCAAGAAAAAACAATCGAAAGATCCATTCGATTTAGAAGGATTGCAGAAAGTTCTGAAAACCATGTCCAATGAAATGGTTGATATTAAGAAACAAGTGGCAAAAAAATCTTCTAAAAATTCGTACAAACCTTATAGAAGAAACCCTTCGACCGATTCAAAGCCGCCAAATGCTATCACAAGTGCTGAATCAGAAGAAGAAGAAGAGGAGATTGTTGCTGAAGAAATTACCGATGAAGAAGAAGTTGTAGAGGTACAAGGTATGTGGGATTTCATCCTCCCAGATGAAGAAGATCAAGAGGCATCACCAGTGAGCACTCGAAGTAGAAATCAACTTGATCCTCCTCAACCTACTCATAAGCCAAAGAGCACAAGTTCAATGACTAAGGATAAAGTCGCAACCAAGAAAACGACATCTAAAGCGACTCAAACCGGCCCAGTCCAAACAGATTCATCAACTCCATCAAAAACGATGATCGTTTCGGATGAAATGGAATATAATATCATAGAAGACATGAAGAAGACTAGGGCTAACATCACTTTTTATGAATTGAGCAAGTTAAAACACCAGCAAAAGGTACTTTTGAAAGAATTACATGATGTGCCAAAAAAACGTTTGCCTGCCCCTGTAATCTCTCAAGCTTCCCATGAAATGGGAAGACCTCCAACTAATGTGATTACTAAAGTTGATCTAGAAAATATCGCTTTAATTGGAGGAAGGTCGAGATCTCATACTCCCCCATTTCTTCTTACTTATGAAGTTTTCAATAAAAAATTGCATAATTTCTTAGTGGATTCTGGAGCTTCATCTAATATTTTACCAAAATCAATATGTGCAAAGTTGAACATTCAACCGCAAAAATCTGTTGTGCGCATAGTTCAGCTAGATCAATCGCAAGTTGAAGTGATCAGCGAATTAAATCAGGTTACCATAAGGCTATCATCTAATCCAAAGGTATGTCAAGTTATCGACATTTTAGTTGCAGATATTCCAGAATTTTATGGCTTAATTCTTAGCAGAGATTGGTCAGAAAAACTTCATGGATACTTTGCAACTGATTGGTCGCACATGTGGCTCCCTTACAATGGTAAACCAAATCAGATAAAGGTTGAGCGAGAAAAACATTAGAAATACATAGTAACAGAACTGGAAGGAGAAAATGAACTGGTAGCATACAACGATAATATCATTGGAAACTACTCAGTTGATTCTTTCTTAGGAAATTTTAATGCTCATACTTCACCTTACTTAGAACATTCTGTTTTATCTCAAATAGAAATTTTTTCTCAAACAAATAGTTCTAAATGTATTAATTTTGTAGATGCTCCTGTAAATAAATCTTTATTTTGGAAGTTATTTTTTGACGGTTCTAAGTCTAATGAAGGAGCAGGAGCAGGATGCGTGTTAATCAGTCCAGAGGGAAACAAAACTATGCTAACTTGCAAACTCGAATTCGATTGCACCAATAATACCGCAGAATATGAAGCTTTAGTCCAAGGATTATACAAAGCAATCGGATTAGACATCAAATATCTACAAGTTTTCGGAGATTCTGAAATTGTAATAAGACAAGTACGCAATACTATACATTGTTTATCAGGTCATTTAAAGCATTATCAATCTTTAGTTCAAGATCTGATTGAACACTTTATAGCATTTAATATTTCACCAATCCCCAGACTCCAGAATGCTAGTGCAGACCTCCTAGCTAACGTAGCTTCCAAACTCATTCCTTCAGAAGACTATAGCCCTGATCGATTTTCAATCGAATTAATCTTTAGACCCTCGATTCTTGATAACATTACCAATTGGAGGATTTTCAACGATGATCCTGATATTGTAAGCTTCCTAACATTAGAAGGATATTACACCAATCAGATAATTGATGAGGACCAACATGACAAACAATTGCAACAAGATAGCACTAATAATGCTATGCCGAAGTCAGTAGTCAAGTTAGAAGACCTTTATGATTTGAAAGATCGATTCAAAAGATCTACCAATTCAAAACTGCAAAGTTCAACTTTGAACTATGAATTAGTAAATCTAGGAACTGATACCAAACCACAAAATATCAACCTAGGCCTTGGCCTAGCTCCTGAAGAAAAATTAGCGTATGTTCGTCTTTTGAAACAATACAAAAGTGTCTTTGCTTGGAACTATGATGAACTCAAAACTTATGACACTTCTATCATCCAACATACTATCCCAATGATAAACGATGAAAAACCTGTCCAACAAAAGCTGAGAAAGATCCATCCAAATTTAGAAAACCAGATCAAAACTGAACTCAATAAGTTATTGAAATCCAAAATCATTTTTCCCGTTCGACATTCTAAATGGGTTTCCAATATGGTTCCCATTAGAAAGAAGAACGGAGACATTAGAATTTGTATTGACTTTCGAAATCTTAACAAAGCCTGCCAAAAAGATAATTTTCCTTTGCCTCCCATGGAGCAAATATTGCAGGCAGTCGCAGGATCAGAATTAATGTCCTTCTTAGATGGTTTCTCTGGTTACAACCAAGTGTTGTTCCATCCTGATGATCAATTGAAAACCACATTCAGAACCAAATGGGGCACTTATGCATATCAAAAGATGCCATTTGGTCTAATCAACGCTGGTGCCACATTTCAGAGAGCCATGGACATCGCATTCAAGGGATTAGTTAACAAATCAGTGGTAATTTACTTGGATGATATAACTGTATATTCCAAGAAATGAAGCAATCATCTTAGAGATTTAAAATAAATCTTCCAACGTTGTCAAAGGTATGGAATTTCACTTAACCCGAAAAAAAAATCATTTTTTTGCATTAAGTGAAGGAAAACTTATTGGATTCATAGTATCAAAATCTAGAATTCATATTGATCCTGACAAAATCAAGGAGATTTCCGAAATATCCCTACCTCATAACAAGAAAGCTATGCAATATTTCCTTGGCCAGATTAATTTTGTAAAGAGATTTGTGCCAATTTTTTCAAGAATTGTGTCTCCTTTACAAGCAATGATTAAAAAGAACTCAAACTTCAAATGGGGTCAAAACGAATATGAGGCATTCAATCTGATCAAACAAACAATTGTTAACGCTCCATCTTTAGCAACTCCAAATTTTTTCGATCCTTTTATTTTATATACATTTGCCTCTGATAAATCATATGCTACGATACTCACTCAAACAAATCAAGATAAGGCAGAAGCCCCAATTGCTTTCTTCAGTTCAAATTTACAAGGGGCTGAGTTAAATTATTCAGATGTAGAGAAACAAGCTTATGTTGTTTTCAAAGCAATTAAATATTTCAGACCCTTTCTACTTAAAACCCATACAAAAATCATAGTACCGTTTCCAGCGGTAAGAAATCTCCTAGTACAGAAAGATGTGGGTGAGAAAAGAGCCAATTGGGTTACTGCCTTACAAGAATATGACATAGAAATCAAACCAGCGAGTATTGTAAGAGGTCAAGGCTTTTGCAAAATGCTAGCTAGAGCATCGCTTATTTCCGAAATACCATCTGCAGAGATACAAATGTCTGAGGTAAGCCTAAACGATGTTGAATCATTATATGCTGATATCATATTTTATTTAAAAAATGGGTATGCTCCTCCAAATCTCAATTACACCAATAAAGGAGCTCTAAGGTTGAAGGCTAAACAATATCAGCTCGTGAATGATGTTCTTTTTAGAATGAATTATGATTATGTTCTCCTTAGATGTCTTGAGAAATCTGAAGCTGAAAAAGTCTTGCAGGAACTCCACGATGGGCCAGAAGGCGAACATTATGCTGGAGACGCTACTGCACATAAAATCCTCCGCGCAGGCTATTACTGGCCTACACTATTCAAAGACTCACATAGCTACGTAAGGAAATGTCAAGTTTGTCAAACCGCTGCTGGGAGACAAAAGAAACCATCATTGCCGCTGCAACCAGTCAACATTGAGCAGTCTTTTGATCAATGGGGATTGGACATAATAGGTGAGATCGTTCCTCACTCTTCTAAACAGCATAGGTATATCCTTACAGCAACTGATTATTTTACTAAATTGGTAGAAGCAGTTCCTCTCAAGACGGCTACTGCCGAGCACATCATTGAGTTCATAGATCAGTTCATAATCACCAGGTTTGGTTTACCTTCTGCTTTAATGTTTGATAATGCATCGTATTTTTCTGGTAATGCTATGACTGAATTTGCACTCAAAAGGGGTTTCAAACTTAAATACTCTGCCAATTATTACCCACAGGGGAATGGGTTAGTTGAATCTACAAATAAAAACTTAATCAGAATCATTAAATGAACCATTGATCAAAATCACAAAATTTGGCATAAGTCTTTAATATATGCTTCATGGGCAGATCGAATAACGCAGAAAGCCTCCATTGGTACTTCTCCCTTTAATTTAGTTTATGGGAAAGAAGTGGTTCTTCCAACTCATCTAGCAATTCCCTCTTTGACCTTAGTTCAATATATTGATGAAGCACCAACTTCTTCCTTACAACTAAGGCAGCTAGAAATAATTAAGCTAGAAGAGCAATGAGAACAGGCCAAAATAACTCATGCTCATCACCAAGCATTAGTAAAAGCTTCTTTTGATTCAAACATGATATTCAGAAAGGACTTTCAAATGGGAGATCTAGTTTTAAAATGGGACAAGGCTCATGAGGAAAAAGGAAAACATACGAAATTTCAACGAATGTGGCTTGGTCCTTTCCAAATCGCATAAATCATAGGTCCATCTACTTTTATGTTACAGGATTTAACAGGAAAAAGAGAGTCTTTACCTGTTAACGGACAGATCCTCAAAAAATATTTTCCGTAGGAGATCATTCTTCTATTTTGTATATTAGTTTTCTTTATTTTCATTATAAAATCAGTTGTAAATAGTTACATTTGAAATTCATGAAAAAGATACAAATTCTCTTTTAGATTTTGTTTTTTCACTTGTATAAATAGAATTATTTTATAAAATTGATCATTATTATTGAAAGATACAGTTAAAGGCTTTAGGCCTAGAAATGATACTAGTTTCAACTTTGTAAATTTTGATAAAAAAACGACCTTTAGTGAGAAATTGTTTTATATCAGTCCAATGAAATGTATCAATAACAAAACGAAGATTCTTTGTAGAAAAGTTCTTTCCAAAAAACTCTACTATTGTCGTCCAGAGCTATCTTAAGGAAACAATGACTTCCTCCCCACCTAGGAAATTACAACGTTCAAGGAATAATCCAATGATACACTTTAACTTAAAGAGTAAGAGGTCTCATCACGAGCCGACTTATCATGATCATAGATATTATAGCTTGCTGACTTTTCCAATACTGCATACCACAACAGGGCAATGACTCAAGATTATTGCAATCAAAAGACAAGGGGTCTCATCACGAGCCAGCTTGTTCAACAAAGTTATAAATCAAGTGAATGGCACTGTCATAAATTGGCTACCAAACCAAGACATTGTTCTTTAAGGGTAAAAAAGAAAATGAAAGCAATAAGTGTGAATATGGATTTCTCTTTGAAAATTGTATATTTCTCTAAGTAGGACACAGGATCATTGCTGGGTAACAGGTAACCCTGTCGAGGCTATAAATGCCTGCTGGCAGCAGAGGCTCTACCGACGACAAATGAGCATATTTAAAACTGATTTACAGAGAAGCCTTTGTTTTTATCTTTATAAACCAAGTAATGACTGATGTAGATACAAGGACTAGCTTGAGGAAGTAAATAATCAAAGTTGAATATAGAAGAAACGAAATATCATTGATAGATAAAAGCATAATGTACTTTGTCTTTCTATAATAAAGTTTGATTTTCTGAAAAATTTTCTGTTTTGGAAGTTTAGAAAATTCAAAAGAAAAGCAGAGATAACTGGTTCTTCCAAGTGAATCGCCAATTGTTGTGGTCAGCAACAACCCCCCTTCTTATTTAGTATTATCACTAATACTAAATAAGTGGGGGCCCTTAGTCAAAAAGAATTCAAAAAAATCGATTAGTGCTTGTGTTTCCTTTTTTCAATAAAACTTATTATCATAGACTTAGGAGAATACCCCTTGAAAAATCTAAAAAACTTAAGTTTTATGATAAGATAGAATAAAACTCATTCCTTAAAGGAATATCGCATCGCAAAAAGGTAATGGATACCTCCTTACAAGCGGAATTCTAAGATTGCGAGATCACAATGCGATACTATGCACTAAAAAATATTCATCGCATCGCATGCCTCAAATATCACTTATGATAAAAACCTCAAACCACCAATATGCGATGGCACATATCGCAAATCATGTTTTGCAGAAAAACACATTAACAGATGTTTGTTATATGCTACGCTCCAGCGATTTCGCGATATTGCGATTTTGCGATTCTGCGATATCGCAGTATTGAGATATTGCAATTCCACGAGATTGCGATCTGCAATACTGCGATCTGCGATATTGCGAAGCAAATCGCAGATCGCCTTATCGCAGATCTTTAAGGCTCATTGTACGAAAAAAAATTTCCGTAAACCGAGGCCTGGTAATGCGCTTTAATGTTAATAAATGAATTGGTTTTCAATCATTAATGAAATATGGTTTTGTTATTATCGAAGAGCCATTTCACGTAAGGTGGTATATTTTATATGTCTTCAGCATTTAAAAGCTTTCCCGTCACCTTTTTTATCATTGTTCTCATCTCACTTGTAAACTGCAGGAACAAAGAACAGAGAACTATTCAAAGCAGTACTCAGGATATTATGGGAAAGAAAGACAAGGCTCTGAGTTCTGAAGACAAAGAAATGATGCCCTTGTATACAAACACCGCCTGTAACAAAGATTCTAGTATTACTACTTGGGAAGGCATGCACAGTCTACTTGAGGAAGAGAATCCCAGAGTAATGGAGGTTACAGCTACTGTAGGTTCACATGGGTCTTCTGAGGTGTCTATTATAGAGATAGCTTGCTCGTTCTTGCACCGGATAGCGGAGAGGCCCAAAATTCTTCCATACACGAACATGGTTTAATGGGTAATGGACAACACTGACATTACAAATAGACAGTTTAAGACTCAGGTTCAAGAACTCCTTGGCTCATTCACTCCACAAGATTTGAGACTCGTGTATCATTTACCAGAGCCACAGGCGACTTATAACAAACAGTTCATGGAGAAGTTTGCTAAAGAAAATGAAAATCTGGCAGAATGCACCAAGGACTGGTCAAGGAGAGACGAACCACTTAAAAAGGACAAACATGGTATGTATAGTATTGGTTCTCTCACCTCCCCGTATTGCTTTGCTGCTGCTATGCTCTGTAGGATTTTTGGGAAGCTAGACATTAATAAATTTTCATCTGAATGGCTACCATTATTGAATTCTGTTGTTAATGCTACTATTGTGGATTGGGCTAAGATATTATTTGATAACTTAGCCACAACCATTTTGAATTACCGGTCTAAAAGAACTGTTTCTCAGAGAATTTATCCCCCTTTTTACTTATCTGCATATGTGTTGGATTCAATCTGTTATATTTCCAAGTTTCCTTTAATGGGTTGGAAATGGACGACTCAAGACCCCTTACCCATTCATATTTATCATAAAGAATTGTGGGATGCCAAGTTCACTCCATATTTTTACAAGATTTGTAATGGAATTATGTTGCCCCTATACAAAATGTTATATGATAAAGACGCTCCGAGATTTTCTCCCGAAGCAGAGGTAGATATACTCCCTGTAGCGAGATGGTTTGGAGAAGAACTGTTTACATATGTCAGGGTATTTGGAAGTCTCGCTTCCCCTCATGTCTTACCTTTGTATGTTCCTGATAAACTCATGGCACGAGAAATTTCTTATCAAACCTGCGGAGAAGGAGGTTTGACTAAAGATTTGAAGGACAAAAAGAAGGCTATTTGGCCACAATTTCCTGTGGCCTGTGGAGCCTTCTCATTATTCGATGTAGGCCATGCATTCAAAGAAGTAAACAACATAACATGTTTACGTTTGTTCAAATTTCCAAGAAGACCGTTCGACCCTTATGATATTGCTAAAATTTTCACTGCTGCAGTCAAAATAAAGGTGTTTTCTAAAGAAGATATTTTTGATGACATGTTCCAAGAGAAAGGTACACTTAAAGAAGTTCTACATTCGGCCCAAATGCGATTTCCTCCAGCAGAATTTCAAGAGTTCAAGATATACAGGGAAAGGAAGTTAGCTAGTATCCCTTTGGATAAATTATGCTTGGAACCCTTAAAGGAACCAACTCCCAGTATTAGTCTCAGTGGAAGTTCAGGCACGGGCAGATCTAAATCTAAGTCTGGGAGAGAAACATCAGAACACTCTAAGAGGTCTGAAAATGACTATGATAAAAGTGAAGGGTCAGTAAGGAATACTGCCCAGTCAAAGGAGCTCCCACAGCAACAGGTTTTGACCTCTCCACAGCTAAATCTTCCCCCTCTCATCTTACAGCAACCATTAGTCAGAACTGAGCTAGATAAATAATGGGAGACATTCAATGATTTAATCAATATTGAAGGACAGAACACACAGACACCTGTGAGTAATGTACAGGCAACAAAAGATATAATCATAGGAACAATTACCAATGTCTCAGAAATTGAACATATTCCCATTACCCCACCCTCTGAACTTATGCTCAAGATAGAGGAAATTCCTCCTCTTGATGTATTTTATAGTCCACAACACAAGGCAGTAGTGAGAAGACAAAGAAAGAAAAGGAAATTAGAAAATGTGCTCTCTCATGATGCAGAGCAATTAGACATCCTATGGCAAGATCCTACCATTGATCCCACTGAAAATCTCACCAAATTATCTCAGATCACAGGAGCATATGCTTTTGCGGCCATTGATAAAGCATCTGAGGTACGACAATTACTGAATGAGAAAGAAGATCGAGTACAGGTTTTGCAACAACAACTGCAACAAGCCAACGCCAACAACGAAGCACAGAAACAGCTTGAAAAATTACAGCAGGACTTCCAACAAATGCAGATAGGGTACTAGAACAGTTTGGCTGAAAGAGAAAAACAGTTACAGGTTATGCAAGAGATGCATAAGGATGATCCTAAGCTTACATAATTCATCACAGAATCCATTTCTTTAAATGATAAACTACTGCAGCAACAGGAAATATTATGTCAAAGAATATCACAGTGGAACTCTTATTGCGAAATAAGCGATAAAATCACTAATCAAGTCATAGACTTACGACATGATTATGATTTAATTGATAAAAGAGTTACCGAATATTTGGCTTGGCAAGAAACAAAGGAGGGAAAAAGAGCAGGTGCACCAATAATCAATGACAATCACAAAGAAATTCTCTTTAACAATTGAGATGCACAAATCAGGAAAGTAGAGCAAGCGGCAGAAGAAGCAGCCACAACAACAAATAGTGTTATTGACTGCATAAATGAAAATTTGCACAAGGAAAATATGATCTCAGAAACCACTCCAGGGTATCTATCGAAAGCACAGCAACTGCAGACAGGCTGGAGACAAAAGGCTTAAGAAAAGGCAGAATCAATTAAAAGATTAACTAAGTTGAATTAGGATTCTTACTGGGCATATTTGGTAAAACCACACAGCCAGTGCATGACTCTCAAATGTATCATTAATTCTGTCGAGAAGATGGCGCCAGCTCTTGCCGATTCCGTTTTCACAGGACAGTTAAAGTTGGAAGTCGGCCAGCCGACTCTTCTCAAACAAATGTTGAACGCTTGCGATTTCAAATAACATATTCACAAATAGTTACTTGTTAGTTTTAGTTTTAGATTCAGTGTTAATATCAAATTTGTATTATTTTTGCCTGAAATGAGGACGGTCATTTAAACCGTATCCTACATTTTTGTAATAAATTATTTTTAGATTTAGTTTGTAGTATTTAAACCCTTCTCATGCATTTAGAGAAAGGTCCTGAAATTTGTCAAAAACTTGTCCTCAGAACATGCACTTTTGCACCCTCCAAGGAGGTTTTGATGAATGAATGGAACATGATTTATTGATATCTGCATTTAATATCTTCTACTGATGTTGCACTTTTGTACTCTTAGTGGATGTTGGATTAAGAAGAGATAAGTCATTATTGCTTGAAGCTCATGAGTATAACTAGTTATAAATGGTAGTTTTATCTCTTAAGTATTTATACCTTTGTGTTAAAGTGATATTCATGTTCAATTGTTTATATATTGATGCTTGAATGCTTGAGTTATCATTTGGCACTTTTGTACGGTGATAGCTATTTATTTACGCTTAATATATGAGCAGCTTATTATGCGATATGTTTTTCACAATTGTTTCGTCTAACTTTTTATACGAAGTGGTTTATCTCTATTGAATTATTTTCTTATAACAATTGAATGATCTTTATTATCAATTGTTATTTGAAATCATTTTAGATCGCATAACGGAAAGATTAAATCCCGGGTTAGTGTAGAATTAGACATTTCTATTTATTATAATACAATTGCATGTTATTAGATTAGAGTTAAAATAAAAGCATTTCATTTAGGAACTTTTAGAAAGGAAATATCAATTCTCAACACACACACACACATATTGGGAAACTGGTCCCATTATCCCCAGTCGGACCCACTATACCAAACGGAAAAGGAGCTGCTAACCAAGGTCCAGATCGGGTGGGTATCCCCCTTGTTGTAGACCCGATTTTTGGGGCTTCAACACTACCTGACCTAAAGCCTAGTTTGTGGTTACCTTTCTTCAATCCTATTTTCAGCCTTGGGAAGTTGGGGAGAGTGATAACAGGAACCATGGGGATTGAGTCATGGTGTTTGCTGATAGCCTTGTGATTTTAGTCTTATTTTATTTGTCTGTGCTTGATTTTCATTTTTTCTTTTGTCCAGTGCAAGGCCTTGCCGCTTTGTTGTTGTGTTGTATTTCTTTTGGTTTTCATGGATTTCTTCTTGTTTGTTTCTTGTTCTTGTTGTTTGTTTGAGAGCCTTGGGGATCGGTTGGGAAAGAGGAAAGCTCTGGGAGAACTTTGTGGTACTGAACAAGTAAGGAAATACTTGGATGAAGCTCAGTGCATGATTAAGCGCAGCGGAAGGTAAGAATATGACAGTCAGTTGGGATGGTTGAGTCCATTATGGTAATTGGACGGTGGCAGGGTAGCCATGAGAAAGGTAAAGTAAATGGGTCTAATATATCAGATGCCTTGGCTATGTTGGGAACTATTTTTTCTCGACGTTGTGCATGTTGTGGACGAATAAGGAAGTTCTCTTAACCTAGACCTTATGATATCTAGCAATGGCGTTGTGATCATGATTTTGTTGATGTTTATATATGTATACATGTATGTGAGTAGGTATGTCGTTGTTTGACAGGATCATGATTGTTTTATGTTAATGATATGTGTGTGTGTGTGTGTGACAGGGTTTTCAAGGATAATTTTTGTGGAGGAATGATTTCTTATGTAGGTGAATGGCATGAAGAGGTTCTTGGTCTTATGAGGATCCAAGCGGGAAGAGTAACTCTGACAAATCTATGAGGTCAGTATCATGTGGACACAAATTGATATTATATGCTTGTATTATTCCTATGTTTATGTTATGGCCAGGTAATCAGCAAATTGAAAGCAGTGTGATCTGCGACATGCGAAGATAAGCATGGATATTGGAAGGACAATAGAAGCAAGGTTGCTTGTGGGGTCAGTGTGTGGTCTATGGATGCCCAATGCTATTGTTGTTTATATGTTGCACATGTTGTATATTCTGTGATTACACCTATGGTGATGTGTAACATTGCATGTGTAGTATTGTGTACATATGATGTTGTATGCATTTTGTATATATGATGTTGCATATGCAGTGCCATGTATAGATGGTGTTATGTACATGTTGGATATGTGGTGTTGTGTGCAATATGGTGTTGTGCGCATGTTGGATATGCGGTGTTTGTGTACGTACGATGCTATGCACATGTTGAATATGTTGTGCTATGTACATATGGTGTTTTGCGCATGATGTACATATGGTGCTATGTGAATTTGGTGTCGTGTGCAGGATTGTACACATGGTGTTGTGTGCACGTGGTGTTGTGTACATGTCGCACATATGGTGTTGTTTGCAGGCGGTGTCGTGTACATGTCGTGCATGTGGTGTTATGTACATATGGTGTCGTGTACATGTCATTCATGTGGTATCGTGTACACATTGTACAAGTGGTGCGATGTACATTTGGCATTGTGTACACATTTTGCAGGCGGTGTCATGTACATGTCGTGCATGTGGTGTTGTGTACATGTGGTATTGTGTACACATTGTATAGGTGGTGTGATGTACATTTGGCATTGTGTACACATTGTGCAGGTGGTGTCGTGTACATGTCGCGCATGTGGTGTTGTGTACATGTGGTATTGTGTACACATTGTACAGGTGGTGCGAGGTACATTTGGCGTTGTGTACACGTTGTGCAGGTGGTGTCGTGTACGTGTGATGTTGTGCACACGTTGTGCAAGTAGTGTGTGTACAAGTGGTACTGTGTACATGTTGTGCATATGGTATTGGTATACATGTGGTATTGTGTGCATGTCGTACATGCTATGTCATGCACATGCGGTGCTAGATATGTTCATGGTGTGATCGTGGTATTGTGACATGTGTTCGTTATGTTGTACTTTGTATATGTATATGTATTGTGTCGTATTGTACACTGGGTATATGTGTACGTGATGTATGTCGATGTAGGTGTATGTATTGTGTTGTATTGTACACCTGATGTAATGTATGTGATGTTTCGTATGCCGGATGTAGATGTATGTGTTGTGTGATATACTGTGTATGTAATGTGTGATATACTGGGTATGGGTGTATGTCTAGTGTGGATGTAGGTGTTGTATATTGTGCATATGTGTACGTGAGTGAAGAGAAGCAAGGGAATTGGGTGCTTGTCAGGTGTGGCAACCAATTTGGTGTGTGTACAGAAAGAACAAAGGCAGAAGTAAGGACTGATGAAGGATAAGTATCGATATTTTACTTCAGCTCCATTATGCATGTGATATATGATTATGACTTATGATGGTTACATGTGATTTATGATTATGGTTTATGATGATTGCATGTGATTTATGATTTTGATATATGATGGTTGCATTTTGAGCTAACCAGGTATTATATGTTTATACATGATGGTTTGATCAAATAGCTAGTTTTACTTATGTGACAGGAAGTCAACAGGATTGCAAGTGTACCTTATTGACAAGCTACGAATGAGGTATGGTTTGAACTTATTTCAAATTATTTTGAATCTAATGGAAGTTATATGCTTGGTACAAGAAGAATGGAAATGCCTGGTTGGGTGGTTGAAATTGACTGTAAGAACTAGCAACGTCAACAAAGGGCATTGGAACATGCAATAGTATGTTGGTAAAGCACTTCAAGAGCAGGGCCATTGTGGGACACTGGTACCCAATAATGTCTTTTGATTGCCACGAGCATGATATGACCGATATGATGGTTGAGGCAGGTATATTCCTTGTTTTTGTTTTATATCTTTTGATGCAAGGAAGCCTTTCCAAGGGATGGACTGCTCGAGATGGGGATGCCAACACAACTTAGAAGGTGAGTGGCTGTATGGAAGGGGATGACCGAATTGCTCGAGGGACTGTGTAGCAAAGAAGGGAAGGCCAAGGATGAATACATTTTGGTCATTAACATTTCCATATGGGATTAGATGCACATTGGGATTGTGCCCTGGAACAATGAGCCGGTAACTGTTCACTGAGAGGACAAGTGGCTCAGGAATGTAGCATTGGACATTGGATGCAACTTTGACTTTTCCAGTGGATTCTAGATTTCCTGGAAAGGAGGTGAATCCTGGTATTACTTCGAGGGTGGAAGTGCGAGCCTCTAGATTCCCTTATTGCTGATATGAGCATCACATCCTTCAATTTTTTGGTTGAAAAAATGTGTATATGTGTATATTATTGTAACTATTGTATCAAGCTCAGTTATAAAGCTCCATAGATAGTATGGTTATTTGTTGGTTGAAGCAAATGTGCATGAGTATATGTAGTTGTTATTGTAAATATTGCAACGAGCTATGTTATAAAGCTCCATAGGAAGTATGTTTTGTTTTTATGTTTATAGGTGTGATTGAACACTGAGGACGATGTTCCCCTAAGGGGGAGGGCTCTGTAACATCCCTGGTAAAAACATTCATGTAAAAATATATAACATCATGGTGGTGGGACATGTATTCCGAGTTTAATGGTGGGAAAAAAATCCTAGTGGGTGTTCACTTCGGTTAATATGGCTAAGGAAATTGGCAAAGGCAAAGGCAAAGTCTTTGGAAAGGAAAAATGGCACTTTTGGCACATTTATTTATGAAAATAATGGAAATTAGGTGAAAAGGAAGGTGAAAGGTCACAGGTTTCATGTGAGGAAGAAATTGAAGGAAAATAATGGAAAATGAAGAAATTAGAGGCCTCGTTAATAAAAAGACTTTTGTGGATCAGTGGGCAAGGGTTGGTCAGTTCAGTTTTGGAGTGCTCAATCTTCTCTCTCTCTCTCTCATACTCTCGAGCACTTAGAGTATTCTTGGAGCACTCTCGGAAAGTGTGACATATTTGGAGATTTGGATCAAGAAAGAAAAGGAAGAGAAGGAAAGTGCAAGAGGACATCAGGATCAACATCTACAGCAGGTTTTGAGTGCAGGTACTGAGTTGCATGTATGTTTTCCTCACTATTTTTGGCATGCATGGTGTATTCATGTGGATTTCCTAGCCTTTCCATTTCCTGTACAACCATGGTTTTGTGGGTTTATTTCCACTGATTGTTTTCTGGTTGGTTCTCATGATTCCTTTAGCTGTTGGGTTGAGTTATTAGTTCTTGGAAGACTTGGTTGGACAAATGCTCTTGAAGCCCGACAAACAACTGTGGGCTGAGTTACTAGTCCTGGAAGCCTTGGTTGGACAAACGCTCTAGAAGCCCTAGGTGGGTTGAGTTACTAGTCCTCAAAGCCCTGGTTGGACAAACCCTTTGGAAGCCTTGTAACAGTTGGGGTTGAGTTACTAGTCTTGGAAGCCCTGGTTGGAATAAGCACTCTGGAGCCCTGGAGTAGCTTGGATAGAGACCAATCCATGATGGTTAGTGATTTCCGACCGTGAGGTGGAATCACTGGTTTGGGGTTGAGACGGTTCGGTCTCTGGAGCCCTGGTTTGGTGTTGATTTATGTGTTTGATAAAGTCCCACATTCATGCTTGGATTATGACACAGGTGTGACTGACTGAAGTGAGATTTGACTCAGCCATGTCTATGGTCAGGTGGAATGTGGAAGTCCCATTCCGGGTTGTTTTTTACACTCATTAATGAAAGGTTCATTGCCTTGGTATTTTATGTGTATATGCATTGGTATATATATATATGGATTATAAAATTGATATGTCCATGGTATTTATGTTGGTATTATGCTGGTTATAAGCATGTATTGTGACAGTGACGAGGTATGGCTCTCTCTATGTTTTTACTTGTAAATGAATTCACAATGTATCTATGGTAAAATTAATTGTATGATAGCTTATGATGTAGGCGAGCAATGCTTCTTAGCCATTCTCATATAAGAAAGATACCCCTTTGTTTAAGTATGTTGTTTATACTTGTAAATGATATGTTTGTGACATGTTTGACGAAACTCATGTCATGGATGGGTGGGGGTGGATGAGTTCCGATTGATGTGATTGCTTCCATATGTTTTAATTTTAATTTTAATTAGCCTCTCTTGAAGTTACAGGAAGTTTTGGGCAGTGACCTAGGCTCAAGGGCTGAAAAAGTGGCACAGATCTCGGAGCTCTAGGCAGAAAACTCATTGTTTAGGCCTTAACCGCAAGCTTAACAAGACTAGCCCACGACTATAAGGTATATAGTCGCTACCTTGCCCTTACAAGCCTGATCATCAGCCTCAAAGTGGCTAAAAATTAGTTCCCCATCAGGGAACAGGGCCCTGGAAGGTTGGGTTACCTCTTGGTTATGTCAATGATGCAGTGTAAGGTGTGTTTTTTTTGTTTTCATCGATTCCACTTCCTTAAGGTGATCTAGGAGGTTGAATCTCATATTAGTAGCCTCTCGTCACATGTTTACCCCGGTTGGTCGATTACTTGCATAGATGTGGGAAGAGGGTGTTACACTGGTGGAGTTTTGGGCATTGGCCTTAGTCATGGCCCTGAAAAAAGTGGCACAAAATCTGGGGTCGCTGACACAGAACTAGTTGAAAAATTCCCCAGCCACTGGATTGCCTTGTAGTGGGAGCGACTAAGGCCTACAGTCGCATGCTTGGCTTGTCAAGGGAGAAATTGAGGGCCTAGACCAGTGAAAAGTTAAGTTGCCTCAAGGGTTGGTCACCTGGAAGGGTTGGTTGGCTCCTTGAAGTTTTTTAGCATGTGTGGAAGGTTATTTTAGTTTAGTTTCGTCGGTTCCACTTCCTTAATTGTACATGGGGATTTGAATCACATCATAGTAGCCTCTCGTCACATGTTTACCCAATGGACTAGGTAGCTTGGGTAAATGTGGGAGGAAGGTGTTACAACCATATAGGAATCTTACGAGATGAAGAATTTTTCAAGCTTGGAGGTGATTTTCCAGTCTCCTCCCCTTCGGTTATTCCATGTTTTAATGCCATTACCAGTTTGCATGTCTAACAATTCCATTTTTTCTATGGTTTCTTCGAAGCCTTCAACGCCCCTATCTAGTTTCCCGAGACCACCTTTCTTTTCTAACACATTAAGGATCATGTTAATGTCCCCTCCTATTATTTTAAACAGATGAGGTATGCTTTCAAGGATTCTCATAACTGAATATAGCATTTGAATCCGTTCTTCCACCCTGTGAGGTCCATAGATATTAGTTACACTCATAATTTCGTTGGTTCTTGTTATTTTTATGAAAATTATGATATAATTCCTTATTGCCATTGAGGAGGTTAATTCATATGTCGAGATTTTCCATAGAATAAATTTCCCTCCAATTGTCCCACATGCGACATTGGCAAGGTAACTATATCTTTTGAAGCATTCATTTTGCAGGGCTGGCAGGTTTTCCATAGTAAGCTTTGTCTCTTGGGATAGCATTATGCTTGGTTTGTTATTCATTATTCTATGTTTTAAGAGTCTTTTTTTCTTAGGGATGTTTAAGCCTTTGCTGTTCCATTAGATGCAATTCATTGAGAAATATGGAGAGTTAGGGTGAGAACTCTTACATTCCCCTCATTGATTGGTCTTGCTACTAGTTCCTAGAGGAGTTGGCTTGTGGACTTTCATCCTTGCTTTTGACTTAGACTTTTGGGGTTGTACTAATATGTTGGGATGTTGAATAGAATCCCTTTGTGGGTGTTATCCTCCACATGTCTCCTTGTTGTAGTCTGTTTTAATTCCTCTTGTATTAGGTATGCCCCGTCTATTTTTTGGAGGTATTCCTTGGGTATTGCAGCCAGGCTTCTTTGTTAATTTTGGGAAACTAGGTCCAAACTCCATGTTGCACTACTCATATGATTATGATTATATTTTTTTTGGATTCCTCTTTCGTAGAGGTGCAATTTTGATCTAAAGATCATCTTGTTTGGATGAGCAGAACATATATTTTGATTTTATTTTCCACACATGTGCAAGGTCGGCCAAAATTGTAATGTAGGCTCACAAGCTCAACAAATGTGTCACACACCCTCATTGATGGATATAAATTGGAGAGAGATGATGTTCATTTCATCATCATGTCAAATACATTCTACTTGTGATCTGATTGGTTCGTACAGCCTAGGAGAGGCTTCCCTCCCTCACACGTGTGAATCTAAACCTAAAGAAGTTGTTGCAATTTTCGGACTATTTTTAGGGTTTATGGATAGCGTTGACTTTGGGTCAACCCTTGGATTTTGACTTTTATTTTTGGATAGAAATTTTGATTTCTTTAGGCTGCATTGGAGGACACAAAAATCAAGGAGAAGCATTGACTTTGACTGATGTATGTTGACTTTTGCGTTGACCAGTTTAGTTGACTTGCATTGACTTTTTGGAGCTGTCTTTGAGGGGTGTGTGTGACACTTTGAGAAAGGCTGATTTGGCTCTTGGAGAAGTTGGTTTGACCAACTCAAGACTTTATTGGCTAGGGAATCTTGTTGATTGTTGTAATAAACATTTATCTACCCATTTTTTGGACAAGGAGAATTACAAATCCTGATACATTATTTGGCTTGTCTTATGTTGATCTATTTTTATGTTCTATCAACATTTTACTCTCAAGTTTATGTGATTGTTAAATCCGAATTGGGCATTAAATAAGATTGAAGTAAAATTGCATTTAAGCATATAACATACCATTGTTATCTAAATTTAACATGGTATCAAAGCTGAGGTGAAGACAAAGCCCAAGATAGTGTGAAAAGCAATCATCGAAGAAGAAGTCTTATCAAGGATCAATGGCCTCCATATACAAGGGTTTCAAGTCTAAGGATAAGTTAAATGACAAGTCTAATTATCATGCATGGAAGATGTCTTTGGATTTAGTTTTGTAAGATAAATATGTCATGGATTATGTGCAGGGGGAGATCAATGAGCCTCCATCAAATGCATCGGCTGCCACAAAGATGAAGTATAGAAAAGGGGATGGGCATATCTAAAGATATGTATGATAAGTTGGTGATGAGCTCCACCATTAGACATATTTGGAGGGGTTAATAGTCACCTTTTTGCCTTCTTAGATCTCTTTTTCATGCATTTTTATTATTATTTGGGTTTATGATGCTAGTATAGGTGGTGATTAAGGCTAGCATACTCTGAGTTCCTAATATAAGGTTGAGTGCAGAAAATCATGATTTATTAAACATTTTTATAAGTATTTCATCACAAAGCCTTAGAGGAGACAACAAGGAGAAATTATAGGAGGATTGTCCACTCTCAAAGGCATTCGAAGGATACCAAAGATTCTCTCCAGCAATAAAAATTCCCCAAGCAGTCGAAGGATCCCCAAGGATTCTCTCCAGTAATTCAAATTCCAGAGTCAGCCGAGCAACTGAAAGAGGAGAGCACTCAATTTTGGTTTACTTGGATTCCAGTGGACTCAATCACCATTTTCTAGGAAGGTGTTGGTAGCTGCCCTATAGAATAAATAGAGCAGAGCTAGAGGTAGGAAGAGTTAGTCTATTCTAGTCTCGATTCCATTCAGAATTATTGTTGTGAACTATTGAAGCTTTTTGTTTTATTTAGGGATCAAAACTTTCAAGGATGTATATGGTTATTCTTTTATGAAATGAGTAGACTGATTTCATTTGATTGATTTAAGTTAAGAGGGCTAGGCTCGTGGGTTAAGGCCCAATCCATGTGCCTCAGCTTCTCTACTATTATTATATTTTCCTTTCTGTCATTTAGCTAGTTTTGCCTCTGTCATTTAAGTTAGATCTACTTCTGATAAGTTTCATTGCTATTTAGTTTTTGTGTTGCTATAGTTTCAATTGCTTATGCATAGTGAAATAGAGGAAAAACTCCAAAATTGTGGTCAAGTCTCCGCCCTCTCATCTCTGTCATAGAGTTTGAGTAGGGGCAGACCTTCCCACAGGCCAAAATTGCTTTCTGTTCGAGTTCAAGGAATAATTAGTATTACCAAGTCCAAGCCTTTCCTTCACTATTTCATCCTGCATTTCTATCTGTTTCCCGTACACGAATCCGTAGGTGTGCTTCACTTCTAAGCATTACTCTTACGCTTCCATTTCCCTCCTTTAGTTCTCACCTTAGCGTTGCACTTACCTTCTTTCGAACAACCTTAAGCTCTTCAGCCTTACTTCTCCATTTTTTTTCCATTCACGACCGCCTTACCCTTTTTACGAAAAACACGTGAAAAACCATACAGAACCACTGAAAACCCAACTCCGCCTTTTCTCCTCGAGACTCCCTCCACCGTACGTCGCACTTCACAATTGCAACATTTAACGATTACCTTAACACTTATCGCCCATTCCTTGCGATTGCGATATTGCACTTCGCACCGGTTACCTTCTACCGTTAACACTCACTTCTCATTCTTTGCGATTACGAAATCGCAACTCTTAGCTTTTTCCACCGCCATGTCATCCCCATTGCACATCGCATCTCGCAGAACTTACCACATCGTAAATCGCATCCCGCAAAACTTACCACATCGCAAATCGCATCCCGCGAAACTTATCACATCGCAAATCGCCGCCCGCAACCTTTATCACAGTGCAAATTACATTTCGCACATTTTAGTTTATTCTCGTTAATCCTTACCATTATCCTTGTAAACTTTCGATATTGTAATTCACGACCCACCATGTCACCCTTTGCACTTCGCAATTCGCACCATTTAGTTCATTCCATTAAGTCCTTACTGCCATCCATTTAAACTTGCAAAGTTGCGATTGCGACATCACACATCGCAACTTTTTTTATCCATCGCATTCTGCCATCGCATTTATGAGTTCTTCTCACTCCAAAGTCGTTTCTTGCGTTATAATAAGGTTTACTAAGGGTTCAACCCCCTTTGTCCACTCCAAAGCCATTTCTCACTCTATCATAAAGCTTTCTAAAGGTTTAACCCCCTCTTTCTGCTTCCAAACCTCATTTCATGTGTTAAACCCCCCATGAGCCCTCTTAGCCCTTTTTCTTCCTTCTAAACTGAAAATTAATTCTTTTTAATTAAAATTAAGGCGTGGATAGTTTAGTTGCATGGATAGGAGTATGGTAAATAGATCATAAGATAGGTTGAGTGCATTTAGCCGTTTGGCCAAGTTAAGTGTGGTTTAGAATTAATTTCCTTTCTGCTATCTATTTTTTGCAAATTAAATTATTTTCATTCTTGGTATTCCTTTCGAGCAATTTAGTTCAGTTTCCTTTCTGTCATTTTCTTCAAGCAATTTACTTTCCAGTTGTTCTCATAATTTAAGAAATAGCACCCTTTCATGAAGCATAAGAGGATGACATGAACATAATGCATCTACTGTGTATATAGCACTGTCACCTCAAAGTTTGTACGAACCCCGGTGTTGACACTGGAAAATCGTACAACAGAAAACGACATTAAGTAATGTCGAGCCCAAGGATTTACAGGACAGGGATACATTATGGGATCAAAAATATTAAGAATCTCTAAGGTTTGGAGCAATTCAAGATTGAACTAGTCATAAATGCCCGAATGCGTGCTTTTTCCTTCGAGAAGAGTGCCTTCTGCGCACACTGGAGCCCGATAAGTGCACATTCCTGGAAATGGAAAAATGTCCCTTTCCAGGACCACAAGCAAGAAAATGACAGTTTCTCCTTATGTGAAAGCCACCTAAGGACAACACTAGCACCTCCTTAGGCCTTGTGTGAGCACACAAAATCGTATTTGAGCCCACAATGGAATATTGCCCCTCCCTTGGGTCACTATCCACCATGTACCAAGGGAGGGAAGGAGGTTTGAAAGCTCAACTATATAAACCCTCAAAGAGATGAACAATGTGTGAGCACAAGGTTATGCTGGCCAAAGTTGCCCAAGCAACACCAACTGTTTGTGTGAACCAAGGAGCAAGAGCTGAAGAAGAGGACTCAATTGTTGGCCACCCAACAATTTCAGTCCATTGCAGCATAGAGAGAGAGTTGAACTGCGTCAGAAGGCAGAACTTGAAGGACAAACATCCTTGCGTCGGGTCCTAGAGCCTCTGCCTAGGCCCTTCGGCAAGTGGGTAAGATTTGTATTCATTCCAAGCATTCAATGAGAAGAAGGCCATTGAGCCGGTGTTTACCTTGTTATTGTTTGGAACTCTCTATTTAGCTTCTTTTTATGTTTTTAGTTTTACTTTTTAACAGAGCATACTTAAGTGTATTACTTCATTTTAAGTCTTATACTTCTGAGCTCCCCCTAGATACTGCATGTTACTTATGGTTTAGATAAAAGAGCACATTCTCTAGATGCGTGTGATTTCGTACACCCATGTGTTGAATCCACCACAACAGGATTGGCGACTCCACTGACATGTTTCAAGTTTATGTGGTTGTGCCATTGTTTGCAAGAGACCCTTAGTCTATGTTGGAGTGGAGCTGGCAGTCCTCTGACCCATCTTGCAGTCCCTAGACTCACTGAGGTGACAGACTGAAGAAGGTAGCTCCTAATTTTTTTTACTTGCAAGAATTTTGCGCGATTTTTTTACACACAGATGTGCAGGGCGCGCGTTCAGGAGTGACCTGCGCGCAGGAAGGCGC
Organism: Pinus albicaulis; assembly: GCA_034641835.2. Classification (NCBI taxonomy): domain Eukaryota; kingdom Viridiplantae; phylum Streptophyta; class Pinopsida; order Pinales; family Pinaceae; genus Pinus; species Pinus albicaulis. Next base: position 799,663,774 of record CM076584.1, on the reverse strand, counting down.
ACCTGTCAGAAGGTTTTGTGCGAAATTTGCATAGATATTTTTTCTCCCTATCTGCTACATTTTCTCTGCTTGTAAGTGTGTTGGGCAACCCCTAATGTATCTGCCAACACCTGTGTTGATACCCCAGAGCTTCTGAAAACTGATTTTTGTTGCTTTTTGTAGGCATTTAGTTAGTTTTCATTTAAGTTGGTTTTTTTGCAAAAAGTGTTCACATAGTTTAAATAGGGGGGCGAATTAACCATTGATTTCCGAACAATTTATGTTTTTGCAAATTCCGGTACACACACTTAGTCTAACTAGTCCAAGTAAGTGGCTCATGACCACACATGCATAAGCTAGTGTAGAAATTGTTTAGTTTAAATTTCAATTTTTGCATTTAGGAAATTGCGGGACTAGGATTGAATCGCAGGTTAGAGAAAGTAATCTTTGTTGTCTTTGTGCCATTGGGTGACCCTAAACAAGCATATGAATACTCTACATTTTTTATTCGCCATCTCGCTTTAGTCACTCACATGGACTAATTAGGAGGTTTTGGAAGCGGCCCATTATCCGCAAATGCTTTTTATTTGAGCAAGGAACAACATCACATAGTTTAACTAGGGGAATTTTGTAAAGGATCACCGATATCCATATGTTCAAATTATGAGATTTTTCACCATATGCTGAGCACATTCACCCACTAAGAAAAGAAAGCCACCTAAAAATAACTTAAACCAACGCACTAAATTCTCCCCACAGGGGCCACAAGAGAAATTATAGCTTAAGTTAGGATCAAGGGGGTAGGCATCCAATAATCCGCCTTGATCACGCTTCACATTTGAAACATAGAAGTTGTGTTTTTAGGGAGTTTAAAATCCACCTATCAGCCCACGAAATAGAAAACCCGAGCGCAGCAGAGACCCGATTTAGAGGGGGTTAGGCTTACGCGCAGTGCGTGCAGTATCAGTTGGGGCTACCTGACCTGTTTGATACTCGGTACTGTTAGCTGACTACCAAGAAGCCCAAGAATCGAACGCTCACGTGGGATGGTGGTTCTTATTGGCCAAAACTAGGGCATCCTTTACCCCATAGGTGACGGTGCAGGCAAGCGCCAGACCCTCTACCCTTACCTTGGTTGATTCTCTTCGACTGACTAGGGGCGTCGCTAGTTCTTTCGGGACGTTGTGCCAGCACTCGCAAGAAATCCTCTCAAGGCCCAGTTACTTTTGAGAGTGTAAGGATGTTATTAGGTCTTCTAGGATTTTTTAGTATCACGCGCAGACAAACAAAACCATTTTTTGCTTCATTGATCACATAGATTAAATTAAAGGAAAAATCATTTCTTTTTTCACTTTGTTTTATGTATGTGGCCATAAATTTGACGTGATCATAGAATCAATCCCCTCAAAAAAAAATTCCAAAACCTAACTTGGATGATCCTCAAAAGGTTCCAACGGAACCTCATCGGTCCAGGCGTCTTTTGGACCTCCCCCCTTTAACGGGAGGGGTTCCAAGTCTTTCGCCATTTAGGCTTCAAAGATGAAACATTACCACGGTGGTTGGTTCCTCCTTTCTAGGAGCAACCTTTGTTGGGAACCATAATCGGTCTCCCAACACCACACCGCACATCACTCCCCCCTCATCCCCTAGGGGGCAGGAGAGTGCATCCCATACGGGAAGCCATCTGAATTCACAACAGGGTACGTCACAGACTAACCCTCGTTCTAACCAGAACATCATGTCTTCACACATTTCCATGGCATCAACCTCTCAGTCACCCTTCTTAGCGGCATTAAATCTACCGGATTTAACCAAGCTCACCAATGACCCCATCGTGCACGACCCAATTAGCCTCCCATGCCCACAAAGCTCCCTTCAGACATACCAAAGTTTGAAGGGAAGCAAGCGGAAGACCCAGGGAATCATATAATGACCTTTCACCTGTGGTGCTCATTGAATAACATCATTGACGATACTATTCGACTGAGGCTATTTCAATGCACTCTCACGGGAGTGGCGGCAAAATGGTACGTCGAGCAACCCCCTGCTTCACACAGAACATTTAGCGCCCTCGCTACTGCGTTCCTCACTTACTTTCAGTTACCCATTCACCATGATTCGGGAATGGAATTACTGACTCATTTCAGACAATCTTTCTCTACCCACATTTCTGAACATCTCCACGAGTGGAGATGGCGTCATAGCTTATGCAAAGCTCAACTCGACAACCGAGTCCTTTTAGATTTATTCTTGAAAACTCTGACGACAGAGATTTCAAAGGATGTGGCGCAACGTAACCCCACATCCAAAGAGGATGCAATCAGTAAAGCCCAAAATCTTGAACTGATCTATACGCAATCATGATACATATACAATATCCTGCCTAACGCCCCGCGCCTGCAATCTTATCAAGAATTACCAGGCGCGTTGAACTCTGTAGACGGACTTATTGGGTCAATGACCCAAGGGTACCTAGGCAGCAGCAGTCGGAATCCCGGCTATACACATGGGTCTACCCACAACATGTCTCAACCTGGATTTTAAAGTCATCATATGCAGCAACAAAATTTGACTAATGGGGCGCCAGCGTATCACCATGGAGGACCTTACCCTCTGGCCGAGGGGACCCAGTACGCAGGAAGAAAAACTGACATAAGAAATCCCCCCCCAACAGCTAGGTGCAAATATGGGACAATAGTATGCTCAGTCCCAAGCACATAACCCACCAACGCAGAACAATGCACAGGTGAACTTTGTGCAGCCGTTCCAAGATCAACCACACGAGTACGATCAGGAGAATTACCCTCCCAATGTGGTCAAAAGAAAGGTAAAAAACAAACCCAAAGGGAACCCTAGACAGGGGGGCAGCAGTCAACAGCGCCCACCGCGACCCTGGCCTAGAGATAACTCCAACCGGAACCAGAACCAGGAGCCAAGCAATGCTCAAAAGCAAGGCAAAGGCCACCTCTACGAACAAACCATTCTTGTTCCATATGTGGTGAGTATGAGCACTATACTCACCACTGCCCCGAACTACCTGAGCTTAAAAAAATTTAGAGTAACTGAGGACAAGGAGGATCTTCCCAGACAACTGCAGTCATGCAAGAACCCTTCCCCCATCAAGGAACGGCTAGCACTCAGCAGCAAAACCCCATCAATTTCGAGAAAAACAGCCATAAAATTTACATGGCCTGCGAAGAAATGTTTTTTCAAACCCGGAATCGCAGCTACGACACCCCACCAGACACCAGTCCGTCAAGGGCTAGTACGTCTGTGCCGACTGCACCTTTGACCATTCCAAAGATTCCTTTGGAACCATTGCCAAAAATGATTAAAGGGCCTAATAGGCAAGCAGGTAACTACTCCAAAGGAGCCCAGAATTACAGCATCATAGATGATTTAGCCCAGTCACCTGCTACTATGTCCGCTTTGGAGGTACTGCAGTCATGCCCTAAGTAGTGGAAAGCCCTACTTTCCGCCTTAGGCGCTGTCGACCCCGCCAACACGCGCATGATGGATTTTTATTTAGACAAAGCCACCCCTAGGCTTCCCTCCATGATTGTTGTTGGGTCATAAAAAGGTATTGTTTGAACACCTAATTAGCCTACATTAATTATCAATCCGGGAGCAACTTTTTATTTCAAGAGTGTACTCTGTCTGAGGCTGCAATTCATCCAAGAGCAATGCTGTGAAGATGTAGTACAGAATAACAAATACAAAAGTAACAAATGCTTGTAAAGAAACCTAATTACAGTGACATGAATGGAAAGATTAAACTACATCAATCTTGCAAAACATCGATCAGGGATGTAGTAGCAGTAACTCTTTCCCTTAGAAATCGATGCAAGATAACCGATCTGGGGACTTGGAGCAATAACCTCTATCCTCTACAGTTGGAGATCTTGAAGCAATCGAAACGAAAGCAAATTCAATGAAAGCAATTTAAAGGAAATGAAAGCTGGAAAGGAACAACAGCATGTAACTATAACTCATCTATTTGCTAATCGAAGACTATGCATAAACAATGAACAGAAATGGAACAGTAACGTGAAATGAACAGCAATTACGATTCTAACATATTCAAGCAACTAGATTTCCATGCTTTAATCCTGTCGACAGCCACTCACCACGCAAAAATCAATCATAACAAATTATAAACTAATGGAACAACAACTCAAATCAGATACAGATCAGCAAAGCTTTATAATAACAACAAGATAATCGAACAGCGAATGTGCTTCTTGTAAAGAATGAAATAGCAATGACTCTGTATTTGATCTAACAACAATAAACCAGTTCTGTAATTGTAATAAACATTAAACACACTTCACACAACAGAAATAAAGGAATAGAAATACAAACAGCAGAACGATTCCACCAGGGTTGGGCCCTCAACCACCGGCGAAACGCTGCTGCGCTTTACTCCAGCGTTTGAGAAATGGAACGAGAACAAACTCTTTTATTAATCAGGCATGAATAATGTTTACAAATAGCTCGTACTCTCTTAACAAGATTCGATGCACAATTCTGCAAATTACAACAAGAAAAGTCTCCCCTCATAGCAATACATGCTTCTCCTTTTATAATCAGAAGGAGGAGAAATTAAATAGAAAATATGATCTCCCATAACAATATTAGATTGTTCCCAACAACTTGATCATCCAGAAAATATATTTGCAACAATCTTTCAACAAGAGCAAGGCGAATTTGGCTTTGCAGCTGAGATTTGGAGGACGGCCGCAACAACAGAACTGAGGAAATCGTGCTCAAAGAACCCTGCGTTTCTCTCAATACAGGCCGAATTTGGGCAAACCATTCTTACAAAAAGTTAATTTGGCCCGTTCTGGACAAAACCCATGTTCCAGATTTTCCAAATTCTTCTTCATTTGCTCAGAATCTCAACCGCAAAATGGTTACTTCTTATTCCAGCGGATTTCTGAGTTGGAATATTTCATGATGATTTGGAAATCAAATCTGCAGTCTGGCAAATATCTTGGAGGCTAAAATGGTAAGTGATATTACAAAATATATTAATAAACCATCATTGATAAAATTATTCATAGTAATCATCAATTTATTAAAAATAAAGGAGAAGAAATAATATTCATCCATAAGAGCGTAAATCATTATAAGATGGATTTATATGATAAATTATAATAAATGACATGATAAAGAAGAGTAAAAATGGATAAAATAAGTGTTAACAAGTGGTCGTATTCACGGCCCAACAGTTGCCTTCCAGATACCAGTATCGGTACAGAATATCACTATTCACCGATGTGTCATTGACGAGGGTGCATCTACATGCATCATATCAAAGAATGTATGGCAGAAGTTAGGATCCCCATAACTCAAACCTTTTTTCATCATTCTCAGGGCATACGACGGTCGGCCCTCAACCCCGGTCGGCCTCTTCTAAAATGTACCGGTCTGCTTAGCCGGCAAAACGGTCCACATAGACATCGAAGTCTTGGACGCTCACTTGGATTACAATATACTACTTAGGCGGAGTTACATGTACGCCATGTCTTCCATAGCATCCTCCGTTTTCTGCATCATGATGTTCCCCCACAAGGATCGAATCATTACAGTAGACTAGCTGACGCACACTGAAAAGCGTCCTTTGACCAACATAGATATGGTTCTACCTTATGTAGACATAACCACTGATGGTCTTTCACGGTATCAAGAATATGGCCCTGGCCAATTCAAACCGTCGTCTGTCCTAGGATCCTTCCTAGGAGATCCTCCTATTATCCCTGAGGTATCACCCGATACCACAGCGGCCCCGGTATGCATGATGTCCACGTCAAGCACCGAGCTTAGTCAGGACACAGATTCAAGCAGTAACGACACCGAGGCATCAGCCACTGCAGCCTCCTTAGTCTATGCCACCTCCCAAACTCCTTTCCTATACCCACCTCCTAGCTTCACCTCCCAGCAGGTCTTGGAAACACTGGTACTACCCAACATATCGTTGGCATTCCCAGTGTGGTACCTTGTTCCCCCTCGTAGAACGCCAGCTACCAACGTTACTGCGTTTAGATTAAAGCCTCCCAGTCCAGAGGAGCCCCAACCTACCCAAGAGGCAATCGAAACCACCCCCACAAGGGAAATCCCCGCTGCGAAACTGGCGACCACAATAAAGAAAATCACTAAGAAAAGAAAGAATGTGGTGACCCCCACCATATAGCGGGAGTCATCAGCCTGCACTATATGTGATGTCAAAGGACACCCTACTCACATATGCCCAGAGTTGGAAGAATTAAAACCACTCCTCGGCTGCAAGGCCATAACCTCAAAATGACATTCCCATAAAAAGGAACTTGCCACCAAAAGTATAGGCAAATCGTTGCGTACCAATCACGCATGCGTTATCTGTGGCATCTACGGGCACTACACCTATCGTTGCCCAGAGGTCCCGCGATATAGGGATGCCTTACGTGCGGTCGAGCGATCCTATCAAAAGGATCCCTCCATCCAGGCATCTGGAAATGAACCGCATACCATTCAGTACCTACAAGAGGAACGAAGGTCACCAGATCGACGACCATTTGTCCCTCCTCCTCCCAAGCCACCATAAACCAACCAGGGAAAAAGGAAACCTGGTTGCCTCATCCTCTTGAGTTATCAGGCACATTGATTACTGCAAACGGCTTGGTCAGGTCCTTGACCTAAGGTCACCTAGGCAGCAGTAATCTGTATTCGGGGAGATCCTAGATGGGGGGCAGTAACCAGCAACACCCTCCCCCATGATCTCAGTCTGGGGGCAACCACAACTGAAATCAAAGCTAGGAGCCAAGTAACAGCTCTCAACAAACAGAGGCGATTCCACACATTTGCACTCCTGAAGAAATATTTTTTCAAGCACCGGCAGGTATGCACCTTCCCATCCTCCTTTCCAAAATTCATGTTTTTGAATAATATTGAATGAAAAGAAGATTCTTTCACTTGAGGTAGTTGTTTTTGCAGGAAGAACCCGCAAACCATTCACAACAATCACCATTGAAAGTTCCGGAGCAGGTATCATTCTACCCTCAGCATGATAGAGTCCCAGAAACTTTGCATATCCTAACATCATTTCTCCATCAAAAATAAACCCTAGGGTCCTCACACCCAACCACGTTTATTATCACCTCACCCTGCATATGATAAACGTCCTCGATGGTCTGTAGAGCCTCCCCTCCATGGAGATCGTCATCTCAAGTAGACCATACATCACTCCACAAAGTGATGCCATGGCCATACCATTTTAGTCTGGGAAGCACCTCATGCCCATCCATATATCATGCATAAGGTCAAGTTCACCATTCCAACTCAACCCCCTTCCCAGACGACCGGGTTGTACAAGAAGAATGAAAGCGCTCCTCCGCGCACCGCATTTGGCCCACTATACCTCCATCAGCATTAATCCATTTGCGACATCTTCCGCTTCATCAACCCCACACATGAGACCAGCTAATGGGACCCCTACCCCCAGCAAAACACCGTCCTCACACCATCAAGTGAGCAACCCTCTTTCATGTTTTGGGGTACCCGTCTCTGTGTTTTGTACAAACCAAACCCCATTATTTTATTCTTTTTATACAAAAAGCACAAACAATGCCCTTTGCCTCTTCACCCTTATATTTCTCTTTTCCTCCCATGGTAGCAGTCCCCCATCTCCCTTGGCCGAAGTATTTCATACCCTCCATGCACACACATTACGACAATCATAGCCAGTTCATACCCGCCCTGGAAGTCCTACCGACTCCAGGGATTTTTTCCCTTCAGAAAATAACTATGACTGCCGCCAAGCTGCTCAAATATACTTCAACCTCGGGCCACGGAATCCCCATCATCCATTTTCAACCACCACTCACCAACATGCCTATGTTAAACCCATTATGGTTCGGTTAAGGCTTCCTTTTTGTCGACATCAACACCTCTTTTCCAAAAAGGAAGCGGTACCTTGGATGACCCCTCCCCATGTAAAGGGGTATCCTCCGGTGGCATTATGGGAGACATCATTATCCATAGATGTCATCGATCCTCTTGACATTCGACTACAGCAAAATCTTTCATGTCACGATGGTATCGTACCTTACAACCATTGCACTTTGATCAAGATCCGTCGAAGACTCGTGCCTTTATAAGCGTCTCTGACAACAATGCTTACACGGGAAGGTCCCAGCCAATACATATGCGTACGTTGCACAGTGATCTGCTATACCAAGATTACACATATGGGTACCACATTCCACCTATCGTCAAAGAAAAAACGCCCCTGAGGGCGTCAACAGTTGTCGTCAACAACCACCAACATCACTACCACAGTAGTGACATAGACAACACATGTATCTGTCAAATTTCTTTAACTAGCCATAGCATCACGAGCATGGGACATGTCCGCCTCGTTGAAATTTTGTAAATATGTTGTATATTTTGTCTACTTGCAGGGGGTCCCTAGGCAGTGGTTATCTCGGACCCAGTGCAAGATGTTTTCCTTCTACACACATGCCTCTCTCTCTCTCTCTCTCTCTCTCTCTCTCTCTCTCTCTCTCTCTCTCTCTCTCTCTCTGTGTGTATGATACAGAAAAGAAACTATAATGTATTTCAGCTATACAGTTCTTCCTAGACCTCACACATTAGGGGGCAACTGTTAACACTGGAAAATCGTACAATAGAAAACGAAATTAAGTAATGTCGAGCCCAAGGATTTACAGGACAGGGATACATTATGGGATCAGAAATATTAAGAATCTCTAAGGTTTGGAGCAATTCAAGATTGAACTAGTCATAAATGCCCGAATGCACGCTTTTTCCTTCGAGAAGAGCGCCTTTTGCGCGCACTGGAGCCCGATAAGCATGCATTCTTGGAAATGGAAAAAAAAAAGTCCCTTTCCGGGACCCAAGCAAGTAAATGACAGTTTCTCCTTATGTGAAAGCCACCTAAGGACAGCACCAGTGCCTCCTTAGGCCTTCTGTGAGCACACAAAAGCATATTTCAGCACACGATGGAATATTGCCCCTCCCTTGGGTCACTATCCACCATGTACCAAGGGAGGGAAGGAGGTTTGAAAGCTCAACTATATAAACCCTCAAAGAGATGAACAATGTGTGAGCACAAGGTTATGCTGGCCAAAGTTGCCCAAGCAACACCAGCTGTTTGTGTGAACCAAGGAGCAGGAGCTGAAGAAGAGGACTCAATTGTTGGCCACCCAACAATTTTAGTCCATTGCAGCGTAGAGAGAGAGTTGAACTGCGTCAGAAGGCAGAACTTGAAGGACAAACATCCTTGCGTCGGGTCCTAGATCCTCTGCCTAGGCCCTTCGGCAAGTGGGTAAGATTTGTATTCATTCCAAGCACTCAATGAGAAGAAGGCCATCATGCCGTTGTTTACCTTGTTATTGTTTGGAACTCTCTATTTAGTTTCTTTTTGTGTTTTTAGTTTTACTTTTTAATAGAGCATACTTAAGTGTATTACTTCATTTTAAGTCTTATACTTCTGAGCTCCCCCCAGATACTGCCTGTTACTTATGGTTTAGAGAAAATACCACATTTTCTAGATGCATGCGATTTCGTACACCCATGTGTTGAATCCACCACAACACCCAGGTTGATAAAGTAAAGTAGGGCAGCCCCTAAGAGTTGCAGTATTCTTGGTACAATACCAGGGCTCACTAGTTGGTTAGCATGTTCAGTGCTAGTAATGTTAACCAAGTTATTTTCTTCAAGAACAAGTTGAAGAATATCAAGAAGTATAAAGATGAATGCATCAAATCATATTTTATGAGGCTCACATAAATCATGAATGATCTCCTTACCATAGGAGAATAAGTAGCTGACGAGAGCTTGTCCTCATTACTCTTGGAGGACTTCGCCGAGACTCATATGTATTTAATACTACAATTCTTAATAATAATGTGATTCATGACTTTGATGAATTGCTGACGAGATGCACTTGTAATATCCCCAAATTAGTAGTCAGCTAATTGGGACATTAATTTTGATTAATTTTGGAAAATCCTAATGTTCGGTGAAAAAAAAGTGGGTAGGGGGCCCACAATTAATAATTATTCCAAATAAATTATTTTCATAAAGTACCTAAGGGAAAATTGTAGCTTTAGTGGTGGGGTCGAGTTGGCCTTCGGTGGCAGCGTAGAAGAGGCAGGAAAATGGCAGCGTGGGATTGGATAGAGGAAGGAAGCACGTGATTGGCCAAGGAGAGGCAACGCAGGTCAAGATGGGACCCAAGGCACACGTTGGGCCTCAACAGATAAAAGGAAGAAGGGAAGGCTCATTTGGTCATTCTTTCATTCAACTATTTTTTTCTTGTCATTTTGACAGAACACGCTTGAGCCGGAGAGCCAAGTCTGCAATGTTGTTTAGCACACGAGATCTTCAAGCGATGATCTCAACCTCTACCTCAGGAGACTTCAAGTGTCGGCTTAGGAGAGGAGTTCCACACCTTGTGAGGAGAATTTCTATCAGCAACATCAGGAGGAAGCGTAGCCAGTTCTGGACTACGTAGAAGAGGAGGAGATTGCGAAGGGAAGGAGGCAGTGTAGAGAGGATTTGGTTGTTCTAGGAGGCGAGAAGAGAGGGAGTTGCAGCAGAGATTTGGTGGGGAGGCTTGGATCTTCCCAATAGGTATTTTTGTGGCATTTTCGATACTTCGAGAAGAAGGATTTATAGGAGGATCGATTTACCCAACAGTGCAGTGAGCCAAGCCCAAGAGGGCCAATTTTCATGGTCAAGCTTTGGGCGAACCCTTTCTGAGTTTATTCAGGAGAAGCCAAGATTAAATTGGTAGAATTTTCTGGGCAGATTTGAGGTGTCGAATAGAGATCCTAACTCAGCCAGCAGCTAGAGGAGCTAGGGGAAATTGGGCCAAAATTCCGAGGTCAACATCTGGCTAATTCCTTTGTGGGTTTTTGTGGGTTTCTTGAGTAGAGTCTGGGATTAAAGTCCTAGAATTTTCTAAGCAGTGTAGCAGGACCTAGCGGCATTTCTTCGAGAGCAGCAACAACATTTATGACAATTTGCCGAGCAGAGCTATAGCCATACAACATACCATCAATGGGGAATTTTAGCATTGATTCAGAGGGTTTCTCTAACTTTCCTTGAGCAAGCCTAGGTGTCTTCATTCCAACACCTCCATTGTACTCATTTATATTAAATTAATAAAATGACTAAGCGATATTTTATGGCTCCATTGGTGTTTTGATATCATTTTTTATTTTGTTGTCTATTTAGTATCTTTTAGTCTGTTATCGCTATTATTTTTCCATTTGGAATATTACAGTGGTATCAGAGCTTAGTTCTTGGCTCAACCATGGGGATATTTTCCAATGAACAAGGAGGGTAGGCAGTAGAGGTGGAAAAATATGGGGGAATCAAAGAGCAAAGGGGAAGGAGAATTTGGTAGCATCTTTAAGGCCCTAAATGATTTAGCCAAAGGATAGAAGGGAATGTTGGAAATAATCAAGCAACAAATTAGGAATGAGAGCATCCATCATGAATCACTAGTTGGGGAGACTTCAAGGGTCTCACAACAGTGTGAGCACCCTTTACCAGCCACTCACCCGCCAGCCTTTAGTAGGCCAACCAGGATCATGATGCCTACATTCTTACCTCCAGTACCGAGTGAGGAAGGTAGGCGGCATGATCATATACCCATGGGAGATTATTTCCAAGAATGGCAGTCCATGGGGGGGGAATTCAGAACGGATTTGTCCTTCAAAGATTACTACCAACTCAGGTGGGATGAAGAGGGATGGAACAGTGGGGGGTCTAGCACACAGAGTTCAGAGATGAAGCGCACCATTGGGAGGACACATTTTCCCATGTATGATGGATCCACTGATTACACGGCTCGGGATCGAGTGGAAAAGTTGGATACCTCTTTCCAGCTTGACCGAATAACAGAGGGGGAAGCCATCAAAATGGCTACCTTGCACTTGGAGGATGAGGGCACACAGGATTGTGGGGAGCTCGTAGATACACCTAGTGTGACACGAGACTCACCCTTGTTGGAGACTTCCTTGACCATATCGATTGACATCTTAGTGGAGAGAGTAGAGCCTACCCCAGTAGAGCCATCCATTAAGGTGATGACTGGAGTCGTGTTCGAATTTTTGGGTGACAACCGCACGTAGCTGATGGGTGAGGTGCCAGGAGATGTATCCACCTTTCACGAGGCACTAAGAGATACATAGGCAGAGCAGGAGGACATTCCTTCTATATGTCAGGATGAGGTGAGGTGCCAGGAGATGTATCCACCTTTCACGAGGCACTAAGAGATACAAAGGTAGATCAGGAGGACATTCCTTCTATATGTCAGGATGAGGACACTTCTTTGGATGAGTCCATGGGGTCATATGAGGATGCTTTTGGGGAGCATGAGCAGTCATGTAGAGTTGATGACAATATGTCGGTTTCGTATTCCAGTGTGCATGTGGTATCAGGGGACTCTATGGGAGGTATTCAGGATGATGAGTCACTTGTGATGATTCAGCCGCAACAACTTATGGTACAACTAGAGGGCACATTGGAGCATTGGAGAAACCCCCTTCGAGCATACGTAGATGGGGATAGCAGCACATTTGGGGCACCTTTGGCCATTGGAGAGAGATTGACAGAGCTACCTAGTCAAATCTCATGTGTTGACTTGGATAGCAGGATGAGACGATTAGAGTTGCACACGGTGCATCATCCACATGTTGAGTTTGGATGGCGAGAGATTTTGAGTTGGTACCTAGTGGAGTGGGTTATGGAGATGTTGGTGGACCCGAGTGTACTTCAGCAGGAGTTTCCAGGCAATGGGGTTACCGGAAGCCCGGACTGGCTTTGGGATCCATGCAGGAAGCACACGAGATCTTCAAGTGAAGATCTCAACCTCTACCTCAGGGGACTTCGAGTGCCCGCTCAGGAGAGGAGTTCCACACCTTGTGAGGAGAATTTCTATCAGCAACATCAGGAGGAAGTGTAGCCAGTTATGGACTACGCAGAAGAGGAGGAGATTGTGAAGGGGAGGAGGCAGTGCAAAGAGGATTTGGTTGTTCTGAGAGGTGAGAAGAGAGAGAGTTGCAGCAGATATTTAGTGGGGAGGCTTGGAGCTTCCCAACAGGGATTTTTGTGGCATTTTGGAGACTTTGAGAAGCAGGATTTACAGGAGGATCGATTTACTTAGTAGTGCAGTGAGCCAAGCCCAAGAGGGCCAATTTTTGGGGTCAAGCTTTGGGCAACCCTTTCTGGGATTTTATGGGTTTATTAACGAGAAGCCAAGATTAAATTGGTAGAATTTTCTGGGCAGAATTGAGGTGTCGAATAGAGATCCTAACTCAGCTAGCAGCTAAAGGAGCTAGGGGAAATTGGACCAAAATTCCGGGGTCAACATCTAGCCAATTCCTTCGTGGGTTTTTGTGGGTTTCTTGAGTAGAATCTAGGGTTAAAGTCCCAGAATTTTTTGAGCAGTGTAGCAGGCCCTAGTGGCATTTCTTCAGGAGCAACAACAACATTTATGGTAGATTGCAACGCAGAGCTATAGCCATACAATGTACCATCAGTGGGGAATTTCAACATTGATTCAGAGGGTTTCTCTAGCTTTCCTTGAGCAAGCCCAGGTGCCTTCATTCCAGCACCTCCATTGTACTCATTTCTAGCAAATTAATAAAATGGGTAAGCGATATTTTATGGCTCTGTTGGTGTTTTGATATCATTTTTTGTTTTGTTGTCTCCTTGGTATCTTTTAGCCTATATTGCTGTTATTTTTCCATTTGGGATATTACAATGGTATCAGAGCTTCGTTCTCGGCTCAACCATGCGGATCTTTTCCTATGAACAAGGAGGGTAGGCGGTAGAAGTGGAAAATATGGGGGAGTTAAGGAGCAAAGTGGAAGGAGCATTTGGTAGCATCTTTAAGGCCCTAAATGATTTAGCCAAAGGATAGATGGGAATGTTGGAAAGAATCAAGCAACAAAATAGTAATGAGAGCATCCATCATGAATCACTAGTTGGGGAGACTTCAAGGGTCTCACAACAATGTGAGCACCCTTTACTAGCCACTCACCCACTAGCCTTTAGTAGGCCAACCAGGATCATGATGCCTACATTCTTACCTCCAGTACCGAGTGAGCAAGGTAGGTGGCATGATCATATACCCATGGGAGATTATTTCAGAGAATAGGAGTCCATGGGGGAAAAATTCAGAGCGGATTTGTTCTTTAGAGATTATTACCAGCTTAGGTGGGATGACGAAGGAAGGAGCAGTGGGGAATCTAGCACGCAAAGTTCAAAGATGCAACGCACCATTGGGAGGACACCTTTTCCCACATATGATTGATCCAATGATTGCACGACTCGGGATCGAATGGGAAAGATGGATACCTCTCTCCAACCTTACCGAATAACAAAGGGGGAAGCCATCAAAATGGCTACCTCACACTTGGAGTATGAGGGCACACATGATTGTGGGGAGCTCATAGATACACCTAGTGTGACACAAGACTCACCCTTATTGGAGACTCCCTTGACCGTGTCGGTTGACATCCTAGTGGAGAAAGTAGAGCCTACCCTAGTAGAGCCATCCATTGAGGTGATGACCATAGTCATGTCTGAGTTTTTGGATGACAACCGCATGCAGCTGATGGGTGAGGTGCTAGGAGATGTATCCACCTTTGATGAGGCACTAAGAGATACAGAGGTAGAGCAGGAGGACAGTCCTTCTGGATGTCGGGATGAGGACACTTTTGGAATATATCATGCTGGGTCATGAGGATGGCGCAGGGAGTGAGTAGTCATGGTCGAGGACAACAGGTTAAGCCATATTTGAGTGTGGTATCAGGGGACTCTATGGGAGGTATTCAGGATGATGAGTCACTTATGATGATTCCCACCTTAAGGGAGAAAAATGAAGTAGAGGGCAATATTAGAGAGTCAAGCACCTTTCATGCATACATGGGTATAAGGCTAGTAAACACATTTGGGTCACTTCTGGCCATTGAAGAGAGAGAGACAGAGTCACTTAGGTCAAAATCTTAAACAAAGTGATCGTGATAGGATTGTGGATGAAACGATCAGAGTTGCATAGGGTGCATCATCCACATGTTGAGGTTGGATGGCGAGAGATTTTGAGTTGGTACCCAGTGGAGTGGGTTATGGAAATGGTGGTGGACCCGAGTGTAGTTCAACAGGAGTTTCCAGGCACTGGGGTTACCAGAAGCCTGGACTGGCATTAGGATCAAGACGAGAAGCACACGAGATCTTCAAGCGAAGATCACAACCTCTACCTAGGGGGACTTCGAGTTCCCGCTCATGAGAGGAGTTCCACACCTTGTGAGGAGAATTTATATCAACAACATCAGGAGGAAGTGTAGCCAGTTATGGACTGCGCAGAAGAGGAGGAGATTGCGAAGAGGAGGAGGCAGTGCAAAGAGGATTTGGTTGTTCTAGGAGGTAAGAAGAGAGGGAGTTGTAGCAGAGAATTGGTGGGGAGACTTGGAGCTTCCCAATAGGGATTTTTGTTTAATTTTGGAGACTTCGAGAAGCAGGATTTACAGGAGGATCGATTTACCCAGGAGTGTAGTGAGCGAAGCCCAAGAGGATCAATTTTTGGGGTGAACCCTTTTTTGGTTTTTCTAGGTTTATTGAGTAGAAGCCAAGATTAGATTGGCATAATTTTTTGGGAAGATTTGAGGTTTCGAATAGAGTTCCTAACTCAGCCAGCAGCCATAGGAGCTAGGGGAAATTGGGCCAAAATTTCGAGGTCAACATCTGGCCAATTCCTTCGTGGGTTTTTGTGGGTTTCTTGTGTAGAGTCCGGGGTTAAAGTTCCAGAATTTTATGAAGAATGTAGCAGACCCTAGTGGCATTTCTTCGGGATCATCAACATCATTTATGGCAGATTGTAGCACAGAGCTATAGCCATACAACGTACCATGAGTGGGGAATTTCAGCATTGATTCAGAGGGTTTCTCTAGCAAAGTGTTTTCATTCCAACACCTCATTTGTACTCATTTATAGCAAATTAATAAAATGGATAAGCGATATTTTATGGCTCCGTTGGTGTTTTGATATAATTTTTTTGTTTTTTGTCTCCTTAGTATCTTTTAGCATGTTATTGCTGTTATTTTTTCCATTTGAGATATTATAGTGGTATCAAAGCATCGTTCTTGGCTCAACCATGGGGATCTTTTCCTATGAACAAGGAGGGTAGGCAGTAGAGGTGGCAAATATGGGGGAGTCAAGGAGCAAAGGAGAAGCAACATTTAGTAGCATCTTTAAGGCCCTAAATGATTTAGCCAAAGGATAGAAGGGAATGTTGGAAAGACTCAATCATCAAAATAGGAATGAGAGCATCCATCATGAATCCCTAGTTGGGGAGACTTCATGGGTCTCACAACAGTGTGAGCACCCTTTACCATCCACTCACCTGCCAACCTTTAGTAGGCCAACCAGGATCACGATGTCTACATTCTTACCTCCAATACCGAGTGAGCAAGGTAGGTTGCATGATCATATACCCATGGGAGATTATTTCTGAGAATGGCAGTCCATGGGGGAAAAATTCAGAGCGGATTTGTCCTTCAGAGATTACTACCAGTGCAGGTGGGATGAAGAAGGAAGGAACAATGGGGGGTATAGCACACAGAGTTCAAAGATGTAGCGCACCATTGGGAGGACACCTTTTCCCACGTATGATGGATCCATTGATTGAACGGCTTGGGATCGAGTGGAAAATTTGGATACCTCTTTCCAGCTTGACCGAATAACAGAGGGGGAAGCCATCAAAATGGCTTCCTCGCACTTGGAGGATGAGGGCACACAGGATTGTGGGGAGCTCGTAGATACACCTAGTGTGACACAGGAATAACCCTTGTTGGAGACTTCCTTGACCGTGTCGATTGACATCTTAGTGGAGAGAGTAGAGCCTACCCCAGTAGAGCCATCCATTAAGGTGATGATCGGAGTCCTCTCCAAGTTTTTGGGTGACAACCGCACACAGCTGATGGGTGAGGTGCCAGGAGATGTATCCACCTTTGATGAGGCACTAAGAGATACAAAGGTAGAGCATGAGGACATTCCTTCTATATGTCAGGATGAGGACACTTCTTTGGATGAGTCCATGGGGTCATATGAGGATGCTTTTAGGGAGCATGAGCAGTCATGCATAGTCGATGACAATAGGTTGGTTTTGTATTCGAGTATGCATGTGGTATCAGGGGACTCTATGGGAGTTATTCAAGATGATGAGTCACTTGTGATGATTCAGCCGCAACAACTTATGGTACAACTAGAGGGCACATTGGAGCATCAGAGAAACCCCCTTCAGGCATATGTAGATGGGGATAGCAGCACATTTGGGTCACCTTTGGCCATTGGAGAGAGAGAGACGGAGCTACCTAGTCAGATCTCATGTGTTGACTTGGATAGCAGGATGAGATATTCAACGTTGCACAGGGTGCATCATCCACATGTTGAGTTTGGATTGCGAAATATTTTGAGTTGGTACCTAGTGGAGAGGGTTATCGAGATGGTGGTGGACCCGAGTGTAGTTCAACAGGAGTTTCCAGGGACTGGGGTTACTGGAAACCCAGACTGGTTTTGGGATCCAGGCAGGAAGCACTCGAGATCTTCAAGTGAAGATCTCAACCTCTACCTCATGGGACTTCGAGTGCCCGCTCAGGAGAGGATTTCCACACCTTGTGAGGAGAATTTCTATCAGCAACATCAGGAGGAAGTGTAGCCAATTATGGGCTGCGCAGAAGAGGAGGAGATTGTGAAGGGGAGGAGGCAGTGCAAAGAGGATTTGGTTGTTCTGAGAGGTGAGAAGAGAGAGAGTTGTAGCAGATATTTGGTAGGGAGGCTCGGAGCTTCCCAACAGGGATTTTTGTGGCATTTTGGAGACTTTGAGAAGTAGGATTTACAAGAGGATTGATTTACTTAGCAGTGCAGTGAGCCAAGCCCAAGAGGGACAATTTTTGGGGTCAAGCTTTGGGCAAACCCTTTCTGGGATTTTATGGGTTTATTGACGAGAAGCCAAGATTAAATTGGTAGAATTTTATGGGCAGATTTGAGGTGTCGAACATAGATCTTAACTCAGCTAGCAGCTAAAGGAGCTAGGGGCAATTGGGCCAAAATTCTGGGGTCAACATCTGGCCAATTCCTAAGTTGGTTTTTGTGGGTTTCTTGAGTAGAGTATGGGGTTAAAGTCCCATAATTTTTTGAGCAGTGTAGCAGGCCCTAGCAGCATTTCTTTGGGAGCAGCAACAACATTTATGGTAGATTGCATCGCAAAGCTATAGCCATACAATGTACCATCAGTGGGGAATTTTAGCATTGATTCAGAGGGTTTCTCTAGCTTTCCTTGAGCAAGCCCAGGTGCCTTCATTCCAGCACCTCCATTGTACTCATTTCTAGCAAAATAATAAAATGGGTAAGCGATATTTTATGGCTTTGTTAGTGTTTTGATATCATTTTTTGTTTTGTTGTCTCCTTGGTATATTTTAGCCTATTATTGCTGTTATTTTTCCATTTGGGATATTACAATGGTATTAGAGCTTCATTCTTGGCTCAACCATGCGGATATTTTCCTATGAACAAGGAGGGTAGGCAGTAGAGGTGGAAAATATGGGGGAGTCAAGGAGCAAAGTAGAAGGAGCATTTGGTAGCGTCTTTAAGGCCCTAAATGATTTAGCCAAAGGATAGAATGGAATGTTGGAAAGAATCAAGCAACAAAATATGAATCACTAGTTGGGGAGACTTCAGGGGTCTCACCACAGTGTGAGCACCCTTTACCAGCCACTCACCCGCTAGCCTTTAGTAGGCCAACCAGGATAATGATGCCTACATTCTTACCTCCAGTACCGAGTGAGCAGGGTAGGCGGCATGATCATATACCCATGGGAGATTATTTCCGAGAATGGGAGTCCATGGGGGAAAAATTCAGAGTGGATTTGTTCTTCAGAGATTATTACTAGCGCAGGTGGGATGAAGAAGGAAGGAACAGTGGGGGTTCTAGCACACAAAGTTTAGAGATGCAGCTCACCATTGGGAGGACACTTTTTCCCACGTATGATGGATCCACTAATTGCACGACTCGGGATCGAATGGAAAAGTTGGATACCTCTTTCTAGCCTGACTGAATAACAAAGGGGGAAGCCATCAAAATGGCTACCTCGCACTTGGAGTATGAGGGCAAATAGGATTGTGGGGAGCTCATAGATACACCTAGTGTGACACAAGACTCACCCTTATTGGAGACTTCCTTGACCGTGTCAGTTGACATCTTAGTGGAGAGAGTAGAGCCTACCCCAGTAGAGCCATCCATTTAGGTGATGACCAGAGTCGTGTCTAAGTTTTTGGGTGACAACCACATGCAGCTAATGGGTGAGGTGCTAGGAGATATATCCACCTTTGATGAGGCACTAAGAGATACAGAGGTAGAGCAGGAGGACATTCCTTCTGGATGTCAGGTTGAGGACATTTCTTTGGATTATTCCATGGGGTCGTATGAGGATGCTTCTAGGGAGCATGAACAGTCATGCAAAGTTGATGACAATAGGTTGGTTTCATATTCTAGTGTGCATGTGGTATCAGGGGACTCTATGGGAGGTATTCAGGATGATGAGTCACTTATGATGATTCGACCGCAACAACTTATGGTACAACTAGAGGGAACATTGGAGAGTCGAAGCAACTCCCTTCATGCATACATATATGGGGCTAGCAGCATAGTTTGGTGAGCTTTGGCCATTGAAGAGAGAGAGACAGAACTACCTAGTCAAATCTCATGTGTTGACTTGGATAGCAGGATGAAACGATCAGAGTTGCACAGGGTGCATCATCCACATGTTGAGGTTGGATGGCGAGAGATTTTGAGTTGGTACCCAGTGGAGTGGGTTTTGGAGATGGTGGTGGATCCGAGTGTAGTTCAGCAGGAGTTTCCAGGCACTGGGGTTACTAGAAGCCCGGACTGGCATTAGGATCAGGACGGGAAGCACACGAGATCTTCAAGCGAAGATCACAACCTCTACCTCGGTGGACTTCGAGTTCCCGCTCATGAGAGGAGTTCCACACCTTGTGAGGAGAATTTATATCAACAACATCAGGAGGAAGTGTAGCCAATTATGGACTGCACAGAAGAGGAGGAGATTGTGAAGGGGAGGAGGCAGTGCAAAGAGGATTTGGTTGTTCTAGGAGGTAAGAAGAGAGGGAGTTGTAGCAGAGATCTGGTGGGGAGACTTGGAGCTTCCCAATAGGGATTTTTGTTTCATTTTGGAGACTTCAAGAAGCAGGATTTATAGGAGGATCGATTTACCGAGCAGTGTAGTGAGCCAAGCCCAAGAGGATCAATTTTTGGGGTGAACCCTTTCTGGGTTTTTTTGGGTTTATTGAGTAGAAGCCAGATTAGATTGGCAGAATTTTTTGGCAGATTTGAGGTTTCAAACAGAGTTCCTAACTCAACCAGCAGCCAGAGGAGCTAGGGGAAATTGGGCCAAATTTTCGGGGTCATCATCTGGCCAATTCCTTCGTGGGTTTTTGTGGGTTTCTTGAGTAGAGTCCGGGGTTAAAGTCCCAGAATTTTCTGAAGAATGTAGCAGGCCCTAGTGGCATTTCTTCGGGATCATCAACATCATTTATGGCAGATTGTAGCGCAGAGCTATAGCCATACAACGTACCATTAGTGGGGAATTTCAGCATTGATTCAGAGGGTTTCTCTAGCCAAGTGCCTTCATTCCAACACATCAATTGTACTCATTTATAGCAAATTAATAAAATGGATAAGCAATATTTTATGGCTCCGTTGGTGTTTTGATATCATTTTTTTGTTTTTTTGTCTCCTTAGTATCTTTTAGCATGTTATTTCTATTATTTTTTCCATTTGAGATATTACAGTGGCATCAGAGCTTTGTTCTTGGCTCAACCATGGGGATATTTTCCTATGAACAAGGAGGGTAGGTAG
Organism: Pinus albicaulis; assembly: GCA_034641835.2. Classification (NCBI taxonomy): domain Eukaryota; kingdom Viridiplantae; phylum Streptophyta; class Pinopsida; order Pinales; family Pinaceae; genus Pinus; species Pinus albicaulis. The sequence goes on along the minus strand of CM076584.1, from coordinate 799,642,848 downwards.
TAGAGGTGGCAAATATGGGGGAGTCAAGGAGCAAAGGGGAAGCAACATTTAGTAGCATCTTTAAGGCCCTAAATGATTTAGCCAAAGGATAGAAGGGAATGTTGGAAAGTCTCAATCATCAAATAGAAATGAGAGCATCCATCATGAATCCCTAGTTGGGGAGACTTCAGGGGTCTCACAACAGTGTGAGCACCCTTTACCAGCCACTCACCCGCCAGCCTTTAGTAGGCCAACCAGGATCACGATGTCTACATTCTTACCTCCAATACCGAGTGAGCAAGGTAGGCTGCATGATAATATACCCATGGGAGATTATTTCTGAGAATGGCAGTCCATGGGGGGGAAATTCAGAGTGGATTTTTCCTTCAGAGATTACTACCAACGCAAGTGGGATGAAGAAGGAAGGAACAATGGGGGGTATAGCACACATAGTTCAGAGATGCAGCGCACCATTGGGAGGACACCTTTTCCCACGTATGATGGATCCACTGATTACACGGCTTGGGATCAAGTGGAAATTTTGGATACCTCTTTCCAGCCTGACCGAATAACAGAAAGGGAAGCCATCAAAATGGCTACCTCGCACTTGGAGGATGAGGGCACACGGGATTGTGGGGAGCTCGTAGATACACCTAGTGTGACACAGGACTAACCCTTATTGGAGACTTCCTTGACCATGTCGATTGACATCTTAGTGGAGAGAGTAGAGCCTACCCCAGTAGAGCCAACCATTGAGGTGATGATCGGAGTCGTGTCCAAGTTTTTGGGTTACAACTGCACACAACTGATGGGTGAGGTGCCAGGAGATGTATCCACCTTTGACGAGGCACTAAGAGATACAGAGGTAGAGTAGGAGGACATTCCTTCTATATGTCAGGATGAGGAAACTTCTTTGGATGAGTCCATGGGGTCATATGAGTATGCTTCTAGGGAGCAGGAGCAGTCATGCAAAGTTGATGACAATAGGTCGGTTTCATATTCCAGTGTACATGTGGTATCAGGGGACTCTATGGGAGGTATTCAAGATGATGAGTCACTTGTGATGATTTGGCCGCAACAACTTATGGTACAGCTAGAGGGCACATTGGAGCGTCGAAGCAACCCCTTTCAGGCATACATAGATGGGACTAGCAGCACAGTTAGGTCACCTTTGGCCATTGGAGAGAGAGAGACGGAGCTACCTAGTCAGATCTCATGTGTTGAATTGGATAGCGGGATGAGACGATTGGAGTTGCAGAGGGTGCATCATCCACATATTGAGGTTGGATGGTGAGAGATTTTGAGTTGGTACCCAATGGAGTGGGTTATGGAGATGGTGGTGGACCCGAGTGTAGTTCAGCAAGAGTTTCCAGGCACGGGGTTTACCAGAAGCCTGGACTGGCATTAGGATCTGGGTGGGATTACCTATCATTACCCAGGTTTGTCGGTTTACTATGACCCGGAGGGCAGATTTGACCTAGCAATTGAATGTGAACTTTCATTAGGGGAGTTTCAACTAGCACTAGTGTCCAAAGGGTTTAGGTATAGACTTCTTGAGTTGTCTTGCTATGAGGACTGTACACGGGATCATGGGATGATCTACATACTCTTGAAGGAGTATGACAGAGGAGGGGGCATTGGTAGGCCACCAAACAGTGCCTTGTATAGAGCTAGGGATTCTTTGCATTTGCGTGGGACATAGAGGAGAATAAAGGGATTGGCATCACTACTAGTGCCTAGGGAGATTCACTTCTTTGGCTGCTTATGGATGATTTTGAAGGGAGACCAATTCATTAGAGAGTATGGTGATGCAACAGCAGAGGTGATGGTACCGATCGAGTATAGGCTGATGCATATGGATACAGCCTTAGGCCATCACACCCTGGGACGTGTAGGAGCATCCATCATTGGGAAGTGGTCTGTAGATGGGAATGGAGATACATGGGGGTGTGTTGTAGTATGTCAAACTGCATTGTGGAGTAGGAGTGCTCCCCATATCATTGAGTACATGAGGGGAGTGACAGGTGCGGCGACGCAGGATGGACACATGACGATATAGGACGGTATAGTTGTTGCCAGGGGTATCCATTGGTGAACAGGGGTAGGTTGTGGCATATAGTTGCAGATCAAGGAGTGCGATGATACTTGGTGGTATGTAGTGACACATGATGCAGAGCAGTGGGCTCTTGGAGCGTTGCCTCCAAAGAGACATATGGACAGGGGCAGTAGGTGTACGATGGGATGCAACTCACCTAGGATCGATGAGGATCTTGTTGAGCATCTGGAGACACCAAGTTTAGTGGAGACAGGGCTACGAGGGTGTTATCATCAGATCTGAGGCAGAGAGAGTGTCATCTGGAGGATTACTCTTGAGAATTCATGTAGACTGTTGGTCACACCCATTGGGACATACCTACCCATCATCCTCTAGTGTTTCTTATGGTCACAGAGTGTTTGGTTGGTGCCCCTTGACACTCTCCATTTAGGCAGCAGGGCATGGGAGGCTCACCCTAGACAGTTCGATGAGATAACGCATGTCATGAGCTGGGAGGAGACTCTCCAGTTGAGACACTTGGTAGCTGCACGAGTTGACAGGTCCAGGCTTAGGGATGGCATGGTTGATTGCCAAGGTAGCATATGTTCCACCCCTGGGCTCATATTTGAGGGACAATGGATGGTAGATTTCGTCTACAGGAGGTTACCCAGAGTTTGAGTAGTATCCAGGTGTATAAGCAGGAGTTGGGATAACGGATATCATGACGTGGTCTGGCATAAGCAGGGAAGGTATGCATGCATGGGACAAACTTCGGATACTTGGGGTCCACCAAGGGGATACATACAGGGGTCAGAGATGAGGGCCAGATGGGTTCTAGCAGGTAACAACGCTATCCTGCTGGGAGTGGGAGTTGTGAGCTCCCCGTATGGTTGGGGGATCCAAGGGTCTATTGGGCTGGTGGATCACTCCATTTTGTGATGAGCAGGGACAGAGCATATGGTGATCCAGTCCACCTTGGGTTTGACACGTGGGCGAGCACTCAAACCTCCATTGCATGGCGAAGTAGACTTATCATGTTGTTGCTCAAGGTCATGATTGACAGTGGAGGGGTAGATATCAGCATCATGGAGATGCCCGAGTAGGATGAGCTTTGCCTTCACCAATTTTTCGCCACAAGGATCGAGGAGAGAGGGATACGATCCGCACATGATGGGGGGTATCTCATAGTCAGAGTGGTGCAGCGACAACATGGTGGAACCTCTACGAGATTAGCAGGGACCCGAGAATTACAACTCTACATAGATCGATAACCTCTAGGGTGAGTTGTATACTACATGGGAAGATCATGTAGAACTTCCATTGGGCTTTAGTGAGTTACTAATTAAGTGGGGGACTTCATTAGTATGGGAGGATGGCGAGTGGAGCAAGTGGAGCTTCATGTTAGACAGGATGGCTTGGGATCCTGACATTGAGAGATCCCTTCATATCAGGGCGATGCAGAGGACAAGGAAGATTCAGTGGTGCATCTGGGACCCAGGCACATTTTTCACTGACAATGGGGAGCGTCAGCTAGAGAGGAGGCTTGTTTAGGCACTGCTTGAAGCCAAGAAATTTTTGGCGGGAATGATTGTAATATCCCCAAATTAGCAGTCAGCTAATTGGGATATTAATTTTGATTAATTTTGGAAAATCCTAATGTTGGGCGAAAATAAAGTGGGTAGGGGACCCACAATTAATAATTAGGCCAAATAAAATATTTTCCTAAATTTCGTAAGGGAAAATTGTGGCTTTAGTGGTGGGGTCGAGTTGGCCTTAGGTAGCAGCATAGAAGAGGCACGAAAATGACAACGTGGGATTGGCTAGAGGAAGGCAACACGTGATTGGCCAAGGAGAGACAACATAGGTCAAGATGGGCCCAAGGCACATAATGGGCCTCAATGGATAAAAGGAAGAAGGGAAGGCTCATTTGGTTATTCATTCATTCAACTATTTTCTTCTTGTCATTTTGACAGAGCACACTTGAGCCGGAGAGCCAAGTCTGTAGTGTTGTTTAGCACACGAGATCTTTAAGTGGAGATCTCAACCTCTACCTCAGGGGAATTCGAGTGCCTACTGAGGAGAGGAGTTCCACACCTTGTGAGGATAATTTCTATCAGCAGCATCAAGAGGAAGCATAGCCAGTTCTGGACTGCGTAGAAGAGGAGGAGACTGTGAAGGGGAGGAGGCAGTGCGGAGAGGATTTGGTTGTTTTGGGAAGTGATAAGAGAGGGAGTTGCAGTAGAGATTTGATGGGGAGGCTTGGAGCTTCCCAACAGGGATTTTTGTCTCATTTTGGAGACTTCCAACAGCAGGATTTACAAGAGGATCGATTTACCCAGCAATGAGTGAGCCAAGCCCAAGAGGGAAAATTTTCGAGGTCAAGCTTTGGGCGAACCCTTTTTGGGTTTTTTTGGGTTTACTGAGGAGAAGTCAAGATTAAATTGGCAGAATTTTCTGGGAATATTTGAGGTGTCGAACAGAGATCCTAACTCAGCCAGCAACTAGAGGAGCTAGGGGAAATTGGGCCGAAATTATGGGGTCAACATCTGACCAATTCCTTCATGGGTTTTTGTGGGTTTCTTGAGTATATTATGGGGTTAAAGTCACATAGTTTTCTGAGCAGTGTAGCAGGCCCTAACGACATTTCTTCGGGAGCAGCAACAACATTTATGATAGATTGCAGCGCAGAGCTATAACCATACAATGTACCATCAGTGGGGAATTTTAACGTTGATTCAGAGGATTTCTCTGGCTTGCCTTGAGCAAGCCCATGTGCCTTCATTCCAACACCTCCATTATACTCATTTCTAGCAAATTAATAAAATGGCTAAGAGGTATTTTATTGCTCCGTTGGTGTTTTGATATCATTTTTTGTTTTGTTGTCTCCTTAGTATCTTTTAGCCTATTATTACTCTTATTTTTCCATTTGGAATATTAAAGCACTCAAGAGGACACAAGAATGATGGAGAGAGACCATCCCTCTAATGTAAATGGAGGTGACCCTACTGCCTTCACCGCTCATGTAAAGAATAAGAACCATGGTGGCCCAAGAAATCAAAACCATGGAAGAGTGGAGCCCAAAGGAAGAAGGGGAAGATGTTACACTTGTAACAAGACTGGTCACTATGCAAGAGAGTGCCCCAATAGAAGGGACTCTCCCAGGGATGATGACAACACCAACTTTAGGGGGAATGGCAATAAAAGGAACAACGGGTTCAAAGGAAAGAGGAAGGCTCCCTCTAATCAGAGTGGAAATGGTCAACCTTTCAGGAGGTCAAGGAATTCCATGTACGATGAGTCCAATGTTGTTGATAATAAGAAAAATGAATATATTCTTGTATTTTCCCTCTTTGCTGCATCTCCTTCAGACACCCTGGATGTCTAGTTGATGATAGTGGTGCTTCAAGGCACCTCACTGGTTATAAAGAAGCCCTCTTTGATTTGATTGAGAAGGATATTAATTTATAAATTATCCTTGGAGATAATGCCACCTATCCCGTGAAAGGGACAAGGATTGTGACCCTTCATCTATCTCAAGGTCAAGTCCTCCGCTTACAAGATGTGTTGTATGTACCTGATTTAAAAAAGAACCTTGTGTCCATTTCGCCAATGGAATACAGAGAATTCAAGGTGGCATTCATTGATGGAAAGGTATGCATCTGGAAGAAGAACTTCAAAGAAGCTCTTATTGTTGGTTTTAGAGTTGATACACTCTATCAGGTTGGAGGAAGTCCGTTGGGGCTCATGTCATGTGATACAACTCTTGAAACCGAGCTATGGCACCAGAGGTTTTCACATCTTCATTACAAATCCCTTCCCGAAGTAAGGAAGGTGGTGACAAGGATGCCCAATTTTAAAGATGATCATGAAGGTATATGTCAGGGTTGTGCCGAAGGGAAGCATACAAGGGGACCATTCCCCTCAAGTGTCACAATGACATCTTGTATCTTGCAATTGATACATTTTGATCTATCTGGTGTGATGCCCGTAACATCCTTGGGAGGATGTTCCTATTACATGACTTTTATAGATGACTTCACTCGCGGAACCTAGATATATTTCTCGAAGAAGAAGGACGAAGCATTCAAATGGTTTTGTACCTTCAAGGCCTTAGTGGAAAATCAAACCTAGAAGAAAATCAAAATTTTGAGGATCGACAATGGCACCGAGTATGAGTCAAATGAATTCAATGACTTTTGCAGGGAACTTGGCATTAAGAGGGATACCACAACTATGTATACTCCTGAGAAAAATGGTGTTTTTGAAAGAAAGAATAGAACCATTGTGGAAGCTACCTGTGCCATGCTATATGACCAAGGTCTTCCAAAGTTTCTATGGGGAGAAGTTGTGAACACTACTGTGTATGTTAAAAATAGATGCCCACATTCCTCTTTGGACTCCAAAACCCCCGAGGAAGTCTTCTCTGGTAAGAAGCCTGATGTCTCCCACCTTAGAGTTTTTAGAAGTCCTGTTTATTTTCATGTGCCAAAAGAAAAGAGAAGCAATTTGGATGCTTCTAGAAAGAAGGGAATGTTTGTGGGCTACAGTGAAACCTCGAAGGCATATAGAATCTATGTGCCTGGTCAAAGAGAAGTGGAGATATTCCACGATGTCACCTTCGATGAAGATGTTTCCCTTAAGAAAGTAATAAATCTTCCTAGCTCAAATGAAGACAAAGAAGAAGAAGAAGAAGAAGCAAGGAAGCAGGAAGAGCCGAAGGATGAACCTATGTTTGATGTTGAAGGACTGATGGATCCTATTCATCCACCTTCTTCTAATAAAAGGATACCCTCGTGGCTTAGGGACACTATCGAAGATGCTGAGAGACATATTGCCCCAAGGGGGACATTCCGTGAAAATAAGTAGCTGATAGGTACCAAGGGTACCTAGTAGCCACGAGTACAATTGTATAATCTGAGCCTGGATCATTTGAAGAAGCCATAAAGAATCAAGTTTCAAAGGATGTTATGCACAAAGAATATGAGTTCATTATGAAGAACGATGTCTCGGAAGTGGTCCCGAGACTGGAGGACAAATTTGTTGTCACCTTGAAATGGCTCTTCAATATCAAACATGGAGCCGATGGAAGTGCTGAAAAGTACAAGGCAAGATTTGTTGCATGAGGCTTCTCTAAAAGGCATAGAGTATGATGATATATTTTCACCAGTTGCCTATTATACCACCATCCGATCTATCATTGCCCTTGCTGCAACATAAGGATGGAGTCTCCATCAGATGGATGTGAAGACTGCTTTTTTGCATGGTTCAATAAAGGAAGATGTTTATGTGGAGCAACCTCTAGGGTTCGATGTCCAAGATAGAGACTCATGTGTATCAGGTTGAAGAAAGCCCTTTATGGGTTGAACCAAGCCCCCAAGGCTTGGTATGAGAGGATCGATAGCTACTTGATGACGCTGGGCTTCACTCGAAGTGATGCTGATCCAAATCTTTATTTTAAGGTTGATAATGAAAGGCCTCTCATTCTAGTTCTCTACGTGGACGATCTCTTCCTCAAAGGTGCTGACCCTCTCATTCATCAATGTAAGAGGGAGCTAGCTTCTGAGTTTGAGATGAAATACCTAGGAATGATGCATTATTTCCTAGGGTTGGAGGTCTTGCATATGCCAGGCGAGATTTTCCTTTCTCAAGGAAAATATGTCGTGAAGGTACTAGAGATATTTGGTATGGTGGATTGTAAGTCTGTGTCAACACCGATGGAACTCAACTTTAAGAAATTGTGTGGAAGCGTTGTTGGGCCCAAGCTGGGAAATCCCACCGAGTATCGACATCTCGTAGGGGCCCTAATGTTCTTAGTGAGCTCCCATCTGAACGTATGTTTTGCAATGAATACTTTGAGTCAACATATGGTTGAGCCTCTTCACATTCACTGGATTGGTGCCAATAATCTATTGAGATATCTTCGGGGCACAATCAACCATGGGCTAAGATACACGACCGAGAGTTTGAGACTCCATGGACATACTGACTCTGATTGGGCTGGTAGTGTGGTGGATCATAAGAGCACATCTGTATGTTGCTTCACCTTGGGGTTCTGCTTCGATATCTTGGATGAGTAGGAAGCAGAAATCGATGGCTTTGAGCACCGTTGAGGCCAAATACATTGCAGTGAGTATGGCTTGTTGTGAAGCTGTTTGGTTGAGAAATCTCTTCAGTGAGTTGTTTGTACATGAGTTGGATACCACCGTTATCCTTTGTGATAACCATAGTGGGATTCGTCTTTTTGAGAATCTCGTGTTCCACAACCGATCCAAGCATATTGATATTAGGTACCACTTTATCTGGGATATGGTACAACGAGGCATCATAAGGCTCGATCACGTTGGAACTAATGAGCAGGTCGCAAATATTCTCACAAAGCCCCTGGGTAAGGTCAAGTTCCTAACCTTTCGTGAAAATCTTGGAATCATGGAAAGACCTTGTTGTGAGGGTCCTGCCTGAGTTGGACAATGGGCTCTAGGAGTTCTAAGGGGCTTGGGGATAGCTTCTCGAAGCTATAAGCGCACACGGGGCTAGGCTTGCCGAACCTTGCTGTGCTTCTACCCCACTGTTGTGATGTTGAGTTGGTTCACCCTCTCTTTTATCTATTCCCCGCATGCATCCTACCCATGGAGTTTCAGACTCATGGGAAGTGTTATCACTCCACCATATCTCTAAGGCTGGAGAAGAGACCCCAACATAGGTAACTACAAACCAACATTTTAACTTGGTATCTAGCCCTACCAAGTCGGAGAGGGCTCTCTCCACAAAAATCACAGCCAAGAGGGCTGGATGAAAAGGTTTTAGGCTAGCTAAGAAGTGTAGAAGGGTTTGTTTTGTTTTGATTGGGTTGGGCTTAGTGGATGAGGATTGGGTCAAGGGGACTAGGTCAGGGAAAATGAGATGGAATTGAAGTCCATTCCATGGGGCTAGGTAGGTAGAAGGCTTAGCACTTAAAGGTGATTTGGTGATATGACTTAATACTGATGAGGAGCTAGGAAGAGCATAGGAGATGTATTCTTCCTAAATTGAAGAAAATGGAAAGATTATGACAAATTTCCCAAAACAGAGCATGAAAAACATGTATTCTGCCTATCAACTTGAAATTTATCATATAATAGACATTAAATGGTTTATGAGCTTACAAAACATTCATACAAATGATCACAGAGAAAAAACAATGCCAAACATTCATACCACAATAATCCCAAGGAAATAGCTGCAATTCTTCATTAATTTCAAGGCCAAACTGGTTCTTGATCAATACACTAGCATCCAAATTGATTCCAACCCTTGCTAAGAGTGAAGAAAGGGAAGATATAGACATAAAAACTACATTCTCTTATCCTCAGGGGTCGAATTCCTGAGTTGAGGATGAGATCCACAAAATTCTGAACTAAAAGCTGGAGTGTAGGGAGCTCTAAGTGTCTCCTCCCTAATTACATTGAAACTTATTCATTTGACTTTGATGATTACATTTACCTCATGAATATACCCTTAGGTAACTTATCCATATCATATTTACATTACCATGCTCAATTACATAAGTGAAATCATGATTTTCAAGACAAAAGTCAAATTCGCAGTGAAATTTGAAAAATATCAGCAAACTGTCAAACGCGCCCTCTCTTTGGTAAACGCGCTCTAGCTTTGGTAAATGCGCCCTCCATCTTGCAGACTATTTTTGACTGGGTTACAAGTGTCCAAATTGGCTCCAGGATAACTTGTTGGAAATCCCTTCAAGTATAGTTTCTAAATATGCCTTTAGTTTTGAAAATGAAGCTCATTTGCCCTATCAAAACTCAATCCTCCTAAGACTGCTCAGCGCGTAGCGCCAGGGCAAAAAATGAGGCAGAAACATGATTTTTTGGTGGTTTTTTTCCATTTTCACAACTTGTTTTGCAAACCAAGGCTTTCAAAGTGGTTTTCTGAGATGTATTGACCATTTTGCATCCAATAGTGGTGATATTTTGCTCAAAAAAGAGCGCAAAGCCAAGGGCGCTGCATGTTTGACACTTGTCTCTGTAACCTGATTGTCCAAAAACTTAATAAAAACACACAATTTGCAAAAATGAACCGAAACTCTTCAAAATCGGTGAAATGATGGCTGATGATGTGGCTAGGCTTGGAGTGAAGCCTCTTCAAGTATATCTAACTTCCTTTTCTCTTCTTGCATGGTCAAACCCTCAATCTTTGCATTGGCTCTTTTGAGCTTGGTCATTGTAATTTTGTCTTTTTTGGCATAGTGTTTGACCTTCCTCCTCAGTAGGTCATTGTCTTTGTTTGCTTTCTCCAAAAGCTTCTCCAAGTGTTGATTTTCTCTATCAAGCCATGGCTTCCAGTTTTCATTAATTACCAATGCAAGTTGTTCATTCAAGGTTAGCTGATCAACATGCTCAACTTCTTTTTGTCTTTCTAGAGCTAGAGCTCTTTTCAGCCCTCTAGTTCTAGGTCTTCTTCTTGGTGCTTACTCTTCTTGTTCTTCAAAAAAAACATGCTTCTCAAGTGTCTCTTCAAACAAAGCCTTGCCTTTTTTTGCCTCTCTTTGAGTTGTGATGAATTTCACCTCATCAATGGCATGCTTTGTTTTCAACTGTTGGTTCTCCTGCTCAAGGAAGTTTATGACAAATTTGGACCTGTCAAGATTATTTTGGAGCTCTCTAATACTGGCATCCTTTCCCTCGATGACTATACTAGTGATCTCATCATCATCATCCACATCTAGGTCAACAAGGTCAAAATCCTGCTCTGCTTCATGGAGGTCATCCTCATCATGAATGGTTGCCTCATGTTCGTCCTCCTCTACCATATTTTCTTTCCCCTTTTGTAATTGCTTTGTTGGTGAAGAAGGTAGGGCCCCTTCCACAATCCGTGGAGCAAACACCTGCCTATGACCCCTCTGGTATGTTTTTGCCAATGGCTCTATCTCAGTCACATTAGCCTACTTAGGCTCATTGATCTCAACTTTGCTAGGTGACTCAGTCTCAATGTGGGATGGAGATGATGGTGATGTTGTAGATGAAGAAGATTGATGTGAAGATGATGAATGTGTTGTGGGTTGAGATGGAGGAATGGAAGTGGAAGGATGTGACGATGAAGATACATTTTGAGCATGCTGAATAGGTGGAGCAGTGAATATGTCATCAGCTATGAATGAACTCCATGGAATGTTCAATTGTTTGACGTGATGGAGGACTATGATTTTGATGAGGGAGCGGTGAAAAAGACTGTTCATTTGGTGTTCATACTCTCTTTTCTGGACAATAAATTCCATCTTGTCAATGCTCCATAAGAGGTAGTACGGTATGTTGAGCATCTTTACCCTAGCGAAGTGCATAAGTAGCCGGATGTGATAGGCATACAATCTAGAAAATCTACCTTCACATGAAAAGTATTTCATGACGATATTCATCATGGGAGCATATCTCTCTAGGAGGTAAGAGAAAGGAAAAATCCTCTTTCTCTCATTCTTGTACCTAGGTTTAATGAAAGGCTCATAGTTATGCTCCTCCAAGTCTTTCTGTTTGAACCATTTCTCCCCAACGTTTGGGATCCCGATGGCAGCTGAGATGATAGCAGTTGACATAGTGAAAGTGACACCAGATAGAGTAACTTGGTTGTCATGGAGATTAGAAATGGAAATTCTGGTCAACATAGCATGGTGTTGGACCTTCTGAATTTGCTCACAGAACTCAAAACATCCAACATGTTTGAAACATGTCACAACCATAGGAGATGCCAATAGTTCCTTGGTATTTGTTGGCTCTAATATGAGTATTTTCCCCCCTTTATGTGGCCTCCTCCCCTTTGTTTCTTCTCCCTCACTGTATGGTCTATCTTTTGTCATGATGTCTTAGTGTTAAAACCCTAGGGTGGTGTGATGAGGTGGAATGTGATTTTTAGGACTAGGGAATTGGATAGGGTAATTGAGGGAGATGGGGGTAGGGATTTATGAGTTGGGGAATGTGACAAGGAGTAGGGATATATAGGAGTTTGGAATAGGGAATTTATCACAAGTGTAGGGAATTGGGAGCCTAGGTAAATAGTGTACCTAAGGCTTAGGGTTTTAAGGAAATGAAGACTTAGGGAAAGTAATGTCACTGTAGGGATTTGGGAAAGGCTATATTGCTTTATGGAAAGGGTATAAAGGTTTAGGGAGTGAAAATGAACTATAATTAGGGTTTTTAGGAATACTGGGGTTTCAAATTAAGAAAAACACCAAATCTCCTCTAACAACTCACACAACCCAAAATGATTTGATGGAGGGAGGAATAAAGCAATTGTAACTTACTTGCTTGTTTGGAGGTGTGAAGAATCAATGTTGAAGTTTGAAGGCGATTTTATGAAGTTTAGAGGCCCTCCTGCCAATTGCTGAAGAATATTGACATGCACGCAGCGTCACAAGCAAGCGCGCAACACAACACACAGGCGCACAACGGCAAAAGCAAATGCACCTTCCCTTTGGAAAATGCACAACACCTCCCCTGTTTTGCTAATTTCGCCGTCAAACTTGAAAAGTCTGCTTTGCTTGAGGATGCTCAATGGTAGTAAGAGACAAATGAGGTCTCTTTTGATGCTATGAGGGCTTTTATACTTATGTGAAATTAATCTTTTGATTTAAAACCCACTTTCTAATGTTTCACTTTCACCTTTCAAACCTTTGAAAAATACCCTTTACACTTTGACTTTGTCTTTTGTAGGTTGATGATGCTGGAGTTTGCCACTCTTTACTCTTTGAAGTTTGATGTATTCAGTTTGGCACATGGAGTTGAATTGGCAGCTTGGGAGTAGTACTTATTACACATAGTGAACATAATATCACATAAAACAAAAAATAAATTACATCTATGTTTTTAAAGAAAATTACATTGCAGAATAAAATCACAACTTGAAAGCAGAATTAAAACTTTGGAAATCTTCCTAGGAGATCATATTTTATGTTGGCAAATATTTTTTCAAATGATAAAGGAATATTATTCAATCACTCTCATTATTTTTGCTGACCTTATGCAAATGAAATGGTGTTTTATTGAACCTTGGAAAATGAAACCTAGTGACCTAATGGGACCTTGAATGGCTAGACTCCATGGTGACTCTGACTGACATTATGACATGATGAAATAGACTTGCATGACTGAAATATGCTCAGCAAGACATGAAGGTGGGGCAACAAGTATCAATTTTGAGGAGGAGTGATATTTTATGACTAGGGCTACCATCAGTGATTGAATTTTTGAATGCAAACTTAGTGGAATGATAAAAATTTCTGAATGAGATCCTAATATGATATGAAAAAAGGATTTTTGATCACTGATGACAGGATGCAAATACTGACACTAATAGGAAGTACCTCTCATTTGGGCTATGAGGTGGGAAATGTGAATAGAGACCAATAGCAAGACTGATGGACGCATCAGAGATTACCGTACTCTCTATGTCTAGGATGGGTTGTGTCCAACACCTTGATATGGGATCAAGTCTGATGAGGTTCTTACCTTTAAACTTACTTGGGTTCAGTAAACTAACTTCATGTTAGTATGTGACTCTCTTGAGTCTATTGAGGTTTTACCCTCTAGGCTGACTTCGAGTCAACAAAGTGTGATGTATTTGTGACTCACTCTTGATTGTTTTCCCTTAGAGCTGGAAAAACATGTTACAATAGGATGACATAGGATTGCAGGATGGTGATGATGATAGTACACGATGGTGCTGAAGACGGGATGACACAGGTGGATAGATGGAGTTCTCCCTAGTTGAGAGGGAGTGTTAATTTTGGGCAAATAGGTCCAAAGTCCATGTTGCACTGCTCATATGACGATGATTATATTTTTGTTGGATTCCTCTTTCAGAGAGGTGAAAGATTGATCTAAATATCATCTTGTTTGGATGAGTAGAACATATATTTTGATTTTATTTTCCACACATGTACAAGGTCGGCCAAATTTGTAATGTAGGCTCACAAGCCCAACATATGTGTCACACACCCTCATCGATGGATATAAATTGGAGAGAAATGATGCTCATTTCATCGTCAACTCATCACACACATTCTACTTGTGATTTGATTGGTTCGTACAGCCTAGAAGAGGCTTCCATCCCTCACACGTGTGAATTTGAACCTCAAGAAGTTGCTGTAATTTTCAGACTGTTTTTAGGGTTTTTGGACAACATTAAACAACATTGACTTTGGGTCAACTCTTGGATTTTGACTTCGATTTTTGGGCAGAAATTATGATTTCTTGAGGCCACATTGGAGGGAAAAAAAATTGAGGAGAAGCGTTGACTTTGACTACTGTCTGTTGACTGCATCTTTGACTGTAGCGTTGACTTTTGCGTTGACCAGTTTGGGTTGACTTTTTTTGAGTTGTCTTTAAGGGGTGTGTGTGACACTTTGAGAAAGGTTGATTTGGTTCTCGGATAAGTTGGTTTTAACAACTCAAGGCTTTGTTGGCTAGGGCATCCTGTTGACTACTATAAAAAACATTTATCTATCCATTTGCTGGACAAGGAGAATTACAAATTCGGATACATTATTTGGCTTCTCTTCTGTTGATCTATTTTTATGTTCTATCGACATTTTACTTTCAAGTTTATGTCATTGCTAAATCTGAATTGGGCCTTGAAGAAGATTTAAGTAAAACTGCATTTAAGCATAGAACATACCATGGTTGTCTAAATTTAACATTATTTTTTCCCACACTTCTACTATTGAGTCGAGATCAACTCCTTCGAGAGCTTCTTCTATGACTTGGTCCTCTTTTGAGTTTTCTTTGGGCTTGGGATCCATATATACTTCTTTGGATTGCTGATCGTTCTTCGCGTGGGTCTGTTTGGGGGTATCTCCCCTATTATGCTCCTGTAGTGTTGGTGTTTGATTTAACATTTCACCTGCCTCCTCGACACTTCCTTACGAAGTTTGTTACTCTGGTTCCTCTTGCAGGCCTTCGAATTCGTTTTTGTTGGATAGATGCTGTTGACCCTACTTTCCTTGAGTTTTCTTGTTGTTCCTACTTCTAGGGGATGCTTTGGTGATGCCTTGTTCACCTATCT
Organism: Pinus albicaulis; assembly: GCA_034641835.2. Lineage (NCBI taxonomy): Eukaryota > Viridiplantae > Streptophyta > Pinopsida > Pinales > Pinaceae > Pinus > Pinus albicaulis. The sequence goes on along the minus strand of CM076584.1, from coordinate 799,627,787 downwards.
TCCTTTGCGTTTGGGTATTGGTGTGCTAAGGGATATTTTGTGGGTAATCTTTGAAGAGATGTATGTGCTCGTGACATTTCCTACATCTAAAAGGTATGTACTCATAGTCTATGTTTTAGAGCCAAACCTCGTCTCTAAAGACCAGTTTAATGGCTTCTACGAGCGCCCCTGAGATGTCCATGTAGACACAAATTATGGCATACGAGATGTAGTAGCTGTTCCTGGTACTTTCCGACATTTTGATGTATTCTCCTAACTCATTGCATATTCCTTTCAGCACTGAGGGCGACCAATAATCCACGGGGAGTGAGTAAAGTCTCACCCGGATAGGGACCCTATTAAAATCTTCCTTTTATGGTGTGAAGTTTTCCTTCAAGTACTGCATATAAAACCCCGCGGAGTTAAAGAAATATGGGCCGCCTTCAAAGATGTGGTCGCAGTCCTCCAGAGGATAAAAAATAACTGTGAATAAATCTTTAGAGCCTACTTGCAGTATTATTTCTCCTTTTAGGCGCCACTTGGTCTGAATCCACCAATTTAGGGCTTTTTTCGAAGGCCAGAAGCCCATGAATTGCAAATGATGGTGTGTTCCTGCACAAAGTCCTTGTATGAAGCCACGTCATGGTCTTGAATCTCTAGAACTGGATTTTTTTTGGCCTTTGGTTTGTAGTTGTTACTTGTCTGTGTCTGAGGGTGAAAATTTTCTTCTACCCCTGGCTATTTAGAGCTTCCAGCATCATTCGACTGCGAGGTTATGAGCTTGCTGGCACCCTTCTCGCTCCTCACTCACTAGAGCGGGCGTCACTTGTTTTCCCGGATGAGTTGAACGCATTGTAGGTCGTTAGTTTTGTGAAAAATGAAGCTTCAGGCTCCTTGCCCTTGCTCGAAGCTATATCCCTAAAGGAGGGGGCCTCTGAGCCCCCTGGCTCTGTCATGGTGGTGATAAATTCATAGGGAAACCCAAATCCCACTTTCTCTCAACTCAACCAATCTGTATTTTATTCTTTATATATATATATAATTAAATTTATTAAAATGTGTCTTGATGAGGGGGAAAATTGAACCAGTGACTTCACACAAAGGAGTGCATTAAAAGAACACCCAATCACCATCTGATGATGATGATGATGATGGTTAATGTCCACTGAGACCAAGCTTTGGTCTATCGGACCTATAATTTTCTTCGTTCTTAATTGTATGGCTTCTCGTCTTTCTTGGCGAGATTGGTGGTGCGGCTTTCTTTTTCTTCTCTACGGTCTTCCAACTTCCTTTATCTTGCACCTCCTTCATCTCTTCTGATTCTTGGGACACTGGTATCTTATCTTCGGGATTTGGGAGATCTGCTTCGCTGCTAAATGAAGATTTCTTTTGCGCGGTATTCAAATCCTCATAATTGTTGATGCTTGAGGGGTTGTCGAGTTCATTTTTTTGTTGTTGGGCAGGGCTTTCCCCCTGCTTGTCTTGAGGGTTGTTTCTTTCTTGCCTGATTTCTTGCGATTCAGAGTTTTCTAGAGAGTATTCTTCCTTGATAACAGTGTAATGTTCCTTTTGTGCTCCTTCCCACCATGTAGATCTATGGTGATTCTTTCTAGCAGAATTTTTCTGGGAGACTTTCAGGCAATTTTTGGCTAGATGGCCTGTCTCAAAGCAGGATCGACATCTGAAGAGGACACTTTCATAGTCAAGTTTCTGGTTCCATACATAGTCTTTGCTTGTTAGGATTATTTTAGCTGGGAATGTGCTGCTAAAGTCCATTTTTACACAGATGCGTGCATAGGTGGTTCTGACATATTCCTTTGCTTATGGGCATCTGCAGTAAAATTTCCCAATTGCATTTCCAATGGCTTTTAGCGAGGAGAGATCCCAAAGATGCAAAGGTAGGTTTGGCAATCTGACCCAAAATGGTGCTGAGGTTATGACTGTTGTTGAGGGATCGAATGATGGGTTCCATGGCTTCATGAATAGGCCCGAGTTTTCCCAAAACCAAGGGCCGGAATCTAAAATGCACTGTCTGCTTTCACAGTTTTCAAAATCTACTATAAAGAAACCCTTAGCACAGGGGTAGATATTAATTTCATCAGAAATGACAGGCTTCCATACCTCCGAGATCCAACTGTGGAGAGATGTCAGCCGCGGCCAAAATCCATTAAACTGGCAGATTAAGGCACTTTTAGAAAACTTCAAGGCCTCATCCAGTGAGGCCTTGACCACCTGCACAGTGGGAGCTGGGGCTTCACTGACAATATGGGCAGGAGCTTGACTCTCAGAGGCGGATGGAACTGGGCCGACAATTATCTTCGCGAAGTTGGGAGCCATACTGCGGAAGTAAACCACGATTGGGAAAATTGAACCCTGCAAAACCCTAGTTCGGAAGACATGAAAACCCTATTCGATGGAGCAGAAGATATCTTCTTCTTCTTCTTCTTCTTTTTTAAAAAAAATCTCCATGCCTGCGAAAGAGTCTTGCAAACCATGATTTGCGAACCTACGAAAGAGTCTTTGCGAACCTGGTAAAAAAGATGCGAAGATGTACATTATCTCCAACCTGCGGAAGAGTCTTTGCGAACCAGGATGCGAAGATGCGAACCAAGTCTTGTTCGTTGCTACTTAGATCATGTGCAGGTCCTTCCAGTCCGACAATTTCTTTGTAATACTGTGCACAACATAATGGTAATAACCTTATGTATTTGCAACCAAAATTCTTTAGCCATTTGCACTAGGTTTGTGCGCATAGAAAACAATTTACCTACGACGAGCTGCTCCACGCCTGCCCTTCACCAGTATACACTGCCTCCAGGGACTCATAAACATCCATCAAAATGGGATCAGTTGCATGTAATGGAAAATATCGGGAATTTGAGCCGGAAGGAGAAGCGGAAAACCTTAAAGAAACTCAAGAGGAAGGCAATAAGAAAGGAAGTCGTAGAGAAAGAAAGAGCCGTGGAGGAGGCGCATCTCAACAACCCTGCGACGCAGCTTGAACTTTAGTTGCAGGAACAGGCGGAGGCCGAAGCCATGGAAAAGGCCAGGAAGAGAAACTAAAGATGCGAACTTGCGAATTGAATGCCGTCTGCTGTAGATGCGAACCTCCTGTGGTGGATGCCGTCTATATTCAAGACCAGATGAACATTAAAATATGTTTTAATATTATAATAAGTCATCCTAAATTTAAAATATGGACAATAATTCATGAAAATTGAAATAATTGAAAAAAGAAAGAAAGTTAAATACTAAAAACAAAAAAAATAGTAACTAATAGAAATGAAAGTTACTAAACAACCCATTATAAAACCTCAACCAATCACCTTACAAATAATTAAATTTATATAATAATAAGAATTTATGTCTTTTATCATAATTTAATATTGGAAATTCAATGAGTAAACATTTGTTATAATTATATGTTTAAATTATTTTATTATATATTTAAAAGATTTAAAAAAAATAAGCTATTTATACATTAAAAAATGTAAAAAAAAAAATTATATATATAAAAAGAGAGATTCATGTTAACCATTATTATCCAATCTTTCAATTTTTAGAAATGCATTATTTTTTTTTAAAAGTTTGCACCTTTTTCTAATTCTACAATGTTTTAGAAATACACTTAGAAACCCTTCTATTATTTTTTTATTTGATAAAGTTTGCACCTTTTACTAAATGTAGAATGTTTTAGAAATACACTTAGAAACCCCTCATATGTGTATAGAATTTGTGCATCTCGGAACAACCTCTTCCACTTTAACCTTCACATTCGATTACGCCATTGAAAACAAGAGGATGCCAAAAGCATTTTTGATGCCCAAATGTATTTGACACCGGCATTTAGACCAGGGAAGGGGTTTACTTAAAACCCTAACCATCTAATAAAGTTAGAGAAGTAACCAGAGTTAGGCGGTGGTGTCAAATTAGGGTTTTTGATGTCAAAACCATGAAGAGATATTTGATACCTATATAGCTAGATTTGGGCAGTGCTGTGGGAGGAAAGTAAGCAGCTATGTCGAAGAGAGGTACAGATTCTAACCTTTCAATCCAATTTGAATGAGTTTTGAATGTAAAATTTCTTATTCATTACAATGTGTTAACTGATATTATTCAATACATTGGTGCAGGGCGCGGAGGGAGTGCTGGAAACAAGTTCAGGATGTCACTGGGTCTCCCAGTGGCGGCCACGGTGAACTGCGCAGACAACACAGGTGCCAAGAACTTATACATCATCAGTGTTAAGGGAATCAAGGGTCGTCTCAACAGGCTTCCTGCAGCATGCGTTGGAGATATGGTCATGGCTACAGTCAAGAAGGGAAAACCTGATCTCCGAAAGAAGGTCATGCCTGCTGTCATTGTTCGTCAAAGAAAGCCGTGGAGGCGAAAGGACGGCGTTTACATGTATTTTGAAGGTATTTATAACACTCTTTATCTGGCTCTCCATTTGTTCTTGCAATTCAGTCTTGGAGTAATGGATTTTAGTTTATTGTTCAACGGGTTTGTTAACTGTGTTTAGGGTCGTGGAATCACTTGGACACCATGTTGAATCCAGTTTGACAAAGTGATTTTATTAGATGGTGACCAGTTACCTCGTTATGCGTTTGATTTTGTCTCATTTTTTCCACATTATGGATGCCAAATACGGCCCCAGAAAACAGACGGGAATTTTGTTTCTCAGCCTTTCGAAGCTCTTGTTTAACGTGAACTATATAAACAAGCAAGCTCGTCCACCGATCGTAGAAAGAGCGACGGTGAAGCCAATCGACATTTTGTTGGAATCGGAACCTCGTATGCCAGTTTGAAGGGATCACCCGGGAAGTGGGAGGCGGAAAGCTGCTTCTTGGCATTCAGCATGTGGCCGAGCTAGCTGTCTTTCACGTTTCATCTCTGCCTCTCCCCAGGAATATCTACCCCTCCTTCCTGTTCTTTCCTTCCCGGATTATCTCCCTCTTCCTTTGGTGCGTGTATGGTAACATGATAATAGGATCTGTCTCAAATGGTCTGTGTCTTTTATTATATGTTCGCTATAAGGCAAGGGCTTAGTAGTGGGCCAGTGGTAAAGTAGGCAAGTTATAAAAATGAAGAAGGCATAAGGAGAAAGACAGTTGAAAATCTAGAGGCCTAGGAGTTTGTTTTCTATATTTCTACTTCTCTTTGAAATGACAAGATGGTCCCTATTATCACCGAAGCAAGCGCGTGCTTTCCTATTCTCGGAATATTATACTGGGATGTAGGTGCTCTCTACAATACTCAACGAATATCTTCTCGGCTAAAAACCTCCAGACGGGGGTCTCTATTTTGCCAAAATCGCTCAGGACTTCGACCTGCACCAACCTTTTAAAACAGCCAGATCAGAGGCTAGATGGTCCACGAGGGGGTGAATCCTATCTTTGGGGTTATGGAACGCTGCTGCTTTATCAATAGGCAACTTGCTGTCGACTATAAGGTATTCTTTAGATTGATAACTCAAGCTGATCCCTGTTAACCTCTAGGCTGCGTTTTCCAGTTATCTTAAATGAGCGAATGTTTGGTCCCAAATTGTGTTGCCCGACAATTTCAAGTACGTCGTTGAAAGTCTTGCCCTGGATTTTGGCCGATTTCCAGTCCGAAGAATACAATGACAAGAAACATATATAATATTCCTGACAAACAGATTTTACAGTAATGTTTCCTGTCTGCTTATACAACGTTATTATAACAGTAGTTAGAACCTCCACACCAGACAAGTTATGTAATAATGAATAAATCCGAAATTTTGATAGAATGGAGTGTCCAGATGAATGCAGGATCATTTGTTTACCATATTATTCTATGGTAGTAAAACAGATTAGAACTAGAATATTCACGACACAGAACAATTTTAACAGAGGAGTAAATTCTTTAATCTACAGAAAATGTCATACCTCGACATGTTACATTATTCTATCTTTCCCCTAGGTATACAAACTTTATTCTATCTTTCCCCTAGGTATACAGATCAGACTTACTCTTTCTATGGGGATGGCCACCATCGACTAGTTTGATATTTTTGCCCTCCATATTCTTATCTTGGAACTTGTGGCTAACGGATGGTTGGCTCATTTGGCTCTAGCACTATGTCTGGCTCTTACATTGGCCTTTGCTCAATCTCTTTGCCTTAACTCAGGCTCTGGTTCAGGCTCAATGTTGGGACCTGTGGGTGTTGGATATTTGGCTTTGGTTCTAGTTATAGTTCTAGCTGTAGTTCCGGCTCTTGCTCCAGTCTCTGCTTGGACTGTTTTCCTTAATTCGGCTCTGGATTTGGCTCAGGCTAAATCTTGGCTATGTTTTCAGTTCTGTCCTTCCATCTTTGCATGTCTTTTTCTAGCTGCCCGACAGTCTTCTGCCAGGTGGACATTTTACTATAATTGTTTCTTTGAAATCTGAAACGGTTATTGAATAATGTCTTCAATTTTTATTTTGAACTTTTTTTCCCAATTAATATGTACTCAAAAGAATGTTGCAGACTTCAGACTTACAGTTTTCTCCTCGTTCTTTTTTCCATACTATGCTCAATAATGTTTTGGCAGATGCTTCATTGGTTGAACTTGAGTCTAATCTCCAAGTCTGGCAAAAACTTTTCTAAGGACTTGCATATAATTGTCTTCTGACAAGCTGTGACTGGGTTTTGATTATTTCTTTTTACTAATGTCAGGAAGCCACAATATTCGCCCCATTTTGTTGTTCTTTATTCGCTTCCTTGCTGCCAATACAATGCTATTATGAAGTATCAAAAATCTATTACTGGACAAGATGTATAAAACTGAATATGTTGGAATCTTTGACAACATGAATGGAGTGTTCAGATGCATCCAGGAACATTAATTTTCTCAGATCACAATCCATGGGAACAAAACAGTACAGCAGCAAGTTCATTGTGCAATTGCAACAGAGGAATAAATCCTTGAGCAATAGAAACTGTTACGCAGAGAAATGTCAGTGTTCTATGTTGTGCCCAAACAGTGGCAGCAAAGTTTCCAAACTTTATTCTGTGAATGCATCCTCTTGACTCCAGCATCTTCTAGAGTGCCTCTTGCAGTAGGTGTTACGAACTCTTGTCGATAGCCAATCCTTTTCCTTTTAAAGAACTAAAGGAGCCGTAGCAAGCCAAATTTCTCTTTCCACAATCATATAGGATGACTAAGCTGCTAATGTGGCATGAATGCCTACATAGCTTTGCTTTTTTCCTCTCCATGATTATCTTTAGATCTGATTACAGATAATCCATGCATACAGTTACAAAATCATGTATACAATTACAAAATCATCAAGCATTTCTCAAGGAATTTTCATTTTTAGTTGCTGTATTTTAGATGCTTAGGTTTTTTGTGTTTCTTATCTAGCTGGAGATTCCAGCATTAAGGATACATTTTTTAATGAAGCTATTTTGATGTTGTTTTGTGTACTGAAAAATAAAAGTCAATTGTTGTGTACGATGAATTACTGTTCAGTGTTCACCTCTTCTTTTGGTTTGTTTTCCTGCAGACAATGCTGGAGTAATAGTAAATCCGAAAGGAGAAATGAAAGGTCAGTACATTTTAAGTAGTTGGATCTTTTTTATCTAAATATTTGTAAAGCAATGCCCAGGTCTAGTGAGAAGTATTTAATTGTCGCACCCATTAAATTTATGGAATTGTATAAATGGCATATGCATCATCAGAAGCATTTTCCTGCGGTTACGGCTGCTATGGTCCTGCACGATTATGTTCTTTCTGCTTTATAGGTCCTTTTATTTGTGCTAATCTGAACTTTCCATTGTCACAGGATCTGCTATTACAGGACCTATTGGCAAGGAGTGTGCTGATCTATGGCCCAGAATTGCTAGTGCTGCAAATGCTATTGTCTAACTGAGGACTATGTGAGGTGCTTGAGTGGTTCAGATGACTTTTGACTATCTTGAATTTACACAATTCTTTATGACGTCTTAGTTGCTAGGCTATATATTATCAACATTGTAAAACTTATTAGGGCATTTTTTACAATGTCATCCTTATTTCAACAACATTGTTGGACATAAGGTCCAGTTTTTGCCTGTCAATATGATCTTGTCATCTCCAAAAGGGTTTTACGTGAGAAAAATCCCATTGTTGGTTTACAACTTGTTTTCTTATCAATATGTATTTTGTTGGTTTATTAACAGATTTGTCTTTGTACCTTGGCCTTGAGCCTTTTTTTGTGGCATATAGGGGTTTTATGTGGCATATACATAGTTCTTGTCAAGTATCACGAAGGGGGGTTTTCGTTGCCATGTTTTTTCTATAATACAAAAAACCCTATTTAGTGGTTCTGTTTGTTCACAGTTTATTCTTACATTTAATGTTTGGTAATATGATCTTGTCATCTCCAAAAGGGTTTTACGTGAGAAAAATCCCATTGTTGGTTTACAACTTGTTTTCTTATCAATATGTATTTTGTTGGTTTATTAACAGATTTGTCTTTGTACCTTGGCCTTGAGCCTTTTTTTGTGGCATATAGGGGTTTTATGTGGCATATACATAGTTCTTCTCAAGTATCACGAAGGGGGGTTTTCGTTGCCATGTTTTTTCTATAATACAAAAAACCCTATTTAGTGGTTCTGTTTGTTCACAGTTTATTCTTACATTTAATGTTTGGTAAGATCTATCCATATTAATATATGATGAATTGATGCCCCTCATGAAGCTTTTAACATGGGATGGTAGTATATAATGATATTTTGTATGTCTGCATTTTGGCTGTTTTTTTACTATGATCTTTTAAAATATCATTTGAAAATTTTAAGTATAGAAATGTGTTCATAGATCAGCACCTTGTACATCCATATTTTGTCAGTGTTCCAGTGTTCCACGGTGATGTGTCCCCCAGGGTCGGGTGCATGCACCCCGCTCACCCCATGCACCCTTTTTGGGGGGTCTTGGAGATGCAAGGAGGTGCATTTCCCCAGCGTGGGGGACGAGACTCCCCAAAAGCAGTGCGTCTGGGAGTCCCCCCTCAAAGGAAAGCAAAGAAGCTAGTTGCAGTGCACAATTCTCTATGTCTTGCATATAGGAAGACACCAGAAGCTAGTTGCAGTGCACAATTCTCTATGTCTTGCATATAGGAAGACACCAGATTATCTGAGGGGACGGACCACATGATGGGATGTGGATCCAGAGGATGGTGCATGGATAGATGATGCGGATGGACTAGATGATCTGCAACATGGTTTGTTGGAGTTCTCTTGGTTACTCAAGAGAGTGACTCTGACTTGGATAACAACATTCCCATTGATGGTCTTGATGACTTCATGCAGCAGATGGATGTAGAGGATCAATCATTGAGATTGAGTTCTTGATGTTGATTTTATTTCAGTACCCATTATCCATTTTTAGTTTTCAGTTTTAACTTTTGAGTTGTGACACTAGATATTGGTGACCTCGGACTGATTCTTGACTCTTGACTCTTAATTATTTTTGAGTTTGAAACTTTTGAGTTATATAAATTTAGTGTTAAGATTTCAGTTTCTGGTATATAGTAATATACTAGTATGTTTTGCTTTCGGTTTAGATTCTTGACTCTTGACTCTTAATTAAATATCTAGTATCTAGTTTATAGTAATATACCAGTATGTTTTGCTTTCAGGTTACATTTTACAACTATGAATGATGAATTTAATTTTTAAATCAATGTAGATTGTAGAATGATGAATGATATGGATCAATGTATTTGAATATTTCATTATAGGTTTTTTTATTGAATCTCATAGTATGGATGAACAATGAGTGTGTCATGTATGTATCAAAATAGGATGGATCAATGTATGCCATTATTTAATTCAATTATGAATTTAAATTTTATACTATTTAGTCTATTAAATATCTATTATATATTTAATATTTATACTTTCATTATGGAACAATGAATATGAACTTGATATATATATAAGGTATGGATGAACAACGATTGTGTCATATGAATGATGCATGTATCAAAATGAATGATGAGGATGGATCAATGTATGCCACTATTTAATTCAATTATGAATTTAAATTTTATACTATTAGTCTATTAAATATCTATTTAATATTTATACTTTCATTATGGAATAATGAATATGAACTTGAATTATATATATATATATATATATATATATGTATGTATGTATGTATGTATGTATATGTATGTATATATATAAATTTAAGGGTACTCCCAGACGTCCTCCCTGTACGTCTCCCTGCACCGGAGTCTTGGTGAAACATTGTATTTTGTATGTCTGCATTTTGGTTGTTCTTTAAATATGACTTTTTAAAATATCATTTGTTTGTTTCAAAAAAATTTAAATATAGAACTGTGTTCATAGATCATCACCTTCTACATCCATTTTTATGCAGTGTCTTATCCATATTTATGCCTGTACTTATCTCCTCTTCCAAGCACAGATGCAGAGGCTAGAGAACATTAATAATGATTTTCAGTCAGCTAGCTATGAAGTTTCCTGTTTGAAAGTACCTCAGAAACTGGTTATGCAGCTGAGTATCTCCTGTAATGTTGTAGCCTTTTCCTCAGAACGGGTACTCTGCTGGTCATTTTGCCCATATTTGTCCCTCATTTTATCGAAGTCCTATTATAGCATAGTAGATTATTCGGTTTCTTTGAGTTGGAGGAGCTGACATCTAGCTGGGCAGTAGTGGTAGAATACTCCTGTGCCGTAAAATTTACAAGACGTAGGTAGGTATCAAAGGGATTCTGCTTCTGCTGCCCTTTTCTGGCAGGTACTGATGTCGTCTTCTTGTTCAAACTTCATGGAATTTTTTTCAACACAACACGGAGGTTTAGTCTTTTTGAAAACTGCTCCTTCAAACATTTTGAGTTTAGATTAGTGATTATGAATTCCCAAGGGCATAAATTTCATACCCGTAACAATCTAGGAAATGATGGATGGATCACAGGTTTCTGAGTTCATAGGGGGAATAGAATTTTATTTTTAGAGAGTTTGACCAATTGTGTCTTTTATCTGTGCCTAGATTACAGTGTTCCAAATCGGATAATCTCGACTTCACTGAAGGTTTTAGAAGCATATCATGTATCTCAAAAGGGCTCTTAACGGGTTTGTCTTTAGCTGAGTAGCTTTTTGACCTTCAATCATATCTGAGCATGATGCTTCGATGCCTAAATAATGAATTTGCTTTTTGACCTCAGCATGATGCTTAGAGGGCTAAATAACGAATAAAGGGTTTTTTTGTGCCTAAATTAGTATTCTAACTCGGATAAATTTGAAGTTACGGAATGTTAGAAGCACATCATCCAACGGGAAATGCCTTTGAAGAGGCTTGTTTTTAGGTGAGTACCTTTTTGACCTCCAACCCTATCCTCATGCTTAGAGGGCTGAATAGTGTCCAATTCAACCTCCTCTTCATATGAAATCAATGCTCATATTTGTCAACGATCAATGACCTATCAATTTGTGCATCATCCTCAGACGCTATTACGGATAACAAGCCTGTGTAGGCTTGAAATCAACATTATGCCTAGTAAATGCTTGGCTGCTTATTTTCTTGGGAATAGCTGTGATGTTAACAAATGGTTAAACATATCCAAAACGTCATTTTTGTATTGTCTTCCCCTCGGTTCACTATCAGGAGAGTTTCCAAAGGCTTTTAAACCATTGATGCCTATCTTTCTTGCTTGCAGTATGCAGAACCAAAAATTGGGACATCATACTTTGCGATATTGCTAGTACATTCAATTTCCAGTGAAACCATAGGGAAACACTTCTATTTAGGGGAATCAAGAAGAATCATTGCCCCATTTCATACATATTATATGCTTTATCAAACCTTAGACTATAGGTAAAAGGGTTTAGGCTTGCCTTCTTTTGACATCAATTTCTCACAACCCTTTTTTAATTCATAATTGAGTATGGAGTTCCTAGTGTTACTAGAGTTGTACGAGGAGAAGTTGGATGGGTTCTTTGGATTATAAAGAGTGCAAGTCATACAATTATGAGTGAAGCATTTGCTACCCAAGATTAATATAGAAAGGAGGGTTAAAAGTTTATTTAGGAAATTTCTTGGTGCAATTTTTGGTGCATCATCCTAGTGGTTAGTAACTAAAGCTTCAAAGGGAATTTCATCTTGGAGTCAAATGTGTCAATAGTTTTTGTTGGAGGATTTGTACACGGGTATATAAAGTTGGAGGATTCTTCTTGATTCCTAGAAGTATGATACATCTTTTTTATGCAGTTTATGTAAGGTTGGGGGATGCTCATCAAGTAGCTCAACACATTGTTCATGGTAGGTCTTAAGTAGCTCAACACATTGTTCATGGTAAGTAAGTCTTACGAGATTTGTACTTAGGTTTGGTATGTTGGGGGATGTTGATCAAATAGCTCTAACACACATCTTATAGTAAGTTGGGAGATTAGTGCTTGAGTGTATGTTAAGCTTTGGGGAATTGGTTGCCAATAATTATGATAAGGAGGGGAAGGTGATGCTTTCTGACAAGATTTTCAGCACAAGGAAGCTTGCCTGAAAAAAGAGTGGGGAAATTGTGTTGGCATCAATGTGAATAGAGTTGGGCCATTCGAGAAAAGTTTGAAACTATTTTTTTAGGTGCTTCAATTTATCGTGTTTGATGAAGTCTAGTGGGTGATGGAAAAAATCTACGTCATGTTATGAGATCGAGATTGGAAGTCATGCCATAGGCAAGTTTCACACCTATGAGAAAGAGTGTTTACAAGGGATGGTGTGATGATTTTCTAAGACTTGAACTCATGGAAGTCGGTGAGTATTGGGTAGTGACATGATTCTTATTAAAAAAAACTATGGTTTTGATCATCTCCACATTAAGTTTGAAAACTTAAGTTGTACCTCTTTCTAAATTGACACAAGCTACATGGAGACATGTTAGATTAAAAATGATGGACGACTATGAACAATACAAAAATTGGATGTAGACTCCAAATCAACCTATGAGATAGAAGAGCTATTCAGATAAACTATAGAGAGAAGACACAACAAGGAAGCCCACAACAGAATATGAAACAACACATGAGAGCCAAAATTATATTTTTGTATTAAACTTATTCACATGCCTTGCTGGCTTCGTAAGAGCAACTTACGATCATTTCTTTATATAGGCATGGCTTCTCTAGTGCCTTCAGCTGTAGATTTTTCCCGAGTATTCAATACCATTAACTAATTAACAAACTTAGGCAAAGGAAACATCCTTGTTTTGTTAAAGAAAAATCCATCTAATATGTGACGTTTCTAAAAAACTCTTTATGCTTTATTTGGGAGTTGTCGGTGGTCAAAATACCTCATTGACACTCTTTCAGCTTCTTTCAGTGGTCTTTGGAAACTTCAAGACCCTTCATTTGCTCCATGCCTCAACATTCTCCCACTTGAAGCTAAATTAAGGTATATGTAGACAATCCTTACTCCCAAGTCTGTATTAAGTTACTCTGAGACCTCCCAAGCTTCTACATACCCCATGCTTGTCTTTTGGAAATATCTTGGTATGCATCTCAACAGGATTCTCAGTTCTATGATTATTTTCCAAATTGAAATGTCCTTCCCCTAACAGCTGTTGTATTGAATAGTACCTAAGGTCAATGTGCTTGGATCATGAATGTAATGCTGGATTCTTTGCTAAATAAATAGCTCTTTGACTATCACAATACAACACATATTAGCTCCCCAAGGAATCACTGTATCCACAACAGTTCTTTGCAAGCCTCTGTTGCAACTATGTATTCTTTAGCCATATCTGCATCTGTAAATCGTTAAAGTGCAATATCATTATTGCCAAAACATAAACAATAATGACTAGTACCTTTGAGATATCTTAAAATATATCTACTTGCCAATGTTGTTTGTCGGATTAGCAAGGAATCTGCTCACTACTTCCACTGCATGTGCAATATCTGTTCTGTACATATGACATACATCAAGCTGTTGACCGTTGAAGCACAAGGAGCACTACCAATTTCTTCTTTCTACTTGTCATCACAATGACATAAGTTAGTACTTCCACTGCATGTGCAATATTTAGTCGTGTACATATGGCATACATCAAGCTGTTGACTGCTGAAGCATAAGGAACACTACCAATTTCTTCTTTCTACTTGTCATCACAATGACATAAGTTAGTGCTTAGCTTAAAATTGTCAAGCACCTTCTCAATATATTTTTCTTCCAACAACCATAGTTTTTTGTTCTTTCTATCATGAATAATCTTCATTCCCATGTTAAAATTGTCAAGCACCTTCTCAATATATTTTTCTTGCAACAAACATAGCTTTTTGATCTTTCTATCATGAATAATCTTCATTCCCAATATCTGTTGTGTTGGACTTGAATCTTTCATTGCAAATTCGCTGCCCAAATCATTTTTCAACATGTTAATCATTATCTTGTCATGTCCAACAATGCGCATGTTATCCACATATAGCAATTGTATAATATACTTTTCATGGTCAATACTTTTTGATGAAGACACAATGATCAACTTCTAGTCTTTTAAAACCATGCATCAACATGAATGAATCAAATTTCTTGTACCACTGTGAGGTGCTTGTTTCAACCCATAAAGGATCTTCTTCAATCTACATACTAGATTCTTGTAACACCCCAATCCCAATCTAACCCAAGGAGGTGGTTACGAGGTCACCACATGTTATGGCTATAGGAATGGGGTAAGCATTTTTTTTTTTAATCTCATTTTTACCTGTAGGAAAAAGTTGGACAAGATATCCAACAAAACACTATCGAGACTATTGTCAGTAGCAACTTCACAAGCTGCATTGTCTTAATGTAAAATTAGAGCTGAAACATGACATAGTATTATACTTCCTAGGAACCAAAGAACATTGTCTCAGATGCTCTACAAGGAATGATATATCCTTAGCTACAGATTTGGTATTTCCAATGACAAGCTAGTGCTCTTCTGCATGCGCAAATAGCAATTCCGTTGCCAGCTCAACATGATTTGAGCGTACATTTCTTGTCCTCCAATTTGTGTCTGATTCTCACATGTTAAAAGCTCCTTATTATTGAAAACTTATATGTGATAGATTATGGAAACATGACCTTTGGAAAGTGACTACTATTGGGCATGAACACATAGATAAGTAACTTTGATACCAACTCCCCTTTCTCATAGCACCATTCTTGCAAATGAACCAAATTACTATGTCTACGACATCCTATAACAGAATGCTCTGCAAAAACTCTTTCCCTTGATTATTACGATAGATCTCTTCACTGCAATTGGAGCACCATTCTTGCAAATGAACCTAAGACATCCTATAACAGGATGCTCTGCAAAAACTCTTTCCCTTGATTATCACGAGTAGATCTCTTTCTCTTTCCCTCTTCACTGCAATTGCTTCGCCAAATTTTGGAAGGACTCCTTGTAAACAATTTCAATTGCATGATGACCCACTATTATGATTGTGTTGAATCCCTTGTTGGCAATGCTAAGATCCTTATAAATAAATTTCCAGGTATGTATCATATTAAACTTGAATGAACTTGAGGGAGTCATTTGTCTCCATTTTCGGTATGAAAACCCTGTAGTAAAACCTAATAACAATGCAAAACCTACAAATACCCAAGGACAATCAAAACAATGGGTTTTCTGCTAAAACGTGGATGCTTATGGCACTCTCGTACCATTCAAGGAAGCTGTGAATTTATGATCTGTTCTATTCTTGGGGATTGAAGAAATTGCAGGTGAATATAACCCAAATCTTTGAAGCTCTATTGTACAATTATATGAAGGTTTGTGCTTCCTCCCATTGAAGCTGAGAAGTCAATGTACAAATATTAACTAAAATACTTTGAAAGTTCAATACTTATAGACATCAACCAATTCAAATAAGTCCTCCAAACACTCTGTACACCATTTGGCACAACCTCACTATATTGAGGCTCTTATTCAAGAAATATTTTGATACTCTGGATACTACCATCTTTATGAACATAAAATTTGCCAGCTTAACTGTCTACCATATTCTTCCAACTACATGAGCACTGTAGCTCACTGAGCTACATCTATTAATGTACTGGAGACACATGGCTTCATCTCCCCAATTACATAAAGGTTCTTAGTGGGCCATCAGAATAGTTGAGGAAGAAAAACTTATTCATATTATGTGAAGCTGCAATGACAATATGCTTCAATCCACTAGTGAGTGTTATCTATGAATCACAATGTTTGGTAAGTGTCAAAATATCTTGCAAGGGTAACAAATACACATTAACATTGTGCTCGTATAAATGATAATTTCCCATAAGGATTCTCTTGCAAGATTTTGTACACCTCCGACAAAGCAACCCTAACAATTGACCCTGTAGTAACAAGTTAAGGGGCCTTCCCACCAACAAGCCTTACCTATAACTTATTTAAAAGGTATATTCCATAATTTTGTGCTTGTAGGTTTGTTGTAACACAAAATATTTATCCAGAATATCATGGTGGGATGACACAAGCTTGAATTTAATTAATTATACATAGGTTATGTTAATACTCTATGACTGTGCAAGATGACAATACATTATGTAGCTACAAAATTTACAGTCGGTATATTCCATAATTTTGTGCTTGTAGGTTTGTTGTAACACAAAATATTTATCTAGAATATCATGGTGGGATGACACAAGCTTGAATGTAATTAATTATACATGGTTATGTTAATCATAGTTTTAAAACCAGGCCGAGTTGACTCGGAATCGGCCGAGTTGACTGAGCCGAAGGAGTGGCTGGTTTGACTCGACCTTTGAACTGGTTAGGCCGCCGGTTTGTTACCGAGCCGGTTGGTTTTTTGATTGCCTTGGCTAGCTCGATAACAAACAGGCCGACTCGGCTTGGTCCGATGCAACTCGGTTGAGTTGCTCAAGCTGGCCGGTGGGCCCAAAAAAAGGTAAAAAACGGACTTCAAATCGATTTTCTTTTTGCTGTTAGGTTTTCTTCAGCCTTTCTAACCCCTCCCCATCCTATTTAACTAACCCAACCCCTCTCAATACCTCACATCTTTCTCATTCAATTTGCTTGAGCATTTGTGAGATTTTTCTGAAGAGTTGTGGAGTTGGTTTTGGAACAGCTTTGAGGAGCCTTTTGGGCAAGCTTTGGAGCAGCAGTGAGGACCTTATTGGGCAAGCTTTGGAGCAGCATTGAGCTAAAGGAGGCTAGAGGTTAGAGGTATTTATTTTTTCTCTTCTAAAATCTGCCTTTGTTTGTTTTATTTATTTAGCAAATCTGAAAATGGTAAACATAGTTTTTGCCATTTGGTGAAAGAAATGAACATAGAATGAATAGGTTTTTTTTGTTTTCATTTTCAGATTTAAACATTTTCTTTCCTAGTCAAAAACTCAGTCCAAATTTCCAAAATGGCCCCTAGAGTGAAAGATGCTGCTTGGGCATATGCTGAAATGGCTGGTGATCAAATGTATTGCAAATTTTGTAGAAAAAAAATTGAGGGTGGAGGGGGCATTCATAGACTGAAACTACATTTGGCTGGTGTTAAAGGCCAAATTACTTCATGTCAAGTAGAAAACATTGGGGAAATTAGGAAGCAGTTGAAAGAACAATTTGAGAAGTATGAGCAAGAGAAAAATAGGCAAAAAGAAATACACGCTGAAATTGGGAGGAAGAGGAATCTACAACATATGATGGCTGTCAACTCAAGTTTTGGATCTTTTGATTATGAGGGTTCTTCATCTATCCCTTCCACTGAAGCACCAAAAAACCCCTTTCGCTATGTTCCTCCCTCTATGGAGTTTATTTCTGAAAAGGGTAAGGGTGCAATGAGAAATAAGGGTACTATCAAAAGTTTTTTTGTGCCCTCATCTCCCTCTGATAGTGCAACTGCGTTTGGTCCTAGTCCTCCCACTGTGCAACCTACTTTAGATTCTCATTGGAAAAAAGAATTGAGAGACACTGCTTGTGAGTACATTGCTAGATGGTGGTATGATGCTGATATTCCCTTTAATGCTACTCGTTCACCATATTATGACCCTATTTTTGATGCCATATATGCTTCTGGAAAGGGCTTCAAACCTCCTACTATGCATGAGTTAAGAGAATTTTTTTTGCAAAGAGAGATTTCGAACATTGAAGATTATTTGAAAGAGTTAAAAAACTCATGGGCACATACAGGATGTACCATCATGTCAGATGGATGGACTGATCAGAGGAACCGTACCATCTTAAACTTTCTTGTCTTTTGCCCACGGGGAACCATGTTTCTAAGATCAGTGGATGCATCTGATAAGGTGAAAGATGCATAGTTGTTGTTACAGCTTTTGGATGAGGTTGTTCAAGAGGTGGGGGTGGCAAATGTTGTTCAAATCATCACAGACAATGCCTCTAACTATGTTCTTGCTGGTAAATTGTTAGAGGAAAAGCACCCAACCATCTTTTGAACCCCATGTGCTATACATTGCATTGACCTCATGCTTGAGGATATTGGCAAAATAGACTGGATCAAGAACACTATAGAGCATGGAAAATGCATCACAAAATATATTTACAATCACTCATGGATTCTGAGTCTGATGAGGAAATACACAGGGGGCAAGGAACTTATTAGGCCTGCCATCACTAGATTTGCAACACATTTTTTGACATTGCAATCTATGCTTGTCCAACATAGAAAGTTGCAAAAGATGTTTTCTAGTGATGAATGGAATGAATGTCAATGGGCTCGCAAACAAGATGGCAAAGATGTGAAAAGGAAAGTCAATGAAGAAATATTTTGGAAAAAGGCAGCAGAGATTGTGAAACTCGCTGAGCCACTGGTTAAGGTGTTGTGCTTGGTGGACGGGGAAAGATTGGCTATGGGCTTCATTTATGAGGCTATGGATCAAGCAAAGGAGAAAATAAGGGCAGCATACAAGGATAGAGTGGCTAAGTATGGGCCCATTTGGCAAATCATTGATTAGAGACGGAACAATCAACTCCATCGTCCGATACATGTAGCTGGGTATTTTTTGAACCCAAGGTATCATTATAAAGCTCAGGAAACAAGAGCTTTCACTAGGGAGGTTAGAGATGGATTGATTGACTGCATTGATCGCATGATCCCCACAAAGAGTGAGCAGTTGAAGATATACAATCAGATCTCTGTGTTCAACCAAGCCACTCGTACTTTTGGCAAGAACCTTGCAAGGATTGCAAGAGAATCAGATGAGCCAGGTAAACAAAGAATTTCAATTTTCAAATTTATATTTTATAATTTATTATTTTGTATAATTTCAATTTTAAAGTTGGATATAAATTGTTGAGCTAACTGAAACTCATTTTTTGCAGCACAATGGTGGGAGGCATTTGGTAGCCACTGTCCTGAATTGCAGAGGTTTGCAATCCGCATTTTGAGTCAAACTTGCAGTGCTTCTGGGTGTGAGCGCAATTGGTCTGTCTTTGAGAGGATTCACACAAAGAAGAGAAACCGTTTGGAGCAAAAACGGTTAAATGATCTAGTGTTTGTCCAATACAACCTCCGACTAAGACGCAACCAATTGCTGAACAAAAGACCTAATTCAGATCCCATTGTGTTGGAGGATATTGATCCAACATCAGATTGGGTAGTGGAGTCTTGTCCACCAGAGTTTGACATAGATGGGGGGATTCCGATTGACATCGATTTAGAGATGGAGGATACCATGCTCAATGTAGATCCACTAGTAGCAGACCCAGTCCCAAGCCATCCAGTGGCAGGTGCAGGCACTTCCTCTAGTCAGAGACGACAGAGACACATAACTCATCTATCTGATTCTCAAGGTGGTAAGAGCAAGGGTATAGTTCCAGTTGAGGATGTTGATTCAGAGGAGGATGCAGAGCAAGCAATTTCTGGTTCCCTCTCTGGTTCAGAGTTTGAGGAAGAGGACATTGGTTTGTCACAGTCAGATGACTAGTAGTAGTTCCTAGTGACTATTCATGTTTTGTTGTAGAGGCCATTTAGAGTCTCCTTAGTTATGTTTTTTGTTTTGATCTCTATATCATCATCATGTATTGGTCCTTGGACAGTGCACTGGGTGCAATTTTGATATAATGGATATATTCATGAGCCTACTTTGATCATATGTTGTCTTTTGTCTATATTGTAATGCTTTGTGTTTGGAAACATGAATAAAAATCTTTAAATTTATTTTTTTGTACAAAAAAATTAATATTTAATGTATTTTTTACAAAAACCGAGTCATTGAAATCGAGTTGACCAAGTCATTACCAATTCGAAGTCGGAGTCCGAGCCGACCGTCGGCCTGGTTGGAACCCAATTCCATTTTTTAAAACTATGATGTTAATACTCTATGACTGTGCAAGATGACATACATTATGTAGCTACAAAATTTACAGTCTCAAGTTTCTCTTTCTATCCATGTAAGAAAGTTCAGTGTCATTGCAGCCCACTAATTTGGTAGATGCATAGTCCTTAAGAGGGTATACGTAACTAGGAAAGGAACGAGTATTAGTGACAAAAAGCAACTAGTAGTTGCACAACCCTTAATAAGGGTATACAAGATTAGGACAAATAGCTTCCGGTGGCAACAAAGCCACTGACAGTTGCACAATCCTCAATGAAAATATCATGCAAATACTAGCAACTTTCACCGAGCTCATGCAAGGAAAACACCAAGAGCAAAATTTACAATATGCCACAGTTAGTTAGTTGCATATATGCACAAAGCTTAACAAAGGAATACCCAGAGCGAGTTACCACAGTCAACTTGCTCAGTTTATTGCAAGAACCAGCAATATCAAGTTCCACCAAGACACTAACCATTAGGATGCTAAATCAAACTTAAGGAGGCATGAGACTCTCATATGGTTTGCATAATGGCAAGGAGGTTTGTACTTTATTGACTCGGCAGGTGCCTTGTGGCATATAGTTATTTAACGTTAGTGTTCATTCTGGATTCTCCTACAAGATTTCAGCACTACACTCATTATTCCACAACCTTGCAGACAACACTAAACCCAGGGCTGTGGTGTACTGGGAAAATATACGTAGTGTTGTAATTTGGATACCAATCACAGGCATGTGGACAATACCGACACATTTGGGACTTCAAAAATAGTAAGGCTACTGAATGGTCACTGGTATTAGGTCAATTATTCTCCTCCCAACCATTGGCAGACACCTGTCTCAATGATCAAACCAAGGATTCCAGAGGTCCGTTCCACCTCCACCTTGCTTATAGAAATTCAAATGCGGCTTGTACCAGGTTCTAGAGGCAATTCTTCTCCACCCATTAGCCAATGACGGTTTTCTCCACCCTTTCTTATTTCAGGGATTCCAGAGATTGATTTCCACCCTGATTCCAGAGAAAATCTCCACCCTTATTTCAGTGATTCCAAAAATTGATCTCCACCGTGAGAGATTCTAGAGAAATCTCCACCCTTTCTTATTACAGGGATTCCAGAGATTGATCTCTACCCTGAGAGGGATTGCAGAGAAAATCTAGACTACGGCAGCTTTAGACCCCAATCTTTTCAGCATATGGGGAACTTCAGAAGTGTAAGCCTCCATCCCTTTATCAAGTGTGTAAACACCCGAGTAGGAAAAAGCCTCGACACCACGTTAAACTCAGGATTTAATTGTTTATTTCTCGGTGAGTTATTTTTCACATAGTTTAGTGACTCACTACTGTATGTACATTTTCACAATTTTAATCCACACAACACAATGGATTTATTCAACAAGAGAAATTGCTTATAACCACCAAGACTAATTTCTATTAATCAAGAGGAACATTAAGTTTAGTCTAACATCTCAGAAAGTGAGTTCTGGAAATGAACAATTCTTGAGTTTATTTACAACTAAGTTGACAGAGGGAATAGAGCCATAAAACCTGGTTATAACATCACAGACTCTCTGTAAAGATGCACAACCTTCATGCAACACAGTAGGGAAGAGCCGCTAAGAACATTACACACTGCCCAATGTATTCCCATGAAGTCATAGTACTAGACCCAGGAAACTCTGTTCAACCAATTACTAGCTTGTTTTCCTTTTGCAGCTGTTGGTCATTGCCCTGAAAATAAGCCACATCGCTAGGAAATGAAAGGAGGGCTTGATTTTGTTCAACCCTCCGTCTTCTCCTTTCCGTGCGCTCTCCCGTTTTATCTTTTCATTCCTTTTCTGCTGTCCTAATTCTCCTCCTGGTTAGTTAGTGCTTGGCCTCTCTGGACCAACCAGAGATGTCCCCTTGTACCCCTGCCCTGTCATTACTGATTGGTTTTGTTGGCCAATTGATTTTCCGCCATTTGGTCTTTCCTTCCCTCCTTCGCTGCCATCTGCCCTTGTTCCAAGGCTTGTTCTAGAATTGACAGGGTATGCCCAAACGAACATGTGCCAAATTTATGTAAACATCTGCGTGCCCTCCCTTCTCGAATCTCTCTTGAATGAATGTTTATGTGCAGTCCTTAAGATAACACCATGATCTGAATGTAATGTTAATGTAATCCATCGCTTGAGTGATTAGATGTCCACAAGAGTTTATGCCTTGCTAGTTTTAAAATGTGGAACTATATCTAGGGTTATATCAATAGGCCTAAATTAATTAATTTTAAGAAATATAATAACTGTCTCATAATAGTCAAATAGGGTTTACAAGGATATATATATATATATATTATCCCCAAATAATAATTACACATTTTAAATCAGGTTTACATACACATCTATGCATAGGTATATTTATTAAAGCAACTAAGCACAATATCTACATACTTTGCAAGATGAATGGGGTCATTAGAACCCCCTCCCCTTTGAGGGGAACACCGTCCTCGGTGTTATATGACCATATACAATAAAACAAAATGTGCCAAATTAGACATACTATTTTATGGGGTTTACAACTTTTACCAACAATTCGATTTGACTAGTTTTAAAAGGTGGAATTATATCTAGGGTTATATCAATAGGCCTAGAATAATTAATTTTAAGAAATATAATAACTGTCTCATAATAGTCAAATAGGGTTTAAAGGCTATATATATATATATATATATATATATATATTATCCCCAAATAATAATTACACATTTTAAATCAGGTTTACATACACATCTATGCATAGGTATATTTATTAAAGCAACTAAGCACAATATCTACATACTTTGCAAGATGATTGGAGTCATTAGAACCCCCTTCCCCTTTGAGGGGAACATCGTCCTCGGTGTTATATGACCATATACAATAAAATATAATGTGCCAAATTAGACATACTATTTTATGGGGCTTACAACTTTTACCAACAATCGATTTGACTTGCCCACATGTAAGTTATGCAAAATTTATGGTCGATATTAGAACTCTTGCTGCATACCTAGTTGTCATTGCCCAACCCAATTCACAAGCATAAAGCAACCGAGGTTAGCAGGTAACATTCATTTGTTTGTAGGAGAAAGAAAGAAAGAAAGAAAGAAATTATATTAATGTCCAACGAATGATCACAAAAGTAGGTCAATGGGATTGCAGATTACAATGATGTCGATACAAGGAGTACTACCAAAAGGTCTCCTATATAAAGAGCAAGAAATAAGAAATAAAGCAAGAAAAACACAATGCCTGAAAACCAAAATGAGGAATGTCTTGGACTCCATGTGGAGAGGGCACAAGATAATGGTCCACTAAATCTCTCTTTTAACACTCAAGGTCGAATGCAAAAAACTCAAGATGGAGTGTTGTCCCGAGGGAGGGGAGGGCTAGGGGAGGAGCTAGAGCCTCTGGTACGCCACTGCCGAGAAGAAGTGATATGTCGCTGATGACTGGGCGATCTCAACTGCCTGCTAGTAAGAGATCTGGTCCGGTAATGACTCAGGGGTCCTTGTGCTAGGGGGATGGTCCCTCTAGCCTGCACTGATCTAGAGTTCGAGGCAACAATGTGATTAACTTGTCGCTTCGTGCCTCTTGCTAATGGGAGCACTGTAAAAAATGACATAATCTGTTGCACAGGATTTGCTCTAGGAGGAGGTTGGAGAATCTGTGTGCGAAGTCTCGTGGCCTCCTGTATGTACAAGGCTAGACATCTTTGGTCTGGGTATCGAAAGAAGCTAGATAAGGTCTGGATCCCTTGGAACAAGCAATGGAATCTCCCACGAATCTCATAGTAAATGGGGCAGCGGAAGATGAAGTGTTCCTCTGACTCAGTCTCTCGGAGGTGGCACAACTGGCAAATCTTGTCTAATCGGGCAATCTGATGGTCAGTGTCAATCCGTAGTTTATGAGAACCTACTATGATCTGACCCAAGGGAATCCGAAGTGCGTGCATCCAATGGCAAAGCGTGTGAAGGGGCCGAACAATGAGTCCTTGTGCTAGGGGGATGGTCCCTCTAGCCTGCACTGATCTAGAGTTCGAGGCAACAACGTGATTAACTTGTCGCTTCGTGCCTCTTGCTAACGAGAGCACTGTAAAAAATGACGTAATCTGTTGCACAGGATCTGCGCTAGGAGGAGGTTGGAGAATCTGTGTGCGAAGTCTCGTGGCTTCCTGTATGTACAAGGCTAGACATCTTTGGTCTGGGTATCGAAATAAGCTAGATAAGGTCTGGATCCCTTGGAACAAGCAATGGAATCTCCCACGAATCTCATAGTAAATGGGGCAGCGGAAGATGAAGTGTTCCTCTGACTCAGTCTCTCGGAGGTGGCACAACTGGCAAATCTTGTCTAATCGGGCAATCTGATGGTTAGTGTCAATCCGTAGTTTATGAGAACCTATTATGATCTGACCCAAGGGAATCCGAAGTGCGTGCATCCAATGGCAAAGCGTGTAAAGGGGCCGAACAATGAGTCCATCTCTCAACAACATGAAGTGCTCAACATAGAAAGCCATCTTCGGACGTAAACCATTCTGAGGGTTTATCCAAATAACCTGTACATATTGCCTGTAAATGTCCTCTCGGATGATTTTATTCATCTCTTGTTTGGTTGATAGGAGGTGGCCCAGTGCACACAAAGAATACTTGAATGGAGGGAGTTGGTCTATCTTGATACCAATTGAAGCATACCAACATCAGGATTGAGTTGAAGGACTCGCTACTGCAATGGACTGTGATGAAAGGTAGGCCAAGTATGGATATTGGTCCCGCCCCTTCATTGTATCCGCAAAACCCTGAACACGGTTAAGAAGAGAGATGATACCAAACATTGTCTCAAGTTGAGAGGGGTGAGCTCCAAACTCTGCAAGAATGATGGGTTGAGGAACTGTCTGCTTGCACCGAATGTTGCAAGGTGGGGAATACAAGACCAAGACCATATGTTTGCAGTTATGAAGAACATGAACATTACTACTACCAATTTCTTCACACTGGTTCTGCCTGAAACCTGTAGTAATGCAAATAACAACCCAACCTTCACACTTCTATAGACTAAGTGTTCCAATCATGATGTCGTAGTGAGGGCATTGACATTGTGGTTCCATTAGAAACTCTGAAATCACGCCTGTTGATGATATTGATAGGAAATCACCCACTAAGACACCTTTGGCCGAGTTGATAGGAAATCACCCACTAAGACACCTTTTGCTGAGGCTGTCCACAAAGCAGAACAAGGAAAACTAGAAGGGAATTGGAGAATCACGGACTACACAGGAGTTCAACTACACAAGAATTTTGCAGCACAAATGAGGCAGAACACATGCACACATCTCTTATTGAGACGACATTAGTTGTATTTATGTATAATGTTTATCAAACCGGCTGCAATAACTCCAAATGTATAAAGAAACTAAGACATATAGGTTACTCTAACCATACACATCAAAGTAAACATTGGGCATACCATGGCATAACATAAGGGTATTCCAGTGAAACCCACCACTAACATTTTATTGCTTTCCACTCCTTTCTGTGAGTTCAAAATGGGTTGCCATAATTTCAAGCTAGGTGGGAGTAAGCTCTTATAGGCAATGTGTTGGTTTGATAAGAGGTAAGTAATAAGCTGAAACTCGGTATCCACGATTTAGTTTACTACATGGTTGAGATGGTGGGGGTAACAAAGCCATGCCAAGATCCAAAATGCACCAAGTTTCCCAGATTGTCATGCTTTGTGGAACTCAACCTACTCACCATCAACCTACTCACCATCTCGAATCCACCAACCAATTTTTGGGCACATATAACATGCATAAGATAGTACTTCGAAGATTTTGCAAGGTTTAGGCTTAGGTTATTTCATCAAGGCCAACATTCATAGAATATTGCAGAAGGTTCATGCATGTACTTGAAAATAATTTTAACTTGGCACTTTTTGGGAATGTCCCTTATTGCGAAAGACGGAAATACAATATATATGCAAATAGGTTTAAAGTGGACTATTCTAAAATCATGATAAATTAGTCAGTTACGACTACCTCTCATGGAAATGGTCATAGATGAATGACTTAATGCAGTTAAATCCCAAAAAATGATATCTAATTCTCATCATTCTGATAATGCATACAAAAATTTATAGAGATATTCAAATAAGACAACCAAGATACCAAATCAGCCACCAATTGGATTTGGTGGAAAATGGGGTGACTAAAGGAGACAACCCCATGAAGCCAACAAATTTAGATTCACCAAAAGAACCAATAGGAACCTAAGTAAAGAGTTTGAGGGAGGAAGATGCTAAAAAGGAGATTTAGTTTGGCATATGACAGACTTAGTATAGAAACAATAAGCACTAAGAATAAAAAAGGCTCCAATATTCCCAACGGAGGAGGGCCCCATAAAAATTAAAGCTTGATCAAGATCATTTATTGGAATTATGGGGATATGGGAAGCTCAACAAAAGTTGAGTCAATTGAGAATTTGATCAAAGTCTGAAAATATTCCCATCCTCCTTCAGAATACAAAATTAAGGGTCGTTGAGGCCATACAATAAGGCATAATTATTGAAGACTCAACACAAGTCGAGTATTGAACTCGCATGGAGTTTATGGTGGAATCCACACTATATGGAACACAAGGACCATCTGTTTTTATTTTTATTTTTTTAAAGAACTAAGTTCTAAGTGATATCTTCCTGAGCACATTTTCTAATCCGAACTGTACTTACTTGCATCAACATTTTTACCTGAGTCAATTTCTCTTACTAAGCAAAATACAATGCCATATTTGGACAACATTTTGGAACAATGTGTTGATTGGTTGATGATATCCTAATGTTATCTCAACATGCCTAAATTTGATCCTAACACATCTTTTAAGTACTTAGCACACAATTTCCCTGAGCGCTAATTTTTCTGGTTTATGTCTTGTCTGTAGTGCAACAACATTTTATGGTTGATGTTGACAACACTTCTTTTTACCTTAGGGTACAACACTCACACTTTGATATCGCATAACAATGGTCAACTTCTTAAATTTGGAATGTAACAATATCATTTGATTGCTCTTTAATGCCCTACTTCCTTGTGGTAATTCATTAATCTACTCGGGACATTTGCTCCCAGTGAGGAGAGAAGAGGACATCCTTGTCTAAGCCCTCTAGCGGGCTTCATAAAATCGAAAGCTGAGCCATTTATTAGGACACAAAAAGAGACACTTGAGTAGTGTTACCCACCACTGTGACAGGGTAAGGGCTAATCCATGAATATCTAAGCCTGAAAGGAGGCATATTTGAGTGCCACATGGTGAAATTTGTGCTTCTCACACACAAGCAATAAACAAAGAGACAACAAAATTGAAGCTTCCTGTTGACACTCTGAAAAGATGCAGAAGAATGATTAGTTTATGATTATTGTTGGAGAATATTTTTCCAACACATACTTTTTAAGTCGTGAAGTCACGTCGTAAACAATTTGAATTTTCACTGAAGGATGTGGGTCCAATGAATGTCGATAATATTGCTTGCAATCAAGCTGAGTGATAGTCAATCTTTGGTTAGAGCAATATGTGTTTTGGCCTTTATCCTAGCATAGTTTTTGTTTTGAACAAATAAATCTTGGATTTTGTATTGTTGCTAGTTGGTGGTTTAATTAGTCAGGGAAAAGGGACTGGTCATTTAAGAACGTCAGGTTGATACTTGGAGCTATTTGCATGGGCTCCAATTGACGGATTTCATCTATAGGTGCTTAATTTAATTGGGAGGTTCATTAGATGTATATCGCAAGTGTTTTTCTCCATGGAGATTTTGAGAAAGAGATGTATATACAACCACTAGGATTTATATAGAATGGTCATGTTCCCTTTGGTAGCTCAATAAATCTCTATATGGCCTTAAATAGGCATGAATATCAACTTCTAGTCTTTTAAAACCATGCATCAACATAAATGAATCAAATTTCTTGTACCACTGTGAGGTGCTTGTTTCAACCCATAAAGGATCTTGTTCAATCTACATACTAGATTCTTGTAACATCCCAATCCCAATCTAACCCAAGGAGGTGGTTACGAGGTCACCACATGTTATGGCTATAAGAATGGGGTAAGCATTTTTTTTAAAATCTCATTTTTACCTGTAGGAAAAAGTTGAACAAGGTATCCAACAAAACACTATCGAGACTATTGTCAGTAGCAACTTCACAAGCTGCATTGTCTTAATGTAAAATTGAGCTGAAACATGATATGGTATTATACTTCCTAGGATCCAAAGAACATTGTCTCAGATGCTCTACAAGGAATGCTATATCCTTAGCTACAGATTTGGTATTTCCAATGACAAGCTAGTGCTCTTCTGCATGCGCAAATAGCAATTCCGTTGCCAGCTCAACACGGTGTAATAGTCCACCCCTTTAGCAAGTGTGTAAACTCCCGAGTAGGGAAAAGTATCAACACCACAATAAAATCTGGGTTTAACTGTTTATTTCTCGGTGAATTATTTTGTCACATCGTTCAGTGACTCGCTACTCTAGGTACATTTTCACAATTTTAATCCACATAACACACACAGTGGCTTCTATCCAACAAGAAAAATTTCTTATAACCACCAAGACTTATTTCTGTTAATCCAAAAAATTTACTCAAGACTCATACAAGTATGAATTACGATGAAAATAAGCCAGAGGAACATTAATTTCAATCTAGGCTTCTATCCAACAAGAAAAATTTCTTATAACCACCAAGACCGATTTCTGTTAATCCAAAAAATTTACTCAAGACTAATACAAGTATGAATTACGATGAAAATAAGCAAGTGGAACATTAATTTCAATCTAACATCTCAGAAAGTGAGTTCTGGAAATGGGTAGTTCTTGAGTTTATTTACAACTGAGATGACAGAGGGAATAGAGCGATACATCTTGGTTATAACATCGAAAAATGCCCAACCTTCATGGAACGCAACAGGGAAGAGCCACTAAGAACATTACACAGTGTACCCCTGCTATATGCTGCCCAATGTATTTTCATGAAGTCACAGTACTAGACCCAGGAAACTCTGTTCAACCACTTACTAGCTCATTTTCCTTTTCCAGCTGTTGGTCACTGCCTTGAAAATAAGACAAACCGCCAGGAAATGAAAGGAGGGCTCGATTATGTTCAACACTGTTTTAGTTTCCTTCCTTATGCTCTCTCGATTTTTCTTTTCCTTCCTTTTCTACTGTTATAATTCACCTCCTAGTTAGTTAGGGCTTGGCCTCTCTGGACCAACCAGAGATGTCCCCTT
The DNA here is from genome assembly GCA_034641835.2 of Pinus albicaulis. Taxonomy (NCBI): domain Eukaryota; kingdom Viridiplantae; phylum Streptophyta; class Pinopsida; order Pinales; family Pinaceae; genus Pinus; species Pinus albicaulis. Next base: position 799,598,230 of record CM076584.1, on the reverse strand, counting down.
GTTCCCCTGGCCCTGTCACTGCTGATTGGTTTTGTTGGCCAATCGATTTGCTGCCATTTGTTCCCTCCTTCCCTCCTTCCTTGCCGTCTGCTTTCGTTCCAAGGTTTGTTCTAGAATCGACAGGGTATGCCCAAAAAAAAATGTGCCAGAATTTATGTAAACAACTGCGTGCTCTCCCTTTTCGAATCTCTCTTGAATGAATGTTTATGTGTAGTCGTAAGATAACACGTTGATCCGAAGGTAATGTCATCCGTGTAATGTAGTGTAAACCATCGCTCGAGTGGTTAGGAGATGTCCACAAGAGTTTATGCCTTGCTAGTTTTAAAAGGTGGAACTATATTTAGGGCTATATCAATAGGCCTAAATCAATTGATCTTTAGAAATATAATAAATTCGTTATAATAGCCAAATAGGGTTTAAAAGGTTAGCAATCTAAAAAAGTAATAGAATGACCTAGAATCCAGTAAAGATTTTGAAAAAATTCGGCAAAGATTTATCATAATTTTGGTTACAGTTATTAAACCTTAGTGTTTTGGGTGCCCAAAAGGTTTTTGATAGTGCTGAATCCATTTCCACTATCAAAAATGCAATTCAAACACTCCAACTACTTGATTTTTTGAATTTTATTTTACCGGATTCCGGCAAAAAATTGTCGTCCAAGCTATTCTGTATGCTGGGTAGACAATTTCATATACATAACTGTATATATATTTATATTATTCCCAAATAACAATTACACATCTTAAATCATGTTCACACACACACACATTATCTTTAATATGTATACATAAGCAACTAAGCACAATATCTACATACTTTGCAAGATTACCAGGGTCATTACAATTCTCTTTACCTTTTACGTTGAAACTTCAGGTTGCTCCATATAAATCTCCTCCTCCAATTCACCATGAAGGAATGCAATATTTACATTTAGCTGTTCACATTCTAAAACCAAGGCAACAACAAGAACAAGAATGACTCTAATGGACGACATCCTAACAACAAGTGAGAATATTTCATTAAAATAAATACCTTTTTGGGCAAATTCCTTCACTACAATTCTTGCCTTGTTCCTCTTCTTTCCTTCACCCTCGTGCTTGATTTTGTATAACCACTTGTTTTGCAGGGCCCTTCTTCCTTTTGGAAGCATCACCAACTCCCAAGTTTGATTTTCTAATACGAAGTCCATTTCATTCTGCATAGCCTTCTTCCATTATTTTCTATGATCATCTTTGCAAGCTTATTGAAAAGAATCATGCTCTCCTCCATTAGTGAACAAAATATAGTTGGAGGGATGATACCTATGTGAGGGACTATGAGGCCTAGTATACTTGCGAACCAACTATGGTGGAGTGTTTTCCGATTGGACTTATTGAATCGCTGTTGTGGTTGGACCTCTTGCAATGGATGTTGAAAAATTTATCCTTCTTGTTCATCTTGATGTCCATCATGCTCATTTGCTTATAGTGGTTGAACATTTTCTTCTTGTTTTATTGGTTTGTCAACAACCTTCTTTACCTACATATTTCCTATATACATCTTAATCATTTCTAATTCATTAAATATTACATTTTTTCTTCTAATGATTTTATTTTTAATTGAATTCCATAGTAAATAACCAAACTCACCATCAACATATCCTAGAAAAATGCATTTCATGGATTCATCATCTAGCTTAGTTCTTTGCTCTTTGGGAATATGCACAAATGCTTCATATCCAAAAGTTTTGAGGTGATAATAGTTTACCTTATTTCCCATATAGACTTCTTTAGGGATTCTACCATCTAAGGCTGTAAAAGGTGATCAATTTATGATGTAATAGGATGTCCTTACAACTTCTCCCTAAAAGTGCTTTTCCAACCCGAAATTTGATAACATAATCCTAACCTTCTCCATGATAGTGCGGTTCATCCTTTTCACAACACCATTATGTTGAGGAGTATTGGGAAAAATATTCTCATGCTTTATACTAGATCTATTATAGTAATCCTTGAAGGCATTTGTGCAATATTCTCCAACATTATCCATTCTTAAGCATTTCAACAATTTGTTAGTTTCCCTTTCAACATAGACATGTAACTTTTGGAATATTTCAAATAATTCTCATTTAGTTTTCATAGAGTGGGCCCAAAATTTCTTGGATGCATCATCTGTTAGGACCCTATAATTATAGGGAAATCAGGATTGCTGAATTATATATTGGTTTGGATTGTAGGGCGAAAACCATGTTTTAGCCTGCAAAGCGGGGTTCACATTCAAAAGCATCCCGGATCAAGTTCGTCATGGAACGTATTTAAAAGGAGAAAATGATAAAATTTCCATCCGCATTGCTCCAGAATGCTGCAAAATAAGTATTTCTCATATGCTTTTATTATTCTGGCATTGGGTGGATCAAAATTTTCTTCATATCTCGGAGCTCAGGTTCAAAAATGTCATGGTTTATGTTTAAAGATCCGGATTTCAAAAGGCTAAATGAGCAGTGAAATTAAGTGAAGCTAATTTGATTTAATGATATGGAATTTGTTAATTCTATATTATTAAACAAATTTAATATTTTAATTAACTTGTGGGCATATTTCCACTCGCAAATGATGATCGAGGATTGGAACAAATGGTTCAACACAATTTTGGACCCCCCATGAGCTTCGAAGCCAAAGGGATGAGGGGGAGGGGCGGGGGGGAGGCGAAATGGGTGGTTTTCATTAGCCACATGGTAGTGGGAGGTTAATTCCCACCCCCCCATTACCACTTACCACTTTGGGGGGGTTCGAAATACCACTTTTGTTCCTACAAAACCGCTTTCCCCAAATAAAAAACTGTTTTTAGCCAGTTTGACCGGTTTGTTTGTGGGAGATATTTCCGGAAAATGTGAGCGAATTTTGAAAAACCGAGAGAGGTTTTTGTTTAGTACGGGCTGAAGAACAAAAACCTCTCCCATATTTTTCACATGTATCTTCAGTTGGGAGAATCGAAGCAACCTTTTAGCCCTATTTTTCGGATTTCTGTTTTTTTTTTTTTTTTGTTGGTCATGATTTTGTGGCGAATGTTGTGAAGAGATGGAGATAAATTTTGAGAGTCCAAGAGAGGTTTCTGACCAGTACGGGGTAAAGAACAATAACCTCTCTTAGATTTTTCATAGATGTCACCGTTGGAGAGAAAAAACTGTCTGAGTATGCCCTTATTCTCAGCAAATTCGGCCCAATTTTCAGCAGTTTGCCTATTTTTAGAGAGGAGAGATTCAATCAAGTTGAACGTTTCAAGGTACTAGGCCATACGAAGAGTCAACTGCAGAGTCTAGCATTCAAAAGGAATATCAGATAGCCCGAGCGTTAAGCTTTGACAGGAGTTACATCTACAAACATATGACAAGCTTGATTTCAGAAGAATGAAAGAAATGACAGATGTCCAATAGTCTTCACAACTCCTAAAGTTTTATTTACGCATGTCGAGTGATGTTATGTTCTTCTCTGTTATGTTGTTAGCAAGATAGTAACTATTAGTCACAGTGCTGATTGTAATGAGTTAGTGGGATTAGCTTATGTACTCCATTGTTCAAAGTATACTAGGGGAGAAAAATTGAATGAGGGACTGAGTCCCATTATGTAATGTTGTAGCTTCTTGCAAAGTAATTCAAGAAAATTTTCCAGGATTCAAGTGGTGCACCAAATGGTGAAGTTTCTCTTGTTTTATGTGTTATTCATTGTTTTGTTGTCTTAGTATTTATGCATTCTAATTTGTAGAACATAAAATGATGAATAGGATTTGTTTTCAGAGCACCCTGTTCTAGCTAATTCTACAATAGTCTATGTTTTCCATTGATTCTAAACCAAGGAATTCTTAGTTGCTCCTCAGTTTCTGCTGAGCATTACACTCCAATCTAGTTGAGGAATTCTTAATTGCCCCTCAATTTCTGCTGAGTTCCACTTTCCTGTATCTTCTTACTCCATTTCATTCTCAGAGATCCAAAGTAGTACTCTTAGCTTGCCTTGTTTCACTCCTGCTTGATTACTTCCGCAAATTGGTCACCTGAGCCCTTTGAATCCATTGCCCAATGGCCCTTTTTCCTCGCTTTTCCCACCAAACCAAATTCAAAACCCAACTCTGCTTATCTTAACTAGCCTAAAATGCCCAATAAATAAATCTAAATCCTACAGAGAGATCCCTCTCTGTGTCTAGGAGGGCTGGATCCTAGGCTCGAAGCGGTTTTGATGTTGCCTATGGGATTCTTCCTTCAGCCTCAGAATTACGGAGTGATAACATAATGGTGACCATATTGGGGACGAGTTCATATTCCTCAGTAACACTTATCAAGTGCAGTTTTGGCTTTAGATGGTGAACAAAAGTAAACACCAGAATGGTATTCCATTCACCCGATGAATCCATTGGCAGCAAAATCCAGAAATAGAGATTCACTGGCGACTCCACAAGCTCAAAATGGGATCATTTGCAAGGATATATGCTCCCATGAACAAAGATTACATTTCAGGTTTCCCAAACAAAATTCCTCAGGTAAATTGGCAAAGAAATCTTCCTATTTTTCAAGATGAGAATGTTGATGACGCTTTGTTGCATCTCATTAAATTTCATATTCATTCATGGAAGTTGAAAGTTGAATGGCATGAGGACTACCACATGAAGATGTTCATGGCAACATTAGATGGAAAAGTGAGGGAATGGTATGAAGTTTTAAACCTTGGTAGCCTGTTCTCTTTAAAGGATTTCCACAATGTGTTTTATGAGCATTATAAAGAACATTCCCCTTCCTTGTCATTAGTGGAAAACTGCTGTGATCAGCGTGAGGTTTTCATACAATACATTGAAAGTGTTAATGAAGACCTAGTAGATATGAATGATGAGGATCTCTTAGAAGCACTTTATGGTTTCCATTCTCAAGTTATCTGTCATGATAATCAAGGGAGGATAGTTGAAAATGAGATGAATCAGGAAATGAAAGTAGGTTCACACCCTCAGAGACAAATGATAATTTGCCTACTCTTTTGTATGAAACTAAGAAAATATTCAGTATCGTGAGCAGTGTTCACAAGAGAAAGAAAACAATTGTTGTTTGTTCCAGAGAAAACAAAGATTGCCTCCACCTTTAACTGAAGAAGAGATTAATAAGATTCTAAACATGCAGCCAACTCCTCAATCTTTATGTCATAAGGAGGTCAATTCTATTGGTCGTATTGTTGATTTATATATTGAAGTCTTTCCTCTTGAAGAAACAAATGAATAACAGATTGATGCTAATGTTATTGCACATCCTCAAGAAAGCTCATCGCTGGAAATCACTTTTTCTCATCAACATGATGGTCTTCAAGAAGAATCCAACAATCTCAATCAAGATATATCAGATTTTCTTGAGGACAGCGTAATGGTATACCATGAAGATGCCACATCAGATAATCAGGGAGAATGTAAAGATATTCTTTTTGAGAAGGATCCAGAACCGGATAAGTTGGAACAAAGCGCAGTCATGAATGAAGCTGGCCATTTGGATTCTTAGTACCAAGTGTTTGTCCAAGATCCCTTTGCTGACCTCTTAGAATCATTTAGAGGAGGCGTGTATTATGCCATGGACGGTTTGTTGCAGCGTTCAAGGAAAAGGTTGAACACTTATGTTCAATAGCAGATAAGATGGGAGTGGTCATTTTATTTTCTCAGCTTGCTCAAAGAAGTGAACAAGAATCAGTCAAACACTCATTTACTTGACTGGTTACATTGGAAATCTGATTATTATTTGATGGGACAATTTTTTATACTAGAGTAGGTAGATGTGTGAATAAGCTCAGCACCCTGAGCATCTTTCCAGTTTTATTTTCAGATTTCTTTTCAGTCGTCAGCTTAAGATTGCTTTCAGTTTTGATTTCGACATAGTTCAGATTTCAACATTCAAATTTTCAAGTTGCAGGTGTCTTGTGGCATAGTAGAATTCCGTCACCTTAATCACCAAGGCACTGGTCGCCGGATTCAGAGATCTGCGGTTCTCTGCTGGCTCGCTGGGAGGGCAACATCCCCCAGAAGGTGCCACTGTAAGGACCCTATAATTATAGGGAAATCAGGATTGATGAATTATATATTGGTTTGGATTGCAAGGCGAAAACCATGTTTTACCCTGCAAAGCAGGGTTCACATTCAAAAGCATCCCGGATCAAGTTCGTCGTGGAATGTATTTAAAAGGAGAAAATAATAAAATTAAATTGTGGGCATATTTCCACTCGCAAATGATGATCGAGGATTGGAACGGATGGTTCAACACAATTTCGGACCCCCCATGAGCTTCGAAGCCAAAGGGATGAGGGGGGGCCTGAAATGGATGACTTTCATTAGCCACGTGGCAGTGGGAGGTTAATTTTCACCCCCCCCGCTCCTCCCCTATTACCACTTACCATTTCAGGGTGGGTCCGAACAACCACTTCTGCTCCTTTAAAATCGCTTTCCCCAAATAAAAAACCATTTTTAGCCAGTTTGACCAGTCTGTTTGTGGGAGAGATTCCAGGCAAATGGCAGCGAATTTTGAAAAATCGAGAGGGGTTTTTGTTCAGCACGGGCCGAGGAACAAAAACCTCTCCCAGATTTTGCACAAGCGTCTTCAGTTGGGAGAATCGAAGCCATATTTCGCCCTATTTTTTATTATTTATTTAATTTTAATTTTTTAATTTTTTTTAAAAATTTAATTTAATTTAATTTTTTATTATATATATATATATATATATATTTTTTCCTTTTAATTTATTTAAATTTAAATTTTTAAATTTTAAATTTAAATTTTAAATTTTTTTTTTTATTTTTGCCATGATTTTGCGGCGATTGTTGTGGAGATCTGGAGATAAATTTTGAGAATCCAACAGATATTTCTGACCAGTACGGGGCAAAGAATAATAACCTCTCTCAGATTTTGCATAGGTGTCACCGTTGGAGAGAAACAATTGTCTAAGTGAGCCCCTATTCTCAACAAATTCGGCCCAGTTTTCAGCTTTGTAGCAGTTTGCCTATTTTTAGAGAGGAGAGATTCAATCAAGTTGAATGTTTCAAGGTACCAGCCAATATGAAGAGCCAACTCGAGAGTTTAGCACTCAAAAGGACTGTCAGATAGCTCGAGCGTTAAGGCTTGACAGGAGTTACACCTGCAAACATATGACAAGCCTGATTTCAGAAGAATGAAAGAAATGATAGATGTCCAACAATGTTCATAACTCCTGCAGTTTTATTTACGCATGTCTAGTGATGGTATTTTCTTCTATGTTATGTTGTTAGCAAGATAGTAACTGTTAGCCACAATGTTGATTGTAATGAGTTAGTGGGATTAGCTTAAATACTTCATTGTTCAAAGTATACCAGGGGGGGGAAATTCTAGATGAGGGACTGAGTCCCATTCTGTACTGTTGTGGTTTCTTGCAAAATAATTCAAGAAAATTTTCCAAGATTCAAGTGGTGCACCAAATGGTGAAGTTTCTCCTATTTTATGTGTTATTCATTGTTCTGCTATCTTAGTATTTCTGCATTCTAATTTGTAGAACAAAAAATGATGAATATGATTTGTTTTCAGAGCACCATGTTCTAGCTGATTCTACAATAGTCTATGTTTTCCACTGATGCTAAACCAAGGAATTCTTAGTTGCTCCTCGGTTTCTGCTGAGCATTACACTCCAGTCTAGTTGAGGAATTCTTAACTGCCCCTCAATTTTTGCCGAGTTCCACTTTCCTGTATCTTCCCACTCCATTTCATTCTCAGAGATCCAAAGTAGTACTCCTAGCTTGCCCCGTTTCACTCCTGCTTGATTACTTCCGTAAATTGGTCACTCGAGCCCTTTGACTCCATTGCCCAATGGCCCTTTTTCCTCGCTTTCCCCACCAAACAAATTCAAAATCCAACTTTGCTTATCTTAACTAGCCTAAAATGCCCAATAAAAAAATCTAAATCCTACAGAGAGATCCCTCTCTGGGTCTAGGAGGGATAGATCCTAGGCCCGAAGCGGTTTTGATGTTACCTTCGAGATTCTACCTTTAGCCTCAGAACTACGAAGTGATAACATCATCTATAAACATTACAATGTATGAGGCTCCTCCTAGTGACTTAATATTGATAGGTCCAAATACATTGCAATCTACTAATTCTAGCAGATTTTTCTTTCGTTCATGGCCACTTCTAAGAAATGAAACTCTTCATTGCCTACCATATATTCAATGCTCACATAATTCAAGATCATAGGATTTCAAAACTAGAACCAAATTTTTGTTGGCAAGGAATTTTAGACCCTTCTCACTCATGTGACCTAGGTGCCTATGCCATAAATATGTTCATTTTCCTTCTTTTGCCTGAACAACAACATCTGATTTTTGTTGTTTCTCTCAATGTATACATGTTTCATGTCTTTGATCCCCTACCCACAACCAATGCTCCTTTATTGAACTTCTAGCCATTTTTTCCAAAGCTTGTGGTGAAAAATTCACCATCCAGTCATCCCACGTAGATTAGGCTCATGTGCATTTTTGGAACATGTGTGACCTGTTTCAACAAAATATTCTATCCCTCATTCGTCTTGATCTGGACATCTCCCACTCCAACAATTTTACATAAATAATTGTTTCCAAGATGTATTCTACCATAATCACCATTCTTATATGGAATGAAATTATCTTGACTTGGAGTTAACATGATGAGATGCCTTAGAATCAAGGATCCAATCAATGATACAACTAAAGGTATATAAGCATGAATCTTCTAGTAAAAACATAAATACGACATCACTTTCTGAAGCTACAATAATGGTTTCACCTTCTTTTGTGTTAGTTGATTTCTGATTTGTGTTACTTGATTTTTGTTCCTTCTGCTCCCTCTTTCAAACTAGACATTCCTTTTTCATGTGTCCTTGCTTCCCACAATGAAAGCATGTGATTATCCCTTTCTTTGATTTCGATCTTCCTATTGACCTCGAATTCCCTTGAAAAGCTAGATCAATCTTCCTGCCACAATCAGTGAAGGTTTGAGCTTCTCTCTGGTTTTTTGCTATTGTATTGCGACGTAGCTCCTTGTTCACTACACTATTGCTGATGTCATCAAACTTTAGGGTCCCTGTAGGTGTTGAAGTGTTGATAGCTACTATTAAATTCTCCCAACTATTCAACATAGAGCACATTAATAGGATGGTTCTATTCTTGTCATCCAAAATAATTTTGACATAGGTAAGATGACTTGTAATTATATTTAACTCGTTCAAATGCTTAGTCTTTGAAACAACTTCCTTCATCTTGATATTGTAAAAATTATTCATCAAGAAAACTTTCTTCGTGTCGTGTTTTTCTCATATAGATCATGCGGTTTTTTCCATTGACCTTTTGCAGTCTTCTCTCTAGCGACATTAAAATATACTTTCTTTGCTAGACATTGATGAATTATGGTGATGACCTTTCTTTCCAGCTTATTCCAATCTTCGTCCATCATCAATGAGGGTTTTTTCGCTACTCCCTTAGTGGTAAAATACTTATCCTTTAAAATAAGTATGTTCTCCCTCTGCGCTTTCCATAGGGAGGAATTAGCCCTGTTTAATTTCTCCATATCACTTAATGTCGCTATCTCTATGCTCGTAGCTCTCCCCAACAATAGCCTGACACAAAAAAAGAAAAAAAAGAACAACCTGGTGCTCTGATACTAGTTGTTAGATCAAAACTGATGAATGACTATGAACAATAAAAAAATTGGATGTAGACTCCAAATCAACTATCGATAGAAGAGCTACAATATTTAGATAAACTACAGAGAGAAGACACAAGGAATCCCACAACGGAAAATGAAGCAACACATAAGAGCCAAAATTATTTTTTTGTATTACACTTCTTCACAAGCCTTACTGACTTCGTGAGAGAAACTTACAATCACTTGTTTATATATGCATGATTTCTCTAGAGTCTTCATCTCTAGATTTTTATAGAGTATTCAATGCCTTTAACTACTACTTAACAAAATTGGGGAAAGTAAACATCCAAAAATCTATCTTATATGTGAGTTTCTAAAAAACTCTTTATGCTTTATTTGGGAGCTCTTAGTGGTTGAAACACCTCGTTGAAACTCTCTTTTAGTCTCTTCCAATGTTCTTTGGAAACTTTGAGACCCTTCATTTGCTTCACGCCTCAACAAGACATATTTTATTACATGGAATTTAATTGAACATAGGAATAAAACTTACATAGAACTCATACACATTCTTAGATCTGCCAATAATCACATAGGAAATTGATGGATTTAATGCTGGAAAAAGGAGCACCAAAAATCAATTAAGGAGAATATTGTATCAATAAAGGATATACACAAATTTTTGGAAGGAAGATTAAGCAAAAAGGAAAATACTTGTACTTGTGGAATCAAAAGGATTGAAAGGAGGCTCAACATGTTTGCTTGGACCTCTAGTGGAGCTTAGAGTTCATGATAACTAAAGCATATTACTTTGTATCTTCCCCAAGGTCAATTTTATTTATAAAAAGTGCTATATGTGGAGAAATATACACTGACGAAAGAGAAGCATGTTGGAAATAAAGTTTCAAAGAAATTAACTGTGTATGAGAAGAAGATATCTTTTAAAACCTATAAATTACTATAATAGAAGTTGTTATGCAATCATGAACAATGTATTGACAATACAACCACACAAGGTAAATTTTATTGATAAAAAGTGCTACATGTGGAGAAATATACACTGACGAAAGAGAAGCATGTTGTAAATAGAGTTACAAAGAAAATAACTGTGTATGATTAGAAGGCAACTTTGAAAACCTATAAATTAATATAATAAAAATTGATATGCAATCATGAACAATGCATTGACAATACACACACAACTCATATACCAAATTGTAACAATGTTTCACAACTTTTAATACACAATCGTTTTTATTTTAGATCTACAACCAACAATAGGTTTGATCTATCCTCAAATTTGAATTATGCATCAAATCTATACTCCATATAAATAGATCTAAGCATTCAAGCAATGAACCAAAAATATATCCAAGCTTTTCTTTGCTCATCCAGGAATCGAAGTAGTAAGTATACTTATATTGCTTCATTATGTAAGCAAATGCACAAAAATGTGTAGAGAGGTATCCTGGAAACCCTTCCTGTAGAAAGAAATTCTTTCAATAATTCTCATGTTAAGTATACACATATACACATGTTTACCAATATATATCTAGGATTGGTTGATGGTTCATTCTTTGGATCCAAACTTTTGAAAGGCTAGATTAGAGAAAACCATAAAACAACCTCAATAACCAATGTGGGAAGGGAAACAAGATGTATTAGGTTTTTTGTAAGTATTTTACATTGAGGAGGTTTTATTTAGTGGTTTCTATTGAGTGAGGGATAATATAGCACGTACCACTAGTTTAGATCCATATTAAATGCATATCTACCAAGTGCCAAGAGGGATGAAGTTCAGGGTTACGATGGATCTAAGTTATTACTCTTGCATTGCATAATGGATTTCCTCAAGCCTTTGAATAGGCTTCATCATAACAAATTCCATGGACAAATACCATGGGATATGCAATACCATGGACTTGTAAACCACCATAGGTAAACCCATTAGATGACTAACTCAAACTTATCTTAATTATTATTTTTTAATTTAATTTAATTTATTTTTTATTTTAAATATTTGACTTAGTCAACAAAACATTCTACAATATCACTACCATATTAGAGTGTCTCTCAACACTCCTTGATGGATGTTAAGAGGGGGTAAAAAATCCACTCCCACATGACACTTAAATGGTGAAGAGTGTTGAAGATGCTATGGCTGGAGCGAGGATTCAAAAGTTTCCAGAATATATGAAGTTTATTTATTTGGTTTGGTTGGTTGTAGGTCTCCACGGTTGGTTTCTGGTTATGGGCAGTGAGTCAACGAGGGAGTTTAAATATTTGGAGCGCAGGGTGGCTACTTGTTGCAACCATACCCTGGCCTACGTCATGTGTGTGGGAAGCTCAGTAGGGATTCATAGACTAATGGTGGTAATTTAGTTTGCGAGGTGGTCTAGGGAATAAACATTTGGTTACCATGGTTTGCTTCATGAGGTGTTGTGTGTGGATGAATTCAATGTAGTAGAGCAAGAGGGTTGCACATACAACTTGGTGTCATTCGATCTAGTTGTGGAGACATTCCCTCTCATGGTGGTGCATGTACCAAGTTTTTGTTCAATTTTTGTTTTAGTTCGATTTTTAATTGATAGGGTATCTATAGTGGAATTTGGAGAGTCATGGGGTTTGGCTGGGCCAACCATTGAGGGTAGTGGAATTCCCAGTGAAACTTTTTCACTTCCTTTTTGTAGTCTTATCTCTAAAGGGTTGGTGGGGAGGTGGGTGATAGTTTGCGACATTACATTCTCTGGGGGTCGGTTTGGAAATATTTAATTGACAAGGGGGGTTTGCAGAAGGGTGAGTTGGCAGAGTCTTAGCGGGGGATTGGTTCAACAAAGAGGGGTCAAATTATTGACTCATATTGGAAGTCATAAGGCCACTGTTTGGACATCGATGAAAGTTTTGTTATCTAAGCGTCTATATGGGGAGTGGCTGAGTCAGCTAGTGAGGTGTTTTGGATGAGTTGGGAGTTTTGAAAGACTATATTCCTTGACAGTTGGGATGCTGGGTTGATTTCTCTGTGTGGGTTGAGTAGAGTGTTTATCTGGAGCACCATACAGTGCCAACATGGACATCCCTGTCATGGTGCTAGTCTGCATGGTCAAGGTGATATTCACCGTGTGGAAAAACATGACATTGGGGAGCAGCTAGAGAAGAAACAATAAATTTTGCCAGGATGCATCGAGCTACCTCGTCTATTTGATGTTTTAGAAGAGCATCTTCGCTAGGTGACAACAGCAGTGGAGCAGCTAACCTGTGACAGACATGACGATCAAAACGAGGTCATTACTTTCATGAATGACCTACATCAGAATCATTGGCATATGATGGATTTGTTGGTCTCCCTTCGATGAGGTCAGAAGTGGCTACAAGAGAGGCTAGACAACTTTGAGGAAGGATGACCTTTCACCAACCACATGGCAATGGTCCGAATGACTCAACTCCAATAATATTGCAGGTTAATTATGAATGTAGGTTGTATCATTAGAGAACTTTTGATGTCTAAAACGAGCCTCCTAAGAAAAATGTACAACTAAAATAAACTTTATAAGAACCAATAGGATTCAATATGATGATGTCAACCATTGGGGATGATTCACCATTTTTGGGGTAAAAAGGTAAAAAGATAAAAAAATAGTAAAATAATAAAACTATTTTTTCAACTAAGCTCCCTAAGATTTTAATCAAATTTCGAGCGAGAGTACTCGTTGGATGCAAAATGTAATTCCTCATCCAAGGAGTACCCATGTTGCATACTTTCGATGGACCGTGATACACGAAAAATGAGAAATACATGAAAAAACGTGATTGCAATCACATTTTTTCATGTATTTATAATTTTTCATGTAGCATGGTCCATCGAAAGTATGCAACATGGATACTCCTTGGATGAGGAATTAAATTTTTCATCCAACGAGTAATCCCGCTCAAAATTTGAGTAAACTCATAAGGAGATAAGTTGAAATATGAGTTGAAAAAGTAGTTTGTTTTTTTGCTCTCTCAAAATTTGATGATGTAATCTAATCTTGTTTGATTATTTCCACTATTATTTTATAATTTCCTTAGGAGGCATATTTTAGACCACAAAATTTCCCTAATGTTTGATCCTTTGGTTTTGGCTTCTCCGGGAAATATGTGTATGGTATTTAAGTTTTCGCTATTACAAATGGGGCCAAAATCCGGCGGCTATTAGTTAGATATGCGACTTATTGGGGTCGGCTATTCGATACATTGGCGTTTATCAAAGCATCGCATAAATTTTGTCGAATACTCAACAGTTTACTCACTGTCAGATATGCGACGATACATATGTCGATTATCTAACACATAAAAAATCCGAAATGGTCATTAAAAAAACAATGTTTATAATTCGGTTTTGCGGCACTATAAATCGTCGAATATTTGACAATTATAACATCGAATATCCAACAGGTCGCCAGTAAGCTGTCGGATATTCGACACATAGGTTGTTCTATTTGAAGGAACAAACCGACATTGAGGCATCGCGTAATGAACGACACAAGCAAATTGAGTGACATAAGTGTTGTCGCTCCGACACTTCCAAACCATTGGTGATGCGTCATATAGTCGACACATAGGTCATCTTTTCCGATGGAACAAACCATCATTGAGTCATCGGTTAATTGACGAAATAAGTAAATTGTGTGACAAAAGTTTTGTCGCTACGACGCTTTCAAGCCAATGGTTAAGCGTAGGATATGCGACGAACAAGAGTTCTATCCTACATGAGTGTTAAGGTACCAATGCTTCCATCTATTGATTTGGTCGTCGAGTATCTGACGAGAACTTTGACCGATAGTTGTTGAATATTCAACGACTTACCTATGCCGTCAAATATTTGACGGTGATATGCGTTAAAATATATAATACACATAGACTGAGTTTTCTTAGTGGCTCCGCTCCCTTATACATTCGATTGTTGCAGCATACCCGAGGGTTTCTTGGTGGCTTCGCTCCCCACATTAAATGGACTATATAGAGACATAAATTACAAGAATTGCTATATCACATACCAAGTATTAGTGATAAGCCAACATCCAAGAAAAAACATAAGCACAATCCATGTTGGTTTCTTCAAATATGTTGTTCATGTACCAAAAATTACATGAACAACACATGAAACATTACAACCATAAATTAAAATCCATAAAATATCACAGTTTTGTTACTATTTGTCGTAACAAAGTATTGAGATTCAAGAAATGGTTGGAATTAAAATGTGGAATATCACTTGTGTATACCAGTGTTCTCCATAGAGACCATTAGTTGGTAAGACTGATCCCACACAGATTCCAGACAGGTGGCTCCTTTGGCGGACAAGTAGCTTTGTCAATAGACGATAGCCACAAATAAACATTGCTCTTTTAACACAGTGAAACAAATTTAGCAAGCTTGCAAACACAGGTAGTGCCTTGGTGACTTTAATGAATTGATGTACTCATTTATGTAATCCAAATTTATTTTTTATCACATATCATGGTTCACAATTCAATTGGTTTCAGTGGAAATGTTTTGTTATTCCTACTCAGTATTTTTAGTTTTTCTGAAGATCCCATTCCAGCGAAGTCCTTTATCCTGCTATAAAAAAAAAGGAAGTGAACTACCACTAAGATTATTTCAAGCTAAAGCCTAAAACTAAAATCATTTACGAAAACTAACATAATTTGCAAAGATAAACATATTGATTCAATGACTAGAAAAGCAAAATGAACATGATCAACTCTCACAATTTTAATTGCGAGACTAGAAAGTGGAAGATAAACATATCCCAAGGCATAATGAGGAAATATAACATGTAAAATATATGCAACAGGAACAATACTAAGGATGGCCAACTTGTAATCCGAATGTGCCCTTTCTGGAACAATACATTTTACAATTTTCAAATGCACATCAATAATGATCCAACAACTAATATTAATTAGGCTTAAATGAAATTGGACCATTGAACAATATGGAGGATGATAGCCTGGTTAGTCTCAACTTCACTAGAAAATTTAACTTTAGAATAACCGAAACCAACTCACTCAAACCAAATCATGATACTAGAATTTGAACTATCTGCAATGCCTAGTGAAGTAATACAATGCGTATAATGTGCAACAGAAACAAGATTGAGGGTGGCCAACATGAAATCCTAACGTACCCTCTTTAAAACGATGCTTGCTACAATTTAGAAATGCACATTAATACCTATCCAAGAACTACTATTGAGTAATATTGGACCATATTTACCAAAGTGGATGACGCAATCTGGTGCCTCAATTGTACTTGATGTGAATTCGAGGATAATATGACTAACAAACCATTAAAAAAAATATAATACACAAGTTTGTTCAATGATGATGGGGATATATATATATATAATGCTGCCATCACACATAACATCCTTCATTGTTGATTACCCATAGTTGAAGCTAGAGGATACCGTGGTTTATAGAGTAATGGCTATCAACAACACTCATAAGAGAGAGTATTTTGTGTGATGGAAAGATACTCTAAAACAAGAGAATGGGGACAACGCTTTTTCCATAAAAACCCATGTATATAAACCAAGTTATGTAAATTATTTATTTGTGAAAGTAAATTGATGAATGGAGGGACATACAAATCCAAATTTCTAAGAGGGAAATCCTGTTGTGGTTTTTTGCATGGAAATTGAATGCATATTGCATATTGGTTGGTTTCCCTATTGCGTGTTGTGAGTAGGCCAATACAAACTACCCTTAATTGTAATAACTATTTTCCTAATGAAGTACTGGCCTATGTTGACAAGCATTGAAGTCTGAGTGGGAAAACTGAGTGTAGTATATCATCGTACTGTCCCCTATCCCAATGAAATGTGGGCAGAGTTAAAGAAGGAAATGGACAAAAAATGCCCTAAGTATGAAGGAACAAGGATTGAGAAACTTTAGTCTTCTGGAATCGTGGAGAGGAGAATGGTCAAAGTGTGCATCGAAGGCATATATAAATTAGTACAAAATTTTTATACTACAAAGAGAACTTAGACGAGTTGAGTATGAGCACAACTATTTATAATCATGCTTCACATCATGAGTTGGTCATTGAGTTTGGGTAAGAACCGTAGAACATGACTTAACATGTGAAACGAGGGGGTGCGGTTAGTTAAAAGCACGCCCCAAAAAACACTTGAGTGAATGATTATGTATATTGCATGGAGGAGATGTGTGTTGGACAAAGAATTTTGGTGAGTCAACTTGCATGGGTGTGATTTTTCAACCCCATAGGAATTGAAGGGACATGACCCTTTGCTCTCCATACATCCCATATATATATCCAAGTGTGTGGAGAGGAGAAGGCATAAGAACTTGGTGGATCACATCAACTTACGTGATTGGTTCATGGAGAAGAAGGATGCAGATTGTCTTGTAACAAATCAAACTCTGTCGTGGGGATAGTTTTGGAGTTTTTGGGCATGTAATTAAGGTCACTCTTCAACCCGAGTTTCATATTGGTTGGAGAAGGGGACCAATAGCAATTTTAAAACATGTGTATTTTTGGTAGGTCTATGCAACTGAGCGGTTTGTTCAGTGGTGCATGTAGCTGAGTGGAAAATTAACTGGCACATGAAAAAAGATTTGTTTGTAGGTATTGCAGATAGGGTCAGGTGAGGACAGAGCCCTTGGTATTTGCATTGTTTTGTATTTAGATGGATTTTTAGGTTGTGGGATGATTCATGGAATATGTTTTGAAAAAACTCACATTAAGATGCTAGCAGTGAAGAACACATGGTGATCACATGGAGCCACCTAATATTATCACACCCAAAGAGTGATGTGCTACATGACATGTCAATGGATGTGGCTACTGTTGTGTCACTAATGGTGTGGAAAATCCACATAGTATGAACCCAACTAGAGTGTGACATGGAAATATAAATGACTATTGACATGTCACTAGTGATGTGGCATTCTGGATATGATTTGGTGTCATGACATGCTGTCATGGTGTGTTGATGTGGCATGCTAACATGGAATTCAAAATTTCATAGATTTGACTCATTGATTGTAGCATAATCTAGAAGATATGAGAAGAGTGAGTTGGGAGAAAAATAAAACCATGCATCTAGATGGATTCAAAAGTTTTGGAAATCCTAGATATGAAGAAGTGGAAATTTGGAAGATTGAATATCTATAAATTTTATAAAATAATTTTACAGAAATTTCGTGATATGAATGTATCAAATAGGATGAAATTTCTAACTAAATATGTGGCCTTATGAGGAGACGACATGTGGGCAGGGAAGTTGCCACATGTCAACTGGTGTGGCATTGTATGGTGCCGACACAAGGCCAAAGGGCTACCATGTGGATCCAAACGAGTTTATAGGAACTTGTCATAACTAATATCAAGATACCAAATATCATGGATACATGTTACAACATGATTTAATGAATAAATTGAGTACAATATTTAATAATAATATCATTTATTTATGGGGTTTCATGCGAAAATCATTTAAATCCAGAATAAAGGTATGTTACACATAATGTAAATATCCCACATGTCCACATATTATATATCTTGTATTTTCCTAGATTTTATGCTATATTTGGATCTTGATCTCTTAAGGAATGATTTACATGAAAACCTTCTCGATTATTATTATTTCCCCCTTTTCTTCAATCCACATCTTGTCATATTGTTAAAATAATTCTTCATGCTCTTTAGGATTTCTGGATACCAGGTACATTTTTAATCATATATCACATTTAATATTACACCTGTTTTAATATAGATACCTTTGAGTTCCAGATTCCTATCAAGCTTCATATATGAAATTTACCATGGATTATTGTCATTTTCCGATAAATATTTGGAAATCTAGTTTTTTGAAAATAAGGGACTTTTATAATTTCCCAGCATTTGGATTATGATTGGTGACAATGTGGCATGGTGATGGGGAATCTGGAAGTTCATAGATTTGATTGATTGACTATAGTGAATACATTAGCATTCCATGTAAGCTAAATTCGTACCTAGTTCCACGTCATTATGACATGCCATCATGCCACATAATCACTAGTTAACACAATCATGCCACATAGTCACCAGTTGCATGTGCTTATTCTTGATACCTATTTTGAGATTTTTGCTTCACATTTCATTCATGGTACCCCAAGGGTGGTTTTGGTCAATCCAATAAGAGTTCATTCATGCAAAAAAATTCCACATGATAACATTCTAAGACATATTTGGTCGTTATCTAAATATCTATATTACTTTACAAATTTCCAAGTTTTTGTTTCATCTTTAAGCTCATTATGATTTTTTTCTATAGCATTGATTACAAGATTAATAAAGAAATATTTTGGAACCTCTCCATAAGTAAGAAACACGATCAAACGTCTTGAAAGGGATGTTGTGCTCGACTTATAACTCGTTCCATAGATTTCCAAGGAGTTGATACTTGGGTAACGAACATAATTTTCATATCTTTCAAATTTTATCATCGAATCTCGAAAATGGATCGTTTTCATGGAAATATTCTGTTAACAAAAAATGTTCCTTTGAATGTATAACCATTATAGAAAATATGACACTGAATGAGAAAGGGACAGACCTTTGAAATCTAATTGCTTAAATGTTCGCCTTCAAATACATTTTTTGGGCATTGTGATGACAAATTTTTGTTGAGTCAAAGTCAAAGTCATTTTTGTAAGACACCCTTCTTGGGCTCCTTAAGGTTAAGAAAGGAATAATGTTTTTGTGTTTAAATATCTCCACCAAATCAATTCCATCTCCCAAATTAATTACCATTCATCCTTAAAAGCTAGCCTCCAAACAAAATATAATCTAGTAGACCTTCATTACAAGCCTACAAGTTGGGTTCAAGTCAAATTGTTCATGTCAGCTCAAATGCTCAATGACTAATAAGTATAAATAGCCTACTATTTCACCATTTGAAGGAGAGAAGTGAACCATTCATTCAATAAGTAAGAGAAACTATTACAGGACCAAGAAATGGAGAGGAAGCAAAGAATATTAGAAGACTATTATAGAGAGGAAGCCGAAAATGTGAATTGTGGAAAAAATTACAGGGAGACCGAGCTTCCTTATTGCATAGATTATTATAGAAAAGGTTGTGACTATTGCAGAAGGAAGGCCGAGATTTTTTTGTATTTAATCTCACTATTGAGGGGGGGGGGGTGAATCAATAGTGTGAGGATTTATTAACTTTTTAAATATTTTAATTGAAATATCCAAGAATCAGTAACCCATCAGTTAACATAAGAAATCATATGAAATCACCATGAACAATATCAATCATGCACATAAGAGAACACACTGTTTTTTGGTGGAAAACCATCTCCAGGGAAAAAAACCAGCCGTTGCTGTTGCTGCTCAATTATTCTATTAAGCTGAACAAGTTTTACATAGAGTAGCTAGTACCCACTAGCTGGAAGACTCGAATTTGCACTGACATCCATCAGCTCAGAAGTACCTACTCACACGACTTTGCAAATAAAAATTTACTGGAAGCCTCCATCACCAACGATCCTTACCCAACATCCATTGGACTATCCAACCACCATTGGTTTGAGATTATCCTCCTCTAATCACTATCTGATAGTCTCTGCAAGAACAAAGTATCTACAACTCCAACTCCTCTATGCGAACCATGTTTCCGAATGTTTCAGACTGGGTTCTCAAAACTTTCTCACCATGATAAACCCAACAACATATATACTATGAATAATAAAATCTGATATGCACACTCTAAACTCAACCACAAATGTGTAATTAAATATGTAAAGTACCGTATCACTCACTCACTCCACCAATACACACACCATAAATCAATCAACTCATCAAATCAATCCACAAACACACTCCAAAATAATCACAAGAATATATGTCAAAATATCATCAATAATCTCCAATCAATACCTTGGGAAAATACCATGGTTATCCCAATAACATGGAAACTTATACCATAGTAAACTCTAGGTCAATACCACAGGTCAATACCATGATTATGCCAATACCGTGGGTCCCTGTACCATGGTAATCGTCATATCAATACCATGGTTATGAAAATCCCACGAACACCTATACCATGGTAATACCAACACCCTGCAATTAACAAACCAACCAACATAAGAGAACATATGTCACTCAAGCTACCTGCAACAAAATTTGTCAAAGAATACATCTGTAAGCCCATTCATCAAAGAGTACATATACTTTAAACATAATCATCTGCACACTCAAATCAACTGCAATACATGCCCAGGTTCACATCAATGCCAACCATCAAACACTGCAACACAACACATGCATCACATTGTCAATGCCGACAACCTCCCCCTTTGGAATTAATGGAAACCTCGCCTGAACCAAACAACTAATACTATCCTCTGAAACTAAATCATGTAGGCACTCCCCCTTTGACATCAATGGCAAAGGGCATGACATCATAACTCTAATGATCATCAATAACTCCCCTTGAACACTATTTGGGTCAAATCATAATGTAACAAAAAACAATACACTCCTCAATGCAGCATAAAGCACCAACAAACCATATCCATCAACAATAGGATAATAACACTCGCTCTCCAAACGCAAATGAGAAACACCACATCATAAGCATCACTCAACTAACTCGCTCATAGCAACATACAAAAAAGCAAATTCAACCACTAACATAAATAAAAAAGATAATAGAAAATGAATGTAGCAACAATAATATACTCCCAAGTAGCAGCATAACCATCAACAACAACACATCATAAGCAGTAGGAACAAATACAACCAACAACTCCAACCACATCAAAATCACTGTCAACAAAATCAACAATAACATACATATAACCATCAACAATAGTAATCTCTAAGTAACAACACTCTCTCCATAAATATCCCTTATCAACCAAGAAAACAACAATATAATATATATGTCCTCATCAAAAGCATAGAACCATCACATGGATGAAAACAAGGCCAAGGAAAACAAAAAACAAAGGAAGACCTCAACATCATAGCTAATCAACAAGTATACATTCTCCCTCTAATCGTCATCATCATCATTGGTGTTGAAGATTGCAACAAGAAACAGTGAAGGAGGCATCCTGAAACATCATTCCTGATCCTAGTTGGAAAGTGATCACCTAAACTAGGTGGGGCCCACACAGGTGATTTTTGTTGCAAAGTCTATTTTTAGACATGTCGATCATATTCTATGAGTTGCGGGATGCTATTTGTGGATGGTTGAATGGTTGGAAAAATAGATGCCAGATTTCTATTTTTATTATTATTACGGAATCTATTTTTAGATTTCCTCAGTTTAAAAATAGATCTGCCGCTTTGTTATTATTAGCTCTTAATAATATTTTGGACTATAAACATTATCTTATTCTCTTGAGCATCAGCTTATGTACAGCAAGACAGAGCTGTCATTGTATTCAATTATGCTATTCCCCGAGGGTTAAGTGGAGCTATTGCATGGATACTTCCGCTAGAACTCATGTGAGAGAGAGTTCGGGCAGAAAGTTGATTGAGGAAGTTAATGGAGTTGTGTTCACTTTAACTGAGTTAAACATAGTTGAGCTAGTTGTATCTAGTCTAACTAATTGATACACTAGTGAGAGTGGTGTGAATTAATTATTAATTAATTCACTAATTATAAACTCATTAATCAACTAAAGAATACATCGGTTAACTTCAGTGCATGGACAATTTCAGTGGAGACCAGTGCAGAGATAGGTGAAAGGGAAAGTATGACTATGAGTTGTGACTATAAGTGATGCATGGTTTGCATCCAACACTCAATAGAGGTGCCTATAAATACTGCGAAGCAAGGCTGGGGTAATTCGAACTCATCAAGAGCTATTCTTCAGCAGGGATTGCGCAGTAGAGGCAGGCTATCAGGTGGCAGAGATTGGAGCATGTGCTTTGCTAGATCTAGCTTGATTAGTGTGTAGCAATTGGAGATTGTACTGAGAGCTTGTGAGGAGCTTTGTATGATGATTTTTACATTATCTCTATGACACATATAATTTACAGATAGTTGGGGGTTTTCAACTTTAAGCTTTCCCATTACATACTGTGTTCATATGTGTGAATTTTTATGGTTTTAATGTGTGCATGCAATTGATTTTATTTCCGCATGTAATGATCAATGGTAGAAGAGATTCTATATTGTGCATGAAGATAAAATAGTGTGTGATCAGGAGAATCTGGGTGGATAACATATCAGTTATTCAAATTTCTACAATTGGCCAGCAATGAAAAATTTCTCTGTATAGGTTACACCTCATAGCCTAGAAGAGTGACTCTAGACCAAAGACTTGACCAAAAATTACAGGGATTTATAATCATTTTACATAATTGACATCAATGAATCTATGGACCCACATTTACATCATGACAATCTTGATCCAATCAATGAATTTACATTGCTTGAACCAAAAAAATTAAAAATTTGATATAGGGCTTCATAAGTGACATATATGGGCACTTAGTTGCAGTTTATACAGTCTACTCATACAATAATTCACCAAGTTTGGGCCAACACAAATCACTCTTTTTATGTTTCACAAATTTTACAACTTAGATCTCACAATGCAAATATCTGCATGAAAGTGTCTAACACTTATACCCAAGGTGTAATTATAGGAAAATAATACACCCAATTTGCAGTTTCATATGTCTACTATTTTTCCATCAAAGAAACATTACCGGTAATCCTTGCAAGAACAAAATCCATCCTTGAAATGATGGAAACGTTTTGCATCGTATTGACGGTGCTGGACCCGCCAACATTAAGGGGATCTCCTCAATATGAAATCCCAACTAGACCTCACATCGTTTGGTGTAAGAGTCCCATCCGGAATACAACCCGGTTGCCGATGTAATGGGTTTTAATGATGCGCCTTGTTTGCAATAATGCATAGAGTGATATATGGTGACTTTGGTGGGAACAAGTTCGTTACTCTATGGAAATTCAAGTACAATGCATGAAGGTTATGACACATGAAGGGAAAGCGAGTGAGCCCCTTAGAAGCCTATAATAGTATGCAACTTGAAAGGAACACACGAGCATAAAGACATCACAAGATAATCTATGAAATAGTTCACAAGTTAACAATTATGGAATCATACAACAACACACATTCAACAATATTCCTACCAATTCAAACGAATTAATTCATAAGCATAAGCGTAAGTGAAATAAAATACATTGAAAATACAAAAATAATAATCCTACTATATTCAAAACATATGCATGAAAACGTGTTGGCCCTGAGATTTTATTAATGTGAAAGTTCCAATCATTCATATACCAACGACGGACCACTAGCCCCAATAGTGGAACATGAAGTCAACACTTGCTCCTCCAAAGAAATATAATCCCTTTATGCTACGAAGAAGATAAGGCTGTCACAAAAATCCCAAGCTCCTGATTCTAAGCCTAAGCCTAGCCAAAATATTGGCTCCCCAAAATCCCTTTACATGAATTATGAGGATGTATTTATAACAAAAGGAGCGACTCTTCACTTTCCCCTTTGTGACAATTGGACTCCCTCATGAACCTTCAACTTATTTACAAATGAATGTTCAATTACATTACATCATGACTCTTCACATTCCACATTTGACACTTGGAATTTCACTTAAAATTTGTTTACAAAAGAATATTACAATTTACTCATACCCATATAGGAAAAAATTGGGTAGAGCAAACTAGACATCCTAATAAGACAAAACATATCATGCTTGAGTTTGGATAAACTCTAGCTCAACAACCTCCACTTGATGTGTCTCGGTCACGTAACAGTGCCAAGATCTGTACTATGCAATGATTCCCTCAAACTATACGATGGTGTTAGGCTGGAAGTAGGCTCTAGCCTCCATTGCATCTGGGTACACTGACTTGGAACCATCTATACTTCTGTCTTTGAGATGAGCAACATCGTTTTGATTTGGACAGGGCCACCAATGTACTTTTGCATATTGTGCATGTTCACTTCAAGATCTTATCTAGTGGGGATATGTCTGCACTACTCAAAGTATTCATTTATATCACGCCTGACCTGGTTCATGTGTTTGGCTTCAATTAGCGAGCCAACTGATGGGATCTTATGGGACTTCACCAAGAAATCCATGCTGCTATAAAATCATGCATACAAGGCATGAATTCTAGCAATGAACAAGGCAAGCTGTTTGTTATTCTGGATGAGTATTCAAATCTTTGCTTTCTCCAACTCTGCCTCTTGTTTGGTTTTATTTCCCAAATCAAGTGGCACCCCTTTGTGTTGCATTGACCATTCATGCAAGACAATAATGGCTGCTTGTACATTCTTAAGAGTTTTGAAATTATCTTTACACTTCTGCTGCAAGCTGTGCAAGTGGAAAACTACCTTATGCATGGTAACAAGCTCCCCATAAATATTTTGCATGGTCTCTCCCAGTGTCCATACTTCATCGAATATCTCTGCCTTCAGTTCCTCCAGATGGACCCGTGTGGAAGCTACTTTCTTAGCTACTTCTCGAAGTTGTTCAACCTCTTTCCCAACATCCTACAATTTATTTTCCAATTGTTTGTTCTCGACCATCAAATACTTAGTGTTCGACTTAGCTTCACCTGCAAAGGCCAATTTTTCTACGACAATGGCATTGGGATTCTTCCCGGTGTACACCACAATTTCCCTTTCTCTAATAAATTCAGGAGATGCGAGGTCCTCCGAAAAATGTTTCTTCCATGATTGTATGATATATATATATATTTTTTTTTCTGAAGTTAGTCGTAAGACATATTGTACGTGTCCATAATCATATTATCATCAATAGGAACAACTTCCTCTTCCTCGCTTGGAGATAACTCTGTTGCTGGACGAGGTGGAGACTAAATGGTGACCTATTGTGTGCTTGGGATTATGTTGACATCTTGATTCTACGGATACGGTTCCGCCTCCATGCCTTCAATCAATTATTCAATATTCTGAGCAAGCTCCTTGTCCTACATCTGTCTTCTCTCCTCCTTTGATTATGGGTTCTATTGTTTCTCTCGGCTTGTTCTTGTGTTGTTTCTTCTACTATTACCTTTCACCTCTCTTCTTATTCCTGCTTCTTCTTCTTGCTTATGATTTTATTCCTCCATTCTCCTATGCTCTTCCCTCTTCCTCCGTTCTGCTTCCTGCATCCCGTGGTTTGTCCTTTCCTCTGCTGCTAAAGCCGCTTTCATAAAAACTAGATCCACTTTCATATTGCGGCTTTGTTATCTCCCCGAGATATATGCAATCTTACTATTTCCATTTTCATGCACAGGGTTGCTTCCTTCTACTGGTACTAATTTTAGAGTAGTTTCATTATATGGAGTCACCTGTGAAGTTCCTGCAAAACTGATTAGATTACGGGACTTGGAGGCATTATAACAATTCTTCCATGGTTCCTCCTTCAACCAGTGAAATGTCCCTCTTAGCTACTGAAAATGAATTCTCGCATAGTGGTCTTTATAAAATTCCAGGGATCATACGAATTAAAGTCCAGAGTACCAAATGCGAACTTTTCTATCACTTTCCCTTCAGTATTCACAACATTCAGGTTCTTGATCTCGTATAATCCAATTTTCATAGGAAGAGTTGGCCAAGGTGATTTATTCTTCCTATGCAAGGTTTTTTACAACCCTATGGAGAGATGATACGCAACTTATTGCATGACTAATTTATCAGTGGCATACCTCGGAAGAAGATGTGGCGATTTCTGTTCGACAAACACTCTAAAGAAGGAGCCATCTGGTAAGGCAAACCATTATTCTATCCATGACACTACTTCCATTTTCCCACGTGACATGAAAGGTGGCTCTTCCTAGAAAATCAACTTTTATAACAGAATGATGAAGTGGTCAGTTAATTTTTCCATTACTCCTCTATGGCTGCACTCCAAGAGCAGTTTTCAGTAGATGTGCATGGCAGTGTCTCGTGGTGTCCAAGTCCAATTCATTCTATGGAATTAATTGGACACATATTTCATCCAATATATATGTAAACATGTAAAATATAGCTTTCCCGCCCTTGGGAGGATTCAGGGAGTTATCTATATCGATATTTAACTGCCGAGCCAACAAGCCTGACCAGTTGAACGACTTCCCTTCATTCACAACCTGGTTAAAAGGAATTCCTACCCTTCAAGAAAGGTCTTAGAGCTATGATGACCATAGATTATGCAACATAGAATAATAAAGAGTTGATAGGCCCTCTTGAGTGACTTTTTCTTGTAGGTGTTGGTGGGTGTCTGACGAAACTTTGATGGCTCTTTCACCCAACTCTTAATAATGTAATTCTTGCTCAAATAAGTGGTTGTGGCATATAAGTATGAATCCATGAGAAATTATGGCTCAAGAAAACGGTTTATGAGATGATAATCTACTTCCAGAAAAGAAGCAAGCCTCTGTCCGCTGGAATTGTTCAAAGTCTTAGTTTTCACATCAATATGTGAAACTATCCAACTGGAAAATTTTGCACATGGGAAAACTGGATATCTGCATGCAAACATGTGTAGTCCCAACCATTGAACATTGATATATACCTGCCGATCCTCTAGATATGCCTTGAATATTTTTGCTAAAAAAGATTCATTCACTTTCTACCATGTAATATATGATTCCTTTTCCATGAAGAGTTGAGTATCTGAATAAATTGGAAAGTTTAATGATGCACTCTCAACTACCTCCCCGATACTGCTCTCTGTGATATCCTTTGAAGAAATGCTCTTGGGTGCCATGATAATAGTAACTGGTGAAGATAAGTTATCAACAACTGTAATACCTATAGGATGAAAAGGAACTTGTGGCAAGAATAAATTAGCTTAAGAAAATCAAATTTCAAAGCAATATCAGGCAGAAAACCAATGAAATGATGATGATAATTGGGCAATTCTTGAGGTCAAGGGAGGGATACTGGTTGGAGGAACTACACATTGCACAATCTTAGCAACCAATGATGTAGCTTGAGGCTTGAGACTGCGCAATACGCATTTAAACTTGGAAAGACAGAGGGAGAGACTGCGCATTGCAAAATATCAGTGACTAAGGGGATAAACTTAAGCCCTGGAACTGCATAATGCATAGTCGGGTCAGCCTGTATTGTGCATTGTGCAGTATGATAGTCCAAGCTAGGAGCATGAGCATTGGACTTGCGTAGTTCCCAGCTAGATAAGGAAAGTGCTGGGCAAGTGAAGTGCAGATATGCCTAGTGAGGGTGGCAAACTAGAAGATCTAAGTGATGGTGCAGGTTAAAGTGTAGATATGACTAAGTATGGATAGACTAGTGTAAATCAAGTGTAGGAAAATCAACATATGGAAGGAAAAACAAACATGCAAGGAGGGTCCCCGAAACGACAATCACCGGTGTGCACAAACAAGAAAACTAATGCGACACTTATAAAAGGTGAACAAAAAACTGAAACAACACTTCTACAAGCTAATACATGTTAAAACGACAACAATTGTGAATATAAACAAGAAAAATAACCCTCACAGAAGTGAAACTACAAAAGCGATAGAAAAAGCGATAAAAGATGACAAAAGCAAATCTCACCCGAAAAAGTGCTACAAACTCTATCGAAGGCTCTTTGATCTCCTTGGTAATGTTATAGCTCCAAGATAAAATGTACAAATGATCTATAGAGGTGTCTATTAAATATACTTGGGCATATTAGGGTTTACAACGTGCATACCTAAAATCAAGGGAAAAATGACACTTGGCGGAAAGTTCCAAAAACAGTAATCGTGCCACCTCCGAGAAACTAATGATGACTCCCTATTTTCTAGGGATTTTTTTTTCTTATTTTATTTTTCGAGAAACTTGCCATGCATACTTCTAATAAGGATTATGAAATTCCCGAGGATTGGGAAATTCTTTAACTCAGTGCATTGCATAGTTTCTGAGATGATGGGATGCTTTGCACATTTTCTAAGCTTATGTCTAGGATTCCATCCAGAACTACACAGTTTCCAAGCTCAAGGTTGGCCTGCCTGTTTGGATTGCACAATTATGACCCTCAAGCTAGCCTTCCTTCCAAGATTGCGTAGTTTCTGGAGGTAAGCCCAACACTGCCGCAAGGTCAAGTCAAGAGGTTAACTTGTGACCAAAAGGATCATATCAATCAAAACAAGAAAACACAAGCACAACATGAAAATATAAGTCTTGATAAAAACATGAATATTTGATGATAATAAAAGATAATATCTTGTGGACAGAAGGGGAGGCTGCAAAATCAAAGCATAGGAAATTTTTTTGGGGGTGGTTTTAGTGGCTACAACACTTGGCGATGCATTGGTAGAACTCCAGCTCTTTGTATGCGTCTTGTCTCATGCAAAACATGTCAAACTATTTAGGAAGAATTGTTCAGTTCATTGATCATTGTAGCTTATTTACTTAGCTTGAGTTAAATATATAACCCCTACTATTCTATTCATCAGTGACACACTTAACCAATCCAAGTCAAACTAAGTTTTTTCGATTAGGGATGATGAGTATATGGATACACAAGTAAGATGATTGTCATAGTTTTAGTTTTCATCTCTGGTGTTTCTCCGTTGCCAGCAGACCTGGAAAGTACCCCAACAAAGTCACTTTAGGAACACAAACATTGCTCCGCTGCCAGCGAACCTGGACAGTAGCCTGGCGAAGTTTCTTGGTTAACCTACCTGCACAGAAAGCCTTTCTCTTCTTTCACCCTTTATTTTATTTTTTTTCATTTTTTTCATTTTTTGTTCATAAAATTGTGCATAAGAACTTATTAATTTCACGAGGCAGAAGAGGGATCCTAAATTATTGAGAGCATAAGAGATTGTTCCTTCATAGAAGAATATTTATATATACCTTTGGAAAACTTGTTAAATTTTCCTCCCCTTCTTACTCTACTTGACTTAGTTGGAAAGGAATAACCAAAAAATTATAAAAGACTAATTAGAGTAGGCGGTACTTGTAATAGATTCAAGCATCGTGATTCCATTGTGTTTTTTTTTCTCCAAAAATTGACGTATTTTCCAACATAGTATTATCGACTAATAGATGCAAGATTCACACAAAAAAGGGAATAAACAGATAACTAGGTGTTGACAGTAGCACAATTTCCTCTTGAACCTCACCATGCTTGCTTCAGAAACCAAACACAGTTTCATGCGTAATCTATCCTACACCTGGAAATAAACAAAAATAAAGGAGCGGAGTAGAAAGTAAAACAAAACAAAACAAAATGAAAAAAAATAAAAACAAACAAACTACTCCTACTCCTAACCTAGCGTAGAAAACGCCAAACTTACGTAAAATGAAAATTCCAGTGTAACCACTGACGCATCGGCTGACCTATACGGGCGATGGATTTCATATCAAAAAAGATATTCAAGCATAACCACTGAAAAGAAAGATAAGGAAAAACATACCATGACATTCAAATTTTGAAAATACACGCAGAAAAATATGAAAGAAAAATGCACGCGTAGCATTCTGCAGATGCATTATGGTGTTCAAACACACTGCGACACAAATATATGCAAGAAAATAATTTTGAACTTTGAAATTGGGCGGACATAAAGAAATAATAAAACTTTCATTTTGCAACAGAGCTCGCCAGGAATGCCTCATCCAATCACTGAGCGATAGGATCGTTCAAAATAGATAGAGGATGCGAAAATTGTGACATAGATTAATTTTCAATTTGTTTAATAGAGTGATCAGCAGCCTTCAAAGACACAACGTTGTTATGATTAGAATTTTAATTGGCCTCAAGACTACGATAACCTAGCATAACCATCAACTCAGGTTAAAGTGCCTCGACAACTTGCGGAAGTTCCAACTCACCAGAAGATAGGTCATCAAAGACTCGTGGCTTAGAAAGGTCAACAATAGAAACATCAGAGTCATGACTGGATGTATTGGTGAATAGATCATGACAACCACGATCATAAAGTTCAAGATAAAAAACATAGGTATCCTCATGAATTGTTGAATAGTAAAGAGGGGAAGACTGAAAATAAGAAATTTCACCCTCTATTTCTTCAGAATGATCAGATGATGGATTGGAGAGATCAAGAAGAGAAGTTATTTTCTCTCTGCATTCGAATTTAAAACTGACACTCCATGAGTTCTGAGTATGATAAAAAATAATATCACTAGAAACTAATTCTTTGCAAGATTCAACAGGGATGAAAAAATCGCGAAAAATGTTAGGATAATGAGGGAGAGGTGCAGAGGCAGATACATCAACCTTCATCATAGATTCTTGTTCATATGTAGACTCCCACACATAGTCATCGTAAATGATTTTGTAGATTTTCTTCTCAACACCAAGTCCATTCTAAACTTTATCCTCATAAATATCAAAATAAATAGTTGAAATGGGTGAACACAAGAACTCACAATCACGAGGATCAAAGGAATCAACAGATGGAGGACGAGGAGATAGAACATCATTGCAAACATCAAATTCACAGTCCAAATATGTGCTGAAATTCTGAGTATGTGGGGTGGGAGAAGATGTTGGTAAATCAACATATGAAATCTCTAGTCCTCCCACCTGAACCTACGGAAATGGAACTGTTTGATGAGGAGAAGATGAAGAGTCACATGGAATAGATTCATTCATCGCAGATTTAGAAGCTCTATAACTGAGGTATGTTGGGATACTTTGGAAAGGTTCATATTTGTGTGGATTCATTTAAATGTGAGCAATAAATTTGAACTTTTATTTCATTAAATTCCAATCAATATCATCTTCAGTAAATTCGAAACAAAAATGAATGAAACAATCATTAAAATCATTAAGAGATTCATTAGGTGATTTTTGCAATCACATGATTTTCTTGAAAACATAATTGTAGTCATACCTGTCAAAGGCACATTAAAGCTGTTAGAAAATATGTTTGAAAGAGTGTATGGATGCGACTGGAAATGTGTAACACCATTATTTTATGTGTGCTTCAAACGTGAGGCTGAACAACCTGCACACAATATCCTTAAAGTGGATATTGTATTTTGTGAAAAATTCGAAAAACCAAGTGGTGTGCTCGAAATGGTTGTTCCACCCTCGCCATTGAATTTCAAATTTGATCTCACGAGCACTTTCAGATTTGCATTTTTAGAAAAACATGCCAGGGTTAATATTTGGGAAGAATCCATTAAAGTTGTGAAAATTTCAAATAGATTTCAAGGGCTCAACTTGTCATCTGGACCTCCTTATAGCGCCATAAATGTTGACAGTGTTGGACCTGCCAACATTAAGGTGATATCCATAATATGAAGTCCCAATTAGACCTTAAACCATTTCGTGTAGGAGTCCCATCCGGAATACAACCTGGTTTCCGATGCAGTGGGTTTTAATGATGTGCCTTGGCAGCAATAATGCATAGAGTGATGTATGGTGACTTTGATGGGAATAAGTGTGTGACTCTACGGAAATTCAAGTGTAATGCATGAAGTTTTTGAAACACAAAGGGAAAGTGAGTGAGCCCCTTAGAAGCTTGTAATAATACACACTTGAAAGGAACACACGAGCATAAATACATCACAAGCTAATCTGCGAAATAGTTCACAAGTTAATAGTGATGGAATCATACACCAACACACATTCAATAAGATTCATACCAATGAAAATGAAATAGTTCATAAGCATAAGCATAAGTGAAATAACATACATTGGAAATACAACAAAAATAGGCCTACTATATTCACAACATATGTATGAAAATGTGCTGGATCTAAGATTTTATTCAAGTTGAAGTTCCAATCATACATATAACAATGACGGACCACTAGTCCCAATAGTGGAACATGAAGTCTACACTTTCTCCTCCAAATAAAGATACTCCCTCTATGCCACGGAGAAGCTAAGGCTCTCACAAAACTCCCAAGCTCTTATTCTAAGCCTAAGCCTATCCAAAATCTGGGCTCCACAACATACCTTTACATGAGTTATGAGGATGTATTTATAGCAAAAGGGGTGACTCTTCACCTTCCCCTTTGTGAATCTTGGACTTCCCTCATGACTCTTCAACTTCTTTACAAATTACATCCCGACTCTTCACATTCCACAATTGACACTTGGAATTTCACTTACAAATTATTTACAAAAGATAGATTACAATTTATTCGTACCCATATAGGAAAAAATTGGGTAAATCTAACTAGACAACCTAATAATAAAAAAAAATATTATGCTTGAGTTTTAGGAAACTATAGCTCAAAAACCTCCACTTGATGTGTCTTAGTCACGTAATGATGCCAAACTTTATAATGCGCAATGAGTCCCTCAAACTGTGTGATGGTGTAGAGCTGGAAGTGGGCTCTAGCCTCCATAGCATCCGAATACATTGACTTGGAACCAATATGTACTTATATCTTTAACATGAGAAAAATCGTGTTGATTTGGATAGGACCACCGATGTACTTATGCATATTGTGCTTGTTCACTTCAAGATCTTCTCTAGTGGCGATCTGTCTGTACTGCTCCAAGTATTCATCTATTTCGTGCTTGACATGGTTCTTGTGTTTGGCTTCAGTGAGCCAACCAGCTAATGGGATCTTGTGGGACTTCACCAAGAAATCCACGATGTTATACAATTGTGCATACGAGGCATGAATGCTAGCAATGAACAAGACAAGCTGTTTATTATTCTAGATGAGTATCTGAACCTTTGATTTCTCCAACTCTGCCTCTTGTTTTATTTTCTTTCCCAAATCAAGCATCACCCCTTTGTATCACATTGACCATTCATGCATGAAAGAAATGGCTTCTTGTACAACCTTAAGATTTTTGTCATAATATTTACACTTCTGCTGCAACCATGCAAGTGGACAACTGCCTTATGCAAGGTAAAAAGCTCCTCATAAATATTTCACACGGTATATCCCATTGTCGATACTTCGCCGAGTATCGCTGCCTACAATTCCTCTAGATGGACTTGTGTGGAAGTTGCGTTCTAAGCTATTGCTCAGAGATGTTCAACCTCTTGCCTAAGAACCTAAAAATTCTTTTCCAATTGTTTGTTCTCGTCCATCAAATACTCAATGTTCGACTTAGCTACACCTGCGAAGGCAAAGTTGGTTGCAACAGTGGCATTGGGATTCTTCCCGGTGTCCACCACAATCACCCTTTCTCTAATAAATGTAGGAGATGCGAGGTCATTCGAAAATTTTTTCTTCTATGCTTGTACAATTTTATTTATTTATTTATTATTATTTTTTTTAACTTTTTAATTTTTTTAAATTTTTTTAAATTTTAATTTAATTTTAATTTAATTAATTAATTAATTTATATTTATATTTATTATTATTATTATTTCATTTATTTTTATTTTTATTTGTTTTATTTATTTATTAATTTTTTTTTTCTTCTGAAGTTCATCGTAAGATATATTATATGTGTCCATAATTGAATCATCATCAAGAGGAAAAACTTCCTTTTCCTCGCTTGGAGATCTGCTGCTGGAGGAGGTGGAGAATAAATGGTGACCTGTTGCGTGCTTGGCATTAGGTCAAAATCTTGATTCTGCAGCTCTGGTTCCACCTCCATGTCTTCGATCTCAATCAATTCTTCAATATGCTAAGCAATCTCCTTGCCCTGCATCTGTCTGCTCTCCTCCTCTGGTTGCAGGTTCTTTTCTTGATCTTCGGCTTGTTCCTGTGCTATTTATTCTACTATTACCTTTTTCCTATGTTCTTCTTCCTGCTTCTAATTTTATTCTTCTTCTTTCTTTTTTCTTTTATTCCTCCAATCCTCTTTGCTCTTCCCTCTTCCTCTGTTCTTCTTCTTGCATCCTTTGTTTCATCCTTGAATCTATTGCTAAATCCTCTTTCATAATAGCTGGATCCACTTTATTCTTGCAGCTTCATTCTCCCCTTGGGCTATATGTAACCTTCCTCTTTCCATTTCGTGCCCGGGGTTTATTCCTTCTTTTGGTACAACTTTTAGAGTAGCTTCCTTTTCTGGAGTCACCTATGAAGTTCCTGCAAAATTGACTAGCTCGCGAGACTTGGAGGAATTATAACAATTATTCCATGGTTCCTCCTTCAACCAGTGAAATGTCTCGCTTAGCCACTGAAAAATGAATTCTCGCATAGTGGTCTCTACAAACATTCCAGGGATCATACAGATTAAAGTATAAAGTACCGAATGAAAACTTTTCTATCACCTTTCCTTTGGTATCTGTGATATTCAGGTTCTTGATCTCGTACAATCTAATTTTCATGGGTAGAGTTGACCAAGGTGATTTCTTCTTCCTATGAAAGGTTGCTGACAACCTTGTGGATATACGATATGCAGCTTCATGCATGAATAATTTATTGGTGGCATACATTGGCAAAATATGTAGCAACTTCTGTTTTTCAGACACTCTAAGGAAGGTTCCATTAGGTGAGGCAAACAAATCTGCTATCTCTGACACTGCTTCCATTTCACTACGCGACATAAAAGGTGGATATTCCTAAAAAATAAGCTTGTATAATAGAATGAGGAATTGGTCAGTTAGCTTTTCTATTACTCCTCTATGGTTGCACTCCGAGAGCAGTTTGCAATAGATGTGCATGATAGGGTCTCATGGTGTCCAAGTCCAATTCATGCCAGGGAATGAATTGTGAGCACAAATTACATCCAGTAGATATGTAGACATGTAAACTATATCTTGCTTTGCCTTGGGAGGATTCAGGGCATTATCTACATAAATACTTAACTGTCGAGCAACAAGTTTTACCAGTTGAACGACTTCCATTCATTCACAACCTGGTTCAAAAGAATTCCCACCCTTCAGTAAAGGTCTCAATGATCTGTTGACCGTAGATTCTGTAACATAGAATAATCAAGATATTATAAGCCCTCTTGAATGAATTTGTATTGTAGGTGTTTGTGGGTGTCTGAAGAAACTTTGATGCCTCTTTCATTCAACTCTTAACAATGTCCTTTATTCTCAAATATATGGTGGTGGCATAGAAATATGAAACCATGAGCGATTCTGGCTCGGGAAAATGGTATAAGAGATGATAATTTGTTTCCATATAAACAAGCCTTTGTCCGATGGCATTGTTAAAAGTCATAGTCTTCACATCAATATGAAAAACTATCCAACTGACAATGCCTGCACACGAGAAATTTGGATATCTGCATGAAAATATGTGTAGTCTCAACCATCGAACATTGATATATACCTATCGATCCTCTAGATTTTCCTTAAACCTTTTTGCTGAAAAAGCCTCATTCACTTTCCGCCATGTAATATATGATTCCTTTTCCAAGAACAATTGAGTATTTGAATAAATTCGCCAGTTTACTGTTGTACTCACAACTACCTCCCCGATACTTCACTATGTGTTATCTTTTGAAGCATCTCTCTTGGCTTCCAGGAAGGATTGCAAAATTATCAAGGATTAGGAAATTCCTTGACTCGGTGTATTGCGAAGTTTCTTAGCCAATGGGATCCTTTGCACAGTTTCTGAGCTTAAGGCTGGGCTTTAGTCCAGAACTGCGCAATTTCCAAGCTCAAGGATGGCCTGTATGTTTGGATTGTGCAATTCTGACCCTCAAGCTGGCTTGCCTTCCAAGATTGCACAGTTTCTGGAGGCAACACCAACACTACTGCAAGGTCAAGTCAAGAGGTTAGCTTTTAACCAAAAGGATCAGATCAGTATCAAAACAAGCATACAAAATCACAACATGAAAATATAAGTCTTGATAAAAACATCAATACTTGATGACAATAAAAGATAAGCTCCCGTGGACAAAAGAAAAGGCTCCAAAATAAAAGCATAGGAAACATTTTGAGGGTTGTTGTAGCGCATACAACACATCCCTCACAATAATTTCACTAGTGGTAATATTGATATCATATTAGTGGAAATATTGGATAAATCTTATATCGCAACTATTAATTGGCTGTATTGAATATGTACCAAAAGATAACAGTCTAACATGTTCAAAAGTGAGTTAATGCCAAACTGTATTCAAATAGATACATGAAACAAAACATCAAAAGATAAATAACCATTTCTCATTTGAAACAAAAATATAACATATAGGATAAAAATACCATGTATATGTTCACTCTGCTCATTTGAGAAAAAGTACTTGGTCTAGTCCTATCTATTCATAAAACTTCAAGAGTAAAAAAGTGTGACTTCTATAAAGTCTTCCTTTCAAAATTTTCGGACCCCTTCTTCAAATACATGAAGGGGTTTATATATAGAAATAAAAAGTCTTAAAATAGTTATTATAATAAAAGTTTAGGAGGTTTAAAACAACTCTCCTTAAACTAAGTGAAAATTAAACATAAACATAATTTAAAGGGGTGACTTGCTTGATGATTGTCCTGTTGTCTCATCAGCCATTCGTTCCTTCAGTTGAAGGATGTTAAGCATAGGCTTAACCTCTGGAGGTTTGCCTGGCCTGATGCGCAACTATCCAGTGAAAACAACATCAGAAAGTGGAGGCAACATGTAGGAGGATGTATCTGTAAGACAACGTAGCATAAGCCTTTGGCTATGTGGCTTTACCAACTATCTCCAATACTTATCCCAATCTAGTTTTTCCAGCTTTTTGATGTGTTCCTCTTTGACCTTTGAAACTTCTTTCCATTGTCTTATCAAGTCTTTCACGATAGGAAGCGCACTAGGAGGACATCTATCAATAAGGTTTTCAGCGATGAGATTTTGATTGACAGTTTCCACAATGTTAGTAGCAACAACGTTTGCTCTACAAATGGCTCTTTAAACATGTTTCAAATGTATGTCCCAATCAATAAAAAATATGTCCTTTATCGAGTCTTCAATCCTGGCAGGTTTCCCTTTCGGCTATCAACAGAATCCTACCAAGTGACATATTGTGAAACCCTATCATCAATCTCATCAAAACTTATCCTCTGGTCTGATATTCGATTTATTAGTGAATCACTTTGTTCACACAATTCAAGAATGTTTGATAATTTTTGACAAAAAATGACTTTCTGCTGTGCCAATAGAGTATTTAGTTCCAAGGCATCTTTTCTAATTCATCAATATTTGGATTATCCTTCAATTGATCTACATAAAACTAAAATTGATGAATTTGAGTGTCCTTTGAATTGATTTCATTTTGGTGTTGAATATTCAATTGGTCCATGCTCTCTTGGAGCTGCGTTACTTATACTTGTAGCTGTTGGTTGACATTTAGCTTCTCTTCCTGTAGCTCAAGTTCTAATTGGATGATTCTTACATCCTTTTCTTTCATCAACTGTTGAACCTCAAAAGCTTTATCAATAGTTGTAGAGACCTAAGCTCCTGCGAATTGGGTTAGGCGAGTTAGATCCTTTGAAGGATCTGCCTATGAGTCTTTGCAGACAACTTCCATTGAGACATCTCCTTGGACAAGGGGTTGAGATTACTCTGGTATCCTTCTTTTATTTTGTCTACTCATAACTGCTTTATGTTTAGGATTGTAGAAAATACCCAGAGGAGGGATTTCTTCAATACTAAGTACAATTTCATTAGTGGGGAAGGCCAGGATGAATTCCACTTGCTTTGTGCTTACCAATTTTTTAGAGGGCCCAACAGTGAATGAGTCCTGACTTTTAGTTTGAGGTATATGCACAATATATTGTTAATAATTAACTATAACTCATTGGCCTCCCTCGATTTTTAGGTTAAACTCCTTCCAAACATCAGTCAGATTACTTGGGAAATCTAATTCCATAGTTTGAACCTCGACAGATTTATCTTGGTCAATTTTACTAAGGATTTCAGTATCCGTAGGTGCCAGTTCATTTTCCTTTTCCTTCTGTGTTAAGGGTTGGGATACTTCCGAATTTTCAATGGAATTCCTTCTAGTCTCTTGTTACTGTATTGTTTAAACTTTGGAAATTGCTGTGGATGGATGCTTAGCGCTGCCAACTTCTGAACTGTAGAGTAATTATCAACTGACTCAAATAATTCATCGAACTCATCATATTCATGTACAAAAGGCATAATTTTAGCTTGGGTAGTAAAATTATTGGAAACTTTAATCCAGTCGTATTGTCTGTTTTAAATTGTAAACAATTTCAAACATTCAATTTGGATGATCTCTAAAACTACATTCTTGTAATTGTCGAGACCATAAACACCACAATTAATTGGAAAGGAAGGACATGACAATTTCTTAGCTTCCTTTAGAAACCTGGTTAACCCGTTTCCAATAGTTTGATATGCTACTTCTCTTGCGAGAACCTTATCAGGAACATACAAGGGTAAAACATGCGACCGAGCTAGGCTCCCAAATACTTTAACATAGGTGAAAAAATCTTCTCCAAACCATTTTCCAAAGGAATAAAAATCATCTTGAGCCTCTTTTGAAAATCTAGGGGCTTTCTCATTAAAGATGACTTGAAACATAGGGAGAAAACTCCATGGTAGATTTTATAAAAATGGTTCTCAAATTTTTATTCCCATAACTTGCTATGATATACATGTATGGGTAGAGGGTTCTGGGTAGTCCATTTCCATTCCATGGCTGGAAAATCTGAAGTGAAACACACAATGTCCATGATATAAGCACTCATATAAAATGGGGGGAAATTTTTGGAGGAAATATAACTATTTTTCCTATATTCCAAAATTTGAGTAGCAATATTATTGGACACAATGTTTCCCCAATCCATAACGTAAGAGTCTGTAACTGCTTCCATTAGGGTAACCCATTCTACTAAAAATTTGGTAGTGTCAGGCTGAATAAAGAGCCTAGACATCATTGCAACAACATAACAATAGGGACTATCAAGGGAGTCAGTAGAATACATATCCTTGTCATCATTATTGTGTTTATTGGGGTTGCTTTTCTATTGCTTGATTGGATTTGATTTTAGCTCGTTATTGCTGACGAACTGCGCCAAAAATTCCTTGTCATATACCTTTTCTGGGTCTGGGATTTGGTACATAATCTTCAAGTCCTCGGCTTTAAATGAACCTATCAACGTTCCTTTGTTGGTTAGAAAAGTCTTGTCCCCATTGTTGAGATTATCAATTATCCATCTTACCATATATGTGTAGGTAAGATTTTAGGTCACGCAGAAATTCAATGCAGAAAAGAATTGGCCACTTCTTCTGTAGTGGCTTCTGAGGAATTAGAAGCATCAACAATAACTTTCCACTGAGTCTTGTGAGGTTTCTCATCTTCAAACAGTTTCTAAATGACTTCCCATGAGGAGGATCTACTTTAAGGTCCGTATGTCGTGTCTGTAAACAGAGGAAGCATCTTTGTTCTCTCGCTTGCAACAGGTGTAGGATTCATAGGGGCCATCAATTTCTTAGCTTTCTTGAGAGCTTTAGACATCTCTAAATAATTCTGTTCTTTTGGGCTCGTCTGTGAATAAATGAAAAATGATAAGCGGAAAGAGGAAAATTTTATTTTATAAATGCACAAGTATCGTAGTAATGGAAAAAATTAAACAAATGAAACTTGTCACACTGCTAATATATGAATTAAATGCTTCTTACAGTCAAATAATTTTGGAGGCATGGGCTACAAAACCGTTAAGTTATGGCATTAATGGTCGATATGGGTTGATGTGACCATGTAATCATTCCAACATTAAAACCAGACTTTCCGCGTCGCAGTGTTGCTTGTGTGTAGATATTTTTAAAATATCAATCGTCTTAGTTTTTCCAATTGTGATATCGTAATCGCAATATCGACGAAAATATATGAAGGGAAAAAGTGTTTGTGTTGTGAAAGTGCAATTTGCGATAGACTATATCGCATCGACAAATATGGTTGATGGGGAAGAACGATTATGTATGTGAAAAGTGGTGATGCGATAGAATATATCGCATTGGGAAAATATGGAAGGTGACATTAAGATCGTCGAGGTAGAGTTGCGAAATGAAAAATGTGATTTGCGAGAGCCTACGTGGAAAAAGTGGGTCCCACAAGATTACCCTTATAGAATTCGTTTGCAAAAAATGCCTTTTCCCTTTATATAAGCGCTTTGGTTATGTATCGGATCGCAATATGTTTTAAATGGGTTTTAGAAGCCATATGCATTACATAGCGGTATTGCGATTGCAATATTGCTATCTTTTCTCCGCTTGAGTGCTTTCAAGGCCAAAATTCAAGGTTTTTTTCCTATTTGATTCCTATTTCTGTCTAAATGAATCACTCTAAGGGTATTATTTGTTTTACTCTAAAAATTTAAAAAGGGTCCCCATTATTTTGTAAAGTAACTAAGCTAAAATAAATGGGGGTTGTTGAATAGCACAATAATTGGAAATTCACTGGAAGAACCAATTATTTGTGAATTTTTTTTTATTAGTATCTTTAAATAAGTAGAAATAATTTAAGGAAACAAAAATTGTTTTTGAAATTTTTGAATGAACAAAATTACTCTGAATATAAAAAAATCATCTTTATTGTTAGTGTTTTAGAAACCTTTCATAAATAAATATCTTCATTCCTCTATATCAATCATTATATAGTTTAAAAGATAAAGTAAGTGTCTCCTTGTAACTTAGCCTTTTTATTTACTCTTTCTTTCATAGGTAGAGCCACTGCTACCAGCAGACATTTATAGCCATGAAAAGGTTACCTTTTAACCATCAATGATTCAATATACCATCCATTTATTATTACAATTCTTTGAGATAAATCCTTAATCATATAATTTATTTTTTATTTTTTCTTAAAAAGTCATTGTTCTGGCTTGATGACCAGAAAGTGACAATTCCATTCACTGGTTATAATTGAACTGAACAAGTTGGCTTGTGATGAGACCCCTTGTCTTATGATTTTAATAGTCATGAGCCATTACCTTGGTTTGGTATGAATTAGTGGTAATGTCAGTTTATTATTTACCTATGATCATGCTAAGCAGGCTCGTGATGAGACCTCTTATCCTTTTAATTTTTTTTTTTTTAATATATTTTTGAATTACACTCTAAAAAATCATTTTCAATGGATGGAGAGAATCATTGACTCCTTAAGAGTTTTGGATGACAATTTAGAGTTAAATATGCTTAGTAACAACAAGTCTTTACTTTTTAAGGATGAACCTTTTTTGATTGACAATAAAGTAAAAGGACTTTACAAACTTTAGGTTTATAAAATTTACAATTTGATGGAAAAAGATTTCAGAGCTGTATGGTATTCATTCAATTTTTCAAGTTTCATAGTTATTTCCTCAAAAAATTCTATTCTTCAAAAATAAAAAGACATAAAATAATTCAGAGGTGTTGTGAAAAACCAAAAGTATGTAATCAAACATTATTTTCCTAATATTATAAAAGTGCAGGTATAGTACATATAGAAGAGAATTTTCTTCTAA
Organism: Pinus albicaulis; assembly: GCA_034641835.2. Lineage (NCBI taxonomy): Eukaryota > Viridiplantae > Streptophyta > Pinopsida > Pinales > Pinaceae > Pinus > Pinus albicaulis. Next base: position 799,556,291 of record CM076584.1, on the reverse strand, counting down.
GAAAATAATTTTTTCAAAATTAGCCCATTGGCAGGGATAAAATCTTTTCTCCCTTGAAGATCTTGTAACATGAAGGTTGATGGGACAATTTGTTCTATGATTTGAAATGTTCCAAACCACATTATTTGGAATTTTGTATGCTTACCTTTTTCCTCGTGTGCCTTGTCCCAGTTAAGTATGAGGTCTCCAAATTGGAATGTTTTTTGGGAAACAAAATTTGCATCAAAATAATTTTTCACTATCTGCTGGTGTCAAGCATGAGTTAATTTGGATTTTTATCTTTCCTCTTCCATTTTAAGGATATGAGACATTCTTAATTATAGGGAAGAAGAATGTACTTCGTTAATAAATTGAACTAGGGCTAATGAAGGAGGAGCTAAATTTGATGGAATTACAACTTCTTTCCCATAAACTAGATTGAATGGAGAAGTTCCTATTGAGGCCTTCTGAGTAATCTATCTTCCCATAGTGAAAATGTTAAATACAAATTTTTATGGCTCTGATCAATATTTATTTTTATGATTCTTATGAGATTTTTATTTTTTAATCCTGCTAAACCATTCCATTGGGGATAGTAGTTATGCAGAGTATTTAAGCTTAAAACCTCTTTTGAGAGAAAATTCAGTCATACTATTTCCCGAAAAATAAGATGCATTATCAAACATAAGTGCATTGGGTAAGCTAAACTTGGTAATAATGAATTGGTCGATAAATTCCATAATGGCTTAAGAGTTAGCTACCTTTAGTGGAACATCTTCCACCCACTTAGTAAAATAATCTGTTACAATGAGAATGTATTTATGATGTTTGGATGAGTTAGGAAAAATCTCACCTATGATGTCCAATCCCCATTGCTCAAAAGGTTGCTCAATGTTGACTGGATGCAAGGGTAAGGTTGGTTTTCTTTGTCTTCGAGCAGCAATTTGGCATGTTCTTCATTTTCTCATATATGCATGAGCATATTTAAACAATGTGGGCCAGTAATATCCTGCATAAATGATCTTATGTGTGGTGGTATCTCCACCGAAATGTCCACCTGCAGGTCCATCATGGAGTTCCTGCAAAACCCTCTGTGCTTCAGATTTTTGAAGGAATATTAGTAGTACGGAGTCATAGTTATTTCTAAACAAAACATTGTCTACTATATGATATTGACTAGATTTCAATCTTAAAGCTCTTTTTCTTTTGTAATTGAGTTCTGTAGGAGCATATCAATTTTTCAAATAAAACATTAGATCAATATATTGTGATTCAGAGTTGTTCAGGCTTACCTCAACATTGTGTACAATGTTACCCGACTCTTCATCGTTTGAATGTTGGATGCTCCAGATAGTAATATGTAGAGACCTTTCCCTCTAATGATTTTGGATGGTCTTATTTCAATGTCATATTCCTGTAGAGAAGTTACCCAATTTTCTCTCTTTTCTCCCAGTTCCTTTTGAATAAGTAGTTGCCTTACTGCCAAAAATGGAAATATTACCTTGGTGTGTGTTTTAAGGAGAAAAGGTCTAAAGTGATTTAAAGAATTGTAAACATCAAATGCATGTTTTTCCACTTCTGAATAATTTAGTTCAGCACCTTGAAGATTTGAACTAAAGAAATAAATGGGTGCTTCAATATTTTGATCATTAATTTGTGTTATCACAACAACATAAGATGTTTCAGATGCAAAAGTATATAAAATGAAATGATTATAAAAATATAGGGTAGTCAAAGAAGGAGCATTGATGATGGATTTCTTGATTAAATCAAAAGATTCTCTTTCATTATGTCCCCATTTGAAGAGTGCATTTTTCTTAATCATTAATTGCAATGGTAAAACAATTTGGGAAACATTTGGAACACATCTCTTGACAAAATTTATTTGTCTTAAAAAGGATTTCATGTATTTCTTGTTATGGGGATGAGAGAGTTCAAAAATTTCCTTTATCCTTTATGGATCTATGCAAATACCTTCTTTTGAGACAATAAATCCTAAAAGTTTAGCTTCACTTAGGGAAAAATAAGACCTTTTGGGATTTAAAGAAATTCCATATTTCAAACATCATTCAAGGATTTGCTTAAGATCATGAGAGTGGTCATTTATTTTCTTGGAGTAAATGGTTATATCATCTAAATATGCACCATAGTTTTATTTATCAATCCTCTAAAAGTAATGTCCATTTCTCTTTGAAAATTTGCTCCTGCATTGATTAGACCGAAGGGCATTTTCTGGTAGGCATAAGTGCCCCATTTAGTTCTAAATGTAGTCTTTAACCTATCATTAGGATGAACCAATACTTGATTTTAGCCTAAAAATCCTTCAAGGAAAGACATTAATTTAGAACCAACAACTGATTGCAAAATTTGTTCCATTGGTGGTAATGGGAAATTGTCTTTTAAGCAATCTTTGTTTAAGTTCCTAAAATCAATACAAATATGAATATAACCATTCCTTGTGCTAACAGGGACTAAGTTTGAGACCCACCTTGAATGCCTAACATGTAAGATAATCTTGGCCTTAAGGAGTTTGTTGAGTTCACTTTTGATTTGACTTTCAAGATTAGGGTGGATTTTCCTTAACTTTTTTTGTATAGGATTTTCAGTGGATATCATTGGGATAATATGCTCGATGATGGAGGTATCATAAGTTTTGAGATCTTCATATTTAAATGCGAAGAAATTCTTTTATTTATTCAGTAAGTGAATGAAGACTAATCTTTCATCAGAGGAAAAACCAAGTCCTAAGTTATTGTTCCGAGGATTAAGATCTGTGACAAGATATACTAGTTCAAACCTCAAAGTTGAACTTTGTAGTTTAGAATTAGTAACCTTTTTGAATCTATATTTGAGATCGTAGAGATCTTCAAGCTTAACCACAGACTTAGGTATGGAATTTTCTTCAGGTTTTTGTTTCAATTGCCTTTCATGTTCATATTCATCAATTAATTGATCATAATATGACCCTTCTGATGTAAAAGAAGTTATAACATCTTCATAATCATTGAATACTCTCCAATTAGTGAAATTATTAGGAATGGATGGGCGAAAAATCAACTCTATAGAAAATCTAGCTAGACTATAATCTTCTGAAGGAATAAGTTTGGATGCTACATTAGCTAGAATATCTGCACTTGCATTCTGAATTCTTGGAACATACGAGATATTGAATGCTAAAAAATGAGAGGTAAGAGATTTTACTAATGACTGGTAATGTTTAAGATGACCAGAAATAAAGTGTATGGTATTTCTTACCTTCTTGAAAATTATTTCAGAATCACCATATACATGGAGATATTTGACACCAAAATCAATTTCTTTGTATAAGCCTTGGACCAGTGCCTCATATTCTGCAGTATTATTTGTGCATTCAAATTCAAGCCCGCACGCCAAAATTATCTTTTCACCTTCCAAATTGATTAATATACAACCAAGTCCTGCACCTTCACCGGATTTTTATCCATCAAAGTATAATTTCCAGAATAAAGTATTAATACAATGTTTATCTATGATATTTAGACACTTGGAAGAGTTTGACTGAGAAAATTTTCCGATCTAAGAATTAACTGAGTTGGTGAGAAATGAATATTTTTGAGCATTAAAATCCCCCAAAAATGATTCAGCAGAGTAATTTCCGAGAATGTTATTACTAAAATCCATGGGTTCATTTTCATCTTTGAATTTGGTCACTAAGTATTTCATGTGTTTTTCACTGTCTACTCGGATTTGATTTGGATTACCATTATAGGGAAGCCACATATGAGATGAATCAGTGGAAAAATAACCATGAAGATTTTATAACCAATCTTTACTTAGGATTAAACCATAAAATTCAGGGATATCATCAACTAAAATATCAATTACTTGATGAACTTTTGAATTGGAAGCTAGTTTGATAAGGACTGAATTAATTTCTCCTAATACCTTAACCTTTGTTCTGTCTAATTGCACAATGTGTATTGCAGAAATTTGAGGAGAAATGTTCAACTTTAAACAAACAGAATATGGCATAATGTTTGAAGAGGCTCCAGAGTCAATTATACAACTATGCACATTTTTGTTGAATACGTCAAAAGTTAAAAGGAAGGGAGGAGTATGCGAATTAGATCTGTCACCGATTAAAATAACATCACTTGCATCAATTTTTTCAGGTGAATCATTAGGAGGTTTACCAACTCCTTTTGAAGCTTTAGAAGTAACAGGAGTAGGTGAGGATGAAGCAAAGACTACATTCATCTCTTTGAGTAAAATTTTTTGCTGCTGTTTTAATTTTCTCAACTCATGTATGGAGATATTTGCCTTTATCTTCTTCATATATTCCACTATATTATATTCAATAGTATCAGAGACCACTAATGTATTGGATGTAGATGGAAGAGTAGAAGAATTTGGATTTGTTTGAGGAGAAGGAGTTATTTTTTTAATCACTTTGTCCTTAGCAACAGAGGATGAAGAATTTTTCTTTTGAGGAGACCGGGGGAGGTAAGTAGAATTTTTACTTCTAGTATTAACTGGAAGTGCCTCATTTTCATCTTCATTATCGGATATTGGAAGGATAAAGTCACATAATCCATGAAATTTGAATAATTCTTCTACAAATGAGATTGTTTCATCTTGATCTGATTCTGCACTCGAGATTACATTTGGAGGTTGTGAAGTTTGTTTTTTCTTAAAATATCTAAAAGGTTTCCTCGAAGAAGACTCAACTACTTGTTTCTTTATCTAGAACATATCATTCAACATAGTTTCGAGAACCTTTTGTAATCCCTCAAGATCATAAGTATCTTTAGATGCTTTCTTTTTGGGTTCATCCTTAAATGAAACCTTCTTAGTTTTTCTATCTTCTTGTGCAGTTTTATTCTCTAAAGCAAGGATTCTTTTTTCAACAGAAAGAGATTCTTTCATGTTCTCTACTAATGTAGCCTTATTGGATCTATCGAAAAAAATAAAAATATTAGAAGGAGGAGAGGATATGTACCATTCTATTTGTACATCTACTGTAAGCTTATATGTGGTTGGGATCTTATTGTGTAGCTTATTAATTATGGAGTTGAAATCTTTGATATTTTATCCTCTATTTGCTTTAATATTGGAAAGATCACGGATAAGAGTAGCAGTAGTACGATCATCACCAAATTTAGTAACAAATTATTTTTCAAAAATATCCCAGCTAGTAATAGTGCCCGATGGTAGTGAGAAATATCATGATCCAGCTGATCCTTAAAAAGTATAGGGAAATACTCTAACTACACAATCTTCTTCAGTGACATCATTAAGATTCATGGCAATAATAAAATTATGAAGATGTTATTCAACAGGTAGACCATCATCTGGATTGTACTTAGGCAACCGTCTTTCAGGATGCTTAGGAAAGGATGAAGAGGACCTAGTAATGGAATAGATCCAAGATTCTTCCAAGGTTTGGATGCCATTGTCTGAAATGGAGAATTAGTTTTCCCTGAAGAAGGATTTAGAGTGGAAGAAGTAGTTCCATTAGGGTTTATTAGTGTAGAAGAAACAATTATGGAACTAATACTACTTGAGGCAACAATTATAGATTGGGAAGAAGAAGGAATGTGAATTGATGAAGAATTTTTTTGAGAAGATGTAAAAGAAGGAGGAATAAATGATGGTGTTTGAGGGGTTTAAGAGGATTGAATCTCACTAGTAGATGATTGAGTTTCAGATATAAGAGATTTCCTACGATGAGAATGGAGAGGAAATTTAAAAGGGATTACTTTGACCTTTTCACTCTTAGAACATGTTAATACACTAGTGCCTTCAAATATTGAAGTAACACTTCCTTCTGAGGCTTCAGAAAATATAGGTTTTTTTGCTGAAAAATAAATTTCACCCAATTTATTTATTAAGTTCTGTACTTTGGGTGATTCGGGAGTATAATCTGAAGAGATTTATTTATGAATAAAACTAGAAGAGTTGGGGGGATATTGAACAACTTTTGGTATAAGAATAGGAGATCTTGAACCAGGACTAGAAGTTGTAGACTTGGAGGGAGAACGACTCTTCTGATGGTATTTTATTTTTGGATTAAGATTTGGTGCCATTCATAGTCAGATGGCCCTCTTTCTAGTGCCAAAAATTTTGAGGCCCCGAAAATCGATGCAACAACATCAGGGAAACCACCCGGTCAGGGACTTAAAACCGTCCCTTTTCTATTTGGAATGGTGGCTCTGACTGGATTTATTGGACTAGTTTCCCAATGAAATATAATTGGGTGAATGGATGGATTTATAACTATATGTAACTTGGTAGATGTAAGTAATAGCAGGCTTGCAACAAATAATATATCTATCTATTATGTATCCCGGGATGAAATATATTCTCTGTGCGATTTATAAAAATGATCTTTCAGTGGATGCAAACAAAGATTATAAAAACACTTAGAGATATGAAAACGATTTGAAATAATTGATTTAATTAAATAGTTAAATAAATCAATTGGATAAATATTATATCACAACTATTAAAAGCCCGTGTTGAATTTGTACCAAAAGATAACAGTCTAACATGTTCAAAAGTGAGTTAATTTCAATCTGTATTCAAATAGATACATGAAAAAAAACATCATAAGATAAATAAACATTTCTCATTTGAAACAAAAATATAACATATAGGATAAAAGTACCATGTCTACATTCACTCTGCTCATTTTAGAAAAAGTACTTGGTCCAATCCTTTCTATTCAGAAAAATTCAAGAGTACAAAAGTGTGACTTCTGTAAAGTCTTCCTTTCAAAATTTTAGGACCCCTTCTTCAAATACGTGAAGGGGTTTATATATAAAAATAAAAAGTCTTAAAATAGTTATTACAATAAAATCGGAAGAGGTTTAAAACAACTCTCCTTAAATTAAGTGAAAATTAAACAGAAACATAATTTAAAGGGGTGACTTGCTTGATGATTGTCCTGCTGTCTCATTAGCCATTCATTCCTTCAACAGAAGGATGTTAAGCATAGGCCTAACCTCCGGAGGTTGGTCTGGCCTGATGCACAACTGTCCAGTGAAAACAACATCAGAAAGTGGAGGCAACATGTAGGAGGATGTATCTATAAGACAACACAACATAAGCCATTGGCTATGTGGCTTTACCAAGTATCTCCGATACTTATCCCAATCTAGTTTTTCCAAATTTCTAATGTGTTCCTCTTTTACCTTTGAAACTTCTTGCCATTGTATTACCAATTATTTCACGATAGGAAGCGCACCGGGAGGACATCTATCATAAGGTTTGCAGTGATGAGATTTTGACTGACTGTTTCCACAATGTTAGTAGCCACATATTTTTCTCTGCAAATGGCTCTTTCAACATGTTTCAACTGTATGTCCTAATCAGTAAAAAATATTTCGTTTTTCCCGTCTTCAATCCTGGGCAGGTTGGCCTTTCGGCCATCAGCAAAATCCTGCCAAGTTACCTATTCTGAAACCTTATCATCAATCTCATCAAAATTTATCCTCTGGTCTGATATTAAATTCATCAATGAATCACTTTTCTCATAGAATTCAAGAATGTTTGATAGTTTTTTACAAACAATGACTTGCTACTGTGCTAATAGAGTATTTAGTTCCAAGGCCTCTTTTCTAAATTCATCAATCTTTGGATTATCCTTCAATCTTTCTACAGAAAAAATGCAATTGATGAATTTGAGTGTTAATTGCAAAATCCGGATTATCCACAGTATCATAAAACAATGGTCGATGTTTCGAATCCCAACGGGGATCCATCTTCAGGACAAGATGTGAATGAAGAATGAAAGGTGGTCGCACAATTCAAGGTTTAAATAGTGAAACCTTGACCTGTGCGACCTTCTTTCATTCTTCGTTCACATCTTGTTCTGAAGATGGATCCCCGTTGGGATTCAAAAAGTCGACCATTGTTTTATGATACTGTGGATGATATGGAGAGTCTACAATTAATGATAACCATAGAAGCTTTAAAACCATGAATTTGAGTTTCCTTTGAACTGATTTCATTTTGGTGCTGAATCTTCAATTGGTCAATGCTCTCTTGGAACTGCATTACTAGTACCTGTAGCTGTTGGTTTAGATTTTTCTTCTCTGCCTGAAGCTCAAGTTCTAATTGGATGATTCTTTCATACTTTTCTTTCATCAAATGTTGAACCTCAGAAGATTTATCAATATTTTTAGAGGCATAAGCTCCTGCGAACTGGGTTAGGAAAGTTAGATCCTGTGAAGGATCTGCCTGTGAGTCTTTCCAGACAACTTCCATTGAGACATCTCCTTGGACAAGGGGTTGAGATTGATCCAATATACTTTTCTTTTTTTATCTACTCATAACTAATTTATGTTTAGGACTATAGAAAATATCCAGAGGAGAAATTTCCTCAATATTAAGTACAATTTCAGTAGTGGGGAAGGCTAGGATGTATTCCACTTACTATGTGCTTACCAATTTGTCAGAGGAGTAGCAGCGAACGAGTCCTGAATTTTAGTTTGAGGCGTATACACAATATGTTGTTGATAATTAACTATAAAGACTTGGTATCCCTGGAGTTTTAGGTTAAAATCATTCCAAACATCACTCATATTACTTAGGAAATATAATTCCATAATTTGAACCTCGACAGATTTATCTTGGTCTGTTTTACTAAGAATTTCAGTATCCTTAGGTGCCAGTTCATTTTCCTTTTCCTTCTGTGTTAAGGGTTGGGAGACTTCCAACATTTTCAATGGAATTACTTCTAGTCTCTTGTTTCCGTATTGTTTAAACTTTGGAAATTATGTGGATGGAGGTGTACGACTGCCAACTTCTGAACTACAGAGTAATTATCGACTGACTCAAACAAGTCATCGAAATCATCATCTTCATGTACAAAAGGAATACTTTTAACTTGGGTAGTAAAATTATTGGCAACTTTAATCGGGTCGTATTGTCTGTTTGAAATTGTAAACAATTTCAAACATTCAATTTGGCTGATCTCTAAAACTACATGCTTGTAATTGTCCGGACCATGAACACCACAATTAATTGGAAAGGAAGGACATGAAAATTTCTTAGCTTCCTTTAGAAACCTGGTTAATCTGTTGCCAATAGTTTGATATGCTACTTCTCTTGCGAGAAGCTTGTCAAGAACATACAAGGGTAAAACATCCAGTCGAGATAGGCTCCCAAATACTCTGACATAGGTGAACATCTCTTCTCTAAACCATTTTTCTAAAGGAGGAAAATTAGCTTGAGCCACTTTTGACAATCCAAGGCCTTTGTCATTAAAGACGGCTTGAAACAAATGGAGAATTACTCCATGGCATATTTTATAAAAATGGTTCTCAAATTTTGATTCCCATAACATGATATGATATACATGAATGGGTAAAGGGTCTTGGGTAGTCCATTTCCAGCCCATTTCTGGAAAATATAAAGTGAAACATACAAAATCCATGATATAAGCACTCATATAAAACGGGGGAAAATTTTTGGAGGAAATAGAACGATTTTTCCTATATTCCAAAATTTGAGTAGAAATATTTTTGGACAAAATGTTTCCCCATTCCATACATAAGAGTCCGTAGCTGCTTCCATTAGGGGAACCCATTATACTAAAAATTTGGTAGTGTGAGGTTGACCAAAGAGCCTAGACGTCATTGCAACAACATAACATTAGGGACTAGCAAGGGAGTCATTTGAATACATAAAATTCGCATAATTCTTGTGTTTATTGGGGTTTCTTCTCCATTTCTTGATTGAATTTTATTTTAGCTCTTTCTCATTGGAAAAATGTGCAAAAAATTCCTTTTCATATACATTTTCTCGGTTTGGGATGTGGTACATGAAATTCAAGTCCTCGGCTTTAAAGAAACCTATCATCGTGCCTCTGTTGGTTAGAAAAGTCCTTTCCCCAATGTTGATATTATCATCCATCTTACCATATCTGTGTATGGTAAGATTTTAGGTCACACAACAATTCGATGCAAAAAAATAATTGGCCACTTCTTTTGTAGTGGCTTCTGAGGAATTAGAAGCATTAGCAATAACTTTCCTCTGAACCCTGTGAGGTTTGTCATCCTCAAAAAGTTTGTACATGGATTCCCATGAGGAGGATCTATTTTGAGGTCTGCATGTCATGTCTGTAAATAAAGGAATAATCTTTGTTCTCTCACTTGCAGCAGGTGCAGGATTCACAGGGGCGATCACTTTCTTAGCTTTCTTAAGAGATTTAGACATCTGCAAATAATTCTATTTATTTGGGCTTGCCTGCGAATAAATGAGAAATGATAAGCGGAAAGAGGCAAATTTGATTTTACAAATGCACAAGTACCATAGTAATGGAAAAAATTAAACAAAGGAAACTTGGCACACTACTAATATATGAATTCAATGCTTCTTACAGTCAAATAATTTTGGAGGCATGGGCTACGAAACCGTTAAGTTATGGAATTAATGGTCGATATGGGTTGATGTGCCCATGTAATCATTCCAACATTAAAACCAGACCTATCGCATCATAGTGTTTCTCGTGTGTGATCTTTGTAAAATACCGATTGTCTTAGTTTTTCCAATTGCAATATCAGCGAAAATAGATGAAGGGAAAAAGTGTTTGTGTTGTGAAAGTGAGATTTGTGATTTGCGATAGACTATATCACATTAACGAATATGGTTGATGGGGAAGAATGATTATGTTTGTGAAAAGTTACCATGCGATAGAATATATCACATCGAGAAAATATGGGAGGTGACATTAAGACCGTCGGGGTAGAGTTGCGAAATCCGAAATGAAATTTGCGATAACCTACATGGCGGAAGTGGGTACTGGAAGATTTCCCTTATAGAATTAATTTGAAAAAAATGACTTTTCCCTTTATAAAAGTGCTTTTGTTATGTATCGCATCGCAATATGTTTTAAGTGGCTTTTAGGAGCCATATGCTTTACATTGCGATATCGCAAAATTTTCTCCGCTTGAGTGCTTTCAAGGCCAAAATTCAAGGTTTTTTTTCGTATTTGTTTCCTATTTATATCTAAATGAATCACTTTAAGGGTATTATTTTTTTTACTCTAAAAATTTAAAAGGGTCCCCATTATTTTCTAAGGTAACTAAGCTAAAATAAATGGGGGTTGTTGAATAACACAACAAGGTTCCAAGGCTTGCGTTGATAAGCCCAAAATCATGGTCAACCTCTCACTATGAGTGTAGAGCATGTCTTCCTCTATTGCTACCTCAAAATCATGCAACACAGAGTTTATGTTAGGCACATAACCCACTGTCTCCATATTCCTAGTCAAGGACTCTAATGTTGCATAAATTTCTTCAGATTGAGAGTGTGATCTATCCTCTGCACAAAACACATGAACGGTTCTATTTACCTCAATCAAACTCCAACTTGGAGTTTTTTTTTTTCAACCCCTTGTATTTTATCATTGTTCTCATCTTCGCCACACCATCTAATCTCCCAATTACAGGATGTATATTTTAAAGAAATATTTAATATCCATGATTATCAGGTTCCAGGTCAAAGAGATATTGTTCAACACATTCTCCTAAGTCAATATTGGAGTGAATTTTGTAGGAAACTATCCAATCACTCCAAGCATTAGCACCTCATTCAAATGACATATTTTTAATGAAGTATTCCACCTCATCCAAATGACCAACATGACCAAGAAGATCAACAATACATGCATAGTGGCAAACTCCAGGAGTAATGCTATATTCTCTACCTATACAATAAAAGTATTGACATCCTTTCAACAAACCCACCATGACTGCAGGAACAAAAAACACAACTAAAACCAATGTGATCTGGTTGAATGCCTTATGGTTGCTTCACGTTAGAAAGTGCAAGTGCTTCCTCCCCATACCCGTGCATACCTTATGTTGCACTCATTGTATTCCATGAGATTTCACTTTTTTTTTTTCATTTCATTAAACAAGTGGAGAGAAACATCCACATTACCACATTTTACATACATAGCTACAAGGGAATTTTGATGAGAAACATCCAACTCAAAAACACTTTGCATTATATAATTTTGAATCCACTGGATTTGTTCCAAGTCTCCTAAATTGGCATAAGCTGGGAGCAAACTCACCAACGTGATTGTGTTTGGTTTTATGTCACCCTTCTACATTTCATTAAACAATGTCAACGCCTCTTTAAAATGTCCATTCTAAGCATACCTGGAAATCATTTCATTCCATGATACCATATTTATTTCGTGAATTTTATCAAACAACCGACGAGCAACCTCTAAAAATACACACTTAGCATACATGTCTTTAAGATTTGTTTCGATAACATCCCACTCAAATTAATTCTTAATTATGTAACAATGCAACCACTGACCTTGTTGTATAGAAAATAAACTTGCACAAGCATAAAGCAAGCTAACCATGTATAAATTTTAATACAGCTATGTATTGCTTGGATTCTCCCGATCTAACAATTATATGCCACTGTTAAATATAAAATCCTTCTACTAAAATCTTTGTGGAAATTTAATTGCCAATTGTAAACACATGAAGAAAGATCAATCACACATAACACAGATGTTTTTACCAGGAAAGCATAAAGCTAAAAACCCCACTATCATATATTATGTATATATCATGGATCATGAAACAATCTCATACAAAACTCTAATCCAAGAGCTCTCAGTACAATATACAATCATCTCACACTGTCATACAAAAATTGGAAAATACATGCGCCAATTTACTGCGTCGTGACAACCTGCCGCCACTGCGCAATCCCTGCTGATCACAATCCATGAATGAATGAGATACTACCTTTCCTTGACTGTGCAATTCTCATTGGCATCTCCAATGTGTGTGTGGTTGCACGAGTGCACCCAATAATGTCACAACTGATAGTAAAAATGTCCCTTTCACCTATCTCTCAACTGGATCTCCATTGGATCTGAAATGCATGTAGTTAACATTAGTAAATCTTCAGTTGCATGTGAGATCACTCCATGTGAATTAATTTAATATTTAATTCAACGATCTCTCACTAGTGTATCTTTAGTTACAACCAGCACAACTGAGTTTGACTCACTTAACTGATTTAAATTACTTTACAACTCACATAACTACACATCCAACTCTGTTACAACTTCGAATCACTCAGTTACAACTAAGTCCACTTGCATGTCCCACGAACTAACCTTAGAAATTGAAATTCATTCAGCTAACTGGTTTGCCACTTTAGTTAACTAAAATCAAGCGCCTCAAGAGAATAGATTAATATTTATTGTCCAATTATTATTAAGAGATAATAATAATCGACATGAATTCTATTTTTAGACATGCGATCTATAAATAGACTTCGCACATGCATCTAAAAATAGAACCTCATCTATAAATAGAATTTTCTCACCATTCTAAAAATAGACTACCGCTATAAATATAATTTTCCCACCATTCTAAAAATAGACATACACCTAAAAATAGCCTGTGGGCCCCACCTAGTGTAGGTGCTTAATTTTCACGAGGATCATCATCTTGTTGAATCTCAACATTCTCTCTCAACAAGAAAGAGATTATCCTTCACCCCGATCCTGTCTCTATGGTATTCAAATTTTCTCCTGGTGAGCGCCTTCGTCAGAATATCTGCATCCTGATCTTCCGTAGGAATGTATTGAAGCAACATGATATTTTGCTGCACACAATATTTGATATTATGATATCAGATATCTATATTCTTGGATCTATCATGAAACATAGGATTAATCGAGAGTTTAATGCAACTTTGATTATCAAAATGAATCATTGTAGGATCTAAATGAGAACTAAACAAACCAACCAGGATCTTTCTCATCTAGATAGCCTCACATGCAGCTTGACTTGCTGCCATGTATTCCGCTTCTGCTGAAATGAGTGCCACGGATCTCTGTTTCCTGCTATACCAAGAAACAACTGTAGATATGATACTAAAGACCCCTCCTGATGTGCTCTTTCTGTCCGTTGGGCTACCCACCCAATCTGCATCCATGAAGCCATGCAACTTCACCTCATATGTTTGTTTATACCATAAGCCATACTTAGATGTGCCCCTGAGATATCTTAGGACATGCTTTCCCTCCTTCCAAAAGAGTTTGGTAGGCTTAACCATCACTTGACTAAGCTTGTTCACCGCACAACATATTTCTGGTCTTGTATTTAATAAATACATTAGCAAACCCACTAAATGTCGATAGACAGTAGCATCCAATACCTCTCCAGATGTAGTGCCCTCTTTCCTCCAGTTTATTGGAAGAGGAGTATCCATGGGTTTGCAGCCCTCCTTGTGAAACTTACCCAATATCTCCCTTGCATATTTTCCTCGAGACACAAAAATTTCACCTTCTTGCTGCAATATTTCCAATCCAAGGAAATAATGAAGGAGGCCCATATCCCTCATCTCGAACTCCTTTGCAAGGTCCTCCTTGCAATAGTGTATCAACTGCTCATCACTAGTCAGTATTAAATCATCAACATAAAGAACAATGATTAAAATCTTACCCTACACCACAATTTGGTATAGGTTTTCATCCGCCTCACTCTTGGTGAAGTAAAGTCCAGTGAAATAACTGTCGATCCGAGTATACCAAGCACGGGGTGCTTGCTTTAGCCCATATAACGCTCTTTTGAGTCTGCACACATGCGACTCGCTGCTGAAGATCTCCAATCCTTCAGGTTGCTCAATGTACACTTCTTCCTCAATGATCCCATTAAGGAACACATTCTTCACATCCATCTGATGAATGTGCCAACCCATCTGTGCTGAGAGAACAAGGATGGTCCTTATGGAAGAATACCATGTGACAGGTGCAAAGGTTTCTTCATAATCAATCCCCTCAATCTGTGAGAAGCCCTGGGTCACAAATCTGGCCTTGTATTTCTCAACACTCCCATCAGTAGCTTGCTTTACCTTGTAGATCCATCTTGAACCTACCATTGATTTATCAACCAACCTTGGAACAATTTTCCAAGCATTTTTTCTAACGATGGATTCATACTCCTCCGCCATTGCATCTACCCATGTGGGCTCCTACACTACTTCCTGAAAGGAATATGGCTAAGTCACAATAATTTTTCTCATGAGAGCCATGTATCCAGTGAATTGGTCAGATGATTGTCTCTGTCTGCACTATGAAGTAGGGACTCCTACATTCTCTGCTGCATCAAGCTTCAACCTCTGAATTTCTGTGGTACGCCTTCTGCCAATTTTGATGTTTGGCTCTGTGTGAGTGGACTCCTCCACTCCATGAAACTCCTCCTGTGGCTGATCCACATCTAGAGACTCATCTTTGGGAACCAATAGTTCCTCTTTCACAAGCAAGTCCAGCTCCCTCTCAAGCGACAACCGCATGACATTCCCCTCATCGAATTTTATATCCCGTCACATAACAGTCGTATTACTGTTAGGAAAATACACACAATAATTATGGGGTGTTTCTGTGTACCCCACAAATATACCAACTTCAGCATTTGGCTTTAGCTTCTTCCTAGAGTTCTTGGTCACATGCACATAAACATATGAGCCAAAAATCTTAAAGTGAGAAACATCCGGTTTCTTACCAGTGAAAGCTTCTTCAAGTGTACTCATGCCAATTACTCTATGAGGACAACAATTTTACACATAAACCGCAGTGTTGCATGCTTCCACCCATAAGTGCATTGGTAGGCCCTGATCATGCAACATCGCTCGTGCAACACCCACAATCGTTCTGTTCTTCCTCTCCGCGACCCCATTTTGCTGTGGGTTATGTGGTTCTATGAGTTCTCTTCGAATTCCTTCTTTGCTACATAAGTCTTTGAATTCGTTCGAGATGTATTCTCTACCATTATCGCTCCGCTCAGCCTTCACTTGATTCCCCAACTCTTTCTCAACAAATGCCTTAAACTCACAAAACTTTGAGAATGTTTGATCCTTCTTCTACATGAAGAAGATCCAACATTTACGAGAAAATTCATCAACAAAAATAACATAATACCTGTGTTTTGCTGTTGAAGAAACCGATAATGGTCCATAGACGTTTGTGTGAACTCTCTCTAGGATCACCAAAGCATGGTTCTCCTTTTCATGAAAGGTGGAATTTACATAGTTCCCCATGATGCAACCCTTGCACTGATATAACTGAGCAAGTGTTCCCATTGGAAGTCTAGTAGATATTTTCTACATGACTTTCAGGGCTCCATGATGAATATGGCCCAATCTCCTGTGCCATTATTCGCCCTCATCTCGGCTCACCACTTTTTCAGCCTTTCCCATCATTACACACAACCTTCTACCTCCAGCTTGTAGAGATTCTTAACTTGAATCCCTATCCTCTTGGCTTGACCTATTGTTTTATGTCGAAGTAAAGCTTTTCCATCGCTGAAAACAATGTCATAGCCTCTGTCCTCCAACATCGCGACTGAGACCAAGTTTTTCTTCAGACCTGGAACATGCTTAACATCTTTCAATTGAAATGGTTTACCTGACTCCCTCTCTAAGGTAATGGTACCAATTCCAGTCACACTGTATCGTCCATCGTCACCCATATCTATATGCATTTGGAGATCTTTCTCCTCCAAGTCACTGAAAAGCTCCTTATCTCCTGTCATGTGGAAGGAAGCACCACTATCAAGATACCACATTGATCCCATTGCGCTTGAAACCAGGGATGCGATAAAAGAGAAATAAAGTTCAAATTGTGAGGTAAGGGCCTCACTAGTTGCAACTCTAGAAACCTTCTTGTTCTTCTTTTTCTATGGGAAGTTAGTGGCGAGATGCCCATGTTTGTGACAATGAAAACACTTCACCTTGGAAAAATACAACTTCTTGCCTTTAGCCTCAGATTTTGAGTGGAATTTATTCCCCTTCCCTTTCCTTGCCTTGGCAGCCAAAGCATAATCCTCTTCGTCATCATGCTTTGATGAAGAGCCGTCTCTGGTGTTTTACCTGAACTCCTCCTGCACTAGATCCGACCACAGTCGTTCCTAATCTGGCAGTTTTTCCTATCCATTGATAGAGTCTTGATAACTGTGCCAAATCTTAGGAAGTCCCAAGAGAGCCAAGCTCACCAAATCATCATTAGCAAGTATGATTCCCAAACTCCCCAGTTCATCTCGACATTGGACAAAATTTGTGAGATACTCTGGAATATTGTTTCCCTTATCCATCTTGATCTTTCTAAGTTTATCCTTCAACACAAATTTCCTATGGTCACTGCTGCTTTGGAAAAGATTTGTCAAAGCCTTCCACATAGCAAATGGAGTGGCTTTCCTATGAAGGATTGAGACAATGTGGTCTCGTATACCTTCCAACAGAATCCTTCTCGTCTTTGCTACATTCTTTTGCCATACGTCAAGTAATGCAGCATCCGTCGAAGTGGGCTTAGGAACATCACTGTCGATGAATTACTTCAAGCCATTATCTTCAAGTACTGCCTCCATCCTGTCCTTCCATGCAGTGTAGTTTGAGATTCCCTCGAGTGCATACTCTAGCCACAAGCCATTGAAAGACATTTCGATGTTTACTCAATTGTCGCGCCAAGAAATTCTTGCAGGAAATTTGAATTGTTTTCACCAACAAACTCAGATACTTCTTCAAAATTTCAATATTCTTTGCTCCGATACCATGTAGAAATTATATGACAATTATGTATTGCATAGATTCTCCTGATCTAACAATTACATGCCACTTTTAAATACAAAATCCTTCTACTAAAATCTTTGTGGAAATTTAATCGCCAATTACAAACACATGAAGAAAGATCAATCACACATAACACATGTTTTTACCAGGAAAGCATAAAGCTAAAAACCCCACTATCATATATTATGTATATATCATGGATCATGAAACAATCTCATACAAAAATCTAATCCAAGAGCTCTCAGTACAATTTACAATCGTCTCACACTGTGGTACAAAAATTGGAAAATACATGCGCCAATTTACTACCTCCTGACAGCCTGCCTCCACTGCGCAATCCCTGCTGATGATAATTCCTGAATGAATGAGATATTGCCTTGCCTTGACTGCGCAATCCTCATTTTCATATCCAATATGTGTGTGGTTTCACGAATGCACCCACTAATGTCACAACTGATAGCCAAACTGTCCCTTTCACCTATCTCTCAAGTGGGTCTACACTGGATCTGATATGCATGTAGTTAACAGTAGTAAATCTTCAGTTGCATGTGAGATCACTCCATGTGAATTAATTTAATATTTAATTTACTGATCTCTAACTAGTGTATCTTTAGTTACAACTAGTCACAACTAGCACAACTAAGTTTAAATCACTTAACTGAGTTAAACTACTTTACAACTCACATAACTACACATCCAACTTTGTTACAACTTCGAATCACTTAGTTACAACTAAGTGCATTTTCATGTCCCACCAACCAACCTTAGAACTCGAAATTCCTTCAGCTAACTGGTTTACCACTTCAGTTAACCGAAATCAAGTGCTTCAAGAGAATAGATTAATATTTATTATTCAATTATTATTAAGAGATAATAATAATCGACATGCATTATATTTTTAGACATGCGATCTATAAATAGATTTCGCACATGCATCTAAAAATAGAACTTCATCTATAAATAGAATTTTCTCACCATTATAAAAATAGACTCCCGCTATAAATAAAATTTTCTCACCATCCTAAAAATAGACATACACCTAAAAATAGCCTGCGGGCCCCACCTAGTGTAGGTGCTTAATTTTCACTAGGATCATCATTTTGTTGAATCTCAACAAACCATCATGGCCGAATTGGGCTTCGCTCTTGAGGGTTGCATTTGATTAAAAAGTGTTGAAAAGTGTAACTAGGATCGGTCTTCATATTGAATATGTAATTTTGCATTTATGTAAATAAGAGGAAAAATATAGTAAAATGTATTTTTGTTGTACTTGCTTCATGGGTTTCATTAGAAAGATTTTATAATAGGTCAATAGACTTCTTCTTGATGTCTATTAGGATTCATCTTGTAGTTATAAATGTAATTATGTGTCATAAATATGAAGAGTCTAGTCATAAAAATGCTCCAAGGCCTTGTCATGTCCACTGTCATTAAACACTGGAATAATTGAACTACATGTTGGCCTAATATAGAGTGATGAAGTCGGCTTACTAGCTAGCTGTATGGTTGGCCTAAAAGAAGGAAAATGTGCCATATATATATCTAGGACCCGCGGCTCATTTGACACTAATAATACTACGGATTTATTTGAAGAAGATTGCGGATACATTTGTGGTTGATGTGGATTTCAGAGAGGATTAAAGTGGGGGTTAAAAGATAGAGTTCAGTGCGGATATATCTGAGATCCTATAGCTAGATAAAATCCGAATAAAGTGTAAGTTAAAAAGGGCAGTAATCAAGTATAAGGTGCATAACTGTTTCATGGATCATTTTGAGGCAGTGAATGCAGATCTGTGTGAAGAAGCTGCTGATAGTAGTATGGTCAATATAGTAATGTATACGCCTGCTATCTAAGTGAGATAATAAGTGTGGATGATTCAGTGAAATAAGAAGCATCGAAGTTAAAAGACTGAAGTCTGATTTAATATTATAAGAATAGAAGGTAGGTAAATTTGTGATTTACCTTCCTATCTTCAGTACAAAAAAATGAAAGCAATATATGTCAAGTGAACATGAAATAAGAAGATGCATGTTGATAACCAAAGACTAAATCAAGGAAGATCTAATTAGAGACCGAATTCTCTAGTGGTGGTGCAAGTCAGTGCAAGTTGGTGCATAAGAGAAGGATCAACGTTGTGAGCATACAAAGAAGCATTGACAAGGTCTTGGAGGAATTCCTAGGTCAAGGGTCAGAGTCTTGGTCATGGTACTTGTCATTTGAAGATCTATAAGAATAATTCCTTACGGGTTTTTCTCTCCAAGAGGGAGAGGTTTTTCCCTGGCTCTAGGAGCCTAATTTTGTGTCTCGTATATTTTGATAATTGACTTGATGAAAGAATAAATAAGCTAAATAAGAGAAGACATAAGTAACTCAAGTAAGCTCACAAGTAATTATCAAGAAGAGAATTTGAATTATTCACCATCCCTCTAAATTCTCAACAAAAAGTTCCAAGGATTTTATTCCTTGTTTATTCTTCCCACAAAGTTCCCAAATCGGCGCACACAGGGAGAACACTTTCCACGGTGACAAAATTCGGCCTTGAATCAGAGAGATGCATCTCGTTGAAGAGAATCCAATCCTCATTTGGATGTCTACTTTGAGCATATTTGACAATCATTTCTATCCACGAGACCACGTCTATTACAAACATTCTATTAAAAATTTGGCTGGCATAATCTATACTTCATTTATCCACTATTAAAATCCGTTCAAGCTTTTCTTCTTGACTCTCATCCCTTTTTCCAAGAGGTTTCCAAAATAGTCGTACATGCCCAATTGAGATTGCTTTACCTAGTTGATTAGCCTTCCTACTGGTACGTGCAAAAGGAGCTCATACTCTTTATTATTTGGATTACCAACACGCATGAGCTCAAGATCTTTAGACCACCAATTCTCCAATTCAATAAGAATTGGTATTATAAAACCACTCTCCTTCATACCTGCAAAGTTCCATATGAGTCATATATACACATTTCCCTTGAGCAAGATCATCCCAACTTTGTCTTGGAAAATGAATCTAGCCCAATGGAGGAATTTGAAAGGAATTCCATTGCTTTCACTGGTGTGCACAGGATTTGCAAGAGATTACACTAAATTTGAAGAGATTACACCATTGTTTTTGCACTGTGTTATTAGCTTGTAAAACAAAATTCAACATTCCCATTAACACAATTAATGTGTTCCATCATGCCATTAAATTATTAATGCGTTCACAACATTTGAGTACCATGTCAACTAGATTGTGCTCAAACTGTGGACCAAATCAGCTCATTCATGGTGTTTTGGACCAAGTTAACCATAAAAACCCATCATTAATTTATTAATATATTCATACTATCTGAAAACAAATTGTGCAAGTTGAAGATTAGATCCACTCAATGAATACACCACCACTTAAATAATTAAAACATTCACATAAGATATTTTAATTCACCCACAGATCCAAGGCAATCACACTTTATTTCTTACTAAACCAACAAACAAATTTCCATCTCATATCTCGCTAAGGCCCCACTGAACATTTTAAAACTTGGGAACCATTCCACTCAGAGCTTTCCTTTTAACGAGATTCAACACTGCTAAGTGGCTTCAACTCCATTAGTTTGCATTAAATGGTAATCATTCAGATTTGTATATGAATCCTTTGAATTGTAAACTTGAAGTGGATGGAAAGAAATATATATTTGAATATTTTTTCCACGCCTGCAAAAATTCATAACTTCTTTTCAATCCATGATTTTGAGAACATATCATGGGAAATATGTAGATATTTTTCATTCTCATTTTAATTCCATTCAGAAAACAAAAGAAATAACTTGAGAGAATACAAGTTGTTGATGACGGTCTTTAATTCTTGAAGGAGATCCCCTTGAATTGATTCATTTCTTGCTTCAAGCTCCCCCTAAAGCCAGGATGGCCTCAATGTTTTTGGTCTTTCTTTCTCCATACCCTGACGTGTTGCTTCTTTTTCAAATATTATTCTATTTTTTTTCCTTCTCCAGATATTTCTTTGAAGACTAGATTCCCTAAGGGCTATATGAAGCAAGCAATATTTGGCTATATTACCCAAGTTATCACAAATATAACATTTGATATGTCCAAGAAATGATGGAAATGACTGCCTTTTACAATGAATAACTTTATGCCCAAATTCATTTCATAAATAACAAGACCTATAACAAACATTTTTGTACGTGGAGAATGATTGGGATGCATTCCCTTGACTGACTACTCGATATATCTCAACACTCAACTACTTCTTTTGGTCGAAAGTTTTTTCATTTTTCTTCTACAATTTACAACAATGTGTCCAAACTTTTGAAAACAAAAACACCTTACATTTCTCATGTTTTTCTTTGGCACAATCTTTCGCTCTTGATTTTGATGTTGGTTTCCTTTATTCTGCTGCTCAAACTTTATGCTTTGGGATATTTAACAACTACCTCATTTTCTTTCTTTAGAATAGAATTAGTTTATTCTAATTCCACTTCTAATTTATCACAATGTCTAACTTAATCCTTCAGCTAATTTCCAGTCTCTGCTTCAGTTATCCTTGTCTTCTCTAACTGATTTTTCAGATTTGAAATTTCTTCCTTGAAAACATATTATTTCTCCTCAAGAATCTGCAGTAATTTATTTATATCTCTATTCTCTAAAGTCAACTGATCAATTAGACTTTATTAAGCTTTTTTTTTCAGCATCAAGGTGTACTAATCTTTTAAATTCATCATCGTCAGATTTCTACATTAGAAACACACCTTCCTCACATCTTGAGGAATCAACTTCAAAACACTTATCATTAACATATTCAATAATCCCAAAATAATCATCACTAAATTGACAAGGAAAATGTCCATGAATGAAAATACTATTTTCCGTATATTTTACACCCAGAATAGGTTCTCCATGTTTTTCAACATTCTTGGTTTGATTGCAACACTTGTTCTTACATGATTTATTCCTCTTGTTCTTATCCATAATCCCACGATCTTTTCTCAAGCGATCAAGCTTCATCGAGAGAACCCTTCTTTGATACCAATTGTTGGAATCTAATCCCACTACTGAGAGGGGGGGGGGGGTGAATCAATAGTGTGAGGATTTTTTTAAAAACTTTTAAAGATTTTTATCGAAACAACCAAGAATCAATAACCCATCAGTTAACATAAGAAATCATATGAAATCACCATGAACAATATCAATCATGCACATAGAGAAATTTTTTTTTTTTTTATTTTATTTTATTTTATTTTATTTTATTTATTTTTTTTTTTTTTTTTTTTTATTCTGGTGGAAAACCCTCTCCAGGGAAAAAAACCACCTAATGATGCTGGTGAGCCCTGGTATTGCACCAAGAGTGCTGCAACTCCCTGGGGCTGCCCTACTTTACTTTATCAACCCGAGGTTCGTACAAACTTGGAGGTGATAGTGCTATATACACAACAAAAGCATTTTGCTCATGTCATCCTCTTCTGCTTTACGAAAGGGTGCTATTTCGTAAACTATGATAAGAACTGGGAAGTAAATTACTGGAAGGAAATGATAGAAAGGAAACTAACTTAAATTTCAGAAAGGAAATGATGGAAATGAAACTAATTTATTTTTCAGAAAGGAAATGATGAAAATGAAACTAATTTTATTTGCAAAAAGGAAATGAAGGAAATGAAACTAATTTAATTTGCAGAAAGGAAATGGAATAAATGAAACTAATTTAATTTTTAGAAAGGAAACGACAGATGGGAAAGTAATTTAAATTTCACTTAACTTGGCTAATCGGCTAAACACACCCTGCCCTATCTATCATGCTCATATTATACAACTATTCATGACCTAATTAAACTTGAAAATGTGTTGCTTGCATTTGGAGGAAAAAGGGCTAAAGATGCCAATGGAAGTCTTAACACATATGACAAGGCTTAGAGGTGGAAAGAGGGGTTTAGAATTCATTAAACCTTATGATATCGAAAAAAATATTTGGAGATAGAGGCTTTGAAAAGTGTGATGGTGAAATTGCAATGGGAGGACAAAAGTGCGATATGCGATATGTGATATTGCAATTCACAATATTGCAAAGCTGGAGGAGTAGCAAAAGTTCTGTTCAAGAGTGGGAGCGAAATGTGATATGCGATGGGGATAGAAACTGCGAAATGCAATTGGTGATAGGAATGACATGGCAGAGTGCTACAGTAATGTTGCAATCGGTGGTTGGGAGCGGTAAGTGTTAACTAAGAGGGAGCGAAATGTGATATGTGATGGGGATAGAAACTGCGAAATGTGATTTGAGATAGGGATTACGTGGTGGAGTGCTACAATAATATCGCAACTGGCACTTGGGAGTGGTAAGTGTTAACAAAGACCAAGTGGAACAAGGATTTGCGATAGAGTGAACTATGGTAGCGAGAGTTTCGAGGAGCAAGGGCGGAGGTCGAATTTTAATGCACTTGTAAGTGTTTTTGGGAATGAGAAGGGTGGCGGCTACAAAGAAGAGGAAAAGGAGGGAATAGAGCGTAACAGAGGTGTTTGGAAGCGTGAAAACATATATGGAAAATGAAGCAGGAAGGCGAGGGTGAAATTTTCCGAAACTTTAATACTGATTCCTGCAAACAAATCTACGGATTCATGCACAGGAAAACAAACAAAAATACATGATAACACAGTGAAATAAAGACTGAAAATGTTATTGCACTCTACTCTAATCTGAGAAGCAGAATCATAACCAGAAAGCATTTTTGGTCTGCGGGAAGGTCTACCCTCCTCGAGCTCTATCGACAGAGATGAGAGGGGAAGGCTGCCTCACAGTTTTATGGAGTTCATCAACTATTCTAGAACGCAGATAAGCAAATTAAATCTACAACATAAAACTATTAACAACAATGAAAATATCATAAATAAAAGTAGCTAAATGACAGAAAGAAAAGAATGAAAACAACAGAGACGCTGAGGCACATGGGTTGGGCCCTAACCCACGAGCCCATATATTTTGAACTAAATCAGTAAAATGGAGTCTGTCTGCTCATTTTAGGAAGAGAATAGCCTCATTACATTTCTGAAAGTTTAATCACCGAGTACAATAATAAAAATCTTAATAGCTTGCAGCAAAAGTTCTGAATCGAATCAAATCCCTTCCTAGCTCTAGCTCTGCTCTATTTATTCTACAGGGCAGCTACCAACAACTCCCTAGAAAATAGTGGTTGAGTCCATTTTGACTCTAAGTAAACCATAGATTGAGTGCACTTCGTCCTCAGTTTGCTTGGCTGCCTTTGATAGTTAAGGAGGGTGGAAAAACCCCTTGAATCTCTCCAAGGTTTCTCTATAATTTCCTGACATCATGCTCATTTATTCTTCAATCTTGATCTTACAGTGGTAAGGAGAAAGTCCCTAAATATCTCCTTCTCCAAATCTGCATAATCTACCCAATATTCTCACAATATTCTACAAAAATAACCAATATTAGGCACAAATATGCAATTACCTTTAAACCTTCCTAAGAACATATTAAAGCATAAGAAAACATTATTAAGTGTAGAAGGAGAGATTTAATATATATTTTATGTGCATAAGGAAGGTTAGATGGGCCTAAGAAATGTTATATGGGCCTTATTTTATGTCTAATTTAGAGGCCCATCATCACCCCCCTAGTGAAGCTGTTGCTCATCCTCTGAGAAACCTATCCATCCTCCCTGCCTTCTTATTCTTCTTGCATGCTGGCTTATTTCGTTTTCTATTTATTGGCCCATGCATTGATCTTCATGCTGATCTTATTTATATTCTTCTTGTGGGTGTTGCATGGAGGTCCTAAGATGCCATAAGAAAATTTGTATTTTCCATGCCAAGAGGTGGTGGGTCCACCTTTTATTTATTTTTTTCTATTTTGTTCTATTTTTTCTTCTTTTTTTCCTTTTTTTTTATTGCATGCAAAATAAACACAGAGTTCTTTTTCTGTTAACTGAGTTCACCCTTGGTTACCCCTTGGCACTCGTCTTCCATTATAATGAATTGTTGACTACCCACTTTCACAAGTCCTTTTTACTTTTATCTTGTTCCTCTTCTTGGTGGAAAACATGAGGCTAGTCACATAGATAAGGCTGAGGTTGCTTTGCTACTGATTTTGGATATATACAAAAAATTTCCTTCTCACACTTTTTAATGTTTTCTTAAGTTAAAATAGATTCTAAGAAAGGGTTAGATGATTGCATACCTGAGCCTTACCATTGATTTGTTTTTGCAGGTGATATTGAAGCTGCTGCTGAAGCTTCTATTGAAGCTGCATGTGGCGATCTGCTTGAGGTCCTTTTGGAGCATTTGAGCACATGAGGAGGAAGTCCAAGTTTGACTACCTTTGACTAAAGTGTTGAACAAATTTTATTTTTGTGCCAACTTGCTGTTTTCTGCTTGAAAAGATGGAGAGCACCTGTATTCATTAGAGAGAGATACATTGAGAAATGCAATTTTTTTTTTAAGGCCTACTAGCTGCCTTAATGAGGTTTTCAATTGGTAGGTCTGCCTAGGCACCTCAAAGGAGGTTTTCACCTAGGATATTTTGTTTTTCTCCTTTTTTTTTCAACCTAATGACCACCTCATGGAGGTTTTCAATCAGTGAGCCAATCTCAAATGCCTCAAAAGAGGTTTTCACCTGATATTTTATTCTTTCCTTTTTTTTCTTTTTTCACTTTCCTTCTCTACTTGAAAAAAAAAACCTTTTTCAGGTATATGAATACTTCCAATAGAGCCATGTACACATAAATATGATAGATAAAATCACGTGCACACTTGGAATATATGCTTTGACATGTACCTAAATATGAGAGATGAATTTCTTTGATTGGGATTATCAAATACTGTTGGAGAAGAGTGTGTTGCTACAACTTTTTGACTGTTTGGAACCATATGTCAATATAGTTGTGATGCCTCTGGTCCACTTGCTGAGTTGTATCACCTTGGATTTCCTCTTATATTATGACATTCAAATCTTCCTCTTTTTGCTGATTGTTCTCTTGAACACATGGAGGAAATTCTGGTAAACATGAGGAAACTTTCTCAACATATGATTTTGATGCTGGCTCTTCATTAAGTGCAACCCTTGATATTTTGATCTCCTCATTTGGATCTTCTTCTTCTTGATGTTTTCCTTTAATGACATTAAGAAAATCTCTTCTTTGATATACCTTTCTTGAACTAAGATGAATACCATCTCGATCAAGAGGAGATGTTTGGAAGTGTTGTACCTCAACATTGTAAGTGAGCTGAGATACTTCATTGTATGGGTTTGGAAATGGTGGTACAAGTAGTTTAGAGGGGGAAAATATATGAGATGGATGTGGTTGAGGGCTTGGTTGTGGTGGAGGTGGATGGTAAGGATAGCATGGAGTTGGGTATGGAGGATATGGAGGGAAACATTGAGGATATTTTTGATTTTCCCAATAAGGTCCTTGCCAACCATGTTTCCAAGATTGGTTTTGGGGTTGAGATGGCCAAGGTTTCCAAGGAGGGAGTGTGTCCCAATTAGTTGAAGATGGATGTGAATAAGCTTGAAATTGTGAAGTGGGTCCTTGCATCATATCAAGTTGACTAGGCTGCCAGGGTCTCCTTGGAGCTACATAACATAGCTACTTTGGGGATTTCCTTGCTCCACTGTTTTCTTGGTAAAATTCTTTAAACATGGGGAATGATGGAAAACATTTAGTAGCATATGATTCTGCAAGGATAACAAAAATATCAACATCTTATTTTTTCTCATTTTTCATTCTTAACATTTCTACTTGTTCACTTAGATTGCTAAGAATTCCTGTTTTAAAGTTGTCAAGAAAATTTCGAAGTTCATCTTGCCTTACCAATGTTGACGTAGATTTACTTACTATTTCCCTTCCTCTTGATATGGGCTTGCATGTTTCACAAATTTCTTCAAATGACAATTGGTATACATCTTCTCCACTCATGAGATTAAGGAGAACAATCCACTCATCCCTAATTGCTCTAATTAAGAGGGTCTTTAGTGTGTCAAATCCTAAATGATGAAAAATTTCCCTCTTAACATTAAACATGAACCTATCTATGAGATACTCAAGGCTGTTATCCTCTTTTTGATTCATTCTAAAAATTTCTTCTTTAAGATCATGGTTTTTATATTTTCCTAGAAATATATTTTGCATATCATTCCATGATTTTATTGAATTAGTACCTAGACTCATGAACCATTTAAGAGTTTTATCCTTCAAAGTTGCAGGAAACAATATTATTTTTTGAGTGTGTGATAAGTAGCCATAAGATCTACAAAGTATCTCAATTTCAAAGAGAAATGTTTCCGGATCCTTTGTCCTCATACCATGGAAGTTGGGAAGGAAATATGGAGGGATGTTCTTCATATGTACACTGATGTCCATATCTTGAATGGGAAACCCAATAATATCTTCTTCATTGTCATCATATCCATCCATATCTTCTACATTCAAAAGTATGGTGATGTGGTTCTTACTGCACCACATGGTCAAGTGGGTGGGTTGGTATTGGAGAAGTATTTTTAAAATTTTTCTGAGTATCCCTACTCCTATGAGGCATGAAAATCATATTTTTTTTGTATTTTTCAATAATTTGGAAACAACATGAAAAAGGAAAGAAGAAAATAATGCTAAAACAGAATCAAAGCATCTACTAGACACCTCCTCGGCAACATCACCAAATAGTGGTGAGCCCTGGTATTTCACCAAGACTGCTGCAACTCCCAAGGGCTGCTACCCTACTTTACTTTATCAACCTGAGGTTCATACAAACCGTTGGGAAAAATACTGAGAGGGGGGGGGGGGGGGTGAATCAGTATTTAGAGCTTACTGAAAATATTTTAACTTTTTCTTTACAGAATTCCATACGCGACTTTAATGAACCCAACTCGCATATACACACACATATAATAAAATAAACTAGCGTATACTGATATAATTTTGCAGATTAGAAGAAATTTTCAGGAACAATCTTTAAGTCAGTTTACCAGTCATGCATCTGTTAGATAACCAGTAATTATGTGCAAGACAGAAGTATAAATCATCACACAAGAGAAACACACGTGAACACCAATTTTTAAGTTGGAAACCCAATTCAAGAGAAAACCACCCTTGCTATCATCTCTGTCTTCAATATTTATTATATGGATTTTTTTTTAAAATATTGTATTGATGCAAACTCATATTAGTATGAAGTCATCTACCTGCAGAAAGCTACAACCTTCTCTCATTTTCCAATTGCTACTGGAAGGGAGCTACAACCCCCTAATCTCGTTTACCAGCCACTATCGGAAGGGCGCTTCAACCCCTTGATCAGAACACCAGCTTCTACTGGCAGGAAGCTTCTACTTCCATAATGAAGGCTTCAACCCTCAGAACCACTACAGACCACATTTCATCAATTTTCATACTGGATCAAACAACATCAACACAACTCTTCATAAACATCAACAACCATAAAATTTACCCAATACTTCAATCAGAACAGTGAGACCACTATAACCAGAACTTAGAAATAACCCAGACTTCAAAATAAATATGTAGATAAAAACTCAACCCTGGACATTCATCAACTTAAAATGCATACGCTACTTCGATTCACTCAACCCACGTGTATATGCGCTTTCCTTCACACAAACCTGCGTATAGCTCTGTGAAAACTGTTTCTCAGAATGTAATTAGTCTCAGATACAGATTTGAGGCTTTCAGTCAGATATCTTTAGAAATGTAGAACCCTTCATCAGTTAGTCACAATCAACCATGTTTATTCTTTCATTGATCAGATTTGTACATAATCAACTTAGCAACATATACAGTATTCAGACAACCCAGATCTACAAGAAGAATTCATTGACAGATAACAGACAAATAGTAGGAATAACAGAAAAACCTATGCAATAAGCTTCAGAAAACCCTAACTGCCATACGCGCCTTTTCTGAAGCAAACCCACGTATATACGTGCTAGTGTATAGATATGTAAATATAAACTTTGCAGAATGACCCAGATCCATAGAAATTGCTCAGATTTCTTTACTTGACTTCAAAAAAGTTGCGCCAGGTCATAGATGTAATCATCTCTTCAATGGATCACATAAGAGCATAGTCATTTCAGATCTAGAGATCCTAAACCATCATTGTATCCATGGGTGCATCATAGATTTAGATCTATCAATTAAAAACAGAGTTAATCCCATGCAGATATACCTCAGAGAAATTTATTTAGTCACAACCCTTACTGATGCACACCTCGCACTATGATCTTCTTCTCCTTATATAGATTTAGCCTTTACCAATACCATGAGTCGAAACCACACAACTGGTGATGGTATTCTTGGACGGAATCAAATGGACAATACAACACTCAAAATTATGGGCTAATATCATGGTAATTCCTCTTGGTATCATGATTTTAGAGCGCAAAAGGCATACACGACTTGGATCATTCTTATCCGCGTGTATACGCGACTTCTTGTCATAAAAACTGCATATATACTTATTCTGAATGTATACACAGGTTACCTTCATAAAATTAGCGTATACATTGCTTTCATACGCAGGTTGTCTTCATTAAACCTGCGTATACATTGAGAAATATTTCCTGTTTCATTTCTCTTGCACTTACTAAAATTCCTTTCTCTGTCACATCTGAACTGACCTGTAGAAACAACATTTTACATCTTTAACAACTTATCAAAAGGCAACTCATCAAGTAGGTTTCCATCAAGGAAAACTTCATCAAGTAGGTTTCCATCAAGGACAACTTCATCAAGTAGGTTGCCATCAAGGACAACATATTGCTTCATATTGCCAACAATCTCCCCCTTTGGACTTGATAGCAACCATGATGGTGTTTGATTACCACAATAGATAAATACATTAATCATAACCATTATTCAACCACCAAAATACTCTCCCCCTTTGACATCAAGTGCAAAGGGTGGATCAAAACCAAAACAAGGTTTCTCTTTCCTTGTAGAAATATGAGCTCTGAAGATCTGATGTGCACTCAATTTACCATGCTCCCCCTGAGTTCATGTTGAATCTTCAAACATATTTTTTAATGAAGTACATGACTCTATAACTCAACCGAGTATGACCTTTCCAACCACCAAGGACTCATACTTACATCAATGATCCAACCAAGTGGAATTACATATTTGACTCAACTACCCAACCAAGTGGGTTTACAAATTCAAACAAGTCCTTACATGACTGAATATAGAAATTTTTACACCATAGGTCTCAACATGACCTTTCCATCAAATTACAGATATGAATATTTATGAGCAAAACCAAAGAATCTCAAACATGAGATCATAGCACAACAACCAATCAGAATGCCAACAATTCATCCTTTTCCACAAGACAAGTGCTCCCCTTTAGCTTGTGCATCTTGAACACCTTCAAAAAAAAAATCATCAAAGCATCTTCATCAAGGAAAAAAAATATCAGAGAATGATACTGAAATATGAGTATTGGAACAACAACAGAGATTACCCAACAACACCACAACTATTCTGAAATGCTGACCCAAAGAATTTCTGTTAGCAAAACCCATACGCGGATTTATGCACCGAAACTCGCGTATATACACGATTTGCCTTTATGAAACCCGCGTACCGAATTTAATCTTCTGAAATCAAGAAGATCTGATCTGAGAGGCAGATACAACTTCCAACTTATGTCTGAGATATTCGAATGCTTCCCTGGGAAGAGGTTTAGTAAATATATCAGCAACCTCTTCTTTGGAGGGAACATACTCCAATTTAGCCTTTTGTTCAAGCACTTGTTCACGTAGGAAGTGATATTTGATAGGAATGTGCTTGGTATTGGAATGCATAACAAGATTCTTTGAGATACTAATGACACTTGTATTATCACAAAAAATGGAGATGGGAGGTGAACATTTGATTTGAATGTCTTTTAAAGTCTGCATCATCCAAAGTAGCTCTGTGCAACATGATGCAACAACCACATATTCTGCTTCTGCTGTAGATAAGGCAATAGAAATTTGTTTCTTGTTGAACCAAGATACCAATCGGGGCCCCATATAGAATGCACCACCACTAGTGCTTTTTCGATCATCAATATTTCCAGCCCAATCTGCATTTGTGTAAGCATGAAGAGTGAGATCAACATTCTTTGGATACCATAGACCAAAGTCTTGAGTCCCTTGTACATATTTGAATATTATTTTTACAGATTTAAGGTGAGACTCTTTTGGATTAGATTGGAATCATCCAGCAATCCCAACTGCATGCATAATGTCAGGTCTTGTCCCAGTTAGATAAATTAGACTTCCAATCATGGATCTGTATTCTGGTTGATTCACCGTGGGAGAATCATCATGAGAATTGAGGTTAGACCCAGTTACCATTGGTGTACTTATAGGTTTGCAGTCTTCCATCCCATACTTCTTCAACATTTTTTTAAGATATTTTGCTTGTGATAAAAATATGCCATCTATTGCTTGTTGCACTTGTAAGCCAAGAAATTTTTTTAGTTCCCTAAGCAAAGACATTTCAAATTCTTTCTGCATAACAGAAGCAAATTTCTGACTCATGGACTCTTCTTTACTCCCAAAAATGATGTCATCAACATATACAACTACAATCAATAGTTTATCATTTTCAGTTTTTGTGTATAAGTTGCTATTAATAGATCCCTTTGAAAAACCTTGTTGACGAAGATAATTTTCAAGACGATAGTGCCATGCCCTTGGAGCTTGTTTGAGACCATATAAAGCCTTTTTAAGTTTACAAGCAAGTTTTTCATCATTTCCCAAAATGAATCCTTCTGGTTGTTCTATATAAACTTCTCCTTCTAGATCACTTGAGGAAAGCAGATTTAACATCCATTTGATAAAATTTGAATTGTTGATAGCTTGAAAAGGCAAGAAACATTCTTATGTCTTCAAGTCTAGATACAAGAGAAAATGTTTCTTCGAAGTCTATACCTTCTTGTTGAGCATACCCTTTACAAACAAGTCTAGCTTTGTTTCTAATAACATCTCCATTTTCATTTAACTTGTTTTTAAATATCCAGTTTGTTCCAATAACATTTTTATCATGAGGTCTTGGAACTAATTCACAAGTGTGATTATTTTCAATCTGATCAAGTTCTTCATTCATGGCTTGAATCCAACATTCATCTTTGCTATATTGATTGAAATTTTGTGGTTCAATAGTAGATAGAAATGCCAGATATCTAGGAGATCCTACAAGAGTTCTTCTTGTTTGGACACCTGATCCCTTTTCTCCCAAAATTTGAGATTCTGGATGATTCTTTTGAACATACCTGGATGGAGCTTTTTCAGATAGATCATCTTTTGTTGCTTCATAGGGTTCCCCTTCCATGTTGTTTCTATTTGATGTAGGAGGATATACATCATCATCATCTTCATTTGTTGTTGTTATTTCCCTTTTAGGAGCTGAGAGAGACTCATCAATTACAACATCAATGCATTCAAAAATCTTCCGAAGTCTTTTATTGTAACATTTATATGCTTTACTTATAGAAGAATAGCCAAGAAATATTCCTTCATCTGCTCTAGGTTCAAACATACCAAGTTTTTCATCATTGTTCTTGATAAAACATTTGCTTCCAAAAACTCTAAAATGCTTTATAGTTGGAAGATTACCATACCAGAGCTCATAAGGAGTTTTATCACTGTTCACATGAACATGAGCCTTGTTAAGAATATTTACTGCAATATGTGCTGCTTCTCCCCAAAAGGTATCAGGTGTTCCAAAATCATCAAGCATAGCACAGGCCATTTGTTTCACTGTTCTATTCATTCTTTCAGCCACACCATTATGTTGTGGGGTTCCAGCTATAGAAAAGTGTCTTTTTATGCCATGTTGTTCACAAAAATCAAAGAATTCATCTGATATATATTCCCCTCCTCGATTAGATCTAAGACATTTGATTTTTAGATCTAATTCATTTTCAACTAGAGCTTTGAAGATCTGAAAATTTTCAAATGCTTCATCTTTGTGTTTTAGTAACCCAATCCAACACATTCTAGAGAAGTAATCAATAAATATAATTTATTATTGTTCTCCACGGGGTGAATTTTTCCTCATAGGTCCACATAAGTCAGTATGTATGAGTTCAAGATGCTTACTTGCTAATCCTTATTTGGCATTGAATTGCACTCTAGTTTGCTTACCGAATTGGCAAGATTTTCATATGATATTTTCAGGCAGAGTGATGCTGGGAAGATCACGAACAACTTTGAGTCTGCTAGATTTGCTGATTTGAGAGAAGATCAAGTGCCCCAATATTCTACGCCATAAATAGTTTTCTAAATATTTACCCAAGTAACATTGTTCTTTGCAACCTTTCAATACATACATATTGCTTGGTGTTCTAGTTCTTTTTATTATTGTTTTTCCTGTGTCAAGTTCACGTACCACATGTTCTTTGGATCTAAAGACAACTTCATTTCCTTGATCACACATTTGACTTACACTCAATAGGTTATGTTTTAATCCATCCACATACATAACATTGTTAGCTTTTACCTTTTCTTTTAGAAAACCAGAACCTTTTCCTTTGATGATAGCAGGAGTATCATTTCCAAAGGTGACATTCTTTTCCTTTTCTAGAGCATTGTATGAAAGGAGTTTATTTTTATCACTTGTCATGTGTTTTTAACATCCACTATCAATGTACCACTAATTTTCTTCCCCTTCTACGAATAAGGCTATGCCACAATTCTAAATCTGTAAGTCCTTCTTTCTCCATATCTTGGAATTTGAAGGTACATGCTCTTTTGGTTGAAGTTTTCTCCTGCATTCAGATTCTCCATGACCATATTTATTGCAATAAGCACATTCAATTTCATTTTGAAGAGGTGAAAAGTTGTTATAAGTATTATTTTTTATTCCAGTCTCATTTCTTTGCTTTCTTGCTTCTCTGGTAATGATGGTTTTGTATGCAACACATTGAACAACTTTATGACCAAAATTATGACATGAGAAACATTGCCCATTAAAGAAGAAATTTCTGTGATCACGAAACCTTCTATTTGTGTTTACCTGTTGATTGGTAATTATCTAATTGATATTTTTGCTATTTTTTTTTTGTACTAAAGTGGTCATGCTTTACCTGTGAAGTTTCTTTGTTCTCTTGCTGAGTGACGGAATGTTGTAGGCTAGCTTTAGCTACATTTAGATAGCTTGGTGCTGAAGACTGAGAGGATTCTACGATATATCCAAGACCCGTCTTTACAAAAGGAGAGCATTGAACCTTGACAATTTCATCTAAGGTTTCAGTTCCTTTAGCAAATCTAAGATTTAAATTTTTCACTTTCTCAATTTCCTTTCTTAGACTTACTATTTCACATTCTAATTTCTCATTGTGATTCTCCTTTTCTATAAGCTGATTCTTTAGAGTATCTATGGAAATTTTGTTTTCTTCCAAACATATTTTGAGCTGATTAATTTCTTCAAGAAAATCATTTTCTTCTAGAGCATCCATAAAGGTATCTTTAGCCTCACTAGAGTCTTTTTCAAAAGCCATGAGTAGTCTAACACCTTGATCATATTATCCTTCTTCACTATTTGATAGCCCATCACTATCTTCATGAGTATAATAAATTTTTCTATTGATAGACCGATTCTTATTTCCTTTTGCCACTTCCTTTCATTTTTCATGTTTTTCTTTATGGGGACACTTAGTAGCATAATGACCAACTCTTCCACAGGAAAATAATTTAAAAGGAAGCTTACCTCTGAACCTTCCAGTGCCAAGTTGTAGCTTCTTTACAAAATTGATCTCTTCTTCTTCTGAAACATACCCTGATCCTTCTTGTTCTTCTACTTCTTTTCCTTTTGCATCAGCTCTAAAGACAACTTATTTGACTTCAGATGGACCTCATTTTCTTATTTCACAAGCAATAAAAATACCATGAAGTTGAAATTATTCTCCTTATATAGATTTAGCCTTTACCAATACCATGAGTCAAAACCACACAACTGGTGATGGTATTCTTGGACGGAATCAAATGGACAATACAACACTAAAAAATGTGGGCTAATACCATGGTAATGCCTCTTGGTATCATAATTTTAGAGCGCAAAAGGCATTCACGACTTGGATCGTTCTTATCGACGTGTATACGTGACTTCTTTTCATAAAAATTGCATATATACTTATTTTGAATGTATACGCGGGTTACCTTCATAAAATTAGCGTATACATTTCTTTCATACGCGAGTTGCCTTCATTATACCTGCGTATACATTGAGAAATATTTCCTGTTTCATTTCTCTTGCACTTACTGAAATTCCTTTCTCTGCCACATATGAATTGACCTTAGAATTTTTTTTTTACATCTTTAACACATAGGTTGCTTATCAAAAGGCAACTCATCAAGTAGGTTTCCATCAAGGACAACTTCATCAAGTAGGTTGCCATCAAGGACAACTTCATCAAGTAGGTTGCCATCAAGGACAACATATTGCATCATATTGCCAACACAAACTTGGGGCTGACAGTGCTATGTACACAACATATGCATTCTACTCATTTCATCCTCTTCCACTCTACGAAAGGGTACTACTTCTAGGGCTTCTCGGTGAATTCTGTCACACTTCCATGAAACTAAAATAAATTACAGAAAGGAAACTAAAGTAAATCATTGAAAAGAAATGACAGGAAAGGAAAATAATTCTAACCACACTTAATAGGCCAAACAACTAAACACACTCTACTTATCCTATGATCTATCTACAATGCTACCATGCTTCTAACCATGCAACTATTCATGATATAACTAAACTTGAAAAAGTGTTGCTTGCAATTTGGAGGAAAAAGGGATAAAGACACTAATGGAAGGCTTAACATATGTGACAAGGCTTAGAGGTGGAAAGAGGGGTTTAGACTTCATTAAAGCTTATGATATTGCGAAAATTATTTGGAGAGGGAGGCTTTGAAAAGTGCGATGGAAGAATTGCAATGGGAGGACAAAAGTGTGATATGTGATATGCGATATCACAATTCACAATATCGCAAAGCTGGAGGAGTAGTGGAAGTGCTGTTCGGGAGTGGGAGAGAAATGCGATATGCGATGGGGATAGAAATTGAGAAATGCAAAATGCGATGGGTATAGAAACTATGAAATGTGATTTGCGATAGGGATGATGTGGCAGAGTGGTACAATAATGTCTCAATTGGCGGTTGGGAGCGGTAAATGTTACCGAAGCGGGAGCGAAATGCAATATGTGATGGGGATAGAAACTGTGAAATGGGATTTGTTATAGGGATAATGTGGTAGAGTGAATTTTTTTTAAATTTTTAAAGATTTTTATCGAAACAACCAAGAATCAATAACCCATCAGTTAACATAAGAAATCGTATGAAATCACCATGAAAAATATCAATCATCCACATAAGAGAACACACTTTTTTCTAGTGGAAAACCCTCTCTATGGAAAAAAAACACCCAATGCTGCTTCTAAATTCTTCTATTAAGCGAAATATATTTTACATGGAGTAGCTAGCACCCATTAGCTAGAATAATTGACTCCTACAATAGTGTACTATCATCCATCAGTTGAGAAGTACCTACTCACTTGACTCTGCAGATAAACATTTATTGGAAGCCTCCACCACCAACAAGCCTTTCCCAACATCCATTGGACTATCCAACCACCATTGGATTGATATTATCCTCCTCTAATCATTGTGTGCTAGTCTCTATAAGAACGAAGTATCTATGCCTCCAATAGATCATCAATGCTAACAATTTCTGAAGCAGAAAGGCCGAGATTTTTGAAGTAGGAGGGCATAGACTATTGTAGAAGGAGGGTCGAAAGTTTGAAGTTAAAATAGAAGGAGCCAATAACCATGATTGCAGAGACAATTGTGGGAGGAACTGGTATGATGGATGGAGTAAATCTATTTCTTTAGTCAAAGGATCAAGTGTGTCTTAACCTAATTTAATCTACTAGAGAAAGAGTTGACTGGGTTTTCTCCTTCACAATGATTTTTCCCTGGATGTGCACTTACATATTGTGTTCTTGTCTTTGTGATCTTCATGTTGGAATTTGTTTGATGAAAGGAACACTAACATAATCAACATATAATTTCACAAGTAAATGTAAAGATAATAGAAATCAAATTGAAGGATCTAACTCACATAATCCTCTATATTTCTAAATAAAGGAGAGGTATTGGACCTCATTTGATTCACACAAGTAATTTAGTATCTTCAGAAATTATGAGGAAAATTTAGAGCGAGAAAGTGGTGAAGGATAGCGAGGAAAGAAAGAAGGTTTATTTGTTTGGCTTGTGCATCAATTATTTGTTTGGAAATCTCGCAAGTATGGGAATAAAACTATCTCTGTTCAAATTTTGAGGTAGAGAAGAGCAAAAAATTGAGTTATAGAGAGAAGCATTGTTGTTTGGGTGGTTAGCCTATCACTTGGTGACTTGTCTTCATCAAATTTCTTGGAAGTATTCCTTGAATTTCTATAAGAAGAAAAGTTTTTGGGTTTTTCCCCTGTGGAGGGGTTTTGCCCTGTTTTGGAGCCTATTTCTTGTGTTCTTGTTTGCATTGCGATCTTTGTTATTGGCATTGCATCTATGATGAAAACAAATAATAATGATGATGATGAACTAACATTATATCACAAGAATTTTCAATACAAAAAGAGAAATTATTATAAAAGAAACCCTATTTCTGTTTTCCCTAGTTTTTATCAACATCTATGGTCTTGGAGGATTTTCAATGTATAAATAAAAAATTACTTGAAATTAAATGCAATGAAAAACTAAATCACACACCTGGTAGCCAAGTGCTTGGTGGGATAAGTTTGAGTAATAATTCTATGAGTTTTTTTTGTTTTTTTTTTTCGCGTATATGAATCCAACTGTAGTTAATATTTCAAATCTAGATATGCGAATTAAGGTTCCTGCAAAACAAAGGAAGGATGAGAAGTTAGATGCGATGAATAATTAATAAAATAGAATAAAAATCATACCAGTGCTTTATGCTCAATTAATAGAGTATGAATTTCTCCTACTTCCTTGCATGAAAAATGACAATTTATGGCATTTCATTCAAATAAAAACACAATTGTCAAAGAAAGACAAATACTAAATGATTTGTTTTCATGAAAAAGTTGTTATTTATTATAAAATTTTATGTAACTTCTACTCAGCCAAGACATACAATAAAAATATCAATTTTTTTTTTTGTCTCACCTAAACCCTTAACATTTTGATTTCTTTGCTTTAGATAGTTATTCCACTTCAATATCCGAATTGAAACTAGCTGTCCTACACATATTCATGAGATCAATGAGGCAAAATTAGATTAAATTTGACTAAATATTAAAATTAATTGCTTGATTAAATAATAATTAAAAAAATTGAATGCACGAATACCTGAATGAGCTCCTCTTGGTTTTGAGAATAAATTGTTGGAGTAGTTAATCTTGGAGCAAAACCCCTCCACTCGACGAAGCAACAAAAAATTCAACATTGGCTTTGTTATTGCTATTTTGGATTGAGGGTGTTTTCCCCCAGGATGATCCAAATCCTACTTTATTATCTACTGAATAGGGCCAAACACGTGAATTTGGAAGCTATCATGGCCTCCCCTCCCCGGCCCCATTACATCACTCTCAATTCGCCAATACCCAATATTTATACCATATAGGAAATAGTTGAAAGAAAGACATTAAGATACATAAAAAAACAAATAGAAAACATTCATTCATTCATTCGTAAATCCAAAAAATATTTCATATGAATAAATTTTATCATAAAAATATGTTTACATAATATGAAACAACATCATGTACATAAAGAGACATATAACAATTATCATTAATGTATAGCATTCATTCATTCATTTATTAATCATAGACACAAAATACTTCATCTCAAAACGTTTTATCATCAAAAATATGTTTTCATAATATGGTACATGATGTTTCTAATGATATAACTACTACAACCATTTATTTTTCTTTTTATTATTTTTTATGGCCTGGTCGTGTACTCATGACCTTGTCGAGGCTACCACAAGAGGGGTGGATCATTAACTGTAACAAAAAAGAAATGTTAAATTGACATATTTTGTTATTATTCATTAATAAAAATAACATTATAGTTTTCTTTACCTCGTGCACTAGTGGACACCGTAATTTAAAAAATGAAACAATTACCACAATATCAAACTTAAAAGTGTAATTTTGTAGATACTTCTCATATAGAGCGTCGATACTGCTCAAGAGAACCAATATTGCCTCCCATATTCACCTGTAGCGTGTATGAAATCTATGCAGGAGTATGTTTAGAATTCATAGATGCCCCAAATGCTAATGGTGAAGATAGGAGACATTATTGGCTCTCTTGGTCAATATTGACGCTTTGTATGATAAGTATATGCAGAATTGTACTTTTCCATTTTGATATTGTGGTAATTGTTTCATTTTTAAAGTTTTGAAGACCAGTTAGGTTTTGTTAACGCCTATCATTTTAAATTTTTAAACAAGAATCACTAATGGATTGTGGAGATGATACAATGGTTGAGCGTTGTATTTTACAAGAAGAGGAAAAAAAGGAAATATGGAGATTATAATATGGAAAATATGAAACAAAATCATTCTACTATGGAGATTCTAATATAGACAATATGGATACCTAAATGATCTCCTGTTGGTTTTGAGAAAAATTTCTGGAGTAGTTTAATCTTGGTTGAGCAAACCTCCTTCCACCTCACGAAACATTAGTGAAGTCAACATTGAATTTGTTGGATTGAGGGTGTTTTTATCCAAGATTATACAAATCCTAATTTATTCTCTACTGAACATGGCAAACCATGTGAAGGTGGAAACTCTTATCCCCCCCCCGCCCCACCACATCACTATCAATTCCCTAGTACCCAATCTATCTACTATATAGGAAATAGTAGAAATAAAGACATTAAGATACATAAACAAACAAATAGCAAACATTATTTCATTCGTGAATCCACAAAATATTTCGTCTCAATAAATTTTATCATTAAAAATATGTTTACATAATATGAAACAACATCATGTACATAAAGAGACATATAGAATTTATTCATTAACATATAGCTTTCATTCCTTCATAAATCTACAAAATATTTCAGCTCAATAAATTTTATCATAAAAATTATGTTTACATAATATGAAACAATGTCATGTACATAAAAATACATATAAAAATTATTCATTAACATATAATTTTCATTCATTCATTTATTCGTAAATCCACAAAATATTTCATCTCAATAATTTTTATCATAAAAAATAT
Source organism: Pinus albicaulis (assembly GCA_034641835.2). Lineage (NCBI taxonomy): Eukaryota > Viridiplantae > Streptophyta > Pinopsida > Pinales > Pinaceae > Pinus > Pinus albicaulis. The sequence goes on along the minus strand of CM076584.1, from coordinate 799,515,427 downwards.
GTTTACATAATATTAAACAATATCATGTACATAAAGATACATACAACAATTATTCATTAACATATCACTTCATTCATTGAATCATTCGTCCGTAAATCCACAAAATATTTCATCTCAATAAATTTTATCATAAAAAACATGTTTACATAATATGAAACAATGTCATGCACATAAAGAGGCATTTAACTATTATTCATTAACATATAACTTTCATTCATTTTGTTAGCACTGAAAATGTTAATGGTGTAATCGCCATTGTATTACTGTTTTCAAATTTTTATTGTGTCCTAGTCAATGTCCAAAGTTTCAGTCATTCCCAATAAAAGTTAAAAGAGTCCCAACATCAAGGTATTTTTTAAGTGAATATGTGTCATAGTTTTTTAGAGTCCTAAAATAAGTTAAAATCTTTATTTTGACTTATGTTAGTGTTGAAGGTTAGTTGTTGCTTTGGTAATAAATTTGTAGTCATCTGGTCTGGAATAATAGCTACCTTTGTTGCAAATTATTTGTCAAAATAATAATACAGTAAAGGGCAACTATTTTTCAGAAATGGAAGTCATATATTCCGCACAGTGAAAAGCACAACTATTTCACTGAGATTTTGGTTATCTCAGTAAAGAGGCTACATGTAAATAGGTAATCAATTTTTGAAGCAGGAAAATTAAGGCTTCATGGCAACTAGAGTTCTTTAAAAGAAAATCATAGCTCTCAGAAAATAGACTGACCAACAGAGCGGGAGATCCAGAGAAGAGCAGCAAAGAATTTTTAAAGGGAATTCACTAGAAATTAAACTAAGGAATGAAGCGAAGGAGAATAATCACGTGCAGAATGAGCGGACGACCATGATCCAATCGCAGATCCGAAAGGGAAGAAACCGACGACTCAGATTAAAGCGCAAATGGAGCGAATTCACAGATCACATTTTTCAAAGTTTACCATTAAGGTGATCACATGGTATGTTAAGTGATTTGAGATGCGATGAGGCGCTGAAGGGTGAGCAAGGAAGACCGTCAGATCTGAGCACAGATCAACGATGGAGATTAAAGCGCACATGGAGCGATTTCACAAATCATAGTTTTTAAAGTTTATCATTAAGGCTTCACATGGTATGTTAACTGATTCGCGATGCGATGAGGCGAGGGACACATATCAGCGTAGCGCACCAGCATGATTTCAAAAATTGCAGAGTTTACAGTTTAGCTATTATCAGTGTAAAGTTAAATTTGTGGGCGACTGATTTTCAATTGCTTCCTATTGGTCAACTGGTTGTGGGGACCAAGAACCACGGTTTCGTGTGTAATGCATGTTAAAATGTAGTTTTGTGCTGCATTAATATTTTTATAAGGAAGAAAGCATGACACGAAGAAAGCACATGCAATGATAAGGTGGAAGAGTGGAAGCTTAGTGGGATGAATTGGCTCTGGATTTTGAATCATTTCAAAGAAATGTGTCATTGTTCCTTGTCGTAATTGCAGGCACAAAATTAGAGAAGAGAGCTCAGTGAACACTCTGTTAAGCCCCTATATTAATAGTGTAGCCCCTTATTATGTTAGTGTAGCCCCCCTTATTGTTATCATTGTACCCCTGTAACCCCCATATTGTTATTATTGTGCCCTTACATTATTATTGTTAGGTCGGCTAGGATTACATTGTGGCCCCATGGACTCCTATATATAGAAAAAAGGTTTTTTCATTTGTATCATCCAAGAATTGTTCATTTATGTAATGTATTGGAGGTTGCCCCCTTGAAGTGGCTTATTTCTAAGGCGTTGATATCTTTTTTCTTCTATTTTTGGAGCTGGTTACACAACACACTCACCCTGAGGCCTCTATGTATGATACAGGTAAAAAAAAAACTAATCCTCCAGCATGCAGTCTCAGGTTTCAAAGCAAGCAGTCTCAGGTTTTGTGGACAACATTGCAACTAGATTTCAACAGTTGTATTCATGAGTAGTGTAGTTTTCAAAAATGAGGAAATGAAGAAAGGTAAATAGGTCAGAGACTGCTAACACAAGATTTGTGGATGCACAGGAAAAATCACAATTCAAATCTGTAGGTTGGTATAAATTCCTCGAGAATTTTTTTGTGGAGAACGTGGCACTAGCTCTAGCTTTCGGTGAGTCTTTCGATGGCGAAAGGGTCAGGTTAGGCAGAAAAAAATTCAGCATTTCCGAGGCTATCATTGCCAATGCAACCCAGACTTCTGCAACCGGTGAACATTGGTTTAAAATCAAAGCATTTCCTGAAGAAGTAAGTTCCTAACTTAAGCCCATATATGCTCATATTAAATGGAATTCAACTGCTCATATTTCTTGTTTCAAAGCTGAGTGGCAGCCTATTATTACCTCAGTTCAGAAATACATCACATGCGAAGGGGGATTTTCTTTTGTTCATCGTTATCATTTGAGATTCCTGAGTCACATCTTAGGAGAAAAACCTCTGAACCTACCCTATTTTCTATATAAATATTTGCTTAAAATGTCCCTCAAACTATATAAAAGTCTAAACTATTCCTTGCATAACTTGTATCATAGAGGGCTGATTAAAATCTTAGTTGTCTATCATCTCAGAAAGAAGAAAATTACTTGGGATAGATTTTTAAGAGAGGAAGGGTTTGGCAGTATTAATTCCAAAAGAAAGGTAGGGAGGCCAAAGAAGAAGGATATCCATGAGAAAACTAGTGCTACCCCTATTTCACATAGTTCACCATCTTCTCCTAAGAAGCCTATGTCAATGAATAAAATACAAATTACCTCCTCTTCACTAAGCTAACCTAAGAAGAAAATTTTCATGGCAGAAGAACCAATGGAAGTCAACCCTAGTATTTTTTCACCTAAGAGTGTTTTCTCACTAGTGGAAGTCAACCCTGGTATGAAAAGTTCAAGCTAGATTCCAAGTCATATCATCAAGTGAAGTCAAACAGTGGCACATCTCTCACTGAGTCCACCCTCTCACAAGTTTTTCTTTCTCTCAAGAAAGGAAAACAAAAAATGACAGGGAATACCATATAAGTAGAGCCTACTTTGGCTAAATTATTATCCTCCATGTGTTCTTCGATCAAGAAGAGGAAGAAAATGAGATACATTCTTATTCCTCATTTGAAGACAATAGCGATCCTGATTACAAAAAATCAGAATTTGAGGAGACAGAGTCTAGTAAATTTATACATGGAGGAAAGAGGTCCAAATTCATTCTTGATCCCTATGTCAAAAGACCTCATACTAGGCCAAGAAACAAAGTCAGGCTAAACAACAAGCTGATTGCCAATCCTAAACTGAGGGATGAAATTATCAACATTGAAGGAAGCCCAAAAGACAAATTTGAAAAGAAGAAGAAAGCTCAGTCAAAGATCCAAGCACAGAATAAGAGGTATGATAAAAGGGTGACTAAAGAAGAAGACATAAGAATATTTTCTTCTATTCTGGACCTTTGATGAATGAAAAACATGGCTGACTTGGAGGAAAATTTTGGGTAAATGTTCCATGTTTTCCAGTTATTGCTACCTTTTCTGTGAAAGTAGCAATTACTTTGAAATATTTTAATGTAATGGAAATGGGATACTTTTGTTTTGAATCATGATGGTGACATTAAACAGATAAAGTGGAGAGGTTATTCAGTTGCAATGGATGCTGCCAGGTGTCTTATATCCAGCTTTCTTTGAAATATCATGTTTCTATTTTTCACATTTAAAAGGAGAAAACCACAAGTCATTCCCACCATTTTTGCACTTTTTGCTGAAGATTGGTTGCACTAAAACAAAAGAGTGGTCTTCTAATAGGATGCCACCTCAAACAACCATTTTAGAGTGACAACCCTCATGGTTCCTTAATGATGTTTTTAATATATCACTTTGTAATTAAGATTAAGGGATAAACCTTATCTCTTGCATGAGGTTGTAATGAATTTTGAAACAAATTTACCTTTTTCTGTAGAAGATGATAGTATCATATTTTGTATATATATGAAAAACTGATAGGAATTCAGGGTTGGTTGGTGGTTATAGAATTTGGTCTTATATGGTCTGTAATATTTTTTGTGAATGAAATGGAATGATACTATTGAGGACTTATTACCAATTTGTTGTGTGTATTGTCTACTTTACTTGTGCTTCCATATCTCCTTTCTTCCAGTTCCAGTTTGTAAATCATCATATTGTTATGTGTTTTTGTTAGTCTCTTAAGCATCTTATGTGTTTTATCAGTTATTGTTAGTCTCACACAGTGAGAATTCCTGATAAATATATGTTATAACAGTGGAAGAGCATCACTCATGATAGTTATTCTTCATGATATTTCAATGAGAATATTGTCAGACTAGAAATAGCTTTCTCTCAATGGAATATTGTCAAACTGATTCTTTTGTGAATTTATACTAAATGCAGTAGATTTATGTTTTACAAACCTACTGATTCTTCTCTAATCTCACAGTTTTCTCTCCTCATAGACTACAAACTTGCACCTTGCTACCACATCAGATTCCAATACCCTATTTAGTAGAACTATGGATTTGACCGAAATCTCTCTTCAGTGAATCAAAGTTTATACCATCTTCCAATCCTATAAAACAAAACATTAAAATTGCCTTAGAGTTTAAGATGTGTCTGGTCAGACACTTGCAGCAGTCCAAGTGTTGATTCCAACGCCAACATCTTTTGGTGCGTCTGCCGGGAGCCAAAGGCCTTGTAATAAAGTATTCTCTTGATTCTATTGTTATGAATTGATGATAATTAGTTCTTGATGGTGAAAAAGAATCAGTGACCTAAAGAAGACTGAAATTTTTTTCACCTAGTTACTCCACAAAGAGGAAGAGGGGTTTCAAGACCTCCTTCTACAAGGAGGAATCAAAGATATTCAACTATGACTTTAATTATTGACCCAGAGAAAATTATCAAAGATGCAAAAGGAAAACAGAGATCAGTAGAAGCCACATCTCAGTCAGTGAAGAAGGTACACAAAAAGTACGTTCCAAAGAAAAAGGTACCTCTATCTACTTTAGAATCTAAAGAGGTTTTAGTTTCAAAAAATTCTGCTGAAAAATCTCAAGTTGAAGCTACTCCTCCAGAAAATAAAGTGGATATTTTTAACCTAGGCTCAACTGGAGGTTTTTATTACTCATCACCTAGTAAATTTGAAAAAAGTACTATTATAGTTAAAGAAGGAGAAACTGAATTTCTAAGTGTTGAAAAAAAGTCAGAAGTGTTTGTACTGACTGAAGGGGAATTAGAACAAGTATTGGCTAATGCACCTTTCCTTGATAGGGATATTTTGACTGAAGAATATTTCAAGACTATTTTAAATTTCCTTCAGACTCATCCTGAATACCAGTCTCTTGTCACCCCTCAGCAAAAATATTTTCCTTTATCTGCAAATCTAGCTGTTGGGTCATCATCCTCTCATCCTCTTGAAGAGACTATACTTGCAGGTCTTACTTTTAATTTATATGATTTCCTTTCTGAACAAAATAAAGCTGAGTTAACTCCATCCCCTCAAGAGACAACTTTAGATTCTGATTCTTCTACTGAAGGAGAAGTCAAGACATCCTCTGTTCATCTTTTTGAAAACCCACTCTTCTCAGTTCCAAAGCCTAAAAAACCAGCTCAAGACCCCCAATTTTTTGCTATCCTAAATTAGAATTAGAATTCACCAATTGTAATTCCTATTTCTCAAACAACTACATCAATTTTACATCAACAAAATATGGCTCAGCCTACTCTTAAAAGGATGAAGCAGATAGTGGCTACGAGATATGTGCTACTTGTTCTCCCTCAACACATGCATGCACTTCCCCAAGGAGATTACTTGAAATATCTTCCAAAATACACTAGGGAGGGAGAAGGAGTTTCTGCTGAAGAACATTTAGTGGCTTTATATAGTTATGATGACAATCAGAATATCGAACATGAAGATGTCTGGTCAAGACTCTTTGTTTAGAGCTTGGATGGTGAAGCTAGAAAATGGTTTAGAAGTTTGGCTCCAAATTCAATTACATGAATTGATGAATTAGAAGAGGTATTTGTGAAGCATTGGGGTGATAGGAAAGACTATGTCTATTATCTTACTGAATTTGGAACTCCAAAGAAGAAAGCAGATGAGTCTTTAGCCGATTTTACTAAGAGGTTTAATAATATTTATCAGAAAATTCATGAAGAGATTAAACCTATTGAAACCAAAACTATGATAAATTTTGCAAATGCTTTAGATTTTGAGTTTTCCTTATGGTTGAGGGCTAAAAAAGCACATGCACTGAAAAATATGCAAGAGGTTGCAATTGGAGTGCAGTCTAATCTCATGCCTTCTAATAAATTAAAAATGGAGGAAGAAAAGGCAGTAAAAGAAAAAAAGAAGATGAAATAAGAAAAAAATTCATCTTCCAAGTCTCTTTCAGTAGAAGAAAATATCGATCAAATATACAATTTGATCAAGGAACTCGCCTCTAAGATGTCAAAATTAGAGGTAGAAAATAAACCAGCTTCTAGGGCCAATCAAAATGAAGCTAATTAAATAAGGCTCCCTTCAGGAGGCCTTTTCAACCTCAACAAATCTTACAATGCCCAAGGAGGAATGCTGATGATCAAAATGTTCAACCTCCTTTGAATAATTTTGCTGAAGAAGAACAATAAGGAAATGAGGAAGAAAATGAAGAAATAAAACATGTGGGAGAAACTTCACAGTCAACATGTTTGACATTGCAGGAATATGAAGATAGATCAAGAATTTGTATATTTTCTGATGATATGAATGCTCAAATTTATGCACATAATGATAAAAAATAGCAAGAAGTTCAAAACATAAATTATCCTTTGAGGTCAAAAGGTCTTGTTCAGTAGCCTCAACAAAAATCAGATTCAGATAAACAAGCTGCTAAACAGAAGGCCAAGGTAAATGAGGTTCCTCCACCTCAAAGTTTTGCCCCAATTGTTAAAATTACTGCAAAAAATAAGGAATTAGTTCCAATTTATTTTAGTTTCAAATATGAATTGAATAAAATCAAAATTCCAGTCACACTACTGGAGTTATTGAAAAATCCAGCATATAAAGAGTCTTTTAAGGGTCTGCTGCAACCTCCTCTCGCTCTTGATTCAGTCAACCTTGAGGATGAGCATCCAAATATTTATCTAGGCTGTCATGTCCAAGACCAAAATGATGATAATTCACCGCCTTTTTACCTTTCACTTAACATACATGAAAATTTGCTACATAATTGTCAGTTAGATTCTGGAGCTTCCTACAATCTTATGCCAAAGAAAGTGATGGATGAATTGGGATTAGAGATCACCAAGAAATACCATGAAATTTACACTTTTGACTCCAAAAAATTCAAGTGTCTAGGAGTGATTAAGGATTTGGTTGTTTCCCTTACCCAGTTGCCTATGAAGAGCTTAGTGATGGACATTGTGGTTGCTGTCATTCCTTCTAGATTTGGGATGTTACTTTCCAGGTATTGGTCTAAGAAATTGGGAGGTACCCTTCAGATGGACATGTCATATGCTACCATACTAGTATTTGGAGGGGGATTCAGAAGGCTGTATAGGGAAACTCAAATGGCCTATATCATTAGTGATCAGCAAAATCCATCAAACCATCCCATATATGCTGAAGAAAAGGAGTTGGGGTCATCAATTATGCACCTTGCTGCTGATGATAATGATTTCCGGCCCGAATTAAGTGAAAAAAACACTTTCAAGGTGAAAATGACTAGCATTCAGAAGAAGGACAGATCTGGAAATTGTACTTTAACGGAGCCTCTTCAAGAAAAGGATCGGGAGTCGGCGTAGTCCTCATTTATCCTACTCAGAAAAAGGTGATCATATCATACAAACTACTATTTACTACCACTAACAACACTGCTGAGTATGAAGCACTTATGCTGGGTATGAAGGCAACGAAAGATTTGGGAGTAGAACAACTAATTTCCTTTGGTGATTCAGAGTTGGTGATTAAGCAGGTGAGAAAAAATTACCAATTGAAAAATTCCAAATTGAATTATAGGGATGAAGTCTGGGATTTGATTAAGCATTACTTTTCAACATTTAATATAAATTTTTTCGCTAGAGAAGAAAATCAAACTGCTGATTCACTAGCAATTGCTGCTAGTAATTTCAAAGTTCATCTAGATGTCAAGGCAGTCTATGATGTTCAATTAAGAAAAAATACCTTCAATTCCTGATAACAACAAGCATTGAAAAGTATTTGAGGATTACAGAAAGATTCAGAATTTTTTAGAGTGTGTAGAAGAGTTTGCAGACATATAAATTGATGATGAGCAGGTGATTGTTGAAAACCAAAATAGCAACCCTTTTAATAAAACTATGGATGGGAAAAACATTATAGATCTGAAAACTAACTTTATTCCTAAGGGTTTAGTTACTTTAGAAAGACTGTTTTAGAATAATGATGTTTTTCTCAAACCTGATAGCAAGGTTGAGGGAGAGAGTACAATAGAATGTATTATTGGTACATAAGATCAACCAAAATTAGTTAAAGTGTCCAAATTCCTTCCTCTGGAAACCAAAACAAAATATTTAAACTTCTGAAGGAATTTTCTGAAAATTTTGCATGGTCTTATAGTGAGTTGAAAACTTATGACAAGAGCATAACGGAGCACAATATCCCTTTGAAAACATATGCAAAGCCTGTAGCACAAAAAATCAGACACATCAATCCCATGCTGCTCCCAATCATTGAGAAATAAATAAAAATATTATGTGAAGAAAATATTTTTCCGCCTTTGAGATTTTCTAACTGTGTAGCTAATTTAGTCCCAGTCTGGAAAAAAAATGGAGAAATAAGAATTTGTGTTGATTTTCGCAACCTGAACCGGTGTTCATTGAAAGATAACTATCCACTACCCAAGATGGATTATATCTTGCAGAATGTTGTAGGATCCAAAATGTTGTCAATGATTGATGGCTTTTTAGGCTATAATTAGATTTCAGTTGACAGGCAAGACAGAGAAAAGACAACATTTACCACACCATGGGGCACATCCATGTAAAACAAAATGCTATTTCGTCTGATGAATACAGGCGCAACCTTTTAAAGGGAAATGGATATTGGCTTTGTGGGAGAAAAGAACAGATTTTTGGTTATATATTTGGATGAAATCAAAGTATATTCAAAATATGATGAATATCACTTGAAACATTTGAAACAAGTTTTTGACAAATGCAGAAAGTTTGGTTTGTCCTTAAACACAAAAAAGTCATCTTTCACTATCCAAGAAGGTAAGTTATTGGGACATATTGTAACAGAAAATGGAATCTGTATTGATCCAGGAAGAGTAGAAGCTATTCAGAAGATTGTTTTGCCAAGAAATAAAAAGGAATTGCAATAATTTTTATGGAAAATAATTTTTCTGAGGCGTTTTGTTCCAAACTTTGCAGAGCTGATCAAACATAGAAATGTTTTGTTGAAAAAAGATGCAGAATTTAAGTGGCGAGATGAAGCAAATAATTTTTTTTTAGCAATTAAATCTGCCTTGATTGAAGCTCCAGTCTTAATAAGTCCTGACTTTGAAAATAATTTTCTGATTTTTTCATATGCTTCAGAAGAAACAATTGTAGCTGTCTTATTACAGAAGAATAAGGAAGGTTTAGAGCAACCAATTTCAATTTTCAGTTGAACTTTAAGGGATGCTAAATTAAAGTACAACTTGACTAAAAAATAAGCATATGCGCTAGTTAAGGCTTTGAAGACTTTTTGAGTTTATGTACTGCATTAAAAAATAATTGCTTTTGTGCCCAATATCACTGTTAAAGATGTGTTGCTGCAACTAGATATCGATGGAAGGAGAGGACAATGGCTGACCAAGATTCTGGAATTTTATGTTGAAATCAAACCAACTAAATTGATAGAGGGCCAGCGCTTGGCTCACTTGATGGCTGAATTTAACTGCAAAGCTTTAAATCTGAATGTGGAGGAAAATTAAGGAGAATATGGAGAAGGTATTGCTATTTATCCTGAAATATTTAATTCAGATTGGTACAAGGATATAGTTTACTTCTTGTTAAATTTCAATTGTCCACTTGAAATGGATAAATCTGAAAGACGAGCTTTTAAATTTAGAGCTGTGAAGTATTGCATTTTGGAAGAACAGCTTTACTGGAAGGATCCTGTGGCAGTCTTGTTAAGATGTTTAGATGAAGCATAATCCCTGGAGATTATGAAAGAGATAAATGCAGGAGAGCCACTGCAAATAAAATCTTAAGAGCTGGATATTATTGGCCAGCTCTTTTCTATGATGTATTTTCCAAAGTTAGGAGCAGTGTCGAATGTCAGAAATTTTCTGGTAAACATAAATTGCTACCATTGTCTCTCATTCCTATTTCAGTAGATGTTCCTTTCCAGCAGTGGGGGCTAGACTTCATCAGTGAAATTCATCCACCTTCATTAGGACAACATAGATGGATTCTCACATCTACAAACTATTTTACTAAATGGATTGAAGCTGTACCAACGAGGAATGCTATTGATACAGTAATTATCAAAATTTTGTTGGAAAATATTATGTCAAGATTCGGTTGTCCACATAAATTAGTAACTGATAATGCAATGGCCTTTAAGTCCACCGAGATGTAATTTTTTTTTCATCAATATGGGATCGAATTGACTCATTCCACGCCTTATTATCCTCAAGGTAATGGATTGGCTGAGTCATCCAATAAAATTTTGGTGAGGATTATTAAGAAAATGCTGCCTGAAAATAAAAGGAATTGGGACACTCAGCTGATACATGCTCTGTGGGCAGAGAGAGTAAGTGGTAAAAAATCAATTGGAATGTCTCAATTTCAGCTTGTATATGGTATTGATGCTGTAATTCCTTTGCAATTAGCTCTTCCTATGATGAATTTCCTACAAGATGAAGTTGATCATGAAAACCCAGTCCAAAGGAGAATGCTACAGTTGATAGAGGCACACCAAATCAAAGAATCATTGTTGGAAAAAGTTCAGAAGTATCAGGCTAAAGTCAAATATGTTTTTTGATAAAAGAGAAAATCAACAGTCATTTCAGGAGAATGATTTGGTGCTGCGTTGGGATTCAAGGAGAAAATACCATGAAAAACATGGTAAGTTCGACAATCTGTGGTTTGGGCCATTTAGAATTGCTAAAGTTTTGGAGAATAATACTTTTCTACTCAAACATCTGGATGATGATCAACTGACTAGGCCCCGTCAATGGTCATTTTCTTAAAACTTTTTTTATTTAGTAAGTCAAATGAGTCACTCCATTGTAAATGTCCAGTGTGATGTGTCAATAAAATCCATGCCAAATGGTACTTATGTCTGTATATATGGCCAATCATGAGTCTAGTATGTAAATGGTCAATCCTAGTCCTTATTTTCAAGAAGTCTTCTAAGTTTCAAGAGTTTTTGAGGCACTGAGTCTATAGTCCTTGAAGCCTAATAGGGAGGACTTCATCCCCAATAGGAGCCACTGTTAGCACTGAAATTTTTTAATGATGTAATCGCCATTGTATTACTGTTTTCAAATTTTTATTTTTTCCTAGTCCATGTCCAAAGTTTCAGTCATTCCTAATAAAATTTAAAAGAGTACCAACATCAAGGTATTTTTTAAGTGAATAGGTGTCATAGTGTTTTAGAGTCATAAAATAAGTTAAAATATCTATTTTGACTTATTTTAGTGTTGAAGGTTAGTCATTTCTTTGGTAATAAAGTTGCAGTCATCTGGTCTAGAATAATAACTACCTTTATTGCAAATTCATTGTCAAAGCATTAATACAGTAAATGGAAACTATTTTTCAGAAATGGAAGTCATATACTCCACACTGTGAAAATCACAACTATTTCACTGAGATTTTGGTTATCTCAGTAAAGAGGCTACAGGTAAATAGGTAATAAAATTGTGAAGTAGACAAATTAAGGCTTCGTGGCAACCAGAGTTCTTTAAAAGCAAAGCGCAACTTGCAGAAAACAGATTGATCAACAGAGCGGGAGATCCAGAGAAGAGCAACAGAGAATGTTTAAAGGGAGGGTGCCATAAATTAAACTAAGCAATGAAGCGAAGGAGAATAACTACGTGCGGAATGAGCGGATGACCATGATCCAATCATAGATCCGAAAGGGAAGAAACATACGGCTCAGATTAAAGCGCAAATGGAACGACTTCGTAGATCGCAGTTTTTAAAGTTTACCATTAAGGCGATCGCGTGGTATGTTAAGAAATTTGTGATGCGATGAGGCACTGAAGGGTGAGCAAGGAAGACCATTAGATCTGGGTGTAGATAGCCGGTGAAGATTAAAGCGCAGATGGAGCGATTTCACAAATCACAGTTTTTAAAGTTTATCGTCAAAGCTTTGCATGGTATGTTAATTGATTCGCAATATGATGAGGCAAGGGACACGTGTAGGCATAGCGCACTAGCGCAATTTCGCAAATAGCAGAGTTTACGGTTAAGCTGTTATCAGTGTAAAGTTAAATTTGCGGGTGGCCAATTTGCGATTGATTCCTATTGGTCAACTAATTGTGGGGCCCAAGAACCACGGTTTCGTGTGTAATGCATGTTAAAATTTAGTTTTGTGCTACATTAAGATTTATACAAGGAAGAAAGCATGACATGAAGAAAGCACATGTAATGATAAGGTGGAAGCGTGGAAGCTTAGTGGGATGACTTGGCACTGGATTTTGAATCATTTCAAAAAAACGTGTCGTTGTTCCTTGTCATAATTTTAGGCATGAAATTAGAGAAGAGAGCTTAGTGAAAAATCAACCTGAGGCCTCTGTGTATGATATAGTTAAACAAAAACTAATCCTCCAGCAAGTAGTCTCAGGTTTCAAAGCAAGCAGTCTCAGGTTTCATGGACATCATTGAAACTAGATTTCAACAGTTGTATTCGTGATTAGTGTAGCTGTCAGAAAATGGGGAAAGGAGAAAAGGTAAATATGTCAGAGCCTGCTAACACAAGATTTGTGGACGCACAGGAAAAATCACAATTCAAATCTGCAGGTTGGTATAAATTCCTCCAGAAGTTTTCTGGGTAGAACTTGGCACTGGCTCAAGCTTTCGCTGAGTCTTTTGATGGCGAAAGGGTCAGTTTAGGTAGAAAAAAATTCATCATTTCTGAGGCTATCATAGCCCTTGTAACCCAGAATTCTGCAACCGGTGAACGTTGGTTTAAAAGCAAAGTGCTTCCTGAAGAAGTAAGTTCCTTCCTTAAGCTTGAATATGATCTTATGAAATGGAATTCAACTGCTCATATTTCTTGTTTCAAAGCCGAGTGGCACCCTATTATTACCTCAATTGAGAAATACATCAATGCGAAGGGATATTTTCTTCTGTTCATCGTTATTAGTTGAGATTCCTGACTCACATCTCAGGAGAAAAACCTCTGAACCTACCCTATTTTATATATAAATATTTGCTTAAAATGTCCCTCAAACTACAAAAAAGTCCAAACTATTCCTTGCATAACTTGTATCACAGAGGGCTGATTAAAATCTTAGTTTTCTATCATCTTAGAAAGAAGAAAACTACTTGGGATAGATTTTTAAGAGAGGAAGGGTTTGGCAGTATTAACTCTAGAAGAAAGGTAGGGAGGCCAAAGAAGAAGGATATCCATGAGCAAACCATTGCTGCCCCTATTTCACATAGTTCACCATCTTCTCCTAAGAAGCCTATGTCAAAGAATAAAAAAGAAATTGCCTCCTCTTCATGAAGCCAACCTAAGTAGAAACTTTTCATGGAAGAAGAACCAGTGGAAGTAAACCCTGGTATGAAAATTTCAAGCCAGATTCCTGAGTCATCTCATCAAGTGCAGTCAAACAGTGGCACATCTCTCACTGAGTCCACCCTCTCACAAGTTTTTCTTTCTCTCAAGAAAGGCAAACAAAAAATGACAGAGCCTACCATAGAAGTAGAGCTTACTTTGGTTAAATTAGTATCCTCCATGTGTTCTTCGATCAAGAGGAGGAAGAAAACTGAGATACATTCTTATTCATCATTTGAAGACAATAACGATCTCGATTACACAGAATCAGAAGCTGGGGAGATAGAGTCTAGTAAATTTATACATGGAGGAAAGAGGTCCAACTTCATTCCTGATCCCTATGTCAAAAGACCTCATACTAGACCAAGAAACAAACTCAGGCTAAACATCAAGCTGATTGCCAATCCTAAACTGAGGGATGAAATTATCAACATTGAAGAAAGCCCAGAAGACAAATTTGAAAAGAAGAAGAAAGCTCAGTCAAAGAGACAAGCACAGAAAAAAAGGTCCGATAAAAGGGTGACTAAAGCAGAAGCCATAAGAATCTTTGCTTATATTTTGGACCTTTGATGAATGAAAAATAGAGCTCACTTGGAGGAAAATTTTGGGTATATGTTCCATGTTTTCCGGTTATTGCTACCTTTTCTATGAAAGTAGTAATTACTTTGAAATATATGCATGTAGTGGAAATGGGCTACTTTTGTTTTGAATCATGATGGTGACATGAAATAGATAAAGTGGAGAGGTTATTCAGTTGCAATGGATGCTGCCATGTGTCTTATATCCAACTTTCTCCGAAATATCATGTTTTTGTTTTGCACATTTAAAAGGAGACAACCACACGTCATTCCCACTATTTTTGCACTTTTTACTGAATATTTGTTGCACTAAAACAGAAGAGTGGTTTTCGAATAGGCTTCCACCTCACACAACCATTTCGGAGTGAGAACCCTCATGGTGCCTTGATGATGTTTTTAATATATCACTTTGTAATTAAGATTAAGGGATAAGCCTTACCTCTTGTATGAGGTTGTAATGACTTTTGAAGCAGATTTACCTTTTTCTGTGGAAGATGACAATATCATATTTTTTAGATATATGCCAAACTGATAGGAAGTCAGGGTTGGTTGGTGGTTATAGAATTTTGACTTATATGATCTGTAATTTTTTTTGTGAATGAAATGGAATGATACTATTGAGTACTTATTACCAATTTGCTGTGTGTATTGTCTACTTTACTTGTGTTTCCATATCTCCTTTCTTCCAGTTCCAGTTTGCAAATCATAATACTGTTATGTGTTTTTGTTAGTCTCTTAAGCATGTTATGTGTTTTATCAGTTCTTGTTAGTCTCACACAGTGAGAATTCTTGATAAAATATATGTTATAAAAGTGGAAGAACATCACTCATGATAATTATTCTTCATGATATTGCAGTGAGAATCTTGTTAGACTAGAAATAGCTTTCTCTTAATGGAATATTGTCAAACTGCTTTTTTGGTGAATTTCTACTAAATGCAGTAGATTTCTGTTTTACAAACCTACGGACTCTTCTCTCATCTCACAATTTCCTCTCCTCATAGACTACAAACTTACACCTTGCTACCACATCAGATTCCAATACCTTCTTTAGTAGAAATGTGGATTTGACCGAAATATCTCTTCAATGAATTAGAGTTTATACCATCTTCCAATCCTATAAAACAAAACATCAAAATTTCATTAGAGTTCAAGATGTGTCTGGTCAGGCACTTGCTGTAGTCCAAGTGCTAATTCCAATGCCAACACATTTATACATAAATTGACAAAATATTTCTTCTCAATAAATTTTATGATTAAACAACTTCATGTACATAAAGAGACACACAACAATTATTCATTAACATATAACATTCATTCGTAAATCCAAAAAATATTTCATTTCAATAAATTTTATCAGAAAAATATGTTTACATAATATGAAACAATGTCATGTACATAAAGAGACATATATCAATTATTCATTAAAATATGACATTCATTCATTACTCATTGATAGAAAATACTTAGGGGTTTAAGGGAGTAGATAAGAGGGGTTTGTATAAAATATTTAGGGAAGATTATAGTCGATGATGCTTTTAGATTCTTAAAATGAGAAATTTAATAGCATTGGAAAATTAATAATTGTGCATTTATCCTTCAATATATTAGGTCTCATACAAATGACGTGCATGAGCATTGTTTTTGAAACTAGGCATCTGAATTATTGCACCATTTCAAAAATCCAGAAACAAATATTGATCATTATTAAAGACTAAAATTCACTTTCTGAACAAGGTATCCGATTTAAGTTTGAAAACACATTGTTAATAGATTAGACCTAGTTTGAAAACTATAGTCACTGTATGTGAATAGGAAAAAGAGGTCGTGCACATACATATATAAGATTCGAAGTCTGAACATGACTATAAAAGCCGAGACCTATGTTCAATTCATAGATATTAATGATTAATATTGGATAAATATTGACATATGTGTATGTACGTGTGTTATGAGCATGAGACTTCTAATATTGATCAAATTAAGAAAATAAAGAATATTAATAACCTACAGGAGCCCATACCTATGAGGAAATGTTTGTAAGATATTTTGAATATGGATTGAGGACAATAAAATACCTTCATTAAACGTATACTAATTAACCTAGAATTAGTGTGCCACTTGAAGCTAGAGATCCGTGCAAATAGTGGAAGGCTACAAGTCTTATAAATTTCCAGAATTTGAATAGAACCTTAGAGAAATATTATGACATTCATTGATTATTGGGATAAAGAATGAGACGAGTTGATACACCATCGCATGAAGCATGGAGATTAGTCTCAATATAGACTAGTCGACACTATTGGAATGGCTTCTATATTAATTTCCACTATATTTATTCTTTTATTTTATACAATGCTGAGTCAGATCTTCCTACTGAAATAGAAGCTCCTGAAATGGAAGTCATAAACAAAACCACGGTTAAAATTGAAGAAATCTCTGAAAACAAAGAAACACCAGATGACCGAGAAATACCTAAAAAAACTAAACAACTAGCTCCTGTCAGAAAATACGTTAAAACAATTGATGAAGATTATGAACATGAAATTCTATGGCATTTAGAGTTTGATGGCTCAGTAAACAGACTGGGGGCAGGAGCTGGGATTTGGTTACACAATGTAGAGAACAATCATGGAGAGGGTCATGCTTATAGGTTAAATTTCAAATGCACTAACAACATGGCAGAGTATGAAGCTCTTTTATTGGGGCTTAAACATGTCAAGAAGTTAGGAGGCATTAGAGTATCAATTATAGGCGACTCTGAATTAATCATCCAACAGATTAAAGGAGAATGTGCAACAAAGGACATGAGACTGAAACAATACCGAGAGACAGTTGTAGAGATTCTCAACACATTTCTACAAGCCCAACTTGCCAAAATTCCCAGGAAACAAAACTTGCATGCTCACGGTTTAGCAATGTTTGCTAGTACATGCAAGTTGCCTTTTGATCCTAATCATCAGTTTTCAGCTGAGATAAGGCACAGGCCTGCAATACCAGACAATCTTTTGAATTGGAAAGTATTTGTGAATAACAATCAAATCAATAATTTTTTGACACTTCAGAATGAGTTTTCTAACTGTAATATAGATGAAGACATAACTGTTGATAAATTTGATCAAGAAAAAGAACAAAAAGTAGAAATTTCAATAGAAAATGCAATTCATATGCTGCATCCAACCACGTTCACTGAAAAAGACATGAAAAATTTGAAACACATGGAATTTGATGAGATCATAGATGAAACAGAAATCATCAATTTAAAAGATAATCAATTACCCAAAGGATTAACACCTTTGGAAGATCTATTCGACTCAAATGATATTCCATTCAGACCTAAAATGGAACCTGTTAAAGCCGATATGGAGGAATGCAACTTAGGAACACCAGAACATCCAAAAATTGTTAAGTTGTCCAAATCTCTTCCAAAAGATCAGAAGGTAAAATATGTTGAACTATTAAAAGAATTCCAGGATGTCTTTGCCTGGAGTTATGAAGACCTCAAATCTTATGATACATCCATCATTCAACATACCATACCTTTGAAACCAGACCAAAAACCTTTCAAACAAAAGCTTAGGAGAATTAATCCTGTTTTATTACCCTCAATTGAAAAAGAAATCAAAAGAATGTTTGAAGCAGGGATTATAGCTCCTATCAGATTTTCAGAATGGGTCTCTAACCTGGTACCAACAAGAAAAAAGACAGGAGAAATCAGACTGTGTGTCGATTTAAGGAATTTGAATAAAGTTTCTTTAAAAGAAAACTATCCTCTGCCGAAAATGGATCACATTCTGCAAAGGGTAGTGGGATCTTCGAGAATATCACTACTGGATGGATTTTCAGGGTACAACCAGATTCTGGTTCATCCTGATGATCAGGATAAAACAGCATTTACCACACCATGGGGTACGTTTAAATATGTCAAAATTCCATTTGGGCTCAAAAATGCAGGAGCTACATTTCAAAGAGCAATGGACATTGCTTTTGCTAAAGAAATACATGATTTTCTGGTCATTTACTTAGATGATTTGACTGTTTTCTCTAAAACGGATCAAGAACATTTAGATCACCTAAGGCAAGTATTTATAAAGTGCAGAAAATATGGAATTTCTTTAAACCCTAAGAAGTCATTGTTTGGTTTGGAAGAAGGAAAGCTTTTAGGACATATCATTTCTAAAGATGGCATTAGGATTGATCCGGAAAGAATTCAAGCAATTTTGCAAATACCCCACCCCAGAAACATAAAAGAATTGCAAGCATTTATAGGAAAAATCAACTTCTTGAGAAGATTTATTTCTAGTCTAGCAGAGTTACTTAGATTAATGACTAACATGTTGAGGAAAGATTCAAGCATTGACTGGACTGTAGAAGCCAAACAATCATTCGAGGAAATTAAAATGGCTTTAACAAGGACACCAGTTCTGACCAGTCCTAAATTTGATAGAGACTTTATTATTTTTTCATTTGCTTCTGAACATACTGTTGCAGTTGTTTTACTTCAAAAAGATGACCAAGGGTGTGAAAAGCCAATAGCATTTTTTAGTAAAGCACTAAGGGATGCATCTCTAAAATACAATATTATGGAAAAACAGGCTTTTGCATTGGTAAAAGCAATCAAAGATTTCAGAGTTTACATATTATATTCTCATGTGATAGCTTATGTGCCTAATGCGGTAGTTAAAGATATTTTGACTCAAGATGGCATTGAAGGTAAACGAGGTAAGTGGATAGCTACCATTTTGGAATATGATATTGAGATTAAACCAACCAAACTGATAAAAGGCCAAGGTCTAGCACAACTTATGACAGAAACCAATTGCCAAGCCTTAGATATCAATGAACTGGATAACGAGTAGGAGATGGCGACTCCTCAGATCAGTCAAGCTTTCTTAGATTCACCCTGGTATACTGATATAATTCATGTTTTATTAAACCTGCAAGCTCCTCCAGGGTTGTCCAGAACCAAGCAAATATTTTTAAAAATGACATCTTTGAAATATTGTATTTTAGATAGCACTTTATTTTGGAAAAATCATGAAGGAATTTTGTTGAATTGTCTCTTAAAAGATGAAGCTGATAAAGTGCTTAATGAATTTCATGCAGGGGATTGTGGAGGACATCTCTACTGGAAATCTACTGCAGACAAGATCTTAAGGGCTGGTTTTTACTGGCCAACATTATTTTCTGATGTAAAGAAATTTGTAACAAGTTGTCACAAATGTCAAATATTTGAGGGTAAAAGAAAGTTGTTACCTCTACCTTTAAAACCAGTTTCCACGGAAAGACCCTTTCAACAATGGGGATTAGATTTTATTGGAGAAATTCACCCCCCGTCTTCAGGGCAACATAGATGGATTTTAACTGCTACAGACTATTTCACCAAATGGATTGAAGCCATCCCATGCAGACAGTCCAATGATTCTGTAATCATAGGGTTTCTTGAAACCAACATACTTTCAAGATTTGGATGTCCAGAAAAGATTATAACAGACAATGCTGCTGCATTTAAATCAAAGAAAATGATTAGTTTCTGCCATAAATATCATATTACTTTAGGCCATTCCACGGCCTATTACCCCCAGGGTAATGGACTAGTAGAATCCTCCAATAAGAGTTTGATCAATATCATTAAGAAATTGTTGGAGGAAAATAAAAAGAACTGGCATAAGAAACTGACCTATGCATTATGGGCAGACAGACTTACAACCAAGAAATCCATTGGGACTAGTCCATATGAGTTAGTTTATGGTCTCGAAGCAAGATTCCCATCATCTTTAGGAATCTCTGTCATGAAATTACTTCAGGAGGCTCAAGTGGAGCCAAATGACATTCAAAGAAGAATTAATCAAACAATCCACCTGCAACAAACCAGAGAAGAGGTATACCAAAGATCACAAGTCTTACGGGAAAAGCTAAAGAAAATGTTTGATAAAAGGACTAAAGCAGAGGATTTTCAGTTAGGGGACAAGGTCCTAAGATGGGATTCTAGAAGAGAAGAAAAAGGAAAACATGGGAAGTTTGATTTCTTGTGGAAAGGGCCTTATATCATTCATGCCTTGTAGGGAAACAACACTTACTTTTTGAAGGACTTGGACAATTCAGAAGTTGAAGAAGGACCAGTCAATGGTCGAATGCTTAAGCATTATTTCGATCCAATTTACTAGAATGTGTAAATGTTTCTAACTTGTACATAATATATTGTTTGCTTGTTTTATTTTTGTTACTGCAGTTTGGATTGGATGGTGACTTCTTGGAATTGAAGCCTGAAGTGAAGGCCCTAAGTTCCAAAAGCTTCACTATCATATGTAAAATAAAGCTACCAGAAGAAGGAAGATTTCATACTTTCAGTTTGAAGACATTCTGAGGCATCTGACCTGCTGTTCTTGACTTTCCACAAAGAAAAGCCATCCCCAAGTGGAGCCAGTGTTAGCCTCCTATATCAATAGGTTTCATCTTTCATGATTGTCTTGATGGAAGTATGGAATATGTTCAAACCTTCTTACTTGAGCAAAGGTGTTCCATATTCTTGAAAACCAAAAAAATCAAAAAATTTAAAAAAATGTAAAGAGGGTATACCCTAAAAGAAAGATCAAAGGGTAAAAAGAATAAAAATGGTCAAAAAGAGAAAAAAATGAACCCCAAGCAAAAAAATAGACCAAGGAAAGTGTGCAAATCCAAATGCCACTACTTTTTACTCTGTTGTAATAAATCAATTGTGTGCAGCTTGTGAAATTTTTGCCACAATTCATGAATAAGTCAAAATGTTTAAACTTGACTTACTCATATTTCAATTTCATGTTATAGATTAGAGAATAAATATCTAGCCAAACAGTTTAATCTTGGCAGATAAGTAGCTAGGTAGAGTGAATAAAAGGTGCTCAACGGTTTAATCTGAGCCCTTGGATGTAATAAGGGTAGAAATAGATAGATTCATCATGTAAAAAGAAAAGATTGAAAAGGGTTTGCAAGTCTAAATGCACCCTAATAAAGAAGACAAAATGGTAGTGTTAAGTAGATAGGGTAGGTAGATGGTGCTGCAAAGTGTTATCTGATGAATGGTGTTGCTACATGTTAGTTAATCATTTACTTTCATCAAAAGTACTGAAGCAGAAAATACACTGGAAAATCACAGCAAGCAAAGTCAAATTCATTAACCTCCCCCATCATTTTTCCCCCTCAAAAGTTTTACTAATTTCCCCAAAAGTACTAAGGTAATTGGAGATCAAAGGGGCTCAAGGCATTTCCTTGACTTCTGGAGGGACCGGACCCTCGGCCTAATGATCAAAAGACCTAAGCACTTAAAATAATCCATCATTGATTATCTTCCATCTTTAACTTTTTCCTAAGTAAAATCCTATTTTACTTAGGAAACTGATGCAATATTCCATAAAATTCCTCAAAACAACTTGTTATTCTAAGTTTAAGTGTTGAAGATAAAATGTTACAATTTACTTCATAAGTTATCACTTTCTTAGATGTACAAAGATGTTTTGATTTTCCTTGTCCTTTTTCATATTAACATTTGATTTTACTATATTAAATCCCTAGTAAAATCCCTTTTCCTAGGTATATAACTCCCTTTTCTAATAAATATCCCCAAAACCCTTTATTATAATGTTTTACCAAAGTATATATTCCCGCACATGGAAAATAAACACCCCGCTTTATAAGCCCTTTGGTTAAAACTATAGCCTTATATATAAATTCCGCCCCTATGATGAATTAATTATATTAATTCATTCATCATATAATAAAAATATATACAAAAACTTTAGACATACGACAAGTATGTTTAATACCAAAACATATCAATAAACTTTGCGAAAGTCTATGCCACCGTCAGCATTCCACGTGGCATTCCACCTGGCCAAGCTCCGCCGCAATCCATTTCATAATTTCACGGGGTTAATTAATCATTTGGACTAATTAACAACCATTTCCGCCTACTAACGTGTCCCCGGGGTGATTAGATTTCACATTAAAACCTTTTTAAACCTTGACGGGCCCACCTTTGAAATCGCACAAGTCCCCATCCCTTTCAGCCGTTGGATCATCCGTTCGTTGATCAACGGTGATCATCAATCCCGCTGCCCATCCCTTGCCAGCATGTTAACCAGCGGGGGATGGGCGGTTTTTGAAAAGTTAGCATTCCACGTGGCGTTAAAACTATGGAATCGCTCCCCCCGCGTCCTTTACCACCTTCGTCCATAAGCGGTGCGGGCTCACCGCTTACCGCTTACCGCATACCGCCGGCCCCACTTCCCTACGTCACCCCGTACGTCAATGACGTCATCACCTCGAAAAAGACAAAAACCCTTTTGACTTGTAAATAAGCCATTTTTCGTGTTTTTTCAGTTGTTTTTAGTTTCTGAAAGAGACAGAGCTCCCGCTGCAATTTTCAAATTCCACTGCAAATACACCAATTTACTCCGAAATTCAGCTGCGCCCGTGTTGAAGAACGTCCCCGCCATTGTTCATTACCTGTTAAAGAACCAGTTCCATCTAAAAACAGGTATTTATCATTTTGCGCCCCGACTGCAAGACAAGCTTAGTTTCCTTTGTTTTTTCTCTGAAAAAATGGTTAAAAATCTTCTCTGAGTCCTCATTGAAGATTTAAAACCTGTGAATTTGCTTCCCAAACCTGCGAATTGTTCCAATTTCCTCTTTTGTCAGATATCCCGCCCGGTCTGCAAGGAAAAACGAAAACCTCCATTTTGAATCCACAAGAACCAAAATGGAGGCCCCAACTGCTCTAAATATCACTCCTTTGAATGCTCCTCACCGAGATTTAGACTATTTACCTCTAATAGATGAAGATTTCCAAATTAAAGACCTGCATTTTGATGAAAGTCCCCGTTTGAGTTTCTGTCGCTGCAGAGATGAACACTCGAAGGGGCAAGATCTTATAGGGTTGTGGGAATCCAATCTCCCAAGGTATCTCATCCCCTCAGTCATTATTTTCCCAGAAATTGTCCACTATTGCCATTCTAACTATGATCCAACTCAAAGAGAAGTAATGTCCCCTAACCAGAATGTCCTTTTCCCAATTACTGCTCAGTCTAACACAGTAAAGAACAATCAAAGAGTATCAGGATTAAAGAGTATCAGTGATTAAAGTGTATCAGATAAAAGTCAGAGTGAAAGTAAAAATGAAGTTACAGAGCGGTCAAAGGTAAAACAGTAAAAGTAATTACAGAGGCAGTAAAATGGTAAAAAGAGATGAAAATAATTTCACCAACATTGAATTTTATCTAAAGTGAAAGTAAAACAGTCAAAGGAACAAAAAAGTGAAAAGATGAAAAATACAACAAGAAGGAACATTTTTGCAGAAATTGCATATTTTAGTCATAGTTTTGCAGAAACTATTGTGAACAATCAAAGATGAATTTTACAAAACTGAAGGAGGTTTATGTTCTTAAGAGGACCATCTACAAAAACCTCTCTCACTTTTCTAACAGTTATTATGGTTTTGGAAATATTAAACAAAGTTGGAAAGAACTTTTTGCAGAAAATTACAGTCAAGTCATCATTTTGCAGAGAATATTTTTGCCAATTAGAAATACATTTTACAAAACTGAAGGAGGTTTTTGTTCCTAAGGGACCCATATACAAAAACCTATCTCACTTTTTGCACAGTGATTTCAGAATGAGAGATACATGCACATCTTTAGAAGCTATTTTTCAGACTCTGTAAAACTCTGTTTTACACATATTTTTTACAGAGAATATTATGTACAGCTGGAGAGGAATTTTGGGAAACTGAAAGAGGTTTATCTCACCGACATATTAATCCACAATAACCTCTTTCACTTTTTACATATGTATTACGGATTGAGAAATACGAAGATATCATTGGACCCTAAGTTTGCAGAATTGTTGGAGCAGATTGCACAAAGAAAGGAAGCAGTTAGTGACTTGGATGCCTCATCATCAACTAAGAGTTGGATCAGATT
Organism: Pinus albicaulis; assembly: GCA_034641835.2. Lineage (NCBI taxonomy): Eukaryota > Viridiplantae > Streptophyta > Pinopsida > Pinales > Pinaceae > Pinus > Pinus albicaulis. Next base: position 799,491,170 of record CM076584.1, on the reverse strand, counting down.
CGAATTCTCCTCTTTTTCATCACCTATCCATCAAAAATAGTGCCAAATAGTTTGAGTGTCCTTTACTTTAGTTCTATTTATGTAACATAGTTAGAGAGATTGTGAACCAATTTTGATATTTTTTCAAGATATTTTAGTTTAGAATTTGTATAAATACTCCACTCTTGGAAGCATTTGTGTGTGGATTCTATTACTCTGCTGTAACATTGAGGTTTTCGGAATAAAAAGCTTTTGGACAAATTTACTTGTGGCTTACTGGATGACGTTTTGAAGCACTGGACTTGTTGCAGGATTCATGTGTTGGACTTCAGTTCAATAAGTTTTCCAACCCTTGTGTTTAAAATTTATATTAGTTTATGCTATCATCATATCCGCTTCTGAATATTTTACATAAAGGATTGAAACAGAATTTGCTTAATTGTACTCTGTTTTCAAATGTGATTATTCTTGATGTTTTCTTCTGGATTAGTTATAAGCATGAATTCTTAATTGCTCATGTTTTGCTGATTTAAACATTGTTGATTACTGTAACAAAGAATCCTTCATTTCTCTTTGCTTGTAGTCATTTCTCTTCTTTCTCTTGAAAATGGTGAAAGATTCTTAGCTGCCTTTCATCCCTTCAAGACCATCCATCCACTTTAAATTTTAAGGATTGTTCTCTGTCTAGCTATCTTGCCCTGTAATACCATCTTGTGTTTAAAAAGAAATCCAGTAAAGCCATCCTTAGACTCCATAGCCCAATGGACTGAAAGCCCTCAACCTTGCCCTTAGTTTGTGGATTCCACCATTTTCCCAAAACAAACTTTACATCTATAACTAGCCTAAAATCATTCAAAAACAAAGATAAATCATAAAGAGAGAGCCCTCTCTGGATGCAGATTGGCTAGATTCTGCATCTAAAAGGTTGGTTTGTGGTTACCTCGGGTATACTTTCCTCTTACACAACTTCTAGGAAAACCTGAGTGATAACAGGACTGACTCAAGGATGGTCAATGCGAATGGAGACATATTTTTGCAAATGAATGGTTTATTTGAACTGTCCTCTTGAACACATAACAACACTGTAGATGGTTTGGTAATGATTGACCTAAAGCTAATACCCAGAAATCGGCTGAAGACTTTCAATATGGTTTGATTAACTGATAGGCAAAGGATTTTCCCAACCCAAGTGGAAGTGTGACAAAAAGTGTCGTGTTCAAGAGTGGTAAACTTCTTTTTAAACAAAGTATGACAAACAGATTCGTTTTCTCTCTTTTTGCCCCACCATTTTTGGCAAGTACCTCTTTATTTTTGACAAGCTTGAGGAGGATAACATTTGCTTGTTATATAAGCTCATCCTTCGGATGAGTCCAACTTAGTTTAAAATCAAACCCTAAAAAGGAGTGGTTCGTTCCTATTTGTAATCGACAGGTCCTTTACTGTTAAATTTTAACGAGTCCAGTATAGGAGAAACTTGGTGTTTTTCAATTTTTAGGGAGTTAGAAGAAAAAATTAAGGAAACTCTGTGGGTGTACTTTTTCATAAATTTAGTCTCTCAAGCCCAAAAAAGGATAAAATAATATAAAAGAGAACTCTATTGACCATGTTTAGTCAACGCATACCTTTTTCGTAAATAGTCCATTTCAGTTTGGAAAAGAGGTAAACTTATACTGAAGGGATGACTGTTCATTTCCTTTAACGAGTTTGAATAGTCAAGTACTCGGCAATCTTTTCATCTTTAGAGAGTCTGAAAAGGGCTTAAAAGAGAACTTCAAGGTTTCGCTTTTTCATAATTTTAAAGAGTCCGAAAAAGTGATAAAAGTATACTCAATAGTTTTTCTTTTTCTGTAAGTTTTAACGAGTTTGAAAAAGTGATAAAAATTTACTCATTCACTTTTTCATAATTTTTACCGAGTTTGAAAAAGTGATAAAAATGTACTCGTTTGTCAAAAGGACCATTTCACCCAAAAAATCTTGTATTCTGCACAAAAAATCAAAAATTAAACATACTTGTTTATGATTAATAAAAATAATTTGGAAAACAACCTTTCAAATTGAAAAATAACAAAATTATATTTTATTTATTCAAAAAATATTGTAAAAAGGAGTTTTTCTAAATCATTTTTACCATTTGAATTCAGAGTGAAAATTGAGAACTTTTGGTAAAAAAAGTTCTAGAGGAGATTATGGAAGATTCGCCTGTCAGAATCGAAAACCGTCAGTTTCATGTAATCCACATCATCTTTGCCTTCATTTTTGTTCATTTAATTTCTCAATTTAGGGCTTAAATTGATTTTTAGGGAAGAAAATATGTTCAGAAAATCGCTCACGGGGTTCCGCAGGTAAAACACATGGAACCTGCGGACCTCGACAATTTTGCAAAGGAAAAATTGTCATGGTCCCGCACCTTACGCATAAGATACGTGCGGATCCACGCACTGTTTTTATGCAAAAAGTGCGGAGGCACTGTAAGAAAAAATAAAACGAATAAATCTCCCAATTTAAACCAAATTTTCCCACTCAAATTGTTTCTAATCTTTCAATTTGTTCATTGCAGGATATTTACAATGCTTGAGTGGAGAGAACGTGAGCATGAGGAGGTTGATGATGCGGCCATGTTACACCTGCCCACATTACGTGTTTTAAGAGAATGTGGTTTGTACAAATTTTGGGCCATTCAGGGCATGAGGGCTCAAGTAGATTTGCTTACCTGGCTAGTCAACAAATGGGACGTACAAGAACAATGCTTTATAATTGGAGGTCACTGGCTTGAAATTGAGCTGGAAGATATATAATTCCTCACTGGTTTATCAAAGAGGGGTGAGCCACTCTCTTTTTTTGGGGCTAGGGCAGGTGGCTAGTCTGTCGCTAGCCTTCAGGAATAATTTTGCAATGAAGAAGTAGACCCCAAAGATAAACGCATTAACATAAAAACCATTATTCGTCCTGAGCTCAAAGTGGTTGCATTTACTGTAACCAGGTTGTGTGGGAGCGCAACTCCTCATGTTGCTACAAGATCGCAAATGCAAACTTCCGTTGACTACTTTAGAGGCACCATTTTCAATTGGTGTGAGGCAGTGTTGGCCAATGTCAAAGGCCAACTAACTAGAGCAAAAAACACGAATTTGAAAAACTTCGGATGTGGAGCGATCATGGTTACATTTTCTCTAGAGAGGATTCTATCATTGGCCCCACAGCTGATTTCAGTTGATCATGGTAGAGTCAAAGAGCCTCGGATGGTCCGATGGGTTGCACTGATGGCCCATCATAGTGAAGGCGGTGAGGTTGTTTGTTTCACTCCAGCTTACTTTCATTGGTTGGAGAACCAAATATTTGCGATAGAAGATTTCCCTTATGCTAGGATAGATTTCCGCGGCGACCAAGAGATGTCTCTTCCTCCACGGACAGAGTGGGATGACTCAGGTAAGAATCATTTTGACATGTTATAAATTCTAATTTTTATTTTGTTTTTTGAATTGTCCAAAACTGATGCCAAAAATTTCAAATGCAGATGTGGGTCCACATCGACCAGTCATTCTCTGTCCTTTTGACAGGAAGCCAGCTGCAGCACCACCACCACCATAGGATCAGACAACAGAGGTCCTTATCAACCTGGAAAACCATCTAGAGTGGTTGAATTTAGATATTCCAGAGACTACCATAGATGAAATTCTGCTCCGCTTACAGAGATATGTTATCGGGGTTTTGGGACCATTCATAGATTTCTGAGCAAGGTGGCACGGGCTGTAGTGTTTTATCGTGATCATCACCATGGATAGTGGATGATTGATAATGTAGACTTATATCATTTTTTGTATCAATTTTTTCTGATCATAAGGCGTTTTGAACTTATGATTGAGGACGATGTAAATTTTTTTGAAAACACTACTCTTATGCTATGATATTACTACTATTTCTAGTTATCTGTATTAACATGTTATCGAATGTTATTTTGATCTACTAATTTAATTATCGCAAATGTCTATTTATAACACTAGAAGCTACTGCATAAGCTAATTAGTTTAAATTTCTCGGAATATGTTGGTACTCAATATAATCAAATTCTCGTTCCAAGAGATGAACTTTAAAAAACAATCTTAACAACACTAGGTTTTTAATTGCATATACTCTATTCAATTGTAATATAACGAGTTCAGAATCTAACCTAATGATCAAACTTAGAATTACAAATGAAATGGATTCAGACAATAAATCAATAACTACGCTATACTCTGCAATATTGTTCGTTGTTTGATCGAGGCTTACCCCATGCATAGATACTAACTCATCAGTGGGTGAATAAATAACCCAAGCTGCGGAAGAAATGTTCCGTGTACTACGACAAGCACCATCAGCAAAACCAATGTATGTTTGAAGGGACGTCGACATCTGCAAAATCAAGAGTGATCCAGATAAGCAGGGATAGTAGTAAAAGCACACTTAAACTAGGCACTCTCTTCTAATCTACAACACGCCAGCTTATGAAAATAACTAATATACAGGGAAGATCTCCACATAAGAATCAAGCATAATATCTCTTCAGATAAAGCCATTTCTGGGTTTGCCTAAAGAGACCCCGTCAAAGATAATCAGTTCATATGCCCCTTTTGCAAGTTGTCGCTTGAAAATATAAGGACCATGCCACATGGGTTCAAATTTTCCAGCCCCTAGCTTGTCATTAGCTTGATCATAAACCAAGACTAGGTCTCCTTATGAAAAAATACGAGGTGTAACACTTCTATCATACTGAGCTTTCATTCGTTTCGCATGAGCTTCAGTAGCTAATGCAGCGGTGCGCCGATTCTCATCTAATTGAGCTAAGTACACAAAAAATTTCTCCTCTTTAGAAGTGGTTGGTATTAACTCTATGGCTAGTTGGAGTGACGATATCTCGCATTCAATCAGCAGTACCGCTTCTAAACCGTAAACCAGTTGAAAAGGGGTGAAACCTGTCGATGTTTTTGGTGAGGTTCAATATGCCCAAAGTGCTGAAAAAATCATGGTGTGCCAATTCGATTTATGAATTCCGATGATTAGTTTGATCATGGTAACTAAAAATTTATTGATAGCTTCAACCAAACCATTAGCCTGCGGGTAATATGGTGTAGAACTGTCATGGCGCAGGCCAAGTTGATCAGTTAGTTCGGTCATCATGATGTTTCGAAAATGACTCCCATGGTTAGTAATTATTGCTTGGGGTACACCGAAATGAGCAATCACATGATTGAACACGAAAGTAGCTACAATTTTTCCATCTGCCACAAATGTAGGCATCACCTCGGCCCATTTGGTAAAATAATCTACTGCGAGAATAATATACCCATGCCCCCCGACTGAGTGAGGGTTACATGTAATGAAGTCAATGCCCCATTTTTCAAAAGGACCGACAAAAATAATAGGGTGAAGAGGAGCGGGTGGTACACGCATCTTTTGATCAAATATTTGACAGTTGTGGCATTTTCAGATAGAAGAAATACAATATTTAAATAAAGACGGCCAAAAATATCCAGCGCGCAATATATTTTGGGTTGTGGCATACCTATACATATGACCGCCACATGCTCCAGAGTGATAGTCATTTAAAACCTTTTCAGCTTCTTCAAGAGTTAGGCAACGTCGAAAAACATTGTTCGCACCACGACGGTATAGTGTGTCACAAACAATATGATATTGCTGAGATTGGAAACTGATTTTTCGTCATTGTGACCGTGAAAGTTCGGGCTGAAAAGTTTGGGTTTGGAGATAAATGATGATATCTCCATACCAAGGATCGATGGTGCTGATAAGAAACAAAGATTCATCTGCGATCGGATGTTCTGCCACAGTTTCTATGTCAGTACTTGGGAAGTCACACATAAGTTTAGTGAAGACCAATGATTTCTTGGATTTGGATTTTTCAAATTCCAAATCAAAATCCTGTAGGATAACAATCCATTTGGAGTATTTTCCCCCTAGCAGTTGTTTGGTCAAAATATACATCATAGGGTTACAATCAGAAATCACTATTGTTTTTCTTAACAGTATGTAATGACGAAATCATTGGACAACTTGAACTACTGCCAAGGCCAATTTCTCCACATGTGAGTGCTTGATTTCGGTCGGATGCAGATTGCGACTGAGATAATAAATCACATGTTCGTTGTGGAATTCATCTTCTTGAACTAAGACCATGCCAATCATAGTATTGGAGGCTGCGAGGTATAAAAATTAATCCTGGTTGTAATTGGGAGGATGCAATAATGGTGCATGGGTCAACGTGTGTTTAAGAGCATCAAAAGATCGATCAACGATCTCGTCCAAAAAGAAAGGAATATTCTGCTGTAACAACCTGGTAAAACCTTTGGTTAACTCAGCATAGTTAGGAATGAATCGACATAAAAGGTTCGCTTTCCCTTGCAAATTTTGGAGTTGGCGAAGAGTAGAAGGAGGAGGTAAATTGATTATAGCCTCAACCTTCGATGGGTCGACACGAATGCCTTTCTTTGAGACAACAAATCCCAAAAATCGTCCAGATTCAACACAAAAGACACATTTGTAAGGATTTAGAAGAATCCTATAATTCCTACATCTCATAAAGATAGCTCGTAGATGAGTAAGATGATCTGCTCTGCGCGATGAATGAGTAGTTAAATCATCGAGATAGGGTTGCACAATTTGTTTAATGTCATGAAATGCATAAGACATTGCCCTCTGAAAAGTTGCGCCAGCGTTCTTAAGTCCAAAAGGTAATTTGCAGTAAGAAAAAGTCCCCCACAGACAAATGAAAGCTGTTTTGGGTTGATCAACAGGGAGTATGTTGATTTAATTGTAGCCCGAAAATCTATCCATAAACGAAAACATTTCACTTCTGGCACAATCGTCAATAATTTGATCGATATAAGGGGTTGGATAATTGTCTTTTGGACAAGCTCGATTTATATCCCTATAATCGATACATACTTGTATTGTCCCTTGTTTTTTATTAACAGGAACAATATTAGATACCCAATCCATTAAAGGAATTGAATAAATAAAACCTGCACGAAGTAATTTCTCAACTTTGGCTTTAATAGCGGCATCTTTTCGCGAATGTATCTGATGTAATCTTTGTCGGACAGGTTTAGCATCCAGGTATGTTTTAATTTCATGAAAAACAATTAATGGATCGATTCCTGGCATTTCTTCATATGACCAGGCAAAAATGTCACGGAATTCCTGAACTAGGGCTTTATATTCTTGGATTTCATCTGGCGTACTAGAAGCACCTGTATGAATGTTTTCAACAATTTCGGGTTTCACTAAGATGTTAATAGGAACTGTCGTAGAAATTTTTTCTAAGTTCAATTTAGAGTCGGGGTTCGTTGACATAATCAACGGTGAAAATGGAGGAAAAATCAGTTTCAAAATGATCGAGATAAGGTAAAAACGAATATCGATGATGTAGATCTTCACATGGTAATTCTTCTATAGAAAAAAATTCACGAATATGCTCATCAGTATTGAATAATTGTTAAACAGGATCTGGAATTGATGGCGAAGCTGAACTTGATATCGAAAGTGATTCCTCATTGATCACATTCACTAGATCAGGTTAGTTGAAGGAGTATCAGAAAAGGAATGTACTGCCTGATATGCTAATTCAAAAGGACTCAAAGGCATCGCGCCATCGAAAGAATCCAGTTCTGAGTTGAAGGTACTATCCAAGGATCATCAAAGGAAATAGTACTTGATGTAATCATATTGATATTAGCAATAGGAGGCGGTACGTTGGGAGCAGGCAGGGAAAAAGTTCCCAGTAAAGCAGAATCTTTAAGTAAACCTACTCCAACATCTTTATAAGGGATAGTTGATTTTCCGACATGTTGGATGCTATCAGTAGTGGCTAGGTCGCATGAATAATATGAGAGCTAATATATTTTTACGATATTTCCTTGATGAGGAAACATGATGAGATGAAAGATTGATGATACGACAATAGTCATAGCATAAGACCAACTGTGACCCAGGAGAAGGTTGTAGTCCAGAGGGGAATCAACCACTTCCACATCTAGATTAATGGTTTTTCCTTCGACCTCTATAGGTAGATCCTGTAAAATACCATACAAATGGAATCCTCTTCCATCAAAAGCTTTGAGGATAGTCGGCGATTGGTGAAGTGTCGGAGAACCAAGTGATTTCCAACATTTTAACGACATGATACACGTAGAAGCCCCTTCATCAACAACAATATGAAAGAAATGTTTGTTTTTGACTATTACGGGAATTTTAAAAGCCATTTGATGAGGTAGGCGGGGTGTAAAATTTTCTAAATCGAAGATCATTAGGTTCGAATCCTGAAGGTCTATGGCTCCTACAGCTGACAATAGTAATTTTCTTTGTGCTGGACATGATTGCAACACTTCCAAAGCCGACATTGCTGAAGGGGAAATCGCCAAGTCTACAACAATATTGTAGTTCTGAGCAGCTCTCGCATGTGGATTGAAAGCTGATTTACGAAGTACACCTTTAGTAGGCGGTTTGATTACTAAGTCAGGATTTGGTTTCTCGATCTATAGCAAATCAGAAACTAAGGGAGACGTAGTTGATGCTGAATTAGAATTTTCTGCTTCTTTACCACCAATAGGATTTTTACTACCATAATCTTGCGATCGCGTTGCAACCATCAAGATATCTTCTAGCGTATTCGAGGAAGATCCAATCATGTTACTATCTTGAGCAGGAAATGGATCCTTCAAGACAGCAAGTATGGGTGAACCCTTAACAAATTTCTATACCTTGGTTCTATGCAAGCACTCCTTAGTAAAATGATCTTCATCATAGATTAGACAAGGATAACGAGGTTTTCGTTTATCGTCAGTTGGTTCAGTTTTATCATTTTTATCTTTAGAAGATGATTTTTTGTTTTTATTCTTACCTTTATTCTTACCACCAGTTTTTGGTTTGGCTGTAGATGATTCTACAACATGAATATCAGCGGAAGTGTCAATGGAAGAATCTCCTTTTGGTGAATCGGGTAAATTTATAATAGGAGAAGTCGTCTTGGAAGATTTATTCTTACTCTTGCTAGTTTTAACAGAACCAATTACACCATCAGTGGCATGAGAGCCTAAAGGAGTTGTAGTTAACTGACCAAGTCTTGGTAAATCTGGGATTTTGTCATACAGAGTACCTGACTGTGTATATACAAGGTCAAGGTACTGAGCTTGAGCAATTACTTGCTCTTCTGTAACAACGCCTCCTTTGGCCACATCTTCAGTAGTTTTGGGCAGTAATGATTTGATAAACCATTTAGCCAAAATTTGATCCAGAATAAATACTTTCACTAAACGTCTCCTTCGTCTCCATTCATGAATGTGATCAGATATGTATGTAGACGTAGATTGTTTTAACGAGGTCAAAAATTCCGTACCATTGTCGTATCTGATAGGTAACTTAAAATGGGTTAAGAAAGCAGTAGATAGTGCATTAAAAGTATTAAATAAGCCTCGTGGTAACTCAATGTACCATTTGGCAGCTAGACCAATGAGAGTTCTCTGAAAAAGATGTAATCGAATCAAATCATAGATTAGTGAATTGGATGCACACTAGAGGTGATAAGTCATAACATGATTAGATGGATCTTCTCTTGACTTACCTTCAAACTTTGAAATATCACTGGGCAACTTATTAGGCATCGACGACCAACATGGAAGATAAAAGATGGGATCATTCGTAAGGCACGATAAATCAGGTAAATCTAAAGTTGCTATGAATGGTAACTGTTGGCTAGGGTCTTGATAACCTTGTGTGATCAAACTAGTTCTAGGAGGAGGATATCCAAGATATCCTGGAATTAGATGCTCATTGGGAATTGTGAAACTAGTATTAACTGGACCAAACTGGGGTTGTTGAGGTACTTGATAAGTATACCCAGGATACGAATGATACTGATATGTTGTATTTTGTATAGTATGTCCAAATTGATACTGCCCCTGGTACGGTTGATAAGTAAATTGTGGTTGACTAGTGAGAATCATACTTGTACCAGATTGTCCTGTAGGCATCTGGACCGTAGTCTGAATTGTAGGTCCTGACTGTGGCACAGATACTTGAGGAGTTTGCACTGATACATGGGTAGTAGAAACAAGAGCTATAGATACTCCAGAAATAGGTGTGGTAGGTTGAACAGAAGTTGCAACAGCAGCAGAAGTTTGAGGCAAAGTTCTAGGTGTACTAGGCCCAGGCTGCTAAACCAAACCAGGTGCAGAGACTTGAATGGTAGGCTAGATAGGTTGCTGGGTTGGACCAGATTCTATGCGGTGTCCAGGTTGATTAGGTAACTACAAATTGGGTTGCAAAGTCTGTTGAATTTGAGATGGATCCCAAACCATATTAATTCCGCGATATTGACCCATAGAAGGTTGTGCATATGAAGGACCATAACCAGGTTGACCGTAAGTTTGATAATTAACTGGAAAATTTCCAGCTCCTTGTAATAATGGTTGACCTGAAGGAGGTTGAAAACCTTGAGCTGGGTACTGACCTTGAGGTTGATATTGACTTTGAGGCATGTACTGAATCTGGGGTTGATATTGACCCTGAGGTATGAACTGACTCTGGGGTTGATATTGACCTTGAGGTGTGTACTGTCCTTGAGGTTGATATTGACCTTGAGGTATGTACTGTCCTTGAGGTTGCTCCCCAGGCTATAAATATTGTCCTTCAGGTTGACCTCCAAGTGGTAAAAAAATACCTTGAGGTTGCCCTCCGGGTAGTAATTGACTACCTTGAGGTTTCCCACTAGGTGGTAACTAACTTCCTTGAGGTTGTCCCCAGGCGGTTACTGACTTCCTTGAGGTTGAGGATTTGGAATATTTCCAAACATCATAAAAATCCGTTCTATGTTCAACGTGCCAGTGTTTGTTCTATTCGTACCAGATGATAACATTTGTTCAATTGGTTGAGGGGCTGCTCCTAAGAAGGTACCAGAGAGCAACTGGTATCCCGGAGGAACAGACGAACCACCGTATAAAAATGTTTCTGGAGATTCAGAAAACATAGATGACTCACCCGACATAACTAATGAAGGTTGATAACCTCTTGGTGTAGGGTAAAAAGGAATTTAGGGTGGTGAATAAGTAAGACACGCGTTTTGTAAAAAATCTATCAATGATAAATACCAAGCATCAGTTCTAAAGGGACTGTAGAATATTGATTCATGCTCTCTAAGATTCAAATTTTCTTGGGTTTCGGGAAGAACTACGTCTTCGTCTGGACCAACAAGTTCTTCAATACATATGAGATCAAAAGGAAGATTTTGGGTAATGCGATGTCTTACTCTAGGTGAATTAGGATCACTAAAAGTTGGAGTAACAAATCTTGAAGATGATTCAAACATAGCAGGTTTAGTTTCTGGCTCAGAAATTTCAGGTTCTTAAGCTAATTCATTGGTTGGAGAAGCAATGTTAGTGATTTCGGAAATTGAAATTGGCTCTTGAATATATTCTGCTGTTTGTGATTGTTTTAGTTCATGATAATCAGGATGGGTAATTATGGATGATTCTCTTGGTTCTGTTGATCTAATTCTGCTGATACTATGCGGTACTAGAGATTTCAGTCCTTCAAGTTGGCTTGGTGTATACTCAGGGGGTTTCCCTTGAAGTCTACGCGATTGTCTTGGTAATTCAGCCACAATTAAAAATTATTAATCACACGCAATCAAAGAAAATTTTAATAAAAAATCCTAAAGTCACTAAGGAGACAATCAAATGATCAAACACTTATATAATCTAGGAGATCAAACCACACAAAAACAATAGATTCCCACACTAAAAACACTAGTTGGTGATGAAATCCAACATCGTAGTATTTAATGTAGAAATGGCGGTTGGAACAGTTACCCCGAAAACCTGCTTAATGAAACAGACCGGTGCAAGTTTCTCCACTTAAACCATCTCGAGTGAAGATAACCCTCTAGAGAGTCCAAGTGAGTCTAGTCGATGTCTGCTCCAGGTACAGTGGGATCTTTCCTCCACCTTCACCTTAGGAAAAAATCTTAAATTTTATAGCCACTAAAGTTATCAACAATAACAAATATACCTGGGGGAACAGTCTATGATCCGATATACGCGAAAGGGCAGAGTAACAAAGCTCAATCCCCTTCAAGGCTTCTTGAAATAATCCAAGGTATATCGATAAGTGACCCCAGGCTCCTCGACAATGGTCAATCCGAGGTTTACCATTGTTAATACGCGCACATCTTCTATCGTTCCCAATGAGATAGAATTGATCACCTCACTGGTTCAGATATGATTTCGTGCTTGAATCCTTTAGGAGGAACTTCCCAGAGCATACAAGCTACTATTGGATTTTTCCTACTGCAAGATCGACTACTCGTTTGTTTTAATTGTCTTGGAAAGTTAATTACTCCCTACTCCAAGACACTAGCCTAAGCTATGTTGGTGAAAAGAGTTATAGAAATATAAAAATTACTAGATTGATTTTAATTTAAGCGTTGCTTTTAATAGGCTATTTCTTAGGAAAATAGGTGCGAAAGTGAAAATTTGATGATATGTAGTGACCCGACTCAAAACACACTAAAAATGCATCTATTATGAGAAACAATTCATTTCCTTTCGATGAATTCTATCTAAAAGAAAGAGTTGTGTTGTGTAACCAACTCCAAAAAGAGAAGAAAAGAGATATCAACGCCTTAGAAATGAGCCACTTCGAGGGGGCAACCTCCAATGCATTACATAAATGAACAATTCTTGGATGATACAATTTACAAAACCTCCTTTCTATATATAGGAGTCCATGGGGCCATAATGTAATCCTAGTGGGCCACAATGTAATCCTAGCCGACCTAACAATAATAATTTAAGGGCACAATAATAACAAAATGGGGGTTACAAGGGTACAATAATAACAATAAGGGGTTACACTAACAATAATAAGGGTCTATACTAGTGATATAGGGACCTAACATGCCCCTCTCCTTCAAAAAAGTGTTGTCCTCAACACTTGAGTAGCTCCGGGTGCTTCTGTATAAAATTCTCATCCTCCCATGTAGAATCTTCAGTGGGTAAGTTCTTCCACTTGATGAGATACTCTGAAATTGATTGATTCCGTAGTTGTCAAGTTCTTGTTTCCATGACCACTTCAGGTTCCAATATGATTTTTCCTTCCTCATCAAGTTTTGGCAATATTGTTTGAACTGGAAGATTTTCACTTATAACCTTCTTTAAGCATGAAACATGGAAAACTGGATGTACTCGCAAAGAAGCAGAAAGCTCCAATTTGTATGCCATAGAACCAATCTTTTGAAACACCTTGTAAGGACCATAGTACTTTGGTGATAATTTATTATCCTTCTTAGCTTGCTTGAGGGAAATTATTTTGTATGGTTGTAGCCGTAAAAATACCCAATCTCCTACATCAAAACTTCTCTTGCTGCGATGTTGATCTGCCTGTTGTTTCATTCGATTTTGTGCCAAATTCAGGTTATCCTTTCAGAGTTGGAGAACTTCTTGCTGATGCTTGATGTGATCTTCCACTGCTTGAACCTTCGAATTTTCTCGTAAAGATGATGTGATGGATGGTGGATGATATCCATAAAGTGCCATAAATGGGGTCATTTTTGCTACAGTATGGAAGGAAGTGTTATACCACCATTCAGCGAGAGGTAACCACTTGACCCATTGTGTTTGTTTATCAGATACAAACAACGAAGATATCCTTCCAAACATTTATTTACTATCTCAGTTTGACCATCAGATTGAGGATGATAAGATGAGCTATGAGCTAATTGAGTACCCAAACAAGAAAATAACTCCGTCCAAAAATTTCAAGTAAAAATGGGATCTCTGTCGCTCACAATAACCCTTGGGCTTCCATGTAGCTTTTGAATTCTGTCCATAAATGTAGTAGCAACTGTATTTGCTTTAAATGGATGAGATAATGCACAAAAGTGTGCATACTTGGTAAGTCTATCAACTACCACCATGATGACACTCTTTCCTTCGGACTTAGGTAAACCCGTGATAAAATCCATTGAAATCTCCTCCCAACGTTGACTTGGAATGGATAAAGGTTGTAGAAGTCCCGGGGTCTTAATTGTCTCAACTTTATTCTGCTGGCAAACCAAACATTCCGCCACAAACTTTTGAATATCAGATTTAAGGCCATCCCAAAAAAATTCTTTCTTCACCCCGTGGTAAGTTTTTAAAAATCCTGAGTGTCCTCCTAAAGGAGAAGTGTGCAATTCCAGAAGAATCTTTTGTTTTAGTTGGGAATTCTTGCAAAGATATAAGCGATATTTGTACCATAAAGAATCATTTTTCCAACGAAATGTATCAGATGTACTAGGATCTTGCTGCAACTTTTGAATGAGTGTCCATACATCTTTTCTTCCATTCATCTCTTGCTTCAGTTGTCCAATCTAGTTGGATAATAGAAATGGCACAAAGCAATGCTTCCACCTCTTCATTCTTTCTTGAGAGTGCATCTGCAACAACATTAAGCTTTCCTTTTTTGTAGATTATTTCAAAGTCATAACCCAACATCTTTGTGACCCATTTTTTTTGCTCTTCTGACGATAGTATTTGTTCCAAAAAGTGTTTAAGACTATCATGATCAGTTTTTACCTTGAAGTGTCTTCCCATTAGGTAAGTTCGCCATTTCTTTAGTGCATGCAGTATTGCTAACATTTCCTTCTCATAAATAGGTTTCTGTAAATACTTTCCTTTGATTTGACGACTTTCAAAAGCAATGGGTCTTCCTTCCTGCATTAAAACTGCACCAATTCCATTTCCTGAGGCATCACATTCCACAATAAAGGTTTTTGTGAAGTCTGGTGTAGCTAAGACCGGTGCTAGGCACATTGCCTCTTTAAGACGTTCAAAGGCCTTAGTTGCTTCAGGAGTCCATGAAAAAGCATCTTTCTTCAATAATGTTGTTAGAGGTGCTGCTATTCTCCCATAATTCTTAACAAACTTGCGATAATACCCTGTTAACCCGAGAAATCCTCGCAACTGCTTTATGGTCGTGGGGACTTTCCATTCCTTAATGGCTTTAATTTTGTTAGGATCTACTTTAACACCCTCGTGAGATATAATATGACCCAGATATTCCACCTCTTGTACTCCAAAGAAACATTTGGATGTTTTTGCATATAATTGCTTCTCCTGCAATAGTTTGAGCACCCTGTCAACATGTTCAACATGATCCTTCCAAGACCTGCTGTAGATTAGTATATCATCAAAAATACTAGCACAAATGTTCTAAGGAAGGGTTTGAAAATGGAATTCATCAACCCTTGAAATGTAGAAGGTGCATTGGTAAGGCCAAAATGCATGACCAAAAATTCATAATGACCCTCATGAGTTCGAAATGCCGTTTTTGGAATATCTTCAGTCTTCATTCTAATTTGATGATATCCTGAATGAAGATCCAACTTGGTAAAATAAATTTCTCCATGTAATTCATCCAATAATTCATCAATCACAGGAATGGGAAATTTTTCTTTAATGGTGAGCTTATTGAGCTCCCTATAATCCGGACACATTCGCCATGTTCCATCCTTCTTGTGTACCAATACTACAGGAGCAGAGAAAGAACTTTGACTAGGTTGAATTATACCCGCCTCTAACATTTCTGCAATCATACGTTCAATTTCGCTCTTTTGGAAGTAAGGATATCTATAAGGCCTGATGTTTGGAGGAACACTTCCTGTAATCAAATGAATAGCATGATCATGCTCACGAATAGGTGGGAGTCCTTTGGGAGTTTCAAACAACTTGGAACGATTGTCCAAGACTTGTTGGAGATCTGCAGAAATAGATGATTTTGATGCCTGAACTTCTAGTGAGCATAATTGTGCAATTACACCTCGTTGTTCTTTATTTAGAAGCTTTGTCATGACATTAGAGCTTGTTGTCCTTCCTGAATTCCCTTCAATACCCCGTAATTCGACTTCCTTTCCTTCTGAAAAAAATTTCAAGAAAAGTTCTTGAAAATTAAAAGCTACCGTCCCCAAAGATTGTAACCATTGTACTCCTAGTACAACATCAGCACCTCCCATAGGAATGGCAAGCATTGGACTAGTCAATACATATTCCCCCCATGGTTAGCTTGATATTATGGCATTTTCCAGAGCAATTTATAGTTCCTCCATTTGCAACCATCACTTGACATTCTGGTGCTGGGTATAGGAAACAATTTAATTCCTTGGCTACCTTATAATGAATAAAATTATGGGTGCTACCCGAATCAATCAACACTATTACCCTTTTCTTCTTGATATGTCCTTCTATCTTGAGAGTTTGAGGAGTGGTAATTCCTGCCAGTGCATTACACGATATGGTCGGATTCATTTCTTCCTCTTCTAGGGCTGGTTCCTTGTGTATATCCTCTTCTTGTTCATTTTCTTCTTCCTCTTCACAATCTATGTAAAATAATTTCTTCTCAGCACACTTATGACCTTTAGTGTATTTTCTATCACAACTGTAGCAAATCCCTTTTGCTCTTTTTTCTTCCAATTGTTGTGGTGTCAACCTTGTAGGTTGTGGAAATCTAGATGTAGCAACAATTCCTTCTTTATAGAATTGAGTGGTAGGCTTCCTTGTCGCCATTATTTTACATTCAAATTTTCTTGCCAACCTGAATGCCTTCTCCAATGAATCCGGTTCCAAAACATGAACTTCATGTTGGATGTTATCCTTTAAAGTTCCTATGAAGAGATCAATCCTGTGTTCCTCTGGAATATCAGTTACCCTTATATTCAATTTTTTGGAAGTCCTCAATGTGCTACCCCACTAAACCCTTTTTTTTGAGATTTATCAATTGGCTAAAGAAGGTGTTTCTCTTTGTATCCTCATAATGTGCTATCATTTCCTCCGTAAAAATTAACCAAGTGACAATTTTTTTACGGGAGCAAAGCCATCGATACCATACAAATATATTTTGTTCTAAATGTAAAGTTGCAATGCGTACCTTTTGTGTGTTTTGCATGTTATGGAGATCAAAATATTGCTCCATCTGTAGTATCCATGTTACAGGATCCTTTCCATCAAACTTCCTCATATCCATTTTTGGAATATGGTGGTTCTTCCCGCCAACACTAGAGTTTATGAAATCACGATTAACATTTATTTTGTTCTCATCATGAGTTTCCTCTACTATCTTTTCACCATTAGGAAACATTTCTTGTATCAACTTTCCCAGACCTTCGATGTCTACTTTTAGATCTTTCTTCATGTTTTCCATGTTGTCTTTCATTTTTTCATCGATCTTAGCTTCCATGTCATCCATCTTAGCTTCCATGCCCACTTCCATGCCATCCATCTTAGCTTCCAAACCACTCATATTAGCTTCCACGCCTTTCTTCAAACCATCCATCTTAGTTTCCACACCCTTCTTCAAAACTTCCATTTCATTTTTTGTTGTTCTTTGCGAGAGCGAAATTTGTTGCACTTGCTCTTGTAATTTTGATATGTCATGTTGTCATTCTTCGTCTTCATGATTCATAGTAGAGCCTTCTAAAGGCCTAATGGGTGTTGAATTTTTTTAGGGGCCATTTTAGACTCCAATATTGATATCTATTCTACAATAGGCCCTTGCAATCAATTCAGCTTGATTCTTCAAACAAGACTTATGCAATTCGGAAAAAAAATACACACCTTTTACTTGCTTTAAGGAGCTCGATATTGAAATTGTATTATATGAAAAGGTTGTGGATCTTCAATATCTGTGTTTCAGCTCTAAAGTAGTCAAGTTCTTGAATGCCATAGGTCTGACTCGATTTGGATTCTCCAAGACAAAGTTGTGTCCAATCTCCCACAATGACTTAATTATGGACCGGTTCCAAGAGAGTGAACTGGTACGACTACACGTGTCGAAGTTTTCTGCCCCCTTTGTCTCTGAAATTGATAGCGAAGAAACTTCAGTCTGTGTACTTGCGACCACTTTTTACGGCACTTCAATCCAATTCCCAGAGAGAGAGTTATTGAAGTTTTCCCACGATCACCTTTTTGAGATGAAATTCAGGAGCCTGAAAAAGCACTACCTTCCACAGATCATATCTCCAAAAATATTGCGAACCAAGCTCTGAAATTTTTTGACGAATTTCCTCAGGATTTTAGCTTCGCACCATACAAATTTCAGATTCTGAACCTTCGTAGAAAAAAATTATAGCGAAAATGCCACGATGACCTGTTTAGGAGCTTGAAAAAAGACCTAACTTCCACAGATGATATCTCCAAAAATATTGTGAACCAAGCTCTGAAATTTTTAGACAATATCTTGGATTTCCGGGCTTCACCTCCCATTTCAGCTTCTGAAACTTCGTAGAAAAAAAGTTATAGCGAAAATTCCACGATGACCCGTTTGGAGCAGCGAAACCCTAGAATCCAAAGCTCTGATACCAAATGTTGTGTAACCAGCTCCAAAAAGAGAAGAAAAGAGATATAAACGCCTTAGAAATGAGCCACTTCGAGGGGGAAACCTCCAATACATTACATAAATGAACAATTCTTGGATGATACAATTTACAAAACCTCCTTTTTATATATAGGATTCCATGGGGCCATAATGTAATCCTAGTGGGCCACAATGTAATCCTAGCCGACCTAACAATAATAATTTAAGGGCACAATAATAACAAAATGGGGGTTACAAGGGTTCAATAATAACAATAAGGGGTTTACACTAACAATAATAGGGGACTATACTAGTGATATAGGTACCTAACAATAACAATACTTTATAGCCACTAAAGTTATCAACAATAACAAATATACCTGGGGGAACAATCTATGATCCGATATACGTGCAAGGGCAGAGTAACAAAGCTCAATCCCCTTCAAGGATTCTTGAAATAATCCAAGGTATATCGATAAGTGACCCCAGGCTCCTCGACAATGGTCAATCCGAGGTTTACCATTGTTAATACGCGCACATCTTCTATCGTTCCCAATGAGATAGAATTGATCACCTCACTGGTTCAGATATGATCTCGTGCTTGAATCCTGTAAGAGGAACTTCCCAGAGCATACAAGCTACTATTGGATTTTTCCTACTACAAGATTGACTAATCGTTTGTTTTAATTGTCTTGGAAAGTTAATTACTCCCTACTCCAAGACACTAGCCTAAGCTATGTTGGTGAAAAGAGTTCTAGAAATATAAAAATTACTAGATTGATTTTAATTTAAGCATTGCTTTTAATAGGCTATTTCTTAGGAAAATAGGTGCAAAAGTGAAACTTTGATGATATGTAGTGACCCGACTCAAAACACACTAAAAATACATCTATTATGAGAAACAATTCATTTCCTTTCGATGAATTCTATCTAAAAGAAAGAGTTGAGAGATGCAATCTTTTAAAACAATTATTTCCTTGAAAACAAGAACATATGAAAATAAATCTTATATTATGAGAACTCAGAATGATCAATTGCTCAAAAAAACAAAATCCCTTTATTCTTCAAGATCGAATCTACAATCAAACATTCTCCAAAAGAAAATTACAATTTCTAGAAATAACACTCAAAACTAAAAACACTAATTTCGAGATCTAAAAATTCTAAGAATTAAATCTGAAATAAAAAATTTAAATATTTTGAGGACGTTTTGCTTAGTTTGTAATCCAACTAAGAAATCCTTTGCTGAAAATAGCAAAAACTCAGAAACATCAAATTATGTTTTTTAAGTAAAATTAAAAACTTAATGAAAAAGTTATTAAAGATTTGCAAATGAGAAAATGAGATCTAATTCTCATAAAGAAATTTCTTCTATGAAGTCAAAGAATCAACAAGAAAAAAATGAAATACCAGTGATCTAAGTTATACAAAGGTTTCTAATCTTTGAGTGACACAAAGACAAAGAAAAAATCACTTATAACATGTAGATCTTGTAGAAAATCATTCAAAACTTAAAAAAGCTGAAAGAAACTCTCACAAAAAGCTTTTTGATAGAAAATACAAGTCTGGGTATATAGTGAGAATCTTGCAAGCCGATCCTAGAAAAGAGAATTTTATGTTTTTCAAAAATTTTCTCAGGGTCCGCAGGTTTTAGTGTAAACAAGTGTGGTGCCGCACTATGTATACAGAAAAATAGCGGAGATGACTGCACTGTGCCTAAGGAAAAAGTGTGGAGACCAGAAAACTTAAAGAAAAATAAAAAATTCTAAAGCACTTTTCAAGGATTCTACAGGAATAAATTACCCAAGCTAGTATCAATCAATCAAAATTAGAAAAATAATTGCACAAGTCAAAAATAAAAGAAAACTAAGTTCAAGATCCATTCCCCAGCGGAGTTTCCATTTTGTTGGATGGATAAATAGTTCTTGCGGACAAGACAGATCTCCCTAGTATCCTACGATATCTAGTAACAAACAGACAAGTGTAAACTACTTTCTCTAGATTATATTTGATTTAGAATTATCTATAATGAAGGATTTAGGACTTACCTGCAGTCTAGCGCTGATCGTAGTATTCTTTCCCGTTGCTTTGAATACGTCTCCTTTCGGGATCTGAAATAAAAAACATGAAAGAATCAGAAGCACCTACATAATATAGATTAATTCATAAACCATAAATCTATCTTGATGATCAAGGAATTCAAGAAATAATCCATTTAAATAAACAACTCATTGAGAAAACAGGATCCATTTGTATCATCTCTAATGAAAAAAGGAGCCTTACAACCGTGTTCGCCTTGATGTCGTACAAATCCTTCCGGGGTCCGGAACAAGCGTTTCCTCTAATTTGACAAGCCTTTGCACTCTCTCGACTAACATACACATGAGTGTGTAATCATTCCCATATGGTAATAAGTTAAGAGAGCCTGAGTTTTTCCAGCAATTCTCCTCAACAAATCTTAAAGCCTAACTCCCCTTGAGGCTGAACTATGGCTTCAATTTATAGCAAAAAAGAAGAGGTTGCAGCTCCAAATAAGAGGGGATAGAATCCTCTTTCAAGGGATTAAGTTCCACATACCAAGGGGTAGGCTCCTTTAATGGAGGGATGAATGTACATGAAAGGAGTGAACTTTCCACCGAATAATTGCTTCCAGAAGCTTCCAGATTCAACCAGCTAGGCTTCCAAATTTTACTTCTGCCTTCACTTTACCTTTTACAAGAATCCATACCTTTAATGAAGAAAAAGTGCGGCCAGTTCCGCATGTTCTAGAACAAACAGATACGACACTGTAGGTAATACTAAGAGAAAGTGCGGTACAAGTATTTTTATGAATTTTATAAGCTTTTCTCTCAATTTCAAGGTTTGGTTTTAGGAACTTGATGTTTGTAGAATTGTAAGGGAGTATTTTATGAGTAATGATGAACCCATACAGATAGTAAAACGTCATGGTGAAAATTTTAGTCTAACATGTAGAAAGGGCCATCCATGATATAATATTAAGTGATGATGACAAACATGGTAAATTTTCATCTGCAGGGTCATTTTGAGATGATGAAAACAAACCAGTGCTAAGCCATTCAAGGTTATTATAATATTTAACGGGAATTTTTGGGACAACAATTCATATGTCCCACCATGGAAACTACACACATATGTACTTAAATTTTTAGTATAATCACAAATTGTTGTGATTAGGCATTTAAGAAGGAGTAGCTAGCACCTAAATTAGGAGTGTGGTAGTGTATGGTGGAGTGGGATAGGTATACAAATTAATAGATGGTTGACTTCTCATGGGCACAAATTGTGTAAAGGCTTAGTTTAACATGATAAAGTGATTATAGGCTCTTGGTGTCGTAACAAAGTTAATTGACTTATACCAAGAATTTATCAAATATAATGTATTATACACCCTCCTTGTATCACAAAAAATACGTTTAAACAATATTAAACAAAACTGTTATAATTTTTTGCAATGGAAAAATCACAAATTTTATTAAGATAGTCTAAAGTTACATATGCACATGTCAATGATGAGGCATTCAACCTCTCAGTAAAAAATGTGGTACTAAAAAAACAGGCTCTAAATAAACAAGTTTGACAATTTTTTATCAACTTTCTCCTTTTTAACATGTAATTAGCCAAGTTGTCTTGATCTTGGCCCCCTTTGGTTGTTGTGGTCTATAGTAAAATATGTCCTTCTGCTGACGTAGTCCTACGAATATGTTTCTACAAGTGGGGTCGAGAATCACCTGGAATAATAAAGAAATGTAAAATTCATATTTATGGTTATTATTATTACAAATGCTTTATTAAGAAAAAGAGTAATATAGTCACTCTTTACATGATTCGGTAGTGGTGGCTCGCGGAATAATTTTGGATGTGGCCATATATTACTCCTCTTCTCTGGCCACATCCACTACATGCTCTAGTGTATAAATAAGAAATGTTATAATTAATACACTATTTTCATTTAAATATTTTTAAGTGTATTATGTTATCACTCCACTGGATCACCGAGGCTGAGAAGAGACCAAAAAATGTAACCACAGACCGATATTTTTCCAAGTAGCTAGACCTACTAGGTAGGAGAGGGCTCTCTCCACAAGATCACAACCAATATGACTGGATAAAGAGGATTTTAGGCTAGGTATCGTAGCACTAGGGTTTGGTTGAATGATTTTGAGGTGCTGGATGGTGAATAAGTCAGAGAAGAACTAGGTCAGGGCAAATAAGGATCAGAATTACAAAGATCTGATGGTGTAAGGTAGGTAAGTAGCTTAACACATTAAGGTATCTTGATGGAGTGGTTTAGACTGCTAGGTGTGACACAACAATTTGTCACCGTCCCTGCAATTCCCCATCCCGCACAATTGGAGGGCTCATTCCGTGACCTGTGAGCAGTGACATAACTTGAAAACACTTTCATGGAATTCCCCTAAACATCTAATTTTGGGGCACGATTACACCTATGCCATGGGAGCGCTTGTCTCCTCCCTTTTTCGTGTGGTCTGTTTTCCGCATGAAGGACGGATCGTGACCATTGATCAACTTTCGTTCTTTGGTCTTGATGTGGCAACTGGCCCGCCATCATCCCTTCCTGGTTTTTATCCACCCATTGTATCTGCCCCACCGCAGGTCAACTATGTGGCTACCTACCCCACGCCTGTGCTCAGTGATGATGCCGTCGTGCATCAGGTGCTGGGGGCACTGGGTCCTGACTTCCTTCCATCGGGAGTGGAACTCTTGGAAGCGATGACTTCTTGTTCATTATGATGAGGTTGTCGGAGCATGGTTCTTTTCCTGTGTAAAGCTCCTTAAAAAATGAAACCGGGTCTGTTGGAGCAGAGTTCCTTGTCTTGTGTCAAGCTCCTTAAAAAATGAAACAAGGTTGTCGGAGCAGAGTTCCTTGTCTTGTGTCAAGCTCCTTAAAAAATGAAACCAGACAGTTGGAGCATAGTTCGTTTTCTTGTGTCAAGCTCCTTAAAAAATGAAACAAGCCAGTTCTGAGTGCAGTTCCTGCCTTGTGCCAAGCTCCTTAAACCATGAAACAAGGTGTCCCCGAGGATAGTTCTTTTAATGTGTCAACCTCGTTAAAAACAATGAAACACTTTCCCGTTCAATTCGAGTCTTTGATAAGATCTTGCAAAATCCCACGAGTCTTCCTCTTGATCTTGCATTCTGAACCTTCACTCCATCTGCCTTTCATATGGATTGAAGCTTCGGGGGCATGTACCTCGAATTGAGTCACCATGCTGGGGGCATGCTTACTTTTTCAAGCATAGTTTGTTTCCGTTTCAAGCTTGTGTAAAAATGAAACCGGTTTCAAGCATAGTTTATCTTTGTTTCAAGCTTGTGTAAAAATGAAACCAAATTCAAGCAAAGTTTCTAATTTCAAGCTTGTGTAAAAATGAAACCTTTCCATTTTACCTCTTGTGATTGCCATTTTATCAGTCTGTTTTTGCCAGATGAGCCTTGGTTTTCTCACTCCATCGTCACTATCTTCTTGGCCGATCATATGCCTTCACTTGGTTGTTTTACCCATTCCTGAGGAACCGCTACGATGAGTGGTCTTTGTTAGCCAGTCTCTTAACCTTTATTTGTTCCGAGAAGTTCCACCATTACCGAAACCAGTTGCTACCCTTTATACCACTCGTTCCTCCAGGAGGAGTCATCTTTCAGCTCTTTTCTGACTCTCTAAACATGAAAAGATTGCTGAGTCCCTTGTCGTTTTCGATCTCGTTAAAGTGGCCACGAAATGACATCTACCCAGTATACGTTTACCCCTTTTTCAGGCTGGGATAGATTATTTACGAAAAAGGAATACCCTAGCCTATTGCGACTAGGACATTTTCTCAGATATTGTTTTCTACCTTTTCGGGTTTGAGGAACTATTTACGAAAAGGGATTGTTGGAGTTTAATTTTCTGCTGTCTTTTCAAACTCTCTAAACATGAAAAGATGCCGAGTTCTTCCTTTGTCAGACTCGTTAAACCCTGATGACATCGGAAATTGTCAATCATGACGTTATTCGAGTTTCTCCTTCCTAGGGATCGTTAAATTTACTAGGATGGATTCGTCCGAAGGATGAATTTATATGACAAGCATATGGTATCCTCTTCAAGCTTGTGTAAAAATAAAGAGGTACTCGCCAGAAATGATGGGGAAAAATGGAACCAACATCATTGTCGTGTCGGCAGTATGTCGCTCTTGAACATGGCACTTGTCTGCATTCGTGTCGGGTTGGGGACATTTCATCTCGTTTTTTCACGTGCCTCCGTGGGTTGGGTAATCCTTTTTGACCTCTCATCTGCTCTTTGCCTCGTCTCCATGACCTCCAATCCGTTGATGTCAAATACTACCAAACTCACTGTCGTGCCATTTATATGTTCAAGAGAAGTTGACCTATGCAAGTACCAACCTTCCTCTGATTCTCATCTGATCGTGATTCACAAAAACATTATGTTCCTCTGTCTCGTGTCGATGATGTGGGAAACACTATGGCCCGCCTTCGATCAAGGTCACTTCCTGTCGACTTCAGCTCGTTATCCAGGAAGATGATCTAGAGACTCCCTTCTGGTAACTTGGAGCCTGCATGCCTCAATGGCAGGGTCTTCGCATTCGACGTGAGGTTTTCATCATTGGCCTCCGATCGAGTGATTCTGCGGGTGTTCGACGCCAGCTCATTGTTCACATGCCGTAGATTGTACCTGTAGTACCTTGAGGACCATTGGCATTAATGGTGGTACCCCTCGCGTCTGTTAACAACTTTCATCTTTGGCTGGTAATCAAGCGATGTTCTCGCATGTTCGACTTCAGCTCACTTATTCGCATGCTTGAAATTGTACTTTGTTCAGGTCGAGATGGAGCACAAGACCCTGGATTCTGCCTGTTATAATCCAGGCTGCGATTTTGTGGATTATTATGATTAGTTACATGACTCACTGATTGGATGGCTGCGACCATACCTGAGTCTATTTTCCGATCCTCACTGGATGGCTGCGTCCATGCCTCGGATCTGGATTATTACATACTCTGTTATGGATGGCTGCGCCCATACCACGTATATATCATGTATTTGAGATATCAGTTGTATTTATCTACGTAGGTTTTCTGACGGCGGTGTTTTCAGTTGGACCCGTTCTCGTAAAGCATTTCACCCCTCTCTCTCCTTCGGGCCTCATGCTTTAGGGGGCATATGTTACACAACAATTTGTCACCGTCCCTGCAATTCCCCATCACGCACAATTGGAGGGCTCATTCCGTGACCTGTGAGCAGTGACATAACTTGAAAACACTTTCATGGCATTCCCCTAAACATGTAATTTCATTGCCCCGAAGACAAATCCTTGTGAAAAACCCTAAAAACACCCCTTTTTGCATTGGCACGGGTTTCCAGTTCATTACCCGTGCCAATGGGGGCAATCCTTCAAAGAGGGCGCGCCAATTGGTGCTCTGTCGCAGAGTCGCACTCGTGCCAGCCATTTTAAGGAGTGTTTTTTAAAAATAAATGGCAGAAGTTTCGTCCTAACCAATCCATAAACTGGTATCTAATTTGAGTTGGGAGGTTTGGCTCCGGATCTCCATGTAGAGGAAGTGGTTTTCCACCTCTCATGGAAGCTTCCTTGAGGATAGGGCCAATCCCATGATTATAGGGATCCCAACTCCCCTTCCTCCATCTATAAAAGCTTGCTCATTCTCTTTGCAAGCTAATCTCCAAGTTCCCAAGAGCCATCAGAGCCTTATGCTGCAAGAGCCTTGATTCATTCCCTTAAGGCCAAATCCAAGCAAGGAGATTATTGTCGAGACATCCGAAGAGAGAGGCTTGTCTCATCCCCGACAGGATTTGTCAAGACGTGTTCCGCTGGCGACCCTCCGAAGGAGAATTCAACGTCAGAGCTATGGTTGTATTCTTCTTTGATTGATTAATGATAAACAACTATTGGTTATGGTTCCACTCCCGTTGTTGATTATGATGATGAGTTATGTCTTCTCTGATTGACATATAGTTGCATATACTGGATTTTACGCTTGCGTTTGTTTTGTTTCTTGCGTGTGTAGGTGTCCAATCACAGATATCGTGAGGATTGTGATCTGCCGGAGCTAAGGAACGGGAGCATTACTTTCTCTACGAGCGACAATGTTGGATTCCAGGTAAGCCTCCATCGCTAGTTGGTTTATTTGCAATTAGGAACCTGCACTATAGCGTGTGGCGATTGTTGCTAGACCCGGTCTGGGCTAGTAGGGATCACCTCTGTCCGCAGAGGGGATTTACCTCCACAACAATAGGGTTTCAGAAAAGAGCATTGGAAACATGAATTCTTTTCAATTAGAAGAAGATGAAACAAAACTGCAACTATTCCTCCAAAATAGAGCATAAGCTAATGAATTTTGTCTTTCTGACTGAGGAATCAATTAAATTTAGAGACGGCATGAATATGAATATCAAAATACATTCAAAAATTTGAAAACATAAGAAGAAACAATGTCAAATCACATTACCACAAGAATCCCGTCAAAATAGGTGCAACTTAGTTTTTTATTTCTTGCCAAAAGTCTGATTACAATAGTGTTCAATGATAGAATTCTATAACATCCAACCCTTGCAATGAGAAAGAAAATGAAATAAATAGACCAAAAAAATACTTCTCCCACTCTCAGGTGTCGAATCCCTAACTTGTGTAGCTAATCCCCAAAGTTCTCAACTGGAATCCTAGTGATTAGAGAGGTTAGCCAACTCATCCCTATCATTCATGAAATTCATTCACTTTGACCAAAATTACATATTTACATGATGTATCTACCCCTAGCAACTATTTATGACATAAATAAATTTAAATTTGACAATTACATCAGTAAATTTCCTTGAAATCCATCAATCAACAAATAAAATTGGAAAATTATGAAAAAATCAGTGATCTGCAAAAAGCATAGCGTGCCTGGGAAAAAGCGCAGTGTGGGCCTTCAAAGCCATTTTTGACTGACTTCCCGAAGTCAAAATTGGGCCCAAGATGGATTATTGGAAATATCTTCCAGTATAGTTGTAAACAATGTGCTCAAATCTTAAAATGGTTGAGTGAAGCTCCTAAAAAATGAAATATCCCAAGACTGCTAAAAAAGCGCAACAAAAGGCCGAAAAAGGAGGCAAAAGGTGGTTTTCGAGCATTTCCACCTGTCAAAAGCTCCATTTCTTGAGTGCCTGTAGTAAAAAAGTTGATGTTGAAATCACTATGAATCCAAATATGAAATAATTTTATCATTTGGATGCCTCCACAAAAAGAGCACCGTAGCCCACGTTGTGCTTTTTGTAGGTCAATTGTGCAAAAAGACTATCAAAATTTGCAAAAATGCCCCAAAACTTGAAAACTTACCCAAAAATATTCAAAATTGGTAGATGAAGTGATGATGAGGTGTCTCAAGCAATAAATGAGGCATCACCAAGTATCTCAAGTTTTTCCTCCTCCTTTTGATTGATTAGGGTTTGCTTGAGTTTATCCTTCAACTGCTTGATTCTCATGTTGCAAATGTTGTTTATGGTGGTGTATCTATTTTCCATATGTCTGAGCATATCATTGTCCTTGTTGGAATTATGGAGGAGCTTCTCAAGGTGGATTTTAACTATGTCAAGCTACACTACTCTTTCATCATTGATTTTCTTTGCAATTCTTTTGTCAAAACTGAGTTGTTCTGCCTCATGTTTCTCCTGCTCTAATGCTCTCTTAAGACCTCTTTTTTTTGGTCTTGTCTTGGTGGTTTCAGTCTCACCATGGTTGAAATCATATGGTGACATCACTTCTTTACCTTTGGAGTCTTGTCTCTTGGCCTTCAACAACTCTAATTCCAAGAGTACCTGTTTGTCTTTCAGCTGCTTGTTTTCTTGTTCAAGGAGGGATATGTCAAATTGTGCTCTGGCCATGTTGTCCTGCAGCTCTTTGATCGTGGAATATTTCTCTTTGGTGATCAGATTTGAGGCCTCACGATCATCTTGGACATCCAAGTCCACCAATTATAACTCTCTTTCTTCCTCATGAAGGTCTTCCTCCTCTTGAACAACTGCCTCTTTTTGCTTTTGATTCCCCTGTTTTGTTGATGAAGAAGGAAAGGCCCCTTCTGAAATATATGGAGAAAAAAATTGCCTAGTTCCCCTCTGGTAGGTATTAACCTCTTTAAATTCTTTGACCTCTTTGAATTCTTTCACTATATCCCTGCTAGATAGCCTAATATTCCTGTGATGAACTGATGCTGTTGGTCGAATAGGTCTAGCAGGTCCTGTAGTGAAGACATCTGCCTCTATGAAATTCTCCCATGCCATGTTCAAATGATTGAGGTGGTGAAGGAAAATGATTTTAATCAGAGAATGATGGAAGAGGCTGCTCATCTGAAGCTCATAATATTTGTTTTTCACTATGTAGGCCATTTATCAATGCTTCTGTACAAATAGTAGGGGAGGTTGAGAAATTTCACCCTAGTGAAATGCATGAGCAACCTAATGTGATAGCTATATAATCTGGAGAATCTGCCCTCACAGGTGAAGTATTTCATGATAATTTTCATCATGGGGGAAAACCTGTTCAACAATTCGATAAAAGGAAATATCTATTTAATGTTTTCTTTGTAGGGTGCCTTGAGGTAAGGCTCATACAATTGGGCATCAAATTCCTTAGTATTAAACCATTTTTCACCCACATTGGGTATCCCTGTTGCTACTGCAAGAATGTTAGTGAAAATGGTGAAAGTCGCCCCTGCTATAGTCACTTGGTTGTTTTGGAGGTTGCTGATGAAAACCTTGGTAAAAATAGGATGACTTTGGACTCTTTGTACCATCTCACAAAATTCAAAGCAACCTACATGCTGGAAACATATGACAACTAAGGGTGATGAAATTAATTCTCTTGCGTCCGTTGGCTCTAGTATCATAATTATACCTCCTTTTTTATATGTTTTCTTGTCTTATTCTGTGGCATTTATTTCCTCCTACAGTATGTTTCTTTCTTCTTCCATTGTGCTTTGTTTTTCTTAGAAAAACCCAGGGAAGAAGGGGGAGGGAAAGGGAGTAGAATTGTAGGGTTAGGGGATTGTGATGGGTGAGGGAAAATTTGGGGGAATGTATAAAGGGATTAGGGATCTTAAGGAAGTGATGGTAGGGTGAAATATTTAGGGAAATAGGGTAGGAAATTTGTATTAAGGGAGGTATATAGCTACTTAAGTAAGCACAACCAGGGTGGTAGGGTTTACAGAATAGAGCTTGGGAATGGGAAATGAGTAAATGTAAGGGTAGTGGGGGAGTGAGTTAGGGTGTAGGGAAGGTAAATGGGTCCAGGGGAAATTAATTATGTTTGAAAATTATGAAACTAGGGTTTCAATGCTCAAAACATGACATAAAATGTAAGAGAGGGGTTGTACCATGAATCTAACACCATAAGCTGAAAGGAGGCGCTATGAAGTTGCCACTTACTTGCAAATAGATGTAGAAACCCTGAACTGATGATGAGAACCTCTGCAATGAATATTTTGGAACGTGGCTCCCTTCTATAAAAAGTGCAATGTACAGAGAAAAATCACAGCGAGGAACTGTGAAAAGTGCAACGCCTTTGAAAAAAGCGCATCGTGGCCTCCTACAAAAGCACTGTGCCTTTGGAAAAAGCACAATGAATGACCCAAAATTCGATTTTCTGAAGGAAAACTCGATTTTTTGCTTGGGGAGGATGAGAGCTTGATGCTTTGAAGATGAAAATGAATGAATTCTTGGTCATTAGGTGCCTTTATACTTGGAGAAATGTCATTAAAAAAACTTCGGACCCACTTTTCCTTTCTTGAAATTGACTTTACATTGCTCTTTATATTTAATTTCTAAATGATATCATTGAACTTCTTCTTTTGATGGCTTAGGAATACTGATTGAATTTTTGGAACTTTGCTTATTTTCTGATGGAACTTTGAGTGTGCAACTACTTAGAACTTTGATAAATTTACTACAAATTAGGAAAATAAATTACATTTTGTTCTCAAATCAAATTTACAAATTAAAGTTACTGATGAAATTTATTTATTGGCACTCCTTCATTTGCTGGAATTTTATGCATGAAATGGTGATTTGATGACCTTGGAAACCCTAATACCTAATGGAGACTTCGAATGAATGAAACCATGATGAAAATGACTAAAAGTATGATGATAACTCATGAATAATGGTACCCTCAACAAAGTGGTGAAATGAGACAACAAGTTACACAATTTTAAAAGGAGTGAGATCAGACCTAAATCTGCACCAAGTGACGAAATTTTTGCATGATGACCTAATGAAATGACAGAATTTCAAAATGGGACCCTAACATGAAATGAAAAGAGTTTATTTGATCACCGGTGGAAGGATGAAAAAACTGACACTAACATTGGTTCCAGCTGGGGAATTAAAGCTCCTTGGAGGTGTCAAGAACACCGTAGAACAAGTTCTTATCAATTGGGCATGGAGTCAAAAGATTAAAACAGATTGAATACTGAAAAATTATCATAATAGACTGACCAAAAATTGACTGAAAATTGACTGACTTGACTTTTACTTCAATTTTGAAAACAACAGAAAACCAATGAAAATTTATGGCCTTCACCTCGAGCTCCAAGGTTCGGTGATTATACGCTTCACACTTTGCAGAAAGTTAAACTGATATTTACAATAGAATTGAGAAATATGAAATCTGCATCAAAAAAGATAATGCTTAAGGAGCCTGTCATTGACTGGTCCTCCTAAGTATTCTTCTCCATTCATCTCCTTCAATATGAAAGCATGCTATCCACGAAAAGCTAAGATATTGTACGGATCTTTCCACAGGTTTTCAAATTTTCCGTGCTTCCCTTTTTACTCGTTCCTTGCATCCCACCGGAGGACTACATCTTCAAGCTTAAAATCATCCGCCTTGGACTTGCAGTCATACACCTTATTTATCTTCTCATAAATCTTTGAGGTGTTCTAAAATACCTCATCTCTCATCTGCTGAAGGTGGATCATTCGATTTATTCGGTGCTGTACATCATTCTCCTCACTTCCTGATTCTTGTAACAATTTCATGATCGAGACTGCAAGTGATGTAGGAAAAAAAATGTCTACGCCATAAACCCACTGAAAGGGTACATTCCTATAGATTTATTACTACTCACCATGTCTTCCCACAAAGCATTAACCAAATTTTTGTGCCAATTATTCTTGTTTGCCTCAAGCATCTTCTTTGTGATATTAATCAAAGACTTATTAAAAGATTTTGCTAAACCATTACCTTATGTATAATAGGCGGTTGAGTGCCCCAATTTGATGTTGTACTTGTCACATAACTCAACCATTCTCTTCAACTTGAATGCAGCAACATTTTCAGTAATGATCTTATGAGGACAACCAAAACGAGACAAAATGTTAGTCTCCAAAAACTGAATAATTAATAAATCTGTTGCTTTCCTTGTTGGGATCGCTTTGATCCATTTGGTGAAGTAGTCTGTGGCTATTAAGATCAATTTATTTTGTGCAGATGATGTAGGGTGAATCTCTATGATGAATTCAAGGCCCCACTACTGAAAAGGTGCATATACTGAAATAGGCTGCAAAGGTAATGGGAGAAGTTTTCTTTTACCTTGAAACACTTGACACTCATGGCAACTCATCACTGTTTTGTACAAATATGCAAAAAGAGTTGGCCAGTAGTATCATGCTCTCAACACTTTGTTAGCCATGGTTTTCCAAAATATATGGCCCCCATAATATCCCCTATGGCAATCATTCATAAATTCTTTGGCTTCATTTTCAACTAAAAAGTTCAGCAAAATACCTCCTGGATATTTCCAATAAAGGGCACTATCCAAAATACAGTATTTTGAAGATTTCAACTTCAAAGACCTACCCTTACTCTTAGACATGCATGGAGGAGGATTTAAATGTAGAAGAACATATATAATGTCCGAATACCATGGAGATGAAAGAAAGATATCATATACCTATATAAGAGTGCCATCCTCTTCTTCTTCGAACAATGCTGAAATGAGGTTGATGTCTAGGGCATGTAAGTTTGACTCAGCCATGAGCTTGGCTATACTTTGACCTTTGATCATCTTTATGGGCTTGATCTTGAGGTCATGTTCTAACATTGCTGCTATCCACTTACCTCTTTTATGTTTCACATCTGTCTTCATAAGAGCATATTTTACTATTGCATTTGGGACATAAGCCAAAATATATGAATGTAAAGTGTATACACGGAAATCATTCAAATATTTTACCAAAAATAAGGCCTAATTCTCAATGATATTTTATCGGAAAGCTACATCCCTGATGGTTCTACTGAAAAATTCTATGGGATGCTCAATCTTATCTCTCTTTTGCATCAAGACTGCAGCGAATGTATGATCGGAGCAAATGAGAAAATGATAAAATCAATAGAATAATATGGGCTTATTAAAATAGGGGCTATGGTCAAGGAAAAATTCACTGAGTTAAAATACTTCTTGGCATCCTCAGACCACTTTAACTCATTCTCTTTCTTTAACATGTTGGTCATTTCTCGAAGATGCTTAGCTAAATTTGGAATAAATCTGTGTAAGAAGTTCATCTTACCATTGAAAGCCTAAATTTCTTTCTTGCTCTGTCAAAAATCGATTTTCTGAATTGCATCAACCCAAGAAGGGTTAATCAAAATTCCATCCTTGGAGATGATGTGACCAAGAAGCTTGCCCTCCTCCATGGAAAAAAGGCTCTTTTTTGGATTAAGATAAATTCTGAATTTCTTGCATTTCTGAAATATAATCCTTAAGTGATACAAGTTCTCATCATTAGATTGAGAGAAAATTGTCAAACCATCTAAATATACCACTAAGAAATCATCTTTCTCATCTGCAAAGGGTATTTTCATCACTCGTTGAAAGGTGGACCCTGCATTCTTGAGTCCGAATGACATCTTAGCATACTTAAAATGTGTCCCAAGGTGTTGTGAAGGAAATTTTATCTTGGTCATTCTCATGCACTAAAATATGATTCTATCCCGAATATCCATCAAGCAGTGACATTTGGGATGATCCAACCACTCTTTGTAGGATGTGATCCATTTTGGGAAGGGGATAATTATCCTTAAGGGAAACCTTCTTCAAATTTGTAAAATAAATACAAAGCCTTATTTATCCAGTCTTCTTTCTTATCGGTACTAGATTTGATATCCAGTTGGAAAATCTGATAGGAAAAATGATACCCGAGTTTTAAAGTCTGTTCACTTCCTTTACAATCAATGGTAACAACCTCGGGTTGATCCTTCGTAGATTTTGTCTGAAGGGCCTTTGGTTGGGCTTAATTGGAATGCTGTGCTAAATAATATTCTTATCATAGACCTTCAAGTCTACATAATCCCAAGTGAAAACATTAGAAAATTCAGAAAGTAAATCAATGTATTTGTCTTTTACCTCAAGAGATAAAGACTTGGGAAATTTTACCATCTTAGGCTTGTCTGCTGTTCCGATGTTTACATCCTCCACACCTTTATCCGTAGGAACCAATGTTGGATTCCTCGCTACATCATATTGATCAAAAAATTCTTCCAAAGGTATGAGACCTCTTGGAATATTGTTATCCGTCAACTGTAATATATCAACCTGGGTGGCTTTGATGATGTGATCATCCTTGTCATAAACTTCACCAATGAAATAATTCTCGAATTCTCCTTCATTTTGGAGAGAATTGTTTACCTGCTTATCATTCGAAAATAATTGCCAATACCGCAAGTTGTCAAGAACAGTGGGCCGATGTTTAACATGGATTTAAAACTTTTTATTAGAAAATATAGGGATCTTGAAATTACTTGTTGTTGTAACAAGCGATTCTACCATGAAATTCTGACTTCTCGACACTAATGACAATGTATGTTTAGGAAACATATTTAGGATATCCAATACAACATTCCTGTATGCTCTCATTTGTGGATGCTTGGCCCGGTATTCCCCTTTTACCTATTTTATCACAAGTTCAAAGTCACCATAATCTGGAATTCTTCTTGCGCCCAACTTTTTCAAGATCTTGAGGCCGGTGATCAATGCCTCATATTATGCCCCATTGTTAGAAAAATCAAAAGCCAATTTGTATGAACATAAACTTACATTTTTAGGAACTTTACTAGGCTGATGAAGAGGAATGCAGATAAAAATCCCAATGCCCGCCCCATATTTTCCCAAGGCACCATCAAAATCCATGGTCCAAAGACCATTTTAATCATCCAAGTGTTGGAATTTTGATTTCTGTTCTGTCTCAACTTTTTGGGCCACTTATTGATTCTATTCTGAACCTTTCCCTACCTTATCTAATGACTGATCTGAATGAATTGGAAGATTTTCTTTTCCCTCTTCTAAAACTATTCTGATACAATTAGAAATTTCTGGAACATCTTCTACTTCTACAAGCTGACTATCTACATCATTTAAATCGCTATCATTGAACAAAATAAATGATTCTAAATATGTATGTAAAACATTAATTGAATGATTGTTAGGCTTCTCTTTGTTAGTTATGATGTACTTCATCTTCGTTTCTCGATACAAATTTCTCAATTGTCTGAAAACCGGGATGGTGGCATAAGAGAATTCTAGTTGCAAAATGCCTCTCAACTTCGCTCCCCAAGATCTAGACAACAACATACCAAACCGTGGTGTATATCAGCTATTACCACATATATCAAGACATTCTTTGATGGAATTTGTTCAAGGGAAACTACTAAATCCTTAATGAGACCCAGACAATGGAATTTACCCAAATCAAATGAAAAAAAGTCATGGTAAGGATGAGTGATATCTAGGCCCAGTTTATCCATAACAACTTTTGGCATCAAATTGTGGGAAGCTCCAGAATCGAGCATAGCATTGTGAAGGATATTTTGGTGAATTCTCAAACTCAAATATAATGGGGGAACTTCATTATCCTCTAACTAACCATCTATTGCTGGACCAAAGATAAGTTCACGTTGGTCATCTTCGACATTTAGTATATCAGATAAAGGATCTACTTTTAACATTTTGGCTACATGAGACTTATACTGATTGTTTTTGAAAAGTTTAGTTAAAGGTATAGAAACTTTCAATTTGGAAATTTCAGTTTCTAAGCTGAAAGGAATAGATTTTTCTACCTCTTTAATGATGGTGTCTCTTTTGTCAGCATGATCCTTTGGTGTAGCTTCTTTCTTCTAACTATCCTTTTCTTTTCCCGATGTGCTTGTAGATGGCTGATTAATCTTTCTTTGATTTGTAGCTGCAGGTTCTTTTCCTTTATTATGATTACTTTGATAATTCTACTTCAGTTGAGTATCCTTTTGTTAGGATTCCCACTTATGAATAGGATTTACTAGGACATCTCTACCCCTCACTGAGTATTGCCTCTACTATGAGTTGAGTGCATTCAAGTAGCCTCGTTGATAATCATCAGATTCAACCTCCAACTCATGATCGATGGATAATATGTAGTCTCAATCCTTGGGCATATCTGTCTTCTCAAAATACTCTTGATTTTCTATCAAAAATATGGGATGGCCATCGGCCGTAAAAAAATGATTTTCTTCAACAATATGATATTCTTCCTCAATTCCTTGAGCATAATTTGCTGCAAGGGTGTACAAATATGATGTTGTTTTGTTGGTTTCTCAGGTGCCCTTTGTCATCTTTTTTGGATTTTGAATTGAGGCTGCTGTTGATGTACTCTAAAGTTAGGATTTATAACTTGTGGTTTTGACTGTCTTTCTATTATGGACATCTTGTCAACCATCCTTTCTACTGTTCTTATCAAAGTGTCTAGTTTTACATTAGAGGATGAGGAAGCTTCTTCATTGATGGTTACTCTCCTCTCACCCTTCATTTTTTACTTCTTTATGGACAATTTAGCTTCCACACTGATTTCATTCTTCTGCATGTCTTCTAATGTAGCAGGATTCCTCTCTCACAACTAATCGACCATGTCCGGATCAAAGCCACCCGAATAATGCAAGAGAGCCAAACCTGGAGGAGGTTTGATCTCATTGGGAATGGAATTGTATACTCTATTAAAATGGGTAGTGAAGTCTTGTACTGATTCATTTGGTTCCCTTTTCAGATTATTGTATTTAGAAAGGATTTGAAAGGGATTCTTATTCACCTCCCATCGAGCTATGAAGGTATCTATCAACTGGTTTGAAGTGGCTTTAGAGTTTTCATTCAATGATCTAAACCATGTTTTAACATCTTGAGAAAATGTATGAACTATGATTCTTATCTTAGAATCGTCAACATCTATTTCTTCCAGATCAATAAAGTCAATGATTTTGACTATGTGTTGTTTTGCAGTGATTTGAGAAATCTCATAAAAAAGAGGGAGTCTCTGGCCATAACCTTATGGTAAGGCATTGAGTTGACCTGGTAGAGGGGTGAACATTTAGCCATGATTCCCACTGAGTGAGGTACAAGAGTGACAATTGAAGGAGTTTGCTGAATGGGTAATGCAGATGAAGAAGCAACAACTAACTATGATTGTGTCGGGATGGGTAATGACTCTTACAGATATTGGATTATGGATTTTTATAATTGGTATTGAAGTTTGTTTTCTAAACTGTCAAACCTATAGAATTGACTACATACTTAATGGCAGAAGTGTCCTCAGACACGTAATTTTATTGACATTGAAAATAAATTACATAAAAAGTTGTAGGAGTTTACAAACGTAAACTTCTACTAAATTTTCAATTAGGAGACTAAACTATTTATAAGCTATATGTCCTAACTTAATTTAGTTATGGATCACTTGTAAAAATAACAAGTGTCCGTTTACAATAAATGATCTTCTATCCAATCTACTAACTTTATTCCTATTTTAGAGCCTAAGATACGACTCAATTCTAGAGCCCTATCTTTGCTAACAATATTCTATTTCTAATTGTTTCTAAAATTTATTAAATATTCTAATTTAATAAATATTTTTATTCTCTAATATTTATTAAATATTCTAATTTAATAAATAGTTTATCCTAACTTTACTTTAATATATTTGAATCATCTAACATTCCCCCCTATGATCCAAAGATACATTACAACATATACCAAGTTCATCTCTGAACTTAGTAAATTTTATTCTGCCAAGAGGTTTGGTGAAGATATCGGAGGTCTAATCTTCTGAAGGACAATAAATCGGCTTGATGACATCCTTTGCAATGAGTGATCTGATATGATGATACCTGGTGTCCACATGCTTTGTCTTTGAATGAAAAACTAGATTCTTGGCAAGCTTTATTGTTGACTGATTGTCAATGAATAATGAAGTAGCTTCTGTTGGAGGAATACCCAAGTCCTGTAAAACTATACACAACCAAACAATCTCACATGTTGCTTCCCATGCTGAAATGTACTCTGCTTTTGCTGAAGAAGTGGCCACTGTAGCTTGCTTCTTGCAACTAGAGGAAACTGCAGCTAACCCCATGTTCATTAAATAACCTGAGGTTTATGCCCTATCATCAATACTGCTAGCAAAGTCAGCATCTAAAAATCCACCAACTACAAAATTTTTAGTATTTTTGTAAAGAAGACCAAAATCTTTTGTTCCTTGGTTATAACGAAGAACTCTTTTGGCTGCATTCCAGTGACTATCTCGTGGTTCCTGCATAAAGCGAGAAAGAACACTGAGGGCATAATAAAGATCTGGTCAAGTAGTTGTCAGATAAATCGGGCTACCAATCAACTGTCAATAAGTAGTGCTATCCACCATTTCCCCCCCTTCAAATTTTGAAAGTTTCAAGTTTTGTTCCATAGGGGTGAGAACAGGCTTGCAATCCTGCATTCCAAATCGCTGAAGAATTTCTGCTGCATACTTACTCTGAGAAATGAAGATATGATGTGGACGTTGGAATACTTCAACTCCAAGATAGTAGTGAAAGTAGTCCCAAATATGTCATCTTAAAACTTGCATGTAACTCCTTTTTTACCTGTGCAATATGATCATCATTGTTGCCAGTGATAATCAAATCATCTACATACATAACCAAAATCACCATATTTTTACCTTGTTGACGTACATACAAGGTATCATTAGATTCACTTCGTTGAAAACCAAATTTCCGAAGGTATTCATCCATTTTAGCATACCAAGCTCGGGGAGCTTGTTTTAACCCATATAAAGACTTTATCAGTATGCATACTTTATGTTCCTGTCCTTGAATTTAAAAACTTGGTGGTTGTGTCATGTACACTTCTTCCTGTAAGTCATTGTTGAGGAAAGCATTTTTTACATCCATTTGATGAAATTTCCATTCTTGTTGAGCTGCTAAGTTAAGTGTGAGTTAGATGGTGTTCCGTTTGGCTATAGGAGCAAATGTTTCCTCATAATCTATTCCTTCTTTCTGCGCAATACCCTTAGCAACAAGTCTTGCTTTATACTTGTCAATTTCACCATTTTTCTTGTACTTAATTCGGTAAACCCATTTGCATCCGATGGGTTTAACATTCTGAGGACAATCAACAAGTTTCCAAGTGTTATTGTCTTGAACTGCCTGATATTCATCAACCATAGCCTGTTGCCATTCTTTATGTTTTACTGCCTCTCGGTATGTAGAAGGTTCAGTAAAATCATTTGCTATCAAGGCTCCTTCGTTTCTTTGTGATCCCCTTGTTCCTATTTTATTCTGTTCATTAGGCCTTACATCTTTCAAAAGTTGAACTGCCCATTTTTGAAATTGATGTTCACTAGTTTGGGATTGTGAAAAATCACCATCATTGTAAAGAGGGTTGATATAAACTGATTTTTGTTGATCAACCGCAGGTTCTGGGGGCGGAGAGTCATTGTGAGAAGAACTGCTACTGCTAGGAGAGTTGGATGAACTGCTAGAAGACCCAAATGGTGTTGATGATGAAGACGAACTGGATGAATCATTTTCAGATGAAGGAAACTCAAGTTTATACCAATTTTGTGCATTTGGTTGACTTTGTAAATTTCCGTTTCTTTTATAAATTTTTGTTTCTAAATTTTGAAGAAGACTTTCAACTTCTTCAACACTCTTACTCTCATTTTCATAAAAAATCACATCTCTTCTTACAATAAATTTCCCATTCGACAAAATTCGGTACCCTTTCTTCTCACTAGAATACTTGATCATTGTGCACTTCAAGCTTCGTGCATCAAGCTTAGTTCGTTTTTCCTTCAGAACTAAGGCATAACAGACTGATCCAAAAACTCTGAGATGTTTTACCTGAGGTTTGAAGCCAAAACATGCTTCATAAGGTGTGATTATGTCTAAAGAAGCAGTCGAAGATCTGTTTCTCAAGTAGACAGTAGTATGAATTGCTTCGGCCCAATATAAAGGACTTAACTTTTTGAAATTTAACATAGATCACACCATTCCTAACAAGGTATGATTCATTCTTTCTACTACTCCATTTTGCTGTGGAGTGTAGATATTGGTAAGATGTCGTTTTATGCCATTATCCATGCAATACTTTTTGAATTCATTTGAAGTGAATTCTCCACCATTGTCAGTTCTAAGAGTGCCAATCGTCTCCTTTACTTCATTTTCAATAAGCTGACGAAAAGTTTTGAACTTTTCAAATGCTTCTGACTTTTGCTTCAAGAAATATACCCAAGTCATCCTGGTAAAATCATCAACAAAGAGTAAGAAATACCTGCAACCTTCAAGCGAAGTTGGGAAGGGTCCAAAAATATCACTGTGAACCAACTGCAAATGCCTGTTTGTGTGCCATGAACTTGTAGGAAAAGTCTCTCGACGTTGTTTTCCAAAAATGCAAGGTTCACACTTTTCATTTTCCCTTTTGAAGGTTTGAAGTCCTTTAAACATTCCCTATTTTTGTAACT
Source organism: Pinus albicaulis (assembly GCA_034641835.2). NCBI lineage: Eukaryota > Viridiplantae > Streptophyta > Pinopsida > Pinales > Pinaceae > Pinus > Pinus albicaulis. Next base: position 799,450,985 of record CM076584.1, on the reverse strand, counting down.
GAGAGAGACTTCCGAAGTTGAGATGGCCATATCTTAAATGCCACAATTTGATCGGTGAATGTCTTGGAATAACTGTCCCTTTCATCCTTAACAATTTTCCATCTTCATAACCTGTCATTACTGTTTTCATGTTCTATTTGACTGAGTTAATTTTAACTAAGCCATCTTCCATAATCACCATATGTCCTGCTTGTCGAATCGTGACTAAAGATAAGAAATTTTGCTTGAATGTTAGGACATACCATACATTTGAAATCATTCTTTCTCCAATGCCTGGTAAAAAAAATTTAACTACACCTTTTCCTAAAGGAGTATGTTTTGTTTTATCAGAAAGATAGATTGAATTTAGATGGAATTATTTGAAATTCCAAAAGAAATCCTGTCGAAAAGTCATGTGTTGAGTTGGGCCTGTATCCATAATCCATGCATCTTCATAATCACTTTTGAGAAAGCTTGAAACCTGGAAAGCTGTTGATTCTGTGTTGGTGAAAACATATTCAGAACCATCAAGATCATCTTCATCATTTTAAAATTGTGCAGAGTTTGGATGAAACTTGGGAATTTTTTCAATAGAATTTCTACAATCTGCCGCATAATGGCCAACTTTGTTACATCTCCTGTAAACAATTTGACTGAAATCACTGCCTCTGCCTTGAGACTGTCCTCGAACCCTACTTTGGCCTTTGTTTTGAGTTTTTCCTTTGCTTGGACTTTGTCCTCTGCCTTGATGATATCCTCTATTTTGATTGTTGCCTCTTCCTTGAAAATTTCTCCTGCCTGAATTGTAGCCTCTGTCGAAATTGTTTCCTCTGCTTTGACTGCGACCACGACCTTGGGCTGCTTGACTTTGATTGAAATTCCCTCTTCCCTGGTTTCTTGAATTATCAGCTGAGGAGTTACTTGAGCTGGCTTCGGTGAAGAAGACATCTTCTCCAATCCATTTCTTCTTCCCAAAGGTTTTATCATGTTGGGCTAACATGTCACTCAATTCATCAAACTTTATCTTCTCTAACTTTCCAGTGACTTGCAAAGTTTCCAAAAAATGTGTATATGATGGCAATCCAACAATTGTAATCATGGTCAAGAAGTTTTCATCAACAACTTGAAAACCAACATTTATTATTTCTTGCGTGATATTTTTAAGTCCTGAAATATACTCAAGGACATCACCACCTTGAGTTAATTTCTGTTGAAGCAATTTTAATTGAAGATCAACCTTCTTTGATTTAGGTTGTGTATCAAAGAGATCTTTGAATGTACATAAATCAATCCATGCATATGAGGAATTTTCAATATGTATGTACATTTCATTATTAACTGAAGCTTTTATAAGAGCTAATGCTTTACCATTTTTTACTTCCCATTTTGCAAGTGAAGCCGCATTTGTTGGTTTATTTGGCTTAATGTTTCCATCACAAATTTCATGCCACAATTCATTATATATGAGAGTGCTTTCAATTAGACGTTTCCATGTCTTATAAGATTTCACTCCTTCTAGTTTATCAGATTCAGAGAACATATTAATTAACTTCGACATTGTAGTGTTGAAGTAGTGCACCAAAATAATCAAGCAAAAAAAATGAGCAACCCATCACACTAAACACGCCACGCAAATATGACACACACCACATAAAAAATGATCTATCGGGGCTTGGCCTTGACCCTCGTATAGTCATTCAAAAAAGGAGAAAAATGACTGAGCTTTGCACTTGGCTCTAGTCAATTTCTTGTTGAGTTTTTACAATGAAATCTTTGCAAAATTTGACAATGCCGTTACAAATCTCCTTAAAAAATTTACCCCCCCTCAAAGTAAAAATATATTTTGAGTTACAAATTAATGACCCTTATTTCTCCAAAATAAAAAATTAAATTTCAATTTTCTCCCTTATAACTCCAATTACAATTTTTTTTTTCAATCCTTATCTTTCCCAAATCACTCTTTAAATATAATCATGCTTTTACCTATATAACGCAATCATCAAGCCATACCACCATTTGACAACAGTCTTTAACTCCCCTACACAAGCATCTTACCATGCTGCGTTACCACTGCATTTGGTGTGATACCGTTCAGGCACACAAATACTTTCATGTTGTGGCTTGACTATTTCCAAATGCAGCCTTTGCCAATATCTCAAAATGATATAGATCTTACTTGCAAGTGGACAATTCACATACAAATTATATGTCAATTTTCATAGTTGATAAACCAATCAACGTTTTGTACTTACGCAATTTCAAAAACTCCTCTTAAAATTTTATCACTTACATAAAATTTAATTCTCACAATGCTTATTGAATCCTCACAGGATCATTGTAAATGTAAGTAACAAATATAAAAAACAACAAAGCACGTAATTCCAAGCACAAATTTACAAACGGAATTGAATAATACCCAACTCATTAGTTGCTATCGTCTCCAGATATCAGTGTTTACCAATTCAATGACCCAAGATGCAACTATGCATTTCATAAAAAAATGTGATTTCATTATTCTGCACTGTCCACTTTATGCATCGCAGAAGGAGTGAGAAATTTTCCACACGACTGTTTGGATGCTGCACACGGATCAACCAAGTCCGCTTACCCACATCTTTGCAAAAGTCGCTTCACAATCTCCCTTAACAACGCTTCTTTGTTTGACTTCAATGCTCCCTCAACTCCGTTAATTGGTTGTCCACTTTTCTATCCATATGCAAGAGCAGTGGCTTGCTTCAATGTTGGTGGCAATGCTCTCAACGGGCTTTAAAAATATTTTTAACTTCACTTCAAAATCTATGCGTTGGTTAGCTTCAGTGCTAACCGTAACGCCTTCAATAAGTTTTTTTTAGCTTTGGACTTTGATCTGAACAAGCTTATTCAATGGGAAGAAAAAACGTAGGAAGATCTCGACAAGAAGCTCGCATAAAATTGAATTTTAAAAACAAACTGGATCTTAAATAAAAAATTGATTTTTAGATTATAACCAATAAATTTATTTTCCTTAAAGCATTGACAAGATTGCATACCAATTCATCCTTTAGCAGAATTTTCCAAAAGTCTGCAAAGCTGAAATCTCCACCTTCACCTCATCTGCATTACTGGTGGCTCTGATACCACATTAATGGCAGAAATGTCCTTAGACACGTAATTTTATTGATATTGAAAAGAAATTACATAAAAAGGTTCAGGAGTTTACAGACGTAAACTTCTACTAAATTTGCAATTAGGAGACTAACCTATTTATAAGATATATGTCCTAACTTAATGTAGTTATGGATCACTTGAAAAAATAACAAGTGTCCATTTACAATAAATGATCTTCTATCCAATCTACTAACTTTATTCCTATTTTAGAGCCTAAGATATGACTCAATTCTAGAGTCCTATCTTTGCTAACAATATTCTATTTCTAATTGTCTCTAATATTTATTAAATATTCTAATTTAATAAATATTTTATCCTAACTTTACATTAATATATTTGAATAATCTAATAATACGTTAGTGTCAAAGTTTTATTTTGACCTAGTTTCTTCAAAAGGTAAATTGTCTTCAAGTTTCAAAGAACTAAGTACTATCCTAGATGATAATTTTACCTAAGAAAGCCTTAATAGGTCAAAAACTATATCAAACAGTGATGTTTCAGACTTAGATTGAAATAAATATAATTCAAATTTCAAATCGAAAGGTATGTCTTTGAGAGATAATACATTTGCAGGCAGCGAGGAAGATCTTACCAATTGAATAAGATTTGGATGAATTTATGTGTGTTGATATCTTTGCTTCCGAACAAGCCCCTCTAGATCTTTGACTGGATTAGCTAGATGAGGATTTGGATTTGATTTGGTGTAACTCCTCGAAGCCAGAATGTTCACTGTTCAACAACTTGTTTCTCTACAATTTTTCAGATCAATCTCCACGAAATATTAGACATATCATCCACAAGCCAAGAATTTGATGATCTAATGTTACAACTAGGTAAGATATGTCAATTTCTTCCCCAGTATGGTCGCCTTATCACTCCATTGGATCTCCGAGGCTGAGAAGAGACCAACAAAGGTAACCAAAAACCAATATTTTTTCAAGTAGATAGCCCTAATAGGAAGGAGAGGGCTCTCTCCAAAATATCACAACCAATATGACTGGATAAAGAGGATTTTAGGCTAGGTATAGTAGCACTAGGGTTTGGTTGAATGATTTTGAGATGCTGGATGGTGAATAGGTCAGAGAAGAACTAGGTCAGGGAAAATAAGGATCAAAATTGCAGGGATTTGACGAGTTAAGGTAGGTAAGTAGCTTAACAAATTAAGGTATCGTGATGGAGTGGTTTAGACTTCTAGGGTTTCAGAAAAGAGCATTGGAAACATGAATTCTTTTCAATTAGAATAAGATGAAACAAAAATTTAACTATTCCTCCAAAACATAGCATAAGCTAATGAATTCGGTCTTTCTGACTTTCGAATCGATTACATTCAGAGATGGTATGAATATGGATATCAAAATAAATTCAAACATTTGCAAACATAAGAAGAAATTTTTTTAAATCACAATACCATAGGAATCCCATCAAAATAGCTGCAACTCAGTCTATCATTTCTTGCCAAAATTTTGATTAAAATAGTGTTTAATGATCAAATTCTACAACATCCAACCCTTGTAATGAGAAAGGAAATGAAAGATATAGACCAAAAAAATACTTCACCCACTCTCAGGGGTCGAATCCCTAACTTGTGTAGCTGATCCCCGAAGTGCTCAACTGGAATCCTAGTGATTAGGGATGTTATCCAACTCATCCCTATCATTCATGAAACTAATTCACTTTGACCAAAAATACATATTTACATGATGTATCTAACTCTAGTAACTATTTATGACATAGTTACATTTACATTTGAAAATTACATTAGTAAATTTCCTTGAAATCCATCAATCAACTGATAAAAATGGAAAATTATGAAAAAATTAGTGATCTGCAAAAAGTACAGCGTGCTTGGGAAAAAGCGCAACATGGGCCTTCAAAGCCATTTTTGACTGACTTCTCGAAGTCCAAATTAGGCCCAAGATGGCTCATTGGAAAGATATTCTAGTATAGTTATCAAAAATGTGCTCAAGATATGAAAATGGTTGAGTGAAGCTCCTCAAACATGCAATCTCCCAATACTTCTCAAAAAGCACAGTGAAAGGCAAAAAAAGGAGGCAGAAAGGTGGCTTTTGAGTGGTTTTTGGCCATTTCCACATGCCAAAAGCTCTGTTTCTTGAGTGCCAGTAGTAAAAAATTGATGTAGAAATCACTCTGAATCCAAATATGAAATCCTTTTCTCATTTGGAGGCATCCAAAAAAAGCGTAACGTGGCCCACAATACGCTTTGTGCAGGCTGATTGTGAAAAAAGTCTGTCAAAATTTGCTAAAATGTCCAAAAACTTGAAAAATTACCCAAAAATCTTCAAAATTGGTGGATGAAGTGCTGATGAGGTGTCTCAATCAATCAAAGAGGCATCAGAAAGTATCTCAAGTTTTTCCTCCTTTTTCTTGATTAGGGTTTGCTATAGTTCATCCTTCAACTACTTGATTCTGATGTTGCAAATATTGTTTCTAGTGGTGTATCTATTTGCCATATGTATGAGAATCTAATTGTACTTGTTGTCCCTATGGAGGAGATTCTCAAGGTGGATGTTAACTTTGCCAAGCCACACTTCTCTGTCATCATTGATTTCCTTTGAAATTATTTCCTCAAAACTGAGTTGTTCTGAGTTGGTCTTTTCTTGGTGGTTTGAGTCTCACCATGGTTAGAATCATTAGGTGCCACCACTACTTTACCTTTGGTGTCTTGTATATTGGCCTTTAGCAACTCTAATTCCAAGAGTACCTGTTTGTCTTGTAGCTGCTTTTTTTATTGTTCAAGGAAGGATATGGAAAATTGTGCTCTAGCCATGTTGTCCTGCATCTCTTTAATGGTGGCATATTTCGCTTTGATGATCAGATTTGAGGCCTCATGATAATCTTGGACATCCAAGTCCACCAATTCAAAATCTCTTTCTTCCTCATGAAGGTCTTCCTCCTCTTGAACAACTTCCTCTTTTTGCTTTTGATTTCTCTATCTTGTTGATGAAGAAGGCAAGACCCCTTCCACAATCTGTGAAGAAAAAACTTTCCTAGGTCCCCTTTGGTAGGTTTTAAACTCTTTGAATTATTTCGATGCAGCCGTGATAGATAGCCTAGTCTTCTTGTGTGGAACTGATGCTATTGGTGGAATAGGTCTAATAGGTTGACTTGGTCCCACAGTGAAGACATCTGCCTCTATGAAAGTCTCCCATGCTATGTTCAACTGATTGAGGTGGTGAAGGATAGTGATTTTAATCATAGAGTGATGGAAGTGGCTGTTCAAGTGAAACTCATAATATTTGTTTTGCACTATATAGGAAATTTTATCAGTGCTTCTGTACAAATAGTAGGGGAGGTTGAGAAATTTCACCCTAGTGAAATGCATGAGCAACCTATTGTGATAACTATATCATTTAGAGAATTTGCCCTCAAAAGTGAAGTATTTCATAATAATTTTCATCAGGGGGGAAAACTTGTTCAACAACTGGAAAAAAGGAAATATATTTTTAATGTTGTTTTTCAGGTTGCCTTGAGGTAAGGCTCACACAGCTGGGCATCCAAATCCTTAGTATTAAATTTTTTTTCACCCACATTGGGTATCTGTGCTGCTACTGCAATGATGTCGGTGGAAATGGTAAAAGTCACCCCTACTATAGTCACTTGGTTGTTTTGGAGGTTGCTGATGAAAAACCTGGTCAAAATAGGATGACTTTGGACTCTTTGTAGCATCTCACAAAATTCAAATAAACGTACATGCTGGAAACATCTGACAGTTAAGGTTGATGCCATTAATTCCCTTGTGTCTGTTGGCTCTAATATCAGAGTTATCCCTCCTTTTTTATATGTTTTCTTGTCTTCTTCTGTGGGATTTCTTTCCTCCTACATTATGTTTCTTTCTTCCTCCGTTATGCTCAATTTGTTTTTGAAACCCATAGGGAAGAAGGGGAAGGGAAAGGGAGTAGAATTGAAGGGTTAGGGAATTGTGATAGGTGAGGGAAAATTTGTGGGAATGTATAAAGGGATTAGGGAGCTTAGGGAAGTGATGGGAGGGTAAAATATTTAGGGAAATAGGGTAGGAAATTTGTATTTTAGGGAGGTATCTAGCTACCTAGGTAAGCACAACTAGGTTGGTGAGTTTTGGGAATAAGGCTTGGGAATGGGAAATGAGTAAATGGAAGGGTAGTGGGGGAGTGAGTTAGGGTGTAGGGAAGGTAAATAGGTCTAGGGGAAAGTAATTAAGTTTTCAAATTATGAAACTAGGGTTTCAATGCTCAAAACATGACATAAAATGTAAGGGAGGGTTTGCACCATGAATCTAACACCACAAGATGAAAGGAAGGGCTATGAAGGTGCCACTTACTTGAAAATAGCTGTAGAAACCTTGAAATGATGATGAGAACCTCTGCAATGAATATTTTGGACCATGGCTTCCTTCTGCAAAAAGTGCAACGTACAAAGAAAAAGCGCAACAAAGAACTGTGAAAAGTGTAGTGTGGCTTCTTGCAAAAGCGCAACGCCTTTCAAATAAGCATAGTGAATGACCTAGAATTCGATTTTTCGAAGGAAAAATCCATTTTTTGCTTGGGAAAGCTGAGAGTTTGATGATTTTAATATGCACATGACTGACTTCTTGGTATTTGGGAGCCTTTATATTTGGAAAAATGTCATTAAACAAACTTGGGACCCACTTTTCCTTTCTTGAAATTGACTTTACATTGCTCTTTATCTTTAATTTATAAATTAGATCATTGAACTTCATCTTTTGATGGCTTAGGAACAATGATTGAATTTTTGGAACTTTTCTTATTTGATGATGGAACTTTGAGTGTGCAGCTACTTGGAACTTTGAGAACTTATTACAAATTATGAAAATAAAATTACATTTTGTTCTGAAATCAAATTTACAAATTAAAATTACTGATGAAATTTATTTATTGGCACTCCATTTGCTGGAATTTTATGCATGAAATGGTGATTTGATGACCTTGGAAAGCCTAAGACCTCACGGAGACTCAGAATGAATGAAACCATGATGAAAATGACTAAAATGATGATGATAACTTATGACTAATGGTACACTCAACAAAGTGGTGAAATGAGCCAACAAGTTACAAATTTTGAAAGGAGTGAGATTAGACCTAAATCTGCACCAAGTGACCAAATTTTTGCATGATGACCTAATGAAATGACAAAAATTTCAAAATATGACCCTAGCATGACATGAAAAGATTTTATTTGATCACTGGTGGAAGGATGCAAAAACTGACACTAACATTGGGTCCAACAGGGGGATGACATGTCCTTGGAGGTGTCAAGAACACCGTAGACCAAGTGCCTATCCATTGGGCATGGAGTCAAAAGCTGAAAACAAACTGAATACTAAAAAATTACATAATAGATTGACTCAAGACTGACTGACTGAAAAATGACTTAATTGAGTTTTAATTAAATTTTGAAAACAAGAAAAAACCAATGAAATTTTATGGCCTTCACCTCGGGCTCCAAGCTTCGGTGATTCTCTTCTTCACAGTTTGCAGAAAGTTAAACCCATATTTACAATGAAATTGAGAAATCTGAAGTCTGCATCAGAAAATATAATGCTTAAGGAGCCTATCATTGACGGGTTCTCCTAAGCATTCTTCTCCATTCATCTCCTTCAATATGAAAGCATGCTGTCCACGAAAATATGAGATCTTGTATGGCCCTTTCCACAAGTTTTCAAATTTTTCGTGCTTCCATTTTTCCTTGTTCCTTGCATCCCACCAGAGGACTACATCTTCGAGCTTAAAATCATCTGCCTTGGTCTTGCAGTCATACACCTTATTTATCTTCTCATGAAGCTTTGAGGTGTTATGAAATACCTCATCTCTTGTCTACTGAAGGCGGATCATTTGATTTATTCGGTGTTGTACATCATTATCCTCACTTCCTGCTTCTTGTAACAATTTCATGTCCGAGACTACAAGTGATGTAGGAAAAACAATGTCTACACCATAAACCAACCGAAAAGGGGACATTCCTACAGATTTCTTGCTACTCACCCTATCTGCCCACAAAGCATTAACCAACGTTTTGTGCCAATTATTCTTGTTTGGCTCAAGCATGTTCTTTATGATATTAATCAAAGACTTATTAGAAGATTCTGCTAAACCATTACCTTGTGGATAATAGGCGGCTGAGTGCCCCAATTTGATGTTATACTTGTCACAGAACTTAAACATTCTCTTCGACTTGAATGCAACAAAATTGTCGGTAATGATCTTATGAGGACAACCAAAACGAGACAAAATGTTAGTCTCCAAAAACTGAATAATTACTAAATTTGTTGTTTCCCTTGTTGGGATTGCTTCGATCCATTTAGTGAAGTAGTCTGTGGCTATTAAGACCCATTTATTTTGTGCATATGATGTAGGGTGAATCTCTTCGATGAAGTCAAGGCCCCACTGCTGAAAAGGTGCATGTACTGAAATAGGCTGCAAAGGTAATGGAAGAATTTTTCTTTTACCTTGAAACACTTGACACTCATGGCAACTCATCACTGTTTTGTACAAATATGAAAAAAGAGTTGGAAAATATTATTCCGCTCTCAACACTTTGTTAGCTGTGGTTTTCCAAAACAGATGCCCCCCACAATCTACCCTATGGAAATCATTCATAACTTCTTTTGCTTCATTTTCAACTAAATATTTTAGAAAAATACCTCTTGGATCTTTCCAATAAAGGGCGCCGTCCAAAATGCAGTATTTGGAAGATTTCAACTTCGAAGACCTACCCTTACTCTTAGACATGCCTGGAGGAGGATTTAAATGTTGAAGAACATATATAATGTCTGAATACCATGGAGACAAAATAAATATATCAGATACCTATATAAGAGCGCCATCCTCTTCTTCATCGAACAATGTTTAAATGAGGTTGATGTTTAGGGCATGTAAGTTTGACTCAGCCATGAGCTTGGCTAGACCCTGACCTTTGATCAGCTTTGTGGGCTTGATCTCGAGGTCATATTCTAACCTTGCTGCTATCCACTTACCTCTTCTACCTTTTGGATCTGTTTACATAAGAACATCTTTTACTGCTTAGGAAATCCTTCAAAGCTTTTACCAAAGCCAAGGCTTGCTTCTCAATGATATTGTACCAGAGAGCTACATCCATGATGGTTCTACTGAAAAATTCTATGGGCTGCTCAGTCTTATCCATCTTTTGCATCAATACTGCAACCAATGTATACTCGGAGGAAAATGAAAAACTGAGAAAAAAAATAGAATAATCTGGGCTGATTGAAATAGGGGCTATGATCAAGGAAAAATTCACTGAGTTAAAAGACTTCTTGGCATCCTCGGACCACTTTAACTCATTTTATTTCTTTAACATGTTGGTCATTTCTTGAATATGCTCAACCAAATTTGGAGTAAATCTACTTGAGAAGTTCATCTTACCATTGAAAGCTTGAAGTTCTTTCTTGCTCCGTGGAAAATCAATTTGCTGAATTGCCTCAACCCGAGAAGGGTCAACCCGGATTCCATCCTTGGAGATGATGTGATCGAGAAGCTTGCCCTCCTCCATGGAAAAAAGAATATTTTTCGGATTAAGAGAAATTCTGAATTTCTGCATTTTTGAAATACAATCCTTAAGTGATACAAGTGTTCATCATTGGAATGAGAGAAAAATGTCAAATCATCTAAATATATCACTAAGAAAACATATTTCTCATCTGCAAAGGCTATGTCCATTACACGTTGAAAGGTGGCCCCTGCATTCTTGAGTCTGAATGGAATCTTAGCATACTTAAATGTTCCCTAAGGTGTTGTGAAGGAAATTTTATCTTGGTCCTTCTCATGCACTAAAATATGATTGTATCCCGAATATCCATCAAGCAATGACATCCGGGATGCTCCAACCACTCTTTGTAGGATGTGATCCATTTTGGGAAGAGGTTAATTATCCTTAAGGGAAAAATTGTTCAAATTTATAAAATCGATACAAAGCCTTATTTATCCATTCTTCTTTCTTACTAGGACTAGATTTGATATCCAGTCAGAAAATCTGATAGGAAAAATGATACCTGATTTGTAAATTCTATTCACTTCCTTTTCAATCGATGTCCGCAAAGTCTTGTACTGATTCATTTGGTTCCCTTTTCAGATTATTGTATGCATAAAGGATTTGAAAAGGATTCTTATTCACCTCCCATCAAGCTATGAAGGCATCTATCAGCTGGTTTGATGTGGCTATAGAGTTTCCATTCAATGATCTAAACCAGGTTTTAACATATCTAGAAAAGCTCTGAACTATGATTCTCATCTTAGCATCTTCAACATCTATTTCTTCCAGCTCTATAAAGTCAGTGATTTTGACTATATGTTGTTTTGCAGTGATTTGAGAACACTCATAAAAAATAGGGAGTATCTAGCCATAACCTTGTGGTAAGGCATTGAGTTGACATGGTAGAATGAGGGGTGCAAATCCGGCCATGATTCTCGCTGAGTGAGGTACATGAGTGACAATGGAATGCGTTTGCTAAATGGGTAATGAATTATATAGTGCATATGAAGAACCAACAACTAACTGTGATTGTGTCAGGATGGGTAATGCCTCTTGCTGATATTGGATTATGGATTTTTCTGATTGGTATTGAAGTTGGTTTGCTAAAATTTCAAGCCTGTAGAATTGAATCCAAACTTTAGTGTCAAATTCTGATTCAGACTTAGTTTCTTCAAAAGGTAAATTGTCTTCAAGTTTCAAAGAACTAAGGTCTATCTCAGATTATTATTTTACCTCAGAAAGCCTTAATGGGTCAAAAACTATTTCAGATAGTGAGGTTTTAGACTTAGATCGAAATAAATATAGTTCAAATTTCAAATCAAAAGGTATGTCTTTGAGTGATACACTTTTTTAGGCAGTGAAGAATATATTACCAACGGAATAGAATTTGATTGAATTTTTGTGTGTTGATGTCTTTGCTTTCGAACAAGCCTCTCTAGATGTTTGACTGTATCAGCTGGATGAGGATATGGATTTGATTGGTGTATCTCCTCGAAACCAGAATGTTCACTGTTCAAAAATTATTTCTCTGTAACTTGTGAGATCAACCTCCACAAAATCTTGGACCTATCATCTAGAGGCCAAGAATTAGATGAGCTAATTTTAAAACTAGGGAAGATCTGTCACTTTCTTCCCTAGTATGGTTGCCAATATGTTATCACTCCACTAGATCTCCAAGGCTGAGAAGAGACCATCAAAGGTAACCACAGACCAATATTTTTCCAAGTAGCTAGCCCTACTAGGTAGGAGAGGGCTCTCTCCACAAGATCACAACCAATATGACTGGATAAATATTATTTTAGGATAGGTATAGTAGCACTAGGGTTTGGTTGAATGATTTTGAGGTGATGGATGGTGAATAGGTCAGAGAAGAACTAGGTCAGGGAAAATAAAGATCAGAATTGCAGAGATTTGATGGGGCAAGGTAGGTAAGTAGCTTAACACATTAATGTATCTTGATGGAGTGGTTGACACTGTTATGGTTTTAGAAAAGAGCAGTGGAAAAATGATTTCTTTTCAATTAGAAGAAGATGAAACAAAACTGTAACTATTCCTCCAAAACAGAGCATAAGCTAATGAATTCTGTCTTTCTGACTTAGGAATCAATTACATTTAGAGATGGCATGAATATGAATATCACAATACATTCAAGTATTTGAGAACATAAGAATAAAGAATTTCAAATCACATTACCACAAGAATCCCATCAAAATAACTGCAACTTAGTCTGTTATTTCTTGCCAAAAGTCTGATTACAATAGTGTTCAATGATCAAATTTTACAACATCCAACCCTTGCAATGAGAAAGAAAATGAAATATATAGACCAAAAAACTAATTCTCCCACTCTTAGGGGTTGAATCATTGACTAGTGGAGCTGATCGCCAACATGATCAACTGAAATCCTAGTGATTAGGGAGGTTAGCCAAATCATCCCTATCATTCATGAAATTGATTCACTTTGACCAAAATTACATATTTACATGATGTATCTACCCCTAGTAACTATTTATGACATAATTACATTTAAATTTGAAAATTACATCAACAAATTTCCTTGAAATCCATCAATCAACTGATAAAACTAGAAAATTATGAAAAAATCAGTGATCTACAAAAAGCGCATCGTGCTTGGAAAAAGCGTAGCATGCCTGGGAAAAAGCACAACGTGGGGCTTCAAAGCCATTTTTGATAGACTTCCTGAAGTCAAAATTGGGCCCAAGATGGCTCAATGGAAATCTCTTCTAGTTTAGTTTTCAAAAATGTGCTTAAACTCTAAAAATGGTTGAGTGAAGTTCCTAAGTAATCCAATCTCCCAATACTGCTCAAAAAGCACAGCGAAAGGCTGAAAAAGGAGGCAGAAAGGTGGTTTTTGAGTGGTTTTTGGCCATTTCCACCTGTCAAAAGCTTTGTTTCTTGAGAGACAGTAGTGAAAAAATGATGTTGACATCACTATGAAACCAAATATGCAATCTTTTTCTCATTTGGAGACCTCCAAAAAAAGCGCAATGTGGTCCACGCCGCACTTTTTGCAGGCTGACTTTGCAAAAATTCTGTCAAAATATGCAAAAATGCCCCAAAAATTGAAAAATTACCCAAAAATATTCAAAATTAGTAGATGAAGTTCCGATGAACTGTCTCAAGCAATCAAGGAGGCACCAACAAGTATCTCAAGTTTTGCCTCCTCCTTTTGCTTGATTAGGGTTTGCTTGAGTTTATCCTTCAACTGCTGGATTCTGATTTTGGAAATCTTGTTTCTAGTGGTGTATCTATTTTCCATATGTATGAGAAACGAATTTTCCTTGTTGGCCTTTTGGATGATCTTCTCAAGGTGGATGTTAACTCCATCAAGACACACTTCTCTGTCATCATTTATTTCCTTTGCAATTCTTTCCTCAAAATTGAGTTGTTCTGCCTCATGTTTCTCTTGCTCTAATGATCTCTTAAGACCTCTTGTTTTTGGTATTGTCTTGGTGGTTTGAGTCTCACCATTTTCAAACCCATCAGGTGCCATCACTGCTTTACCTTTGGTGTCTTGTCTCTTGGCCTTCAGCAACTCTAATTCCAAGAGTGTCTGTTTGTCTTTCAGCTGCTTGTTTTCTTGTTCAAGGAAGGATATGAAAAATTGTTCTCTGGCCATGTTGTCCCATAGCTCTTTGATTGTGGCATATTTCTCTTTGATGATAATATTTGATGCCTCTTTATCATCTTGGACAACCAATTCCACCTAGTGAAACTCTCTTTATTCCTCATGAAGGTCTTCCTCCTCTTGAACAACTGCCTCTTTTTGCTTTTGATTTCCCTGTTTTGTTGATGAAGAAGGCAAGGACAGTTCCAAAATATGTGGAGCAAACACTTTCCTAGGTCTTCTCTGGTAGGTTTTAACCTATTTGAATTCTTTGACCTCTTTGACTTCTTTCACTGTAGCCCTGATAGATAGCCTAGTCTTCCCACGAGGAACTGATGTTGTTGGTGGAATAGGTCTAGCAGGTTGACTTGGTCCTGTATTGAAGACATCTGCCTCTATGAAAGTCTCCCATGCTATTTTCAAATGATTGAGGTGATGAAGGACAATGATTTTAATCAGAGAGTTATGAAAGAGGCTGTTACACCATTTTTTGGTCATCTAACCTATTATCATTAGATGGACCCAAGTACACCATGTAAGACCAATTTTACCCTAAGTAAAATTGCCTTCACTATGTTAAATAACTTAATAAACCACATTTATTAGGTTTTTTATGGTCTAAACAGGAAAACCCAAAAGGAAATATTAAACAAACCTATATTTGTTTGATTTTCCTCATGGAATAATTAATTAAACCATAATTTAATTATTATTCCTAGTCATGTTTAACCAAAAAATAAATAAATTAATTAGATAAACCTTTATTTATCTTATTATTTTCTAGGAATAATTATTTAAATCTTATTTAGATAATATTCCTTGTTAAATATGACCAAATCACCCACAAATAATTAAATAAATCATTATTTATTTCATTATCTTCTAACCGCTTCCTTAAAAAGATAAATAAATCATTTATTTATTTATTTTTGACAAATCAAGGGATTTGACCCAAGTCAAATACCTTTTCCCTCCAACAAATATAATAAAATATTCCATAAAAGGTGGATCTAGATTTGGTTAACATTATTTTAATCATGCACAAAGATCTAGAATGACCCAATATTTTGTTATAAATAGGAGGGTTTTTCCCATCATTCTTCACCTTTTGTTGCCTATTAGATCACTCTGGATCTATACACTTGGTCACATTTTTCCATCATTTTGTTGTGTGAGCTCCCATTGAGCTCCTTTCTTTGCATTGGGTTTTCTACACCAACAAGAGAGATAAATCTTAGATCTGAAGTGCTGAGGACTTCCAAGAACCCATCCCATTGAGGAGAATTGGATACGCCTTCTTGTTTTCCTCCCAGGTGCCCAATTAATACAAAAATTCTTTCAAAAATTGGTCTTGTCTTGTCTATTGGTATATGGAGCAAACCCTTGTTTTTTCTGCTTAATGTATTTTCATGCATAGATCTGGTTTTTTGCAGCTCTTTTCTTGTTTAACTAACCACAGATCTGAAGATATTGGCATCCACTTTTGTTGTTAGGGCTATTAGTTATGCGTAGCTAAAGTGGTCCTTTTTCGTACACTTCGACAAAGGATTCATACTAACAAATGACGACTCCACTAAATACACATCCTGGACTGTCAGTTCGATCCTGTGCCCCTACACTACAAAGACCTCATGCTCTGGATCCCAGTAACTGATAATCTGGGCCAGCAAAGGCTCTCCTGCTCTCATCAAAGGGTTCTCCAAAAACTTTAGAACCCCAAACCTGGCCAACACACGACGGACACCCTGATCCGCCTGGATCTCTGCCCGTAATGTACCCAGGTCTCTCTCTCTCCAGTTAACCCGTAAATCTGCCATACCTGCACAAAAACATCGTCTTTGTCAGCATACAGATTAGGAATACCATAACCAAACACAAAAACCCAACTCTCAGCCATAAAACAACACCAAAACCCCCTTATCTCCCAGGTCGCATTTTTCTGCCCAATTCTGGACGAGGTCGCAGTTTTTGCCCTGAAACCTGCGTCCCAGGTCACACTTTTTGGCCCAACAAGTGCGACCTGGCCGTAGAGATGAAGGAGGGTCTGTTTCTGAGATTTTGGGCCCTAAACTGAACTTTCAATCCATCAAAATGAAAGAGTAAGGTTAGGCCTCTTCCTGCAACTGACGGATCTCGATTCCAACGGTCGGTTTGTCCGCTACGCTTGCCGCAAGATTTAGGGCCTTCTCTCCTCTCTACATTCACCACAGCAACAATAGAAAATGAGTGAATTTGGAGGGAAAACTGCCTTATTAAAAAGAGAACCCCTGTTTCTTCTTTCGACTGCTGCGACCATACCGTAGCCCCGTTTGAAAAACCGTCTGCACCGTTGGAAAGCTCTCACCGAGCCCTCAAATAGGTATCTGTTAGTTTTTTGTGATTTGATACTTCACCAGGACACATTTTTTCCACGAACGGTCACTTCACCCCTCCTTAAAACTGAATTTCCTCACTTACGACACTTGTACTTGGGGCACCATTTTGCCTCCTTACTTGTATTTGTTCGTGTCGATTTTCGTCATGAGTTACCATCTTGTACTCATGTTTTTATGGTCCCCCATTGGGCCTTTACTGTGTGGCAGCACCATCGAGTCGCCCTTGTTTAGAGCATCCAAGTTGAGTCATCATCGCCTTCATGGAGCCTATCCCGAGTCCCTTTGTACCCCGCTATAGCCCTCCATCCTTCATTGCTTAGTCTCTCTCTTGTGTCGCACTTTATGACCTTCAGTCCCATTGTCTCCTATCCCTTATGATATTTTGTCAGTCGCTGCCATGTCATTCATGCCCTTTATGCTCTAACAAGGGAAGTCATCCGTTCGCTACTCAGTCCTTTCCACTTCACTATCACCATTAGTGTCAGTCTGTCCGCCGCTCTACTATTTTCTCTCATGCCTTAGTTGAGGATCTCTCATCGCCTCACCTATGGCAGACCTTCTTTTGTCGACATCAGCTCATTCATTCCAGAAGCCAGGTCTAGAGGGCGGCGTACCTTGGTTCCAACTTCCACTCTTGTTCGGTGCCTCGGATCAGGCAAAGGGATCTCTCATTTCCAGACTTGGTTGTTTCTCCACGCCAGCTCCTTTCAGCATGACCGAGATCCGTATACTTGATGTTTCAGTGATACAGCAGCAACTCTTGATGATTCCTGGGTGTGTGTGAGATGTCTCAACCCTCATGAGGGGGTGGCCCTACAGGTAGCCCCCCACATGCCCAGATGACCTCCTCTTTGCAGCCTTCGATGCAGCTCCAGATATTTGACGATGTTGGCCTTCACCACTTGCAGCGCCTCTTTGATTTGCATGTATCAGTCAGATTTTGTGAGCCCTTCCCCATTTCCAGGGGGCATTTGGGTTGTATTTGTATCTCATGTACTCAGATATTATTGTATCAGTCCTGGCTATTATCCCAGGTACAACATGTATGTGGGATTCCTCATTGTATTTTTATCTGGCTCATGATTATGCCGGCTGTACTTTATGGTTCGGTCCCTTGTTTACTGGACACACTATTCTTTTGTACTTTGTCTCGGCGGGCATAGGTATGCCTTTCCCGCCGCCTTCAGCATAGGTACCCTCTCATAAAAAGAGACTTGTTGCACCTGCGAGTCTCGTCTCCTCAGGGTCTAGTTCTTAGTACACTATCTACCTTGCATTTCTCTCTCGACTTCCCTTTTGATGTCTGGTGATTGAGTTCTTACAATGTACTTCGGTCATACGATTTTCTCCTAACACTCGCACGCTAGGGGGCAATCTGTTACACCATTTTTTGGTCATCTAACCTATTATCATTAGATGGACCCAAGTACACCATGTAAGACCAATTTTACCCTAAGTAAAATTGCCTCCACTATGTTAAATAACTTAATAAACCACATTTATTAGGTTGTTTATGGTCTAAACAGGAAACCCCAAAAGGAAATATTAAACAAACCTATATTTGTTTGATTTTCCTCATGGAATAATTAATTAAACCATAATTTAATTATTATTCCCGGTCATGTTTAACCCAAAACAAAGAAATTAATTAGATAAACCTTTATTTATCTTATTATTTTCTAGGAATAATTATTTAAATCTTATTTAGATAATATTCCTTGTTAAATATGACCAAATCACCCTCAAATAATTAAATAAATCATTATTTATTTGATTATCCTTCAACCACTTCCTTAAAAAGATAAATAAATCATTTATTTATTTATTATTGACAAATAAAGGGATTTGACCCAAGTCAAATACTTTCTCCCTCCAACAAATATAATAAAATAATCCATAAGAGGTGGATCTAGATTTGGTTAACATTATTTTAATCATGCACCAAGATCTAGAATGACCCAATATTTTGTTATAAATAGGAGGGTTTTTCCTACCATTCTTCACCTTTTGTTGCCTATTAGATCACTCTGGATCTATACCCTTGGTCACATTTTTCCATCATTTGCTGTGTGAGCTCCCATTGAGCTCCTTTCTTTGCATTGGGTTTTCTACACCAACAAGAGAGATAAATATTAGATCTGAAGTGCTGAGGACTTCCAAGAACCCATCCCACTGAGGAGAATTGGATACGCCTTCTTGTTTTCCTCCCAGGTGCCCAATTAATATAAAAATTATTTCAAAAATTGTTCTTGTCTTGTCTATTGGTATATGGAGCAAACCCTTGTTTTTACTGCTTAATGTCTTTTCATGCATAGATCTGGTGTTTTGCAGCTCTTTTCTTGTTTAACTAACTGCAGATCTGAAGATATTGGCAGCCACTTTTGTTGTTAGGGCTATTAGTTATGCGTAGCTAAAGTGGTCCTTTTTCGTACACTTCGACAAAGGATTCATACTAACAGAGGCTATTCATTTTAAGCTCATAATATCTGTTTTGCACTATGTAGGTCATTTTACCAATGCTTTTGTGCAAATAGTAGGGGAGGTTGAGAAATTTCACCCTAGTGAAATGCATGAGAAAACAAATGTGATAGTTGTATAATCTGGAGAATCTTACCTCACAAGTGAAGTATTTCATGATAATTTTCATCATGGGGGAAAACATGTTCAACAACTGGCCAAAATGAAAGATCTTTTTAATGTTGTATTTGTAGGGTACCTTGAGGTAAGTCTCATACAACTGGGCATCCAAATCCTTAGTCTTAAACCATTTTTCACCCTCATTGGGTATCCTTGTTGTTGATACAATGATGTCAATGGAAATGGTGAAAGTCACCCTTGCTATAGTCACTTGGTGGTTTTGGAGGTTGCTGATGAAAACCATGGTCAAAATAGGATGAATTTGGACTCTTTGTACCATCTCACAAAATTCAAAGCAACCTACATGCTAGAAACATCTAACAGCTAAGGGTGATTCCATTAATTCCCTTGTGTCTGTTGGTTCTAATATCAGAATTATCTCTCCTTTGTTATATGTTTTCTTGTCTTCTTATGTGGCATTTCTTTCCTCCTCCATTATGTTTCTTTCTTCCTCCATTATGCTTAGTTTGTTTTTGAAAACACTAGGGAAGAAGGGGAAGAGAAAGGGAGTAGAATTGTAGGGTTAGGGGATTGTGATGGCTGAGAGAAAATTTGGGGGAATGTATAAAGGGATTAGGGAGCGTAGGGAAGTAATGGGAGGGTGAAATATTTAGGGAAATAGGGTAGGAAATTTGTATTACAGGGAGGTATCTAGCTGCCTAGGTATGCAAATCTAGGGTGGTAGGGTTTAGGGAATAGGGATTGGGAATGGGAAATGAGTAAATGTAAGGGTATTGGGTGAGTAAGTTAGGGTGTAGGGACGGTAAATGGGTCCGGCGGAAAGTAATTGAGTTTGAAAATTATGAAACTAGTGTTTCAATGCTCAAAACATGGCATAAAATGTAAGAGAGGGTTTTCACCATGAATTTAACACCACAAGCTAAATGGAGGGGCTATGAAGGTGCCACTTACTTGTGAATAGATGTAGAAACCATGAACTGACGATGAGAACCTCTGCAATGAATATTTTGGACCGTGGCTCCCTTCTGCAAAAAGCACAATGTACAGAGAAAAAGTGCAGTGAGGAATTGTGAAAAGCGCAGCATGGCCTCCTGCAAAAGCGTATCCCCTTTGGAAGAAGCGCAACGAATGAACCAGAATTTGATTTTCTGAAGGAAAACTCGATTTTTTTGGCTGAGAGCTCGATGCTTTGAAGATGCAAATGAATGAATTTTTGGTCTTTGGGAGCCTTTATACTTTGAGAAATGTCATTAAACAAACTTGGGAGCCACTTTTCCTTTCTTGAAATTGACTTTACGTTGCTCTTTACCTTTAATTTGTGAATTAGATCATTTAAATTCATCTTTTTATGGATTAGGAACATTAATTGACTTTTTGTAACTTTACTTATTTTTTGATGGAACTTTGAGTGTGCAACTACTAGGAACTCTGAGAACTTATTACAAATTAGGAAAATAAAATTACATTTTGTTCTAAAATCAAATTTACAAATTAAACTTACTAATGAAATTTATTTATTGGCACTCATTTATTTGCTGGAATTTTATCCATGAAATGGTGATTTGATGACCTTGGAAACCATAAGACCTAATGGAGACTCTGACTGAATGAAACCATGATGAAAATGAATGAAATGATGATGATAACTCATGACTAATGGTACACTCAACAAAGTGGTGAAATGAGAAAGTTACAATATTAAACATGCCTCATACCTTCAGGGAATGGGTGGAGTCTTCCCTAATTTTATGAGCGCCTTCTCGTGTGCATATTCCACGAGCGTTTTCCACTCCATCTCTGAAAACGATGGAGGGCCCTCATACGACTTGGCCCTTTCTAATTGAGACCTATACTAGTCCCACACATATTTTAATTGTAGGCCCGCCTTTGAGGTAACTCCCGATTTGTTGAAGCTACCATCACTAAACATGAAAACCATGTTTTTAATAATTTCCTATTTTAACTTGGAACTTTGGGATTTCCAGTTTGTGCGAATGGTCGGATCAAATATTTCCAAGGTTATGTCACACAAACGCCTATAAAATACATCATTTCCCACAAAACGATATTTTCATTAGTTTAAAATAATCATAGAATATACACTAATTTCATTTAGGTTGTAATTAATATTTAAAATACTTCTTAAATACCTGGAAGTTTCTCTATTTTTATAGGGACATTTTCATCATATTCCAAACACGTGATTAGTAGTGATCTTGTGATAGTAACACAGGAAGATCCAGGAAAGCTCATTTCACAATGTACACTTGTATCATTCTCTGCATCCACAACATAGTGTGTAGATTCTGATGTACATTTTTCAAGGGGTGAAAATCCTACTATAGGTGGTTGAGTGGTTTTACCAATCTCAATGACTGATGACTCACTCACAGGTTGAGCATCGACGCTACCGTTGGTCCAATTAATCATTCCTAAAAAGGACCAACTAAATGCTACACATTAATTTATCAACCTGAGGTTTCATTTTTATATTTCAAGGTTATCAGAGTTATTTGTGCAAGAGGAATGCATGTATAAAATCCACATAGATTCAAAAGATATTTTAATACGCTAAAAAATATACTTGAATATATTCTACAAATTGCAGAAACCAATTACAATCGCACAATCACATGAACAAGAAAGATAAATAATTTCAATCGCATAAAAAAAATATTTATCTAGGGCAAGCCTCACTAAAGTCCCCGCTATCTATATATTGCATAGAGTCATGAATATGAAACAATACAATGATTCTCTCAAGCTTGAGAAATCTCAACACTATCTCTAACTGTCACACTCTGATCCAAGAAAGTTTGGTTCAATACTTAATAAATTCCTTTCCCCTGTCTAACCATCCTTGATCATGCATTCCCGAGGGAATTGAGCACCTATTAATTAGGAAATTCCAACTAATTGATTGCGCAATACATCCAAGGCATCCTTATGACCTCATGCATGACCTGTACAATTTTATAATTATACAACTAATAGTCTGCTTCCCTTTAACTCCAATCTCAACTGGGTCACTCTTATAACTAACATGAAACAACTATTTATAGTGAATTATCAACTATATGATTGATCACTACATGTGAATTAAATCAAATTTAATTCAGAGGACCTCTCACTAGCTCATCCACCAGTGAGAACTAGTTAAACATATTTTAACTCAAATAATTAAGTTAAACAATTACAACTCAAAATAAACTGCAACTGGACCCCCTAAAACTTAGAGAGAACTCTACATGCCTCCAGTTTGACCCCCAACTCGATTCGAATGATCTAACTAAATATTCCCAACTCATTTAACACGTACAAGCTGTCAGTGATGTGGAATTACAATTTCCTTGTAATTTAACTAAGGGAAAATTAAATTATAATCCCTTCTTGTTTTCGATTTCAACCCTCCATCTCAACAAGAAAGGGATTTCCTACTACCCCGATCTTGCCTCTGTGGAACTCAGATTTTCCTCCTGGAAGTGCCTTCGTCAAGATGTTTGCATCCTATTCCTCCATGGGAATGTAATAAAATGACATAATCCACCTCTGCACACAATATCTGATATGGTGGTACCAGATATCAATATGCTTGGACCTGTCATGAAAAACTGGATTAACTGAGAGTGTGATGCAAAACTAGTCATCACAATAAATTACCGTCATATCCATATGTTGACCAAACAAACCAACAAGTATCTTCCTCATCCAGATGGCCTCACATGCTTCCTGACTGACCGCCATGTAATATGCCTCTGCCGAACTAAGTGAAACTTATCTCTGTTTCCTATTGTACTAGGAAACTATTGCTGATCCAATGCTGAAGATTCCCCCTGATGTGCTCTTCCTGTCGGATGGAATCCCTTCCCAATCTACATCTATGAAGCCTTGAAGCTGCACTCCCTCTATCCATTTATACTACAGTCCAAATTTTGTACTACCTCTGAGGTATCTCAACACATGCTTGCCTTCCTTCTAAAAGATTTTTGTAAAATTAACCATAGCTTGACTAAGCTGGTTAACTGCATAACATATGTCTGGTCATGTGTTCACCAAATACATGAGTGAACCCACAAGCTACCCGTAGATGGTAGCATCTACTACTTTTCCTGAAATATCATCCTCCTTCCTCCAGTTTCCTGCTAGAGGAGTCTCCATGGGTTTGATACCCTCCATGTGGAACTTCCTCAGAATATCGTTGGAATACATGCCCTGAGATACAAATATCTCCCCATATCTTTTCCACATTTCCAATCCTAGGAAATTGTGTAAGAGTCCCATGTCCTTCATCTCAAATTCTCTTGCAAGATACTATTTGCAAGACTTGATGATCTGCTCATCACCTTTTAGTATAAAATCATCGACATAAAGTACAATGATCAAAATTTGACCTTCTGCCACATATCTACTTCACTCTTGGTGAAGCCCAACCCTGTGAAGTAGCTGTCAATCCTGGTGTACCAAGCATGAGGTGCTTCTTTAAGCCCATACAATTCTCTCTTGAGTTTTCACACATGCGACTCTCTGTGGAAGGTCTCAAAACCTTCCGACTGCTCAATGTACACCTCTTCCTCAATCGCTTCATTGAGGAAGTATGTCTTTACATCCATCTGATGTATCTTCCATCCCATATATGCTGAAAGTGCAAGGATGGATTTGATTGATGAGTACCTTGTGACTGGTGCAAAGGTCTCATCGTAATCAATCCCCTCCACCTGAGAGAGCCCTTTGGCCATAAATTTTTCCTTGAGTTTCTCCACACCCATTTTCTGCCTGTTTCACCTTGTAGATCCACTCAGATCCTATAACTAACTTCCCCTCTGGTCTTGGGACAACTTCCATGTTTTTGATAATGGAGTCATACTCCTCAAATATGGCATCAACCCAAAATTTTTTGTGTATTGCTTCCTCTAAAGAGGATGGCTCTATATCTATACTATCACTCATAAGAGATATGTATCTAGTGTACCCTTCTGGGGACCTTCTATGCCTCCGCTATAATGTGGTTTATCCCACATTTTCCCTAGTATCAAGCACCAATATGTCAGCCTCTCTAGTGCGCTTCCTTCCATATCAAGATGTCTCTGCATGAGTGGGTGATTCCACTCTCTGTTCCTCTACTTGTGGCTACTCCACATATTGAGGTTCTTCTTTTGGAGCCAAGAGCTCCTCAACTGCATGCAACTGAAGTTCCCTCTTAAGGGGAATTCAGATGACCTTCTATTCATCAAATTTCGAATCTCTTCTAACCACTATCATCCTGTGTGCTAGCAAGTAAACCCGAAAATTGTTAGGTGTATCGGTGTACCCCACAAATATTCCCAACTCAACTGTTGGCTATAGCTTCTTCCTAGCATCTTTGTCACATGGAAAAAAATAGATGAACCAAAAATTTTAAAATGCGACACATTTGGTCTCTTACGTGAAAAATATTCCTCTAGTGTACTCATCCCAAGTATCTGATGAGGACTTCTGTTCCGTACAAATACTATTGTGCTGCATTCTTCCACCCATAGATGCAAAAGTAGGCCTTGTTCATGCAAAATCACTCATGCTACTCCCTAAATAGTTATGTTATTCCTTTGTGCAACCCCATTATGCTGTCGGTTTCAGGTGCTATCAATTCCCGTCTAATTCATTTTTAAGCATAAAATTTCTTGATTTCATTCAAGATATATTCTCCACCATTGTCACTTCTGAGAGCCTTCACCTTCTTCCCTATATATTTCTTAATAGGTGGTTGGAGAAAAAAAAAATTGAGAATGTATGATCTTTCTTCTGCATGAATAAAATCTAACACTTGCATGAAAAATCATCTACAAAAATCACATAATACATGTGTTTTTCTATGGAGGCTGTCGAGAATGGTTCACACACATATGAGTGAACTCTATCGAGGATCACCTTTGGTGAAATTTACTTATCGTGAAATGTGGCTTTGGTATACTTCCCCAATGCACACCCTTTGCATGTATCTTGTTTCTCAAGTGCACCCTTGGGAAGTCTTGTAGAAATTTTCCACATGATCTTCAAAGCGCCATAGTGTAGATGGCCTAATATTTAGTGCCACAAATCACCGATGTCTCGACTCTCCACCTTCTGTGCTTTCATGCTCAAGGAAACACAATATTCTACATCCAATTTGTAGAGGTTCCTTACTTAAACCCAAATATTCTTCACTTGTCCCATGGATTTGTGATGGAGGAACACCTTTACTTTGCTAAATATCACATCATAGCCATGGTCGTCCAACATAGCAACATAAACCAAATTATTCTTTAAACCGAGAACATTCATGACATTTTTTAATGTGAGAGGAGTAATAGACTCCCTCTGAAAGGTAACTGTACCTATGTTAGTCTCACTATACATCCCTTCATCTCCCATCTCGATGTGCATCTAGAGATCCTTCTCCTCCAGGTTACTTAATATTTCTTTGTTGTGGGTCATATGGAATGGAGATCCAATATCCAAGTACCACACATAACCCATCATTGATGACACCATGCATGCGATGAGAGTGAAAGGCAACTCGAATGTTGAAGTAAGTGTTTCACTCGGCTCTCCTACCGAGGGATTCTTGTCGGTATTCATGTACAACGACTTTGTAGCATAGTGTCCAAGCTCAAGATAGTGAAAACATTTTACCTTTGACAAGTATTGCTTCTTACCTACCTGAACAGAGTTCGATTTGGAATGGGATGCCTTCCCTTTTAATTTATTATCCTTTACACATAATTATCATCACCAGTCTTTGATGAGGATCCATCTTTGGTGTTCCACTGAATCTCTTCTTGTACCAAAGTAGACCACAATCGCTCCCACTCTGATAGATTCTCCCTCCCATTCATCGAATCCTGGTAGCTGTGCCAATACTTGGGAAGGCCTATAATTTTTGGGCTCACTAGATTTCCTCAACAACTGTCACACCAACACTTCCACTCTCATCTCTACATTGAATGAAATTCTTCAAGTATTTTGGTATCGTGTCTCCCTTCTCCATCTTGATCTTTTTGAGCTTGTCCTTCAGCTCTAGCTTCCCATGGTCAATAATATTCTGAAACAGATATATTAAGGCCTTCCACATAACATATTGAGTTTAATTTCCATGGAGGTTTGATAAAATATGATCTCAAACTCCTTCTAACAAAACCCTTCTTGCCTTTGGTACATTCTTCTTCCATGCATCAAGATTTTGAGCATCTGCTGCTGCTTGGCTGGGAATATCACTATCTATGAATTCCTTTAGTCCATTGCAATCCAACACTACCTCCATCCTGTCCTTCCAATATATGTTATTCGAACTACCCTCAAGGGCATATTCAATTCTCAATCCATAAAAAGACATCCTGACATGTTGCTGGTCCTTAAGAATAAGTCTTAAAATTCGATTCACCTGTTCAAAACGAAGTATGGTTCTTCTCGTCTATAGTGATTCCTACTCTGATACCATATATAAAATCCACATAGATTCAACGGATATTGTAATATTATAAAACAAAATACTTGAATCTATTTTACAAATTCCAGAAACCAATTACAATCGCACAATCACATGAACAAGAAAGAGAAAGAATTTTAATCACACAACACAAATATTTATTTGGGAAAAGACTCAGTTAAAAAACTCGCCATCTGTATATTGCATAAAGTTAATAATATGAAACAATAAAATTCTTCTCTTAGTCTTGATAACTCTCTGCACTATCTTTGACTGTCTCACTCTGATTTGAGCAGGTTTGGTCCAATACTTAACCAATTCCTTGCCCCTGTCTGACCAACCTTGCTCACATATTCCTCAGGGAATTGAGCCCCTATTAATTAGGAAATTCCAAATAATTGATTGCAAAATTAATCCAAGGCATCCTCATGACCTCATGGATGACCTATACAATTTTCTAATTATACAACTAATAGTCTACTTCCCTTTAACTCCAATCTCAACTGGGCCACTCTTAGAACTGATATGCAACAAACATTTATAGAGAATTATCAGTTATCTGATTGATCACTACATGTGAATTAAATCGGAATTAATTTAGTGGACAGTTAGAACTAGTTAAACTGATTTTAAGTCAAATAATTAAGTTAAACAATTACAACTCAAAATAAACTACAATTGGAACTCATAAAACTTAGAGTGAACTCTACATGCCTCCAGTTTTACCCCCAAATTGAGTTGAATGAAATAACTAAGTCTTACCAACTCAGTTAACTCGTAAAATATGCCATGATGTGGAATTACAATTTGCTTCTAAATTAATTAAGGGAAAATTAAATTAGAAGCCTTTCTTGCTTCCAATTTCAACACTCCCTGTCAAAAACAAATGGATTGTCTACTACCCTGATCCTGCCTTTGTGGAACTCGAATATGCCATTTGATAGTTCCTTCCTCCTCCTTGGTAATGTACTTTAATGACATAATCTGCCTCTCCACACAATCTCTGAGATGGTGATACCAGATATCAATATTTTTGGACCTGTCATGAAAAACTAGACTAACTGAGAGTTTGATGCAACTATTGTTATCATAATAAATCACCGTAAGATCCATCTGTCGACTAAACAAACCAAAAAGTATCTTCCTGATCTAGATGGCCTCACATGCTGCCTGACTGATTGCCATGTACTCTGTCTCTACTAAACTAAGTGCAACTGATCTCTATTTCCTGATGTACCAAGAAAATGCTACTGAGCCAATGCTGAATATTCCCCCTGATGTGATATTCTTGTCAGATGGACTCCCTACCCAATTTGCATCTGTGAAGCCTTGAAGCTTCACTCCCTTTGTATGTCTGTACCATAGCCAAAAATCTGTAGTGCCTCTGAGGTATCTCAACACATGATTGCTTACTTTCCAAAAGAGCTTGGTAAGCTTAACCATAACTTGAATAAGCTGGTTAACCACATAGTATATGTCTGGTCGTGTGTTCACCAAATACATGAGTGAACCCACAAGATGCCTTTAGATGGTAGCATCTACTACTTCACCTGAAGTAGCATCCTAATTCCTCCAGTTTCCTGCTAGAGGAGTCTCCATGGGTTTGCTACCCTCCATGTAGAACTTCCACAGAATCTCGTTTGCATACTTTCCCTGAGATGCAAATATCTCCCCATATATTTTCCAAATTTCCAATCCCAGGAAATAGCACAAGAGCCCCATTTCCTTCATCTCAAATTCTCTTGAAAAATCCTATTTGAAAGACTTGATGAGATCCTCATCACCTGTTAGTATCAAATCATCGACATAAAATAAAGTGATCAAAATTTTATCTTCTACCACAAAATGGTAAAGGTTCACATCTGCTTCACTCTCGGTGAAGCCTAACTTGGTGAAGTAGCTATTGATCCTAGTGTACCAAGCATGAGGAGTTTGTTTCAAACCATATAGTGCTCTCTTGAGTATGCACACATGTGACTCCTGTCGAAGGTCTCAAAACATTTCGGCTGCACAATGTACACCTCTTACTCAATCAATCCATTAAGGAAGGATGTCTTTAAATCCATATGATGTATCTTCCATCCCATCTGTGATGAAAGTGAAATGATGGATCTGATTGATGAGTACCTTGTGACTAGTGAAAATGTATCACCATAATAAATCCCCTCCACCTGAGAGAACCCTATGGCCACAAATCTGGCCTTGTGTTTCTCTACACTCCCATCTGCTGCCTGCTTCACCTTGAAGATCCATCGACATCCTACAACTGACTTCTGCTCTAGTCTCAGGACAACTTCCCATGCACTTTTTCTAATAATGGAGTCATACTTCTCAACAATGGCATCAACCCAAACTGGTTGCTGCACTTTTTCCTCGAAAAAGGATCGATCTATCTCTACACTCTCGCTCATTAGAGACATGTAGCTAGTGTACCGCTCTAGGGACCTTCTCTACCTGGGCTATGATGTGGGTTCTCCCACATTCTCTCTAGCATCAATCACCAATCTGTCAGCCTCTATGGTGTGCTTCCTTCCATCACAGGATGTCTTTGCATGAGTGGGTGCTTCCACCATCTGTGTAATATCCAAAAATGGAAAATACAAGAATATAGAACATCTACAACATTCCAAGAAAATCCAAATAAGAATATAACACTAAAAATGGAAAATGCTGGAAATATGCTACAACAGGAAATTACATCAAGAAATTATAACCATGAGAAGAAACAATTGAGTCATATCATTATAAACAACAACAAATATAAAGTACAAAATGCTCCAAAGAAGATGCACTCAAGCCAACAAGAAGTGGCTGAAATACACTAATAACTAGCATTGGAAATGTTGTGCTGCTACTACTGCTGTTGCTGGAAACTACAACTAATAGGAAGAAGAACCATGTGTGGGAGGCTTATATAGTACTTAGAGTGATCCAGGATTTTAACCATGGATTCTACTCAAAAAACCCAGAAAAAACCAGAAATGGTTTGGTCAGATTTTAACTTTGGATTTTTGACCCTTTTTGGGTTGCCAACTCCACCCCTGCTGGTTGACTTACGCAATCCTCCTGGGTAACTGGTGAGATGGGGATGAATTTATTATCTAACTACTACAATAACACCCAATCATCTCAATACATGAAGGGCTGGTCCCTTCTCTTGATCTCCAAGCTAGAAGCTTGAGATCTAGCTCCTTCCTCTGCTCAAGTTGCAACTGCACACTGCACAATTGCTGGAATGAACTACGTTGTCAAGAGGGCTGAAGCTGTATCCTACTACTAGGTGATGGAATATAGCTCACATATGATGGAAATAATCTCTCCAACGTGAGGGGATGATCCCTCATAGGATTCCAAGCTGAAATACTTGGAAATTCCTTCCTCCATTAGATCTACCTGGCTGGAATATGCAATTCTTGGAGGAACTACTGCTGCATGGAGGTATAAAATGATGGCATGATGCCGGATATCACAATGCTACTCCTGGGAGACTGAAATAAAAGCACAATGTGAAAGGATGAACCCTCCACCAGTTTCTTAGCTGAAATTTTAAGAACTACCTTTTTCCTCTCGAACCCTAAGATAGGAATGTGTAATTCCTGAAGCAAAAGAGAGGGGATGAATGTGGAACCAATGCTGGATTATGAATAGCTACTCAAAATAACCTTCCCAGAGTAGGAAATATATGTCCCCCATGGGTAAGGGTGGGATTCCCGCTCGGGAACACTCGTGTGCTAAACATCACAACAGACTTAGCTAAACAGTTGAAGCATGCAAAGAATTTCAACTGAGAATACAATATAAAATTCCAGACTGATTTTCTTTGCTGCTCTCATATTCCTTATATGGTTGTGAGCCTTCCCTACCCTTAGCCCACCTCATATCTATCACACTTTGCACTTGTAGCCACTTCAGTCTCAGTAAGGCACATTTGTCTCTCCATGATCTCCATGATCTTTGGAATTAATCTCTACTCCCTCCATCATGTGTGCATTTAATGCACCACTTCCTACATCATTGCATCATTAATGCTCTATGATATTACTTTTATTCCTCCACTATCTCCATCATCTTCCTCATTATCTCTCCATATTCTCCACTCTTCCTTCATTAATGAGATGCTACACTACTCCATGATGCTAATCTACTATCTACTAACCCACATTCACAAAAAAAATGTGGATTTTATTCATCGCTACCTTAGCAGAGTTGCTTGATTCACTACTCTTTCATTAGTGCCTAAATAAAGGATAAAACTCTAATATTCCAATTGTGGTGGAAGATTTGGACTCTTGCTCATTCTCCCCACAAAATATTTCGCCATCCTCATGGCACAGAGTCCAGACTCTTAAGTGGTCCATCTCCCTCCCTAGTGGAATCCTCATATGGAAGGTTTCCCCATCCTCTCCAATGTGTTATGAATGCCCAGCTCCATAGATGCCTCCCTAGAATGTTTAGAATGGACTCCAACTGTGTAGCTAGATGCCTCTCCTCATCAATGAGTCCCTAAGTGGCAACCATATGCTATCTAAGAGCCTCTTCTCTGCATGAGATATGTGAAGTGTAGCTGTTCCTTCCCCAAGTGGAAAGTCCCAACTCATAAACTATCTCTCCAACCCATGCTACATGGAGTAGGTTGTGTCTCTCCATGCTCCAATACTTGGCCCTGGTTGGAATTTCTTGCTCTAAGCATCATCTCAACGCTGTGCAAAGTAGGAAATATACACATATGGATTGACATGTGAAATGTTGAACCATACTCTCCCAATAGAAGAAACCGCAACAATGCCTCTTTCTGCCATCCCACATCATCATCATACCAACTATGGTAGCCATAGTCTCTCAAGAGAAGCCACTGTAGCAATCCCTCTTGCTTCCACATCACATCATCATCATACCAAGTATGGTAGCCATACTCTCCTATAGAAGCTAATGCAACAAGGCTTCTTGTTGCCATCCCCCCTCCTCATCATGCAAGGTATGGGAGAAAGTCAACCCATACTCTCCCAAGAATAACCAAAGAAACAATGAATCTTGCTACCACCTCACATCATCATCATGCAAGCCATGGAGCAAAAACATATTGATTGACATGTAGAATGTCACATCAGCCCAACATAACCAAGCTCCTTGCTTCCACATCATGTGAGTTCCATGCAATGTTCCAAACAATAACATACCCATTGAAATATGATATGTCATGTGATGGAAAACTCTCTCAAAAGTAGCCAGCACAACCATGCCTCCTGCTGCTGCATCACCTCAGTACTATGCAGGGCATGGAACATACCAATTTGAAATTTTAGGTGGTAACCACAACCATGCTTCTTTTTGCCCTGTATCATAGATCTGAAAGTAGCTCACCAACCACTTGCTCATCATCCTCAACCATCCATCCAACTGTGGGTGATGACTCATATCATGCTCAAACTTGGTATCCACCCAATGGATAATACCATCCTCCCCAATTTGATGATCTTTGCGCTCCATGATATGTTTAAGTGCATCTTCCTTGAGGTTACCACATGAGAACCTCTCATCGATGAGTCGGTAGAATCCATAAGATTCTGAATATGCTGTAGGTAGAAACTTCTATTTGAGATGTGAGATGCTCATCAAGAAGGCTTCATCCCGATAATGGAGAATGCTATCCATCATAATATTTCTACCAACTATAATCTATCCCTCCAATGCTTCATGAGTGAATTAGTCATCAGAATGCTCCAAGAATAGTTGGCCCCCCTACTCATCACTGCTCCTTAGTGACAGTGTTGCTGATCTCCATGATGGTGCATCTGCTGTCTCATGGCCATACACAATGCTGAACTCATAGCCTGACATTTTACTGATTGGGAATATTTTCATCCCATCCTTCGAAACTCCACACTTCAACACAAATTGCTGTGTGTAGCTCAATACTGAGAAACTAGGATGGCTATACATCTCCTCCTTGACCAAGTCAAGGGTCCTCTGCACAGTGATAGTTTGCTGCTCCAAATAAGCAAGGTGCTCTAATATTTGGTTATGCAATTTCCCTGATGGCATGTCCCCACGAATATAAAGTTGAGGTACTTAAATAAGATGAGATGGAAATGTTTGAAAACCTTGGATCAACTGAATCTCGGGAACATCTTGCACAACTACAAGAGTTCCTACAACCGGTGCAATGGATTCTCCAACTACTGGTAATGGTGATGGATGCTCCACTTCTACTGTACCAGCACTGGTATCTGACTCCTCCTCTTCATGAATCTCCTGAATCATGCATGGGGTCCCCAATTTCAAGAGCTCAAGACCATCTTACAAAGATGCAAATGCTCCTCCTCCTGATGTAAGTACTTCTGCAACTGGTAGTGATGGTAGGGGCTCCTCTATTGGAGTGGTAATGCTGACATCTTCCTTTAGCTCCTTAGGTGCTATCTCATCAATGATAGGACATGTCTCTATGGAAAGTGTCTTTGGTTTCCTTCTATCAAAATTCTTCTTAAATCTTTGAGTGAAATCTGCATGAGCAGTCACTCCTACATGTTTCATATGACTAGACCACCAATCCTTTGCTTCACCCTCAAGGTGCAGTGCTGCAATCTCAACAGGCTCTCTTTATGCTACTAGGTATAGCTGAAAGAATGCATCTAACTCTTTCCTCCAAGCCCTTACTGTGCTTGTGGATGATCCATCAAATGTAGGCAAGAAGAATCTATGCCTCTTTCTTCTATTGTTGCTACAAAATCTCCTTTCTTCTTTGAGTTGTAAAAACTGTTGGAGAGTTAGATTCTCCTTGAGTGCTCTAGACTGTGATTTGTACTCAGAAAAATATTTACTTAGAGTCTCATACCCCAAGTTTTCTCCATATTCATATCATTCACCTTCCTCTTCAAATAAAGTGGATCTAGTTGAATGTTGTGGAGCTCTTTTCCTTGTAGGCTGTTTATGTTGTTGATAGGAAGTGCTTGGATGTTCCTCATTCTGAAATATTCTTGGAGTCTCCTTTTGCCTTTATCTCTTCATTTGTTTGACCTCCTTGTAGAGATCCTGCATAGATCTGAAGAGAAGTGTGGCAAAAATTAATCCCTTTGCCATTATAGATCTCTTCTTTCTACTTCTTCTTCTGATGTCATAAGATGTATTGCCCACAAGATGAGCTAAAGATCATGATTTACCACTGTAATATCTAAAAATGGAAAAGACAGGAATATAGAACATCTACAACATTCCAAGTAAAGCCAAACAAGAATATAGCACTAAAATTTGGAAAATGTCGGAAGTATGCTGCAACTGGAAATTACATCAAGACATTATAACCATGAGCAGAAACAATTGAGTCATATAATTATAAACCACAACAATTACAAATTTCATAGTGCTCCAAAGAAGATGCACTCAAGCCATCAAGAAGTGGCTGAAATACACTAATGAAAACTAGCACTAGAAATGTTGTGCTGCTACTACTGGAAATTATTGCTACTAGGAATAAGGACCATGTGCAGGAGGCTGTTGGTGTGCTCAAAATAATCTGGTATTTTAACCACGGATTCTACTCAAAAAACCCAGAAAAACCCAGAAACGGTTTGGCTAGATTTTAAATTTGGATATTCAACCCTTTTTGGGTTGCTAACTGCACCCCTGCTGGCTGACTTACACAATCATCCTGGGTAACTACTGATATGGGGATGCATTGATGATATAACTACTGCAATAGCACCCAATCAACTCAATACATCAAGGGATGGTCCCTTCTCTTGATCTCCAAGCTAGAAGCTTGAGATCTAACTCCTCCTTCCTCTACTCAAGTTGTAGCTGCACACTGCACAACTACTGGAATGAACTGCGCTGTCAAGAGGGTTGAAGCTGTATCATGCTACTAGGTGATGGAATATAGATCACAGATGATGGAAATAATATCTCCAAAGTGAGGGGATTATCCCTCACATGAATCCAAGCTGAAATATTTGGAACTTCCTTCCTCCACTAGATCTACCTGGTTGGACTGCACAATTCCTGGAGGAACTACTGCTGCATGAAGGTATAAAATGATGGCCTGATGTCGGATATCACAATGCTACTCCTAGGAGACAGAAATGGAAGCACGATATAAAAGGATGAACCCTCCACCGGTTTCTTAGTTGAAATGCTGAGAACTAACTTCCTCCTCTCAAATCGTAAGACACAAATGCGTAATTCCTGAAGCTGTATATGCAGAAGAGAGGGGCTGAATGCGGCACCAATTCCAGATGATGAATAGATACTCAAAATAACCTTCCCAGAATAGGCACTCAAAGTTCCCCATTGGTAAGGGTGGGATTCTCGCTCGGGAACACCCATGTGCTAAACAACACAACAAACTTAGCTAAACAACTGAAGCGTGCAAAGAATATCAAACAACAATACAATATAAAATTCCAGACTGATTTTATTTGCTGATCTCATCTTCCTTAAATGGTTGTGAGCCTTCCCTAGCCTTGGCCCACCTCATAACTACGCTGCACATGTGGCCACTAGTCTCCATGAAGACTGTGCTGTCTCTCCATGATCTCCATGATCTTTGGAATTAATCTCTACTCCCTCCATCATGTGTGCATTTAATGCACCACTTCCTACATCATTGCATCATTAATGCTCTATGATATTACTTTTATTCCTCCACTATCTCCATCATCTTCCTCATTATCTCTCCATATTCTCCACTCTTCCTTCATTAATGAGATGCTACACTACTCCATGATGCTAATCTACTATCTACTAACCCACATTCACAAAAAAAATGTGGATTTTATTCATCTATGGGGTTTAGGGGTCCCTCCAACCTTTTATTTACTTCACTGAATAAGAAAAGTAAGAACTATAATATTCCAATTATCTGATGGAAAATTTGGAATATTACAGTTTGTTCCTCTGCTTGTGGTTGCTCCACATCTTGAGGTTTTTCTTTTGGAGCCAAGAGCTCCTCAACTTCATGCAACTGAAGCTCCCTCTCAAGGGAAATTTGCATGGCCTTCTCTTCATCGAATTTCACATCTCTTCGAACCACTCCCATCTTATGTGATAGAAATTACACCCGATAGTTGTGAGGTGTATCAGTGCACCCCAAAAATATTTCCAACTCAGTTTTTGGTTCTAACTTCTTTCTGACATCTTTGGTCACATGGAAATAAACTAATGAATTGAAAATTTTAAAATGCAACACATTTGGTCTCTTACCTGAAAAATATTCCTTTGCTGTACTCATCCCAAGTATCTGATGAGGACTTCCATTTTGCACTAATACTGTTGTGTTGAATGGTTCCACCCATAGATGCAAAAGTAGGCCATGATCATGCAAAATCACTTGTGCTACTCCCACAATAGTTATGTTCTTCCTTTTTGCAACCCCATTCTGCTGTGGGTTATGAGGTGCATCAATTCCCGTTGAATTCCTTCTGAAGCAAAAACATTATTGAATTTGTTCTAGACATATTCTGCACCATTTTTTCTTCTGAGAGCCTTCATCTTCTTCACTTTATATTTCTCAACAAATGCGTTGAACTCACAAAAATTTGAGAATGGGTGGCCTTTATTTTGCATGAAGAAAATTCTACACTTGCGTGAAAAATAATATATAAATATCACATAATACCTGTGTTTTGTTGTGGAGGATGTCAAGAACGATCCACACACATATGATTGAACTCTCTCAAGGACCACCTTGGCTCATATTTCCTTATCATGAAAGGTGGCTTTGGTTTACTTCCCCAATTTACACCCTTTGTTTGTATTTCGCTGCTCAATTGCACCTTTGGGAAGTCCCGTAGAAATCTGCTGCATGATCTTCAAAGCACCATGGCGTAGATGGCCTAATATTCTATGCCATAACTAACCAATGTCTCTGCTCTCAATCTATTTTTCTTTCATGCTCAATAAAACACAATATTCTACATCCAATTTTTAGAGGTTATTTACTCGAGCCCTAATCTACTTCACCTATCTCATGGCTCTGTGACAAACGAACACCTTTCCTTTGCTAAATATCACATCATAGCCATGATTTTCAAACATAGCAACAAAAACCAAATCATTCTTTAAACCAAGAACATACATGACATTTTTTAATGTGAGAGGAGTACCAGACTCCCTCTGAAAGGTAACCGTACCTGTGCTGGTCGTGCTATTCCTCCCATCATCTCCCATCTCGATGTGCATCTGGAGATCCTTATCCTCCAAGTTACTGAATAATTTTTTTTTTTCAATCATATGGAATGAAGCTAAACTATCCAATTACCACAAAAAACCCGTCACCGATGACACCATGCCTGTGATGAGAGTGAAATCCAACTTGAGCTATGACGCAAAATCTTCACCTACTACTCCTCCTAAGGGATTATTGCTGGTTTTCTTGTGTGGACACTTTGTACCATAGTGTCCAAGATCATGACAATGAAACATTTTACCTTTGAAAAGTCTCACTTATTTCCTGACTGACTAGACTACGATTTAGAATGGGACGCCTATCCTTTCCATTTCTTCACCTTTATAGCCAAGGAACAGTTCTCCTCATCATCAGTCTTTGATGGGGATCCATCTTTTGTGTTCTGTCGAATCTCTTCTTGTACCAAGTCGGACCACAATCACTCCCACTTTGGTAGATTCTCCCTCCCATTCACCGAATCCTGGTAGGTGTGCCAACTCTTGGGAAGGCCCAAAAGTGCTAGGCTCACCAAATCATCCTAAAAAAATATCACACCAACACTTCCAATCTCATCTCGACATTGGGTGAACTTCTTCAAGTATTTTGGTATCATGTCGCCCTTCTCCATCTTGTTATTTTTGAGATTTTCCTTCAGTGTCAACTTCCTATGGTCACTGCTATTATGAAACAAATCTGTTAAGGCCTTCCACATAGCATATGGAGTTTCATTTCCATGGAGGTTTGTGACAATATGATCTTGAACTCCTTCTAACAAAATCCTTCTCGACTTTGCTACATTCTTCTTCCATGCATCACGATTTTGAGCATCTGTTGTTGTGGGACTGGAAATATCATTATCTATGAATTCCTTCAGTCCATTGTCCTCCAACACTACCTCCATCCCGTCCTTCCAAGCTATGTAATTCAAACTAACCTCAAGGGCATATTCGAGTCTCAATCCACATAATTTCATCCTAATATGTTGCTGGTTGTGAAGAACAAGTCTGCAAATTCGATTCACCTATTAAAAAAAAAAACTCTGGTCCTTCTCTTTTATAGTGATTCATGCTCTGATTCCATGTAGAAAATCCACATAGATTCAAATGATCTTGTAATATGATTAAAAAAAAAAATACTTGAATCTATGCTACAAATTGCGGAAACCAATTACGATCGCACAATCACATGAACAAGGAAGAGAAATAATTTCAATTGAACAAAAAGAAGATTTATCTGGGAAATCCTCAGCTAAAAACCCCACTACTTGTATATTGCATAAAGTCAAGAAGATGAAACAATA
This sequence comes from Pinus albicaulis, assembly GCA_034641835.2. Lineage (NCBI taxonomy): Eukaryota > Viridiplantae > Streptophyta > Pinopsida > Pinales > Pinaceae > Pinus > Pinus albicaulis. The sequence continues at coordinate 799,412,856 of CM076584.1, read as the reverse complement.
CAATGCTTCTTTCAGGCTTCAGATCTCTCTGCATTATCTTTGACTGTCTCATTTTGATCTGAGCAGGTTTGGTCCAATAACTAACCAATTTCTTGCCCCTGTCTGACCAACATTTCTCACACATTCTTGAGGGAATTGAGCCCCTATTAATTAGGAAATTCCAACTAATTGATTTTGCAATACAACCAAGGCATCGTGATGACCTCATACATGACATGCACAATTTTATAATTATACAACCGATAGTATACTTCCCTTTAAATCCAATCTCAACTGTGTCACTCTTAGAACTAACATGCAACAACTATTTCTAGCGAATTATCAGTTATCTGATTGATAACTACATGTGAATAAAATCAGATTTAGAGTCACTAGACCTCTCACTAGCTCATCTATCAGATAGAACTAGTTAAGCTGATTTTAACTCAAATAATTAAGTTAAAAAATTAGTGACTCAAAATAGATTTCAAATGGACCCCTAAAACTTAGAGTGAACTATGATGGCCTCCAGTTTGACCCCCAACTTGAATTGGATAAGATAACTAAGTCTTCCCAACTCAGTTAACTTGTACAAGCTGTCATGTGATGTGGAATTACAATTTCCTTCTAATTTAATTAAGTGGAAATTAAAGCCCTTCTTGTTGCCAATTTCTACAATGTAGATATGACTAGTTGCTATGATCTTATTGAAAAGAAAGACTACAATATTAAAGGAATCAAATCGAGATTCAATCTCTAATTATCACAAACTAATCATATCATTAACTTCTACAGGCTTATGAAATAAACAACAAAAGAAAACACACTGAACAACAAGTTGTTTCTTAGGGAACAACAACTACAAAGTAAAAAGACAACACTACGAAATCATACTATTTAACGACTGTTAAACAAGATAAATAACAATCTATGATAATCTATAGGAAACAGAAGGAGGGAACATTCATTCTTAATGAATCAACTACAAAATATATACTCTATAATAGTTTCAATAACCTTGATTCAAAACAAAGCATTCAATTTAACAACTGAACATTGGGAAATTAAAAATAATTAGATAAATATCTTTCGGATTAATCACATCATTAGGATTTGGTCGACGTTTCGAACCATCTAATGTGGTTCATCCTCAGGACAAGGTGAAGAAGGGAACCGATCTCATTGAATAAATAGTAAGGATGCCTCATTGCCCGATGATAGCTGATAAAACTAGCCGTTAAAAACTAGCTGTTAAGAACTAGCCATTATTTGAATTGGTTAGTTAGAAAGTTATAATATTAAAAGTTGTTAAGTTTTTAAGAAATTTTATTAAAGAATAATTCATAATTTAATTAAAATATTAAATTATAGTTAATATAATAAGGGAGAGGGGTAAATCATAATAGGGGGTATAAAAAATAAAATAAATAAAAAAATAAAAGTATCATAATAATAATAATAATAATAATAATAATATAATTATTATTATTATTATTTATTTTATTTTTTATGCCCCCTATTATGATTTACCCATCTCCCTTATTAACTATAATCTAATATTTTTATTAAATTATGAATTATTCTTTAATAATTTTTCGTAAAAACTTAAAAACTTTTAATATTATAACTTTCTAACTAACCAAGTCAAATAATGGCTAGTTTCTAACAACTAGTTCTTAACAGCTAGTTTTTAATGCCTAGTTTTATCAGCTATCACCGGGCAATGACGCATCCTTACTATTTATTCAATGAGATCGGTTCCCTTCTTCACCTTGTCCTGAGAATGAACCACATTAGATGGTTCAAAACGTCAACCAAATCCTAATGATGTGATTAATCCGAAAGACATTTATCTACATTATGGGTCATACAAGTCTTAGATCTAACATCAAAAACAATTAGGCAAAAATAAATAGCCGGAACAATGGAATAAAACACTAAATTTAATGATACAAGAGAAAACAATGTTGTTTCCAGGATCAAGCGGAAATTAGGAATCGAATTGCATTATAGGAATATCAACATAGTAGACTAAATATGAGTGATGAATACTTCCATTAAAATTACAGAAAAACCAGTTACAATTACTGTAAACACAAGTCCAAGCTTGTGTGAAAAAAAAACATTAAAACTTGAAGAACCTCTTTCGAGGTTCAACACCAGTTTTTATATCGTAACAGTAAAATATAAATATCATAGAATCTATTTTTAATAATGAGCGATCCTAAGAATCTAAATATTCTCAAGATGCTTGTTTAAGTTACAAAGATCTTAATGCGTCCGAAAATCCAGGTCGAGAGGACATCCTCAACTAATTCATTCCAAACAAAGTGTAACAACTTAAGGCTTATGCGGTATCATCCGACCATTCTAGAAAACAACATAAAATATCGATGTATCAATAGATTTCTGTCCAATAACAAGGATTCGTTCGTTAAGAAATAACACTTTAATGATCGAATTCGTTCAGGAAATAAAAAATAAATAAATGTATATAAAATAATTCTAAAGTCCATACTACAATAACTAACATATATTAATCACACAAAAGGATTTAGAAAATAGTATGAAAACTAAGAAGTAAGGCAAGGAAAATATGACAAATATGAGGCCCAACATTACCCCACAACTGACCTTTTTGCAAGACCTCATGAAAATCAATGATTAACATGTAGGAAAGTCAAGGAGTAAGCTTCATAAGCTCCTTCTCTGCTATTCCTAAACCCATTTATTTTTCAGAGCTCTTTAGAAGCCACAAAATTACCTATTTCTGATAATTCATAATAAAATTTATAAAATGACTGGGGGCACCATATCATGGGGCATTGCTACCTGCATTTTATCAAGTGGCTAACTCTTTCCGACACCAAGTGAAGATAGTCTTCTATTCTAGTCATAACATACTGAAAGTTGTGATAACCAAAATGTTATCTATTCTTGAATTCATTAGGTGATTCTTGCCATATTTCCTTGGCTCCACAAAGAGTCTCATCTCTACTGTCTTCCAAATATTCCAATCCTGAGTGCAAGACATCATATTGGGTTTGTGCAAGTGCAGGAGAAACATCAGGTTTCTTTATGAAAATTCTATGATGAATTTGTGTGCATAAGGGGTTATTAGGTTCCCCTCTAAACTAAATATCAAAGCCATGTTCAATTCTTTGGAAGGTACAACAGGCATTTTCCCACTTAACCTTGTTCCTGAAAAATGATATAAAATACTCAAATTGAATATCTCCAATGAAAGGGACATGATCTTCTTCTACCTACTCTTCTAAAAAGAAGTTATGGATATACAAATCACACATAAAATACTGTGTATACTCATTATGTCTTTGGAAAATAGAAATAAAATCCAGTACATTCATGAACTCATGTGGTTGTCTATATTTTATTACTTTCAATTTAACCAACATATATTTCTCAAGAAAATATAAAGCAATATTTCGGGGTGGGGAACTACATGCCAAGGAATATGAATAAATAGAGAAAATTTCTTTCATTTGCTCTGCAAATTTCTTATGGTGGTCCTTTAAATCTTGGACTTCCTTTTTATATGCTCTTAGTTGTGCATTAGTATCATCTTATGTTGTTGTCAATGCTTTAAATCATTGGAGTAACTCCTGATGTTCCCTTAGAGGCACCACTTCTCCCTGATATCTTGCTATGGTCCGCTGCTATTCCTCCATAGTTTTATGAAAGACTCTAATGGAGGCTTATACAATCAAGGGAGTATAGGGAGACACCTATTCTGTTTGTACCCCTTTTTATATGAAATCTATGACTATGGACAGAAGTGTCTTCCCTAGATTGTGTGGCTTAGTCTAGAACAAAAAAAGGACAAAGTAGCTATTATTTTTCTTAAAGTAAATAGATAATGGGATGAATCCTACCTATAATCTGACATATGCTTCACTCCTTTCTTGGCTTGAATTCTCTAATTCCAGCTCGCATTGCCAAAATTAGAACTTGGACAATCAGACATAACAAGCCAATGATCTACATAATCTACGTGGCATCATCTAAATACTTCATTCAATGGATCAACATGACATCAAAATACATGAAATCATAACATCATATATAGGGAAATAAGTAACTCTTTGCATTAATATAAATGGAAGGAGCTACAATGATAAATCAAATTTGATCTTGTATAAGAGATACTCTAGGCAATCTTGTTCCTTTTTTGTCACAAATTGAACCTCTAATCACCCTAATCCATGGAATGTTAACTCTTTAGAACAATATAATAAAGGTATAATTCTATCTCGAAAAGAAAAACCTTAGCTTGTGGATTTCAAAAAATATATAGGTGAGGGAAGTAAGTTGGGAGTTCTTATCCAATTACCAATCTAAGTTTTGAGATCCACTCTTGATGGGAGGATGTGATCAAAGGATAAGGGATGGAAACTTCAAGGTAATATAGGATAAGATATGAATGTTTTATATGAGGTAAATGGTTGTAACAAATTCTGGAAGCTTATGGAAAAATATGATTCTATAATTTCTCTGTTTTCCCCTAATTTCAAGAACCAACGCAGTTGCATGGTGGAGCAACCTATAGTTGATCAACACAAGCCACAATGGAACAACCTGTAGGTGAACGCTATCTAATAGGAGGCCATGCACCGTTGGTCCTTAAAATTAATGAAACAAGGTGTTTTCAAGAAGAAACTATGGGATATGGGAGTGTCATGCATAGGGATTTGTGCTATGATGATGTTAAGGGTTACAAGGATGTTGATTGATATGGTTTGTAGGCTGACTCACCAGATGTGAAAAAATGGCCTATAACAGATTTCCCCCTAAAGCGCAGAGTCAAGAATAATGACTGATGACTAAAATGATTTACCTTGTGATAATTCAGGATCAAGAACAACCGACGAGATCATATTCTGTTAGAATACATTTACATAATGATATCTTTGCTGAGGGAGGCATACCCATACTCAACACATAAGCTAAAATTACATGTAATTTTATCACAAAATTAGATCTGATAGGCTGCTTGATCAATCAACTTCATGTAACTATTTCAAACCTAATCTTTTGACTGAGGCTTAGCCTCCTCAACCTCAGAGGGCTCTCTCAAGGGTTAATGATTTGGATAAAAATATAGATGGCTAACTCTATTTGAGTAATGAACAGATAAATGACAGATATAGGTTGAGAATCACATTAGCATATACACATTGGGATTATGGAGTCGAAAAATTTAGTAATCCAATGAATCTACTTAACATGGAAGTTGAGGAATTTCAGATTTTTAGTCAAGAGATAAACACATATGAAACTGTAAAAACACAATCAATTCATTTATATAGGAAGTCATAGCATCTAAAAGATGAATTCTGAGTAATATAGATAAACACCATTGCAATAGGATAATAAAGAGATGCAAATAGAATAGGAACACACTAAAACTCCTTCTGAATCTCAAGTTGGTTAAGTAGAAAATCTCTGCATTAGTTGAAAACCAGTCAATTACAATAAGCACAGTTTTGCCAAAAATGTCCAACCTGTACTAACTAGACCTCCTGGCCTTTAATAGACCTCTTACAACATGAGATGATCTACCTCTAGGCTATACAAATCAAATTTCTGACTCCTGCCACCTTGCATAACCATAAGACATGGAATTTATTACAAAAAGACACTTAATATATTTAAACAGTCCTATTCCAAAAAGGACTCAAACTACTTATTGCTATCTATAACAACTTTATCTATTCAAATTTATACCATTGCCAAGTGTATCATCACATGGTCGAATATGGATGATGGGCTTCAACACTTCATGACCGTATTGCTGACCTCCACCAAAATAGGAAACAATCCCTTGTTTTATAGGCATAAAGTCTTGTGCATTCTTTGAACATTATGACCATCATGTACTCTTAATTTCGAGGTCCTTAGCTGTTTGAAGTTGATTTAACACATCCCAAAACTCCTCCCTAGGCTCCAGTTGTCCAAAACTGCCTCCAAAGATTTTCAAATGAGCTGTAATGTATTGCGCTACGAAAACATAGCAGTTTCGTAGCGCCTTTGTAACATTGCCATTTTAATGCTTATTCTTCAAATTTTTGACTTCTTTCCTCCAAGATTGTCTTAATTACCTTTTAATACATCCTCAATAGAAAATTCAGTTCTTACATTAGGGGAATTTTGAGTTCTAAAATGGGCCTCCTAAGAAAAATGTACAACAAAAATAAACTTTATAACAACCAATAGGATTCAAGATGATGATGTCAACCATGGGGGATGATTCACCATTTTTTAAATAAAAGGGTAAAAATATTAAAAAATAATAAAATAATAAAACTACTTTTTTAACTCGTATTTTCAACTTATCTCCCAAAATTTTTACTCAAATTTCGAGTGGGAGTACTCGTTGGATGCGAAATTTAATTCCTCATCCAAGGAGTACCCATGTTGCATACTTTCGATGAACTCTACTACACGAAAAATGAGAAATACATAAAAAACATGATTGTAATCACGTTTTTTTATGTATTTCTCATTTTTCGTGTAGTAGGACCCATCGAAAGTATGCAACATGGGTACTCCTTGGATGAGGAATTAAATTCCGCATCCAACGAGTACTCCCGCTCGAAATTTGAGTAAACACTTTGGGAGATAAGTTGAAAATATGAATTGAAAAAGTAGTTTTTTCATTTTTCCCTCTAAAATTTGATGATGTCATCAAATCTTATTAGATTTTTTCCACTATTATTTTATAATTTCCTTAGGAGGTCCATTTTAGACCTCAAAATTGCCCTAATGATTCATTCTTTCACCCTTCAAAAACTGCTAGAAATGAGCAAGAAAAGCTGCCACAACAGTTTCGTAGCGCTTTTCTGCTTTTTTACACTTTTTGTGCTACGAAACTGCTGAGTGTGCAGTTTTGTCAAAAATTTTCAAAAACGAAAACTGTAGTTATGCAAAAAACCTGAAATACACTTGTCTGCAACATTTAAAAAACCATACTAATTGTAAAAACACAGTCATTATAGCTTACTTGAGGTTCCTTCTTCATTTGCACTTGATTTAGCTATTGGCTCTTCAATGACTGTTATTTTAATACCTCTGCTCTTTAACTCATCCTAAATCAACTTCAGCTGCTACTCTAAGTCATCCACTTGATCTTTAAGTCTTCTGTTAGTACCTCTCAAGTGAGCATTTATTATTCTGACAAACTTGGCTTCCTTTATTGCTGGAACTATCCATTTGAAAAACTGCTCTACACTACTTGGAGTTTCAAAAATAGAATCAGTTTGTCCTTCCCACAGTGCCTTCAACCTTTTAAACTGTGCTTTCTCGGCACTATGCTTTCTAGCCCTTTTTCTCATGACAAAAATTTCCTAATTTTTCCAACCTCAATTTTTCCTTAAGATGCTGAAACTCTGTTTTCTCTGTCATTTATTCTTTTACCCTCTTTGTTTTGCTGGCTGTATGCTTCACTGTAGGTGATGAGAGATCAACAACTTCTTTAGGAGCTTTAGGTGTCTCAGTGGGTTCTTGAACTTCCTTGCCACCTTCCTTTAGTTTCCTAGCATGCCTAGTCATAGGCTTTCTTGCTTGAAAGATGAAAGCTGCATCTTCCCCAATGAACTGTAGCTTTTTGGAAGACTTGGCTTTTTTCGGTTTATGCTCATCTTCCCCAATGAACTCAGATTGAACAATGGGTGTCTCCTCTATGTCAATATCATGAAGAATTTCCTCTAGATTTCCCTTTGCTACTGGGTTGTCCTCTGTAGCAACTGTCTTTCCTTTTGATGCCATTGCTTGACTTCTAGTTACACTTTTGATTTCCTGCTTACCGAGAGCTTGTTTTTGTTTTGCATCTTTGACAATCTTTGACCTCTGTTTTGCAAGTGATGGAATTGGTGTATCAAGCATTTGTATCTGCTCTGCCCTTTTCTTAGTTTGTTTCCTTGGCTTCAGTTTTACAGATTCTTTTGGTTTTACAGCCACAGGTTGACTTGGTTCTGCTGCTAGTGGTGATGGAACTCCTTTAGCTTTAGGGTTTCTTACAGGGGTTAGGGTTTCCAACTTAAAATCATTTATAAACAAGAAATATGATCAATCCCTTCCTATATTATGAAGTTCATCTAAAAGCAATAACTTCATTAAACGATGATGAAACAAGGATGTTTCACTCCCTTCAGACTTCTCTTGCACCTTATCAGCCATCTTTGCAATACTCCTATGCAGATTCAAAGGTAAATCGAATGAAATATTACCAGTGAAGTACAGAAGCAACTTGAAATGATATGAGTAAACCTTGTGATATCTGCCTTTACATGTGAAATACTTTTGAATGTTGAGCAACAACTTTGAGTAATTATCTTTGATGCAGCCTTTAGGGATAACATTATTAAGATCTAAGTTTGTGTGCTTAGGCTTCATAAATTCTTTACACTGCTACATATCAAATTTGAAGCTTTTAAACCAAGTTTCTTGACCTCTTGGTATCTCTGTAACAACATCAATGGTCTCTGGTGTAATAGATTCACTTAGCATCCCAACCTTAGTAGCTGTTCCATTAAAATTCATGGCAAATTCTTTATATGCCTGTGGGTGAGAGCCTTGCAACTTTTCACAAAACCGTAAGCAACCTACTTTTCTGAATGCCTCCATCACTGCTGGGTATTCAATTATTGACCTCATATCTTTGGGTTCATGCCTTAAGCACTGTCCTCCTCTTTGTATTTTCTTGTCTTTTTCCATACTTTTCAGAAAACTTGTCAGCCTCGCTGGATAAATTGTATTAACCTCACTTGAATATATTTAAAAGAAGCCTCGCTAGATAAATTTGTATCAGCCTCACTTGATATGGGTGTAGAAAACCTTTGTATGAACTGGCCACAGGTTTGGTTTAACACTTCAGAGCTCAGAAATTTTGAATGGAGGCAAAAGGAAAACGAGAATGACCAATTAGGAAAGATTTTGAAATTTTAAATCTCATCTCATAACTGAATGATGCCTCATTCATAACCTATAATGACAATGATGACATCAAATGTGAGTGAGTACATTGAATTTCATCATTACCTGATTCATCATACCACTAACTTACCCTTTCCCAACAGTTTCTGACATTTTCCAGCTCTTCTGACAAGACAATTATAAATCCATGCTTTTGTAGTGCCCGCAGTGTAATTTTTCATGTTTGCACTACGAAACTATCAATGTTTTCGTAGCGCAAAACAACTTTTTTCAATGGGTGGCGCTATGAAAAAAGGGTTTTTTGTCTAATTGAACATTTTTGGCTCGAAACTTTAGGAAATGACCCACATATGAAAATAATGAATATTTGACATGAAAGAAGTTTAAAAATGACTTCATTTGAACCTAAGGATGAGCTTTAAACCATAAAAATATAAAACCTACCCTTGACCAAACCTAAATTGACTTCTAAATCCAATTTCGAACCATGAAACTTTGTAACCTTGTCACAATGTTGTGCTAAAATTTTTGGGTGATAACATGTACAATGATCAAAAGACATGTCCACTGATGACAAATGGTGGATCCATGACAGAATGAATTTCTGTATGAACATAACCAACATACATTGTGATATTGTATTTATCCTGAAATCACAGCGTGGATGGATGAAACTAGATTCAGGGTCTTCTATCTCGTTCACACAACCATCCAATGCACGAGTCTAACCATGTGAGTTATCACCAAAAATTGATAATCTAGCCGTTTCTAACTAGATGGATCGAAGTACACCATGTAAGACCAATTTTAACATAGTAAAATTGCTTTCTCTATAATAAATAATTTAATAAACCATATTTTATTGAGTTATTTATGGTTAAAACAAGAAACCCCATGAGGAATAATTAAATAAATCATTATTTATTTGATTTTCCTCTAGGAATAATAAATTAAAACATTGTTTAAATAATATTCTTGGTAATATTTAACCCAATTATAAGAAATAATTAGATATATCATTATTCATCTTATTTTTCTCTAGGAATAATTAATTAAATCATTATTTAGTTATTATTCCTTGTTAAATTTGACTAAATCACCTAGGAATAATTAAACAAATCATTATTTTTTCATTATTCTTTAACCGCATTCTTGAAATGATAAATAAATAATTTATTTGTTTATTATTTCTAAATAAAGGTATTTAACCAATTTAAATATGTTTTCCCTCCAACAAAATATAATAAAATATTCCAAGCAATTAGATCTAATTTTGGTGAATAATATTCTATTATTCTCCATTATCGAGGATAACTCAGTATTTTGATATAAATAGGAGGGTTTTTCCATTCGTTCTTCACTTTGATCATTCTCATTTTCGCTATCATTTTTTTTTCTATTTGTGCTCCCACTTGAGTTAAACACATATTTTGGGTTTAATACATCATTGAGAGAGAGAGGGACTCGTGAAGCTGAAGCATTGAGGACAACCAAGAAGCCATCCCATTGAGGGGGACTGGTAACACATACTTGTTTCCTTCATCAAGACTTACATAATATAAAATATCATTCTTTTAACTTGTCTTTTCCATTGGTTGCTTGGAGTTACTTTGCATAGTTCTTATTTCTTTGTTGTTTAACTACATTTACGGCATAGATTTGGTTTTTTGTAGGATTTATTCTCATTGTCTATTGTAGATAAAAAGAGTAGAACATCCATTTCTATTGTTAGGGATATTCGTCACACATAGCTAATGTAAGATATTTTTGTACACCTTTGATAAGATTTTACACTAACAAATGACGACTCCACTATTGTGATTCAGTTCCTGTGTGACCAGCAACTTCAACAAAAAGGGATTTTATTTAGCTGTTTTAAGTCTCTTGATGTTGTTTTTTAACTTTTTTCTCCTAATTCAGTAAAAATTCTAAATTATGGGTGTTTTCTGGTGTTTTTTGTTGGTAACAGGTACCAGCTGCTCTAGAGACAAAAATTTTTATGTAACCTGCCGCCTGAGAACCAAGGATAAAAAATCACACATTTCAGCCCAAAAAGTGAGATTTCCCCCAGAAATTTCACTTATCTACTCAAAAACTGCGATATCACCTCTAAATAGATAAAAAACTGTGATCTGGAATATTTTTCTGAGTTTTTTCTGCAATTGTCAGGGTTTGCCGAGAGCACTATTTTGGGTTGTCTTATCTCTGTTTCAGCTCGTCTTAGGCCTGGATATGCTCATTTTTTATCCTTGAAGTCGAACCAAGCCCCCTAGGTTTTCCATACACTTCCACCTTTTTAGGAGGATTTGAGCTGAGTAGGTAGTTTGAGATTTGCAACGTTTTCAACCACTATTTCAAGGTCCGATCCATCATTTTTACAGATCCTTAAGATAGGTTATTGTTACATCCAAACTCCCTCTTGAGTTTTTCTCGGCCTTTTCCCTTAAGGTCCCATTGTTTTCCCCAGTTTTTTTACCTTTAGCCCTATATTTTGCAACAATTTTACCCTCTGGTTTCTGATTGTTTTCTACATCATTTCCAGCAGTATCAAGTCATTAGATCCAAGTCTCATCGACATTAGTGTGTTTTAATATAATTTCAACCCCATCTATTTTGGTTGTTTGAGAGCCTTGTTTGGGTTGGGATTTATGCATGATTAGTTGTTTATTCTACTGTCATTTCAGTTTTATTTACAATTTTTCAACATTTTTTATTTTTCAAATAACCATTTGGGCTTAATTAAAATAAAAACACGAATTGCTCACACTCACACATAAAGCACATAGCACTTGGTTTACATTGCCAAGCCAAGACATAAACATCATAATTAATTAATATCCCGCATAAATCCTTGTTTATCACTATTCAACCTTTTTGTGTCACTTGTGTCTTTCCATCAATGTGCCCCAAAGGCGTTTTTCATGGAGACTTCAAGATATTCACCCTCAGTTTCTGTTAGGATTTTTCACACCACCCCGTCGGGTTTGAGTTAAACCCTGAGTCCCCATTCTGACTCTGGTTCTTCTGGTTCATCGGGTTCTTCCTCTGATTTTGATTTTGGTTCTTCTTCTCACCCTCACACAGCCACCATGTTAGGCGCAATGCTGGTGCAGGAAATCAAGTAGACGGTGACTCTGGAAATCTTACAGTCACAGCTATCAGAAATGCTATTGGAACCATCCCGACTACTCCTTTGCTACCTTTTAGGGTGGGTTTAAGCCTTCCCGATTTTAGCCAGTTAATCAATGATCCCATACTCCACGATGCAGGTCGAACAACTATGCCAACTAAACTTCCTTCTAACATTCCTAAGTTTGAAGGAAACACTGGAGAGGACCCCACTAACCATGTGCACTCCTTTCATATGTGGTGCTCATCTATTTTCATCACCAATGACTCCATTCTTCTTCGGTTGTTCCAACACAGGCTCACTAGAGAAGCTGCAAAGTGGTACGTTGACTAGCCCGCCACATCTCATACCACTTTTATGATTCTTGCTAAAGCATTTATGTCATATTTCTAGTTACCCCTTCGTTATGATACTGGTACCAAGTTGTTGACCGCATTTCATCAATCTTCTGCCAGCCGCCTTTGTAACCATGTCCAGGAATGGCATATAAGACAAAGCTTGTGTAGAGCTCCTACATTCGATGACCATGTATATATGCATTGGTTTATTATAACGCTCTTAGCCCCCATAGGTAAATATGTTGCATCTCATTTTCCTCAGTATGAGGAATAAGATCTCCATGTTGCATTAAAATATGACTTGATCTACACCCAATTTGGTTATGTTTATACCTTTTACGAGATCTTCCTAGACCTAGCGGTGCCAATGCACCAGGGGAATCTCACTCCATCGACGATATATTTGGATCCCTTTCCCATCCATATTCTTCTCCTCACATGAGTTATGGTTACTCCCAAGGGGGACCAGTTCCTCTAACACCTGTCCCCTTCCAGGCAACTTGTATCCCAGTACTCAAAGAAAAACTTATGCATTTCCCCAACCACATCAGTCAATGCTAGGGCCAATTTTTTCTCAACCTGTTTACTATAAAATTTCTCCACCTCCTTTTTATCCTTATGCATAGCCTGGTGCTCTAGCCCCTCCGTCATCACTGCCCCCACCTCCCATGCCTTCTCAAACTTTTTCACAATAACCACTGCCTCCTCAAGGTCAAGTGTATGCTCTACAAAGCACGACTAATCCCCCATATTCGAAGAAAAATAAAAAGGGAAAGGAAACCAAAACCAACAAGTGCAGGGTAACCAGGATCTCCAATGTAATCAACTGAATGCACCCCGAGGGAACCAGCCTAACACCACAAACCAGAAATAGGGCGATCAACCCAAGAAGAACAAGACCCTTCGTACAAACAAAACTTATTAATGTTGTAGTGTACATGGCCATTATACTTATGATTGTCCCCTTTTATCCCAAATGCGCCAATTGTGGGAAGGCCAAGTAGCGTCCAGAGGACAACAACCCTCCACATCGCTTCCTCCAAACACTGCGCCAAATCAACCGACTGTGTTCACTAATCCTTTCCCTCAGCATGGATATGTTGCTGCCCAACCACCTCAAGGTTAGACCGCTCCTCAACCTCAGTAGTGTGGTACCCTTGATTACTAGATTCTCACGATGAATTCTTATGAGGTCAATACTGCTGATATCAACTTTCAGACCTGTTCGCACCAGTATGACGAGCAACCCGCTACGTCTACAACTGAGTCCCAAACCAAAGTACCCATAGATTTCATTTCGATACCAAATTTTCCCTTACAGATCCCTCAGACTAAGGCAGAGGTCATTCCCAAGATCTATAAAGGGCCATTACGCCGAAATGCTACTTCTCCCAAAGCCGCCCACACCTACAACATGTTAGATGACTTGGCATAGTCTCATGCTGCCATGTCAATGCGGGGAGTCCTCTAGACGTGACCTTCACAATGAAAAAAATATAATATCCACTCTGGGCGCTGTGGATCCTTCAGATGATCGTATGATCATTTTTGACGTTGACAAGTCAAAAAATCCCCCTTTACCCTCACCCGTTGCCTTCCATATACCAGTTAAGGTCTGTAATGCCCATGTTCAACGATGTATAATTGATGAGGGAAAATCCACCTGTGTGATGTACACCTATGTTTGGAAGAAAATTGGGTCCCCTAATCTGTCCCCATCCACCATCCCCTTGTGTGCATGGGACGGTCACCCTTCCCAGCCCCTTGGCATGTACCGAAATTTTCCTGTCACACTTGCAGGAAACACTGTTTTTATTGACATAGAATTAATTAATGCCCCCTTGGATTATAATATCCTGTTGGGTCATAGCTACACATATATGATGTTAGTTGTCACACCTGCAGTTCACCGTAAGATATGATTCCCCCATAATGGAAAGATCGTCACAGTCTTAGACCTCACCTGAGTCCACCATATCTTCAGTGGCCAATAAGAAATCAATCACCCCTCTCACTAGTGTCTCACTGAGAGTCTATAAATATTCCACCTTACTAGGTGCTTTCCTTGGTCCCCCCCCCCCTCCACTTGTATAAATTATACAACATGCATGTATATCTTGGATTCACCTAATCTAGCAATGTACTAAAGTTAAATACTGAATCTCTTCTACAAATCTTTTGCGGAATTAAAAACACAATTGTTAACCACATGAACATGAAGAAGAATCAAATCACACACAACACATAATTTCACAGGGAAAGTTTACAGCTAAAAATCCCACTATCTTCTATTGTATATTCAACATGGATCATGAAACAATTACATACAAAAATATTCTCACAAGATCCCTTTAGTACTCAGCTAATTATCTCACACTGTCATATGCAAAATTGACCAACACATAGCCAATTCTCAGCCTCCAGACTTCCTGCCTTTCTTGGGCAATCCCTAATGGAATAGATCCCTATAAGATAGGAATTCTTGCCTTCCTTGACTGCGCAAGTATCATGTGCACTCCAATGGGTGTTTGGTTGCATGTGTGCAACCCAATAATCCTATAACTGATAATCAACTTCCCTTTCACCTAGAACTCAACTGGGTCTCCACTGGATCTGACATCCATGTAGCTAATAATAGTAAATCCTCAGGTTCATGTGAGATCACTGATTGTGAATTAATTAATATTTAATTCACTTGATCTCTCACTAGTGTATATTTAGTTACAACTAGCACAAGTGATTTTAACTCACTTAACTGAGTTAAAAGGATTACAACTTTCATTAAATAATCCACCACTACACTTCGAACTCTGTTACAACTAGAATTATCTGCATACCTCACCAACTACCTCTAACTCGAAATCCGTTAGCTAACTGAGTTTATCACTCTCAGCTAAAGATTTCAAGTTTACATTGATAATAGATTACAATTTAATGTCCATCTTAACTAAGGGATAACCAAAATAGACATGCACCCAAAAATGGCACTGTGGGCCCCACCCTAGTCTGGGTGCTTAATGAAACTAGGCGTGGGTGCTAAGATTTTCTTGTTGAATCTCAACACTCCCTCTAAACAAGAAAGGGATTATCCTTCACCCCAATCCTATCTCTATGCTATTCAAATTTTCTCCTAGTGAGCGCCTTGTAGAAATTTGCTGAATAATGATTAATTATCCACCGAGACTATCCTGATCACATATCAATTCGAATTCATATGCAACACATAATCTCTTCCACTCAGATCATCAAACATGCAGAAATAAAACAAGCATAAATACATTAATTCACATCATACACATTAACACAAGATGTATGGGGAAAGCTTACAGCTGAAAACCCCCAGCCTATCGTGTATATTATAATGGAGAAATCATGTAACAAACTCAGTACAATACTCCTCACAAGTACTCAGTACTTTCTCATAAAGTTGCACACAAACTAGCTTGGTTTTGAACAGGTTACTGGTTCAAAACTCACCACTAATTGCCTTGCCTCTATTGCGCAATCATGGCCTGTCTAAATAGAGATCCAAGGTTCGAATCTCCTTGGCTTGACAACGCAATCATCATGGGAAATTCCTCCAAGTGTGGTGCAAATCTCATGCACAACTGATGTCGCCACTGATAGCTAACTCCACCCTTTCATCTACCTCTTTCATTGGTCTCCATTGAACTGATCATGCACTGTAGTGAACTGATGTGTTCTTGAGTTGAATAATGAGTTACTAATTAATGAATTAAATAATATTTAATTCACTCCACTCATAACTAGTTGATTAGCTAGTTAAATTAATCTCAACCAGTTCAACTAAAATAAACAGAACACAACTCCACTAGCTGTCTCATTAACTCCACCAAACTTCTGCCACTGAAGTCCTAACTGAAGTCAACCATGCATGATGCCATCCAACCCTTGGGAATAGCGTAATTCCTCTGTCAGATGCATGAGCCACTTCCAAGGCTCGAACTGAAGTGCTCCAAGAGAGTAAACTGAAGTTTATAGTCCAAATATTATTAAGGGTAAATAATATTTGACTTCCCTATTTTAAGGAGAGGCAGTCTAAAATAGACTTCGACCTATAGGTCCAAAAAATAGAGTCCCATCTATTTTTACCAACATGACGAATATTCCAAGAATAACATACTGCAATCCCCGGACCATGCTCCATATGTTTAAAAATAGACATAGTCTAAAAATAGACTTTGCGCCAGAATTTGCCTGCGGGCCCACTTAGTGAAGGCGACTTCATTTCACTAAGCTCCATCATCTTGCCGCATTCTCAACACTCCCTCTCAGCAAGATATGGATTATCTGCAATCCCTATCCTGCCTCTGTGGAATTCGAACTTGCTCCTGGTGAGCGCCTTCGTCAGGATGTCGGCATCCTTATCCTCCGTGGGAACATATGAAAGCATCATGATCCTCCGCTGAACACAATCTCTGATGTGATGGTACCGATGTCGATGTGTTTGGACCTATCATGAAATATTGGATTAGCCGAGATTTTAATGCAACTCTGGTTATCACAGTAAATCACTGTAGGCTCCAAATGCAACCTGAACAATCCTGCGAGGATCTTCCTCATCCAAATAGCCTCGCATGCAGCCAAGATAGCTGCCATGTACTCGGTCTCTGCTGAACTGAGTGCCACGGATCTCTGCTTCCTGCTGTACCAGGAAAATTCTGTCGACCCAATGCTAAAAACTCCTCCAGATGTGCTCTTCCGGTCCGTTGGGCTCCCTGCCCAATCTGCATCAGTGAAGCCAGAAAGCTTCGCTCCATCCTCCTGTCTGTACCATAGACCATATCCCGATGTGTCTCTAATATAGCGCAATACATGCTTTCCTGCCTTCCAAAAGAGCTTGGTAGGCTTAACCATAGCTTTCGAAAGCTGGTTAACAGCATAGCATATATCGGGTCGTGTATTGACCAGATACATAAGCGACCCCACCAACTGTCGATAGACAGTGGCATCCACTACTTTCGCTGAAGTAGCATCCTTCTTCCTCCAACCTCCAGGAAGAGGAGTATCAATAGGCTTGCAGCCATGCATGTTGAACCTCTCTGCAACTTTACATACGAGAAACAAATAAAATTACCATACCGCTAAATCTCCAATCTCAGAAGGTCGATGATGCCCAAGTCTCTATCTCAAACTCAAAAGATCCTCTCAGCATGAAAGTATCAATCGCTATCGTCACCAAATCGTATCATTTACACAAGAGCAATGATCAGCTTTGCACGCCTCCACCACAACCGGATTCATTACTTGATTCGCCACTTGGAGAATTCTGGCCCTTGAAGTAGCCGGCTTATCCGAGTGCACAAGCATGAGGGGCTTGCTTCTGTTCGTACAAGGCTTTCTTCTTGAGTCGACACACACAGTATTCACCGAAGATCTCGAAATCTCAGCCGCTTACACTTCTCAATAAATCCATTGAGGAACGCAATCTTCACATCCATCTGATGAATGTGCCACCCCATCTGCGCTGAGAGAGCAAGGATCGTCCGTATGGAAGAGTACCTTGCGACAGGTGCAAAAGTCTCCTCATAATCGATCCCCTCGATCTGTGAAAAGCCATGGGCGACAAATCTCGCCTTGTACTTCTCCACACTCCTGTCAGCCGCCTGCTTCACTTTGTAGATCCATCGCGAACCCACCAATGATTTCCCCACCGGTCTTGGGACAATCTCCCATGCACTGTTCCTGACGATCGAATCATATTCTTCGATCATGGCATCAACCCATGCGGGTTCCTCCACAGCTTCCTCAAAAGAGGATGGCTCCGTCACAACACACTGACTCACAAGAGCCATGTATCCAGTGTACCGATCCGGTGACTGTCTCTGTCTGCGCTGTGCTGTAGGTGGTCCTACAACCTTCTCTGCATCTCAAGCCAGTCGCTCAGCTTCTGTAGTGCGCATGCACCCTCTGATGGTTGGCGCTGCCTGGGTGGTTTCTTCCACCTCCCGAACCTCCTCTTGTGGCTGATCCACATCCGGAAGCTCCTCCTTAGGAACTAACAGCTCCTCATCTGCATGCAAGTGTAGCTCCCTCTCAAGCGAACACTGCATGGCTTTCTCCTCCCGAAATTTTATATCCCGTCGCACAACAGTCTTGCGACTGTCTGACAAATACACCCGATAGTTGTGAGGTGTATCAGTGTACCCCACAAATATTCCAACCTCAGCAGTTGGATCCAGCTTCCTTCTCGCATCCTTCGTCACATGCATGTAGACAGGAGAACCAAAATCCGCAAATGGGAAATATCAGGCCTCTTGCCAGAATAAGCCTCCTCTGGTGTACTCATGCCAAGAACCTTGTGAGGACAACGGTTCTGCACATACACTGCTGTATTGCATGCCTCAGCCCACAAGTGAAGGGGTAGGCCCTGATCATGCAACATCGCCCGTGCAACACCCATGATCGTTCTGTTCTTCCGCTCAGCCACCCCGTTCTGCTGTGGGTTATGGGGTGCGATGAGCTCTCTCCGAATCCCTTCTGCGCTGCAGAACTCCTTGAATTCAGCCGAGATGAATTCACCACCGTTATCACCCCTTAGAGCAATCACCTTCTTCCCCGACTCCTTCTCGACCAGTGCTTTAAACTCACAGAACTTCGCGAATGTATCGCTCTTCTTCTGCATGAAGAAGATCCAACACTTTTGAGAGAAATCATCAACAAAGATCACATTATACTTGTGCTTTGTTGTCGAAGCAACTGAGAAAGGACCACACATGTCTGTGTGAACTCTCTCAAGGATCGTTGTGGCGCGACTATCCTTCTCGTGAAAGGTGGCTTTCACATAGTTCCCTAAGGTACACCCCTTGCACTGATCTGACTACGTAAGAGTGCCCTTAGGAAGCCCAGTAGAAATCTGCTGCAGGATCTTCAAAGCTCCATGGTGAAGGTGGCCCAATCTCCTGTGCCACAGTTCGCCCTCATCATCCCGGCTCACCACTTCTCCCGCCTTGCATGCCATTGTTGTGCAGCCATCTACCTGCAACTGATAAAGGTTCTTGGTTCGAACCCCTATCTTCCGGGTCTCTCCAGTAGTCTTACTGCGCAGGAAGGCTTTTCCTTCGCTGAAGACCACATCATACCCCTTATCTTCCAACATCGCCACTGAGATCAAGTTCTTCTTCAATCCAGGTACATGCATGACATCCTTCAATACAAAGGGTTTACCAGACTCCCTCTGAAAGGATATGGTACCGATACCAGTCGCACTGTATCTACCATCATCGCCCATCTCGATGTTCACACCCAAATCTTTGTCCTCCAGATCTGAGAACAACTCCCGATCTCTCGTCATATGAAATGACGCATCGCTGTCCAAGAACCATACCGATCCCAGCACACTTGAAACCAAGCATGCGATCAGTGAAAAGTCAAGCTCGAACTGTGAAGCCAAAGCTTCTCCATCTGCAGATCTTCCCGCTTGCTTGTTCTTCTTCTTCTTTGGACAATTGGTAGCACAATGTCCGTGATCATGGCAGTGAAAACACTTCACTTTCGCCATATCCTGCTTCTTGCCCTTTGCACCAGAATGAGAGGTTTTCTTACCCTTCCCCTTCTTTGCTTTGGCAACCAAAGCGCAGTTTTCTTCATCAGCTCCCTTTGATGAAGATCCATCTCGAGTAGTCCTCCTTATCTCCTCCTACATGAGATCTGCCCAAAGGCGCTCCCATCCCGGCAGCTTCTCCCGACCATTGACACTATCTTGATATGAGTGCCAAGCCTTCGGAAGACCAAGGAGAGCCAGGTCGACCATGTCCTCTTCATCGACAGTAACTCCCACACTTCCCAGCTCATCTTTGCATTGAGTGAACTTTGTGAGGTATTTGGCGATACTGTCGCCCTTCTCCATCTTGATGTTCCTGAGCTTATCTTTGAGCGCCAGCTTCCTTTGGTCACTCTTACTCTGGAATAGATCCGTCAAAGCTTTCCACATTAAATATGGAGTAGCCTTTCCATGCAGGCTGGATACAATATGATCCTTGACGCCTTCCAACAGGATCCTTCGACACTTCGCCATCTTCTTTTGCCATGCATCGACTTCAGCAGGATCAGTGGGCTTTTGGACATCCGTATCTACGAACTCCTTCAGACCATTATCTTCTAATACTTCTTCCATGCGATCCTTCCATGCAACATAATTCGAACTGCCTTCAAGAGCATATTCGAGTCGCAAACCGTTGAAAGACATTTTCAACACCGACACCAAGAAAACAAAACTGCTGCAAAATTCGAATTCCACCTCAAAGCTCAACCGCTCTAGATTTGTGAGAACAAATTATTTCTAGCACAGAGATTGACTGCAAGGGGCATTTACCAGACCTTTCACTTTCCGAAGAAAGATGAATCCGGAGGCTACCTGGCCCGCATGCAGACTCTGTCTACCGAAATAAGTTTGTAATCACCGTGATGATCAATCTCTGCTTCAATAGCTCCGATACCATGTAGAAATTTGCTGAATAATGATTAATTATCCACCGAGACTATCCTAATCACATATCAATTCGAATTCATATGCAACACATAATCTCTTCCACTCAGATCATCACACATGCGGAAATAAAACAAGCGATATCACATCAAATCATCATACACATTAACACAGTTTGTATGGGGAAAGCTTATAGCTGAAAACCCCGCAGCTATTGTGTATATTATAATGGAGAAATCATGTAACAAACTCAGTACAATACTCCTCACAAGTACTCAGTACTTTCTCATAAATTTACACACAAACTAGCTCAGTTTTGAACAGGTTACTGGTTCAAAACTCACCGCCAATTGCCTTGCCTCTATTGCGCAATCATGGCCTGTCTATATAGAGATCCAAGGTTCGAATCTCCTTGGCTTGACAGCGCAATCATCATGGGAAATTCTTCCAAGTGTGGTGCAAATCTCATGCACAACTGATGTCGCCACTGATAGCTAACTCCACCCTTTCATCTACCTCTTTCACTGGTCTCCACTGAACTGTCCATGCACTGTAGTGAACTGATGTGTTCTTGAGTTAAATAATGAGTTACTAATTAATGAATTAAATAATATTTAATTCACTCCACTCATTACTAGTTGATTAGCTAGTTAAACTAATCTCAACTAGTTCAACTAAGTTAAACCGAACACAACTCCACCAACTGTCTCATCAACTCCACCAAACTTCTGCCACTGAAGTCCTAACCGAAGTCAACCATGCATGAGCTCACCAAACCCCTAGGAATAGCGTAATTCCTCTGTCAGATGCATGAGCCACTTCTGTAGCTCGAACTGAAGTGCTCCAAGAGAGTAAACTCAAGTTTAGAGTCCAAATATTATTAAGGGTAAATAATATTTGACTTTTCTATTTTTAGGATAGGCAGTCTAAAAATAGACTTCGACCTATATGTCTAAAAATAGAGGTCCATCTATTTTTACCAACATGACCAATACTCCAAGAATAACATACTGCAACCCCTGGACCATGCTCCATATGTCTAAAAACAGACATAGTCTAAAAATAGACTTTGCGCCAGAATTTGCCTGCGGGCCCACTTAGTGAAGGCGACTTCATTTCACTAAGCTCCATCATCTTGCTGCATTTTCAACACGCCTTCGTCAGAATATCTACATCCTGATCTTCCGTGGGAATGTACTGAAGAAAAATTATCCTTCTCTGCACACAATTTATGATATGATGGTACCAAATATCTATGCTTGGACCTATCATGAAAAACAGGATTAATCGAGAGTTTAATGCAACTCTGATTATCATAATGAATCACTATCGGATCCATCTGAGAACCAAACAAACCAACCAAGATCTCTCTCATCTAGATAGCCTCACATGCAGCTTGACTTGCTGCCATGTATTCCGCTTCCGCTGAACTGAGTGCCATGGATCATTGCTTCCTACTGTACTAGGAAAATGTTGTCGATCCAATGCTAAAGATCCCTCCTAATGTACTCTTTCTATCTGATGGACTACCTGCCCAATCTGCATCCGTGAAGCCTTGAATCTGCACTCCTTCTGTTCATATTTACCATAGACCACACTCTGATGTGCCCCTCAGCTATCTCAGGACATGATTCCCTGCCTTCCAAAAGAGCTTAGTAGGCTTAACCATAGCTTGACTCAGTTGGTTAACTGCGTAGCAAATGTGTGGTCTCGTGTTCACCAAATACATTCACGAACCCAATAATTGTTGGTAGACAATGGAATCCACTACCTCTCCAGAAGTAGCATCATCTTTTCTCCAATTTCCTGGAAGAGGAGTATCCATGGGTTTGCATCTCTCCATGTTAAAATTACCCAGTATCTCCTTTGCATACTTTCCTTGAGACAAAAAAATTTCACCATCCCGCTGCCATATTTTCAATCCAAGGAAATAACGAAGGAGTCCCATGTCCTTCATTTAGAACTATCTTGCAAGATCCTCATTGCATGAGTGTATAAAATTCTCATCACCAGTCAAAATTAGATCATAAACATTAATAAAAATGATCAATAGCTTACCCTCAACCACAATCTGGTACAGGTTTGCATCTACTTCACTTTTGGTGAAGCCCAGTCTGGTAAAATAGTTGTCTATCTGAGTGTACCAAGACAGGGTGCTTGCTTCAACCCATACAATTCTCTTTTGAGTTGGCACACATGTGACTCACTATTGAATATTTAACAACCTTCAGGCTTCTATATGTACACCTCTTCCTCAATGATCCGATTGAGAAACACAATTTTCACATCCATTTGATGAATGCGCGAGTCCATCTGCACTGAGAGTACAAGGATGGATCTTATGGAAGAGAACTTTGCAACAGGTGCAAAAGTCTCATCATAATCTATCCCCTCGATCTGTGAGAATACCCGAGCCACAAGTATGGCCTTTTATTTCTCCACACTCCCATCAACAACTTTATTTACCTTCTAGATCCATCTCGATCCAACCACTGATTTGTCGAGTGGTCTTGAGACTATCTCCCATGAACTGTTCTTGACAATGGAGTCATAATCCTCCACCATTGCATTAACCCAAGTTGGTTGCTACACTGCTTCCTGAAAGGAAGATGGTTCAATCACAATACATTTTCTCATAAGATCCATGTATCCAGTAAATCAGTCAGGAGATTGTTTCTGTCTGCACTATGAAGTAGGGGCTCCTACATTCTCTGCCGCATCAAGTCTCAATATATCAACTTCCATGGTGCGCTTTCTACCATTTCTGATGGATGGCTCTGCATGAGTTTTTTCCTCCACTCCATGAACCTCCTCATGTGGTTGATCCACATCTTGAGACTCATCCTTGGGAATCAATAGTTCCTCCTCTGCATGCAAGTCCAACTCCCTGTCAAGGGACAAATGCATGGCTTTCTCCTCATCAAATTTGATATCCCTTCACACAACTGTCATTCTGTTGTTTTGAAAATACACGCGATAATTATGGGGTGTTTCAGTGTGTTAGCACTGGTATTTGCATCCCACCCATCCCACCTTATTTTACTATGCTTTCATCTCATCTCTGTCATTTTCATTGACCTCGCTTTGTTTTTAAACATTTTTCCCAAGATTCCCATAGTCATTATGGTCATCATTCAGCTCATTCTTCCATGTTGTGCCATCATTAGGTCATAGGGTCAAAATCATGAAAATTGGTCATTTCATCATCAAATTCATCTTTTGAAGGAGTAGTAATAGTCAAATTTCTTCAACAATTTCAGATTCTAAAACTATTTTTTCCAAATAAGTGGTTTTGTGTTTACCATATTTGTCTCTCGGTTGTGCTTGGAAAGCTCATTTCCCTCTCCTAGGGTTTTCAGGGCATTTTTATTTGTTTCATGACTTCCATGGTTAAATCATTAACAAGACTTGTATCCTGATGCTCTTACACCTTCCCCTATCCTTAATATACCTTCCTAAAAACTTCCCATCACTCATGTCCCTCAAAATCACCATTTTCCACAAGCCCTAGCCTATTGCTACAATTTGACACTTTTCGAGACTAGGCCTGTGTTTTTCTATTTTGGACCCCTTTCCCTCATTCAATCCTTGAAATTCCACTTTCCACTACTTTCTAACATCTATCCCTATCCCCCAAAATTTCTCCAAGAATTTAGATAGCCCCTAACCCCTTCATTCCCCTCCCTCTACAAGGTAGTCTTAAGTCCCATGTTTTGCCTACACCAAACCCTAATTTCCTCTCCCACTGAGCTAACGTTTCCTATGGAATCAGAGACATCTGAGCAGAGGAGGTATAATGGAGGTAATTTTAGCAAGTATTAAGCATTCCAAAATCATAAATACCACGCCTCTATCATTTTCCAAGAATTCATTCCAAGGGACAAATCATTTTCCACACATAGAGATGGTTTTTCTTCAAACTGTGTTTCTGACCAAAAAAAGATGAATTTAAAAAACGTGATAGATTTTTTTTTTTTCCATATTAGGTTAAAAAATAAAAATATCCTTCATTTTTTACATAGATATCATGGTTGGGGAGAAATGTCAAAAATACACGTGCTACAAGAGGTTTTCTACACTTCTAGAGTGACCTTGGGAAAATCAAGTTTTATCCTAGCTGGAGTGTCCAAATAACTTGTTTGATAAGTTAAATGATACCTAGATAGAGAGAGATTTCCAATGAGCTATCATGAGCTCAATTTGGAGTTGTGTAAGGCCTCCAAAATTTTCCTACAACATCACTCTGAATTTTTGCACCCTCATTCTACACTTTTTGACCAGTCTTGGGAGATGAATTTTGACAGAGAAAATGACCTTCATTTTGAAAAATGAAGACATATCTGGAAACTAGACTTGAAGGGATTTCCAAAAATCTATCTTGGAGCCAATTTTGACACCGGGAAGGTATTAAAAAATAACCTGAAAGTTGGGGGTAAAATGGTGCTGCGCGTTTAACAATTCACTGATTTTTTCTGAGTTTTTCTACAAATTTGAAATTTACCTTGGGGAATCATGTTTTTACCTCATGTAATTGATGATGTAAATGTATTATAATTTTTTTTATATTACCTAGAGTAAATACATTAGTTAAATTAACTAAATGAAGTGTAATGAATCAGTTCACAAAAGTTAGGGATGAGTCACTTTGACCACCCTACACTCTAGGTTTCAGTTTAGATTTTAGTGGATCAACTCCTCCTCTCATGGATTCGACCCCTAAGGTTGGGAGAGGTTCTTTGACGCCTATATATTTTACATTTTGGCTCATTTTCAGAGGTTGGTTGGAGGTTGGCATCAATTTGAAACTTAGTGTATTGATCAAGAACCAGTTTAGCCTGGATATTAATGAAAAAATGCATCTATTTCTTTGGGATTCATGTGGTATGAATATTTGACATAGTTTTTTCTTTGTGATAATTTTTATGAATTTTTTGTAAGCTCATAAACCTTTTCATGTCTATTATATATTAAATTTCAAGTTGAAAGGCAGAATTCATGTTTTTCATGCTTTGTTTTGGGAATTTTTTCATAATCTATTCATTTTCTTTAGTTTAGGAAGAGCTCATCTCATATGATCTTCCTAGATCCTCATCTGTCTTTCCATCTCCCCAAAATCAACTTTAACTGTTGAGTATTCTACCTACCTTGCCCCATAAAATGGACTGCAATTCCAACTCATTAGCCCTAACCTAGTCCCCTTCACCTAATCCTCATTCAGTGAGCCCCAACCCCAATCAAAACAAACAAACCCCTGTATTTCATACCTAGCCTAAAACCCTAATTGCTCCAGCCCTCCTGGCTATGACCATTTGGAGAGAGCCCTCTCCGGCTTGATAGACATAGATATCAAGTCAAAAGCTTGGTTTGTGGTTACCTCTGTTGGGATTCCTTTTTCAGCCTTGGGAATTTTGCGGAGTGATAACATACTGGTGCCGTTGCTGGGGACCGAAAGCTCTATCTTCCTTGGGAAAGAATGACAACAACTTAGATATGTTTTTTGATGGTGGAAAACAATCAGACATAAGAAGGCCGAAACATCCACCTAGCGACTCCACACAGTTCAACTTGATCCAAAGACTCCATTGGCAGAAGAATCTAGAATCAAGACATTCATGGCGAATCCAACTATCAAAAGAACTCAAAGCTTAATAGCAGAATCAGTGGCCTAATTGATCCAAGATGACAGGGCATGTGGTAGAACCTATCTCGATTACAGGTTTTAAAGAATACTGGGATAATTTTGATGATGATCAAATTGATGAGGCTTTCCCAAATTTTCTGTCTATTTACCTAAAGTCATGCAAATATAGATCTGGAGATAAAATTCACTTTTTAGAGAAGTTTGTTGAAAAAATTGAGAAAAACATTCAAGTATTAGATGTTTAAATTCAGTCTTATATTTTTCAAGGTGAAAATCAGTTTTTTGAGGACTTTTGCCAGCTGCGTGATATCAATTCCAAGTTCAAAATAGGGTCTGATTTAAACAACCCATATGAGCAACCTCCTCATGACAACCAAATTATTTAATTGTTTGATAATCAACAAAAGGAATTTGTTTTCTATGATCCTGTAGCTGAGTATATGGAAGGATTTTTCACCTTGATTCTCCAGCTGTGTTTCTACTATGGAGTCAAAATGTATGATGAGTTGCCATTACATTGCACGTCTTGGGTTTTATAGATAAAAGGTCAAGTTGTATCTGTAATATTTTTAATAAACAATCAAGAAATCAATGTATATAATCAGTTTCTTGATTGGCTGCACTGGCATTATTGTATCATTTAGAACAACAAATTTATTAGTAGATTAGTGTAGGACAAGTGTGCAATAAGCTTGCTGGACAAGCATCTCCTTCAACATCTAGTTTACAGTTTGTAGTATGTGCATTTTCAGGTTGTATGAGTTCCCATAGGTTTGCGGTTCTAGACACCTTTAGAGCTATCTTCCCTAGTTGAAGCCGATGTTAGCACTGGTATTTGCATCCCACCCATCCCACCTTATTTTACTCTAATTTCACCTCATCTCCATCATTTTAATTGACCTCGATTCTTTTTTTAAACATTTTTCCCAAGAGTCCCATAGCCATCATGGTCATCATTCAGCTCATTCTTCCATGTTGTGCCATCATTAGGTCATAGGGTAAAAATCATGAAAATTGGTCATTTCATCATCAAATTCATATTTTGAAGGCGTAGTAATAGTCAAAGGTCTTCAAAAATTTTAGGTTCTAAAACTATCATTTCCAAATAAGTGGCTTTGTGTTTACCATATTTGTCTCTTGGTTGTGCTTGGAAAGCTCATTTCCATCTCGTAGGGTTTTGAGGGAATTTTTATTTGTTTCATGACTTCCATGGTTAAATTATCAACAAGAATTGTATCCTGATGCTCTTACACCTTCCCCTATCCTTAATATACCTTCCTAAACACTTCCCATCACTCCTATCCCTCAAAATCATCATTTTTCCACAAGCCCTAGCCTACTGCTACAATTTGACACTTTTCGAGACTAGGCCTGTGTTTTTCCCTTTTGGACCCCTTCCCCTCACTCAATCCTTGAAATTACACTTTCCAATACTCTATAACATCTATCCCTATCCCCCAAAATTTCCCCAATAATTTAGACAACCTCTAACCCCTTCATTCCCCTCTCTCTACAAGGTAGTCCTAAATCCCCTGTTTTGCCTACACCAAACCCTAATTTCCTCTCCCACTGAGCTAGCGTTTGCTATGGAATCACATACATATGAGTAAAAAAGGTATAAGAGAGTTAATTTTATCAAGTATTAAGCCATTCCAAACTCATAAAAACCATGCCTCCATCATTTTCTAAGAAGTCATTCCAAGGGACAAATCATTTGCCACACATAGAGCTGTTTTATCTTCAAACTGTGTTTTTGACCAGAAAAAATGAATTTGAAAAATGTGAGAGAGGTGTTTTTCAATAATAGGCTAAAAAATAAAAACCTCCTTCAGTATTTACACATGTATCATGGTTTGGGATAAATTTCAAAAATATAGGTGCTACAAGATGTTTGCTGCACTTCTGGAGTGACCTTGGGAAAATCAATTTTTCTCCTAGCTGGAGTGTCCAAATCACTTTCTTGATAAGTTAAATGATAAACAGACAAAGAGATATTTCCAATGAGATATCATGAGATAAATTTGGAGTTGAGGAAGGCCTCCAAAAGTTGCATGCAACAACACTCTGCATTTTTGCACCCTCATTCTGCACTTTTTGACCAGTATTGGGAGAAATGAATTTTGACAGGGAAAATGACCTTAATTTTGAAAAATGAAGACAGATCGGGAAACTAGACTTGAATGAATTTCTAAAAATATATCTTTGAGCCAATTTTGACACCGCGAAGGGGGTAAAATGGCGCTGCACGTTTAACAATTGACTGATTTTTTCTGAGTTTTTCTACAAATTTGAATTTTACCTTGGGGAATCAAGTTTTTACCTCATGTAATTGATGATGTAAATGTAATTATCATGTTTTTAATACCTAGGGTAAATAAATTAGGTAAATTAACTAAATGAGGTGTAATGAATCAATTCACAAAAGTTAGGGATGAGTCACTTTGACCACCCTACACTCTAGGTTTTAGTTTAGATTTTAGTGGATCAGCTCCTCCTCTCATGGATTCGACCCATAAGGTTGGGAGAGGTTGTTTGAGGCCTATATATTGTACATTTTACTCATTTTCAAAGGTGGGTTTGAGGTTGACATCAGTTTGAAAGTTAGTGTATTGATCAAGAACCAGTTTAGCCTGGATATTAATGAAAAATTGTAGCTATTTCTTTGGGTTTCATGTGGTATGAATATTAGACATAGTTTTTTCTCTATGATCATTTGAATGAATGTTTTTTAAGCTCATAAAGCTTTTCATGTCTATTATATGTTAAATTTCAAGTTGAAAGGAAAAATTCATGTTTTTCATGCTTTGTTTTGGGAAAATTTTCATAATTTGTTCATTTTCTTCAGTTTAGGAAGAACTCATCTCATATGTTCTTCCTATATCCTCATCTGTCTTATTCCATCTCACCAAAATCACCTTTAAGTGTTGAGTATTCTACCTACCTTGCCCCATCAAATATACTACAATTCCATCTCATTGGCCCTAACCTAGTCCCCTTGATCTAATCCTCATTCAGTGAGCCCCAACCCCAATCAAAACAAAAAAACCCCTGTATTTCGTACCTAGACTAAAACCATAATTTCTCCAACCCTCCTAGCCATGACCCTTTGGAGAGATCCCTCTCTGGCTTGATAGGGCTAGCTATCAAGTCAAAAGCTTGGTTTGTGGTTACCTCTGTTGGGATTCCTTTTTCAGCCTTGGGAATCTGGTGGAGTGATAGCACAATGTACCCCAAAAAAATCCCAACCTCAGCTATTGGTTCCAACTTCTTCCTAACGTCCTTGGTCACATGCACATAAACAGATGAGCTAGAATCTTAAAGTGTGAAAAATCAGGTTTCTTACCAGTTAAAACCTCTTAAGGTGTACTCATGTCAAGTACTCTACGAGGACAATGATTTTGCACATGTACTGATGTATTGAATGCTTCTGCCCATAGATGAATCGATGGCCTTTATCATGCAACGTCACTCGTGATGCACCCACACCCACAATAGTTCTGTCTTCCTCTCCTCGAACCCATTTTGTTGTGGGTTATGAGGCACTATGAGTTCTCTTCGAATTCCTTCTTTGCTACAGAAGTTCTTGAATTTGTTAGATATGTATTCTCCACCATTATCACTCCTAAGAGTCTTCACTTGCTTCCCCTACTCTTTATCCACTAGTTCCTTAATATCACAGAACTTTGAGAATGTTTGATATTTATTTTGCATGAAGAAGATACAAAACTTACGAGACAATTCATAAACAAAGATTACATAGTACTTATGTTTTTTTTTCGAAGCAACACGTTTGTGTGAAATCTCTCAAAGATCCCCGAAGCCCTGTTTTCCTTCTCATGAAATGTGGCCTTTACATATTTTCCCATAGTAAATCCCTTGCATGTGTTTGACTGCACAAGTGTACCCCTAGGAAGACCAGTAGAAATCTTCCAAATGACTTTCAAGGTTCCATGGTGAAGATGACTCGATTTTCTGTGCCATAATTCACTCTCATCCCGACTCACCACTTGATTTGCCTTGCCCATAATTGCTGCACAGCCATCTACCTCTAGATTGTAGGGATTCTTAACTTGAATCCCAATCCTCTTGACTTGTCCTGTTGTTTTATGTCGCAGGAATGCTTTTACTTCACTAAAAACAACATCATAGCTTCTATCCTCCAATATTGCAACTGAGACCACTTTTTTCTTCAGAACTGGTACATGCACTACATATTTTAATTGAAATGGTTTACCTGACTACCTATGAAAGGTAATAGTACCAATACCTGTATCACTGTTCTTCCCATCATCGCCCATTTCAATATGCATCTGGAGATCTTTCTCCTCCAAGTCACTGAAAAGTTCCTTATCTCCCATAATGTGAAAGGAAGCACCACTATCCAAATACCACACAGATCCCAATGAAATGGAAACCATGCATGCGATCAATGAGAAGTCAAGCTCAAATTGTGAGGCAAGGGCCTCACCAGCTGCAGATCCTCCAACCTTCTTATTCTTCTTCTTTTGTGGATAATTAGTTGCAAAATGCCCATGCTCGTGACCGTGACAACACTTCACCTTGGACATGTCTTGCTTCTTTCCATTCTTGGAATTAGATTTAAAATGGAATTTCTTCCCCTTCCCCTTCCTTGCCTTGGTAGCTAAAGCATAATCCTCTTCGTCCTCATTCATAGATGAAGATCCATCTCTGGTGTTCTGTCTGAACTCCTCCTGCACCAAATCTGACCACAGTCAATCCCAATCTGGAAAATTTTCCCTTCCATTGACAGAGTCTTGATAACTGTGCCAACTCTTAGGAAGTCATAGGGGAGACAAGCTCACCAAATCATCATCGGTGACTGTTATTCCAACATTCCCCAATTCTTCTCGACATTGGACAATTTTTTTTAGATATTTTGGAATGGTGTAGCCCTTTTAGATATTTTGGAATGGTGTAGGCAGACAAATCTGAAGTACTTCTAATGCGGACATAGCAGATGGTGCCTGAGCCAAATCCTCAAAAATTCTGTAATGTTGAGCAGCACGGGCATTAATATTGTAAGAAGACTTACGGAGTACACCTTTGGAAGGTGGCTGTACAACAGGCTTAGTAGTGGGCCTTTCAATCTGAAGAGGGCCAGAAGCAGGTGGAGGAGGAGGACCATCAAAGATCTCTTTTCCTGCTACTTGACACGGTTTGGTATAATATTTTTACCAAGTAGCAATAGAAACGGATGCAGGACCATTCATCATGAAAACCTGAGAGCCAAATGGGGCAAAGGTTTGAGGTTGCTCTACCAACTGAGTTTGCTGTGACAGAAACATTTCTTTGAGAACAACTGGAGTTCCTTGGGTGCCTTTGAGAAATCAACTCACTTCGGCTCATCGGGGACAGTCCTTGGTGTTGTACTCTTCATAAAAATCAAGCAAGGATACTTTGATTAACATTGTGAACCATCATCAACACAAGATTTATGAGAGTCCTATTTCGGGGTATCATCTTTGGCCTTACCTTTACCCTTCCTTTTACCCTTGGAAGTTTTATTTGCTAGATTGGCCTGAACGTCATTCACTTTCACAGTTTTACCAGAATTCGGGATTGGCTGAGAAGTAGTATCATTGGAAGGAGTAGATTTTTGCTTCCCAGGATTCAGAGGAGGAGACTTCCGAGAATTCAGAGACACGAAACCGATGATACTGTAGACGAATGGCGTCGTCAGTGCTTTGAAAGTTCCAGGTCTAGGAGCATCAGGCAAGAGTTTGTACAATGTGCTGGGCTGAGAGTACACAAGATCAAGGTACTGGGCATGAGAAATGGCTTGTTCCTCAGTGACGCATGCCCCCATAGCAATGTCCTTAGCAATTAGAGCAACGAAGGAGGGATTAAACCAATCAGTTAGAATTTGATCAGGAATTTCAAAATTGATCAAACGACAACAATGCATCCATTCATGAATATGATCAGAGATATGGGTAGCTCGATCTTGCTTCAAGGATGCGAGGAGGTGTGTCCCGGTTTCATACCGAACGGGTAACTAAAAGTGCGTGAGAAACACCATGGATAAATAATTGAAATATTGGAAGACACCACGAGATAGTTCAATGTACCACTTGGGAGCAGCACCAATAAGAGTTTATTGGAAAAGATGGATTCAGATAGAATCGTCAACCTAAGAGTTAGAGGAACACCAAAGATGTTATGTCATAACATGTGCTTGGGGATCTTCTCCGGACTTACCCTCAAACTTGGGACAATCGCCAGGAATTTTGGTTGGAACTGGAGGCCAATATGTATTATGGAGGATTGGATCGTTTGTCAACTTTGACACATCGGGTAGTTCCAATGTAGCAAGAAAAGGTAATTGAGTATTGAAAGTTATTACAAGTCATTGATAAAGACCAGCATTCGGATTCCACCCAGCTTGAGAGACATTTTTCCCCCATATATTTTGTCCTGGAGGATTCTGTCCATAGGGTTTATAAGCTTGAAAGTTCTGCCCATACGTGGGTTGAGGACTAGGATATTGATTCCTAGCATACCACTGAGGTCCTTGCTGAGAAACATACAGATTTTGCTATGGAATGAAAGCAGTTCCTTGAGGTGCATTATGCAACACTTGAGTTTGACCTGGCGGAAGATACGCAGGGCCTTGAGGGGTGCTGTATACCATCTGAGATTGACCTTTAGGGACATAAGAAACACCTTGGGGTGCACTATATACGACCTGAGATTGACCTGGAGGAAGATAGGTGGCGCCTTGGAGCTAAACGGGCTACCCCTACAGTGCAGGTTGACCCGGATACTGAGGTTGGACAGGCAGCCCCTGCGGAGCATGTTGGCCTGGATATTGAGGGCCACCAGGTTTCCCTTGTTGAAAATGTTGGCATGATGGCTGGGATGGGCTAGGTTTCCCCTGAAGACCAAGTTAACCCGGAATAGGACCATAGGGTTGTCCTTGTTGTACAAAAGTTTGGCCTTGCTGAACGTAAGGTTGATGCTGTTGCACAAAATTTTCTCCCCGTTGTGGATAGATTTCCCCCCCAGGGAGATAAGATGCACCTTATTGAACATGAGATGGACCAACAGGACCGAAGGGTTTTCCTTGTTAGGCTAAAGGTTGTTACTGGAAGGGTTGTCCTTTTGGACCATAAGGTTGTCCCTGTGAACCGGAGGGTTGTCCCTGTTGGTAAGTGAACTGACTGGGATCAATCAGAGGAAAATAAATGATATTACCCTATGCGTCATAATGATGTGGAGGATTTCCAGAAGTTGCTAATTGCTGAGAAACCTAAGGGGTAGAATTCTACTGTTGAGGACCCCGTGTTAAGAAACTAGCTCCAAAAATAGAAGAAAAGAGAGATCAACACCTTAGAAATCAACCACTTCGAGGGGGAAACCTCTAATACATTACATAAGTGAACAATTATTGTATGCTACAAATGACCAAAACCTACTTCTATATATAGGAGTCCATGGGGCCACATTATAATCCTAGCCGACTTAACAATAATAATGTAAGGGCACAATAATAACAATATTGGGGTTACAGGGGTATAACAATAACAATAAGGGGGCTACACTAATAACAATATGGGACTAAACTAGTAATATAGGGACCTAACATGCCCCTCTCCTTCAAAAAAGTGTTGTCCTTAACACTTGAGGAGCTCTGGGTGCTTCTGTATAAAATTCTCATCCTCCCATGTAGCATCTTCAGTGGGTAAGTTCTTCGAATTGATGAGATACTCTGAAATTGATCGATTTTGTAGTTGTCGAGTTCTTGTTTCCATGACTGCTTCAGGTTCCAATATGATTTTTCATTCCTCATCAAGTTCTGGAAATATTGTTTGTACTGGAATATTTTCACCTATAACCTTCTTTAAGCATGAAACATGGAAAATTGGATGCACTCACGAAGAATTAGGAAGCTCCAATTTGTATGCCATAGTACCAATATTTTGCAACACCTTGTAAGGAACATAGTACTTTGGTGATAATTTATTATCCTTCTTAGCTTGCTTGAGGGACATTTGTTTGTATGGTTGTAGCTGTAAAAATACCTAGTCTCCTACATTAAAACTTCTCTCGCTGCGATGTTGATTTTCCTGTTGTTTCATTCAATTTTGTGCCAAATTTAGGTTATCGTTTAAGAGTTTGAGAACTTCTTGTTGATGCTCGATGTGATCTTCCACTGCTTGAACCTTAGAATTTTCTCTTAAATATTATGTGATGGACGATGGATGATATCCATAAAGTGCCATAAATGGGGTCATTTTTGCTGCAATATGGAAGGAAGTGTTATACCACCATTCAACGAGAGGTAACCACTTGACCCATTTTTTTTGTTTATTAGATACAAAACAACGAAGATATCCTTCCAAACGTTTATTCACTATCTCAGTTTGACCATCGGATTGAGGATGATAAGATGAGCTATGAGCTAGTTGAGTGCCCAAACAAGAAAATAACTCCGTCCAAAAATTTCCAGTAAAAATGGGATCTCTATCACTCACAATAATATTTGGGTTTCCATGTAGCCTTTGAATTGTGTCCATAAATGTAGTAGCAACTGCACTTGCTTTAAATGGATGAGATAATGCACAAAAGTGTGCATACTTGGTAAGTATATCAACTACCACCATGATGACACTCTTTCCTTTGGAATTGGGTAAACTTGTGATAAAATCCATTGAAATATCCTCCCAACGTTGACTTGGAATGGATAAAGGTTGTAGAAGACCCGGGGTCTTAATTGTCTCAAATTTATTTTGCTGGAAAACCAAAAATTCTGCTACAAAATTTTGAATATAAGATTTAAGGCCATCCCAAAAAAATTCTTTCTTCACCCCATGGTAAGTTTTTAAAAATCCTAAGTGTCCTCCTAAAGGAGAAGTGTGCAATTCCAAAAGAATCTTTGGCTTTAGTTGGGAACTCTTACAAAGATATAAGCGATCTTTGTACCATAAGGAATCATTTTTCCAACTAAATGTATCAGATGTACTAGGATCTTGCTGCAAATTTTGAATGAGTGTCCATACTTCTTCGTCCTTCTTCCATTCATCCCTTGCTTCAGTTATCGAATCTGGTTGGATAATAGAAATGGCACAAAGAAAAGCTTCCACCTTTTCATTCTTTCTTGAGAGTGCATCTCCAACAACATTTAGCTTCCCTTTTTGTAGATTATTTCAAAGTCATAACCCAACATCTTTGTGACCCATTTTTGCTACTCTTCTAAAGATAGTCTTTGTTCCAAAAAGTGTTTAAGATTATCATGATTAGTTTTTACCTTGAAGTGTCTTCCCATTAGGTAAGGACGCCATTTCTTTAGTGCATGTAGTATTGCTAACATTTCCTTCTCATAAATAGCTTTCTGTAAATACGTTCCTTTGATTGGATGACTTTCAAATGTAATGAATCTTCCTTCTTGCATTAAAACAACACCAATTCCATTTCCTGAGGCATCACATTCCATAACAAAGGTTTTTGTGAAGTCTGGCGTAGT
The DNA here is from genome assembly GCA_034641835.2 of Pinus albicaulis. NCBI lineage: Eukaryota > Viridiplantae > Streptophyta > Pinopsida > Pinales > Pinaceae > Pinus > Pinus albicaulis. The sequence goes on along the minus strand of CM076584.1, from coordinate 799,376,883 downwards.
TAAGACCGGTGCTAGGCACATTTCCTCTTTAAGATGTTCAAGGGCCTTAGTTTCTTCATGAGTCCATGAAAATGCATATTTCTTCAATAATGTTGTTAGAGGTGCTGCTATTCTCCCATAATTCTTAAAAAACTTGTGATAATACCTTGTTAACTAGAGAAATCCTCTTAATTGCTTTATGGTTGCGGGGACTTTCCATTCCTTAATGGATTTAATTTTGTTAGGGTCTACCTTAACACCCTCGTGAGATACAATATGACCTAGATATTCCACCTCTTTTACTCCAAAGAAACATTTGGATGTTTTTGCATATAATTGTTTCTCCTGCAATAGTTTGAGCACTCTGTCAACATGTTGAACCTGATCCTTCCAAGACCTGCTGTAGATTAGTATATCATCAAAAAATACTAGCACAAATTTTCTAAGGAAGGGTTTGAAAATGGAATTCATCAACCCTTGAAATGTAGAAGGAATTGGTAAGGCCAAAAGGTAGGACCAAAAATTCATAATGACCCTCATGAGTTCAAAATGCTATTTTCTGAATATCTTTAGTCTTCATTTTAATTTGATGATATCCTTAACGAAGATCCAACTTGGTAAAATAAATTGCTCCATGTAATTCATCCAATAATTCATCAATCACAGGAATGGGAAATTTATCTTTAATAGTGAGCTTATTGAGCTCCCTATAATCTGGACACATGCGCTATGATTCATCCTTTTTGTGCACCAATACTACTGGAGCAGAGAAAGAACTTTGAATAGGTTGAATTATACTATCCTCTAACATTCTACAATCATATGTTCAATTTTTCTCTTTTGGACATAAGGATATTTATAAGGCCTGATGTTTGGAGGAACACTTCCTGGAATCAAATGAATAGCATGATCATGATCACGAATAGGTGGGAGTCCTTTGGGAGTTTCAAACACCTTGGATTGATTGTACAAGACTTTTTTGGAGATCTGCAGAAATAGATGATTTTGATGTTGGAACTTCTAATGAGCATAATTGTGAAATTACGTCTCATTTTTATTTCTTCAGAAGTTTTTTCATGAAAATAGAGATTATTATCTTTCCCGGCTTCCCTGTGATACCCTGTAATTCGACTTCCTTTCCTTCTGAAAAAAATTTGAAGAAAAATTCTTGAAAATTAAATTCTACCATCCCCAAAGATTTTAACCATTGTACTCCTAGTACAAAATTATCACCTCAAGCATTAGACTATTCAATACATATTCCCCCATTGTTAGCTTGATATTATGGCATTTTCCAGAGCAATTTATAGTTCCTCCATTTACAACCATCACTTGACATTCTGGTGCTGGATATAGGAAACAATTCAATTCCTTGGCTACCTTACAATGAATGAAATTATGTGTACTATCCGAATCAATCAACACTATTACCTTTTTCTTCTTGATATGTCCTTCTATCTTGAGAGTTTGAGGAGTGGTAATTCCTGCCAATTCATTACACGATATGGTCAGACTCATTTCTTGCTCTTCTAGGGTTGGTTCTTGGTGCATATCCTCTTCTTTGAAGATTCTTATTAATTTTATTCTTCCTCTTCACAATCTATGTAAAATAATTTCTTTGCAGCACACTTATGACCTTTAGTGTATTTGCTATCACAACTGTAGCAAAGCCCTTTTGCTCTTTTTTCTTCAAATTTTTGCAGTGTCAACCTTGTAGGTTGTGGAAGTCTAGGAGTAGCAACACTTCCATCTTTATAGATGTGAGTGGTAGGCTTCCTTGTCGCCATAATTTTACATTCAATTTATCTTGCCAACCTGAATGCCTTCTCCAATGAATGGGTTAAATACGAAATTGTGTTCTTATCCTTTAAAGTCTCTATGAAACCCTTCAGTGGTATGTTCCTCACCAGAATATAATGACATATTCAATTTTTGGAAGTCCTCAATGTGCGCACCCACTCCTTTGAACTCTTTTTTGTTCAAGATTTATTATTAATTGGCTAAGGGTATTTTTTTTGTATTTGTATAATGTATGTTCTGTAAAGAGTAGCAGTGATTTTTTTAAAGAGCAAAGCCATTGATACCATACAAATGTATTTTGTTCTAAATGTAAAGTTGCAATGCGTACCTTTTGTGTGTTTTGCACATTATTGAGATCAAAATATTGCTCCATCTATAGTATCCATGTTACAAGATCCTTGCCATCAAACTTCTTCATATCCATATTTGTAATATGATGGTTATTCCATCCAACATTAGAGTTTATGAAATCGTGATTAACATTTATTTTTTTCTCATCATGAGTTTCCTCTATTGTATTTTCGAGAAACATTTCTTGTATCAACTTTTTCAAACCTTCCATGTGTGCTTTTAGATCATTCTTCATGTTTTGCATGTTGTCTTTCATTTTTTCATCGATCTTAGCTTCCATGTCATCCATCTTAGCTTCCATTCCATCCATCTTATTTTTTGTTTCTCTTTGCGAGAGTGAAATTTGGTGCACTTGCTCTTGTAATTTTGATATGTCACGTCGCATTTCTTCATCTTCATGAGTCATAGTAGAGACTTATGAAGGCTTAATGGGTGTTGAATTATTTTTAGGTGGAATTTTAGAACCCAATACTGATATCTATGCTACAATATGCTCTTGGAATCAATTCAAACTATTTTTCCACACAAGAATTTTGCAATTCGAAAAAAAAACACACACCTTTTTCTTACTTTTGAGGAGCTCTATATTGAAACTGAATTATCTCTGTGATTTCCGATCCTCAATATCTAAAATTTGGCCCTATAGTATCCCTCTAAATCTTCTTTCAAATGGCACATGTCTGTCCTGATTTGGATTCTTCAAAGAAAAGTTATACCCAATCTCCCACGATGACCTAACTATGCATTGGTTTAGCAGAGTGAACTTGTACGATGTACCACGTGTCACGGTTTCCCCCTTCGGCTATGAAATTTATACAAAGGAAACTTCATTCCTTGTACTTGTGGCCAATTATTATAGAATTCCAATATGATGCTCAGAGAGAGAGATATGACGATTTTCCCACGGTCACCTCTTTGAGATGAAATTCGAGAGCCTGAAACAACTCTAACTTCCAGAGATGATATCTATGAAAATATTATTAATAAAGCTCTGAAATTTTTCCATGACATTCCTTAGGATTTTAGCTTCGCTCTGTAAAAATTTCAGCTTGTAAACCCTCATAGAACAAAATTTATAGTGAAAATTCTATGATGACCTATTTAGATTAAATTCAGAAACCTGAAAAAAGCCCTAAATTCCACCGATCATATATCCGAAAATATTGCGAACCAAGATTTGAAATGTTTCCACGACGTTCCTCAGGATTTACTCTTCGCTCTCTAAAAATTTTAGCCTCTGAGCCTTCGTAAAAAATAAGTTATAACGAAAATTACACGATGACTTGTTTGGAGAAGCGAAACCATAGAATCCAAAGCTCCGATACCAAATGTTAAGAAACCAGCTCCAGAAATAGAAGAAAAGAGAGATTAACAACTTAGAAATCAACCACTTCGAGGGGGAAACCTCAAATACTTTACATAAATGAACAATTCTTGGATGCTACAAATGACCAAACCGCCTTCTATATATAGGAGTCCATGGGGCCACAATATAATCCTAGCCAACTTAACAATAATAATGTAAGGGAAGAATAATAACAATATTGGGGTTAAAGGGGTACAAAAATAACAATAAGGGGGCTACACTAATAACAATAAGGGACTAAACTAGTAATATAGGGACTTAACACCTCGAGAGGTAGAATACTATTGTTGAATGGCCAACAAATATTCATTGAACGTATAACTGCTAGGAATGGAAGTAGAAACCATAGGTGCAGTGAAAGTAGGGTGGATTTCTACAACATGAGGCTATGATATACTCACAACAGGCCTAACAAGTATCGTTGGATTAATAAAAATAGACCTACGGACACTAGAAGGCCTCGATGATGATGAAGTAATACTAACAACTGGTGTAGATGAAGCCACACAGACAGTGGGCCGGACAAGAACATAAGTTACAATCGTAGAGGTCATAGGAGTCGAGGGTGATGCCCCTGATTCCGAGACAACTGAAATCGCAGAGGGAGTTGATGTATTGGTCCCTATCAGATTATGATACAATTATTGAAGTTGGAAATGATCTGACCCAAAGTTAGATAACCACGTGGGAGAGACACTGGTTGTGAGGAAGGTTGATCGGAGACATAAGGAAAGTTATCCGAAGGGAGCTGATATTCCCCTGTAGAAACATATAGCTCTTAAATACTAACAAGACTCGAAGAATCCATGTTAGATGAAGACATTTGATCGTGAAAAAGATGACGAACAGTGCTGAGTGAGGAAGTAGCTAGTGGAGGTGATCTCGAAGTAAGAGGAGGGAATTCCACCTCATTCCCAAAACTAGACCAAGTGTCCTGAGGTTGCAAATTGATATCAAATGGCTCATTGAGAGGAGACCGGGTAGAGAGAGGTAAGATACTCGGGAGGAGAGACTTCAATAAATCGACAGACCCAGTGGGTTGATATGCTTCCGAAGAAACTTCAGGCGATAGATCACCACTAGGAGGTAGTGAAGAGGACGACGAAACTGGTGGTTCCACCACTGTGACAATGTTTCAAACATAAAGGAAACGAGATAGGCTATTCGAGGCTTCAAGACCAAACACCAAGGAACTATTAAAAATAAAATATCTTTAACGAGCATGTGATCGTAGGCAGTTAATTTTATGACATTGAAACAAAAATTTGTTGTTCATGTTTTAAGAGTCAAGAAACAGGAAAAAGATGACTCTATTCACTTTCAGATTGAACGAGTGTGAAAGGACAAGTTCTCGATGATATTTTCACTTTTAGAGAGTCGTGAAAAGACCAAAATGACTACTGAGGTAATCTAAGAAAGAACGTGTACCAAGTTTCCGTGAACTGCCATATACACCTTGGTGATCAAATGAAAGAGAAATGACCAAGGACTTGACGTATGTGCAGGTAGTCTCCTTGAATGCTATGTTCGGTGTATCACAGTTTTAGGGTGGCAGACTCAGCTTCCTATGGATAAAGGATTGCAACCTATGAGGGTAGCCCTTTATATACACGACGGTATAGGGAGCACAAGTCCGTGCTAGTGCTATCCAATGCCAGATGGTGAACGACAACTACTAGGTTTAACGACACTGGAACACGTCACTAGCCTAGACCTCTAAAATATGTGTGTTAGGTTTCAATGCTTCCTTAGATTTATTGAATTCATTTTAAGGTTGATCTTGAATTAATGTTGCGATTTCAAGGCCTTACCGAATGTGATATCGAATTCCTAAATGCACACTACATGCAAAAGAACACCATTTCCATTCAATGAATGCTAGCTAAGAGAAGGATAGGAATCTATGAAAAAGCAACAATCAATGGAAACATAAGAAGAATTTCACTAATGCATCTAGTACAAAGAAATTAGAAAATGAAAACTCTTTCCTAGTTTGCTAAGAGCTAGTAATGCAAAAGAGAATTTTAATTTACAATTTAAGCAAAAGAATGCGATTTTTGTCTTTTTAGAGGAATGAGGAACACAATGCACTGTTACACTAAAAATCAAAATAAAAACTAGTTTTGAGCACTACGAATGTAACGATCTAAAACAAATAGATCAATGCAATACAAACATAAAACACACTCAAAACAGGGATGCACTCTCCTAAGCAAACAAAAGGCTTTTAGACCATTTCAATGAGCAATGTAATCTATGCTCAAAGTGATGAATGGAGAGATAAACGAAAACAAAGGTGATCATTCAACAAACCAAAGACACAAAGAACTGAAAGGAAGACTAAGAAAATCAGTCAGTGAATTGAAATGACAAAGATCAAAGTGACTCGAACTTAAGTCAGAAGGCTCAGTGAAGAGAGGGTTGGAAAAACAGCACAAGGAACCTAGAAACCCTAGGTGACAAACTCCACTAATAATATGATAGAAAAACAACTGAGAATACTGAGACTACAGAGTCAAAACAATCTCATCAGACCAATTGCAAGGTAAAAATAAATCCAGAGCCAAGAAACACTGACAAAAACTCAGAATAGAGGTCAAACCAAATCTTACAGGATTCAGCGTGACTGATTAGTTGTAATCCGCGCTAAACAGGGATTGGCGCACCTGTGACAAAAGCAACATGTAGCAATTGGTGCGACTGTTCAAAGAAAATCAACGGGAATCTAGAAAACCATGGGAAAAAAATAAAACCACTGAGTAGAGGTCAGACTTGACACTCTAGAACTGAACAGGATGGTTGAAAAATGTCAGACAAGTCAATCAAAGAAGAAAAATGATGAAACGACCAAAGTCAACTAGACAAGCCAAACGCTCGACAAACAAAGAGATGACAAACACACACTGATCCCTAGTGGAGTCACCAACTTGTTGTGTAGGTAAATCCCCTCTGTAGAAAAAGGAGATCCCTCTAGCCCTAGGGTGGGTCTAGCAGCAAGAGGACATGCTAATGCATCGATTCCTAGTTAATGAATGAAACTGAGTCGGGATAGATGTCCTACATTTGTTCCAACGCAGTTGTTGTAGCTGTGGTAGCAGTCTCCTGATCTTTGTCCCAACATGTCGTGGTCCTTAAACGATGGTACTCAGATGCTTGCACAAGGATCAGAGAATGATAGCAACATACAAAAAAATACTTGCATTCATAACTGTCTAATTGTTCAAGGAGAATTAAACGTATTGCACAAGATTAATCATATCAAACGCAAGACGGGAACCAAAACATTAGTCATGTATTAATAAGAAGAGAGAAAGAGTTTACAACCATAAGAGCCTTGACGATGCAAACTCCTTTAGCGGGTCCAGTCGAAACGCATCTCGAGCATTCATTAGGGAATTGGACTTGGCGTAGAAATAAGCCTAGACTCTCTCTCGACAATGGGTCTCTCTCTGCTCTATCTCACACTAGCTATATCAGACTATTCAACTATTGTACAAGAAGTTAAGCTATTCAACCGTTTCAGCTAGCTTCATCTATGTGAAAGAGATGTATTTATAGGAGAGGAGGAGGAAGTTAGGATCCTTCAAATGTTGGAAGGGAGGCCTTATCCTTTGGGAGGTTGCTCAAAATTAGGAAACAAGAAGCCAAAGGAAGATATTCGACGTTATTCAGTCGAACAACCCATGTTGACTGCGATCACGAAGTGGTTGGAAATGGAAACTTCACTTCTATTTTAAAAAACTTTCCAAAAATAGCTCAGTGCAGGCAGTCCACTGAGACAGAGTGCCAATGGGCGCGGGGCCCAGTGCTAATTTCTCTATGGGCGCGAGGCCATAGCTGCCTTCCAGCGCCAACCCAAAATTATGTGTTTTTGATGGTCTATTCCAGGAATAGTCAATAGAGGAAATGTTCTCTTCATGGCAAGGGATGCAATGACAATTTTTGCAAGGCATGTCACTACACATGAGTCACATAAATGGTCCTCCAATGTGCAGGATGGGGATTGAAGGGACGGTGACAAAATTTTGTGTAACACAATGTACTAAAGTTAAATACTTAATCACTTCTACAAATATTTTGCGGAATTAAAAACACAATCGCTAATCACATGAACATGAAGAAGAATCAAATCACACACAACACAGCTAATTTCCTGGGGAAATATTAATACTAAAAACCCCACTATCTATTATTGTATATTCAACATAGATCATGAAACAATTTCATACAAAGCTCTTCTCACAAGAGCCTCCAGTACTCAACTAATTGTCTCACACTGTCATATGAAAAAATAACCAACACATAGCCAATTCTCAGCCTCTAGACAGCCTACCTTGCTTCGGCGATCCTTGATGGAATAGATCCCTAAAAGATAGGAATTATTTCCTTCCTTGACTGCGCAAGTATCATGGGAACTCCAATGGGTGTTTGGTTGCATGTGTGCAACCCAATAATCCTACAACTGATAGTCAAATTCTCTTTCACCTAGAACTCAATTGGGTCTCCACTGGATCTGACATGCATGCAGATAATAATAGTAAATCCTCAGTTGCATGTGAGATCACTGATTGTGAATTAATTAATATTTAATTCACTTTATCTCTCACTAGTGTATCTTCAGTTACAACTAGCACAATTGATTTTAACTCACTTAACTGAGTTAAACTTATTACAACTTGCATTAACTAATGCACCATTGCACTTCGAACTTTTTTACAACTAGAATTACTCTGCATGCCTCACCAACTACCTCTAACTCGAAATCCACTAGCTAACTGAGTTTATCACTCTCAGTTAACTATTTCAAGTTTACATTGAGAATATTTTACAGTTTAATGTCCATCTTAATTAAGGGATAACCAAAATAAACACACACCCAAAAATAGAACTATGGGCCCCACCCTAGTATGCGTGCTTAATGCAACTAGGCGTGGGTGCTAAAATTTTCTTGCTGAATCTCAACACCACTTATCACTGAGTGAAAATCATCAAATGTTTCCATGTTGCAAGCATTATAGGCTAACCAAAATTGGCCTGGTATGCCCAGTCAGCAGACTGTGCCTACACAACCTGGTGTCCTTACATCGAACCCATGAATTCGATCCACATCCACCTTGTGGAAATTACATTTCCGCCCTATGTTTGGGCAAGGGGGCATACCTTCTAGATGATTTCAAAGGCCAACTCCTTCCTAACCCTTGCAATGGACTCTAACTCAAGAAATTTTACCATAACATCTCCCATTGACATGCGAGTATTTATTTTTGACATGAATTTAGGTAGCTTGCATTATCCACCACCATCTCATTTTTTTTCTTGTGGTGCCTTTTAGATGGATCCATCATCCACACCGTATATCGGACATGTCGATGGTGCAAGTTGCTTCTCCCAGAATCTAGCCTCGACAACTTGGGCCATTTTTCCCCTTTGCATTCATTTGTCCTTTCCAATGACATATGCATTGGACCTTCCACCAATAACCAGGCTGAATATTATGCAATGATAGGTTTGTTATTCAATGCCCTTCATCATCACATCCTTCATCTTCATGTTCATTTAGATTCATTGCTACTTGTCATGCAATTGAATGGTTTTTATCGTGTGCATAACCATATCCTATTTAGAAAATATCTACGAGTGAAGCTTTTAGCACGTGAATTTGAATCCATTTCATTTAGTCATTTTCCTAGAGCCCAAAATCACTTTGTAGACACCATTGCAAATAACATTCTAGATTGGAATTTATCACATGCATTTAACACAAGACAACCATAAAACAAAATGGAGAACCACAATCATCATATAAAAAGATGCATATCCATATTATGTATCATCACATAAAAACATAAGTGTTTTGAGTCCACTACTCTAAATACATCCAACATTCTCATTGCATTTTAAAAAAACCAAAAAAGGGGGAACCACATGCCCTCGTCCCTAGTCACTATCTCGAGGATCCTAGGCCAATGGCTCTACTCCACCAGCCCGTAGATCATGAAAAACCTGACTAGCCATCACCATGCATTGCATGATCCCTTGCCACTTTGAGGGAAGACCCGTACACTCATCAGTATACCAGTATTCCATCTCATGCCATCTTCCCTATGATACACCGGTCAATACCACATCACATTTGCAATGAATATCCTCTAGCAAAGCCTCATAGTTAGGTCTTTGGTGTGATGTCAATCCACTGCAATCCACTTGGTTCCATAGTCCCATACATTGTAGCTCATCCTACATATCCTGCCGGCTTGACTGGTGCTATATCTGCATACCACAAGTTAAGAATCAATACCACATAAATATTCTTAAAAAATTAAATGAACCAAAAAATAACAACTTTCACTTACCATCTGGTCCCCATGCTTGGTCAGGCGGAAGTGGCGAGTCAGGATCCCTCTGATAGGTCATAAAAATGTATGGAATTGTCTATGTATAACGGCATATGAACCCAATGAGCGAAAAACTATGGTCGAAAAAAATTCCCGAACCCCCCTGCCCCTCCTCTACGAAGTAGTTTCCCCCAATGGTGCATCCTATGATCCTACAACCCCCTATCACAGATCTTCACATGAGGTTGGATAGTCAGGGTCTTCTCAAAGAAGAAAGAGAACAACGCTGTCCCAAATGCACAATCATGGTTCACCTACCGCCTACATAGCGATAGCTGTCGTTTCACCGATGAAATAATCATATGGGACCACCCATAGTAGGTCCTGCTCAAAACACTCTACACTAAAATCATTTTCCCTTTAGTGATGTGATGGAACACTTAGTTTCACAGTGCTGCGGTGACAACCCGTGTCTCTAGCCTCTGTAGATTACTGATTGGGATGGTTGTTCCCTTAGCATGAGCACCTGGTCTACAATGGTGCTCCACGAACTCTGCTATGTTCCTCCCACGAGGTAAAACTGGATGTATGTTCCCCACCACCCCTAATGGGGGGAGTTCGGTCAAAAAATATATATCTTGGATCGTGAGCTCGACCCTGTGCCCTTGCACCATGAAGGCCTCCTGGTCTGGATCCCAGTAGCTCACTATCCTAGATAGCAGGGGCTCAACTTCCCTCATCAGTGGATTCTCTACCAACTTGATAACCCCATACCGAGAAAGCGCCCCTCTCACTACCTGATTCCCCTGAATCTTGGAATGAAAAGCATCCAAGTCTCTTTCATTCCAGTTGATCTTTAACTCTATCATATCTGTAAAACATCATCTTGTCATGTCTGTTCAGATCTAAAATAACTACACTATACACTTTATACCCTTAGTCTTTAGTAGAACAATAGAAAAATCCCTGTTTCAGCCCCAACTCGCACTGTTCTTCCTTGAAAATGAGAGCTTTCAGTTTTCCCACTGTTTCTTGCAAGCTAGAGCATAGTTCAGGGGAAAAAAAGTGTCACCCAACTGTGAACATGGGAAAGAGTCTCCTACTAAGCTATGGGGACCTAATCTGAAAAACTAATTCACTTAAAATGAACAGTAAGGTTAGGCCACCTACCTCCCACTGACAAATCCTGATTCCAATAGTTGGTTTGTCTACTACGATCACCGAAAAATTTAGGGCCTTCTCCTCCTCTCCAAATTGACGACAAATCACTTAAAAAATGAATTAAATTGGAGGGAAAATGCATTTTTTTTAGGAAAACCCCCTAATTTTCCATCGCCAATTGCGACCAAAAAGTAGCTCGATTTGATGAACCATCAACACCATTGGAAAGATCTCACCGAGAAATATAATGGGTCTTTTTTTTGGTGATTTGAAACTTCACCCGAAATCCATTTTTCCATTAACTGTTACTTTGCCACTATTTAAACTAAATTTCTTCATATGAGCCACTTTTACCTTGGCACCACTTTTCCTTTGTACTCGTTGTCTCATGTGTCAATTTTCATCATTGGAAACCATTATTTGTTCATGTTTTTATGGTCCCCCTGGGCCTATCCTATGTGGCAACATCATCAAGTCACCCTTGTTCAGAGCATCCGAGTCGAGCCATCATCACATTAATGTAGTCTATCCCGAGCCCCTTTATCTCCTGTTACAATATTCCATCCATATTTGTGTCGCATTGATTATGTGTTTCCCATTTTGGCCTATAGTCATACTGTCCCTCATCCCCTCCGAAGTCGAGTCAGTCACTACCAGGTCAACCATGATTTTTAATGCTTTGACAAGGGAAGTCGTCTATTCGCTACTCAGTATCCCCTTCTTACATCATTATCCTTGGTGTCAGTCCATCAATCACTTTACTATGATCCCTCATGCCTTAGTTGAGGATTCATCATTGCCTCACCTATGGCAGGCATTATTTTGTCAACATCAACACATTCATTCTGGAAAAAAGGTATAGAGGGTGGTGTACCTTGGTTCCAGATTCCATTCTTATTCGGTGCCTCGTATTAAGAAAAGGCAATCATCATTTCCCTTTGACTTGGTTGTTTCTCATGTGCTCGACCTCAACTCATTATCGCATGATTGAGATTCATATACTTGATGGTCCGGTGATCCAACAGATTGTACCAATGATTCCTAGGTGTGTGTGAGATGTTTCAAAAATCATGAGGGGGTGGCCCTTCAGGTAGCCCCCCACATGCCCGGAGGACCTCAGATTATGCTACAACCTTAGATGCAACTCCACATATTTGATGGGTTTGGTTCCAGCCGCTTGCACCACCCACCGCATGCATGTATCATTCCGATGGTCCATTCATATTTCCAGAGCCCTTTCCTATTCAACAGGGATTCTTTAGTTGTTATACCCACCCCCACTCCCACATTGATAGAGCGGAATTATGTCTCATGTACTCATATATTATTGTTTTTAGTCCTGGCCTATCATTTTTCCAGGCACAATATGTATGTTGGATATATTTTATTATTGTCTGGCCCATTGATGCCAGTATGTCATGTACCCTTTATCATGTACTTTATTGCTCAATTTCACATTTTGGGCCCATTATTATTCTTTATACTTTGTCATCTCAACGAGCATAGGTATGCCTCCCTTGCCTCATTGAGAACATGTACTCCAACATAAAAGGAGACTTATATCACTTCGTAGGTCTCGCCCCCTCAGTTTTGTTCCTCTCTCGCTTCAATTCATTGATGTATTTCTCTCTCTAAATTCCCTTCAGTGTCTAGTGATTGTGTTCCTACAATGTATTTCGGTCATATGTTTTGCTCCTAACACTCATACATTGGGGGGAAATCTGTTATCACCAAAAATTGATTATCTAGCCATTTCTAACTAGATGGATTGAAGTACACCGTGTAAGACCAATTTTACCATAGTAAAATTGCTTTCTCTATAATAAATAATCTAATAAACCATATTTTATTAAGTTGTTTCTGGTTAAAACAAGAAACCCCATGAGGAATAATTAAATAAATCATTATTTATTTGATTTTCCTCTAGGAATAATTAATTAAACCATTGTTTAAATAATATTCCTCGTCATATTTAACCCAATTATGAGAAATAATTAGATAAATAATTATTTATCTTATTTTTCTCTAGGAATAATTAATTAAATCATTATTTAGTTATTATTACTTGTTAATACCCATCTTTCCATAATGTTTAAAGATGAAGTACATTAAGAGGAGGCAAAATGATTTTAATCCAAATTTAATTTTTGTACTTTAACCATGGAATTGAATTGATTTGGATGACCAGAGAGGAATCAAGCCAAGTCATGGTCACAGGTTTGTTTTTATATTTCTAGAAGGAATCAAACCCAAACCTCTTGATGCATAGTGGGAGCAAAATCATCGGTGAAAAGATAAATATACTTTTAATTTTAATTTTTATAAATAAAATACATATAGATATACAATTTTATTATTCCAACTATATAAGATACATAAACAAAATAATTAAACAAATCATTATTTGTTTATTATTCTTTAACCACATTCTTCAAATGATAAATAAATCATTTATTTGTTTATTATTTCTAAATAAAGGTATTTAACCAATTTAAATACCTTTTCCCTCCAAAAAAATATAATAAAATATTCCAAGCAAGTAGTTCTAGATTTTGGTTAATAATATTTTATTATTCTCCATTATCGAGGATAACTCAATATTTTGTTATAAATAGGAGGGGTTTTCCATTCATTCTTCACTTTTATCATTCTCATTGTCACTATCATTTTCTTTTTCTATTTGAGCTCCCACTTGAGTTCAACATATATTTTGGGTTTTCTACATCATTAAGAGAGAGAGACTCATGAAGCTGAAGCATTGAGGACAACCAAGAACCCATTCCATTGAGGGGCACTGGTAACATATACTTGTTTCCTTCACTAGGTGTTACATGATAGAAAATATCATTCTTTTAACTTCTCTTGTCCATTGGTTTCTTGGAGTTACTTTGCATCAATTCTTATTTCTTTTTGTTTTTTAACTACGTTTGCTGCATATATATGGTTTTTTGTAGGATTTATTCTCATTGTATATTGTAGATCTAAAGAGTTGAGCAATCATTTCTATTTTTAGGGCTATTTTTCACTCATATCTAAATTAGGATATTTTCTTACACCTTCGATAAGATTTTACACTAACAATGTGAATCAATGAACTAGAGTTGAACATGGTAGACACCATCTGATTACCGACCAATGATGTAAGTCTTTAACATACGCAAGAGAAACCACCAATGATGTTAATGGATCTCAAGGTACTTCAGTACAATATGTATGGTGTGAGTAAATGAGTTGATGTCAAACACCACAAAAATATTTCGGTCGAAGGAAAATGATGTAAACTGGTCACTGAGAGCGAGGAAACTTGCCATTGATGTATGTAAGCACCAAGGTACCGACGGGGGTTTCTAAGCCAAATTCTTGGATAGAGAGTTGATGTTAACAGGAAGTGACCCATCACATGAGGGCCTTGGTTTATTTCCCATCAACGACACTAAATGAGTATCATGATTTGAGACATAATGATGATGATATGGAACTAGATCAGGAACGACATACATGGAATTAAGGCTTAAGAGTATTGTAGTATATATTGTCTAAATGACTTCTCTGAAGCACAATGGCGAAACTGAATGGAGTTGGAAGCATTGACCTAAAACCGAAAATGGAAGCTTTGAAAATGTTATAAGAAACAAAATAAAAGCATATTACCCAACCCAAAAGTCATAAAGATGAAGTGGAAGAGTGTCGTGTTCAAGAGAAACTCGCTGCCATTAGAAAATGGAGTTCTTTGTTTTCCCAATTTCCCCAATCATACTGGTCAATACCTCTTTATTTTTTAAAAATATTGAGGAGGATAACATATGCTTGATCTATAATTTCACCCTTCAAATGAATGTCACCGAGTATATTTAACGAACCTTGAGAAGGGGTGGTTGGGCCTTGTCATGTTTGACAAGTCCATCACTGTTTGATGTTTTAACGAGACCAGGGAAGGTAAAACTCAACATATTTTTCATGTTTAGAGAGTTTGAAAAAGAGGCGAAAAAGAAAAATACATATGTTCCTTTTTGTAGATAACCCATTGATTCCGAAAAGGCATAAAACAATACTCAAGAGAACCTCTTAGCCATGTTCAACTAAGGTATTCATTTTTCATAAATAGTCTATCTCAGTTTAGAAAAGTGTTAAACTTATATGAATTAGACATATTTTCATTTACTTTAACGAGTTTGAAAAAACAAGTGCTTGACAATATTTTCAAATTTTGGGAGTCTGAAAAGAGCTAAAAGAGGACTTTAGGGGGTTCCTTTTTCGTGAGTTTATGGACTCTTAAAAAGTGATAGAAGTATACTCGGTCAAAATTATTTGTGAAAACACGACAAAATCCATTAAACAATTGTCGACCTACTCAAAACACCACAAAAGGATAAAACATACCTATTTCATGATGAAAAATGAACAATTACTAGGTAAAAAAATTAAATATGATAAAATAATGGAAAAATGACCATAAGTAATGAAAATAACTATTCATTTTTACCATTTGACATTCACCTTCAACAATGAGAGCTTTAGATCCCTTTTTTCCCTCAATCTTCTGCAGTTGATTGCAGTCAATCTAGTGGATCATTTCTAGTTCTGTTACTTATAGGTAGGAGCTAAGACCCTTTTCTTTCAATTAATGCTTCCTTTTTGTGGTTTCATGCAAGTTTTATGGATTTTTGAGAGCCATGGGGTTCCAAAAATTCGCCCTAGTACCAATGCATGCCCCTGCCATCGAAAACTGCATTGCACCTGGGAAATATCTCACTACAGACAAGGGTGCAACACTCTGTCATCCCTTCTGGGGCAGTGTTGCGTGCAATTCCTTAGCTAAAATTATTGTTTTTTTTGAAAATTTATCTAGTTTTTTTCATTAGAAGAATCCTAATGAGTGTCTTGTTGATGTTTCAGGTACTCATTAGCAAAAAATGACCCTTTTTTGGAGAGAAAGAGAACGTGAAGAACATGAATTGACTGCATCAAATGTTCCTACCACCATTCAGGCACTCGAAAGCTGTGGTTTATTGAAATTATTTTGGTTACTTGGCATGAAGCATCAAATGGAATTGATTAAGTTCCTATTTCATTCATGGGATGTACAGGCACAAGAATTCAGGACAGGGTAACTTCTACTTGAGATCAAAGTGGAAGACATATAATTTCCAACAGGTTTGTCCATGAGGTGTGCCCCCATCTCTATCCTAGGAGGGATAAATGGAGGAGAGTTAGTAAAGGATTAAATTTCCACTCATTTTAGACCTCAAGCACAACCAAATAGATTTGGGAAGATCAAAATTAGAGATGTGACCCATTTGCCTCTAAGAACAATCCTTTTTATTATTGCTAGATTGGCCGGTAGCTTGACACTTCACGTAGATAGTAGATCATACATGCAATATGGTCTAGAGTGTCTGGAGCTGATAGTCTTCAACTGGAGCAAGGGGGTATTGGTAAACATGATGAAACAACTGGCTAAAGAAAAATAAGGAAAACTGAATTTTTTTGGATATGGTTCAATTTAGATTTAATTTTCCCTTAAGTGGATTCCATTTTTATAGCCTTGGTAGATCATGCCCGAATCTATTGATATGAAGGTTCCATACATGAGGAGGTGGATAGACCTTATGACACGACATGCGGGTCCATCAACGGCTAGTTTCACACCAACCTTCTTCAGATGGCTGCGTAAATAGTTGATCATGATTGATGATTATCCGTATGCAAGAGCGGATTTCTGTGATGACCTTGAGATCATAATTCCTGAGGGAGAGAAATGGGGTGCTATGGGTAAGATATTTTAACCATTTTTAAAGTTTTTAAGAAGTTATACAATTTTTTTGTGTTTTGTGATGTTTTTGGGACTAAACTATTGATTTGTTTCATGCAGTTGTTGGACTTGTTCGACCTATATGAGGTTCATATCTCCATCATGTAGGAGATACATAGGAGGTTTTAGTACCAACATAGGTATTTTTAATAATATAGGATGCACCACAAGCTCATGATGTAGCAGGGACCCTTGCGGAGGTGGAGCGCCACTTGGAGGGTCTGACACACGTAATTGACTAGAACATGGTCAATCATATCCCTATGCGACTACAATGATATAATATCAGAGTGCCTAGCCATATTGGTCGGAAACTATGCAAGATGGCTCATGCAATAACACATTATCATGAGAAATATTAGTCTATTGAGGTTCATAGTCATGTTTGCATATAGTTTTTGATGTAGGCTGCTTGGCCATCTGGGTCCCAGACACAAATTTTTTAAAATAAAAACTTTACATATATATATATATATATATATATATATATATATATATAATGTTTCTATGTTTATACTATTCTTCTTAATTTATGTGATGTGTATTGAAAATTATTTACATTCATTGCAAATTTCTATCTAAAACATGATTAGCTAGTGCATTCACTAGTGTATTTAGATTTCTAGAACTATGTTCGTATCAGATGAAATCAAAATGTATTTCTAGAAGGTGAACCCTTAGAAACATGCGTAAGATGTTGGGACTTATGACTGAATATACATTGGTTAATTGTAGTACCACAAGCTGTGAATCAAGTATGATGACTAAATGGTGAAAACCATGTCCAATAACATTAGATAGTAGCTTGACTACTGCGACATACTAAGTGATGTTGTTGGTAGTGTGACTGATACAAATCCATTGTAGACTTAGTAACTCGCCATTTGGAGAAAATATATCCCACGTTGTGGAGGATAGATTTCGAGTAGTATGACTAGCACCATCATCATAATCGATGTATGGTTCAAGGGATGCTGACATATAAAAACCAAACATAAAAGGATTAATATAAACCATAGGAAAATCTGAATAGACACACTACAAACACACTCAACACGCCTTTAAATAATATGTACATAGTGTACTATGCATGAGATCAAGCATAGTATTTTTTGAGGTACAACCCATTCCTAGGCTGTGCTAAAGGGACTCCATCAGAATCAACTAACTCTTAGGCTCCTTTCTCGAGGAAAAACTTGACAATATACAAGCATAACCACATTGATTAAAACTTTCCTGAACCTAACTTATCAGTTTGTTGGTCAAACAAAAGAGAAAGGTCTCCTTCTAAGAATATATGTGGCTTAACACTTTTGTTGTATTGCGCCTTGATATGTATTTTGTGAGATTCATTAGCTATAACGACATCACACTGAGTTTCATCCAAACAAATTAGATTTAAAAGACATTTCTCTTCTACAGAAGTGGAAGTAAGAAGTTTGATAACTAGTTTGAGTGATGGGTTCTCACATTATATTGGGAGCATTGCTTCCAAACCATAAACCAAATGAAAGGGTGTAAATATGGTAGCAGTACTCACTGAGGTTTGGTATGCACAGAATGAAGCACATATAAGAATATTCCAGTCTGATTGGTGGACCCCTATCATACGTTGAAGCATATTTTTTAGAAATTTGTTGATAGCTTCAACACGTCCATTATCTAGAGGATAGTAGTGAGTGGAACTTTCCTGGGAAAGTCCCATCTTGGAAGTTAGTTTGGTCATCATATGATTCTAGAAATTCTCTCTGTGATTCGTAACTATGGCTTTTGAAACACCAAACCATGTGATGACGTGATTGAAAAATAAGTATCCAACCGTTTCACTAATGTTGTTATATGTGGGCATAACCTCGACCCATTTGGTAAAATAATCTACCATGAAAATGATATAACCATGCCCCCCATCTGAGTGAGGGTTACATGTCATAAATTTTATACCCCATTTCAAAAATGGTCTAATGGTGATAACAAGATGTAATGGAGCAAGAAGAGCATGATTATTATGATCATAAATTTGACATGCATGACATTTTTGGGAAACGAGAATACAGTCTCGAAAGATAGTGGGCCAGAAGTAACCAGCTCATAAAATATTATGTGCGATAGCATATGTAGATAAATAATCACCACATGCCCCCAAATGGAATTCATTAAGGAATTTCTCGGCCTCCTCATGTGGGAGGAACCTTTGTATAATAATATTGATATCACGTTGATAAAGAGTGCCGCCAATGATAATGTAACCTTTGGCTTGTTATTGGATACATTGCTTTTCAAAGTGAGAGGTATTAGAAAAAAAAGTATGGGTCTGGAGATAAATCAGAATGTCTCCATACCATGGGTCAGATGACGAAATTAGAAACAAAAAATTGTCAGGGATAGAATCATTAGATGTCGATTCAAAATCAGGGGAAGCAAGGTCACACATAAACTCAACGAAAACTAAGGATTTATTTCACTTGGGTTTGATGAATTCTAGGTCAAAATCTTGCAGGATGACAATTCATTTACAATATTCCCCCCCCCAAAAATTGACG
The DNA here is from genome assembly GCA_034641835.2 of Pinus albicaulis. NCBI lineage: Eukaryota > Viridiplantae > Streptophyta > Pinopsida > Pinales > Pinaceae > Pinus > Pinus albicaulis. Next base: position 799,357,539 of record CM076584.1, on the reverse strand, counting down.
TGACGAAATGTATGTCATAGTGTTGAAATTTGAAATAACCATAGTTTTCTAGAGAAATATGTAATGGCGAAACCTTTGGATGACTTGAACGACCGCAAAATAAAATTTTTCTACATGAGTATACTTGATCTCAGTATCATTGAGATTTTGACTAAAGTAATATATGGGGTGTTATGTCCCAACATGGTCCTCATAGACCAATACCATTTCTATTGTGGGAATGGCAGTAACGAGGTAGAGGAAGTAGTCGCATTGGTAATAAGGGGGTACAATAGAGATGCCCGAAACAATGCATCTTTCAGGGCATCAAATGCTTCCTGAGTTGCATTATCCCAATGGAAGGGAACCCATAACTTAAGTAGGAAAGTGAATCCCTTAGTAAACTTGGAATAATTAGGGATGAACTGTCACAGGAAGTTATATTTCCCTTGAAGTCGTTGATGCTAAACGAGTGAAGAAGGTGCAGGCAAGTCAACAATTTCTTGTAATTTTAGAGGATCAATATGAATTCCTTGTTTTGAAATAACAAAACCTAGAATTAATCCATAAATGATGCATACCACACATTTGTATGGATTAAATTGAATATTATAGTATCTACAACGTAGGAAAATGACCCTAAGATGCATCGTATGATCACCTCGACTCTTAGAATGAGCAGGGAGATGATCCAAATAGGGTTGCATGATGTGTTTAATATCATGAAAAGTGTAATCCATGGCCCTCTAAAATGTGGCCCCAACATTCTTCATACCAAATGGGATTTTCTGGTAGGAACATATACCCCTAGGAAAATAAATGTATTTTTATGTTGATCCGCAAGGAGAATGTTTATTTCATTATATCCGAAGAAACCATCCATGAATGAATAAATTTCACAACTGACAAAATCATAAAAAATATGGTCGATAATCAATGCATACTCGGATAGTCCCCTATTTCTTCATGACATGGACGAAATTAGACACCCAATTAGTGAGAGGAACAAGGTATATGAAACCAACATGAAGGAGTTTTTAAACTTCACTCTTAATCACGACAACCTTCTTTCGATGGACTAGACAAAGGCATTTCCGGAATGGTTTACTATCAGGATATATTTTAATTTTTTGAACTACTATATTTGGGTCAATATATGGCATCTCCTCATAGGTCCAAGCAAATATTCCTAAAAATGGGTTTTATAGGTATCAATCTCCGATGGAGAGGAAGACGAACCAATGTGTAGATTTTCGACAACACCTGTTTTGACAAAAATGTCAAGGGGTATCGTTTCTTCTATATTCGAGAGATTCTTCTCAGAATCGAATTCATGGATAGAAATGGAAATAAAAAAATATTCGTCGAAATTGGGTAGATAAACATCACTTATATTACCCTCTATGGAATCTGATAAGGACGAACGATGGTGATGATCATCCCATGGTGCATCGTCTATTATCATGATCTCCATGATGCTCTAATCTGTGGAAAATACCTGAGAGAATGGATTAGAAGACATGACATAATCTAATGATAGATTTACATAATTTATAGAGGCAAAGGTATGATCCACACAAGATGAATATATAGCTTCTTAATCAAGTTCAATAAGGATGAGCGACATTTAGTCGCCAAAAATTTTGATGTCAGTTTTGTCTAGTATTCTCTGTGAATCAACATGGACAATAGAAGCTGATATCATGTTGATAAAAGAAACTGAAGATGAGAAGTCAAGAAGAGGAAGAGGAGGAAGCAAAAAGGTCCCCATGAGCGAGGAGTCCTTCAACAGTCCAACCCTAATGTTGAACCCCACAATTGCTTCTTTTTGACACCTTTTTTCACTCCATATCCTTCTTCTTGATCTTCATAATGTCACATTCACATCAAATTACAAGGCTTATGATATGGTAGTTATATAATTGTCTTTTATTTCATAAAATGATAATTTTCTTTATTATATATTTTAATATTTACTTCAACTATCGAATTGCAGTGATCCCACAACTAACACATGATTCTGCAGCTAAGTTCATGGTCTGAGAGGTTTCAAGTTGCCAATTGGAGAAAGAAACAAATATGTAGGTGGAAATTGATGAACACAATGATTTAATCCTATTCTCATGAGCCATATCGATGAAAAAAATATCTTAGAAAATCGGTCAAAGGTGAAGTCAACCTCTATAGTCAATGACTCATGCGAGTGAGAACTGGATTTTATGCCTCATGATTTTCTGAAATAATAGAAAATCATGAGAGAATCATGCAATTTTATATTTAAGAAATAATATTAGTTTCTGTTGATAGGTATTAGGCATATAACTCTAAACAATTAAATGCAGAAGGGATTTATAAATATGCCTCTCGGTAGGGATGAAAATAGACTGAATTTTTATGTTATCGATACTCTGTTTTATATAAATGAAATTTAGTTTTCTCATTGAGTATTCAAATGCGTGGTTAAGTGCCTGGTTGAAAGAATCATAGCATTACTTGCATCTCATGGAGGGACCCCTCGAGATAGTAAGGTTTTTTATTTATTAACAGTTAGTATTTTCCTGTAGATTCTCGTCAATTCAATTGAGTGAGTATGTTTTGATTTCTTTTAGATTTGAGTTTGAAATCATTTTGCTAATAATTTTTATTGTCCAGAGATTTCAGATGCACATGAACAAAATAGAGTTTAACACTGTAATGATATAGATAGGATTTTCCTTTGCATAGTTGGTCTTCCTTTTTGAAGTAGATTCATTTAAAATTGTGAAGTGTTATTTCCATTTAAGCATGCGTGATTTCCGTTTATGCAAGTCTGTGATTTCCATTTATGCAAGTGTGTGATTTCCATTCAAGCAAGTGTGAGATTTTATAAGAAAGAGTGATTTCCATTTGACCAAGTGTGATTTCCATTTATGCAAGTGTGTCTTTTTATAAGCAAGAATGATTTTGTTTAAAAGCAAGTGAATAAGTGATATTATTTCAAGAAAAGTGTGAGTGTGAAGTTTTCTTTCAAGAAGAATGTGATCATTATTTTTAGAGTTAATTTCATTTTGTATGAGTGATTAATTTACTTACATAGATTTAAAGAAACGTGTACATTTTGATAACTCAATTTAACTTAGAAATTGTGTGAGTGGAAAAGACTCCTAGCACATACATTTCATCAGTTTACTAGCCCTGGTTGATAATTCATGTAAGTAATTTAGCATCAATTAAATTACCAAACATTTTGGCGTCGTTTCTGGGGAAGTGTATATAGGAGTTCTTTTTTATTTTTCCTTTCATTAAAAAAAAGAAAAAAAAGAAACAAAAATGATATGCACAGGGAAAGAGACTCTAGAGGTAGATTTATAAGTAGAGGTAGAAGTTTGATTCCAACATCACCACTCACCCCATCACGACCTTGTAGTTATACACCATCGACCCAAACTCATATTCCATCCATTGGAGGAAGATACAAACTTCCTGAGGTACTTAGATCTAAAATACAACCTAGAGGTTCACCAAATTCATGAATTGAAGCCATAATAGAAGAATAGGATCCTACATCCCCAACAGAAGGAGCATTTTTTCTATCTTCAACTAGAGAAAAAATTATATGACAATAACTATAAATCCCTAGTGAAGAAGAAGAAGAAGAATAAACATACTTTAATATTCCATTGAGAGAAGAACCAGAGGAACTAAAAAATCCAATTTTGGAACCTTTCATTAGTTCTGAAGAATATCCAATGGTTGGATAAGGGGAAGGAGAAGTACACAATGTGAATGGTGAACAACCTAGGATTGGAGGTGGAAGAGATGGAGGAAGAGGAAGAGGAGGTGGTAGAGGGGATCCAGAACCTTTTAGATTTCCCATCTTGGATGAAGATACCACATCTACAATGAAAAATATATCACCCTCTATCCTCCCTAATTTCCATGGATTAATAAATGAGGATCTTGAAAGATTTCTCTTTGAGTTCGATGTCTTATGTAGATCCTATGACTATTTGCTCGATACTCAAAAGTTGAAATTGTTTCTAGCTACTCCTAAAGATGCAACATTAAAATGGATTATGGGTTTTAGAACACACACTATTAGAACATGAGAAAAAATACAAAATGAATTCTTAAAAAATATAAGGACTATTGTATGCCCCATAAACTTAAAGGTGAATTCTTTAAGATGATGTAGAAAGAAGATGAAAATATTGAGGATTTGATTGAAAGGTTTAGCTACAATCTTAAAAGAGATAAAATGGAAAATATAGATGAATAAAATTTGAAAGCTCTCTTATTAAAATCCATTAGGGATGAATGGATATATATTCTCAACCTGATGGGTAAAAGGGATATTTCTAAGTTATCATTACCAGATATTTCTGAGTTATGCATACACATTTCAAGAGGAAAGTCAAGAACTAGAAAAATTCCAAGAGATCTTATTATTTCTAGGATTAATAAATCTGTAGTTGGGATAGTAAGTAGGGATGAAATAGGAAATTTTATTGATAATTTCAAGACAAATATTTTAGGAATTCTTAATGAACAAATATACACCCTTAAAATACAAAACAAGCAAAAATATGAAAATGCTGCTTTATCTATATTTTGCCCAAAATGTAGAAAAAATCTCGCTCAACCACTTCCAAATCCAAAAAATAAAAATTCACAAACTTTCTACAATGCAGAAGGAAAAAATTTCCAAACTTACATGATAAATCCATTAGATCTAAACAATGTTCAACTTAGATATGGAAGAGTATTGGAAATAAGTCATCATCCGTTATTCAGGAACCTGAAAACGAAAAACTCTCTGAGGAAGAGACAACTCTTCTTCAAGAAGAAAATTCTAAAAAAACCCACCCTTGTACATACCAATTATACTCCAATAAACATGATTCCTACTATAGAACAACCTTCAGTTTCTGCGCAAAATCCACGTTTTCCTGAAAGATTGAAAATTGATGAGGGGATAGAGAAACAAATTATGTTGCCTGATTATGATATAATGGATGAACTGAAGAATGTTTGCATACAAATTCCTTTGTTACAAGCTATCAAATAAATACCAATATTTTCAAAGTAAATTTTTGAGTTGAGCATTAAAATACCTGGAAGAAAAAGGAAATAAATTAAAAGAATTCAAGTAGTTGGAAAAATTACAGATATCATGATAGGAAAAACAACAATTAAGAAATATATTGATCCAGGAAGTCCCATTGTGAAAACATACATAAATGGAATCGAGATCCAAAACACATTTATTGACGTAGGAGCAACCATAGACATCATGAGTAAACAAACTATGGATTAATTGAAACTTCCTAATATTCAAGATACACCTACACTATTGCAACTAGTAGAAAAATATGTTATCAAACTTGATGGTGTGTTTTTATCCTTATATTCTTGGGAATATCATATTGATTTTTTGATTTTGACACCCAAGAATAATCTAGGGGGACACCCATTGATCCTAGGTAGACCATGGTTATCTAAAACTGATGCTTTTATAAGCTGTAGATATGGTGAGATGTTTATCTCTGATGGAAATTCAACAAAGAAATCCACATTATATCCTCTTGAAAAAACAATAATAGAGGTAGAAAGTGAAGAATTTATAGATGATGATATTTATATACAACCAATATTTTCTACTTCACAAATGGATGAAGAAGATCAGATTTTAAATCTAATAGAAAATAACGAATCATCCTCATATTGTGAATCTAGTCAAAATTTTCAAGAGTAATGTAATATTGAATATCTATCATCTCGTCAAATGTCTTTACATTCTATGGATAAATTTGGAAATTATTTAATAGAAAATTTTCCAGGGAAAACTTTGAATATTAATGATAATCTTAAATAATCTCAAAATAGAGAATTAGAAAAGGTGCTACAAGAACATTCCTCTGCTTGTGCATAGGAATACACTGATGCAAAATGAATTGATCCCAATACTTGTATGCATAATATCTATATTGAAGAAAATTCTAGACCAATTAGACAACCCCAAAGGAGGATGAATCCAAACTTAAGGGAAACTTTTAAGGAAGAACTACAAAAATTGTTAAATGTGAACTTCATTTATCCAATATTAGATAGCCAGTGGGTTTCACCATTGGTAATTGTTTCGAAAAACAATGGGAAATGGAGAGTATGCATTGATTATAGGGACTTGAATAAAGCTACTTTAAAAGATCATTTTCCACTTCCTTTTTATAGATCGAGTTCTTGATACATTAACACGTAAGAAGTATTTTTCATTCTTGGATGGTTTTAGTGGATATAACCAGATCCAAGTAGCTCCAAAAGATTAAGCTACAAAAACTTTTACTTATCCATGGGGAACTTATGCTTATCGAGTACTTCCTTTTGGGTTATGTAATGAACCTACAACATTCCAAAGGAAAGTTATAGGTATTTTCTCTGATTTGATTCATGATTGTGTGGAAGTATACATGGATGATTTTATTGTCTATGGAAACTCTTTTGAAGAAACTCTTAAAAATATGGAAAAATTTCTCTAGGTGTAAAGAAATAAATCTCTCATTCATGAATTTTTTTTTATGGTGTTTACTGAGGGAATTGTTTTAGGCCACCATATTTCAGGGGATGGAATTAAGGCAGATGCATCTAAGGTAGAAGTTATTTCTAAATTTTCATTTCCTACCTGTTAAAAGGATGTTAAAAGTTTTCTTCGATTTACTGGTTACTACAAAAAAAATATAGAAAAATTTACAAATATTGCCTCTCCACTTTTTAAATTACTTACAAAAGGCTATGAGTTCACCTGGAATTCTCATTTCTAGAAATATTTTCAAACATTGAAAGAAAAGATCTCCGAAGCACCCATCTTGATAAGACCAAATTGGAAATTACCTTTTCACATCTGCACTGATGCCTCAGATACAAATTTGGGAGCTGTGTTAGGACAAAAATACTTGAATCCTTATGAAATTTACTACACAATTAGGAATTTTACTTCTACAGAGTTAAATTATACTGTAACTGAAAAGGAGTTTTTAGAAGTTGTACATGCCATCAAACAATTCAGACATTATATCACTGGTTATGAAACCTTCATTTGCATAGATCATTCCACAATTAGATATTTAATGAATAAATCAGTTACTAATGATGAAATTACAAGATGGATACTATTGTTACAAGAATTCAATATTACTATTTTGGACAGAACTAGAAAACAAAACACAGTTGCTGATTTCTTATCTAGAATACAAAATGATAAAATGATATTCCTATAGAGGATGATTTTCCTAATGAATATATTTTTTCAATATCTATTAAATCTCCTTGGTTGGCAAATATTTCTAATTATTTGGCTATATGGAAGTTACCATCATACTTATCTCCTCATGAGAAGAGAAATGTAATTCAAACTAGTGCATCTTACTTGTGGATAAATGAAGAATTGTACAAAAAAAGGCCTGACTTAGTTATTTGAAGATGTGTCAGAGAAGATGAAGTACCAAAGATATTGAAAGCTTGTCATGATGAACCATGTGGAGGAAAATGTTATGATAAAATAACTACCTATAAATTTCTTCTCTTAGGATACTATTGGCCTTCTCTTTTTAGGGATGAAAAAGAATATGTTAAAAGATGTGATAGTTGTCAAAGAATGGGGAAACTTGTTCCTTCAGATAAAATTCATTTATATTTTTTTGGTCCAATTAATCCACCATCAAGAAAAAAAGGTACATTCTTGTTTGCACTGATTATGTTACAAAATGGGTAGAAGCTAAAGCACTTCCTTTTGCTACTGAAAATGTTGCTGTTTCATTTATTATCGAGGATATTTTCACTCGTTTTGGTGTCCATAGATCAAGGTACTAAATTTACATCCAAGATGTTATAGAAAATAATGGAGGAATACAAAAATAAGCATAGAAAGTCCACTCCATATCATCCACAAGAAAATGGACAATTTGAATTGTTGGGGCCCTTGTTTTGAATTTTGAATAAAGAACATATTTTTGGGTTGCGGATCGACACATGGAAGCTGAAACAACGATGAGTAGTAGATCTACCGAGGTTGTGGAGGAATAGGAGATAGTTGATGAAGATGACGCAGAGAAGTGCAGACGAAGAGAAGATACGACAGAGAACAAGTAGCAGAACTCATAGGCAACAGAAAGAAGCCGAAATCAGCTGAAGAAGAACGCAAGAGGAACTAGCAGTTGCAATGGCAAGTGAATAAATAGCCTTTCACCCAGCCAAAAGAGAAGAGATGCACAGATGTACAGGGATTGAAGAGGATCGGGCAGATGTTGCGAAAGAGCTCTGTCTTGAGCATGACATCCTTGTAGTTCCTAGGCTTCTTTTATCTATCTCTCTGTCGTATGGGACATCTGTAACAAAATTGTAAAATCTTCCTGTTGAGTGATGTATTTGTGGATCGAGCTGAAGGTTATTAATATATTTGCAAGTTTCTGTCTTGTTATGTGAGTTATATGCATGCATGATGTCTGTGGTATCTTAAAATTTTATTTGCTTAGTATCTGCACAATGTTCTGAAACACTCTTACGTGTATGATGTTATTTATGCAAACGATTCTATGTTAATCTCAAGTTGCGGATCTATCCGCCACTATTGATCTCTTCCCCTTCTGCATGTGGTTGCGGCACACCTTAGGTGAGACTCTCTGCTCTCCGGAGTAGGGTGAAAATGCTGGCGTGGCTCTAGACTACAACGGACTCCTTTGTTGGCCCCAATCCCTGAACCTGGATCTTGCCCACGAGACCTGTTTTCTTGCCAACAAATAGTTTCGTTTTTGGGACCCTAAAATTCATGAGGGGAAATAAATCATGGTATCAAGGATCTTTGAAGGAGAAATACGAAGATGGTGGGATAACCACCTGGACCAGTTTATGGCTCAGCAAGCGGAGCTGACGAATCAAAAGGAGAAGGTGCTCAAGGATCTAGTCCTTTTCTCGGATTCCGCCAGTGATACCTACGAGATCCTCTGGGGAAAATTCCCTAGTGACCTCTATAATTGGTTGCGGAGGTTGCAGACCAAGGTGACTAGGGACCAATCATGGAATATCCACCGCAAGTGGGTGCACGGAGATCTGGTGGCCGTGCATCGGCTGGATACTGAGTTGACCCGCGCTGTAGATTTCTGGGTAGAGTCTACTTTGGACAGGTATATTGTGGAGTTTGACGCAGAGTTCTACCAGTCCTTCTCTAAGGCTAAGGCTATCTTCTGATCTGGGCTAAGAGGGAAGATACTTCCATAAATTCCATTATGGATTAAGGCCCTGATGGTGGACGAAGGGCTGATGGAATTCCAAAAATCGAGCATGGAAGCGTAAAGCTCCAGTGCTGGGGGAAGGGCCTGAGGGACAAATTATACATGAAGTGTGAAGCGGGGGAGTGGGGGAATGGATGCTAATATTGCAAGGAGGTTGAGGGAGCGACGTGCACATCGCAGGGCATAGATCACCGACAAGTGGCGAGAAAGGGTGATGCGGGAGTTAAAACGACGAGGGAGTAATAGGAAGGATCAAGAGGAGGCGCCTCAGAGGATAGTGACTATGGAAGACTAGGCAGGTCCTCAAGAGATGGAAGGGACCGTTGTGGGAGTGCGGCGGGTGCATGGGAGCCCAACCAGGAGAAATAGGGAGATGACGCCTGATAAAGAAGATGCAGGTCTGCAGCTCGAAGAAGGTTCTGATGGTGAATGGTACATCGCGGTGTAGTGGTTATTCCAAGAATGGACGACATTCATATCTCTAGGTATTCCTACTCCCCAAATTTTGAACGGCAAGGATCCCTACCTTCCCCTGGTACTCTATAAACCTTTAAGTGATATTTTTGTTAAGTTACAAGAGTTGAGTCGATTTCATAACAGTCCATTGTCATCAGCGACGCATGTCAATAGCAGCGTTACTAGTAGTATTGCAATTACTAGTGGTATAGTCATGCAACAAGGACCTGGAGGGTTTATTCTAGTCACACCTTCGCAAGTGCATATGGCAGGGTCATTCACCCGGTACCTAGAATTTTCTGGCTGGGGTAACGATGATGTGAAGCAACACTAGTACCTCTGTGAAGCCATATGGAGGGCTCGATAGACACCAGATGCAGGAAAGCTAATAGAATTCCAAACCATGCTGAGAGAAAGGGCATTGCACTGGTTCATAAAGTGGTCAGAGGCCCACCCGAATCTAGCAATTGCGGATGTCAAGCAGGATTTTGTCCAAGAATTTAAGCTTCCCCAAATAGACCAGCAAGGTCTGTCCGAACTATGGGAGATTAAGCAGAGAGAAGGAGAGACTGCATGGGAGCTGATGCGCAGGTTCAAATATTTGATCGAGAAACTCAGCTACCCGATCAACCCAAACCATCAGAGGGACTGGTTCATCAAGGCTCTGCTTCCCTTGACACGAACCCCCCTCACTCAGCAAAATATTGACAACCTGTAGGATGCTCTGGAACAGGTTATGAAGATAGAAGAAATGGCGGGCTATCCTCAAGAATATAGGGGAGGGTCGGCCCTGCAAGATCCTTCCCTACTGGGTCTGCAACATCAGATTGCCAATCTGACTGAAAAACTTAAGGAGATGCAGCCTATAAGACCAGCCAGGTCGAATGTTTGGTGCACACACTGCCTGGTCGAAGGGCACGTGGCAACTGAGTGTCCTCGGTTGCATAGCCTGGGAGTGGGGCCCTCAGTCGCGGAAATACAAGGGGGTCCACCTAGTGGGGGTGGCACGCCGATGAACCCGCAAGGAGTCTATCCATCGCAACAACCTTACGCAGGGTTCCCGCCTCAACCAAACCAAGCTGCCACAGAGTATTGTGAAATTTTCTAGATGGTGGGTCATCAACCTCAGACGTGTCCGATTTTGCAGAAGTACTCCAATGTTCCAAACAACGTATACTGTGAATTTTGTGCTTCCATGACTCACAACACCAAACAATGTAGAGCTCTCGACGCACTGGCAGACCGATTGGACCGGCCCTCCTATAGGGTGAACGAGGTAGAGGAGGCGGTATGCGCGAAGGCCGCACAGGGGGACAGGGTCTTCTGAAATGCTACAAATGTGACCGAGAGGGTCACATGGCCTGTGAATTGCCCCTACCCAGAAGACTGTGGTGTTCCCAGTGCTGCGTGAACACCCACACGACATAGGACTGCCCTAAACTTATCAAGAAGTGGGAGGAACGAACATGGCAGAGGGGCACGAATCTGGTAAACGTAGAACCTTGGGGGACAACAACTCTGGCCATGCAGAATCTAGCCATCGTGATGTGAGGAGGAAAGAAAATAGGGGAGGACGCTCATGAGAAGGAGCCGATATTAGGGATTAGGCCTGCCTCCCAAAAACAACTAATCAGGCTGGAAGCACAGAAGAAATACTTCAAGGAGGAGGTGGAGACATTTTCCCAGCTGGGGGGAGACAAAGGCCTTGAGGTACCCATGATGAACAATACCGGGGAACAGAGCGCTACGGGGGCTTTGATTGAGGAGTGGCTCCATCTGTTCCTCAAAATGGTTGACAATGCTTCAATTTGAGAACAACTCAAGCATACCTTGGAGGATGTATTGCACGGGAACACAAGGCCAAGGGAACCCTCGAACACAGCACCCCAGTATGTACAGCAGGTCAAGCAGAACAAACAAAGAACAGGAAAAGAGTTTCGGCTCAACACGTAGTTTGCGAGATTTCAGATCATAGACACCATGCTCGACTTAGGATCTGACGTCAATATCTTGCCTTGGAAGACATGGGAGGCTCTTGGGCAGCCACGGCTGAATTACTCACCAATTCAGCTTAGGATGGCAAACTAGTACTGCATTGTGCCGATCAGCCGACTCGAAGATGTTGAGGTCGACATCGCAGGGGTAAAGACTTACACGGACTTTAAGGTCATTGATATTATGGGAGGCAAGGATCCCTACCCTGCATTGCTAGGAATCAACTGGGCTTTTGAAAACTACGCCATCATCGACCTCAAAAAGGAGCTGATGATTTTTGAAGATGAAGAGGGTCGAGTCACTTAGCCTCTCGACCCATATCAAGGTCCGAGGTATATAGAAACTGTGGATAATAGGGACGATGCTCAGATGTTGGAAAACCTCTATTAGATGACAATGGGGAAGAGGGAGGATTATATTAACCCAACAAAAAATGGCTCCATAAGCTAGCGCAGTGTCTAGAGCTCGGAGCTGGGATCGGAACTAGCCTGGGAAGACTGGAAACAAGGGGGGTATGAGACCAGCACCCGGAGATGTGCCAACATTGCCCGAGTCTGTTGGATTGGAGCAGAGATAAGGGAGTACCCCACCCTGTCCAACATTCACGTAGTAAATACCTTCATTGGAAAGATGGAAGACAAGGTACTGGAGGAGAACAAGATACCAGTTTTGGACGTAGCACTCCAGTCCACATCAGCCAGGTGGTGGAAAAATCACCGCAAATCCATGTCACGGTGGAGTTGCGTAGTGGCGGCTTTGAGGGCACGGTTCAAGGAAGACGAAGGACCTCGGAGCAAGCAAAAGTACCAAGGAACTTCTGATCCGAGAGACCACCTGAAAACCTATCAGGAGCAGTGGCGAGGCATAGGGTACCTGGAGGAGCTATGGGTACATCGGTTTTTCCACTCCCTGGATACCATCCCCCATGCCTGGTACTTAGAATAAGAAAGAAAAAGAGGGACCAAATCTTGGCAGGAAATCACAACCAAATTTGTTCAGTGCTTTTCATTCGACGGGAAGACAGAGCTGGTGTCCCAAGCATTACAAGCCATAAAGGGGGTACTATTTCACCGCGATCCGGGTACCGACGGGAGGAAATTTGCACTGAATCCTGAGGGCAGACGTGAGCTGGCTTGCCAACAGATCTATGGCGAGCTAGACGATGACAGTCTGGAGGACCTGAGGCACCTATACTTTGAAGAGATGGAAGGCGAGCGGAACATCAAAGAAGAGCCAGCCGCTGAAGGAGTCCATCTACTTCTGCTGAAGACAAAGAGGTTAAACATCGGCATAGAGGAAAAACCCAAACTGGCTACGGTTGGGGACTATTGGGATGAGGAGATGACAAAGGAAATTTTCAGCCTCCTACAGGAATACGAAGACCTATTCCCTTCACCGATTTCAGATTTAAAGGGCATCAAAGGGGACCTCAGAGAAATGCAAATTGTGCTGAAACTGGACGCCAAGCCTGTGAAGCATTGACCTTACCAGTTGAACCCACAGATCAAGGAAAAAGTAAAGCTGGAGATTGATAAAATGCTGATGGCAGGTCTAATTTTCCCTGTGGAAGAAGTAAAGTGGGTGAGTCCCATTTTCATTCAGAATAAGAAGGATAAGTCAGAAATCTGCGTCTATGTGGATTACCGAAGTTTGAACAACGCCTGCATCCATGACCCATTTCCCACCCCCTTCAGCGACGAAGTATTGGACACTGTTGCGAGAAATGAGGCCTACTCCTTCACTGATGGATTCTCAGGCTACCATCAGGTGCGCATTGCGGAAGAGGACAAAATGAAGACGATGTTCACCACCGAGTGGGGGTCTTTTGCATACCACGTGATGTCGTTCGGGTTGAAGAATGCCCCCGCTGTGTTTTCCCGAATTGTCATCACTGATTTCCAAGAATACATTCATAAGTTCCTGGAAGTCTACATAGATGATTGGACCGTCTACAGCTTGCTGAAAGACCACGCCACCCTGCTATGCATCATGTTTGATCAGTGTCGACAATTGAAAATTTCCTTGAACTAGAAAAAATGCATCTTTGCAGTTCCCTTCGGAACGCTCTTAGGACATGTGGTGTGCAAGTAAGGGGTCTGCGTTGACCCCGCCAAGGTAGCCTTGATTGTCCACATGGAAGCCCCGGAAACGGTGAAGCAATTGCGGTTGCTGCTAGGGCACATGGGTTATTACAGACGGTTCATCAGGAATTACACGAAGATCACTGCACCTCTGGAAAAGTTACTACGGAAGTCAGAAGTGTTCCATTGGATGGATGACTGCAAGGTGGCCCTTGACACCCTAAAGGAGAAGTTGGCAACGACACCCATTATGGTCCATCCAGATTGGGATAAGTAGTTTCATGTGCATATCGATGCTTCTGGTATTGCACTGGGGGCGGTCTTGGCGCAACCAGGGGAGACGACAGTTGACCACCTAGTCTACTTTGCTAGCCGTAAATTGTCCAATGTGGAGTGGAATTACACCACCACAGAGAGGGAAGCCCTTGCAATGGTGTACTTGCTCCAAAAGTTCCGCCACTATCTCCTAGGAGGTAAGTTTAAGTTCTTCACCGATCACTCCGCATTGAAGTACCTAGTCAATAAACTTGTGTTGGAAGGATGGATATGTCGATGGCTTCTACTCTTCCAAGAGGTGATTTTCAAGCCCAGGAGGTTGAACGTCGGGCCCGATCACTTATCCAAGTTGGAGACGGGGGAGAATGAGGGCTCTCTCGATGATCAACTCCCTGATGCTGATCTTTTCCGGATAGAAGCCATACCAGATCACTTCGCCGACATCGCAACTTACCTAACCACAGGGCAGTGCCCTCAACACTACACTCTAATCCAGAAATGACACTTGGTCGTCCGCACCATCGAATATCAACTGATTGCGGGAAATTTGTATAAATTGGGCCTTGATGAGATTCTACGAATATGTGTCCTCGACCATGAACGTGAGGCCGTGTTGTGGGAATGCCATAGTGACATTGCGGGAGGATACGTGGGGCTGAAACCCACCGCCAAGAAAGTGCTACAAGTTGGACTCTGGTGGCTGATGGTCCATGTAGATAGTAAATCATTTGTCAAGAAATGAGATGTTTGTCAGAGAACGGGGAGGCCTTCTCATAGAGACGAGCTACCGCTACACCCGGTGAACGTGTTGTGGCCATTTGAGAAATGGGCGGTTGACTTTGTTGGCCCCATAGCCCCAGTAGCCAGGCATTCCAAAGCCCGGTACATCATTTATACCATAGACTACCTCACCAGGTGGGCCGAGGTAGCGGCGGTATGGGACTGTACAACCGATACGGCAGCCAGGTTCATCTTTGAACACATCATCAACAGGTTTGGCTGCCCGCGGAGCTTAACCAGTGACCAAGGTATGGACTTCATTAATGAAATGATCAAATCTCTACTAGACACCTTCATGATCCAACATCACAAAAGTAGCTCATACCACCCGCAGGCCAATGGCACTGTTGAAGTGTTCAACAAAATCCTTGAAAAGGGTTTGGCGAAGATCTGCAATGCCAAGTGGTATGATTGGGACAAACGGTTGCAAGCCACACTATGGGCCTATAGAACAACGGTGAAGTGTTTGACCAATCAAACACCGTTCCAGCTGGTGTATGGCCGTGAAGCTGTGATTCCCACCGAGTTCACCATACCGAGTCTTCTAATCACCACATCCCTAAGGTTCTTGGAAGAGGAATCACTACAGGAGTGCCTACACGAATTAAAAGAAATGGATGAAGCCCGGTTCCTTGCCGAGTTTCACCAAAAGGTTCAGAAGGACAGGCAGAAGGCGTGGCATGATCACCACATCAAGAGAAAAATGTTCCAGGTTGGAGGTAAGGTTCTCCGATACGATAGCAGGTTTCAGAAGTTTCCGGGAAAACTGCAGATGCACTGGTTGGGACCCTACTTCATCGTTGAGATTAAGGATTCCAGAGCCGTTCAGTTGGCTCAACTGGACGGTACTATTTTTCCTGGGTGGGTGAATGGCGCACACGTGAAGCCCTACCATGACTAAGTTTCTTTCACTTTTCGTTAATAACTCTCGCACCCGAGAGAAGCCATAGAGTAGCGTAGTTGAATAACTCTCCCTTAACCGGGATGAGCATAGGTAGTGTTCGTTTTCCATGCATAGGTCGTCAATAACTGCTAGGTTGCGGGGACCGCACCTCAATCGATTGTGGTCGGGAGGGGCGTGTCCAGCTTGTCATCCCTGCAGGATAAGCAAACGTGTCAAGTGTTAGTCCCTATCATTTCATTTAGTACTTGTGTCAGTCCGTAGGATCGCCTAGATTTGTAACATAAATTGCTATAATTAGAAGTAACCTTGCAGTAATAATTTTTCCATAATTCGAAGTAACCTCAGCCATCGCGTCCACCCATTTCCCCATACCACCATCAGAAGACGTCAGAACACACCTCAACAGGCGACTGATCGCACGATTATTGCCGTGGAGGATTGCGGAGCACTACGTCCAGGGGGCTAAGTTGAACTGGTGCTCCTTCCTGCTGAAGGAGTTGTGCGACGCATGTGAGGATAATTACAAGAGGGCCATGAGATTCATCTATGGATATTTTATAGTCGCATTGGCCATGTGGAAGTGGCATGCTCCCCTCGTTAGGCTGCCAGTATAAATAGTGGAGGGTCAGCCTCTGGCAATGAAATTCGTCTCATGGAAGGTGTCGGCAGATCCCAGCACCAAAGAGGTCAATGCAGAGGCATTCTGGAGTTGGTATGGCTTAATGAAAGATGTGGTAACAGGCCAAAAGATGGTTCCTAGGAATCTGCTGGACGGATACAGTGAGTAGGTATGGTTCGGGGTCTGCCACAGGCACACCTTCCTCCGACCTACTTGCATGCCGGAAGAGACATTTCAGATGCGGCCGCTGAGGTTCCAACTCGACGATGCAGCCTTCCACAATCAAGTTTGTTCATGGCCGAGGGTCTCGATGGAAGTCCGAAGCGGGGTACCCACATACAATTTCGACAAGATGCTACCGCAGCAATTTCTTGGAAAATCAGAAGCAGAGGTGGCACAAAGGGTCTCCAACATGTAGATCTTCCCACTCATTTTCCAATTAAACACTAAGGTATGAAACCTCAATGAAGTGGTCCGGGTTGTCTCAAGCGGTGCCACTCCTTTCCATGTTTTTTCTGAGTTTTAGCTTTCTCAGTCCAACCCGCTTCTCCCCACAACCTCCATCACCTCACCCATTCCTAATGTTTTATTTACTTCACCGAGTCCAATGACTACCCTAATGGGGGAAACGATCAAGTCCGCAAACCCCTTAGAAGCTCCCCAGGCCAAGAGAGCCCGAACCATACAGTCAAGTCCGGTGGTGGACCTCACTGAGGAAGATTCACCTCGGCCATTAAGCCCAGGGGTACCCATACAAGAAGAACCATTCATTCATACAAGGGTAATTGGCGGGATTCCACCTCAACCTCCCATTGACCCCTTCGACTTCATAAACATTCGTCTTTCACCACCCTTTACCGCCCCAACTCCACCTACCACTTCATCTGCACCATCCAACTCATCTGCCACTGTGTCAGACCCAGTAATCCAGGATCTAATCAATGGGGACCACGGGACCGAGATCGACTTAAGTACAACAGTGATACCACCGATCAACCCCGCTGGGGACCCCCAGGTCACTTTTTCTGATTTAATTACACAGATGGCACAAATCGTTGTAGACGCGGCTGGGACACAGCCTGAGCCTACTCCATTTCCACAGACCGTCCAAACAGATTAGCAAGAGCGGCTAGAATTGAATATGGCAGACTCTGCACCCCATCTGACTCTGCCGCCATCCCCTTAAGAACACTCCACTAGATCAATTGCTAGTGGGAAACCACTGCAGGAATGGCGATCGGATCAAAGTACTTCGGGGGCTGACAACATAGAGATGTGGGGTATGACTTAGCTGTACCACTTCATTAAGAGGGCAGCCCAGCAAGTGGAAAGGCTTCACTCTGAACTGCAACAGAGGTGTGAACAGCAGTAGTAGTAGATCACCGCGCTTACTAAACAACGCGAGAATCTCACAACAACACACGGGTAGCTCCAGGGCCAGCTAAATGAAGTGGCCAGGGTGTTTATGGGACTATGGCCGGCAGTAGTGGCTCACTACACTCGGATGCCTGCATATGTGCCAGAAATGGATATATTATAGTGGGCCATCCACCTTAGGGTAGCATTCACTAACCTCCACAAGGAAACTGCAGAGCTCCAAGCAGCGTTAGCAGCATGACCAGCGCTGCTCGATCCAGAGGCAGTCTACACAGCACAGATTACGGAGAAACAAGGCCAGGTCACCCAGATGTAGGAAGCTCTCACTTCCACAGCGCGCGATGCTTATAACCTTGTAAAAGGCCTCCAGGAATGCTCAACGGCCCTTACGGTAAAGACTCAGTGCATTTCAGCGCAGCTGCAACAACTTTCGAAAGAGATTCAGGATGCCATGGACCCCTCGCAGTTGGACCAACTATATGCCCAGGTGGATGCTCTGGAGATCCAGATCCAACAGAAAGATGCCAGCTTGGAAATGGACAAGCAAGAAATTTGAGAACTTCGCCAGCCCCTCCAACTTAGCACCCGGACAATGCATCAGTTAGCCGCCGAAGCCGAAACCCAAATCAGCACGGTATTCGGAGCTGTACCGACGACTGTCGGGGAGGAAGCTGTCACTAAGATCGCCACGGAGACAGACACATTATTACAGGGGTGTCAACAGGCTGTGACAACCTTCAATGAGCTTAAGGCTTCAATGTTGAGCAAGGTCCCAGAGTTGGGGCCCTTGTTTGGGCAGTAGACTGAAGGTGCATAGCAAGAATAGGGCACGGGGTCCGGTGGAGCGATGGAAGTGGAGATAGTGATTTGTGATTGACTCGGCACAAGTCAAGAAACTGTGGTTGAGGCTTGTTGGGGCCCTTGTTTTGAATTTTGAATAAAGAACAGATTTTTAGGTTTCGGATTGACACATGGCAGCCGAAACAACGGTGAGTAGCGGATCTACTGAGGTTGCGGAGGAGCAAGAAATAATTGATGAAGCTGACGCAGAGAAGTGCAAAAAAAGAGACGATACGACAGAGAACAGGTAGCAGAACTCATAGGCAACAGAAAGAATCCCAAAGCAGCTGAAGAAGAACACAAGAGGAACTAGCAGTTGCGATGGCAGGTGAATAAATAGCCCATCACCCAACCGAAAGAGAAGAGATGCACGAATGCAGAGGGATTGAAGAGGATTGAGCAGATGCTGCAAAAGAGCTTTTTCTTGAGCATGATATCCTTGTAGTTCCTAGGCTTCTATTATCTATCTCTCTGTCCTATGGGACGTCTATAACATAATTGTAATCTCTTCCTGTTGAGTGATGTAACTGTGGATCCAACTGAAGGTTATTAATATATTTGTAGGTTGCTGTCTTGTTATGTGAGTTACATGCATGCATGATGTCTGTGGTATCTTAAAATTTTATTTTCTTAGTATCTGCACAATGTTCTGAAACGCTCTTACGTGTATGATGTTATTTATGCAAACGATTCTATGTTAATCTCAAGTTGCGGATCCATCCACCACTATCGATCTGTTCCCCTTCTGCATGTGGTCGCGGCATGCCTCGGGTGAGACTCTCTGCTCTCCGGAGTAGGGTGAAAATGCCGGCGTGGCTCTAGACTACAATGGAATCCTTTGTTGGCCCCAATCCCTGAACCTGGGTCTTGCCTGCGAGACCTATTTTCTCACTAACATGAATCCACCAATAAAGTAATTGAAGCAATTATTACCAAGACTATGCACCTGCATAGAAAAATTTGGGCAGAAAATATTTCAGAAGCTTTGTGGGAATACCATACTACATGGAGAAACATCACATGACATACTCCTTATGAACTCATTTATGGGAATCAAGTCCTATTTCCTATTGAGTTCCAGATAAAGACTTTCAAAAAAATAATCAAATTGGTTTTTGATATATCAGAAGCGAAAAAAACAACGAATGAAGCAATTAAATGAACTTGATGAGATAAGGAAGGATGCTATTCACATGACCAATATAGTTCAAGAAAAAAGATCCAGGTGGCATGATAAGTTTATCAAAGAGAGAAAATTCCAACATGGTGATTGGGCATTACTTTTTGACTCAAGTTTAAATATTTTCAAGGAAAATTTCAAACTCATTGGCTTGGTCCTTATGATATTGAAACCATCTTTGATAATGATACAATTAGAATCATAAACATTGATGAAGAAAGAGTAACCTTCCTTGTAAATTGTCATAAATTATGAATTTATCATAATCCATTGACAAGGGAGGAGTTTGTTAAACATCTGCATTACAACATTGATTTTATGGTGGCTAGGAAGGATTCCCATTCCTCTCCAACTTATAATATATATTTATATAAGAGAATTTTTTTTTTTTATAAACATGAAAACCAACACTGTTGGCATGTTTATACAAAAAATTTATGATGAAAACCAAACACTCTTGGCACCCTAGATTTTGTTTTAAACCCTATTCTAATCCCATTTTATTTTTTACCCTCTTTTTCTTTTGAAAATAAGCAGCTACATAATTGATGGAAACATGCAACTTTAACAAAATTCTACGGCTAAATTGGTAGTGTTCAATATGGACAATTTAAGATCTTGGCACAAGAAGAAATTGATCAAATTTGCAGCTAAAGGCATCCAAGAACAACCTACAAAATACCAATCAAATCATTAGAATAATGGACATAAGGTATTCAAATATTAAATTAAATGATAAAGGTAAGAAACATTAGATTATGAAATATAGACGTTTCTACCGCCACTTAGAGTAATAATTACTCTCATTAATATGACTTCAGTCTTAACCAACAAATATCTCTGTCTTGTCAACATAATGGCTATAAGCCCATCATAATTTGAATTCACCGGTCCTCTTCATTCATCATTTCCTTTCATGTGCAACTATTCTGCTCCATTTAACCCTGTTTCACTGACAAATCCACCCTCATTCATACTATGTTTCACCTCAAATACAAAGCACTTTTCACTCCATAACCCTATCAAAAGAAGCAGTTGCGGGTTAAAACTTCTCTAGCATGGGGTTTATTGTGAGTTCAGAGCCAAATGTGAAGAAATTTATGGAGGGTTACACACAAGTCAAACATATGTTACAACAAGCACAGTGGTTGGAGTTTATAGAAAAATTCGATGGCCATGAAAAACAAGTCACAAAGTCTTTTGCCTGAGCGTTTGATGGAAATGAGGCAAAAATTGGAGATTTTAATATAGTGTTGAAATAATCCTTTGTAGCAGAGGTGACTGGACTACCTAGGGTTGGCGAAAGATGGTTCAAAAATAGGAAGATTGAATAAGAGGAATGGAAAATATTTTTCAAAAATCCAGGAATGGACACTTTAGTATTTAAGAAAGGGATACCAGTTACAACTCTAAAAAAAAATGGAGAAATTTACTATTGGTTATGTTAGTGTCAATATGTCCAGTGATCAAACATGCTCTTTCAATTTATTTTTTAGTAGTCCTAGGTCAAAAATTTTGTCTCTTCAAACAAATTATCAAATAAATTTTGGTCACTGCATATGGTCTAGGTCAGAAATGCTACTCCCTTCATTCCATCCATGGCCATCATCATCTTAGAGGTCATGCCACTCATTTTAATTTAGAATCTTAGGTCAGTAATTTTCATCTCCATATAAGTTTGTTGTTTAGGTCTCCTTGATTTGCCACTAAAAATTCCAAAATTTCACCAAAGAAGGAAAACACAACTTCATTTTCATTAAATCAATATTTTAAAGGGAGTAAGTATAGTTAGGAGAATAAAGTAAGACACTTAGTCTTATTTCAATATTTGTTTCATTGTCAAATTATTCCAAAAAGTGTCGAAAGTGAATTTTATCCAAAGTTTGAGAAACATTATAAAAATGAACTAATGGCCTAATGTTTGATGTTTGTTATGTTCCTATCCAAAGTTCGGAGGAAAAATAAATTTTATCCAAATTTCTCCGCTGATGTCATAAAGGTCGAAAATGAAAAAATAATTTTGTCGCTGGTGGTTATTCTCAAGCTCATCCCAGCCGCTAGATCTTTCCTTCGTCAGATCAATGATCAATAAGCCTTTTCGGCCCCACTTCGCCATCCTACCTTTACTGGGGGGGGGGGTATGAAAAGGTGATTTCCTCTTGCTGTTCCCACACCAACGTGTCAACCTATTATCATTTCACACCCCCCCTCGCAATACCACAAACCATCTCGACCCCCCTTCGAAGTTTGTCAAAACCACTCTCCTTTCCCACCATTTTTTCTCGTGCTTCCCTCCACTCCCCTACTGCAACGCCTCCCCTCCCACTTACTGTTCCATTCCTGTGCACTCCCCTCCACCCTCATCCTGATGCATGACACATCTAGTAGTTATTTGTTACTCATCTGACAGTCTTGTTTGGCTTATAGGAGAGCTTGTTACACATATGTAGTGTTTTTGGTATTTTGCTTCCAGATCATTCATCCAAGCTCCATTTTCATTACAATAAGTTTCTACAACTTCCTCAATATTAAGTAAACACCTCATATCCTCCTCAAGTCAAATTATCAAGCACTGTGTTGGTTTTCTTTCTTATCTCCTTTTCCATTACATTTTCACTCCTATTTATCAGTGGATGATTTCAGAGAACTAAACCTAAACCTATCATTTAAAATATTCATACACCTTCCCCAAACCATACCCTATCATTCCCTACCATTCACAGTCTCCCTACACTTCATTCCCATCAAACCTTAATTCATACTATTTGTCTATTACAGAATTTGGAGATCCTTGTGTTTTCTTAATTTGATCACCTTACTTACATTAATTTCACCTAATTTCACCTGTGTTTTGAAGCCAATACAAAACCTTACCTCCTAATTTTTTTTGGGAATTTTACTTGCTTCATTACCCTTCATTTCATCCCCAAAACCTACCCTATCCATGTCCTATGTTTTTCCAAAATTCATAGTCAACATAGCCAGTCAACATACTCAATACCCCTAAACATATAGGGTTTATATTTTTGATAGACATTATGGAAAGTGAAAATAAAATCCACAAAGGAGGGAGCCACATCAGATTTGAGCCCCCTACTTTGCAAGAAGTTAATGCATCACATTTTTCCAAAGGATGATTTGAAAGGATTGGATGTTTGAGATTTTGTGAGAAAATCATGGAAGAAGGCTGCCATCTCCAATTGAGAAGATTATTTGCCACAAGTTTTAGTATGGTAAAGGCCATCATTGTAGGTGTAGATTTCAACTTATCAGCAGATGGGATTTCTTTAGTAACAAGTATACTTATTCATGGACAAAATTGGTTTAAGGGCATGGACATAGACCTTGAAGATTACAAATTGTTCCTCAAACCTCATGCTCGAGAGAACCCTGAGTACATATTCCCTTTCAGGCAACTCCTTAATAGATATGCTCCTTTGATGAGGTTAATTATGAAATATTTCACCTGTGAAGGGAGATTCCCTAGGTTGTACATGTACCATATCAGATTATTTATGCATTTTACCTATACTAACCCGCTTGACTTGCCATATTAGTTGTACATAAGTTTGGTTAGAATGACTGAGAAGGTTCAAAGTAGAAAAAAGATCATCACCAAAGTATTTTTCACCATGGTTTAGTTGAACTCATTATTTTTCATAAGCTCTCAACTATCAACATGACTTGGGAAAAATTCATGGAAAAAGTAGCAGCATCACCCACCAATAATTCTCCTGTCATGCATATCACACCATCACTATCAGTATCAACACAACCAATGGAGGTTGGATCTTCCAACATGAAAACTAAAATTTCAAAGGCTCTTAGGGTTTTTGAGTTCACTCACACCTATGAGAAGAGAAAGAGCCAGGTCTTTGCTCCATAATCCATCAAAAGTGTACCTACACTTGACACTATAGCTGAGAAAAGAGAAATAGAGAAACAACTACTCATACATTAGATTGAATCACCATTTCACCAACATGATGAACAAACACCCTTATAAGTTGAGGTGGTAGAGCATGTTGAAGTCAAATTAGCTGAAGAGATCATTAGGGAGAAGGATGCAAATTTTAACAGAGTTGAGAAAGATTTTATCCATTGAAATTCTTAAATTATTTTCTTACAACAAGAAAATTGGCAATTGAAGGTGAAGCAAATGATACAAAGTAAACCTAAAGCATACCTAGATAAATATAAAGGTAAATGGATGCAAGTAACATATGTTGATCAAATGCATGACATGGATATTGAAACACAACTAAGAAGGCCAAAGTAAGAGGCCTTAAGAAGACACTGGAACTATAAATACAATCAACTCATCCACTTGAACAATTTACCTTTGATGAGCTAATAGGTATGGAGATAAATCAAGATAGAGAACTCTAGTTAGGAAGGGTGAATGCACATTTAGAGAAGCTTTTGAAAAGAGCCAAAAAATATAACAAACTCTATAGGCATATGGCCAATCATTATTGTACCAAGAATAAAATTTCATAGATCAGGCTTAAACAAGTGAAAAAGAAGCTGAAAGAAACTCAAAGGAAGCTAAAGGAGAATAATGGTTTAGATTTGCTGGCTAAAGGTTGATTGGCTATTTATCACATCATCCATAAGTGCCACAATTTTTTTTTGGAGAATTTCTTAGAAATTTTGGTATTTTTAGTGATTTTTACACTAAACTGGAAATTGAGCCTTCACAAATGTGTAGCACAAAGTTGTTATGATTTTTACTAGGGCATCCCAATGATGAATGGCTTACATGGTTGGATTCATTTTGATGAGTACATCACAGATCAGGAACCATTGCTGCATGAAAAGCTCTATTTTAGAAGAAAAATTCAAAAAAACACCAATTTTCCATGTTTCTACCAGTATTTTTGACAGTCTGTTACACATCTGGAGTAACCTTGGGAGAATCAACTTTTGGAGGCCTTCCCATGAGTCATTTTTCAAAATTAAAGATGTTCTGGAAATTAGACACACATGGATAGTTGAATTATCTTTAAGATTTGGATTTGGAGTCCTCAAATTCCCTCAAAGTCAGCTGCAAAAAAGTGTTACGCATATGTAAAAGTTTGTTACACATCTGCGTAGGATTCCCCAGGACACTTTTCAAGCCCAAAAAATGTCATAATTTCAAGGTTTTGCTTTCTTTTGAGCTAGAATTGGAGTAATTGAGCTTGTTTTTACCTATTATCATGAGGGAACATGCAATTTAATGTGGGGGACAAACACTCTTATTCTATAGCTAAATTTTAGGGAATGGTTTCTAACCTCCCTAAATTCTAGGAAGTAACTCATCTCATGTATTTATGATGCATTGTGGATGAGATTTAGGCCCTATAAGGTGTCTTTATGCATATTTTCTATAATTATACCCACTTTAGTCTTTTGTGGGGTTGTATAGTTGGGTTGGGTAGTTAATTTTTACAATGGACCTATTGTACAAGCCTTTTGGAATGAAATCAAATACAATGTTGTAGATATTGTGTTGAGAATCCCCTGGTATGAATTGGAGCATTCGTTATTTCTATGTATGTTTATCTTATCATGTTGAATTATATTCTTTCCTCTTTCATATAAATTCTTCTATGTGTTTATCTTGTCATTTTAAAAGCATAAAACATGCCTTTTTCAAGCTCTATTTTAACAAGATTTACATTATGTGTTTGTTTTCTTCTAAATGAATGAATTCACTTCAATGCTCATTCAGAATTTCTATCATCATCCTATATACAATGAAAAAATAAGCATACTTTCAAGCTACCTACTTGGCCTCATCCATATTCTCTGCAATTTGACCATGAAATTTGACTGAAAACTTGAGACTTAGTCTCCTTACTGTCATTCCTATCCAATACAAAAACACCAAAAAAAACCTATTTATTGAGCTTATATACCTATCCTAATGTAATTAAATATTTAGTCATTTAATTGACTGCTAAGTGACACTGAGAGAGCCCTCTCTAGTCCTGGTAGGACTAGCTACCTAACCTAAAGGTTGGTATGTGGTTACCTTCCTTCAATCCCACTCTCAACCTTGGGAAGTTGGGGGGAGTGATAATAGGTTATTCTAAAATTTATTACTCGTGAAGGAATATTCGAAAATATGTTTTTATATCACACACGTTTGATGATGCATTTCCTTGAATGAAATTAAATTATTTTTCCCTTTTTCTCACTCCATATTTTAAATAAAATGACTGGTAATACTTAGAGAAAGATACAATTCATCGATAATACCATATATTGTCATGGATTGATACAAATTATGATTGAAGCCCACCTAAAAAATATAGGAGATGATTTGAAAAGTTTGTTAGTTAGAAACCATTTCAAGGAGTTAAAACATGAAGAACCCAAATGCAAAACAAAAAAAAGTAGAAGAAGGTTATATACAAACCCTAATGATGACCTACATCCACAACAAGAGAAAATCTCATAAGTTTAAACTCCTCTTGCGGATGTATTATAAAATATAAAAAATAAGAATTCTAGAAGAAAGAAAGACGATGATAAAGAAGAAAGAACATCTAAAAGGAAAACACAAGAAACAGAGGAAGAGAGGACAGAGGAAGGGAAAATTCAAAAGAAAATTTCTATTACTAAGTTATATTCTAAGACCTCATCCACCGTAAGAAGGAGTTCAAGAATCATTAAAACACTGAAGGAACCATCTCAAAAATTCACAGAATTTTTCAATATGGAGAAATAAGAAGAGCCAAGGGATCCATCATCAATAATTTTGTCACCAATTTCTAGTCTAGCAAGAAGAACACCCGAAATTGACCCAGTCCAATAGAAAATATATGATTATATAGAACCTTTGGAGAAGAAATCTGCATGAAAGCTACTACATCCTCTTCAAACCAGGAAAAAGAAATTCATTATGATATTCCACAAGAACCTCTAATTGTAAATACCCTAAAGCAAGAGATTTATGAATTGGAGACATTAAACATGCACTTAAAATAAGAGAATGAAACATTGAAAGTACAAAATTAGATACAAAGAACCAATAATGACAAAATTCTTCTACATCTGGGTCTATTGTATGAAAAGAATAGGAAGTTGAAAGCAAAGAACAAATCCCTTAAGAGAAAATTCACAAGCCTAAAGTATAAAATTTTGATGAAGAAACTAAGGATGGAAGTCACCAAGAAGGAAGAAACAAGGACAAATATAGATGTTTTGGCTAAAGTATATGAAGAGGTTCGAATAGGAAGGTTTCATCAATTTTGAATTTTTTCACGAGGACATGCAATGGCCTCCACGTGGGGGAATGTTGAACCCACAATTGCTTCTTTTTGACACCCATTTTCCCTCCATCTCCTTCCTTTTGATCTTCATAATGTCACATTGGGAATCAAATTACAATACTTATGATATGTCAGGCATAAAATTGTCTTTTATTTCATAAAATGATAATGTTATTTGTTATTTAGTTTAAAATTTACTTCAACTACCAAATTGCCGTGATCACACAACTAACACAAGATTCTGCAGCTAAGTTCATGGTCTGATAGGTTTCAAGTTTCCAGTTGGAGAAAAAAACACGTGTAGGTGGAAATTATTGAGAAAAATGATTTCCTCCTACTCTCTTGATCCAAATCTATGAAAACAACATCCTGGCAAAGTGGTCAAAGGTGAATTCAACCTCCATAGTCAACGAATCAGGCGAGCGAGAGCCGCATTTTATGCCTCATGATTTGCTGGGATGTTAGAAAATCATGATATAATCATCAAATGTTATATTTAAGAAATAAAATTAGTTTCTATTGATATATATTAGGTGTATAACTCTGAACAATTAAATGCACAAGGGATTTATAAATATGCTTCTCGACAGGGATTAAAGCAGACTGAATTGATATGATATCGATACTCTGTTTTATATAAGTGCAATTTAATTTTCTCATTGATTATTAAAATGTGTGGTTAATGTCTTGGTTGAAAGAATCATAGCGTTACAATTTTTTTTTATTTGTTAACAATTATTATTTTAGTTCGTATTTTCCTGTAGATTATCGTCAATTAAATTGAGTATTTGTGTTTTGATTTCTTTTAGATTTGAGTTTGAAATCATTTTTCTAATAATTTTTATTGGCCAAATATTTCAGATGCACATGAACATAATAGAGTTTAACACTGTAATTATATGGATGGGATTTTCCTTTGCATAGTTGGTCTTCCTTTTTGAAGCAAATTCATTTAAAAGTGTGAAGTGTGATTCCTATTTAAGCAGGTGTGATTTCTGTTTAAAAAAGTGTATGATTTCCATTTAGGCAAGTGTGATATTATATAACCAAGAGTGATTTCCATTTGAGCAAGTGTGATTTCCATTTATGTAAGTGTGTGATTTTATAAGCAAGAGTGATTTTTATTTAAAGCAAGTGAATAAGTGATCTTATTTCAAGCAAAGTGTGAGTGTGAAGTTTTCTCTCAAGAAGAGTGTGATCATTATTTTTAAAGTTAATTTCATTTTGTATGAGTGATTAATTTACTTACATATATTTAAAGAAACATGTGAATTTTGATAACTCAATTTAACCTAGAAATTGTGTGAGTGACAAAGACTCCTACCACATGCAGTGCACATACATTTCATCAATTTACTAGCCCTTGTTGATAATTCATGTAAGTAATTTATCATCAATTAAATTACCAAACACTTGACATGCTGGTAAGAGTGTAGGGATTCCCCTATGAATGGGACACTTCAAGTAACATGGGAATTAGAGGCGAGAAAGGTGAGTGGTCGATGGCCACAATCCCCCCTTTATGAGGAAAGGCGATCATATGGAAGTAAGTAAAAAATACCGCAACTATGGTGCAAACCCACGTGCGACCTAGTAGAAGATTATAATCAAGAGGTCCGTCGATAGCTTATAATTCTATAGATATATTATTTCCCCCTAATTCCACTTGTAAGGAATTCAAAATACCACAAGGCTTGTATGTTGTTCCATAAAAAGCTTTCAATTAATGGACGACTAAATTAGTTGAGGAGAACAAATTTCCTTCTAGCAAGACATAGACATGATGCGGGTCAAGGCTCCCTCGTTCACAATAGAGTGATGAATTATTTTACTGTAGACGTCAATCAAGATCATCAAGGCCAATTGAGCTGAAATTCGAGGGGAATAGTTCTCATGGTTGGAATATGAAGGATCCACACATGTGATAGCTGAAAGAAAAGACTTTTTATGGGCGGGGAAATTTTTCAACACCTCGAGGGTCAACATAGATGATGGGGACTGAGCCAAGTCCTCAAATACATTATAATTTTGATTAGCCCTGGCACGAGGGTTGAAATAACACATATGAACAATGCCCTTCAGAGGCTTACTGGTTAACCCTGTAGGAATTGAAGGTGGAGGAGGATCGGATGGAGGCGATGCTGAACTGGTAGGTTGATCAATAACCTAATCGTTTGGAAGATTCACATTACCATAGTATTTGTTGAGAGTAGTCACCATAACATTAGATTTATGCTTCATGGAAGAAATAATTAAAACTGAGTTAGAGGAAGATGGGTCCTGTTATCACTCTCCCCAAATTCCTAAGGCTTAGAATAGGATTGGAGAAAGGTAACCACAAACCAAAATTTAGGTCAGGTATCTAGCCCTACTCGGACCAGAGAGGGCTCTCTCTTTTTCACTTTAAACTAAAAAATGAATGGATGAGTATCATAATATTTTAGGCTAGTTATGTAAGCTTAAATGAGTAAAATTTGTTTGATATTTTTAATGCTGGATAGGAAAGTCAGTGAATGGACTGTAAATGAGGTTTTTAGGTCTAAACTTCGAGATTAACATAGAGAGAGTGTGCGAGGAAATATAGGTAGTTTGGAAACACATTAATCATTCATTGAGTATAGGATGAAAATGGAGTAGAGTTTTAATGAGCACCGAGGTGAATTCATTCAATTTAAGAAGCAAATAAACATAATATGCCGAATCTTGTCTTAAAAAGAGCATGCATAACATGAATTATGTTCTCAAAATTAAAATATAGACATATATGAAGAAGTAGACATAGAATTAAGAATAATATAATAAGCAAACATGAGAAACACGGATGTTCCAAAGCAGACCACAAGTATCTCACAATATTTCCTGCAAATCTATCTCTGATTTCATTCCACAAACTGGTTACAAGAGCTCCACTGCAAAATATGAGACTATACAACCCATATAAAGAAAAAAGAGAGTATAATTATAGAAAATAAATACCATGACACCTCATCATGTCTAAATCCCATCCAAAATGGATCATAAATGCAAAATATGAGTCATTTCCTAGTTTCTAGGGAGGTTAGAAACCATTCCTTGAAATTAAGATACAAACTATGAGTGATTGTCCCTTATATTAATTACAAATTCCATCATAATAGGAAGAAAAAACCAACCCAATAACTATAATGATAACTCATAGCCTCGAATTTTTAACCATTTCTGAGCTTGACAAGTGTCCTGAGGGAATCCAACACTGATTTGTGACAATTTTGACTAAAATTTTTAAAAACAATTTGTAGAAGCATAACATAACTTTGGAGGCATGTTTGAGGCACTTTGATAAGTAAAAATTCATTTTTGAAAACCGATAAACTATCCCTGTGTGTCTATTTTCCAGAACATCTTGAATCTTTCAAAATGGACCACAGGAAGTCCTTCAAAAATCCATTCTCCTAGAGTTACTCAAAAGCGTAACAGACGGTTTGAAAAGGAGGCAGAAATATGAAAAATAGTTGGTTTTTGAGCTTTTTATCCCAAATTGTAGATTTTCATGCTAGGAGGGTTACTGATCTATGATGTAATAATAAAAATACATCCATCCATGTAAATAAATCACCATTTGGATGACAACAAAACAAAAAGTCATAAGTGTCTGTTACCCTTCTGCAATGAGAAATTTCCAGAATTCTGCCCAAAATCATGTAAAATACCCAAATTTCTCCAAATATTTCAAAATTGGTTCTTTGAAACCTGAAAGAGTTAGGATACACAAATAATGAAGCTGCAACCAATAAATCCAAGCTATACTTCTCCTTGAGCTTCATTTGCGCTGCTTTAAGCCTCTCTTTCACTTGTTTCAGCCTTATTTGAGAAATGGTATCCCTTGTGCGATAATGACTTGTCATGTGACTTTGAAAATTGTTATTCATTTTATCCTTCTTCAATATCTTCTCCAGATGTTCATTAACTCTTGATAACCAAAGCTCTCTATTCTCATTGATCTCCATGGCAATGAGCTCATCAAATGCCAACTCTTCAGATTGATGAATTGGCTGTCTTTCTTGCTCAAGTGCCATTTTGAGGCCTCTTGTTCTTGGTATTTTGGTGTGTGTTTCAGCCTCCATCTCCTGTATTTGGTAAAAAAAAACAATCCTCTTGCCCTTTCCTATGTTTTCCTCCATGTCTGATCTATACTTGCTTTGTAGGAGCTGAATCACTTTCAATTGAAAATTTTCCTGCTCAAGAAGATAATTCAAGATTTGGCAATGGAGAAGGCTTCTTTCAATTTTGCAATCTTTTCATATTTCTCTTTGATGATGTATTCTACTGATCTGACCTCCTTATTCTTTGATATCTAAAGCTCCAATGATACTGACTCATCATGCTGATGCAAGAGAGGGTGCTCCTATATCTGACATTGTTCATCATGGGTGCCAAGTGTAAGAAAAATCCTACTAGACTTAGGCAAAAACATTTGTCTCTTCCCTTTTACATATGTGTGAGAAAATACCACAATTATAGGGACATCTGAAAGCTAAATAGGCATGCTAGAAGAGCCAATCTCCATTGGTCGTGTTGATGATGTAATAGGCAAGACAGAAAGCGTTGCTGAAAATATTTCCAAGAAGTCTTCCCAGGTCATGTTTATGGAGGAAAAGTGATGTAACACAATAATTTTGATTAATACATGATGAAAGAGGCTATTATGGTTATCTTCCCTTCTACTTTGAACTTTCTCAACCATTTTGATCAAACCCTTGTATAAATAATGAGGAAAATCAAGTGTTTTGACTGAGGTGAAATGCATCAAAAGGCTGATGTGTGACCTATATAGCTTGGAGAATCTCCCTTCACATGTGAAGTACTTCATTATGAACATCATGAGAGGAGAATACTTGTTTCTGATATTTCTGAAAGGAAAAATAAATTATGGATCTTCTCTAACATGAGGCTTGAGGAACTTCTTGGAATTTTCAATGTCTAGGTC
Source organism: Pinus albicaulis (assembly GCA_034641835.2). Taxonomy (NCBI): domain Eukaryota; kingdom Viridiplantae; phylum Streptophyta; class Pinopsida; order Pinales; family Pinaceae; genus Pinus; species Pinus albicaulis. The sequence goes on along the minus strand of CM076584.1, from coordinate 799,325,561 downwards.
CATACCCTTGAACCACTGCTCTCCATGAGAAGGGATACCTGTAGTTGAATAAATTTTGTCAGATGAAAAGCTGATATCCATACCTGCAAGAGTGAACTTTACCATATTGTAGTTGGTTGCAAAAAGGTTGGACAACTGAAGATGATACCCCCTTCCATAAGTCTTTCACAAAATGTCAAACAATGAGTTCTTTGAAAACATATTCTGGCCAATGGTGACACATTGATCTTGAGCATGGTGAATGGCTCAAGCCTGAGGTTGCGCCCTCCTTTGAAACTCTTCTTGTCACTTTCCATGGTGATTTTCACTGAATGATGAAAACCCTGGGGTGTCAAATTCAATGAGTGAATGAGAATGAAAATTTGGAAAAACAGGGGGTAGGAATGTGTGAGTTTGGTGGATGAAATGGAGGGGCTTGAAGCTGAGAAAAATTATGGAAAACTATGAATAGGTAGTGTTGTGTGTAAAATTCAATTTGAAGGTGGAATGGGAGAAAATTTATGAGTGTAAGGTGTCAAAATGTCTAAAACACATGAAATTCCCAATTTTTATTGTGAGAATAGCCTGTGCAACAGTAGGCTAAGTTTGTGAGGTGAAATAGGGGTGATGGGGTTGATTAAAAATTATGATAAAAATTTAGTGATTAGGATGGTGTTTTTTATTCACAATGAATTTGGAATGAAGGAAAATGGAGGATTTTAGGATGATGAAAACTCCAAAACACAGTCATTTCCCAATTTTGACTGTGGGAAAAAACTAGTGAAGGAGTGTTTTTGAAATTTAGGGGTCATGGAGCCCAATTTTTTTTTATTATAAAATTTCAGTGGGTAGGCTGATACCTTAGCTCTCCAATGAAGGTGGAATGATGAAAAATTAATGATTTTAGGTCATTCAAACCCTAAAAAACCATCACCTAAATTTTGACAATTTTGACTATGACTGTGTTAAAATGATTAAAATTTAGGGTTTTAATGGTTTCATTTTGATGTCATGGATGATTTGTGGGAATAGGTATATGTAGATGGGCATGGGGGATGTAGGTTTATGGTTTTGTGATAGGTTAGGGTTTATTTCAATGGTAGATTAGGGTTTTTAAAAATAAAAAAAAGAAATATGTGGATAGTGAGGATATGGAGAAGACAAAAATGATATATAAAAACCATGAAAATATTTCCAAAACAAGCAAAGGATGGTTTCTTACCTTGTGAAGTAGCTAAAGAAATGAATGGAGGTAAGAATCCTTTGAAGTTTGTAGGGTTTCGGGTTTCAACAACATCAGAGGCTACCTCCAAGAGGTAACCCTATGCTTTGAAAAATATCAGAAGCGTAACAATTATTTTTTGCTCTCACACAGAAGCATAACACTGCATTTTGTAAATGTCATAGGAGTGTAATAAGGGATTTTTCACTCACAGGTAGGAGCGTAACAACGCGTTTCTTACCACGAAGAAGCATAACAACTACTAATGCGTTTCTTGAAACACACACATGCGCATAAAAAAGGGTTTCTCACCTCACTTTGAATCGTAACAATGAGATTTTTCTCACCCACAAGAGCATAACAATGAACTCGATTATGAGAAAACAAGCTTCAGAAGGGTAACAAAGGAATTTTTAATGCTTGGATTTGGAGTTTAAAATAGTGAAGGGTTACTCTCTTATATGTGGAAAGGGTAACAATGAATAAACGTGAAGTTCACTCACCCTTTATAAACATTAATGACTCTTACCTTTTCATATGACATTTACCATGAATTTTTAACCATTTTTCACTTTGAAAAAAACATGTTGCCCTTCAATTGAGATGAGAAGGTATATTGAACTCCTTTAAAGCTCTAACATTGTAGGTGTTTTTGTGACGTTTGAAGTGACTTGATGGGTATTTTGAATGAATAATGAGGACACAATTTTCCCTTTTTATGAGACAAAACTTCTCTTTTCATGAAATAATGAGACTTCTTTTAAACACCTTTGAACTTTCACATTAGACATGAACTTTAAAACAAGATGAGGTGTGTCTAAAAACCCGAGGATGACTTTTTTGGCATTTAGCTGGAACAATAGGTCAGGTTGACCTCTTTAAAAGCTATGACAATCAAGATGACTTTTTAGACCTTAAATGAAATAGTGAGACAAAATTTCTATATTTCATGAAGCAATGAGACAAATATGAGATATTTTAAAACCTTTTTGGAACTTGATCCATATGAAACAACAAAGATGGATTTATTTTAACTTCATAAACATGCTTTCTCCTTCACTAGGGCTTTATGGATGAAGTGGAGGGCCACTGCCTTATTTTTAGTGAAAATTTGAAGGTTTATTAAAGGCATAAATGAACCTAGAATTTGACCTATATGAGATGGAGTGACCTAACCCTATACCTCTTGAATGATGATGATGGAGATGGTGGCCTTGAAAATAATGATGGCGATGACCTTGACAATGGTGGTGATGAATGAAATGAAGGATCAACATACACGATTTAGACCTCTTCAATGACCAAAATTATTTTTTGAGAACATGTTCGAAAAAGTAAAATTTTGACTTATGAATTAATGAAAAACTATTGAAAGAGTCATTTCATCATATATTTGAGACTTTTACGATTGGTATTTTGTATAGAAAAAATTTCCGGATAAATCACAACCATTGTTGATAGATTCGACGTTTCGAACCAGTCCACCATGGTTCATCTTTAGGAAAATATTCATGATCGCTGACATACCTGGGTTAACATTAGGTCCAGCTGGGGATGAAAACTCTTTCATGAGGTGTCAAGAAAATCATAGATCAGGTAGCCTTACCATTGGGTAATGGAGTCAAACTGGACTTTGAAAAAATTTGAAAGATTATGGTTTTCAAGCTTCTGTGGTTATTGTTTAATGAAGAGATCTACGGATTATCCACAGTGTGATCAAACAATGTTCGAAGTTTCGAACACCAACGGGGATCCATCTTTAGGATAAGATGATGAATCCCCGATGGGATTCGAAACGTCAACCATTTTTTGATCAAATTGTGGATAATCCAAAGATCTCTTCATTATACTTTGACAAACTGGAATTGATGAACTAATACTGGAACTAACTTTGACTAGAAAAAAATGACTTGACTCTGAATTGAAAAATGACTGAACTCGGGCTTCAAAATTCTGCAACAAATTATTTATTTGCTGGGACATCAAATTTAAAATGATATGTACAATGACAATGAATTTCTTCTTCAATGTTCAAGTTATATAGTGTTTGAGGAACCTACCATTAATTGGTCCTCCCAACACTTCTTGCCCTTCAAGATCCTCTAGTAGAAATGCTTTGTTTCCTCTGAATGTAGTGATCTTGTAAGGTCCTTTCCATAGATTATCAAAATTCCCATGCTTACTCTTGTCTTCATTCTAGACATCCCAGTGAAGAACAACATCCCCAAGATTGAAATAATCTGCTTTGGTATTCCTATCAAAAATATTTTTGATTTTCTCATGAAGCTTTGAAGTATTGCTAAAAACTTAGTCTCTTGACTGCTGTAGATGGATCATTTGGCTGATTATTCATTGAATTTCATTAGGCTCACTGTTGATCTCTTGCAGAATTTTCATCACCGGTACAGCTAGAGAAGAAGGGAACATCGTGTCAACACCATACATGAGATGGAAAGGTGACATGCTGATCAATATCTTCATGCTAACTCTATCAGCCCACAGAGCATTGGTGAGATTTTTGTGCCAATTTCTCTTGTTTTCTTGCAGCATCTTCTTTATTATGTTAACCAAATATTTATTTGATGATTCAACAAGCCTGTTTCCCTGAGGATAATATGTTGTTGAATGACCAATCCTAATGTGATACTTGTCGCAAAAGTCAATCATATTATTAGATTTTAAGGAAGTTGCATTGTGAGCGATGATCTTGTGTGGACAGCCAAAACGAGACATAATATTATTTTCAAGAAACTGAATGATAAAAGTATCGGTAGCTTGCCTCGTGGGGATGGATTCAATCCATTTGGTGAAATAATCTGTGGTAGTGAGTATCCATTTTTGTTGAGTTGATGATGGAGGATGAATCTCTCCAATGAAGTCAAGTCCCCACTGTTGGAATGGCGCTTGCACTTCAATTGGTTTTAGAGGTAAAGGCAAGAGCTTCCTCTTTCCCTGAAATATTTGACATTCATGATAGCTCATGACTGTTTTGTAAACATCAAAAAATAAGCTTGGCCAATAGAAGCCCACCCTCAAGATATTATTAGCTATGGTATTCCAATAAATATAACCATCACAATCACCTTTATGAAAATATGTCATGACTTTTCCAACTTCTCCTTCAACCAAATAATTTAGCAATACTCCACCCGGATCTTTCCAATTTAAGACACCATTAAGATTGAAATACTTAAGAGCTTTTAATTTCAAATATCCAGCCTTAATACTTGGTAGGCCAGGAGGAGGATTCAAGTGTTGCAAAACATGTACTATATCAACACACCAAGGCGACAGAGAGAAAATTTCAGCTACCTCAGGTAATGTTTCAGGATCTTGTTCTTCAGATAATGCAAAAATTAAATTGATGTCCAAGGCATAAAGATTAGAATCTGCCGTGAGCTTTTCCAGGCCCTGTCCTTTGATCATATTTGTGATCTTGATCTCCAATTCATATTCTAACATGGAAGCGATCCATTTATCTCTACGACCTTTATGATCATTTTGTGTAAGCACATATTTGACAGAAACATTTGGAACATATGAAATAACATGATAATGTAGAATGTAGACCCATAAATCCTTCAATTCTTTGACAAACACCAAGGCATTTTTCTCAATGATGTTATACTCAAGGTTACATTTCTTATGGTTCTACTAAAGAAGGCGACGGGATGCTCCATATTGTGATTTTTCTTTTGCATGAGGACAACAACAAGAGTATGCTCCAGAGCGAATGAAAAAATGATAAAATCAAGTGTATAATATGGACTAATAAGGATAGGAGAGTGAGATAGAGACAATTTAACTTGATTGAATGATTTCTTCACCTCTTTAGACCATTTTATTTCACTATCTTTCTTAAGCATGTCAATAATTTGCCTTAAATGTTCAACAACATTGGGAACAAACTTTCTCAAAAAATTGATTTTTCCATTGAATGACTGAATTTCCTTTTTTCTCCTGGGATAGTTCAAGGTCCAAATTGATTCAATTCTTGAAGTATCTATCATAATTCCGTCTTTTGATATGATATAGCCCAACAAATTACCTTCCTCCATAGCGAAAGTAATCTTCTTTGGATTCAATGATATGCAAAACTTTCTACATCTATGAAAAACTATTTTTAAGTGCTGCAAGTGTTGCTCATCTGTATTGAAAAAAACAGTGATATCATCAAGCTAAATGACCAAAAAATACATCATTTTCATTGGTGAAATAAATTTCCGTTGTTCGCTGAAAAGTAGCCCCTGCATTCTTCTATACGAAAGGCATTTTTGCATACATGAAGGTACCCCAAGGTGTTGTGAAAGCTGCCTTTTCTTTATCATCTAAATGAACAAGGATCTAATTATAACTGGAGTATCCATCCAACAATGAAATTAGATAAGATCTAACCACCCTTTGCAGAATATGGTCCATATTCGGTAGTGGGTAATTGTCCTTCAATGACACTTTTTTCATATTTCTGAAATCAATGCACAAGCGAATATCTCCTATCTTATTCCTTAATGGCACTAGATTAGAAATCCAATTTGAAAAGAGAAGAGGCACAATGATACTAGTAGTGAATAATATATTTACCTCCTTTTGGATAGAGGGAAACAAGTTGGGATTCATTCTTCTTAGCTTATAAAATAAAGGTTTATGATCCGGCTTCAAGGGAATGGTATGCTGAATTATGCTCTTATCATAAAATTTCAGATCAAAATATTCCCAATAAAATACATCAGAAAATTGACACATAAGCGTTGCATATTTACCTTTCATTTATTCACTCAAAGATTTCATTTTTGGCTTTTTCGGAGTGCCAAGGTTGAGATCTTCCACTCCTACTTCTGTCGGTAACATGGTCGGTTTTCTTGCAACATAATATTGATCAAAAATCTCTTCCAAAGATACCAAACCTCATGTAATGGAGTTATCTTTCAACTGAAGCACTTGCATCTCTGCTGCATGGATTTCTTGGTCATTTTCATAGCACTAGTTGTCCATTTGAAAATTTACAAACTCTTCTTCTGTTTGCAAGAAGTTGTTGATCTATTTATTATCTTGAAAGACTTGCCAATACTGAAACTTATCTGGGATAGCAGGGCGGTGTTTTACATTTATCTCATACTTCTTATTAGGATACAATGGAATTTTGAACATGCCAGCCGAAGTGGCTAGAGAATCAACAATAACACTGCTGTCTCTTGGAATCAATGATAAAGTGTACTCAGAAAATGTCTTGAGGATGTCTAGCATTGCATTTCCATAATCTCGCATCCTTAGATGCTTGGCCTGGTATTCTCTTTTGACTTGCCATATACATAAATCTTCTTTGCACCCAGCTTCTTGAGAATTTTCATACCAGCTATCAAAGCCTCATACTCAGCTTCATTGTTTGAAAATTTGAAATCTACCTTTTAGGAGGAAATTTGAATATTGGGAGGAATTTTTAATGACTGATTTAAATGACCATGAATCCACACTCCAATACCAGCCCCTTCTTTTCCCAAAGCTCCATCGAAGTCCATAGTCCACAAACTACTTTCTTCATCTAGAAACTGCAAATCAGATGGCTGAAATTTGCTTGTTGTTTGAGAGACCTCTGCTGTACCAAAAAATACTGATTCTTCCACTATTTCATTAATTTTTTGAGGTGATACACTCAGCGCCAAACTATTTGGAACTTTTTTTACAAATTTCTGTGTTTTCCAATTCTAAAACAGAATTTGAAAATTCAATTTTTTTTTTGCATTTTCTTCAATCAAAACTTTGGAAGATGATGAGAATTCATCATTAAAAAAGTTAAAGGACTCTAAATTTGTATGAAAAATATGTATAAGATGGTTATTTGGCTTTTCTCGGCTGCTGATCATGTAGTTCATCTTATTTTCCCAATAAAGTTTTCTAAGTTGTCTAAAGATGGGAATGGTAACATAAGAAAAATAAAGATGTAAGGTACCTCTAAGTTTCATTCCCCATGACTGAGAAAGTAGCAGTCCATATCTGGGTGAGATATCGGCCACAAAAACATCCATAAGGACATTCTTGGCTGGGATTTTCTCTAATGACACCATTAGGTCCTTGATGAGGCTAAGACATTTCACCCTCCCTGAATCAAATGAGTAAAGGTCATGATAAGGTCTTGTGATGTCCAGTCATAATTTTTCCATAATGGCCTTGGGCATGAGGTTGTGAGAGGCTCTAGAATCAAGCATGGCATTATGAAGAATGAATTCATGGATTTTGAGGTTTAGGTAAAATGGAGGGACTTCACTATCTTCTAAATCACCATCAACAACATGACGAAAAAGAAGCTTAGGGTGATCATCACTCACATTCACCATATAAGACATTTGATAAAATATAATAAACTTAGAAACTTGAACTTTGTACTGATAATTTTTAACTATTTCAGTTAAAGGAATGGAGACGTTCAACTTGGAAATTTCATTTTCAAGAGAAAAAAGAGAAAAATGTTCTTCTACCTCTTTCAATGGTGCATATTTATTCTCGGGCTGATCTTTGTGTGAAGGCTCTTTATTTTGTCCCCCTTCTTGGACTTATTTATCTTTCCTTTGACCACTAGTGGAGGATTCATTAGCTTTTGTAAAATTAGGAACAATAGGTCCCTTGTCTTTACTCTGATTTGGAGCAACCACTTATTTTTGATGAGTATAAGTTTTGGAGTTTTGTTTTTTTTGATTGGAGATTAAAGGAACATTCCTACTCCTCAAACCATACTACCTTTGAAATTGAGTAAGATAATTCTGATATCCCCACTGATAACCTTCCGTGCGCACTGATAATATGTCATCATTTGACAAGACAAATTGCTGATCATCCGGTGCACAAATTTCTGCAGAAAATTGATCTTCTTCAGTGATGAAAATAGGCTGCTGATTTTCCTCAAATAAATAGTTCTCGCCAAAAATTTCTTCCTCATCATCTTCATCACGGCCTTCATTATAATTCTACTAAAATGGAGTGTGAACTTGCTTCTGATTTTGTAGATCCTGACCCCTCTGTTCCCTTTGCTTGATCCTGTATTGAGGTTGTTGATTTTGACCCTTGAAATTGGGATTTCTAATGGAGGGTTCAACTTGTCGATCAAAGATGGAAATTTTATCCATCATCTTCTCCATGGTCTTGATCAAGGTATCTAATTTTCCTTCTGATGAAGTGGACGTTTCTTCTTGGATAGTGAATCTTTTTTCTGTATTGATTTTAGACTTCTTGATGATCAAATTGGCTTCCATGCTCCCTGTGTTTCTCTACATTTATTCAAGATTTGATGGGTTTATTTCCCTCAACTGATAATCCATGTTGGGATCGAAAACATCAAGATTATGAAGTAAAAAAAGGCTTGGAGGAGGCTTAATATTCTTTGGAATTGAATAATATATTTTGTTGAATCTAGTTGTAAAGTCTTGAAAATACTCGTTGGGATTCCTTTTCAAGGCATTATACTAAGCTAAAATATGTAATGGATTTTTCTTCTCTTCCCATTTCAGCATAAACAAATCAATTAAATGCTGTGAGGTACCTTCTGAACCAGCTGTGAGTGAGAGAAACCATTTCTTTACCTCTCCGGAGAAACTCTGTGCAATGATGCACATCTTGGCATCGTCATTGTTGATCTCTTCAAGGTCAACGAAGTCAATTAATATGGAAAAATGATGATAAGCTATAACCTCTGATGCTCCATCGAAAAGAGGAAGCCTATGACCATAGTTCTGAGGTAGTGGAGTGAGCTGCAACGGTAATATCAACGGAGAAAATCTGACAATGACTAGTGGAGGAGGTGGCAGAGGTGCTGATTAAGTAAAAACTTGCAGAGGTAATGATGGAGTGAAAGGAGGGATTAATGATGTAGTTTTATGAGAAGGTGAAATCAAAGGTGTAGAAAAAGTCTGTTGCTGATATTGAAAATAAGCCTTTTCTGAAGTTTCTTGAAAATTGTCTACCAAGCCTTTAAGTTTATGAAAATTAGACCAGACTTCACTATCAACTTCAAAATAAAAAGATTCAGAAAATGGTGCAAAGGAATCGAAATCAAAAGGATAAAAGGTGGATTCAGAGAGAATAGTACCAGACTTAGTTATAAAAAAATATTTTTCAGATTCTGAACTATAGACCAAATATTCTAGAACAAATCTCGTAGGCAGAGAATTTGATTTGACCAATGGAGGAACAACTCTTCCAAGCTTCCGAGACTTGGTTTTATGTTTTATAAAATGAATCTTAGGGGCATGCACAAGTGGTGAGGGATTTTCATCTGGATTTGACTTGATATGTCTTTTAGGAGCCAACTTAAGATAAAAAATTTAGAATTTGGCTCAGATTTTTGAATTCAGCCTATTTTGAATGCTAGAGCTTATCACATACAAGTCTAGCTCTCAGAGGATTACAGAAATAGTCCCAGGGAATGTTTAGCAATCACTCCCAAGCAACGATGCCAATAATGTTATCACCCTCCCCAACTTTCTAACGCTGGCAGTAGGATTGGAGAAAGTTAACCACAAACCAAACTTTAGGTCATATAGCTAGCCCTACCCGGACCAAAGAGGGCTCTCTCTTTGTCACTTTAAATATTCAAATGAATGGATGAGTATCATAAGATTTTATGCTAGATATTTAAGCTTAAATGAGTGAATTTTTTTTGATATTTGAATGCTGGATAGGAAAGTCAGTGAATGGACTGTAAATGAGGTTTTTAGGTCTGAACTTCGAGGTTAAGATACATAGAGTGTGTGAGGAAATATAGGTAGTTTTGAAACATATTAATCAATCATTGAGTATATGATGAAGACGGAGTAGAGTTTTAATGAGCACTGAGGTGAATTCATTCAATTTAAGAAGAAAATAAACATAATATGGTGAATCTTGTCTAAAATAGAGCATGCATCACATGAATTCTTGCTCTCAAAATTACAATATAGACATATATGAAGAATCAGACATGGAATTAAGCATAATATAATAATACAAAACAAGAAACATAGATGTTCCAAAGCATAACACAAGTATATGACAACATTTCCTACAAATCTATCTCTGATTTCATTCCACAAACTGGTTACAAGAGCTCCACTGCAAAATGTGATACTATCCAACCAAACCAAAGACAAAATAGAGTATACTTATAGAAAATATAGACCATGACACCACAGCAGGTTGAAATCCCATCCAAAATGGATCATAAATGCAAAATATGAGTCATTTCCTAGTTTCTAGGGAGGTTAGAAACCATTCCTTGAAATTTAGCTATAAACTAGGAGTGATTCTCCCTTAAATTAATTAAAAATTCCATCATAATAGGAAGAAAAAACCAACCTAATAACTATATTAAAAACTCATATCCTCGAATTTGTGACCATTTCTGAGCTTGACAAGTGTCTTGAGAGAATCCAATGCTGATCTGTGACAATTCTGACTGAACATTTTAAGAACAATTTGTAGAAGCGTAATAGAACTTTGGAGGAACTCTGAGAAGTCCAAATTCCATTTTAAAAAATTGGTCAACTAGCCCCGTGTGTCTAGTTTCCAGAACATCTTGAATTTTTCAAAATGGACCACGTGAAGGCATTCAAAAATCCATTCTCCCGGAGTTACTCAAAAGCGTAACAAAGGGTCCAAAAAGGAGGCAGAAACATGAAAAATAGGTGGTTTTTGAGCTTTTTCTCCCAAATTGTAGCTTTTCATGCTAGGAGGGTTACTGATATATGATGTACTAATCATAATACATCCATCCCTGTAAAAAAATCACAATTTGGATGCCTCCAAAACAAAAATTCACAAGTGTCCGTTACCCTTATGCAATGAGAAATTTCCAAAATTCTACCCAAAATCATGTAAAATACAAAAATTGCTCTAAAGATTTCAAAATTTTTTCTTTGAAACCTGAAAGAGATAGGATACACAAATAATGAAGCTGCAGCCAATAAATCCAAGCTATACTTCTCCTTGAGCTTCATTTGCGCCTCTTTAAGCCTCTCTTTCACTTGTTTCAGCCTTATTTGAGAAATGGTATCCCTATTGCGATAATGAGTTGTCATGTGCCTTTGCAGCTTGTTATTCATTTTATACTTCTTCAATAGCTTCTCCATATGTTATTTAAATCTTGATAAACAAATCTCTCTATCCTCATTGATCTCCATGGCAATGAGATCATCAAATGTCAACTCTTCAGATTGATGAATTTGTTGTCTTTCTTTCTTCAGTGCCCTTTTGAGGCCTCTTGTTCTTGGTATTTTGGTGTGTGTTTCAGCCTCCATCTCCTATATTTGGTAAAAAAAAAAACAATCCTCTTTCCTTTTCCTATGTTTGCCTCCACGCCTGATTTACACTTGCTTTGTAGGAGATGATTCACTTTCAACTGAAAATTTTCTTGCTCAATGAAAATAATTCGGGATTTGGCAATGGAGAAGGCTTCTTTAAATTCTAAAATATCTTCATCTTTCTCTTTGATGATTTTTTCTACTTATCTGACATCCTCATGATCTGATACATGAAGCTCCAATGGCATTGACTCATCATGTTGATGCAAGGGAGGCTACTCCTCTATTTGACATTGTTCATCATGGGTGCCAAGTGTAAGAAAAATCCTGGTGGACTTATGCACAAAAAATTATCTCTTCCATCTTACATATGTTTGATGAAATCCAAAAACCCTAAGGACATATGAAAACTAAATATGCATGCTAGAAGATCCAATCTCCATTGGTCGTGGTGATGATGTAATAGGCAAGACAGAAAGTGCTGCTGAAAATATTTCTAAGAAGACTTCCCAGGTCATGTTTATGGAGGAAAAGTGATGCAACACAATAAGTTTGATTAAGCCATGATGAAAGAGGCTAGTATGGTGATCTTCACTTCTACTCTGAACTTTCTCAACCATTTTGATCAAACTCCTATATAAATAATGATTCAAATCAAGTGTTTTGATTGAGGTGAAATGCATCAAAAGCCTGATGTGATACCTATATATCTCGAAAAATCCTCCTTCGCATGTGAAGTACTTAATTATGAAAATCATGAGAGGAGCATACTTTTTTCTGAGATTTTTGAAAGGAAAAATAAATTCTGGATCTTCTATAACATGAGGCTTGAGAAACTACTTGTAATTTTCAATGTCTAGGTCCATACCCTTGAACCACTGCTCTCCATGAGAAGGGATACCTGTAGCTGAAGAAATTAGGTCAGACAACAAGCCGATATCCATACCTACAAGAGTGACCTTTCCCATATTGTAGCTCGTTGTGAAAAGGTTGGACAACTGAAGATGATACCCCCCTTCCATAAACCTTTCACAAAATGTCAAACAATGAGTTATTTGAAAACATATTCTGGCCAATGGCGAAGCATTGATCTCGAGAATGGTGAATGGCTAAAGCTTGAGGTGGCGCCCTCCTTTGAAAATCTTATTTTCACTTTCCTTGGTGTTTTTCAGCGGAATTATGAAATCCCTGGGGTGTCAAATTAAATGAGTGAATTAGAATGAAAAATTGGAAAAATAAGGGGTAGGAAGGTGCGAGTTTGGTGGATGAAATGGAGGGCCTTGAAGCTGAGAAAAATTATAGAAAATTTTGAGTAGGTATTTTTGTGTGTCAGATTAAAGTTGAAGGTGTGATGAGATAAAAAATATGAGTGGAAGGTGTCAAAATGTCTAAAAAATAGGAAATTCCCAATTTTACTGTGCGAATAGCTTGTGCAATAGTAGGGAAAATTTTTGAGGTGAAATACGGGTGATGGGATTGAGTAAAAAATATGACAAAAATTCAGTGAATATGATGGTGTTTTGTCTTCACAATGAAGTTGGAATGAAGGCAAATGGAGGAGTTTAGGATGATGAAAACTCCAAAAGACATTAATTTCCCAATTTTGACTGTGGAAAAAAACTAGTGAATGAGTGTTTTTTAAATTTAGGGGTCATGGAGCCCCACAAATTTTTTGATAAAATTTCAGTGGGTAGACTGATACCTTAGCTCTCCAATGAAGGTGGAATGAGGGAAAATGAAAGAGTTTAGGTCATTCAAAACCCTAAATCACAATCACCTTAATTTTGACAATTTTGACTGTGACCGTGTTAAAAAGTTTAAAATTTAGGGTTTTAATGGTTTGATTTGAATGCCATGGATGATGTGTGGGAATATGTATATGTAGATGGGCATGGAGGATGTAGTTTTAGGGTTTTTGTGATAGTTTAGGGTTTATTTCAATGGTAGATTAGGGTTTTTCAATTTTTTTTTTTTAAAGATGAATATGTGGACAGTGAGGATATGGAGAAGACACAACTGATGTATAAAAACCAAGAAATTCTTGCCAAAACAAACAAAGGATGGTTTCTTACCTTGTGAAGTAGCTAGAGAAATGAATGGAGGTCAGAATCCTTTGAAGTTTGTAGGGTTTTGGGCTTCAACAACACTAGAGGTTACCTACAAGAGTGTAACACTATGCTTTGAACAACCTCAGAAGCATAAAAAATATTTTTTTCTCTCACACAAAAGTGTAACACTGCATTTTGTAACTGTCACAGGAGCATAAAAAGGGTTTTTTCACTCACAGGAAGGAGAGTAACAACACGTTTCTCACCACACAGAAACATAACAACTACTAATGTGTTTCTTGCAATACTCACAGGCGCGTAACAAATGGTTTCTCACCCCACTCAGAGGCATGAAAATGAGCTTTTTTTCACCCACATGAGCATAACAATGAACTCAATTAATGAGAAAACAAGCCTCAAAAGGGTAACAAAGGAATTTTTAATGCTTGGATTTGGAGTTTAAAATAGTTAAGGGTTACTCTCTCATATGTGGAAAGGATAACAATGAATAAACATGACATCCAATCAATCTTTATAAATATTAATGACTCTTACCTTTTCATATGACATTTAGAATGACTTTTTAACCTTTTTGCACTTTGAAAACAACATGTTGCCCCTTCAAGTGAGATAAGAAGGAAGATTGAAATCCTTTAAAGCTCTAACAATTTAGGTGTTTTTATTACATTTGAAGTGACTTGATGGTATTTTTGAATGAAAAATGAGGACACAGTTTGCCTTTTTTATGAGACAAAAATTGTCTTTTCATGAAACAATGAGATTGCTTTTAAACACCTTTGAAATTTCACATAGGACATGACCTTTAAAACAAGATGTGGTGTGTCTGAAAACCCAAGGATCAATTTTTTTGCATTTGGGTGAAACAATAGGTCAAGTTGACCTATTTAAAATCTTTGACAGTCAAGATGACTTTTTAGACCTTAAATGAAACAGTGAGACAAAATTTTTATATTTCATGAAACAATGAGACAAAGATGAGATATTTTAAAACCTTTTTGGAACTTGAGCCATATGAAACAAGAGAGATGGATCTATTTGAACTTCATAAACATGATTTATCCTTCACTAGGGTTTTATGGATGAAGTGGAGGGCCAATGCCTTATTTTTAGTGAAAATTTGAAGGTTTATTAAAGGCAGAAATGAACCTAGACTTTGAACATATGAGATGGAGTGACCTAACACTAGACCTCTTGAGTGATGATGATGGAGATGGTGACCTTGAAACTAATGATGGCGACGACCTTGAAAATGGTGGGGATGAATGAAATGAAAGAGAAACATACATGATTTAGACCTCTTCAGTGACCAAAATTATTTTCTGAGAACATGTTCGAAAAAGTAAAAAAAAATTGACCTATGACTTAATGAAAAACTACTAAAAGAGTCATTTGATCACTGACATACCTAGGTTAACAGGTCTTGAGAAACCAAATGGGTCTCTTGATTGGGAAATGGGTCAGTCAACACGATGGGAGAAGTGGAATTTTTCATAAACTGGTTCAATTTTACGTGGTGAGGACAATCACGAGTAAATTTCTCTTTTTTGCAAATAAATCATGGGTAGCAAGGCTTTCATTTCTTATCAGAGCATTTATTTGTTTGTTTATCTTGCGGTTAAGAATCTTTCTTATTTTTCCCTTTCCCTTTCTTATTACTTCCTGTTTGCTGTTGATATTTTCCTTTATCAGATGAAACGAAATTTATCTTTGAATACAAATATGAAAGAGGATTGGTTGAAGAGTTTTGGGCAGAAATGGTGAGAGTAACCCCAGATGGTTTACTAAGTTTCTGCGAACTGGAAGAACCAATGATGCCATCAATAACATGAGATTCTTTACCAGTAGTGGAAGGAAAAATGTTCAAAGGTATCATAGCATATGGTATCTTTTCATAGAGCGTGCCATATTGGGTATAAATGAAGTCCAAATACTGAGCACAAGAAATTGTTTTCTCTTCATTCATGCCTCCACCTTTGGATACATCCTTTATGATAGATGGAAACATGGATTTAGTGAAAAATTACACTAGTAATAGATCTAAAAAAATGTCTTAACCAATTGGTGATGACACTGCTACTCATGAATGTGATTTGAAATGTGAGCGGCTTGATATTGTTTAAAGCTGGTGAGAAGTTCCGTTCCAGTTTCATACCAGATGGGTAGCTGGAAATGCATGAGGAATGTGGTAGATAAGGAAATGAAATAATGAAATGAAGCTCTAGGTGACTCAATTTACCATTTAGCTGCGGTACCTGTAAGAGTATGTTGGAAAAGATGTAATCATATGGAATCATCATTAAGGGAGTTCTAAGAACACCACAGATGATACATCATGACATGTGTCGAAGGGTCTTCTCCAGGATTCCCATTGAATTTTGGGATATTGGAGGGAAATTTGGTGGGAATTATTGGCCACCAAGGCAAGTGAGCGATGGAATCATTTGTAAGCTGAGTTAAATCTAAAAATTTGAGAGTCACCACAAAATGTAACTACTGGTTGAAATTTGGTGAATGATAGCCTATATAAGAAGGAATCACCTGAGAAACAACTACTTGCATCCCCAGATAAGGAGGGTTTTGATAAGGATGAACCTGGGCACTATAATAAGAAGGAATTTTCCAACCAGCATACGTGTAACCTTATTGACTAGCTCCATGACAAACCTAACAAGCCTAGAATGGTTAGGTTTGGATTTATTGACTTGAAAAGGAACTTATAGAATACCTTGATAGGGTCTACTTTATTTCCCCATGAGATTTTGCATCATCCTGGCATAAGGTGGGTTTGATTAGGATTGCGTCATACTATACACATTTTTTCCTATCGAAATTTGATGAGTACCTTGTCCAAGAGGTTGAGACTGTAAGGTACCTTGTGAAGGATGGGTAAGAAGGACTTGGGTGGTACCAAATACCGAAGGAATAGGTTGTGATGAAAGAACATCTTTTAAAGGTTGGATTACATATTTTTTATATTTTTGAGGTACATATGGATGGATAGGAACTTGAGATGAAGCTGAAACAGGTTGAGGATTCGACAATCGGTCCCAAAATGAACTAGGTTAGAAGGGAAAAGCAGGTTTCCAAACACCGACATCCAATCTAGGATAAGGAGAACTATAGTAGGCCTGCTTAACAATTTGAGGTACACCAACAACAAGTTCCCCCCCTGCCAAAGGAGGAGGGGATGATGGAGGAAACTGTGATCCCGATGGAGGAAACCCAACATAAGGAGAGTTGGGCTGTTGAAGATAACCTAAAAGACTAACATAAGGGCCAAACTGCTACTAATCGTAGGTGTATGTGGAGGAGGAGGATCAGAGAGTGTGGAGTTCATAAGGGAAGTATCAGATGGAATTTCTGAATGAGATTACATGGGATAGGGCCAAGGACTAGAAGCCGCACCAGAGAAGGTACGAGATAAATACTGATAAATAGGTGGGACAGACGGGCCACCATACATATTTGTTTTTGGTGATGTGACAAAAAATAGATGAGGAAGCAACATTTTATGTCTCAAACATAATGGCGGAAACAGGTTGAGAGGTAGGACTAGATCCATTCATGATTAACAATCCCAATGAAGATTATCACGAGAGATCCACGGGTGAGTCCAAAAAATTAGGCAAAGGAGTTTTTGTTGGAGTTTGAAGAGGAGGAAGAGGATCAATATGATAAAAATAGAGTCCCTGCCAATGAATATGAGTAGAGGGACATGAATCTTCTTGCAGGATCTCTTCAATACTCGTAAATCCATATGGAATAGGTTCACCGCTGAGTCCAAGATATATAGGTGGAGGTTCCGTCTAAGACAAAAGAAGAGAAGGGGAAGGACCTGAAGTAACAGGTTAAGATAGTTGAGGCTCCTTAGGTTCAACAACCTCAGGAATTAAAGTGTCTAATTCAATAAATTCAAGTTCAATAACCTTAGGAAATAAGGTTTCATGGAATTCTATTTCAATTGTGTCAGATTCACTAACAAGAGTAGATGGAATCTCGGTCTCAGAACTCAAAGGGAAAAATGGCTCGCGTGGATAAATTTTAGGAGGTGGACTAGAAGTGGTTCCTAAAGTTCCAGAGTCATTAGTTTACATCTTCTTATGATTTTGATGATAGAAATTAGTAGTCTCTGGTGGAAGAGGATTCATATTTTTAAGTCTATGCAAAAGACAAGGTGGGGGATTTTGTTCTTCCATGTTGGATTAATAAATTTTTGAAATTAACAAAAAAAAAAATAGGGTAATATAGGCATAAAGGATTACCAAGCAACTGTGAACTGCAATATACACCTTGGAACACCAAGGAATTAATTTATGACAGCCAATCTCCTCGAATGATGTGTTTTGTGTATCATGGTATACAAGGCAGCCAACTTGGTTACCTATGGCGAGGATAGCAACCTATAGGGGACTCTGAAAATATACTCAATGGTATGTGGGAGTGTAGTATGTAGTAGCATTGTCTAATGCGTAACTGTTAGATGAGTGCATTACCATATACTTTATGTGCATAGAGCGCCATCCAATGTACTTAAAGCTATGTGGAGAACGATCCCATACACTCACGTACATGGAACAAGATTTCACCCTCAAGATGGAATGCTAGGAAACAACAACAACTCCTACGTTTAACGACGTCGGAACACGTTTCTAGCCTATACCTCTAAATCTTCGTGTTAATGTTACAAGTTCTCCTTAAGTTGATTCAATATATTTTACTTTTTATCTTTGATTAAGTTTCAGTTTTGGGTCTCACTGCAAATGTCACCTGAATATCTTAAAATGAAAACTAGCATGAGGAAATGGAATCTTCTAATCCAATGAAAACGTATCTAATGAAGGGAAGAGACAAAGAGTGTGCAACAAAAAATATGCAGCAAACATATGTGAAAAATGCAATCCATTTCCAATGCAATAGTTCCAATTTGAATGCACACACAAAACCCTAAATGAAAATGAAAATATTTTTATTTTCAAGTCTCTTAAATTTCTAAAATGAAGAAAACTAAGATGGAAAGTTTAATCGTTGATTCAAATAAATTTTTAGAATGAGGACAAAAACCAAAATTCATCCAAGAAATCAATGATCCAACAAAATCAGTTTGCAAGAAACCGAATGATAAGAACAATGGAAAATATTAAGAAATACTTATCAAAGGAAATAAAACACAAATGTAAACCAAATGGAGCCTTCAAAGGGACCACAAGACACTGAAGACTCAAGGAAGGTCATATGGAAGAAGACTCATGAAAGAGGAAATAAATACAAAGGAAAATTCATGCAAGAACAGGGGCCAAAGCAGGTGTAGAAGAGGCACCAGTGCCTTGTAATGTAGTCACAAAGAGGGTTATGTAGAGGTGCAACACTCTGTCCCTATACTAGAGGGAGCGTTGGTGAAGAATAAGGGAGTTCCTACACAAATTTTGCAATTGATACTCAATTAAAGAGTTTCCTAGCTATTTTATTAACTAAATATGATAGTGAAGGTATGGATTAGAGGTGAAATAAACACTAAAGAAAAATAAACCACCAAAGGAATATACCCATCCCCAGTGGAGTCACCAATTTTTTATACAAAATCTATGATTGTGGACAAAAGTGTCTTCCATAGACTGGGTGGCTTGGTCTAGAACAACATAAGGACAAAGTAGATATTATTTTCCTTAATGTAAATAGCTAATGGGATGAATCCTACCTATAATCCAATGTACTATTCACTCCTTTCTTGGCTTCAATGCTCCAATCATAGTTCTCACCGCCAAAATTAGAACCTGCACAATCAAACAACACAAGTCAATGTTCTACAAAATCTATGTACCATTGTTACACAGTAATTTGTCACCGTCCCTACCATTCCCCATCCCGCACAATGGAGGACTCATTATGTGACCTGTGAACACTGTCATGCCTTGAAAACATCATCAATGCATCCCTCTGAGTATGAACTTCATTTCCCCTTGAGACATCTCCTTGCAAAATCCATGAAAAAACAGCTCTTTTTGCATTGGCGCGGGTAGACAGTTCAGTGCTCGCGCCAATCAGGGAAATCCTGTAAAGAGGTCGCGCCACTTGGCGCTCTGTCATAGAGCAGCAATCGCGCCACCCATTTTAGGGACTGTTTTTTAAATATGGATGGTGGAAGTTGAGTTCAAACAAACTCACAAACCACTGCCTATCTTGAGTTGGGAGGTTTGGCTGCGGGAGTTCTATGGAAGGGAAGTGGTTTTGCCACCTTCCATGGAACCTTCCTTGTTGATAGGGCCAATCCCATAATAATAGGGATCCCAACTCCCTCCTTCCCCCATCTATAAAAGCCTGCTCAAATCCATGGCAAGCTAGTCTTGAAGTGTTGAAGCTTTGCATCTCCCTATTCCCAAGTGCCTTTGTGCTGTAAAGAATCCCTTCTTTCCCTTAAGGCCCATTCAAGCGAGGAGACCATTGTTACGAGACTCTGGAGAGGTTTCCCTTTCCTTGGCGAGCTTTGCGAGACGTGGACAACCGGGGACCCGTTCGAAGGAAGCTGCGACGTCAGAACTTGGTTGTAACTTCTATTCGTTTATCACTTTAATAGATGACTATGATTATGGTTCCACTCCTTTTTCTATTATGTTAATGCGAGTAATATCTTTTCTGACCGATGTTTAGTTACGTATGCTGGTTCCTATGCATGTATCTGTTCGTTTCTTCTGCGTGCAGGTGTTCATCTACGGAGATCGTGGAAGGATTGTGATCTGCCAGGGCTGAAGGACGGGGACATATTCTTCTTCAGATCTAGCGTTGGAATCCAGGTAGGCTCTTATCCCAAGTCTTTCATTCGTAACTAGGAGCTTGCGTCATAGCATTGTTTGTTTGTTGCTAGACCCCTGCTGGGCTAGTAGGGATCGCCTCTGTCCGCAGAGGGGATTTACCTCCTCAACAACCATCATCTAAATACTTCATTCAATGGATCAAAATGGCATCAAAATACATGAAATCATAACATCATATATAGGGAAACAAAAAAATATTTGAATTAATATAAATGGAAGGAATTACAACCATAAATAGAATTTGATATTGTAGAAGAGCTCCTCTAGGATGACTTGTTCCTTCTTTGTAAAAAAGTGCACCTCTAATCACCCTATTGCATGGAATGTAAACTATTTAAAAAATAGGATAATGACAGAATTCTATCTCCAAAAGCCAACCCCTATCTTGTGGATAGCTACAAATATATAGGTGAGGAGAGTAAGTTGTGAGTTATTATCGAATTACAAATATAAGGTTTGAGATCCACTCTTGATGGAAGGATGGGAGAAAAGGAGAAGGGATCGAAACTCCAAGGAAAGATATGATAGGAATCAAATGTTTTATCCAAGGTAAGTGGTTGTAACAAATTCTGGAAGCTTCTAGAAAAATATGTTTCCAAAATTTCTCTCCTTTTCCTGAATTTCTAGAACCAACACAGGTGCATAGTGGAGAAACTTGTAGGTGATCAACACAGGCCATAGTGGATAAGCCTATAGGTGAATGTTGTCCAATAGGAGGACATGGAGCATTGGTATTTAAAATTATTGAAACACAGTGTTTTCAGGCAGAAAATGTGCTATGATGATGCTCTCAAGGGGTAAAAGGATGTTGATTGATCTAGCTTTTAGGCCAACTGACCAAATGTGAAAAAATGGTCTATGACACCCCTTTGTCATTAAAAGTGAATGGAAAATAAGTTTGAATTCCTATTTCAACAAGGGTAGCAGTAGTTTCTATCCCCTATACCTCAACATCAGTCTAGGTTCCTACTTCAACAACAACAAGAACAGAGTTTGTCTGAGTGATGGATTCATTAATGACAGATATAACATTAGTCTGGACTTCCATTTTTTGAGTTTCCTAATCTATTTTAGGACTCTTCACATAATATCTGTGAAACTTCTTGCTACCATGTAACCAATTCTTTAACTGTTGTAATTTCCTTTGCAATTTCTTATTTTATTCCTTGAATTTATCAATTTCCTTCTATAATTTTCCTTTTGAATTCTTTCTCCCAACTTTAGTACTTATGGTCATCTGAACAGGACTGCTATCCAAGGATGCTGGGGAGGAAACAACAACTACTATTTTTCCTTCTTCGACAATAGTTTCCTGAGTGGGTTTGACTATTGGTAAGATGTCATCTTCCCTTGTCGTTATATCAGTATCAGACTCTAGGAAATCCTTATCAGGAAAATAAATCTGAGGCTTAGCTAAAAAGCCAGTGCCAACATCTCATTCTTCACCAATCAAGTTTCCAAAAGAATATCCATTCCCTCCAGAGAGGAAGGCTCTAGTAGAGTAGCAACAAAGTCTCGAGAACACCCCTGGGATAAAAAAACTTCAAGATCATTATTCGAATCTAGGATAACAGTATCTGCAGAATTGACAGGAGAAGTTACAACTGGTGAATTCAATGCAGCCCCTGGTTGATAGGAATGTGAGAATGAATTGAAAGTTATTCTATTTAAGTGGTCATATCTTTTTCGAAATTTTCAATATACAATAAAATCTATAACCCTTATAATGATTGAGATATTATTGTTTCCTGCTCCATCTGATCTAAAGTTGATACATTTTTAGGTGATTTTTCTTCTTCTTGAGTCAAATTTTCTTTTGTTAGCTTCTCAAGAGGGTTCAAAGTACTCTGACCCTACTTCACAAGTCTAGCGAACCTCCTTCTTCTCTTAGAAAGAAAAGCTAGAACTATTTCCATTCTTTTCTCCACTCTGATGAGTTTTTGAGGTTTCAAAATTTGCACAGTTTCTTGCAAAATACTTTTTGTCATGGGAGTTTCTTTTAAGTTTTCCTCATATTTTTATGGCTGCTCTTCACTAAGTAGAATTTCCCTAGATGTTCCAACAATTGTTTCATTTTCCAAGTGAATGTCTTGATCATCGTCAGGGTTTCCAAGAACCCTTCTCAAGTATATTGGAATTGGCTAAGAATTATTATAACTAATAGCTTGATGAGTCCATGGTGACTTATAATTGAATATTGGTGCTTGGACCTCCTTAATATAGTATAGATCTCATGCAATACTAAATTAAGAAAATATGGAAGGTTCAAAGTTACCATTTTCCTCAGGGATGCCATGAGTTTGAGATGACACCTGTTTCACATTCATCAGTCCTTATCCTAAGTGTCGTCTTTTGTGTCGCTCATGCCAAAAATGTCACAAAGAAATTTTTTTTATGAAAACTAATTCATAGTGGATAAGATGCTTAAAGTATTCCTAAAGACCTAAAAGAGAAATGCCTTGAAGCCTTTCTGCAAAATTTTGTAAAAAAACCTAATTTACAAGCTCAATGCAGTTCTCCCCTAAACAAACTCGTGCTTTTCACCCTGTCCCTAACCTGTGAACATGCTAGAAGTGTGGGAATTTAGCAGTAAAGTTGTGCTGGTCCTCTTCAGGCAGGTTCTCCAAAAATGGAGCAAAAGATTTGTCCTCTAGAACTCTCGAGAACAAAGGTATGGTACTTTTTGGTTGAGGATATGGTTGAATAATCCCATTTTTTATCCTTGATATTATCTCCAAATATTTTTCCTTTTTAGATAAGGCCATTCCCCCTCATTAGTGGATCCATAACCTCTACATATTTTCTATAAAAAAGTGCCATGCTAGAGAGTTTTGGTTGGTCATTGTTGGTTGCAATTAATTCTACTTGATTGTGCCTATATGCTGTCAATTTGATGAGAAAGGAGAAGAGATTGAATTGCTTGGCTTGGACTTGGATTTCCATTCTGAAGGAGGAATCCAACATCAAGGCACCAATTGTAAGCTTCCATTTGTTTATTTAATAATATAAAGTATGCTTTACTTCCCATGAACTTTTTAATATTAATTGGCTTAGCATGATACTCCTTGATTTGTCATGTGGTTTACATTGAAATATACATATGCTATGTATCTTTCATTTGTTGTCGCATGATATTTCTTGCAGGAATTTAGACACAGAAGGTATAGTGAGGAGCAAGCCTGGAAGCTAAAGTATCGACATCGACATCGAGGAAATAAGAGTATAGGAGTGAGGTAGGCCATCTCCCTCTCTCCTATTACTTCAATGTTAAACTAGGAAAGCTTATATTCTTTGTCACGATTGTTACTAGAGCCACTCATTGGGCTAAAGGGATCACTTCTTTCTAAAGAAGGGATTTGTCTGCATAACAAATTGGTGACACCGCTGGGGAGCCTACACCATTTTAACCCTCTTCTTGTTTTTGTCTCCATGCTTAGTTTGGCCAAACTTTGAACGACCACTCGGGTGGCTTTTTTTTCAGTCTATATTCTGGCTTGTAAGTGTTTTGAGGTATCAATTCTAAAGTTTTTCCTCAAGAATTTCTTTTTTTATCCTTATTTTCCTTGCTCAGTGCACTTTTTAACAGATACATTCGCACTGGTTTTTGTTGAAACAATCATGCTACAAACCACTGGTGTTAACTAGAGGTATGTGTTGGTATTAGAAAATAGATATTTTTATAATTTCTTCTGGAAAATCCTTAGTGTGTCCTGATCCTTGAAATATTTTCTTGGCTTTGATTGAATTATTTTTTTGCTTTGTGTCTTTAGTCTCTTGGAAAAGTGAAAATTAGTGTTATGGTTTAAGTGGTAAAATTTGTGTTTTTATTGGGCCTTGTTGTTTCAAGTCAATTAAAATATTTATTTAATACTTGTGTCATTTGAGAAATACTGCTTATTTACTATAGAACAATAGTAACCTTTGTGTTTTTTAAAGAAATTGGGTTTTGCATCTTTTTAGTTTTCATTTCGAGAATTAATTTTCGTCAAGCATATAAGATTACTTGCATTGAAAGGCTATTTTTTGAATTTTGTTTTTTCGAAATAGATTACATTTTTTCAATAATTTAAAGCTTAAAAGTGTATTAGTTGCATTAAGTGGATTTCATCACTAAAAGTGGAAAAAAAAACAAAAAATTAATTTAAGTGCATCTTGGTGAAAGTAGAAATCATTTTACTTTTGAATGAGTTGCATTTGGGATAGTGAAAGTGAAATCGTCTTTAATTTTTAGAACTTGTTAGTGTCCTATATTTTATAGGATCTCAAGGTGATGGATTATTTCATATTTGTAATTTTACATTGTTATATTTCATGCACATAAGAAGGCAAAAGGGTAAAAGGTTTTATCCTAAGTCTAAAAGGTTCGGGCATATGAAAATGAAAGTCTGGCGCATTATCCCATTATCCAAAGTTTTATCCTCATTAACCCTTCCGATACTTGAAAAAGCATCCCATCGCTTCACGTTAACTTACCTTCATCTATCCCATCATCCCATCTCCCGCTCCCTCATTCGACGACCCTTATCACTTTTCGACCCCCCCTCTCCATCCAATCTTTACCATCAGGGGGGGTCCGAAAAAACTGTTTTGCATTTTAGGCCCACAATAACGTGGCACCTTTCGGTCATTTCACACTCCCATGCTTAAACCACTAACCACTTTGGACCCCCTCCGAAAATCAGTTTCTCTGCCATATCAAAAACCACAAATCATCCCATCATATCACACCACCTAGATCAATACCGTTACCAATTAAATCCCTTCCCATGATTTACCTCTGCCCTCAAACATAAATTATTTTTTCCCACGATGTGCCACCACATCATCCCCCACCTCCATGTCACCTTCCGCCTCCACGTCATATGTTCGTTTCATGGCCAATTAAAACTATGTTTTTCCCCTATACAACACAATAATTTTAAACATGGTTTAAAAATAACTGAGAACGAATTTTAAAAACTTGAAAGAGGTTTTTGTGGATAACATACTCATATAAAAAAACCTCTCTCATTGTTCTCATAGCTATTATCATTTTGGATATTCAGAGGAATATTTTTAGGCATATTTTCCCAAATTTTCCCGTTTTTAGTCAGTATTTTCAAATATGGTTCCATGCAGGTGGAAATGAATTTTAAAAAATTGAAAGAGGTTTTTGTTGCTAACATATGTATGTACAGAAAAATATCTCCATTTCTACACAAACATTATGGTTTTGGAAATTTGAAAGAATAGATGAAAGCACATTTTACAAAAATTTCCTATTTAGCCATCTATTTTCAGAGCAGATTGTGGCTAATCAGAGAAGACTCTTGAGAAACTGGAGGAGGTTTATGTTCCTAATATTTAAAAATACAAAAACCTATCTCACGTTGTACATAGGTATTACTTAATGAGAGATAAATTCACATCTTCAGAACCTATTTTTCTGGCTGTGCAAAGTCCTGTTTTAGACATCTTTTTGTAGAGAATATTGTTAACAACTGGAGAAGGATTTTGGGAAATTGAGAGAAGTTTATCTCAAAAAAATATTCATATACAATAAAATCTTTCACCTTTTACATTTATATCTCGGATTGATATATAAAAAGGTCTTACTAGACCCTATGTTTTAGAAATTTGGGAGGAAAAAGCTCAAAGACAGTTAGTGACTTGGAGGCCACCTCATCAATAAGAGTTGCTATCAAATTCGAATTTCTCTTCTTTTTCACCAGAAATACACAAAGATAGTGCCAAGTAGATTCATTAGTTTTGAATTTCATATGTTTCAGTTCTATTTGTGTAACACAGTTAGAGATATTTGTAAGAATCTTGATATTTTTTCAAGATATTTTAGTTTAGAATTTGTATAAATACTTCATCATTTGAAGTAATAGATGTTGGATTTGTAATGAGTAAGGCTACCATTCATTGTAAATTTGTTATCTAAGTTCAAGTGACCATTTGCAAGTAATACAAGACCAACTATTTCAGGATTCATGTGGTGTATTCACTGGTGAAGTGCTTCTACTGTTACTGTGTTTTCCATTGTTTTTCCTTTTCTCTGTGTATCAATTTTTTTTAATTGTAAAACATAAAGTGTGATGAATATGACATGTTATTAAGAACTTCTTATTCTGTATTCTTTTACAATTTAAATGTTTTCTACTTGAATTCAGATTGAAAAATACTTAATTGTTTTACAGTCTCAACTGAAATTCACTTTCCTGCCATCTCCATTATTCATTTAAAAATATAAAGAATCCAGTTAATGCAACCTAGCCTACCCTATTTCACTCAAGCTTGATACTTCTACAAATTGATCACCCCAAGCCTCTTTGACTCCATTTCCCAATGGCCTTCCCTTGCCGTTCCAACCAAAAAAATTCAAAAACAAAACTCTAAGCCCATTAACTAGCCTAATATCTATTCAAAATAAAGTTAAAACATAAAGATATATCCCTCTCTGAAGCTGGTGGGGCTAGATCCCAGATTCCGAAGAAGTTTTGATGTTACCTCCGAGGTTTCTTCTTCAGCCTTGAAATTACAGAGTGATAAGTGGTGACCATACTGGGGACGAATTTTTTTTTATCTTTCTCATAAAAGTATATAATTTCCACATCTGATAACTGATGGTGGACATTGATCAGACACAAGAAGGTTGAATTATTCACCTGGTGACTCAATGTTCAAAGTATCCAGAGCTTCGAAGTTTTCAGGGTGACTTCACTGTCAACGAATTCAGGTTTTAGAGAATTCATGGTGACTCCACTACATGTTGATCAGATTATTCTTGCTGAACGAGATGACAAGGTATGTGGAAAATCCTCCATCTTGTGAAGTTTTAAAAGAATTCATGGATGATTTAACAGAGTTTCAAATTGATGAATATTTTTTAACAGCCGTGTTTCGTTGTTTGAAATCAAGAAAATTTTCTGTTGAAAGTAAAATTTGTTTTCTTGAGTTAGTTTCTGAAACATTCAAGAAGGGCATTGAAATTTTGGATTTTCAAATTCAGTCATAAAATTTCCAAGATCCTAAACAATCTTGGAAAATATTCCTTCTCCAAAGCAAGAGGAGATTATATTGCTTATTGATGAGAATTATGTTTTCAAGTATAAGACTGAAACTGTAGAGTTAGATTCATGGTTTAACCTTGAGGATACAACTAATGAAATCATCCACGATCAACTGGTCATTAAAGGCCTGAAAGCTAATATAATAAATCATGCCTTTATTGATCCTATATTAGACTACATGGAGGTTCTTTTCAGCTTAAGTGTTCAACCATGTTTCACTATAAGGACCAGATCCATCAGCATTTTCCATTACATCTTACAGCTTTGATTTTGTGGAAAAATAGTCAACTTGTCCTTTTGATCATGCTAACAAGCAGTCAAGTATTCCACTTGTTTCAACAACTACTTGAATGGCTTCATTGGAATTTTTGTATTACTTTATTCAACATGATTTTCAATAGTATAAGGTAGGTAGCAGTGTGCAAATAAGATCAATGCTTTGAGAATTTTTCCAAGAATTATTTCGAGTTTTAGTTTCAGATTGCATTTCATATTTCAGTTCAGAGTGTTTCAGTTTTCAGTTTGCAGAAAGGTTTTGATTTCAATTTGAGATTTTCAGTCATAGATATTTTAGGGCAGAGCATGTTGGAGGCTTGGGATCATCCCAATGGATCAGGCTACTAGTCTACGGTGTTCTTGGCACCTCACAGGGAGGGTTCCATCCCTAGATGGAACCACTATTAGGCTCCTATATTTTATAGGATCTCAAGGTGATGGAGTATATCATATTTTTAATTTTATATTTTTATATTTAAAGCAAATAAGAAGGAAAAAGGGAAAAGGTTTTATCCTAAGTCTAAAAGGTTTGGGCATATGAAAACAAAAGTTTGGTGCATTATCCCATTATACAAATTTTTACCCTTAATAACCCTTCTGCTACCCAGCACAACATCCCATCGCTTCACGTTAACTTACCTTCATCCATCCCATTATCCCATCTCCCGCTCCCTCATCTGACGACCCTTATCAATTTTCGACCCCCCCTCTCCATCCGATCTTTACCATCGGGTGAGGGGGGTGGTGGGGGGGTGTCTGAAAAAAGTTGTTTTGCATTTCAGGCCCACCATAACGTGGTGAATTGCTGTCATTTCGCACCCCCCCTGCTTAAACCACTTACCACTTTGGACCCCCTCTGAAAAGCAGTTTCTCTGCCATATCAAAAAACACAAATCCGCCCGTTGAGTGCCTTTCATATCACGCAACCTAGATCATTACCGTTACCAATTAACTCCATTATTGTGCTTTTCCTCTGCACTCACGCATCAATTTTTTCTGGCAACAATGTGCCTCCACATCATCCCCCACCTCAATGTCATCTCCCGCCTCCATGTCATATGTTCGTTTCATCGCCAGTTAAAACTATGTTTTTTCCCTATACAACACAATAATTTTAAACATGGTTTAAAAACATATAAGAACAAATTTTCAAAAATTGAAAGAGGTTTTTATGGATAACATCCTCATATACAAAAATTTCTCTCATTTTTCTAACAACTATTATGGTTTGGGAGATTTATAGGAATCTTTGCAGGAATATTTTCCCAATTTTTCTTGTTTTTAGTCAGTATTTTAAATTATGGTTTCCTTACAGTTGGAAATTAATTTTAAAAACATGAAAAAGTGTTTTTTTGCTAACATCCGTATGTCCAAAAACCTCTCTCAATTTTTACACAGACATTATGCTTTAGGAAATTTGAAAGACTATTTGAAAGCACATTTTCCAGAAATTTCCTGTTTAGCCATCTATTTGTAGAGAATATTATGGCCAATTAGAGATGAATCCTGAAGAACTAGAGGAGTTTTATTTTCATAATATTCCAAAATACAAAAAAATATCTCACATTCGGCATTACATAATGAGAGATACATGCACATATTCACATCCTATTTTTCTAGTTGTGTAAAGTCCTGTTTTAGACATCTTTTTTCAAAGAATATTGGGAACAATTGGAGAAGAATTTTGGGAAACGGAGAGAGGTTTATCTCAAAAACATCTTCATATATAATAACCTCTTTCAATTTTTACATATATATCTCCGATTAATATATAAAAAGGTATTACTGTACCCTAGTTTTCAGAAATTCGGGAGGAAAAAGCTCAAAGACAGTTAGTGACTTGGAAGCCACCTCATCAATAAGATTTTATATCAAATTCGAATTGATCTTCTTTGTCACTAGAAATCCACCAAGATAGTGCCAAGTAGATTCATTAGTTTTGAGTGTCCTATGTTTCAGCTCTATTTATGTAACACAGTTAGAGATATTTGTAGGAAATCTTGATATTTTTTCAAGATATTTTAGTTTAGAATTTGTATAAATACTTCATCATTTGAAGTAATAGATGTTGGATTTGTAATGAGGAATACTAACATTCATTGTAAATCTATTCACTAGGTTCAATTTACCATTTACAAGTAATACAAGACTGGTTGTTTCAAGATTCATGTGGTGTATTCACTAGTGAAGTGCTTCTACCATTACTGTGTTTTCCATTGTTTTTCCTTTTCTCCGTGTATCAAAAAATTTAATTGTAAAACATAAAGTTTGATGAATAGGACATGTTATTAAGAACACCTTATTCTGGTTGCTTGTACAATTTAAATTTTTCTACTTGAAGTTAGATTGAAAAATACTTAATTTCTTTTCAGTCTCAACTGGAATTCCCTTTCCCGCCATCTCCATTATTCAATTAAAAATATAAAAGAATCCAATTAATGCAACCTAGATTGCCCTGTTTCACTCAAGATTGATACTTCTGAAAATTAATCACCCCAAGCCTCCTTGACTCCATTTCCCAATGGCCTTCCCTTGTTGTTCCAACCAAAACAATTCAAAAACCAAACTCCGAGTCCATTAACTAGCCTAATATCTATTCAAAACAAAGTTAAAACATAAGGAGAGATCCCTCTCTAAAGCTGATGGGGCTAGATCCCAGCTTCCAAAGCAGTTTTGATGTTACCTCTGAGGTTTTTTCTTCAGCCTTGAAATTATAGAGTGATAATAGAACTTGCATTTCGAAAAGTGAAAAATGAAATCTAGTTGGGGGGAAATCTACCTGAAAGGAAAGATGTATAAGAAAGAAGAGAATAAATATGAGCTGAAACATTGAGTGTGCTGTCATGCTGCCCCCTTTTCTCTTGATTTGTCTCCTTGTGTCTTTGGTCTTTAAATAGCCATGTATCTCCATTTAATAAGACCTCAAAAAACCTCTTAACCACATTTCATTAACATGTGTTATATCCATTTGGTTATGGGTTCTTATCATTTCTTAACTGGCTTGGAAAAATTTTCTGACATGTGTCAAAATTAAGTTAAAAGAGGCGCTACTGGATATTCCGGAAAAACCCTGTAACTAGGAAAAAATTGAATGCTACTGGAATTTACAATAGCACTATGTTTCTTTTTCAAAAATGTATAGAAAATGCTGAAAAACCTATGCAAACTTATATTCTTTTACATCTAAGCCGCTGTTCCAAATTGTGATTGATAAGAAAAAAGGTATTTGTATCAAAAAACATTTTTACCTTCCTTCTATGTGGGCTGGAACTTCAAGAAGCTTATCCAAGTCTGTCTTGTTGTCAGCAGCTGATATGGTTATGGTTGTTCTTGTGGATGCTTCCTTGACAGTTGATTTCTCTTCCTTATAACCCTTTTGTATCTTTCTTCTCTTTGAGGGCTCTTAGTGCTACTATGAAGGGGTTTTGTTTTTTTTTTTCTTCATGGTTTTTTTTTGTCTTTGGCACTTCAAATTTACCTTCAATATCAATGAACTCTGTCATTAAACTTGGATTGTTTAGAGCCTTGGAATCAAGCCTAAACTTGTTGCTGTCTCTGATATGCGTCTTTCTGGTACTGGAAACAGGTTTGGCTTCTTCTTTCTTCTTCTTACTGCTGATGTCATATCCAACATCCTTGAGGAGTTCTTCATCAGATTTTGTAGGATGATACTCTTTCTGCATCTTCTGCTAAATATGTGCTTCCAAAATTTCTGGTAGCATATGTGATTTTGATTTATCTGTAGTTGCAGACCTTCCTCTTCGGGCTCTGGTGTAGACATTGGGAAAAGGAGGAACATGAGGAACCATATTCATAGATTTAGGTTTATTTGCTAAGGGTATCTCTCCTTTTTTCAACTTTCTCTCAGCCTTGACTGAAGAAACATTTTCTTTATTTCTTTTGGCCTTCTTATGAATATTTTCTTTTTTTGGCTTTTCTCTTTGTTATTATTTTTGTAGGCTGAGGGCGTGGTTGTGAAACTAGAGGTGTAGGTGCAGGTTGACCTTTCCTGTAAAATAAAAAGTGATCCCAAGTTTTATTTATCTTCCCTAACTCTTCTTCAACTAGAACCTTGATTAGGGCTTGATGATACAAGCTATAGTCTGAAACAACAGTGTGAGTTTGGACCCTTGCTGACATATTTTTCAGACTCTTCAGCAAGAAGTATGGCATATTTAATGCCTTCATACCCACAACATGAAAAATAAACCTCATATGATAAAGAAACACAATTGTATACCCCCTTTCACAAGTGAGGTATATCTTGATAAGTTTAACAGCTTCTACCCAGTCATTTTTAAGATAGCTGCTTGGAATTCCCATGGCCCAATTTGGATCTCTGTGTGCATCCTTGAGGAAACTATTGAGGTCTCCTCTTGTGATAAACTAACCTTTAAACCACCTCTCTCATTTCTGTGGAAGGTTAAATTATTAAAAATTGGAGTCTTCTGAAACCTACAATGTAAGACCATAAAATGTGGCTTATTGTCCATTGAAAGAGTTTGCAAACCCTTGAGCTACTCATGAGTGAGAGCTCCCTAACCTGGTGCATAGAGAATACCACCCTGCCTAGATAATCAAGCTTTTCACCTTCAAATTTTCATCCACTAGGTCTGCACCCTGTGGCTCAATCATTTTATTTTCCCATTTGTTTTAGTCATATTTAGAAATTAATGACTCTGTCTCTTGAAACTAATAAGTGGAAGAGCTAGAAGAGTTTCACCTTACAAGTGTTACTTGTGTTTGCTTCTAAAATCTTGTCTGAAATCTAGACTCCTCCTCAAAATGAAACTCGATGCAATTCAATCTCCAATAACCAAAATCTTAAATGATAATGCTACTGCTTTTTTGGTGTTTTTAAAATAGCAACTATGGTTCATCACCCCATGTAAATTGATCTTCATTATGGAAAATATTCCTCATCGTGGTGTGCACCATTTGATAGCCATTATTACGTTCAGTTGGATGCATACATTCGTATGGAAATCTCTAGATGGCTTGAGACAAACAGATTTGTGACTGGCAATCACCTCTGTTGTCTTTCTGATTATTGGCCGAAACTTCCGGCAGCATTGCTGTGTGACCGACCAAATGGTCATTACGTTAAGTTTGATGACCATGATCTCCTCTATTCGGAAAATACATACTTTGACATAAGATTAGCTAACTTTGGGTGACAGACAGGACAATATTAACAGTTAAGTGTATTACTACGGGTTTACACCTAAGCATTAACGTATAAAATGACTTGAATTCAACTAAAATGACTGCATACAACTCTTATAATGAGATATAAAACATTAAAAAAAGATTTGAAACATATTTACACTACAAAACCTAGCTTGACAAAAGCAGATGCTCTTTTTCATTTATTTTTAAAAACAGAGTATGCTTTTGGAATTTCCAGCAACATCAGAATAAAAGGAAAAAAAAACAAAAATAGAAATAAAACAGACTGTTTGAAAATACTAAAACAGGTGCTTCCGGAAATTCCGGTAGCGATCAAAAAATTTCTTTTTTTTTTAAATTTTCAAAGTTTAATCCTAAAAGGAAAAATATAAAATGGACTGATGACTTAAAAAATAACCGTGCTAACAGTTCTCACCCTTATTCAAATCAAATTGTTTATCAGCAGCCCCATGTTCAACAACCCCATATTCAACAACTATATATCCAACAACCCTATGTTCAACAACCGAACGTACAACATCAATATGTTCAACAGTTGAAATTTCAACAACAGTATGTGCAAAAACCCCAAAATCCACTGTTGGGTGTTGCAATTAATCCATATTCTAGTCCTAAAATTCGATATGGTCCTAACCCTCCTTTTGGGCAAGTTGGAACCTACCATCTTAGACCTGGTATTCAATACCATCAATTCCAACATGGGTAGTACAAACAACTCCAGCCAAGACCTCACGTACAACAAGGACCTTATGTCTAAGTAGATCCTAATCCTCAACAGACGTTGCAGCATGGGTCTTATCAATAGCCCCAACATGGGCTTTATCAACAACCCCAATAGGGACCTTACCTTCAACAAAAGCTGCAACAAGGACCCTATCAGCAACCGTGGCCTCAACAAGGTCCTTTTCAACAACAAATACCCTTTCAACAACAGTGGGGGAAATATGTTTTTTATGGTCAAAATCAACCCCAATGGCGGTAGAACCCATATCAACAAGGTTGGAACCCTCAAATCGGTAATTTATAGAGACCTTTCACTCATTATAATCCTCATTTATCATTCTTGTCTACATTGGAACTTCCGGATGTGTCGAGGCTTACAAATGACTCAATACAACACATGCTACATTGGCCTCCGGTTCCAACTAAAATTCTTGGGGATTGTCCTAAATTTGAAGGTAAATATAGAGAAGACCCAAAATATCACGTTATGACATAAAATTTATGGTGCTCCTCTAACCCTTGGGTCAACGACTCGATTCGATTACGTATTTTCCAATGCACATTAACAAGCGCCACCGCCAAGTGGTATATTGAACTCCCTCGCGGAATTTTCCATGATTTCAACTCATTGGACATGACTTTCTTACCCATTTCCAGTTACATGTATAGTATGAAACTACCACCCATATCTTATCATCTTTGGAACAATCAACTGCTACCCATATCTCTGATCACATCCATGAATGGAGATGCAGACGACGTCTGATTAGATTTGAAATTCCTGATTAACTCCTGACTGAATGGTTTGCTAAATATTTTTTTTTGCAAATTTCCAAAGATATTGCTATGGGTGGATGTGTGGCTAAGGAACATTCCATCGCCCGTGCTCAATATTTAGATGTTTTTTATTCCCAATATGGGAAATTATACGATATTTTACCAAATTCCACACAACCTTCAATGGAATTTCATCTTCGAAATATACTGATATGCCACATGTTGATGGTGTTATCAGGTCAGTGGAACAACATGATAATAGTACTCCTAAAGCTTCTTTGAAGCCTAATTCTACTTCGGTCACTACACCTTCCGTTCCTATGAAATATTCCAAAAATCTTGGTAAAAACTCCGAGGTTAACGCTGTTCAGTCTGCCGCAGTAGATAAATCCTAAAAGGGTAAGAAGAAGGGGAAAGGAAAAGAAAAATCCAATACCCCTAAAAAATATTCCTCTAAGTCGTTTGCTGACGATGCATCCAAACATAAGCCCAAATATCCTTGTCTCATATGTGACGAAGATCATTACACCAAGGATTGTCCTCATCCTTGTTGGCTCGAGGGGTCCTGACCCAGGTTTGGAGTTCAAGGTTTTCCAACAAACCCCTATACTACTGGCCCTTTCGGCAGTGACCTACTTGCGCAGGTCAAAGTCTCACCCGAAGTAGTATGGGTGGGTGCTGGAACTAGCTTTCCGTACCCTGAGAAAGGATAGGTAAGGCAAGCAAAGCTGCGTCTTGCCTTGAGATGTCCAGATCTCCCCGAGCAGGACTTATAGGCCTCTTTTCATATCCATGTGCGCAAGGTCGATCATACTATGGTGCTCAATAATCATATACTTTCAAGACAGTAGCTCAATATTTCATAAAACAAAACAAAACAGATCTAGATGCAGTAAAACACTTACACAGAACTTTCGTAGCTGATTATAGAATATGCATAAGACAACAATTAAAAATGATTCACATAAAAAATACACATAGATTTAGTTCTCAAACAACCTTTCGTATTCATCAATTCATCAACTTCCTCTTACAATACCCGTCCTAGCCTGCACATGCAGCAGCAGGGTCCGCACACAGCAGCAGGGTCTGCACACAGTAGGAATCCGGATCTCCACGCACACAGCCAGCAGGAGTCCTTCCCCAAAAACCCAAACATACTTACTAAATCACAATTTGCATCAATAGCTCTTTATCACCTACTTACAATTCAAAATGTTCCTCTATTTATAACAATCTGGCCTAAACTTTCCTACGATCCGCAAACCGTGGTTTTCGGACCCTAGGTTTACCCTTTGACCCATTACAATTATTTCGGGGCTTTGACCCACCCCAAAACTCCTGCGCTAGACTAAATATAATAAAAATATACAAAATCGGACCAGTTTCGCAGCTCGTAGGAGACCCTGTTCCAACAGTCCCCCAACACAATCTTGTTACTCGTCCCAAGTCACTGTGGTGGTGCGGTCTCTATCTATGCACGTAAGGTAGCGAGGGCGGCAATAAACAGAGGTAACACTTCTTGACTCTAGGCAGCAACAATTTGTGCAAGGTCTACCAGCTTCTGGGAGGTTGGTCCTTCAGTTTTCGCGGTGACACTCTCAAGGGTCTGAGTAAGTCACTTGGTCGGCCCATCAATATCCTGCGGAAGTTGGAGGGCTGTGGTAGCCCAAGATTTCAGACGTTCCACCATGATGTGCTGTTTACGTCGGAGTTTCTCAATCTCATCCTGGAGATCATTGTTGTTCTTTAACCGTGCCAAGCGCTGGGCAGGTACCAAAGTGGGCAGCGTGGCGTTGACCTGCTTGAAAGCTTCTTCCTTCTGTCATAAGTCCTGATTGATTTCATGAAGAACCGGATCGCATTGGACCTTAGTCCAGATTTGCATGGCTGATTCCAATAGTTGGGAACCTTGGGAAATCTGCCTCGAGATAACATTTGTCGCATCGGTGACTAGGGCGGCGCCCTGGGCACGGACTTCCAGAGGCGTTTCGGGATGTAGTTTGGCCTGTAAGTTGGTGATTTGTTATTCCAGATATGTCTTGCCGGTGTGTATTTCCATCCGAGATGCTTTGAGTGCTGTAACCAATTTTTTCACTTTAGCCCAAGTCATGACTGCGGCCGGGATCTTGTATGTAACCTCTGTACAGAGCTGGTGGATCACTGTTTCGAGCTCCACCTGCTGTGACACGGCAAGGAGCAAATCAAAAGCCTGCTGCGTGATGGTGTGCTCGGCTGTACTAAGCTGTTGGTGTACGCGCTGGTCACGATGGCGAATCTCCTGGAAGAAAAAATTATGGAGGCCTTGTAAGGCTTCGTGCGGCAGCTCAGCCAGGTCTAGCTGGGGTCCTGTGTCTGTTGGGAGTTGAGTTCCTACCAGGGCAGCACTAGGTATAGTCTAGAGACGATTTTCCTCCATGAATGGCGCCAAAATTTTATCGATTGAAGGGGTCCATGCCTAGCCAATGCTGGTTGGTAGCG
Organism: Pinus albicaulis; assembly: GCA_034641835.2. Classification (NCBI taxonomy): domain Eukaryota; kingdom Viridiplantae; phylum Streptophyta; class Pinopsida; order Pinales; family Pinaceae; genus Pinus; species Pinus albicaulis. Next base: position 799,288,715 of record CM076584.1, on the reverse strand, counting down.
TATCAATTTTTATTTGGAGAGCGCGGAGCTCGGCCTGGAGAGTGTCAACCGCAGCCTTCTGTTGCACCCTGATGGATGCCCACTTGTCTTCTGTAGCCATGGTGACTGCGTCCGCGATTTTCTCAAGGTCACTGTTAATCAGTGTGACCGTCGCATCATATTGTGCGTGGTGGGCGCACTGTTTATTCCGGGATCTTGTTGCTGACTCCCCTGACTGCTTCGTACTGGGGAGAGGGGTGGTATTTCTGTCAGAACCTACCTGGGCTTTAGCCACAAAGGTTTGTGGCAGCTGTGTATCCTTGTTCTTAGCTATGTCTGAGGCCGTTTGGTGGGGCTTTGCGGTCTCCACATGAGTATCTTTGAGGCATTTTTTCCAGGCAGGGAGCCATAGCGTGATTAGCAGGTCAATCTCTTCATCAGCTACCATATAAGGGAGTGTCGTCCATGTCTTATTGTTGAGGCTGCAGATCCAAATATGGTGCATGGTAACTTGGAACACGACAACACTCTTGTATTTGTCATATATCATCGGGGAGAGCTGGGGTCAGGAGTTTATGGTGGCTGCCACAATGCTCTGGAAGAGGATCCAAAAAAATTTGTTATCCTTGATGCGTTGCACATCCTTAGAGTCCCATAAGCGAGCATACCGAGCTCCTTCGCACATCCTCAGAGGAAGTTTAGGGAGGACTGACTCCTCAGGGGTGTCCTAGGTGACCAGCACTATTAGGAGTAATAACCATGAATAAAAGAAAGACATCCCTTGCTCCTAGGATTCGCGGACATTAGCTAGAAATTCATCGCACAAGTATTGAGCCCAATTGAAAGAAATGCCCTTCACACACCGGCTGGCCAATTGAATCACATAGGCGGGGACAGTCGCAACCTGGAACTTCCTCATTAGTTTGTAGGCTAAGAGCCTAGTACCCATCTGTGTAGCCAGGTCATTCACAGTCTAGATCACAAACCCTCGCTGATTTTGACGCACCATGTAGGTCATCCATACATACGTAGCGGTAGCTGCTTCATACTTTTTGCCTACCCATTATAACGAGTGCTGCCCATGCATAGGAAGGCCTATAATCTTGTGGATCAACGTAGCACCAATAGGGACCCTGTATCGAATCCATAAGAAACCATCATGAATGAGGGAGAGAAACTGGCAAGCCAATTGATCTGTGACGTTGTAATGGAAAAAATGAGACATCCAGAGTAGATTCAAAAGTCCCGATCCAGCCAAGCTGCATACCCAGCACTGGGGCTGTTGGGTATGTGTTATATTCTTTCCACGACTAGCCCCATGCGCTGTACGTTGCGCCGGGTGCAGCAGGGGGGTCACAGGGGGGGCGGCAGCCCCCCCTGTCGGGGTTTGGGGCAGTGCCCCGGAATTTTTTTTTTTTTTGGTATGCGGTCCCACTCATATGCGGACCCAGCCATGTTTTGTGCATGAGTTTGCACATGGTTTTGGGGTACGATGGTTTTCGACCCCTGGTATTTTTTTAGATCCGGTCAAGAGAACTACAGTTATGTTCTAATCCAGGGTTAATGGATTAGGGTTCATGTATGCTTCAACATGTATATATATGTGTTGTAACACTAAAAGGAATATAATGAAAAATCAAGCTGGTCGTCCCGATTTGGGATCCAGGGAAAATCTCTGTGTTTATCTGTTTTATGTTTTATGCTCTCGCTATTGTTTATTTTATGTTTTAAATATTCATTTGTAGATAATTTCAGTACATGGTTAAAACCTACATTTGGTGTTGGAGTTGTTTTGACTTCAAGGGGACGCCTTTGTTGCTGAGGGTTTTTTGCTCGGGCCTATGGTAGACCCTGTTCAGTGGGAGATCTGTGGGATCGATTCTTGCGGTGAAAGAAGATGGCAAGAGGCAGAAAGATAGAGATCGAGAAATTTAATGGTCAGAGTTTTGAGTTGTGGAAGCTCAAGATGGAGGATCTGCTGGTGGATAAAGATCAGTGGATCGTGGTAGATCCAGGTACTAAACCAACGTCAATGTCAGATGAAGACTGGAAGAAACTGGATCGGAAGGCTAAGAGCACAATACGGTTGTGTGTCTCAGATTTAGTATTGTTGAATGTATCTGGGGAATCTACGACGAAGAATTTGTGGGAAAAACTTGGGACTTTGTACCAATTTAAGTCTCTGGTGAATAAGTTGTTCCTGTGGAAAAAGCTATATAACTTGAGGATGAAGGATGGAGACTCGGTGACAGAGCATCTGAACGCCTTCAATACTGTGGTAAGTCAACTGTCATCTGTTGATATTAAAATCTCAGATGAAGATAAGTGCATTAGTTTGTTGTGTTCTCTACCAGACTCATGGGACAGTCTGGTTATTGCAATAGGTAGCAACACAACTACCTTGAATTTTGATGACATTGTCTCAGCCTTGCTGTCGGAGGAAATGAGACGGAGAAATATGGAGGGTCAAAATGGCGATGCTTTATCTGTACGAGGAAGGTCCAAAAATAGAAACAAGAATAAGGTTTCGAGTGGGAGATCTAAATCTAGAGGGAGATCTAAATCTTTTGGAAAGTTTGTAAAGGTGTGCTGGAAATGTGGAAAGGAAGGACACTACAAAAAAGAATGCAGATCTAAAGCTCCTGAGAAAGGAAAGGGATCTAATGAAGCTCCTTCTGCAGAGGCAAAAACCACCTCGGATGAAGGTGGGGATGTGTATTTGGCTTCTTCTTCAAATACACATGTAGATCATGAGTCATGGTTGATTGACTCAGGTGCATCCTTTCACTTCACTCCCCATCGGGAGTGGTTCTGCGAGTATGAGAAATATGATGGTGGTAATGTCTTCCTAAGGGATGATAGGAAGGCTAGAATCGTTGGACGTGGAAAGGTCAAGCTGGAGCTGCAAGGTGGAAGGATTAGAACACTTCCTGGTGTTCTGCATATTCCTGCATTGGCCAGAAATCTGATTTCTGTAAGCAAGATGGATGATGCAGGTGTAAAAACAATGTTCGAGAAAGATGCCTGCAAGATGGTTCGGGGAGCACTGGTATTAATGCGGGGAGTTCGGACTAGAACTCTGTACAAGCTACAAGGTAGCACTGTTATTGATGGGTGTAACAGTTCTATGGTTCCTGAAAGTGGAGCGGAAAGCCTAGCTGTCTCTGGAGAAAAGACCATGCTATGGCATCAAAGGCTTGGACATATTGGAGAGAAGGGCCTTCAGATACTGCATAGAAATGGCATGGTAGAAGGTATGTCTAATTTCTCTCTGGATTTCGATTTCTGTGAACATTGTGTATATGGGAAGCAGAATCGGGTGAGTTTTCCTTCTGGTGCTAAGAGGGCGAATAAGATATTAGAACTTGTGCACAGTGATGTGTTTGGACCTGTGTCAGTTCCATCACTGGGAAAGTCTATGTACTATGTTTCATTCATAGATGACTTCTCAAGGAATACATGGATATATTTCCTGAGGAAGAAATCTGAAGTCTTTGACAAATTTAAAGAATTTAAGGCTCTGGTGGAAAACCAGACAGAGAAGAAGATAAAGGCGTTGAGGACAGATAATGGTGGGGAGTTCTGCAAGAAGGAATTTGAAGAGTTCTGTAAGAAGTGTGGTATAGCATGGCAGAAGACTACTCCATACACACCTCAAAAAAATGGAGTTGCAGAAAGAATGAACAGAACACTGATGGAAAAGGCAAGAAGCATGCTCAGTGGTACTGGGTTAGGACAAGAATTCTGGGCAGAGGCAGTGGAGACTGCATGTTACTTAGTTAACAGATCACCTTCATCAACGTTGGAGGATAAGACTCCACATGAGGTATGGACCGGTAAGAAACCCTCTATTTCACATCTAAGGGTATTTGGATGTGATGCATATGTACACGTTCCAAAGGAGAAAAGGACCAAGTTGGATAATAAATCTGAAAGGTGCATCTTTATTGGGTATAAGGATGGTTTAAAGGGTTACAAGCTTTGGAACCGAGAAACAAGGAAGGTTGTGTACAGCCGAGATGTGGTGTTTAGAGAAGTGAAAGATGTTGTTAAACATGAAGTCCTACCAAAGGAACCTGAGCAGATAGAGTTTGAGCTAAAGGAGGATGAATCAGACTCTACAACAGAAGAAGACTCAGAAGATGAAGAGCCACAAACTCCAGCTTTGAGAAGATCAGTTCGGGAAAGAAGGCAACAAGAAAGGTATAGTCCATCTGCTTTCTGTTCAGGTTTTGCGTTAACTATAACTGATGACGATCCCAGAACTGTCAGGGAGGAAGTAGATTCAGAGGATGGAAAACTCTGGAAGGAGGCCATGGTCGATGAAATGGCATCCTTGCACAAAAATGAGGCATGGGATCTGGTGGAGTTGCCAGCTGGAAGGAAGCCCATTGGGAGAAAATGGGTGTTTAAGAAGAAGAAGAATGTAGAAGGCAAGGTGGAGAAATACAAAGCTCGGTTGGTAGCAAAAGGTTATTCCCAAGTGCCAGGAATTGATTTTGGTGATATTTTCTCTCCTGTTGCCAAAGTTACTTCTATTAGATTACTTTTATCTGTTGCTGCTGCATTTGATTTTGAGATAGAACAGATGGATGTGAAGACAACATTTCTTCATGGGGATCTAGAAGAGGAGATATACATGAAACAACCTAAAGGCTTCATGGTGAAGGGTAAGAAAGAACTGGTATGCAGGTTGAAGAAGTCTCTGCATGGGTTAAAATAGTCACCAAGGATGTGGTATCAGAAATTTGATACCTATATATGGGGACTTGGCTTCACCAGAAGCAAGGAGGATCACTGTGTTTATTTTAAATTAATTGGTGACCATGTTATGTATTTGGTCTTGTATGTGGATGATATGTTGTTAATTGGAAATGACAAAGAAATTATCCAAGATTTGAAGACCCAACTGTTCTCCAAATTCGACATGAAGGATCTGGGTGCTGCAAACTATATTTTGGGCATGGAAATTAAGAGAGATCGGGCAAAGAGGAAGCTCTGGTTAAACCAGAGGAAGTATGTCGAGACTATATTGCAGAGGTTCAATATGCAGGATAGTAAACTAGTGAGTGTTCCTATTCCTGTAGGTGCAAAGCTTTCTGTTGAACAGTGTCCCAAGACACAAGAAGAAGAGGAGGATATGTCCCGTGTTCCATATGCAAGTGCAGTGGGTAGCCTGATGTATGCAATGGTCTGTACTAGACCAGACATTGCACATGCAGTGGGAGTATTGAGCAGTTTTATGTCAAACCCAGGGAAGGAGCATTGGACAACAGTGAAGCGGGTTTTCAGATATTTACGTGGCACTAGTGATTATGGCTTGTGCTACCAAGGAAGACCAAGATTAGAAAGAATGTTGGACATTCGTGGTTTTGTTGATGCAGACTGGGCTGGAGATCTGGACCAAAGAAGATCTACAAGTGGGTATGTGTTTAGCCTATTTGGAGGTGCAGTCAGTTGGATGAATAAAAGACAGTCTGTAGTGGCGCTTTCAACTACAGAGGCAGAATACATAATAGTCACTCATGCAAGCAAGGAAGCAGTTTGGTTGCAGAGATTGTGTTCAAGTATGGGGTTGGTACAACAAGCTATAAGGATAGACTGTGATAGCCAAAGTGCAATTTTCTTGGCTAAGAACCCTGCTTATCATTCAAAGACAAAGCACATTGATGTTCAATATCACTTTGTTAGAGATATGGTTGAGGCTAAAAGGGTGTTACTGGTAAAGGTGGACACTTTGAAGAATGTTGCAGATGCATTGAAGAAGTCCGTGAGCACTCAGAAGTTCTCTTGGTGTAGAGAAACAATGGGTGTTGAAGAATTGGCCAAATGACTAAGCTCTCCTGTGGCCCCCCGTGGAAAGAAAACAACAAGTGAGAGAATGTTGGGTATGTGTTATATTCTTTCCACGACTAGCCCCACGTGCTGTACGTTGCGCCGGGCGCAGCGCCCCGACGAACTTTTTTTTTTGGTATGCAGTCCCACTCATATGCGGACCCACCCATGTTTTGTGCATGAGTTTGCACATGGTTTTGGGGTATGATGGTTTTCGACCCCTGGTATTTTTGTAGATCCGGTCAAGGGAACTATAGTTATGTTCTAATCCAGGGTTAATGGATTGGGGTTTATGTATGCTTCGACATGTATATATATGTGTTGTAACACTAAAAGGAATATAATGAAAAATCAAGCTGGTCGTCCCAATTTGGGGTCCAGGGGAAAATCTCTGTGTTTATCTGTTTTATGTTTTATGCTCTCGTTATTTTTTATTTTCTGTTATAAGATTCGTGTGTAGATAATTTCTGTTCAGGGTTAAAACCTACCGGGGCACCACCGTGACTCCATCATTTCCCTGGATTTTCTCAAAGTATAATGCGGGGGCCAATTCAGGGAGGGTTTCATAGTCTGCCAAGTCGTGATAATCCAACTTGACCTCGTGGAGTCTCCCGCAAGGATCACTGATGACAGGGAATTCTCTCGGAGTTTGGGGGGTTTGCAAATAGGTGACCAAGCCATCCAAATTTTTTGGCGTTCGCGTAGACGGTCTACGTGAGCAAATGAAGGGAGGTAACCAATTTATCGGGTTAGCAGGCAGAGCACCCTCCCATGCATCTTGATCTAGAGGTGATGCTGGCGGAGACCTGGCGTGCCTTGGGGAAGTCCTAGGCTTCCTAGTAATCTAGCTCACTGCTTTTAGAGCTTTTCCCGAACTTTGTGCCTTTCCCTTGCCTTTCCTTGTGAACGACGTAGGGGGAACTTCTTCCAGTTCAGACTCAAACTCCATGATTTCTTCAACATCAGGCCCCATTGGGGCCAAGGGTTTGGCAGGGTTAGTGGCTGGCATCCTTGCACAAAAAATGAAGCCCAGCCCTGGGTGAATACTATCAGATGGAGTAGGTTGTCCAGACATGAGAGGGACAGTGTGGATATGAGAATGCAATTGCTCAAGTGTTTCTAAGAGACAAATGAGGAGGGCAAGTTGTGTAAGTGAAATGGTACCTCTGGCTAAAATACCCTGCACTTTTTATAGTACCCCCAAACATGCAATGGTGAGGTAAAATTTATCTGAGGCAGGTCCCTGAGGAAACGGTAAAGAATCTCCATGATTCGTTCCATTAAATTCCTGGAGGTCGCTCCTTCCAACGGTAAATTTTCTTTTTACCAATGGTTACTATTCCAACAACTAGTTTTCATATCACCAGTAGGCTTGACCCATCTGTCACGCTAGGGTCACCCACCTGCATCGACTGCATGTTCCCCCCCCAACACAGGCTTGCTTCCTAGGCAACTCATGACCCATTCCAAAGAAAACCTTATCATTTGTGTAAGTGAGGTTTTAAGGGGGGCTGTTGCTAGAGCGTGTTGTCTTAACCGCAGCTTTTTTTTTGTTCTAGAGGTGACCGGATGTATGAGAGCTCTACTTCCTAAACCTATGGCTAGGGTAGAGTGAATTCTAATGTTACTTTCTCATGGGTCAGCCTGACGCTTTCTCAGGGTTGGCCCGTAGGAACCGCCATTTCCTGGTCCCGTCAGGGTCCTTACCTCTGAGGAAACGCAATGGAAGTTTTTTGTGATTTGAAGACAACGCAGCGTAGAGGCATCACATAACCGGTTCTGCCAAGTCTTTATTTCCTCATCTAGATCAGATAAGCCTAAAATATCCCCTTCTCCGCAAAGTATTTCGTCCCTTGTTGGGTTGTCCGTGTCTTGCGCAGTTAGATTTTAGATATAGTCCACATATTCCTCCTTGGGTACTGGTTCTGTGTAGCGTTTACCTTCTGTAGGATCTAATGGTACGATTGCCCTTGTGCCATTATTTTCGAACACCATGCTTCTTTTTTTTCAAGTTAATGATACCGCCCATGTCGATGGCCCAATCCAATCCCAGTAGCGCAGGGTAGGGGTCTGCATCCTCGACGATTTGAATGACTTCAAAGTCAGCCTAGACCTTTACTCCTGTGATATCTACCATAACCCCTGATAGCCTTCCTAATGGTACATTATTTTGTTGATTAGCCATGTGTAGCTGGATAGAGGGCCATTCCAACTTAGGTTCACCCATTCGTTACCAGGTTTGTTTGGGTAAGACATTGGCGTCCAATCCGAGGTCTAAGATAACCTGATCCATCTCATAATTTCCAATCTGGGCTGTCAATCGCATCTCCCTCCTAGTACATTTCTGATAACTGTACAATTTGTGTATATCCCTAATATCGGGGGACATGGCGGAGTGCGTTGCACAGCTATCTATTAAAGCCTGCAGATTTTGCACCGCCCTTGGGTTTTGCAGCAGTTCCATACATGCATGTAGGAAAGGTTTGACCTCCTCAGCTACCTTAAGAGCCTCAAGGAGTAGGGATGTAGATGCCTCGGTCCCGAGAAAGTCCCTTCGAGCTTCCATAACGTTTCCCTTGCTTTTTCCAGGTCCAGCCCTTATTGTTTACTAACTGCCTTTCAGATCGGCGTTCCAGTTTTGACCTTCTCCTAAATCCCTATAGTAGCCAATCCACTGCGTGTGACAAAATTTATGCTTGGGCCCTTACCCCTTAGCTTAGTCTTAACCCTCTTCACCTTCTGTGTAGGTGGGAGCTGCTTCTCCTGTATTTTTGCTATCAAGACTGGACAATCTTCAAGCATATGGTCCAACTGTCTGCAATACCTGAAAGAATATCTCGTGGGGTTCGGGAAATCCAAATGCCCTATGCCTCCACAGTCATAGCAGATCATTTGGCCCTAGCTTCGACCTGCACTCCCACTTCGGTCTCCTTCCTTGCTTCTAGAGGGGGAGTCATTCATGCCTGTGGGGGATTTTGGCGAGGCGGGGTCTGACTATACCTTATACACGTTTCCCTGATCTATTACTAGATCATAGGTCTGACAGTTCTCCTCATCATGCCATACTAACCGAAAGAACCGGCACCAGTGTTGCTTTTGTCCGGGAATGTTGGTGCTTGAATGAAGGCAACGGTTGGTATCATGCAGCCCAACTATGCGACCATCCTTGCACCAGGGCCCAGGTCCACTTGGGCCCCATCTTCCTGGGCTGGGTCCCTTGCTTGACCCTAAGTGCCTTGGGCATAGGTCCTTCATATGCCCTGACACTTGACATTGTAGGCACCATAGTTCTGTGCCAGCTTCCCTTCCACGTTCTTGTCATAGGTTTTGAATATCCATGTGCATTGCCCCGAGCTGTGCTTGGATTTGCTGTACTCATAAAGAAGCATCCACCTTGGGTGTAGCTTCTAGTTTCATAGTGGCTTCCAAAGCTTTGTCTTGTGAGTCAAAATTCTGGTGGCTCATAGGTACGTGTAGGTGTGGGAGTAACATAGCGATGAACCATTCCATATGTTGTCTGTTGTCATACTTAAATTCTCCTTCTCTGATAGCTTTCTTTAGGCGTTGATCAACTTCCCACACAGACTCGGTTGTTCCTTGCTTAAAATCTTTCAAGTCTACTATGATCTAAGAGTAGGACTTAGGTTTCCAGAATTTTTGTTTCAGGGCGTCCTTAATATATTGAATGGATGCGCTCCCGTTTTGATATAGGTACCGTATATACCAGTCCAACGCTCTCTCCTTGAAGGCCAAGGAAAGCTGTGTCATTTTCATAGTATCACACACCACACCTTGCACTGTCTATACCGAGTCTGCAACGAACCAAAATCGGTCCATGTTCTCATCTCCAGTAACTTTAAAGATAGGTAATTTTAAGTGTGCTGCTATGTCTCCTTGCAGCGGGGTTTTATCCTTACATGGTTCGAATGGTGGTGTAGCTGGAGGGCTTTGCACAACTGCTCCTTTCTGCGGGCTATAGACAAATTTCCCCCCTTCTTTATTGGTTAGATAACATTTATGGCTTCGTGTCGTACCCTTGTTCAGATTGGAATACATCCACTCAAACCTGCTCTTCTTCTTTGTTAGGCTTCAAGTACTCTCTTGTCATTACCCGACCCCTTTCTCAAAATGCTCCAAGTCCTAGCAATAGAAACATTTGTTGGCTTGAGGGGTCTTGACCTAGGTTCAGAGTTCAAGGTTTGCCAACAAACCCCTATACTACTGGCCCTTTCGGCAGTGACCTACTTGTGCAGGTCAAAGTCTCACCCGAAGTAGTATGGGTGGGTGTTGGAACCAGGTTTCCACACACTGAGAAAGGATAGGTAAGGCAAGTAGAGCTACATCCTGCCTCAAGATGTCCAAATATCCCCGAGTAGTACTTATTGGCCTCTTTTCACATCCACGTGCGCAAGGTCGATCATACTATGGTGCTCAATAATAATATACTTTCAAGAAGGTAGCTCAATATTGCATAAAACAGAACAAAACAGATCTAGATGCAGTAAAACACTTACACAGAACTTTCGTAGCTAAATACAGTATACGCATAAGATAGCAATTAGCAATGATTCACATAAACAATACACATAGATTTAGTTCTCAAACAACCTTTTGTATTCATCAATGCATCAACTTCCTCTTACAATACCCATCCCAGCCTACGCACACAACAACAGGGTCCGCACACAGCAGGACTCTGGATCTCCACGCACACAGCCAACAGGAGTCCTTCCCCAAAAACCCAAACAGAATTACTAAACGACAATTCGCATCAATAACTTTTTATCACCTACTTACAATTCAAAATTTTCCTCTATTTATAACAATCTAGCCTAAACTTTCCTATGATTTGCAAACTGTGGTACTTGGACCCTAGGTTTACCCTTTGAACCACAATGCTTTCGGGGCTTTGACCCACCCAAAAACCCCTGCGCTAGACTAAATATAATAAAAAATATACAAAATCAGACCAGTTTCGCAGCTCGTAGGAGACCCTGTTCCAACAATCCTGTTGAGGTTAGTCATCTTCTAAAAGGAACATTGAGAACATAGACTATTTTGAAAGAACCCTTTCCATCTTAGCAAACACAAATGGTACACTAGCCTCAATCCTTTGCATCAGGAAGCTCTCAAGTTTTCATGGCTGGTACATAACCCATTTCAGTCGCCGCTCGTTCGAAAGAATATCTGAATCCTACCAAATATGTTGTGGTAAAATGTGCCTCTGATGTGACTTCTTCTTCCACTCTGCCCAGTTTTAGTCCTCTTCATATTGAGTGAACTAGTAATGATTCCATTATCTGACCACCTCCCAAAGGTTTTTTCTGGAAATCCTCGTATAATCTGAATTCATGATCTACTTAGCATTATAATATTGTGGAAGATCTAGCTCAAGTGCCTTCAACGATGTCAACTTTGGAAGTCCTTCACTCTTGTCCATCACAAAGGAAGGAATTAATATCCACTATTGGAGGAATTGATTTTTCAGATTCTAATTTAATTACTTTTGATCTTGAAAATCATGTTCCTCGTCTCCCATCACAACTAGCTTTTCTTATACAAGTTGTCGTGATGTGTAAAAATATTCATCAGATTTTTATTGATGAAGGTGATTCCACATGCATCATGTATATTGCATGTTGGAAAGACCTTGATTGTTGCCCTATTAATAAGTCCCCTAATATGTTGGAAGCTTTCGATGGTAGAGGTTGTTGGCCATATGGTATTCTTAACTCTCTACCGATCCAGTTGGAGGAAAACCAATGAATATGGAAGTAGAAGTTGTAGATGCATACCTCAACCATAATCTTCTACTCTGTCACAATTTGACCCATGCAATGGATTGCGTGGTCTCTAACCTTTTCCGTGTTCTTTGTTTTCCCCATCAGGGAAATATTTCTATGGTTGATCAACTTGTATTCTTTGACACAATTGTTACTAGACCCACTCATTGGGCTAGAGGGATCACTTCTTTCAAAAGAAGGGATTTTACTACATAACAAATTGGTTCTACTACTATCTAATGTTCTTTATCATTATTATGTTTTTGGTTTTTACATATAATGCAAATGTCTGTCTAACGCATAATTAGCTAATGTATTAGTTAATGTATTCAAATGCCTTGGAATATTTTGATAAGTAATGTAACCAAAATTTCATTCCAATAATTGAACACGTAGATACATGTGTAATGTATGAGCATTTCTGACTGAATAATGTCCATTAAATTATAACACAATGCATTTTGAATCAATTTTAACAACCAATGCCCTAATAGCAAGAGAAAAACTTCTGATAATAGTTCGATAAACACACTATATTCAACAATGTTTTTTTTATTTGACCTAAGCACATGTCTTGCAAATTCACTAACTCACCATTAGGAGAAAAAAATTCCCATGCCGCAGAAGACAAGTTCCGTATGCTATGAAAAGTGCCATAAGGAAAACCAACATAATGGTTGATGACATCTGCAAACCAAGTGGAACATATGGTAAGCAGAGGAAAACATGTCTGCAAAAGCAAACACTCACATCAAAATTGAACTGTACACTAATGAATCATACACATAGTAATGTACATAGTATTTTCACCAAATCAAGCATAATAATTTTTTATGGAGTCCAATACAAGACTCAGATGATCGATTTCCACCACGAATAACAAAAATAAACCCATAGTCCTATCAGTGGAAGAGGAATATCCAAATCTCCCATAAAATTAGTCCCTGCGTATGGCCAATCATCAATCATGATGAGCTGTTGGCGTATCCATATGAATAAATCATGGAAGAATGACATATGATGCCCGCTACCATGACGAGGCATCAATTAACTCTATCTCTGAAGTCATGGATCCCTCAACGTAGGAGGTTCCACCTCTATCCTCTAGAAATGGAACAATGACACCCTCTCTAGGAGGAGAGTCACTAGGGTTGAACCATATCTAAACTGCTTTAGCTTCACCATTTTTCATTTGGTGGTTGATCCTTCATGTTAACGAGTAATCCCTCACACCCATTAAAAAACCTTGGACTCATAAAGTCTACTGCATACTGGAACTAAGACTTGCTCGCCTCATGAAGGGCCTATAGCCTAGACACTCAAGAAATGGTGTAAAGGACTATCCTAAGAGCTGGGTCGTTGACGATCTTGATGTAAATTTTCCCACTCTTGGTCTTTTGAGACCCATCACTGCAATTTCTGGTGATGAATAAATATGTACCCTCGCCACCTCATATAGACCTTGCTATCTGGATTGACAGTCCCGTACTGGACAAACCAATGATGAAATAGATATTAGATACATCGATATCTAGGTCCTGACCACCGATCATGAATACCTGGCAGTCGACATTCCACCATCTCACCAAGTATTGCATTAAATCTACTTGGGATCACATCCTAGGCGTCTAGAAGAATTTGTGCAAACTGCAGTTACACAGTGATATTACACAATTTTGATCTTGAACTAATTCTCGGTCCTCATCCTAATGGCCCCTTTACTTCCACTTGATTTCCATAATTCTCCTGTAAAAAATCAATTAACAAGGATTAAACATCTTTCATGGAGGAAATTTGGAAAAAAACTGAGTAAAAATTGAGCATTTACAAAAATAAATTTACTCACAGTGCCAATGCGACTGTCTAACATTTTTCACATGCTAGCATTGCACTGGTACATTAAGGGTCTAGGTGATCGGCGTAGATCTGATAGGTCAAACCTGTGTTGGTTTCCCACGTGCCCTATTTTTTCAAAGGCTCCTTGACTAGGAAAAAAATGATGAAATTGTTTAAAAATGAAGGGAAAATGTTGGCTAAGGGAAGAGATATTACCAGTAAGAAATGGATAAGAAAATGATGGCCTGGATTGGTAGAAAGGTGCACCCAAAGTTTGAATACAAATGGAGGGAAAAGTGCTCTGTCAAACTCCAAATGGTAAAAATGATTTTTATTTTTAATTTTAGTCATTAAAATATTTTTACCAAATATTTTTGATTAAAAAATGATTTTTTATCGTTTTATGAGTACTTTTCCCCATAGTTATATATTTTTCTCGATCAATGTGACGTTTGATTGCATGTCTAGAAGCATGTCATTAAGACTCAAATTTGATCAAGGGTGAATGAGGAGTTATCTTTTATCACTTTTTTGGACTCGTGAAAACAAATGAAAAAGGAACCCCCCTGGAGTCAACTTTAAGCTCTTTTCTGACTCTCGAAATATGAAAATAATGTCGAGAATGTTTCCTTTCAATCTTGTTAAAATAAATGAATTGACGTCTTCTTAGTATACATTTACCCCTTTTTCAGGCTGAGGTTGACTAATTACGAAAAAAGAATACCTTTATCAAATGGGATCAAAAGGTTCTCTCAGATATTGTTTTTTACCTTTCAGATTCGAGGGACTATCTATGAAAATGGACCTTTTTTATTTTTCTTTTTCGTATCATTTTAAAACTCCTAAACATGAAAAATATGCCAAGTTACCCCTCCGTTGGACTAGTAAAATTTTAATGATGAAGGAATTTTCACCTTGACGGGACCAAATTACTCCTTCCTAGGACTCGTTCAACTTACTAGGATGGATTCATTTGAAGGGTGAAATTATACACTAAGCATATGGTATCCTCTTCAAGATCGCTCTAAAAATTAAATAGGTACTCATTCGAAATAATGGGGGAAAATGGAAGTAAAGCATGTTTTGTATTCTATATCAAAGGTAATGTGTCGCTCTTGAACATGACACTCATTTGCATTTTGTGTTCGGTTTGGGATGTCTTTCATTCATCATTTTCTTTCCTTGGTTTGGGGAATCAATTTTCCTCTCATTCGATCATTATCTATTTTCACCATGACCTTTGATCCAATTTTGAGTCAAATTTTTCCAAACTACAGGGTTGTGTCACCGATATGTTCAAGAGAAGTCCTATTTATAAAAGTAAAACATTGTCTACTTATTTGACCCTCTCTGCAACAATCCTGAATCACTCCTATCATATTGAGAAATCCTTTGTTTTGTGTCGATGATGTGGGAATCATTATGGAAAACCTTAGACAAATCACTTTCTATCAAGTTCAACTCATTATTTGGGAAGTTGATATATAAACTCCTTTTCAGTACCTTGGAGCTTGCATGCCTCAATGACAAGTTCTTTGCATTGGAAGATAGGTTCACATCATTGGAATTTAATCGAATGATTCTAAAAGTGTATGAATTTAGCTCATTCATTCATACTTTTAGATTGTGATGTCATACCTTGAGGACCATTTTCATTATTGGTGGTTCCTCTCACACCTATTAACGGTTTACCTCATTGACCAGTAATCAGGTGGTTTCTACCATGTTCGACATCAACACATATATTCACATGGTTAGATTCGTATAGTGGGTGGATCAAGATAGAGACAAAAAACCTGGATCACATCTATTATTATCTAGGCTACGTGGAGTTATTGAGTATTCATGATTGTACACATGATCCTTTCTATAAGGATGGTTGCGACCATATCGTGGATCCATTTCCATGATCTCTTTCAGAAGGATGGATGCATCCATGCCATGGGTTCATGTGTTATTTGATTCCTATTAAAAAATATGTTATTAGACATGTTTATATCATATAAGTCATGTATTTTATTGTGTTTGATTGGCAGGTCTCTTGAGAGTGGTTTTCCAAAGTCCTTGCCATGGATGATGAAGCGATTCAACCGTCACTTCTAGTTTTGCTTTCATGCTTTAGGAGACATCTGTTACATAATATTTTGTCGCATTCCTTAGTCCTTATCCTAAGTGTCGTATTTTGTGTCGCTCATGCCACAAACATCGCAAAGAGACAAAAACTGTGAAAACTTAGTCATCCTAGATAACATGCTTAAAGTATCCTTGAAGACCTAAAAGAGAAATTCCTTGAAGCCTTTCTGCAAAATTTTGTAAAAAACTGTAATTTACAAGCCCATCATTGTTCTCTGCTAAAAAACCTCACATTTGTCACCCTATCCATAACCCATGAAAAACGATGGCAACGTGGCAATTTAACAGTACAATTGCGCTCATCCTCTTTAGGTAGGTTCTCTAAAACTAGAGCAGAAGCTTCGTCCTCTAGAACTCTCAAGAACAAAGGTCTATTAATTTTTGGTTGAGGATATGGTCAAATACTCACATTTTTGACCCTTGATCTTATCTCCAAATATTTTCCCCTTTGAGATAAGTCCTTTCCCCCTCATTATTGGAACTCATAAAAGAGTTCCAAGATAGTGAGTCTTGGTTGGTCATTGCTGGTTGCCATTCTTCTGCTTGATTGCAACTATATGATGTCGATTTGACGAGAAAGGAGAAGATATTGAAGAGCTTGGATTGGACTTGGATTTCCATTCCGAAGGCGGCCTCCAACATCAAGGCATTGGTTGTAATATTCCCTTTGTTTATTTAATAATACAAAGTATGCTTTGATTTCCATGAAATTGTTAATATTAATTGGTTTAGAATGATACTCCTTGATATATCATGCAGTTTACTTTGAAATATACATATGATACGTCTCTTTTGTTTGTTGTCGCATGATCTTTCTTGCAGGTATTTGGAAGTAGAAGGTATAGTGAGGAGCAAGCATCGAAGTGAAATGATCGACACCGACATATAGGAAACAAGCACATAGGAGTGAGGTAGACCATATCCCTCTCTCATATTAATTTGATTTTAAACTAGGAAATATTGTATTATTTGTCACGATTGTTACTGGACCCACTCATTGGTACAGAGAAATCGCTTCTTTATGAAGAAGTGATTTTCCTGCATAACAACGTCCCCTTACCATGTCGTACCTTCCATCATAGGTGATGTATTGATGGATAATCCCTGTATTTCCTTCCATGGCTTAGGTAATGAATTGGGGTTATAAATTTTCCCTTTTCTGACCAATTATTCGCTAGGATTCAAGAACAAAAGGGCCACATTCTAGAGAGAGGTGTGTATCTCGTACCAATTTTCTCCTTCCATCAAAAACCCTATCACTTATGATATTTCACTTTCAATTACTTGTACCTGTACATTTATCACCACTATTGTGCCATTGTACGAAATATTTGTGAATTCTAATGCTACCTCATTGTCGAACCCCTGTAACCGTTAAAAATAATCTATCTATCCGACTTGAATTAAGATGTTGCATGCTTGTTCTGAAACCTATAGTTGCATGGGTTCATACCAGACTGAATTCCCACCCATTGATAATTTTTCAACATGATGTGGTATTGCAACTAGAAACAAAACAATTCATAATGTAGGATGATAGTAATCTTATACAGAGTATAACAATTTTGACAACATGCAATGGCATTAAGAAATGTGGACAAAACTCATCTGTTAGTGCCAAATCGCCCCCCCAATAAGAGTAAAGACTGTCCACAGCCATTAATCAAATTTTGACAAGATGGAAGATTCAACATGTTTGAAGGATAATGATGTATTAATGCAATGCACTAAATTTATCGTCAAAAGGAAAAATAGGAAACATGGTATATCTATGACGCATGGGGAAATGATTAAGAATTTTACGAATTGTGTACGGTAATTATAACAAGATTTATTAAAATCTACGAAGGATGCAAAAAAAATAAAGGCACGCGGAAATGTATACAAGGAAATAGATGGATGGAAGTAATAGTTATATCAAGCACATCATTAGAGAAAAGAAGGGAGATTAATTTAGAATGTTGAATTTCTAAAAAAAAAAATTCTAACATAGAATTATAATGAAATATTCATAAAAAACCAAAAATCACCACATTCTACGAGGGTTTTAGGAATGTCCATAATAAATTTAACAACCATTCTTGTTTTAATTTTAAAGGAACAAAACAACCAAGCTATATTGTAATTTTTAGTTTTACTTAAATACCATAGGCATGTCCTCTGCTGCCAGAAGGCATCCATAGCCTTGACAGGGTTTGCTTTTTAACCCCTTGAGATGCCAATTTCCCATTTACTAAAGAAATTTTCAAATTTTTTTGTTTTATATATATATATATATATATATATATATATATATATATATATATATATATATATATATATATATATATATATATATATATATATATATATATATTTTCAAGTATTTACAAAATTCCATTGTTTTGGTGTGGCAACCAATTATCAACAATTGCATTCCCTAGAGATAATGAGGTAAACAAGATGAATTGTAATGAGACCTCTTGTCCTTTGACTTAAAGGATAAAGGCCATTACCCTCGCTTGGTAACCAGAAGTGGTAATTTCACTCCACTAGATCCTATGATCATGGTAGACTGGATCGTGATGAGACCTCCTATCCCGTGTTAAATTGTATTTTTTATTAATCTTAATAGATTACTTAGTAAATGGGGTGGCATGTAAAGTCCTTAAGAGTCATGTATGCTATAAGAAGTATTATAATAATTAATTTCCTAGCTTGTTAATTTTGTCTTAAAAAAATTATGGTCATTTATTGTTCAAGGATTGGAATTAAAAGATATCCCATAAGTGGTGATGAAAGGAATGCAATATAAGATTTTTTATAAATTTTCTACGATTCTAAAAAGGATTAAAAATCATGGAAATTTCAAAATTATGATAATGATTATCATAAAATATTCTCTAACGATAACCATAAAACAAATTAGTTTTCCATCATGACATGAGGAGAAGGCTAAGAAAGTGTTCCTTTCCCTAAAGAAATGAAGATATAACTAAGCTAGGAAATGATAATCACATGTTAAAAATCAGCTGTTGTAATTAAAGGAAAAAACATTTTTACTAAAGAAACAACATCGTAATGAAGGAAACAACAACTGTGATTGAATAAATAACAAGCACAATAAATGAAAGAGCAGTTGTGACCAAGGAAACAACAATGTGATAAAGGAAATAATGACTATGACCGAGGAAACAACAACTGCGATTGAGGAAACAACGATTGTGACTAAGGAAACAACAACTGTAAATGAAGAAACAATGATTGTGACTAAGGAAACAAAAAATGTAATGGAGGAAACAATAGTTGTGACTAAGGAAACAACAACAACTACTGAAGAAATAATGACTGTGACAAAGGAAACAACAACAACTACTGAAGAAATAATGACTGTGACAAAGGAAACAACAACTGTGATAAATTTTTTAGATATTATTTATTTATTATTATTATTATTATTATTATTTGAGTAACAAAAGAAAATTATTTACATTATGTAAAAAATAAATAATATTTCTTAAGAATATTTACCTAGTTGTGGCCATGGGGAAATTGCCTCGATCAACTACAACCTTAAAATTTGCATCATTGTCAATTTTGTGAAGAAAATATTATCTAGGAAGTGGCCGATGGTATAGATAGAGCTGATTCCCATTGGAAAGGAACAAAATGCTGATATTGTCAATTGTAGTAAGGCATATTGTCCCATTGTCATAAACTATGGGAATTTTATAAGGGCCAAGCCACCTTGTTTGAAGTTTACCTGCAAAATATTGGAATCTCGAGTCATATAATAATGCCCAATCTCCTTTCTGAATTTTTTTCCTTTTAATCAACCTATCATGCCATTTAGCCCTATTATATTGAATTATGGTAGTACATTGTAGAGAAATAAGACACATTTCATCTAGTTCCTTGAGTTGTTGTAAGCGTTGTTTCTATGCTTCTGTGATATCCAATCCAACTTCCTTGGCAGTTCAAAGAGTCTTAACTTTGAATTCAATTGGAAAAATGGTTCCTTACCAAAAACGAGTTGATAAGGTGAATAGATAGTGGTATTGTGTGACGTTGTCTGATAGGTCCATAAGGCTTCCAAAAGCTTGGCATCCCAGTCTCATAGATACTATTTTATTCAAAATCATCTCTAAGATTTTGTTAGTAATTTCCACTTGCCCATTGACTTGTGGATGGTAAGGAGAAGTGATTATGTGTTTAACATGATAATTTTTCATTGTGGTTGAATTTTTATGAGCAGTGAATTTTTATCCCTCATCTATTACAATCTCTTGAGGAAACCCATATCGAACAAAAAATTGATGATTTCTTATTCCATGGCCCTTAGGAGTGCTACTTCTTCCACCCATTTGGTAACATAATCTGTACAAACTAGAATGTATGCTTTCTGATTTGAAGGGGGATTAAAGGGGCCTACAAAGTCCATTTCCCATCTTTCGAAGGGTTCTAATATAATTTTTGGTTGGAGGGGCATTTCGTTAGACAGAATGGGATGACCCATCCTTTGACAAATATCACAACTCTGGACATATTTCTTTTCATTTTTAAATATTGTGGGCTAAAAATAACTCATCTATAATACCTTGTGTCCAGTTCTCTGGTCAACAAAGTGACCCCCACAGGGCTCATCATGACAGGCCCTGAGGATATCATAAATTTCATCTTCTCTCACACATATTTGATTTGAAGATCAACCCCTATATGAAAAAGGTAACTGTCCATCCATGAAAAGCATGCACTACGCTAGATAATAATCTTATTTTCTCGAGATGACAAATGTGATGGTAATTTTCTGGCTTCCAGATAATTTTCTACATCAACATACCAGGGTGTTTTGACAGTTACAACAAACAAATGTTCATTCATGAATTTTCCTTCAACCGGGGACAAATCGACTGCAGCTGGAACTATTGATAAAAAGTCTACAACAAGGTTTTCATTTCCTGGCCAATCCTTTATGGTAATGTCAAATTCCTGCAACAAAAATAACCAATGAGTTATTGTACCTTTTGTAACAATTTTATTAGCTAAATAACAAATGGCATAATGATTAGTGTACAAAAAAACTTGATATCCTGTTATGTAATGGCGAAATTTATTTATGGCATAAATAATGGCCAAAAATTATTTTTCTGTCATAGTATAATTCTATTCAATCGATGTAAGGTTCTTGCTGATGTAATAAATGGCATAAGAATTTTATCCTCTTATTTTTTGAGGATTTCTCCTATCATTGCATCTGATGCATCTGAGGATATATGAAATGGTAAATTCCAGTTTGGCCCTCACAAAAAAAGATCTGTTGAGACCATCCTCTTCAGATATGCAAAAGCAATATCACATCTATCAATCCTTTCAAATTCCACATGTCCATTAAATACATACAAAGGTGCTACAATTTTTGAAAATTTTTCTATAAAACAATGAAAATAACTAACATAACCAAGGAAACTACGTAGCTTTGTCTGCGTTTGAGGAGTATAAAGTTTAAGAATTACCTCAATCTTAGCTGGGTCTACTTGAATGCCTACAATAGAAATAAAATGTCCTAGAAATATGCCCTCTATCATCATCATATGACATTTTTCATGATTGAGGCACAACCTGGTAGCTATACATCATGCAAGAAATTTCTTAGGTTTATGCAAGGATTGGTCAAACTCAATACCATAGGGGGTAAAATCATCCATATATGGTTCAAGTCCCTAACTAATCAATTCATAAAAAATACTGGTAATTTCCTTTTGAAATGTGTCTAGTGCATTGCACAACCTGAATGGTAAGACTATATATGAAAATGTTCCCCATGGACAGGTGAATGTAGTATTGTCTTGGTCTTTAGGGAAAATCTGTATTTGATTATATCAATTGAACCCATCCAGGAAATAAAAATATTTCTTTCCAGCAAGAGTTTCGAGGACTTGATCCACAAATGGAAGGGAAAAAATATCCTTCTTCCTGGCTTTATTTAATTTTCTATAGTCAACAAAAATTCTCCATTTTCCATTCTTTTTTGGGTCTACCACCAGTGGTGAAACCCATTGAACATCATAAAAAGTATATATAAAATTAACATCAAGAATGTTTGAAGTTATTGTTTTACTATATCTATGAGGTGTGGATTTAGTCTTCTTTGTGGTTGAAAAATGGCTCATGCATCTTTCTCAATATAAAATTGATGTGTACAGAGTTATAGATCGATGCCCTTCATATCTGAATATTCCCAGGAAAAATCCTATTTGTATTTTTGAAGAATTTGAACCAGCCTTTCATGCTGGAGGTCATTAAGGTTGGTGTTAATATTCAGGGTCTTTCCAGGTTCAATTTCAATAGGATTTCTATTATGAACTGCAGTCGTGGGTATGTATTCAACTTTCAAGTCCTCTAACGGATCTCTTTGGGCTTTGTTGTCAAGAACAAATTTCAACATTTGACAAGTTGGGTTCCCAATAATGGAAGGTTGATTAATGAATCCATTAATTACATAATCCTCAGCCTGCTTTTTAAAGATAAGGGCTTTGTCAATACTGAGAGAAGAACGTAAATTACCTTCCTGATATTCTGGCGGGGAACATATAAAATCATTAGTTGATATGCTGGGTTTAGTGGGAGGGTATAAAATGCAATTCTTGATGGCTGTTCTGTTAGAAATAGTCACATTTCCATTTTTACATCCTGTTTATGCATCTGTAGTGGAAAGACATGGTATTCCTAATATCAAAGGGTGTCCTTATAGTTTATTTTTAGTATTGAGGGCCATAAAATCCACTCGGTATTCCCAAGAATAAATAGAAAAAATAATATCATCCAAGGTTCCCTCTAGTTTTACTATGGATCTATCAACCAACTCCAACATATTCAGAGTCGGTGTAAATATAGTTATCCCAAGGAGTCCACAAGTTTCAAGTGTTATAATATTTATGGACGCTCCCAAGTCCACCAAATTATTTGAGAAATTATATCCCTAAATCTGGATAGTAACTACAGGGTTTCTAAGGTCATCATATTTAATGGGTATTTGTTTCCTCAGGATGAGATCAGAGAGTTTCCCTAAAACATGGACTGTAGGAGGGTATTTTGATTTCCTACCAGACTTCTTAACACATAATTCTTTAATGGTTTAAGCATAAATCAATATTTCTCTAATAACTTGTAGGAAATTTTTTTTGATATATAGATTTTGTAATTCCCCTAATAGGTCAAAATTAGGGTGTACAGGTGATTTTACTATGGCCAATCTCTCAGGGAATGGGGGAGAAGAGTTTGTAATCTCAATAGGTGCCTGTTTTTCAGTTGTTTTGTTGGATGACTCTACTTCAGTAATGATTACGACAATATGAGAATGTTCTATCAAAGACTGCTCCTTAGCGGGTTTATCATTTTCTGGTTTCTCTTGACTTTTTTAGTGATCTATTGTAAATATGGTTCTGTGAGATATCAAAAGTAGTTCATTACATTCCAAAGAAGAAGGGGAATTTGAAGTTTCAATAATTTCTAAAAATTGTAGAGGTCTATTATTTGAATTTGTATTTGGCTGTGTAGGTAACCGAGGTCGAAGTGGAGGTGGAGTGTTTGGAGGTAATTGAAGTGGAGGTTGTACTAGTGTTTGATTTTATGGCTGAGGCGTCACTCCCAATGATTGATTAATCGGTACGGTGAGGCATTGCCAATTTCAGCACCACATTTTTCCTTGCCATAAGTTGGTTTTTCCATTACGGAGGATATGAATTATTCGATGTATTTTTCCATGAAGTTATGGAATATTGTTGGTTCGGACAAGAGGTACTAGGGAATTATTGATTTATCTAGGGTGGTAAAATATGTGGATATGGAAGCTAGGTATTAAGAGAATTTTTCTAGCCCTACCAATTTGATCCAGGAAATTGCTGTTGAAAAAAAAAAAACATATAAATTTCTTACAGTATACCTCATGGGAAATTCTTCCATTGTCGTCATTGAGCCACAAAATATGCTACTTTTGACTCTTCTTCAGATTCCTTAAATACAATTTTTAACCTATGAAGCGAAGGGAAAAAATTAGTGAATGATTTTTGGTGCAAATGGCACATGTATCAACTGTATCCAACATACATTATTTGCGATTATGCTTATTTCGACAGCGAGGACATAAAACATCGAATGCATGTTCTACTTCAACATGTTTTTGTTTTACCTATAATACATTCAATTGTGTTTTCAGGGTACTTAAAATATCCATTTTAAATTCTTCTAAAAGATTACTAATCTCTGATCATGTAACTCCTCCACCTACAGTTTTTCTGGATTCACTGAGGGGATTGCGAGTTCCAGGTTTGGTTTATTTACTCCCTCGTGAACACCTGATACACATTTTTACAATGTCATCATATTATTCTTTGGAAATGCCACCCTTCCCCATTAAATTAAACATTTATATCCATTCATATTTCATGCATATATTCAAATAGGTTTTCAATACATCCCTAGGTAGGGTAGTGTATGGTGATCTTTGTAAATTATATTGAAATATTTCAACATATTCTTCCAAAGTTTCATCTTCTTTTGACATCATCTTAAATATCTCTTCCCTTAGATCCCTAGATCGACAATAATCCTGATACTTAGTAAGGAAGGTTTATTTCATTTGATCCCATGAGGTTATAGTACCACCCCCAGTCCCATGAACCATCGTAGTGTTGCTCCATTTAAGGTAGAAGGAATAAATTTATTTTTTTGGGTCAATAGTATAATCATATCCCCGACATAAAACAAAAAAATCAAACAAAATTTCATCGGGATCTTCAGAGGCCATTCCATGGAAATTTGGAAGCCATGGAAATTTGGAAGGTTATGCAATGGGATAGCCTTCATTGGTGCATTAGCCTGTGGATCAATAATAAGGTTTTCTATGGTTGAATTTTGTGTTCCTGCTACTGCATTTTATATTTGGGTAAATATCTGCCAGTAATATTCAAGAATCTCGTAATCAGGAGGTACTATCTGGAAAGTAATATGTTAACGACGTTCTGAAGCCTGAACAGGTTTCACAACACTACTTGGATCAAGAACTTCAGTTTCTCACCTTACAACGGGTGTTGTAGGGAATTCCTACTCAGAAGGTTGAGCGTATGGTTTGCTCATCTAACCTCCCCATTCCCTTAAATTGCAATATTGCCCCTCATTCTTACTAGAAGGACTGAGATACCTAAAATATATGTCTTGTAATATCTGCTCAGATGCGATAATTTTATCACGAATCTCAGTGTTAGCTATAACATATGACCCTACTAATTGAGGGGAAACAACAAAAGAACCCTTCCCAGATCTTCTCGGGGACCTAACGACACTTGAGATTCTTATTTGCGAATGATTTATTTTATAAAAGTCATTCTTCCAAGGCCAACTTGACCTTGGGATTTGGTGGTTTTTATTGGAAAGTGTAACTAGGGTCAGTCTTCATAATGGCTATGTAATTATGAATTAATGTAATAAATAAGATAAAGATAATAAAATCTATTTTTTATATAGTTGCTTCATGGGTTTAATGAGAAAGAAGTTTTATTATAGGTCAAAGACTTCTTCTTGATGTCTTTTAGGTATTTGTCATCTAGTCATAAATGTATGAATTAGAATCATGAACATGAAGCAATGTTATACTTGTAATGAGACAAAGAAATGATGAAAATATACCTCCAATACCTTTTCATCACTGCTAGAATATAACTCTCACAAGTCAGCTTGAAAATACAGAGGAATAACCCTTGAAGGGTTGACTCAAATAGACAAAAATATTCACTAACACAGGTTGACTAATTTATAGGGTCAAACCACTAGAAATGGCCTAGTAGACTTCACACAAATGATAAAAAGAGAATTCTCCATCACTCTGAGGATTTCAGACTTACTTAGAGGAAGATAAGTTCATAAAAGGTTTGTGATTTCAATGTGTGGAAGGGTCTATGGTATTGGATATAAATACATGATAGTACAACGAGGAAACAAGGAACCTATGTCAAGAATTAAAGTGTGATTTTAGTACATGCCGTAGGACTGATGAGGATGATACAACGTGAATGATGAAGATGCTACATCGTGAAGAATAAGGGTGATAAAAAAAGGAGTAAATAGTGTATATGGAATATATTTTTTCAGACTAAGTCTACACCTCTATCACTGTAAATATAGTGAAGTTTGAGGGTTGTCTCATGTGCATACTCAGTTTGGCTTAGGGCTGGTTGGAAGTGTAGAGGGGTGCTGGAAGGATACTGAAGTAGGAGACGGTTAGAGGTCAAAAGGGAGGAAGAATCTAATCAAAGGCTAGAGATTAAGATTCTGTAGGTGATAGTGTTGAATGGTGCAAAAATAAAGACCAACATAAGATGCCAAGAAGAGCAATGACAAGGTCTTGTAGGTATACTATCGTCAAGAGTCCGTGTCATGGTCAAATTACTTGTCAATTAAATATTTAGAAGAAGAATTACTTTCAAGCTTTCCTCTCCAAGAGGGAGAGGTTTTGGCCCTAGCTTGAAAAGCCTAAACTTTGTGTCTCTTGTGTTTTGATAATTGACTTGATGAAATACATAATAAGTTAACTAGGATAAGGTCTAAGTAAAGAAGCATAACAAGTATACCACAAGAAGTTATCAAGTAAAGAGAACTGAATTAAACTTTTCCCTATCAAATTCTCAACATGGAATCAGAGCTAAGGTGTTGGAAAGGGATATTTAACAAGAAGAAACTCAAGTACCAAGAAGATCAAGGATTAGTTTTCTAGAAGAATTAAAGAAAAAGTCAGAGATCTACATTGAAGATTCAATCTTCAGTTCTAAGAGGAAGTTTTTGGAAAGTCCATCTCAAGAATATCAATGACCTATACATCAATAATTACACCATGTAGAAGCCATCACCATCAACAACTATTTGGTGTTGAATTCAAATCAATATTGTTGGAGACATAATCAAGCCACCTTGCTAAAGTCACTCATCCTTGATCATCATCATCTTCAATGATCCAAGCTGATCTACCGCTCTACACCACTCTTAAAGAGAGTCAATATAAGAAGGAGATTCTATCTACATCATCATCAACAAGGAAGAAGAAGAAAGTAATATTCTCAAGTAAGTATTTTTATGACTTCATATGAATCTATCAAAATTTATTTTTGCAAAGAAAGAAACAAACTGGTTAGGGTTTCAAAATTTCTTGCATGGAAGAAAAAGGACATTTAAGTCATGAAAAATACATGAAAGGAGACATAAGATTCCAAAGGATTCTTATAAAATCCATAAAGGACTCTCTCATTCCTTATGTATCAAAATATATTCTTCAAAAGAAATATATGACAAATTGGTGGAGCTGTTCTCAGTAAGTACTACAGGGGAAGTAATATCTCTAAGACAAGAAATATACACATTGGAGATGTCGAAAGAGGAAAAAATAAATTCATGAAGATTTACGAAATACAAGATCAATTTCAGGAATTGGGAGAAGAAATGTCTAATAGAGAAATAAATAAAGTGGTGCTGAATGCTCTGCCAGAGGAATGGGAAAAATTCAATTAAAGCATTTGGGAAAAAGAAGAAGCAACACTATTCCAGAATCTATGGTCTCTATGATAATTAAAGGATGCAAGGTTAAAAGCTAAAGTGGATATAAGATCAAATAAAGAGAATCAAGCCTATGTTGCCATATTAAGGAGAAAGGGAAGATTCTGTAAGTTTGGTCCTGAAGAAGAAAAGCTGAAACGTGGATAATATATGATGCTATGGAAATATTGTCCCAAATATAATAAGGACAAAATAGAAGAAGTCCATATCATCGGAAAAATAGAAGAACTAGATTCAAAGAAACCTAAGAAAGAAGAAGTGAAAGATATATATTATAATTAAGATCATATTCCTCTTTAAGAGGTGTCTATAAGGTTGTTAAGTGTTAGAACATGGATTTGCATCCCACCCACCACACCTTATTTTGATATGTTTTCACCTCAGCTTCGCCATTATTACTGGCCTCACATTGTTTTTTTCCATTATCGCATTTATATTGCGTCGACTAGGTCATCAAACTCCTTATCCTTATAATCACCATTTTTTTCCAATTCTATATCTATCATTTACATGCTAATTTCACCAAACAATTGTCTCTACAATGGAGGAAAGCAATGTCTTGAAAGTGCTGGGATACTTTAGTATTATTGGTCTACTCCATGTACATTGCCTTCTTGGAGATTATTACAGTGGACTCAAGTGCTTCAGGCTGTGGGGAAATTGGTTGACCAAATGAGAAATACTATGAGGGATTTGTCACATATTTGGACTTATTAGCACTAATAAAAGAGAAAGAGACATGGCTGAAAGGTGCCTTCAAAATTTTGGCTTCGTCCAATGGATGGTTGGGTTATGTTTTATTTCTCCAAGTCAAGGTGTAAGTTTCGAAGGGGAATATCCTACGAAGGATCCAAAAGGGGTGCACTACACATCGAATAGGATGGTGTGGAAATTGGTATATAAACCTCAATGTTTCACCTCCCATAGTGCACGTGGGATAAACCCACTTTCAAACTTTTTTATAAAACATTTTCCAATTCTCTCTGTGTGAACAGTTGACTTCCGAGGCAGTTCCTGAGAAAATGGTGGCGAAATTTTGGAAACGGAAAGTGGTTTTTTCTTAGCACTGGCTAAAAAACAATAACATTTTTCGGTTTTGGAATATCTGCTACAGATTGGGAGAATCGAGATCATATTTGAGCCCTATTTTTTGTATCTCATAATTTTCCTGTTTGAAACATGTTTTTGGAATGCCAAGCACAGGAAAAAGGAAACAAATCTCAGGAAAATAAAAGAATATTTTCCTCGGAATGGGCTAAAAAACATTAACCTCTTTCAGTTTTGGCATATCTGTTACATATTGGGAGAATCAAGAGCATATTTGAGCCCTATTTTTTGGATCTCAAAATTTTCCTGTTTGACACATAATTTTTGAATGCAGATCTCGGGTAAATGGAAACAAATTTCAAGAAAACGAGAGAGGTTTTTGCTCATAAAAAACTTATATACAAAAAAATATTCTATATTTTACACAGCTATCATGAGTTGGAAGTTTCAAATTCATAATTGCAGTGTTATTTCTATAGTAGGTTGGTCTTTTTTTGGGATATAGTTCTAGATTTTGATGTAACAGACTGCTCTTTTTGGGGAATTGGATAAGTTCAACCTCTGAATCTTAAGGAGGGTTGTATTCCTATATATATATTGTAAATTCAATGAAATAGAGGTTGGAAATAAGAGGGAGAGACTGTTGGACTGTGGGTACTTTCTTGAAAATTATTATGTAATTAATGCAAAATTTTATTTCTTCTAAGTTTTGAGATTCATCATGGTGTTTATGTTCAGTATGTGTTCCCGTATAATCATTTCCATGATTATGTTTTTCTTCTAGTATTTTCTGAGAGTAAGTGATATGAATTCATCCATGTTAGATGCTCCTTTCACATTGATGATTCTTGTATGTGTTAATGGTTATCTTTACAAAATTCATCCATGTTTGATGGTCTATTTTGTAACCTATATTTGTGTTATTTATTCTAAATATTCACCGGAGATTCATCCATTGATAGATGCTTGTAGTGTAGTGGGATTTCTTCTCCTTTACATCTCTCATTTCATATTATTTATCCAACTGAACATAGCGCTTACTTTGCCTCAAATCTGCAGAACGAAACTAGCCTTGAATCCATTGCCCAATGGTACTTTCTCTCTTGTTGTTCTGACCCAGAAAACCTAAAACAAAACCCTAGAGCTACTGAGGAACAATTTGCAGCCATATTTTAGGAATTCCTGTGTTGTGTAAATTTGGTAATTTTATTTCTTTATGTTAATATTTATCCATTTTATCATTATATTTGCTTTCTAGTGACAATCTCTCCAAATTTTAAACAAAATTCATCTCACATGCTCTATTTTAAAAGAGATTCTCATGTATTTGTCTCATTATTCTATCAAAATTAATTCACGTCTTGTGCTCACTTTGATTTTCTCCGATTTCATCCTATACCGTTAAACAACAAAAAATCCAAAGTACCTCTTATGCATACCTACCCTGCTCGCTGTAAAAATCTGTTATCTTAAACCTAGTTGTAGTAGCTCCTTCCCTGATCTAACACCATACTTTCAAACAAACAAACCCTTGTACTCATACCTAGCCTAAAACCCTAATTCATCCAACCCTCTTGGCTGTGATTTTGTGGAGAGAGCCCTCTCCGACTTGGTAGGGCTAAATACCAAGTTAAAAGGTTGGTATGTGGTTACCTCTGGTGGGATCTCTTATTCAGCCTTAGAGATAAGGAAGAGTGATAATATGAAGAATCATGGTAAATTAGATAAATGCATCACTCCAAGAATGACATCATGATGGAATCATTGAAGGAGGAACATTCATTGTAGGAGGATGTCTGTAACACATATGTGACATCTATGCTATAAGAGTATCTTAGGAACCTCACTAAGAAAAAAATTTTTATAGAAGGAAGTCATCAAGATAAAGGTCACCATTCAATAATCAATAAGGAAATAGATGCTGACATTTTCTAGTGGAGTCCTCTTTGGACTCAGTGGTTAGAAAGAAATAAATAGTTTTCCTTGAGAAATTATGAACTTGTAAAATTATGGGATTAGAAATGATGACATATTGATGAAGCAGGTCAAGGGAATAAATCTCTTCACTCCTAGGAAATATGCTGCAGGATGAATCAAAGAAAATAAGTGAGGTATATATATATATATATATATATATATATATATATATATTTATTTATGCTGACACTAGATGCTATGTAGATAGGTCATATGGTTGCAGGAAGAATATATATATATATATATATATATATATGCTGACACTAGATGCTATGTAGATAGGTCATATGGTGGCAGGAAGAATAAGTATGATCAAACAAAGTAGGAACTCTTTCGATGCACTGGCTGTCAATAGAAATGTTCCACATGAGATGAAATAAACACAATATGTCCTCATATGGAATATGAGGTGATTATATACTATCAAGGAGATGCACCTTGGAAGTTCACGAGAATGAAATAAAATTGTGTGGAAGAGAAAGGAAGAGATCTCGAAAAAGTGAAATCACGAAAAGAGGAAGTCAACATCCAAGGATGCCAAGAAGACTTAACTAGAAAATATCCTGAGGAGATATGTAGACTATGATCATAAGTTTGGAAAGGATGGAGACCCTTGACAATGAATATCTTTAGGATATGTGTCAATTTGTAAAGAAAGGTTGCCGATACCTATAAGAAGAGGTCATGGTGAAATATCATAACCAAGGTAAGTTTTGATTTAAAGTAATCATATTTATAGTTGAATAACATTTGATGAGCTTATGCAGGACTGCCAAATGGAAGTAGATGACTTCCACATATTGATAACCATATGGTAGGATGAAAGATACTTGGAAGATATATGGTTTGAAAGAAAGCAACATAACAGGAAGCTAGAACAGATAAGAAGATTGATGGATCACTTTATGATAGAAGACATGGCTATTGGATGAAGGTGAGGGATGATATGTGAAGGCTCCTCAATTCATGACATCAATGGAAGGATTGATTCATGAGGATTTGTATGTTTTTCATCATTGCTGCTATAGGTCCTTGGTTAAGAGGGACTGGTAGTTGTGTTTTTCTATCCCATGGGTCATGCACTAGACCAGGACTAACAATCATAATGTAGAAATTATACAAATAATATGTATTCTAATGGATTCAATCCGATCAAGCAATGTACTAAAGCAAGATACTGAATCCTTCTACAAATTAATTGTGGAAAATAAACAAGATCACCAATCACAACAAGTAAATAAAGAAGAAAATCAAACCACAACACAAATATTTTCCCGGGAAAGCTTGCTGCTCAAAACCCCTCTATCTTCTATTGTATATTCACCAAGGAATCATGAAACAATTACAATGAACTCTTCTCACAAGAGTCTCCTGCACTCTCACAACTGTCTCACACTGATTTAGACAAAAATGACCAACACTTAGCCAATTTTTAGCCTCTTCTTAGCTTGCCCTGCTTGCACAATTCATGTGGAATGCAATCCCTATTCTTTAGGAATTTCGACCTTTCAAAACTATGAAATTCTCATGGGAAATCTGATGGTTGTCTTAATGCATGTGGGAAACCTACTAATGATACAACTGATAGTTAACATCCCTTTAACCTTTCTCTCAATTGGGTCTCCACTGGAACTAACATGCATGTAACTATTAATAGTAAATCATCATTTGCATGGAAGATCACTGCATGTGACTTAAATATGATTTAATTCACTTGACCTCTCACTAGTGCAACAAACAGTTACAACTATTTCAACTAATTTTGACTCAATACATTAAGTTAACTGATTTCTCATGCATTAAACTAATGCACTAACTGCAAATCGACTTCCATAACTAATAGAATCACTCATCATGCCTCACCAACCACCCTCAACTTTAAATTCATGAGTTAACTAAGTTTATTACACGAAGTTATTAATTACAAGTGATTATGAGATAATATTACATTTTATTGTCCAATTTAATTAAGGGAAAATTAAATTAGACAAACATTTCTTGTTGAAATTTCAACACTCCCTTTCAACAAGAAAGGGATTATCAACAACCCCGATCCTACCTCTATGGTATTCAAATTTTCTCTTGGCGAGCGCCTTCGTCAAAATATATGCATCCTGATATTTTGTGGGAATGTACTGAAGTAACGTAATGCACCTCTGAACACAATATCTGAGATGGTGGTACCAGATGTATATATTCTTGGAACTGTCATGGAATACCAGTTTAACCGAGAATTTAATGCAACTCTGGTTATCAGAATGTATCACCATCAGATCTATCTGATGACCAAAAAAACCAACCAGAATCTTCCTAATCCAGATGGTCTCACATGTAGCCTGACAGGTTTCCATGTAATCTGCCTCTGCTAAAATTAGTGCCACAGATCTCTCCTTCCTAATGTACCAAGAAACTACTGTCGATCCTATGCTGAAGATCCCTCCTGATGCGCTGTTTTTGTCTGATGGACTGCCTGCCCAATTTGCATCGGTGAAGCCTTGAAGCTTCACTCCCTCTATTCATTTGTACCATAATCCATACTCTGTAGTGCCCCTGAGATATCTCAAGACATGCTTCCCTGCCTTCCAAAAGAGCTTGGTTGGCTTAACCATAGCTTGAATCAACTGGTTAACTGCGTAGAAAATGTCTGGTCTGGTATTCACCAAGTACATCAGTGAACCCACAAGCTACCTGTAAACAGTAGCATCCGCTACTTCACCCAAAGTAGCATCATCCTTCCTCTAGTTTCCTGGAAGAGGAGTCTCCATGGGTTTAAAATTCTCCATGTGAATCTTACTTAGAATCTCTTTGGCATACTTTCCCTGAGAAAAAAATAGCTCACCATCCCGCTGCCATATTTCCAAACCAAGGAAATAGTGAAGGAGTCCCATGTCCTTCATTTAGAACTCTCTTGCAAGATCCTCTTTGCAAGAATTTATCAGCTTCTCATCACCTGTCAAAATTAGATCATCAACATAAAGTATGATAATCAAGAGCTTACCATCAACCACAATATGGTACAGGTTTGCATCTGCTTCACTCTTTGTCAATCCCAACTGGGTGAAATAACTGTCAATCCTGGTGTACCAAGCACGAGGTGCTTGCTTCAGCCCATAAAATGCTCTCTTGAGTCTGCACACATGCGACTCACTATCAAAGGTCTAAAAAATTATGGCTGCTCTATGTACATTTCTTCCTCAATATATCCATTAAGAAAGGCAATATTCACATCCATCTGATGTATCTACCACCCCATCTATGCTGAGAGTGTAAGGATAGATCTAATCGATGAGTATCTCACAACTGGTGTGAAAGTCTCCTCATATTCAATCCCCTCAACTTGTGAGAATCCCCGGGCTAAAAATCTAGCCTTATATTTCTCCACACTTGCATCTTCTGCTTGCTTCACTTTATAGATCCATCTAGATCTAACCACTGATTTTCTGGCTGGTCTTGGGACAACTTCCCATGCACTGTTCTTAACGATGTAGTCATACTCCTCAACCATGGCGTCAACCCAAATTGGCTGCTGCACTGCTTCCTCAGGGGAGGATGGTTCTATCACAATATTGTTACTCATAAGAGCCATGTATCCAGTAAACCTGTCTAGAGACTGCCTCTGTCTCCGTAGTGAAGTAAGTGCTCCTACATGTTTTGCCACATCAAGTCTCAATCTATTAGCTTCCGTGATGCGCCTTCTACCAAGTTTGGTGGATGGATCTGCATGAATATTTTCTTCCACTCCATGATCCTCTGCATGTGGCTGATCCACATCTTGAGGTTCATTATTTGGAACCAAGAGCTCCTCATCTTCATGCAAATCAAGCTCCCTCTCAAGGGACAATCGCATGGCTTTCTCCTCATCAAATTTTATATCCCGTCTCATAGCAGTCATCCTGCTGTTTGGAAAATACACAATAGCTGTGGGGAGTATCAATGTACCCCAAAAATATCCCAATCTCAGCTGTTGGTTCGAGATTATTCCTGGAATATTTGGTCACATGGCAATAAACAGATGAGCCAAAAATTTTAAAATATGAAACATCAAGTTTCTTACCAGAAAAATCCTCCTCCAATGTACTCATGCCAAGTATCTGATGAGGAATACGGTTTTGCACAAATAACACCGCGTTGCATGCCTTCACCCACAAATGCAACGGTAGGCCCTGATCATGCAACATCGCTCATGTCGCACCCACAATTATTCTGTTCTTTCTTTCTGTGACCCCATTTTGTTGTGGGTTATGAGGCACAATCAACTCTCTCTGAATTCCTTCTTTGCTACAGAAGTTATTGAATTCGTTGGAGATGTACTCACCACCATTGTCACTCCTAAGATCATTCACATGCTTCCAAGTATCTTTCTCCACTAGTGCTTTGAACTCACAAAATTTTGAGAATGTTTGATCTTTCTTCTGCATGTAGTAGATCCAACACTTTCTAGAAAAATCATCAACAAAGATCACATAATAATTGTGCTTTTTTGTCAAAGCTGTAGAGAATGGTCCACACACGTCTGAGTGAACTCTCTCAAGAATTTATACTTCTCTGTTATCCTTCTCGTGAAAAGTGGCCTTTGAATAATTCCCCATGGTACATCCCTTGCATGTGTCTATCTGCACAAGAATACCCTTGGGAAGTCCCATAGAAATCTGCTTCATGGCCTTCAAGGCTCTGTGGTGTAGATGGCCCAATCTCCTGTGCCATAACTCACCCTCATCCTGGATCACCACTTTGTCTGCCTTACCCATCAATGTTGTGCAACCATCTACATCAAGTTTGTAGAGATTCTTCACATGAATCCCAAACTTCTTGGCTTGTCTTGTGGCTTTGTGTCGAAGGAAATCTTCCCCTTCACTGAAAACGACATCATAACCTCTATCCTCCAACATTGGGACTGAAACTAAATTATTTTTCAAGCTTGTTACATGCATTAAATATTTTAATAAGAAGGGTTTACATGATTTTCTCTTGAAGGTAACTGTAACAATCATGGTAGCGTTGTACCTCCCGTCATCACACATTTCAATATGCATCTGGAGGTCCTTCTCCTCCAAGCTATTGAAAAATTCTTTGTCTCCCGTCATGTGGAAATATTCACCACTACCAAAGTACCAGAATGATCCCATCACACTTGACACCATGCATGCGATGAGTGAGAAGTCCAACTCAAATTGCGAGGCCAAAGCCTCACCAGCTGCAGATCTTGAAGCCTTCTTGTTCTTATTCTTTTGTGGACAATTTGTGGCATAATGTCCATGCTCGTGATAGTGAAAACACTTCACTCTGGACATGTAATGCTTCTTGCCTTCTTTTTCGGTCTCGAATTTGGAATAGGATTTATTTCCCCTCCCCTTCTTCGCCCTACTAGCCAAGGCACAATTTTCTTCATCATTTGTCTTAGATGAAGATCCATCCCTGGTATTCTTTCTAAATTATTATTGCACCAAATCCGACCAAAGTCGTTCCCAATTTGGAAGTTTCTCCCTCCCATTGACAAAATCCTAATAACTATTCCAACTCTTGGGAAGGCCTAGAAGAGGTAGGCTCAGAAATTCATCATCCACTGCAGTAATTCTGACACTCCCAAGCTCATCTCGAAATTGGAAAAACTTGGTTAAATATTTCAGAATAGTGTCACCTTTCTCCATTTTGATTTTCCTGAGCTTGTCCTTCAGTGCCAATTTTTTGTGGTTACTGCTACTCTGAAACAGATCTGTCAAAGCCTTCCACATTGCATATGGAGTCGCTTTTCCATGGAGACTTGAGACAATGTGGTCTCATACTCCCTCCAATAATATCCTCCTCGCCTTTGCAACCTTATTTTTCCAAGCATCAAGAAGAGCAACATCTGTTGCTGTGGGTTTTGGAATGTCATTATCAATGAATTCTTTCAATCCATTGTCCTCCAGAGCTTCCTCCATCCTGTCTTTCCATGCAATATAATTGGAATTTCCCTCGAGTGCATACTCCAATCTCAAGCCACTGAAAGCCAAATTGATCCTGATCCGCTTATTGTACCAACAAATACTTTTGCAAATTCGAATGCTATTCAGTCAAAAACTCAATATATTCTCCACTATAGTGATATCATGCGCTCTGATACCATGTAGAAATTGTACAAAAAATATGTATTCCAATGGATTCAATCCAATAAAGCGATGTACTAAATCAAGATACTGAATCCTTCTACAAATCAATTACGGAAAATAAACATGATCACCAATCACAACAAGTAAATAAAGAATTTAATCAAACCACACCACATATATTTTTCCAGGGAAATCTTGCTGCTCAAAAACCCTCTATCTTCTATTTTATATTCACCAAGGAATCATGAAAAAATTACAATGCACTCTTCTCACAAGAGTCTCCTGCACTCTCACAACTGTATCACATTGATCCAGAAAAAATCGACCAACACTTAGCCAATTTTCATCCTCTTCTCAGCCTACCTTGCTTGTGAAATTCATGTGGAATGAAATCCCTATTCTTTAGGAATTTCAACCTTCCAAAACTGTGCAATGCCCATGGGAAAACCGATGGTTGTCTTACTGCATGTAGGCAGCCTACTAATGATACAACTGATAGTTAACATCCCTTTAACCTTTGTCTCAACTAGGTCTCCACTGGAACTGACATGCATGCAACTATTAATAGTAAATAATCAGTTGCATCGCATATCACTTCATGTGAATTAAATCTGAGTTAATTCAATCGACCTCTCACTAGTGCAACAAACAATTACAACTAGTTCAATTGATTTTAACTCAATAAATTGAGCTAACTGATTTCTCATGCATTAAACTAATGCACTAACTGCAACTTGAAATCCATAACTAATAGAATCACTTTGCATGCCTCACCAACCACCCTCAACTCAAAATTCATGAGATAACTGAGTTAAGCACACTGAGTTAACTATTACAAGTGATTATGAAATAATATTACATTTTATTGTCCAATTTAATTAAAGGAAAATTGAATTAGACACAAATTTCTTGTTGAATTTTCAACACGTAAGTATTAGTGAATTCCATGAAGAATAATGTAGAAACATGGTAATTGGAACCTCCCTAGTTGAGAGGGAGAGATATAAACACATTCTTGTCTTCAATGGGAAGAAATAATAGAGTATTTTGGATTGGGTAATTATCTGGCATCCGATACTCTATTGAGATGGATTAAGGAATCCAGTGAAAAGAGTAGTCGTGAAAGGAAAAATATTATTTGAGAACTAAGAATTGTTACATGAGTTCATACTTGGTGAACACCCAGGTGTAGTATGTACCTCAGACACAATGATAATGGTGTCTATAGTCATTGGTCTCACTAGCATTGTAGCTCAAGATGTCATGGAGAGATGGAGAAAATATTCAAGGCCTTGCTATGTGACAACGCTGGATAATATGATACTATAAAATATAGATTACCAATCAAATTATTCTTATGATATCCTTCAGATTGAGAGTGATCATGTACCATTATGAATACCTCCCTAGTTAAGAGGGAGTGCTGGAAAGCATAACTAGGATCGAGCTTCATAATGACTATGTAACTATGAATTTATGTAAGAAATAAGAAAAAGATAATAAAATTTATTTTGTATATACTTGCTTCATGGGTTTCATGAGAAATAATTTTTATTATAGGTGAAAGACTTATTCTTGATGTATTTTAGGTATTTTTCATCTGGTCATAAATGTATGAATTAGAGTCATGAGCATGAATCAATGTTACGCTTGTAATGAGACAAAGAAACGATGAAAACATACCTCTAAGATCTTGTCATCATTGCTAGAAGATAACTATCACAAGTCGACTTGAAGATACAAATGAATAACCCTTGAAAGGTCAGCTCAAATAGACACAAATATTCACTAACACAGGTCGGCTAATTTATAGGTTCAAACCACTATAAATAGCTTAGTAGACTTTTCACACATCACAAAAAGAGAATTCCACATCAATCTGAGGTTTTCAGACATAATTGCAGGAAGATAAGTTCATAAAAGGTCTGTGATTTCAATGCATGAAGGGTTTATGGTATGGGATATAAATAAGGGACAATACAATGAGGAAACAAGGAATCTCTGTCAATAATTAAAGTGTGATTTCAGTACATGCTAGAGGACTAATGAAGATGCTACAACATGAATGATGAAGATGCTACAACATGAAGAATACAGGTGATACAACAAGGAGTAAATAGTGTATATGGAATATCTTTGTTTCAGACTAAGCCTGCACCTCTATCACTGTAATTACACTGAAGTATAAGGGTTGTCTCATGTACATACTCAGTTCAGTATAGGGCTAGTTGGAAGTGTAGAGGGGTGCTGGAAGAGAGGAAGCTGGTAGGTGACTGTTAGAGGTCGAAAGAGAGGAAGCATCTTATCAGAGGATAGAGACTGAAACTCTCTAGGTGATAGTGCAAAATAATGCAAAGCAGTGCAGAAAGAAATATCAACATAAGAGGCCGAGAAGAGTATTGACAAGGCCTTGGAGGCATACTATCCTCAAGAGTCTGTGTCTTGGTCAAAGTAATTTTCAATTAAATATGTAGAAGAAGATTCACTTTCAGGTTTTCCTCTCCAAGAGGGAGAGGTTTTGGCCCTGGCTTGAAAATCCTAAACTTTGTGTCTCTAGTGTTTTGATAATAGACTTGATGAAATAAATAATAAGTTAACTAAGATAAGATCTAAGTAAATAAGCATAACAAGTATACCACAAGAAGTTATCAAGTAAAGAGAATTGAATTAAAATTCACTCTATCAAATTCTCAACATGTTTTGGGGTGGGTTTATGATATATGTCTATTTGGTTCCTAGTCATAGGATTATTTCTAGTCACACACACTAGAAAATCTAAATGTATCAACTGAGGGTAGGCACTGGAACACATTTTTTACTTGAGTGCGTGCACAAGTTCTTACCTTTTGTCTTTAATAACCATTCCTTAGGGATAAAAATAACACTCTCTTTGAAAACCTCCTTGGTACCAATGCCAAAATGTTGGGCGAATTAATATTTCTGAAAAAGGACCAACTAAATGCTACACATTAATTTATAAACTCGAGGTTTCATTTTTCTATTTCAAGGTTATTGACACTATTTGTGCAAGAGGAATGCATATATGAATAGTTGCTATGATCCTATTGAAAAAAAATATTGCAATATTAAAGGAATCAACTCTATATTCAATCTCTAATTATCGAAAAATATTCAAATCATTGACTTATATGAGCTTCTGAAAGAAGCAACAAAAGAAAACATACCGAACAAAAAGTTGTTTCTTACGGAACAACAACCATAGAGTAAAACAAAACACTATGAAATAATAATATTTAACAACAATTAAACAAGCGAAATAGGAATCTATGATAATCTACAGGAAACAGAAGGAAGGAGCACTGCTTCTTAATGGCTTAACTG
This sequence comes from Pinus albicaulis, assembly GCA_034641835.2. Taxonomy (NCBI): domain Eukaryota; kingdom Viridiplantae; phylum Streptophyta; class Pinopsida; order Pinales; family Pinaceae; genus Pinus; species Pinus albicaulis. The sequence goes on along the minus strand of CM076584.1, from coordinate 799,249,114 downwards.
AAACATGTCTAATCTAAAATAATTTCAATAAATCCGATTCAAAACAGAGTATTAAATTTAACAAATAAACAACGGGAGATTAAAAATAATTAATCAAATAGAAAAGCTGGAAAAATGGAATTAAACACTAAATTTAATGATACAAGATAAGACAATGTTGTTTGGAGGATCACACCCAAATCTAGAGTCGAACTACCTTACGGGAAAATCAACACAAAATAATAAATCCAAGTAATGAGTACTTCCATTCAAATTGCATAAAAACCAGTGACAATTAATGTAATCACAAGTCTGAGCTTTTGTCAAAAAATAATATTACAACTTGAAAAACCCCGTTTGAGGTTCAATTTTATTTTTTTTAATATCGTAATAGTAAAAGATAAAGATCAAAGAATCTATTTTTAATAATGATCGATCTTGAGAACCTAAACATTCTCAATATGCTTGTTTAAGTTACAAATATCTTAATGCATCCGAAAATCTAGGTAGAGAGGTCATCCTCAACTAATTTCTTCCAAGCAGAGTGTAAAAAATTGAGCTTTATGCTATATCCTTCGACCATTCCAGGAAAAAACATCAAATATGGTTGTGACAATATATTCCTATTGAATAACGAGGATCCATTCGTTAGGAAATAACTATTTAATGATTGAATTCATTCAGGAAATAATAAAACAATAAATGCATATAGAATACTACTAAAGTCCATACTACACTAATTAACATATATTAATCACAAAAAATACTTTAGAAAATGGTATGCAAAAGAAGAGGTAAGGCAAGGAAAATATGACTAATATGATGCCCAAAAACTCCTACCAACGCTGGCATGACCCATAGTAGTAGCATGAGGATTGAACTCCACCAAAAAGTCCTGTAAAATAAAGATTTTTTTTTATAAAGGATGAGATAACTAAATCATAAACAAATAATTGGGATAATTAAATGAGTTGCTCACCCCATATCGGCGAACTTGTTGAAACAAGGATTTTGTTTCACCTTTTATTCATCTGTCTGAGGCTCAATAAGAAGTAAAAAATTAAGTTTCTTGGTTTCTTTGAATTTAAGCTTCCTTATTACTTGCATTGGATCGATGAACATAAAAATTGCATCATCAATAACCTCTTCCTCATGATCATTTGTGGAATGCTATAAGGTTGGTTCCTTCCCCTTATCACCTTGTTTATAAAATAAGTGTAATTTGCAATTCATCCACAATTAATCATCATTATATTAATAAGAAAACCACTATTTACATATTTCTAAATTTATATAGAAACTTCACATAGTAAATTAAAATCATAACATACAATAGAAATTTCTTACAAGTTGGATAAAATTGAATACATATCGCCCCCATAATAGCAATATTTTTATTTATTCTATTCAAATTGTAATTAATGAATAACTCTTCCCCTGCAACTATTGATTTAATGGCATACAGGAATACACAGTTTCCTTCACATCCCTTGAATATGCAATTGGGTTTCTTATTTGTGGTTATTAACGCCAGGAAATCGTACACATATTTGTACAGTCTAGAAGACGCCTAAATCCATCCAACATAATGCACAAATGAGTATTTTCCAGTTGAAGAAATTATGAAGTTAAAAAAAAATAAATTCTCATAAGGTCAAAAGCATATGGAATAAAAAACTTGAAGTATGTTCGACTTTTTATTTGATAACTGCGCGATGCACATTATTTTCTTTGTCAACCACGCAGTCAAGAAAATGGTTGACCCAAACAATTCAGGACCAATTCCAACACTTTAAAGACAATTCCATGACAGGATTTGAGTCAATGACAACTAAATTCGAGTCACACTAAAGATATGAAGCTCATAATGGAATCATCTTTTACTAATATTAAGTCATTATCATTCATGAACCAAGAGAGGGAATATGGATTCAAAAAATTTCTATATAAACAGACCATGGGAGAACCAAAACAAGAGACAATATTATGTTAGCCAAATTGCTATCAGAGAAAAACCACATTTAATTGTTAAAGAAGAAGAAGTAAGAGAATTAACATGTTGTCCATATTTCTTCTCAGCAATCCATAATCCTAGTGAGAGAAGCAGGGTCCACCATTGAGAGAGTCTTCATACTTATTTGAGAGAGAGGAGAATCTTTCAAAGAGATTGAGGAAAGGAACCTCCTTGATGAGGATTTTTGAGCACCATAGCTCAAAGAATTATCTTCAATTGTTTATTATTCATATATTGTATTCACCTTCTGCCACCATCAGTCAATAAAGGGATCCTTTCTCCATTGGTTTGTTGACTTTTTTTTCTTCATTAAGAATTATTGTGTATTTAACTCTTTGTTTAGTTTATGTTTTTAGATGAATTGTTTTCTTCATTTGCAATGGTTTGTTGTTTTTTTGTTTTTGTTTTGTTATCTAAGTATGTACACTAACAACAAAAAATATATATGTATTCCTTTGTAGGGAACAACCAACATATAAGGAGGTGTTATTTGGTACACCATTGCTACAAAAACACTACCACAGAATTGGTGACTCCACTAGTTTCTTTTATTTACTCTAACGATTGTATTTGAAAGACCTTCTCTCTACATAACTACTTTACAAATCACCGAATATCTACTTTGAATTTTTGCAGGACCTTTTGGAATTGTTGTTGGCCGAGGATCTTGGCAAATCACATTATATTCTCGACCACATGACTTTTTATTATATAGACACGTGATTGCGTATGTGCATAAATAAACTCGTGTGGTTTCCAGAAAGAAAAAAACACCTTGTAATTTCTCCTTTCTCAGTTGATTGGAAACCTTTAGTGAATTTCCTTCACCTTTCATTTGTTTTACAGTATGTTTAGATTGCCTATTTTATTTACTAACCACTATTAGTGGTGAAATTTTACTATATTTAATTTTTATTTGTAATACACATACATTAATTAGGGAGAAAAGTAAGTGGCCAAATTCCACATGTTTTTCAAACTAGTTTGCTAAGTTTTATACAAATCATATAAATTATTAGTAAAGGAGTGGGTGTCCTGTCATCCACAAATATTGTTACTGGACAAAGCATTCATTTCACTAGTTTTTGGGACTACGGCCAAGTGTCATTATAGAAAGTAAGTAATGTCGGCTTCCCTTGCGTCTTTTAGGCGAACTTGGGCCTGCATATGAACACTTTCTTAAAGCACTTGAGTTTCCCGTATCCATTTAAGCCCATATAGTGGAATAGGAAAAAGAGTAAGTGATCCATTATCAACAGATCATTTCTTTTTCATGCAAGGAACAATCAAAACTTAGTGTAATTAGGGGGATATAGTAAATGATAATCGTATATCCACATCCTATCACACCTTATATGTTCACTTTGCTACACACTAAGTTTTTGTAAACCTCGTATAAGAATGCATCCAATTTAGAAAGATATTTGTACGTGGCTTATTTTTTCATACCATATCATACCCTAAGAAAATTAAGACTCCTAAAATAAACCATAACTTGAACCAACTAAATCTCCCCATAAGGGCCACAAAAGAATTTATAGTTCAGGTTAGGACCATTGGGAATAGGCATCCCATAAGCCTCCATAGTCCTGTTAAATCTATAAAACATAGAATTTTACTTTTAGGGTGCTTAAAATCCTTCAATCATCCCATGGAAAAGAATACCCGAGCATATCAGAGACCCAATTCAAAGGGGGTTTCAATTTAGGTCCAGTGCGTGCGGTACTATTTGGGGATACCCGTACCATCTAGTGATCGATACTTGTAACTAAATAACAAGAAGATAAAGACTCGAATTCTCACATGGGAAGATGGTACTTTAGTGGCCAAAATATAGGGCATCATTTCCCTATAGGTGGAGGTGCAGGAAGCACTAAAGCCTCATCCATTACCTTGGTCAATTCTTCGGCTGCTGGAATACGTCACTAATTCTCTTAGGATGTTTCCCAAGTACCCATCAGAAAATATATTCGCAAGGCCCAGTTACTTTAAGAGTGGAAAGGACAATTAGGTCTGCATAGGATTTTTTATCATACGCAAAAATAAACCAAAAAAACTTTTTTTTTGATTGATCACATAGCCTAATTTTAAAGGAAAATAATAATTTTATTTTCGCTTTGTTTTATATATGTGATTTTATTATATTGATATATAGACCCTTGCCTTAAAACACACAAAGTAACACTGAAACTACTCGACACCATAGGGGACCCCATGGATCCCTATTGATCTAGATATTTTTTAAACCTCCCCCCATTCCCAGGAGGTTTGCCCGGTCTCCTGCCATTTAGGTGTAGATGGCACCACACAACCGCCATTATATGATCTTCCTTTATTGGTGAAACTTTGATCGACACCCCTCCCCATCAAAGCACACCTTTTATGACCCCGCAAGGGTCCCCACATGCTACCCCTTTGGGAATTCCATATACCACTCCTCCAGACATTCCACGAGACACCCATCATGGTAGTTCTCCTCCAACTTCCCCATAGAGGACCCCTTTACATAAAAATGTTCAATTTTTTTTACGATGACAAACAACTTACAGGTCCTGTTTTTAGCTTCCTTTAATTTACATGATTTAATCCTGTTAACTAATGAAACCATAGCACATGGCCCAAATTAGCCACCCATGCCTACCAAACTTCCTTTTGATGTTCCAAAATTTGAGGTAAGCAAGGAGAATATCTTGGAAATCACGTCATGACCTTAACTTATGGAGTTCATCTAATAAAATCACAGAAGACACTATTCATCTACGTTTGTTTTGACACACCCTTAAGGGGGGCACAACAAAGTGGTAGATAGGTCAACCATCTGGGATGCATGGAAAATTTGGTTCAATAGCCAGTGATTTCCTCACATTCTTCTAGCTCCGATTCCGACAGGACTCAGGCCTAGAACTCCTTGCTCATTTCAAACAGACACCTACTATACACATATCCAACCATATCCACAAATGGTGGAAATAACAGAGCTTGTGTAAATCTAATACAGAGGAAAAAAATACTCCTCAATATTTTTATCATATCTCTTGCTTCATAAATATATAAATACATGGCTAATTCAAACCAACAAAATGAGGAAGAGGCCATCAATAAAGCTCAACAATTAGATCTTATCTATACTCATTCTGGATACCTATATCATGTCCATCCAGACACGCGCCTCCTATAAACCTTTAAACATGAGACACCAAGTGCATCCATTGATGCTGATTGATTGATTGGGTCCATATCCCAAAACCAACCCAACAACACCTACCTGTATCTTGTATACTCGTTCAGTGGCCCAAAATTTGACACGATGCAAACTACACCACAAAAATATTATTCTAGTCTATATATATTGATGTAGAATACATTTAGTAGGGTTAACCAATATCATCCCTCGCATGGAGGACCACATCCTCCCCCATAGGGAAATCAATACTCCTCTAGGAATGCACACACAATTTACTCTTCTTAGAATCCATATGAAAATAAGGGGAAAGGATGTAAATATAATCCTTTCCCCGCATAGAAACAAAATAACCCACCAACCCAAAAAAATGAATGTGTTAATCTGGTGCAGCCCTCCTGTGCTCAACAAAATAAAATCATTTGACCAAGTGAACACAAAAAATCCACTGAATGTTGCTAAGAAGAAACCAAAGAGAAAATCCAAGGGAGAGCATGTCCAAGTGGGTAGCAATCAATAATAGCCCTTGTGGATAACGACTGGGGAAAACCAAAACTAGAATCAAAACCAAGAACATACCAAAAATAACCCAAAAAGGAAAAAAAAGAACACAAGTCTAAGGAAAAATTATTCTTGCGCTATATGTAGGGAATATGGTCAATATACCCATTAAGGGACAAGGAGGGAAAAACCAAAAAATTATAGTAATGCAGGATCCCTTCCCCTATTAGGGAGTGGTTAATACTCAACAATAACAACCATCCTAGTCAAATCACGCTGGAGGGAACCCCCATAATAATTCTAATAATGACATTTATATGACAGGAGAAGAAGTTATCCTACATACGTGAAATCGAAATTATGAAGCTCCCCCATAAACCAATACATCCACCTCGACCACGATAACACCTGTAGCACCATTAACCATTCCTCGAGTTCCCATAGAAACCATGATGAAAATGGTTAAAGGGACTTTGTGATGGAAAATTCATAAATCAGAGGCTCCTCATAGCTACAATATAGTCGATGACATAGCTCAATATACTTCAACTATGTCATCATTATAAGTCTTGCAATCATGCTCAACTCAACGAAAATCCTTACTTTCTGCATTAGGCATATTTGACGCTTTCGATTCTCTCCTGATGGTTTTTGATTTGGATAAATTTGTCCTGCATCTTCCATTGCTATTTTCCTTCCAAATCCTAGTATCAATCCAAAACATCACCATTCATCGTTGCATTTTAGATAAAGGGGCATCCACATGCATTATGTAAAAAATAGTTTTGAAGAAAATAGGATCTTCAGGACTCAAACCTTTTGAAATCATGCTCAGAGCATATGACATGCACCCTTTAACTCCCGCATTCCTATACCAATACATACCAGTAAATATCGCCTGAAAAATGATACTCATTGACATCGAAATCTTAGATGCACAGATGGGTTATGAAATCCTTCGTGGGTGGAATTATATGTATGCAATGACTATAGTGGCATCCTCCATGTTTAGGGTAATGATGTTCCCACAAGAAGGGAAAGTCATTATAGTTGAATAACTAACTTATTATGAGAATAAGACATTAAATCCCCTGATGGCATCCTATCGTATGTAGGATATTCTCCTGAGTTGATCAAAACTTACATTGAGTTTGATCCTAAAAAATTTAAACCATCCATCCTCCTCGGTACATACCCTAGGGAACCCCCTTTGGTGTTGGAAGATGTTCCCACAACCACAACAACTCCAGTGTGCATGATGAGTTCATAAAACACCCAACTAAGTCATGAAACAATGTCCACCACCCCAAATGTCGCCATTGATAACTCAACATTCCTACCATAATCCATCACCCAAACCCTCTTTTACCTCCACCTAATTTTGTCTTGTACCAAGTCGTGAAAAAACTTACGTTTCCAAACATGGATCTTGCGATACCGATATGGTATTTGGCTCCTATGGCCATGTCAAAAACTCAAGTATCACTTATAAAGGCATCATTCCTCTAGCCCTTGAAAAGGCCATCATAAACTAGGAAGCACCTATATCGAAACCAGCTGGTGCCAACAAGAGGGATAAGGAAAAAGGGAAGAAGGTGGACAACCCAAAGTCTTCCAGGGTGCTTTGACCCTGTGTTTTGTGTGGAGTAGTTGGTCGCCCTACCAACATATACCATGAGTTAGATGAGCTAAAAAATATTTTGCATGCCCCAAAAATGACTGTGATCTCAACTCCACCAATTAAAGAAAATGTCGCAACAATACATAACAAGGCATTTCACACTAACCATGCATGCACTATCTGCACACAATATTGGAATTACACTCATCACTCCCATGAAATCCCTTGATACCGAGATGAATTATGTGCACTCGTGCAAACCAATCCTAAGGCTCCATCAATATTTACCACACAACCAATTAATAATGGATCCAAAAAAATCCTTTATGTATGAGAATAACCAACTTCACGATCATACCCATCTCACCCAACTTCCTAGAATACAAGAAGAAAAACATACTCCACACCTCCTGCCCTGTTATGCAATGAACCATACCATTTGATTACCCAGTGCCCTGAACTATAGACGTTCAACTGATGGTATCTAGTTAACCGAGTTTCCAAAAGAAATATATCTAGGTGTAGACGTCATACTTGCCATATTTGTGTAGGAAGCCATCACGTGTGACACTTGCCTCATCTTGCCCGCTTCTTCTCTATGTTAGATTTCATGCACCGATTCATCGTTGAAAACTTTGATTTATTGAGATAATACACTAAATCATCGGATATAACCACTCCACAAGGGGATGAAGCATCTAGGTCAATATTATGTGTGTTTTAGGAAAGAAGACCATCCGTAGTTCAACCAGTATCCTCTCACCATCACCGATCTAAATTTAGCAAAAATTCCAAATTCCCTCAAGCTGCTTGGTCAAAACCACCCCTTACATGCGCGCTATGCGATAGACCCAACCACCTGGTAAATTAATGCCAGGAATTAAGTAAGTTTAAAGACATCTTTCACTTCGTGGTCTATATTCCTCAAATACATCTCCCAAATCATGATAAAATCACACACTGTTATTGTTGCATCTTCTCTCAATCACATCATACGAGGAACTGTCAATACCTTCCACGTTTTAGAACATCTAGAGCAGCGTTGAGAAAAACCCACACTAGGAAGCCACGTCACGCTAATACAAAGATCTAGAGGTGGAAATCACCACATGATTCCCCATTTCACGATGTTAACCATGTGTTGTCATCTTATACTATGAGAAATACGGACACACACACTATCTATTCAGATAGTACAGGCCCTGCATATAAGATTTGCGCCAGTAAATATCATATTACAAAAGCTTGACATATGTTAAAAACGTTTAGAAATCTTAGGATTCAACATCAAACTCTTATTAAGGAATAAAATTTTGCTCCTTGTAGACAAAAAAGGTCATAATAACTTCCTCCCACCCATTATAAACCCACCATTATAGAAATTCTTCCACCATCTAATGTTGATGACACACAACATCACATACGATTCATTTCCTCATATGTAGAAACCATAATCCATGGTGTTTTATCATCATTTTTTGGTGTTGAGATTTCTAAGCCTACAACACCACTAGTAATACCACTGATGGTGCAAACCCATACCATGCACATTGTCAACTTCGCTTGGTTCTACGACATCCACTACTGAATCATATTATTTCTTGTCAACTAACACTGGTAGGCCCAAAATTCCTCCTGATGTCCTCACACAATCCAATTCAACTTTAGATAATATTTTTCACTCAGATGAATATGTCCTAGAGTCCATGATGGAACCCGAATGTCCATGGGAATCCATGCACCATCATTCATTTTTTCTACTTGAAAAAGTATTTGTTCTTACTAAAACACCAAACCATGATATTTGTGCCATATAATCCAATTACTTCCTACCATCAGGAAGAGTATATTGGTTCAAAAATCCCATCCCAACGCTTGATGCATTTGAGTAAGGGAACATGTCAAAATTTTCACCTAAAATTAAGGTAAATATTTCAAACAAACTTGGAAAATTCGAAGAGATCTCCCTGGGGGCAACATTCTCTCCAAATGAGGTAACCTCATACACAACCTTGTTCTAAGAGTACATGGATAGTTTTTCATGGGATTACTGTGAGATTATAGGAATCTGTTCCACCATTGTGGAACACCATATTGACACATGGCATGATGCCCGTCCTGTTGTTGGGCCGTTAATATGCCATTATTATTATCACTTGTGAATGCTTATTCCACCCATTTCTACCATTCTTCATCACGTCATTTATTATAATTTATTATTTAAATCCATTTTATAATGATTTATGCTCTTATGAATGAATATTATTTATTCTCCTTTATTTCTAATAAATTGATGATTATGTATGATTTTATCAATCATAGTTTTAATAAATCAGTTGTAACATTATTCACCATTTTTAGCCTCCAAGATAATTTTCAGATTGAAGATTTGATCATTAAAAGTGCCAACTCAGAAATTCGCTGGAATAAGAAGTGACGATTTTGCGGTTGAGATTCTGAGCAAATGAAGAAGAATATGGAAAATCCGGAACATGGGTTTTGTCCAGAACGGACCCAATTAACTTTATTAAAGAACGGTTTGCCCAAATTCGGCTTGTACTAAGAGAAACGCAGGGTTCTTTGAGCACGATTTTCTCAGATTTGTTGTTGCGGCCGTCCTCCAAATCTCAGTTGCAAAGCCAAATTCGCCTTGTTCTTGTTGATCAAATGGTTAGAAGCAAACCAATTTTGTAATAGAATCATGTTGTAATTATCTCTATTGTAACCACTCTCTGCTCTCTTTGTATTTAAATCAGAACAGAGATCAGAGAGGGTAAGGACTTTGAGGATTTTGGGAATGGCGAAGAGAATGGAAAATGATGGAATTGAGGATTTATAATTAAGAATTCATGATAGGATAGGAGGAAGAAATGATTGTTGCATGATGTAATTCTCAAGCATTTGCTGTTGTAATGATTTCACACTTTAATGATTAATACCTGATTCGGGAGTTGTTGTTCATTCTTTTCATCTGAAGTAGCCCAGCAGCATCCGCTGGTGGCTAAGGGCCCAGCCTCTGGTGGAGTATGCTGCTGTTGTATCATATCTTTCCAATTTCCGCCGTGTGATGGTTTGATTTAGTTCCTATTTCTTTGAATCATAATGCTTTACAGTTTCATGTTCTTTACTTCGCTGTTTAGTTTGGTTGATTAATTGCAAGAGTTTGCTTTTAAAGAGCTTTCCTAGTTTACTTTCAATGGCAGCTTTCCATTTCCTGTTATTTGCATTATCTTTGCTTTGGTGTGAAGAGCGATCTGAAACTGTAGTGGGCATTGGCATTTGCTGTCTAGTCCCCAGATTAATGATCTGTTCCTTGGTTACTTTTGGTTACATCAGTTTCCAAAGGGATGAGTTATTGTTACTGGACCCTTGACTGATACATTGCTTATTTTTCCGAATGCATGATTTAAGTCTTAAAGTGCTTTGTTGTAAGTAGATTTTATTTCCATCTTTCATTTACTTTTGGATTTTAAGCACTATACTGCAAAACATTACTCTTGAGTAAATAGCCGCCTCAGACTGAGTACACTCTTGGAATAAAAAGTCGTCCCTGGGTTGACAATTAATGTGAGGTAATTAGGAGTTACAAAGACACCTTTTTATCGTTCCACATTTTGGCGCCGTTGCCGGGGAGAGTGTAGCCATTTCTAAAGAGTAGTGTGAATCTGATGAGTGCCTGCTAGGGAAGAGTTGGATCTTAAAAACGGAAGGTAAGAACCTACGTGCGGAGCATGTAAAAGCCCTGCTCCACTATCCGTTTTCCTAACAGATTTTTTGTTGCTTTGTTGGGTAGAAATAGATGTTTGAATTTTTGTGTGAATGATTAGGAAAAAAATAGAAATTTTGAAAAATGGATCATATGATCTCATGCAAGTGGTGATGTAAGCACCACCCATTTCACTAACCGATTGACAGGAACATTTAAAGAAGGAGTCTCGAAGAAACACATGAAAAACATCTTATATTATGGTAAGAAATGGCTCACGTTTCTACTTTTGAATTTCCTATCAAAGATCTAGGAGGAGTGATACAAATGCACATAATTCCCCCATCTTTAGCAAATTTTCATGGTTTAGCAAATGAATATTCAGATACATTCTTATTTGAGTTCGAAATACTTTGTAGAGGATATGATTATTGTACTAATGATCAAAGATTGAAAGTGTTTCCTCTTACTCTAAAAGGAGCAGCTCTCCGATGGTTCATGAGCCTAGGTGGGAATTGCATCCAATCATGGGAGGACATGAAGAACATATTCTTGAAGAAGTATCAAGACTATTGCAAATCCAATGAAGATATTTTCAGTATGATACAAGGGGAAGATGAAAGTTTGGAGGACTATGTAGATCGATTTCAATACAACCTTCAAAAATCAAAATATAAGCATTTGGAGAAAGAGATCTTAAAAACACTCCTTCTTAAAGGAATCAAAGATGAATTTTTAGAACTCTTAAATATGATAGGAAAAGGTGATGTTTTTCAGTTATCATATGATGATGTTTGTGAGTTGTGCATAAGGTATTCAAGAGGAATCTCCAAGGCTGGTAAGAATTCTAGAGATGTTTGTTCTTTCTTTTCCAAATCTGCTACAAGAATAGGAGACATAAGAACTGAAATCAATGATTTATTTGAAAATTTTAAAGTTGATTTTATTAGCTCTCTAAGCTCAAAATTGGACGTTTTGCAGGTTCATAAAAATGAAGAATTTGATGAAGTGTTTTTCCCTCATGACCGAAAGGAGCAGCCCATAGATGGTTACTCTTCCTTATCTAGGATGAAAGTATCATATCAAAGAGGTGAGGAAGCTGCAACAAGGTCAAAACCATGGAAATCATGGCCTACAGGTATGGTTCAAAACACTTCTTCTCCATTCTCTTACTTGCATAATCAATTATGGAATACTCATGTTCTAGGGCAGCCATGTCAATTTCAATATAACCACCAATCTTATCTACAAGTTTGGCATGGTTCACCTTATGATTGCATGACTACTCTCCCTCATCTTGTAGCACAAGCACATTCTCCATATTCTCCACCAGCTCTTTCACACCATTATGCTTGCATATCAAATTTATCCACTCAACCCAACCAACCACATCATCACAATGCTCCATTCCATACACAATTTCCTGCTCAACTAATTCCACACCCTCACCACAATAAACTAGTACAACATACTTACAGTGTTGAACTGCCAAATTTACGCACCCTTCCCACCCATTCTATCTCACATGCGCCATTAGAGAAAACTTACAATGAGATTCAGAATGTTTCAAATTCAAAAATTGTAGAAGTTATGGAAGAAAATGAGCTTACTTCTAGTTTTCATCAACAAACCATTTTAAAAGCTCAAGAACCTCATGGTATGATGGGAAATCAAGAAAGTAATGGATATATTGAAGATTGGTTTCACTCCATCACGTGTTTGCATCATCACTCCATACTTCAACAATTTTTGACAACATCTTTTCAAGGGAAGTTGGCTTCTCATAACCTAATTTTTATCAACATGCATTTTTCAAATTTGGGTATGTATATATTGGAAGCCTTATTTCTAAAATGGTTCCACTGGAAATACTCTTATACATAAACATATTCGATTCTCAAAGAAGAGTAGGATAGTGGAGAAAATAAAATAAAATAAAATAAGGACATAAATAAATGCATTTTGTTTTTTTTGTAAAAATAGTTGTTGTTTTTTTTTTTTTTTGTTGCAACACGCTATCGAAATCAACATCGGTGATAAATATTTCAATTTATTTGTGTATGTAGATGAATTATATTGCAAATAAAAATTCTATAAACACTTATATTCATTTTTTATCACCAATTTGAAAAAATGCTTGAATATCATTTTTTTTTGGCTTGCGGGCTTGATGAACTTTCTGGAAAAACAGTCGGGACAGTCATGTTTTGAGGGACCAAAAATGAATATTTTTAAAACATGTTTCTACCCTAGGTAGCCCTTGATGTCTAATTTCTAACCCAATTTGAATCAGTCAATTTGGATTTGAAACGAAAAAGTTAGAACCAAAACATTGACCGGATGTCTAGCGGGCAGCTCAGGAACAGAGTTGGGACAGTCAGTTTTTTGAGGCCTAAATGACCATATTTTTAAAACCTGTTTCTATGGTAGATTCCCCTATGAATCTAGTTTACAATGCAATTGGAATCACTCATTTTTGATATCGTATGGGGAAGTTATGATCAAAATACTGACTGTCTATCGTAAATCAGCACCCTTAAAACTCTGTTTTTCCGGATGTTCTTTACAGTGTTTGACTTATCAATTCTTCTTTTCTTCAAAAACTGTTTCTATTGGAGATAAATAAATGAATCTACTTTCATTTCCAATTTGAATCATTTGAATCCGACATCAAACGAAGAATCTATGCTTGAAATATCAATCGTTGGTCTAGATTGGGTAATTGAAAATGACTATGTTATGCAGGCTGTTCTAACTAAAATTGACATATCATATCATTGAATTTCTAAAACCTGTTGCTACTGGAGATAAACCTTTGAATTAGCTCTCATTTGGCTTTGGAATCACTCAATTTCGATGAAAAACAAAGAAGTTGTGATTAAAACACTGCAGGTTAGCATGATTGGCCACTACTCTCCCGCAGGTGACAGATAAATTTTACTTTGTTATTTTCTCAATGGATTTGTTCTACAGAGTAACTACTTGTTGTTTTTTGCATAATTCTTGGATTAGGGGAGCCCGATCACCTCTCTTTCTCCATGATTTAATGTTTTATTGCAGGTAGATACTCGTTTTTTGCAGGTCCTAGGAGAAAAAGAAGGTCAATTTATGGACGAGTGATTCTTGAAACAAATTTTAATAAAGCAAAGGAATTTCATCCAACTCATTACCCAACGGATTCATAATAGAACAAATGAAGAATTGATTTCAATTTGAAGATTCATGTCTTATCCCTGCTGCCAAAACATTTTTCAAAGAGATCATTTTTTTGACATAACATCATAGCTGTTGTAACTTAATTTAGTTATTTACATATTGTTTTTAAATAAAATGTTGTTTCTTTTCTAATTTCTCTTATATTTTGTGTTTCAGGTGTTGCTTCATTCAAAGTGTAACTCATCCTCAGCATCAATGCTGTGAACAGCAAATTTGTTTTTTTGCATGTTTGCATTTTATGATCGACATTTGCATTTTCACACTTTTTTGTGTGTATTTTTGTTTTTTTTGTGTGCATTTCCTTTAAGGAACACCACTTTTTGAGTGTTTTTGTTGTTCATTCAAAAGAGCAACACTTTGGGATTATTTTCGAGAGCAACCCTTCCTTCCTCTTGTGGGACTATTCCTAGTTCATCTCAACCACATTTTACTAATTCCCCTTCATGGCATGAAGTACACTATTTTTACGAGGACAAGAATTATGGATTCTATTGAAGCGAGTTAATATCCTTCACGTTATGATCTTTAACAGGACAGCTCCTTGATGATAGATTATTTTAAAAAAAAGGGACACAATTATTTATATACTACTTTACTGCATTGTTTTCTGTTGAACATGATATTGATTGATCATCTTAATACCATGCTGGTTCCACCCTTCTGGATTATAATCTTCTCTGTCTGTAATAAATGAGATTATGGGTATATTTTCTATTGACATGTTCAACTTCTTCCACCATCCCTGCTCTTAAGGAGGACTGAGCCTCCCTCTTTTTATCATAAAAATGTGTAATAATAACAAAATTTTGTTCGCAGATGGAGGATAGGGGGTCTCATTACGAGCTAGCCTACCATGTTCATAAGGTTGTAAGAAAGTGACATTCCCATTATGGCCACCACACCAGGGTTATGATCCATTGGATAGTCAAATTATCCTTGGAACAGGAGGTCTCATCACGAGCCGGCCTGATCACTTTTGCTACATCCCAGTGAATGGCGGTGTGGTTATCTGGTTACCACGCCAGCACACTGATCTCTTCTGTAGAACAACAATGTAACTCTCTAGTTATAAATTGAGGATTCTGGCTCATATGGGTTAAAAAGCAACCCTGCCGAGGCTATGGACGCCTGCTGGCAGCAGCGGCTCTGCTTATGGTATTGAAGTTATATCTTATCGTCGATTATTATTATAATACCCTTTTCTTATTTTTTTCTTTTTATCAGAGAAGTTATTTCCTTAACTTTTTCCCTGTTTTGAACCTTTATGCATGAGAAATTGTTTTATGATCAATCGCATCATTTTCAGCTAGCATACTATCAGTAAAGCATCTTTTTGGCATATTGATGTTCTTTTTCTCTTTTTCGTAACTTATCATCAATCCAAAGCGTCATATCTCTTATTCATAACTATCTTTACACACTCTACTCTCATTATAATCATAACTCTCGTTGTCCTATCATTGATATGTGTACTCTGCTTCATTCACTGATATATTGTTCATTCCCGTGCCTTGCCGTCAGCATAACCCCTCTCATACGCTTTATGGTCATGGCATTCCTTTTCCAATTGGAGGGGGGAATGTATGCATTATGGGATTGCATGCGATATGATAACTGCACTCTGCCATCACTTGTTGATTTGCCAAAATATTAGTATTGCATGTATACATAAGTTTTTCTGATTGAAATTTTTGCATGCATCTTATCTATTGCTTACACTATGGATTCAAGAACATTGTATGCCAAATAGTGCTTTGTTTGCGGGAAAACAACAAGTATGGGCAGAATTCTATTCATAGCATGACCACACTATTGCACTTAACAGAAGAGGCTCGCGCACGTGAACAATTCTTCAGACATGATGTGCTTACCTGGATTCTACCTTTTGCATCACTTTCAGCACCAACTCTGCCTACATCAGCTTCAACACCTGCCAGTCCATATATGTCATTCCACATTTTTGGAGGTAAAACTTGAGGTAAAATCACATAATTTTCTGATTTATTACGAATTTTCTTGTGATTTTTGGAAAACACAGACGTATCATTAATACAAACCCAGACAATTTCAAGATAAATTGGTTCATAAAATTTCGAAAATCATGCACTCTCAGCTACATTCATTTTGTTTATATCTCTGCATCAAAACAATCTGATTTTTGGATCATAAAGGCATTCATATATTATAAATTTACTTGCCAAATTTCAACAAAAGCTGGTTTGTAGTTTTTGAGAAAATGGTTAATGAAGTTTGCTGTTACTTATATCATATTTTGTTGCAACTTCATATATACATATAGTTGAATGTGAATATAAAAATTGTTATGCCTTCATCAAGATTACTAAAAGTGAATATTCATTAATTAAGGAAGAATTCATTTGTTCTATCCATTTCATGAGCTGAGATGAACATATTTTTTATTGCTTGGATAACACATGGGTTTTTGTCTTTGGGTTGCATGAGGACATGCAATATATTCAGTTTTCGTTGCATGAGGACATGCAACATATTGAGTGTGGGGGTATGTTGGGCCGTTAATATGCCATTATTATTATCACTTGTAAATGCTTATTCCACCCATTTCTACCATTCTTCATCACGTCATTTATTATAATTTATTATTTAAATCCATTTTATAATGATTTATGCTCTTATGAATGAATATTATTTATTTTCCTTTATTTCTAATAAATTGATGATTATGTATGATTTTATCAATAATAGTTTTAATAAATCAGTTGTAACATTATTCACCATTTTTAGCCTCCAAGATAATTTTCAGATTGAAGATTTGATCATTAAAAGTGCCAACTCAGAAATTCGCTGGAATAAGAAGTGACGATTTTGTGGTTGAGATTCTGAGCAAATGACGAAGAATCTGGAAAATCCGGAACATGGGTTTTGTCCAGAACGGACCCAATTAACTTTATTAAAAAACGGTTTGCCCAAATTCGGCTTGTACTAAGAGAAACTTAGGGTTCTTTGAGCACGATTTTCTCATATTTGTTGTTGCGGCCGTCCTCCAAATCTCAGCTGCAAAGCCAAATTCGCCTTGTTCTTGTTGATCAAATGGTTAGAAGCAAACCAATTTTGTAATAGAATCATGTTGTAATTATCTATTGTAACCACTCTCTGCTCTCTTTGTATTTAAATCAGAACAGAGATCAGAGAGGGAGGAGGATTTGAAGGACTTTGAGGATGATTCGGGAGGGATTCGAATGATGGAATTGAGGATTCAGACTTAGAGATTCAAGAATGAAGATGGATTATTCATGATAGGATAGGGATTGTTGCATTGCCATTGCAATCTTCAAAGCTTTTGCTGTTGTAATGATTTCACAATTTGAGGATGAATAAATAAAAGGGTTGTTGTTCATTCACCTGATCTGAAGTAGCCCAGCAGCATCCGCTGGCGGCTAAGGGCCCAGCCTCTGGTGGAGTATGCTGCTGTTGTATCATATCTTTCCAATTTCCGCCGTGTGATGGTTTGATTTAGTTCCTATTTCTTTGAATCGTAATGCTTTACAGTTTCATGTTCTTTACTTCGCTGTTTAGTTTGGTTGATTAATTACAAGAGTTTGCTTTTAAAGAGCTTTCCTAGTTTACTTTCAATGGCAGCTTTCCATTTCCTGTTATTTGCATTATCTTTGCTTTGGTGTGAAGAACGATCTGAAACTGTAGTGGGCATTGGCATTTGCTGTCTAGTCCCCAGATTAATGATTTTTTCCTCAGTTTCCAAAGGGATGAGTTATTGTTACTGGACCCTTGACTGATACATTGCTTATTTTTCCGAATGCATGATGTAAGTCTTAAAGTGCTTTGTTGTAAGTAGATTTTATTTCCAGCTTTCATTTACTTTTGGATTTTAAGCACTATACTGCAAAACATTACTCTTGAGTAAATAGCCACCTCAGACTGAGTACACTCTTGAAACAAAAAGTCGTTCCTGGGTTGACAATTAATGTGAGGTAATTAGGAGTTACAAAGACACCTTTTTATCGCTCCACACCTGTCTGGTAGAAACAACGTTAATTTCATCCCTCTAAGGTAGAAGAAATCAAACAAGAAATAGATAAACTCCACAAAGCTGGATTTATCTATCCTATTGCTTATACGTATTGGGTTTCTAGCCTTGTAACCGTCATGAAAAAACAAGGCACCATTCAAGTTTTATACTGATTTCTGAGATTTGAACAAAGCATGTCCCAAAGGTAATTACCTTACGCCATTCATCAACCAAGTCATCGATACTTGCACTGGTCATGAGGCTCTATTCTTCATGGATGGGTTCTTTGGGTATAACCAGATCCATACTCGCCATGTTTATAAGTACAAAACCACATTGACAACCCCTTTGGGTAGATTCACATACCAAGTTATGCCTTTTGGTCTTAAAAACGCTAGTGCCACCTTCCAACGGGCCATAATTACATCTTCCACAACTTGGCTCATCTTATCCTTTCCTATTTGGACGATCTCACAATATGATCCAAGAAGCATGCTAACAATTTGCAGGATCTTTGCCTGGTTTTTCAAATATTTTGACAATATAGCCTATGCTTGAACCTTCTCAAGTGTGTTTTCTGTGTCAATGCCAGAAGAATACTGGGATTTATAGTTTCCCAACAAGGTATTAGAGTTGACCCTCTCAAAGGCTAAACCATTAAGGAAGTACCACCTCCAAGAAAATTGAATCACTTACAAATCTTGTAGGGTAAGGAAAACTTATTATGACACTTTGTCCCCAACTACGCCACTTGCACGTAGGGCTTTTTATGCCTCCTTCATCAGGATATTTCCTTCCAATAGGATGAACATGCACAAAAATCATTTGAAGCTTGAAATTATGCATTATTTCAAGCTCCTTAGATTATCCAACCCAACCACAATAAGGACTATACCCTATATGTATCAGCATCATATGTAGCCATAACTAGGGTGTTAGTCCAGGATAGACCATACAACAAGGAGCACATAATTTATTATTTCAGCAAGAACCTATCTAGGCCTGCATTGAAGTATGAGCCAAAATAAAAAACTGCCTTAGCCATAATATATCTAGTACATAAGCTTCGACATTATATTATCCTTCATACCACTACTGCAATAACAACTATCAACCCCATGCGATATTTTCTCACTAGCCATATGATGAACCACAAATATGCTCGATGGACAGTTATACTACAAGAATTCAATCTAGAATTTACCTCTCCTAAAAGAAAAAAGGCACTCATCCTCATTGATTTCATCACTGATCTCTGAACATATTCCCAAGGATCCCCCATCAATTATGCTCTCCTTGATGAAAAACTATTCTTAGTATCAACAGATGACCCTTGGTATGGTGATATCCTCCTCTTTTTACAAACTAAAAATTTCAAACCTCAGCTTACTCGTGATGGTCGGCGGCGCATACGCAATCAGGCCCCCCGTTACCTCCTTCTGGGAGATGTCCTTTATCGATGAGGCATTGACACTATCCTTCATAGGTTCCTAACTCACGAAAAAGCCGAGCATGTCTTAAATGATTGTCACAGTGGAGCTTGTGGTGGTCACCTCTCAGGGATAGATATTGCACATAAAATAATCCATGCCAGTTGTTTATGGCCCGCCATTTTTTATACTACATACAAGCAATCAAAAGATGTGATATTTACCAATGATATGCTCATAAGGCTCGAGCCCCTCCAACTCCCCTACATCTAGTCATCGTCGCTAGACCCTTCTGCAAATGGGCATAGAATTCATGACCTGTAACCCCCTGTTATCTGGTAACCATAAGAACATTGTGGTTGTCATTGATTATTTCACCAAATGGGAAGAATCCATGCCCACGTATAATAACACAGCATAAGCTGCTGCATGATTTTTCTTTAACCGTGTCATAACATGGTTCAGTGTTCCAAACGAATTGGTATCTAATCATTGGAAACATTTTGAGAACAAAATATTTCAGGAGTTATCCCACCACCTTGGTTTCTCTCACGAGTTCACATCCCCATATTACCCTCAATCCAATGTCTAGGTAGAAGATGTCAACAAATTTCTCAAAATAATGTTGCAGCGTATGGTGAACAATAAAAAAACCAGTTGGAACCACATGGTGTTTCAACCTTGTATGCCTACTTCATAATGGTCAAATCATCAATAAGGTTCACACCCTTTCAATTAGTCTTTGGGGTTCAAGCTATGATCCCCATTGAATGCGAGATTCATATCCTGCATTTAGCCATCAAAATTATTGCTGACACCAAAAATTTAGAGAAAATCTTGGTTCAACTGGAACTGGTTGATGAAATTTGATGAGAATATCTCCAACATAATGAAGCACACAAAATAGGGTGAAAGCCTCATTCTACCGCAACATCACCCCACTGATACAATGTTTCCCAGGAAGCTTTAGGGCTTGGGAATTTCGATATGTTATGGAAGGGACCATACATTGTCAAATATTTCCTCCTCAATGGGGAATTCTTCTTATCAGAGCTCGATGGGACTTGCCTAAAAAATCCCTTCAATGGACTCTATCTCAAAAAAATTCATCCATAAGAATGCTTAGATAGCCCTAGAATGTACATGTATGCACCATGACTTATTTTTCATGTTTCACAGATGGATCATCTGCTAGTCTATCATTACAGATTTGATGATAGTGCCTCTAGAAGGTCTGAAAACCTCACTGTAGTAGCCTGGGCCATATACTCTCATGATCGAACACCCTGTCTCATCAATGGACTAGTATCGGGTCAACCACCAACAATCAAGCCAAATATGACACCATCTTATGCCTCTTTTCCGATGCCTCCCTCCTAGGTATCCAAAATTTGCATGTATTCCTTGATTCCTAGCTTGTTGTATCGTAGCTGAAGAAATCCTTTAAAATTAATGATCCATGCCTTTTTCGGAAGTATATGCACACACATATGTTAGCTCAAAGTTATGATCATATCACATTTACACATATACCAAGGGATTGAAATCACACATTTGATTGCATAGCTAATCAAATCCTAGACTCGAATGTATCACATATATACCATAAAACATAAAACATAAGCATAAAATCCATCACATAAATGTACACATACATCACATGTATAAAAATATACTCAAAACACATCATGAGAGCCGCCAAAAAATCATATAACGTATATACATGTCAAAAATATATATGAGTACAAAAAATATATATACTTCCGTTGGCTCAAGGCCAGGTAAAATAATTCCTCACAAAACTAGGGAGCATCCTCATAATGGGTGCTTTCCCTGGTACATATATCACCTACTATCTAGGGCTGGGGCCCTGCCCCACCCTCCTCAGGTCCAATTGCCTCATCAGGTGCCAAAATAAGACGTGTCATGGAAAATGCCATCGCGATGCACCAAATATTTGGTTGTCATGCCTAGTCATGTGCCATCAAAGTATCCATTACCACCTCTCCTAGTCCGGCCCATCCATCCTCTGACATCCTCCTCGTCAGGGTGTCTGCTTCGCCCCAGACATCCTAATAATCTCACAATTGCACTTGTAAAGACACTAATAGGGCCTAAGCTACCTCGATGTGCTCTCATATTCTCTTCATATCCTTGGAATCTGAGGAGCTGGTCCCTCCCCCAAATTGACCATCAATATTAATCTGTCGGCATTGCGCTGACCTCTTAGGCCGCACCTCCTCCGAGCATCCCTCCGTTTCTGTGGTACAACAGGAGCCTCAACCACTCCTATGCATCACAGATAATTTAGTACTAGGTAGGAAAATGGTCGTCCCTATGGCCCCACATATGAAAACACAAATACAAGATATCAACATCATATGGAATATACATCAAAAAATATACATGTCAAAAATCATAAATGTAGAAATCACAAATCACATACCCGTTGGCCCCCAAATGTCACGAGGAGTGAGCCCCATATCTGGATCACCCATAAAGCTCACAACATGATACGGGTACTCGAGAATAATTAGAGGGTTGGACCTAAACCAACCCTCCAACTCGGAATTCCAGTAACGCCCCGCTGCACCACCACTAGCCCGCAACATCACAAGCACACGCCACCTCATCCATGCGTCTCTAGCAAGACCTGGGGGTACTTCTAGAAAATAACATAGCATTAAAACCTTCTCATACATGATGCTACAAGTAATTTTGGAATAATAGGAGCTCTGAGTCCATCCATGCTGAGCCTTCCCTCGATACATGAACCTGGGCTAGTCGAAAAAGTGCCCTGTGTACAACCTTTGTAATATAGCAATTTTGGGCCTCAATACCCAGTGGGAGGATGCAAACCCTTCCAGATGTAAATTCATTGAAAACGCTGCTCTCCCAATGAGATCCATGATAGAAGGCACCTTGATACACCCCTCATCAAACGGGTTGGGCCCATAGTGGCCCTCTGCTTATGCCCATCTACGAATATTTACCTACCCAGCCGATATGGGATGCAGTAAAACCTCTCCATGAGGTACCAACCCAGTCATGAAATAAATATCTATTGCAACACTGATTGGTAGATCGGCCCCTCGGATGACTAAGTTTTTTCTATCCTCTTCCCAACATCTCACCAAAAATTGCAGGAACACATCATGAAACCTCAAAATGGGGTTCTAAAGGAAATTTAATAACCCCCACCCGACTAGTGCCCTGCTAGCTAAATAATCCCCTGTGATATCTGTGCACATGGGATCCCAATTGCACTCCCACCATAGCATGCCCATCCTACCATGCCAAAATTTAAAAATCAACCTCCTAGGTTGCAAAAATCAAAATTCTAAGCCATCATGTGACTTTCCCCATAACATCCACACGTGCCGCACATCTTCTAAGTGAGAAGCCATGAAGACGCCCGTTCTGAGGCTGTGCATATGCTAATTGAGTAGACATGTTGTCTGCATGCCTGTTCTAGTTACAAGTGCTGATGAGCCTCAGTATCAGAACAATAACGTTGCAACTATCGAGGCTACCAACTTTAATTATCAACTCGGGGTTCGTACAAACTTAAGAGGTATCGACACTATGTGTGTAACATAAAATGTGTCTTTATTTGGTTGATGTGATGTAATGGAGTGAATTTTATGAAATAAAAGCCTAAAATTATTTCAGAAATGGAATTGTTTATTTGAAAAGGAATTAATTATAAGAAAGAACAACAATTTGTAATTCAAATCCTACGAGCATGAATTCGAATAAAAAGACCTAATATAATTTTCGAAAATGAATGTCCTAAGTGGAATTTATTCTTCCTCAATCATGTATTTAGACCCTAGGGGTCATGATTCAAGCCTAAGAGATAAAAAAAAACCTTTGGGAGAAAATTTGGTCGAGTTTACACATGCTACAAGAGTGCTACACAAAACTCTGTTTTTTGCTATAGGAAAGTCTATTTTGGAAATAACTCACCAAATGAATAAGTAAATAAAATGAAAATGGGATGGGAATTTTTTTTTATTAAGTATGATTTATTAGGTCTCCATTAAAATTGGAATCACTCAAAAATACCCCTATTCACATGTGCTAAAAAATAACATAAATTTACTACTCTAAAATCTGGAAATTCAAGAACTAGTGAGCTAGTTAATCTATCAAATTCCAAACCTAATCAAGTGAAAATGAAATGGGGTGAAATTTTTTATTAAATTTAACATTATTATGAATTAATCCAAGTGGAATAAAGTTAAATTGATCTCATTAACCCCTTCTAAAAAATATCATGAATTTACTACTATTTCGCTACAAGGCATTTCAAGAAATCTTATATTCGTGAACTAGTAACCAAATCCAGGTATATTAATGATTAAGATGACCTTCCAAAGTTATTATAAGGATTAATTTCTTTTGAAACTATAAAAAACCTAAAAAATAACTCACTTAAATCATTTAACTCAATCCTATATCAAGAAAAGAAACAATACTAAATACAGAAATATTCAAAACAGAAATAAGAGATGCATGTGAATAAGAAGTGAAAATAACATAAATAAATTTTGAAAGAGAGCTTTGAGGCTCCTGGGATGGCAAAGCCCAAGGAGGCTTAGAGTCCTATGGAAGAAACCAAGCCTTAAAAGC
This sequence comes from Pinus albicaulis, assembly GCA_034641835.2. Taxonomy (NCBI): domain Eukaryota; kingdom Viridiplantae; phylum Streptophyta; class Pinopsida; order Pinales; family Pinaceae; genus Pinus; species Pinus albicaulis. Next base: position 799,224,825 of record CM076584.1, on the reverse strand, counting down.
TAAAAATAGCGCCAATATTCATTATTCGAACCAATCCAAGTACATCTTTGCAAGAAAAGAACATGGAGCTACCAGAAAACATGTTTTCTACACAATAAGACTAAACCGTACATGCCCCTTGAGGCCAATCGGAATTGGCACTTATAAAAAATGATGAGGAAGCATTTGCCTTGAAAGGAGGACGATTTCACCTTTAAAATCCCTCAAATAGTGGATCTAGTTCCCAACACTATGAGTTTGTAGTAAATGACAGGGAACACATTCCTAGATTTTCTCAAGCATCGACGTTCCAGAATCTCTCCAGATTTTTTCAATAATTTCGTGATATTTTTTTCATTTATTTTCCAATTTTGATCCTCCAGTAGTAGGGAGAAAGTCCCATTAGGGTAAATTTGAGGTCTAAAATAGGCCTCCTAAGAAAAATGTACAACCAAAATAAACTTTATAAGAACCGATAGGATTCAATATGATGATGTCAACCATGGGGGATGATTCACCATTTTTTAAGTAAAAGGGTGAAAATATTAAAAAATAATAAATAATAAAACTACTTTTTTAACTCGTATTTTCAAATTATCTCCCAAAGCGTTTACTCAAATTTTGAGTGGGAGTACTCGTTGGATGAAAAATTTAATTCCTCATTCAAGGAGTACCGATGTTGCATACTTTTGATGGACCCTGCTACACGAAAAATTAGAATCACATGAAAAAAATGACATCACATTTTTTCATGTAACTCTAATTTTTCGTGTAACAGGGTCCATCAAAAGTATGTAACATGGGTACTCCTTGGATGAGGAATTAAATTTTGCATCCAATGACTACCCCCGCTCGAAATTTGAGTAAAAAATTTGGGAGATAAGTTGAAAAAGTAGTTTTTTCCTTTTTCCCTTTAAAATTTGATGATGTAATCAAATATTATTTTATTATTTCTACTATTATTTTATAATTTCCATAGGAGGTCCATTTAGACCTCAAAATTCCCCTAATGCTAAATTATCTCCTTCTCCAAATCTTCATAATCTGCCTAATATTCTCACAATATCCTTCAAAAATAAATAATATTAGGCAAAAATATGAAATTATCTCTAAACCTTCCTAAGAACATATTAAATTATAAAAAAACATTATTAATTCTACAAGTAGAGATTTAATATATCTTTTATGTGCCTAAGAAAGGTTAGATGGGCCTTAATTTATGTCTAATTTAGAGGCCCATCATACCCCCCTACTGAAACTGTTGCTCGTCCTTTGAGAACCTATTCATACTCCTTGCCTTGTGGTTGTTCATGTATGATGGCCTATTTCATTCTTTGTTTATTGGTCCATGTGTTGCTCGTCTTGCTGATATTATTGCTACTCTCTTATTTTCATTTCCTCTTGCAGGTGTTGCATGGAGGTCCTCAAGTTCCTTTGCTGGTGTGTTCATCTTCTTGGAGTCTGCTGGTGGTCCTTTCACTAGTACATGTGGTCAATTTTTTGACACTTTAGTTCCGAAAATTTTGACAAATTTTCGGAAAGCTCCCCAATTTTTATCAATTTTTTTTAATCCCACCAACAAGCATCACTCTAGCGATGTTTAGGGAGTATCGTTGGAATATAGACATTTAGGGGTATCGTCGGAATAGCAATGTTTTGGGACAAAGCTTCGGAAGTGCGATGTTTAGGAAAAAAACGTCAGAAGTGTGACGTTTAGGACAAAAGCATTCAGAATTGGGATGTTTAGGGAAAGCATCGGAAGTGCGACGTGTCAGGAAAAAGTTTTGGAAGTGCGACATTTGGGACACAAGTGTCAGAATAGTGATGTTTTCATGTGATGGCGCTGAAGTAAATGCATTTGGGTCAGGTCGTGCCATGTGAGGGCACTCAAGGAAACACACCATTCATGTTGGCCAGGTCAGGTCATGTAAGGGAGCCCAAGGAACGTGTCTAGGCTAGGTCGTGTCAGGTTGTGTGAGGGCGCCCAAGGGACGAGTCCAGGTCAGGTCATGTCGAGTCATTTGAGGGTGCCCAAGGAACGCGTCTGGGTCAGGTCGTGTGAGGGCCCCTAAGGAAACACGTTCGGGCGGGTCGGGTTGGGTTTGTTCAGGTCGTGTCGTGTGAGACCACCCAAGGAAACGCGTTCGTGCGGGTTGATTTGAGTCTTGTGATGGCACCCAAGGAAACGTGTTCCAGTTGGGTTAGGTCGGGTCATGTCCTTCTGTGAGGGTGCCCAAGGAAACACGTTCGAGCATGTCAGGTCGTGTGAGGGCACTCAAGGAACACATCAGGTCAGTTCGTGTCGGGTTGTGTGAGGGCACCCAAGGAAACTTGTTTGGGCAGGTCGGGTCAGGTCAGGTCGGGTTGTGTGAGGGTGGTCGTATAAAAAATGCTAAGTTGTGACCACCCGTGTTTCTTGTGCATGTTTGTGCGATCTGTTTTCCATTTTCTCCCTCGTGCGCCCTTCATTCGGGTGGGTCGTGTTGTGTAGTGTGAGGGCGTCACATGAAACACGTTCAGGTTAGATCGTGTGAGATGGACCATATAAAAAATGCTAAGTTGTGAACGCCTGTGTGCCTTGTGCACGTTCGTGTGACCCGTTTTTCTTTTTCTCCCTTGTGCCTTTGACGTTCAGGTGGGTTAGGTCATGTGATGGCACCCAAGGAAACACGTTCAGGTTAGGTTGGGTCGGGTCATGCGGTACTGTGAGGGCACCGAAGGAAATGCGTTCGGGTGGGTGGGGTTTCGTTGGCTCATGTGAGAGTGCCCAAGGAATGCATCCGAGTCGGGTTGTGTTGGGTCATGTGAGGGCACCCAAGGAAATGCATTCGGGCGAGTCAGGTCGGGTCCGGTCAGGTCATGCCGTGTGAGGCCGCCCAAGGAAATTCATTTAGGTAGGTCAGGTCATGTCATGTAATGTGAGGGCACCAAAGGAAATATGTCTGAGCAGGTCGGGTCGGGTCGAGTCATGTGAGCGTGCCCGTATAAAAAAAGTCTAAGTTGTGACCACCCATGTGCCTTGTACTGCAAGTTTGTGCGATCCGTTTTATATTTTCTGCCTCGTGCCTTCATTCAGGTGGGTTGGGTTGTGCCGTGTGAGGGCACCATAGGAAACATGTTTGGGTTAGATCGTGTGAGGGAGGCTGTATAAAAAATGCTAAGTTGTGACCGCCCATGTGCCTTATGCATGTTTGTACGACCAGTTTGTCTTTTGCTGCCTCGTCATGCCTAGTTGATCGACGGTCAGGCGTGTCTAGTCGGATCGGGTCATGTGATGGTGCCCAAGGAAATGTGTTTGGTTTGGGTCAATTCTGGTAGTTCCGTACTGTGAGGGCACCCAAGGAAACATGCTCAAGTGGGTCGGTTCCGGTCGGGTTGTGTGAGAGCGCCCAAGGAACGCTTACGGGTCGGGTCGTGTTGGGTTGTGTGAGGGTGGCCAAGGAAATGCATTCAGGTGGGTTAGGTCGGGTTTGATCAGGTCGTGTTGTGTGAGGTTGCCCAAGGAAACATGTTCAGGTGGGTCGGGTCAGGCTGTGTCATGTGAGGGCGCCGAAGGAAACATGTTCGGGCGGGTCAGAATGGGTCAGGCCACGTCATGTGAGGGCACCCAGGAAAACACATTTGGGCAGGTCGGGTTGGGTCGTGGCATGTGATGACACTCGAGGAAATGCGTTCGAGCAAGTTGGGTTGGGTCAAGTCGTATGAGGGTGCCTAAGGAAACATGTTCGATCGGGTCGGGTCAGTTCGGTTCGAGTCGTGTGTGGGCACCCAAGGAAACACGTTCGTGCGGGTTAGATCAGGTCATGTGAGGGCACCTAAGGAAACATGTTTGGGCAGGTCAGGTCTGTTTGTGTCATGTGAAAGTGCCCAAGGAAATGCGTTATGGCAGGTCGGGCCAGGTAATTTGGTTGGATGTTGCTTGATTATTAACAATGGTAAACAACCTGCATCAATGTTGCTTTCCTTTATGAAACAACCAACATGAATAAGAGTGTGTGATAGGGAAAGTTAACAAGTTCTAGGTGTGATAAGGAGCGATTGACAAGGTATGCTAGGTTCCCCTAACCCATTTAACCCCCTAAACCCTAAACCTCTAAACCCTTAACCCCTAACCCCTTAAACCTGCATCAATGTTGCTTTCCTTTAAAAAATAACCAACATTAATGCCTTCCAAAAGAAAGTCAAAATAGGAGCAAACAAGTATCCCTTCTTATCAAGTCATGTTGGGGCACTAGGTAGCTGAATATACTCTATAAAAGAAAACACCTCCAACACTTCAGAATGAAGTATGAACAAAATGAACCATTACTTAGACTGCATTGTAAGCCAAGAAATCGAATATATAAATGCAAGGTTCTACAATCCCCTGACCCTAACACATTTCCTTGGGTGCCCTCACATGACTTGACCTGCTCGAACATGTTTCATTAGGTGCCCTCACAGGGCACGACCCAACTCGACCCAACCTGACTCGCCCGAATGAAGGCACGAGGGAGAAAATGACAAATGGGTCACACGAACATGCACAAGGCATATGGGTCGTCACAACTTAGAATTTTTGATACGACCTCCCTCACACAACCTGACCCGACCCAACTTGAATGCATTTCCTTGGGTTCCCTCACACAACATGACCCAACCCGCCTGAACAAAGGCACGAGGGAGAAAACGACAAATGGGTTGCATGAATGTGCAGAAGGCACATAGGCGGTCACAAATTAGAATTTTTGATACGACCACCCTCACACGACCCAACTCAACTTTCCTGAACATGTTTCCTTGGGTGACCTCACACAAACCGACCTGACTCGACCTGCCCAAACGTGTTTCCCTAGGCACCTTCAAATGACACGACTCAACCCGACCCACCCGAATGTGTTTCTATGGGCGCCCTCACACGATTCGACCCGAGTACCCGACGAGCACGAACGCTTTTCCTTAATGGGCTCCCTCACACGACACGACCCGAACCGACCCAACCCTTTCGAATGCGTTTCATAGGCGCCCTCACATGACATGACCCAACTCGACTTGCCCGAATGCATTTCCCTGGGTTCCCTCACAAGACATGACCAAAGTACCTAACCCTCCCGAATGTGTTTCCTTAATGGGCGCCCTCACATGACACAAATCGACCTGACCCGACCCGACCCAACCCTCCCGAATGCATTTCCTTAGGCGCTCTCACACGATCCAACCTACCTAAATGCATTTCCTTGGGCACCCTCACACGATAGTGGGATGGGAAAAGAAGTTTCAGACAAAGGGAGACTTTGCACTAGACATAATGCTATTTTTCAATGACTTGGTTGGGTTCCCAATTCGTAAAAAAAGTAAGGCTATCTATGAGGGCATGACAACAAGTGAGTGCGAAGGTGTGCAAGGAATCTCAGGAAGTTCTAAAAAATGATAGAAAGTTCCAAGGCATATTTTTAGGCATTCCAATATGTGCTAGGTGCTAGGGTGTGTCCCCAACACATGCTAGGGAGTGTTAGGGAAACATAAAGGAGGAATATTTTCAATTCTATGGAAATGAATGAATAAGAGTGTGTGATAGGGAGTGTTAGCAAGTTATAGGTGTGCTAAGGAGGGAGTGACAAGGTATTCTAGGTACCCCTAACCCATTTAACCCCCTAAACCATAAACCTCTAAACCCTTAACCCCCTAACCCCTAATTCCTGACCCCTAACCCATTTAACCCCCTAAACCCCTAACCCTTTTAACCCCCTAAACCCTAACCCATTTAACCCCCTAAACCCTAAACCTCTAACCCCTTAACCCCTAACCTCTTAAACCCTAATTACCAACCCCTAACCCATTTATCCCCCTAATCCCTAATACCTAATCCCTTAACCACTAACTCATTATTCACCTAACCCCTAACTGCACCTAAATCCCCTAACCCCTAACCCCCCAGTCCCTAATACCTTAACCACTAACTCATTATTCAATTCCTAACCCCTATATGTGCCTAAATCCCCTAACTCCTAACCCCCCAATCCTTAAACCCTTAAACACTAACTCATTATTTACCTAACCCAAATCCCTAATCCCTTAACCACTAAATCATTATTTCCCTAATCCCTAAATGCGCCTAAATCCCCTAACCACTAAGCCCCCAATCCCTAAACCCTTAACCACTAACTAATTATTCTCCTAACCCCTAAACCCTAAACCTATAACCCCTAATCCCCTAATCCTCTAACCCCTAATCCCCTATTCCCCTAACCCCTAAGCCCCTAATCCCTAATCCCTTAACCACTAACTCATTATTCCCCTAACCCTTATAACAGTCCTTAAAACCCGTTGGGATTAGCCATTCTAAACGAGAGCAGGTCTAGTTGGGACCTATGATCGGGTTAATTCCCCCTTGTTGGCAAGGTGGAATTTTTTCCCTGTCAACAACCCTATAGTCCTTAATCCCTCTAATATATACTTAAACACTATTTTTTTGTAAATGTGACCCTTGAATATTCCATGAAAACCCTCCAAAAAATTCTTAAATGATGGGAATTCCGATTCATGCGTGAAGTTAGTGGAATATGACAAGTCATACAAGATACATCCAACTATTTGATTTGTGCCTTGGGGAATGTGAAAGAATGGGGCAAGGGACAAAAGGGTAGCATGTATGGGTATAATTCAGAGGTGCAAGCATGGTTTACTATGATATATAGTCCTAGCATTAGGGAATTAGAAGGGGCCTCAAGACCTAATTTCATAGGGGCTAGGGGACCTAAAGGGAAGGTAGCGAGAGAAATCGATAGGGGAACCCCCAATAGTTACTAATCCTTCACCCTTAAAAACCTTAACTTCTAACCCCTTAAACACCTAAATCCCCTAAATCTTAAGTCCTTAACCGCCAAATCCTTTGACCCTAAAACCCTTGAACCTTAACCCTTGACGCTTGAAGCCCTTAACCACTAAGTATCCAAGGTTGAAAATAACACCCCAAACCAACACATTGACCTCCTAGGAGAATCCTTCACCTATAATTGTGCATATTGGAAAGATTTGATTTTTAGAGAAATAGGTATTAGTTATGAGGGCATGTGTTTGTGGTTAATTCCATTATTACCATGTATAACAAACATATAAAAATTAGATAATTTTCCAACCCTCGATTTGAATATCTCACAATATCCACACTTCATGTTGAGATGGAGCTTGTAGTTCTCTCTCACATAAGGAGTTGGAAATGAATAGATCACTCACAAAGACAAGGCCTCTCTAGCCCTAATGCACAAGGATTGAAATCTCAATACAAATATATATATTTTTTAAACAAACTCAATTGTGTCAATGTGTAATACTATACATAAGAGAAAATAAAATGATATTATCCACCCTAGTTCTTGAAATAACCTCAAATTAGCCATGAGTAGTGAGACAAATGGTGAATGCGGGGCAATAATAAAGTTACATCATGTTTAAATTCCTTTTACATTGTGAGGTTGTTCTCCAATAGGGTTGAAGCATCATCACAAGGAAGCATGGCACATTTTTGTGGGGGAGCAATTAAAGTTGTAACACGATTCAAGTGATTTACACCTCCAATATAAATGACATCATTGTATGTTTGTGTCAGGTTGTTAGAAAGGTTATTTATATATAATATATTCAATGTACTCGGACTTCATATTTTTAGGGCCTCGACTATAATATGGATTTTGTACCAGGAACACTTCATGAAAATGAAAGGGGGCCTTTTTGTTTAACCTCATACGCATAAGAGCATTGGATTCTGCCCTTCAGACCCCCCTTGGTGCATTCAAAGTGGGTTTACATTCATGTCGATTTGAAACTAATCATAATGACATTCCTCTTCTTAAAAAACATCTGCTAGCATTTACATATATACGAGAAACAATTAAAGGATCACCTCATCTATAGACACCCCCATTTATTATGAGATTCAAGGGATTTTCTATTGTCTTTATCAACATTTGGACGGGTCATTATCTACATTCTTTAAATAAATGTATAGAAATTCTTATGAGGGAGCTGTTACTTGGATTTAGATCTTTATATAAGGCCTTATGTGCCCTCCCCTTTAGAACTCTTCCAAAGGGGTTATCTCCTTCCATATTACCTTGCCAACTTAGGGCCAAATTGACAAACCAAGATTCAAAATTCTTCAACTACCAAATTAGTGAGGCATCATACCTCTTCTTGACCTCAACCTCAACGAGACATATTTCTTTAGAGATAATTTGAGGATTTCCCACCATATATATATCACAAGTTGGATGTCATGGGATCTGTTACCCCATTTTCTATATGGGCTTTTAGAGGATATTTTAAAATTTGATTGTCAGCTCAACCCATATGATTCCTGTCACATTGATCATTTTCCATCTAAGGTATATGGATATATATGTAATTCATGAATGTATCATTGGTTTGATGACACCTCACCTTAGCCATCTAGGACACTATGTGTAGGAAGAAGTTAATTTAGCTACCACATTTAGTTGGATATATATGATCCATGTCTATATGATATTATGTCCAATGTGTACTATTTTTATTGTGTTCACTTAAACACTCTGTTTTAACTCTTGATTGTTTGGCTATAATTTTTAATTTGAGTTATTCCATGGTGTTTCATAATTTTTCTTAGAGAAGTGTGTCATATTTATGGTTTGGATATATTCTTGGTGATTTGAGTAGGTGCTAGAGACAATAGGACCCCATGGATTGATTTGCATGGTTATTCATGGCCTAACTGCATTTTTTTTCTCATTTCCATGTTTGGATTGAAAAGCATTTCCATGAAGTATATCTGATAGCCTATGGATGTCTCAAAACACTACGGTTGTTTTTTTGCAAAAAGGAATGAATGGTTTTTAACTTGAGAAGGTTATAAAATTTATTTAATGAGCTAGGTGGAATTCCCTTACGCTTTTGACCATTTATAGAATGATTTATTCCAAAATGGGAAACTTAAATATATATAATGAATTAGTTCGTATATTTAACCCATTCCCTCAAAAATAAAATGCATAAAGGTTGATATTTTAATGGAACTAAAATATTTGTTTTACATCTGGGGGCTTAGGATTATTTTACATCAGGTTGTGTCATACATCAATCTCCACAACATTTACTTCGATTACCAAAGTCTCCCCCATAGGATAAATTATTGTGCCTACTCCTTTGCACTTGTATCCCTTGCAACATCAATTTGGGACCCATATGCCTTGTTTGTTGCATGAAAACAATAATATGTGGACTAGATTTGTTATAAATGGTCCCATTTTATATAGACATGAAAAAAATAATTTATCCATATTAAGAAAATTACATCTCCCTCGTCCTCTCCAAGCCTAACTCAAAATAATATTAGCAATTATATGGTTATAAGAGAGCCACCAAGAAGCTCCCAATATGTTATTACGTAAGAAGTGGGGTCCTATAGAACCACTCTTGACCTCGACAACCAAATGATTCTCCATCGATTGGCGGGGATGATACCCAAAAAAATCCATGGAACATAAGTTCAAATGATATTTATACCTTGTATACAAATTCTTAGCACTCCAAAATCATTTGACACCTTTTCACGGTGTGAAGGTAAGAAGAGAGTGGACTTCTTTCATAAAAATAAAATGAAGATGGTATCATGTGACATGCAAGAGCTCACAAACCCTTATTACAACCATGATTTTGAAAGTAATAAATTTTTCTCATGTTATTAAGATATTGTGTTTACAAGAAGTTAAAATTACTACATTCATTCATGAATAAAACCATGATTAGGGAATGACTAGAATAATTTTTGTAAAGTAACCAATAAGAAGGAAGAAGTGAAGCCACAACCCCAATCTCATTGATATGGGTGAAATCCATTATCTAATATAGGTAAGACAAAAGGAAATTGTAACACCCCCGTCTACCTCATAGACCATTCTAAGGGTAGAAGAAGGTGTTACTATAGCCAACCCGACCTCCAATGCCTTGTGATGGAAACAAGGTCTTATGTCATTTTTTCAAAATATTAGAAACTTAAAATAAACATCATATTTTTGTGCATATCGTTAATAGTTTTTCGGCGATATAAATTTATTTTTTAAACTGAAATCCATATCACAAGATATGGTTATTTGAAGTCAGACCATTAACTATTGCCATGTCATCTTTGTGCTACCATACAGTGGTACCTGTGTGGACCACACATGATTCCCATGTGGAATCCATCCATCCCCTTATGGAAGGTTCGCATCATCACACCTTTTCCCTCCCGTTTTCTCCCTTGTTCCTTTGTTTAGGTGGGTCAGGTCATGTCATGTGAGGGCGCCCAAGGAAATGCCTTCACGGCAAGTCGGGTTGGGTCAGGTCATGTGAGGGCACCCAAGAAAACGCGTCCGGGTTGGGTTGGGTCGTGCTGTGTGAGGGAGCCCAAGGAAACATGTTTGGGTCGAGTCGTGTGAGGGAGGACTAGTAAAAAATTATAAGTTGTGACCACCCATGTGTCTTATGCAGGTTCGTGTGACCCACTTGTCATTTGATCCCTTATGCCTTCGTTCGGGTGAGTCAGGCAGGGTCAGGCCGTGCCATGTGAGGGCGCCTAAGGAAACGCATTCGGGTCGTGTCAGGTCAGGTCGTTTAAGGGAGGCCATATAAAAAATGCTAAGTTGTGACCACCCATGTGCCTTGTGCACGTTTTTCATTATCTCCCTTGTGCCTTCGTTCGGGCGGGTTGAGTCATGCCGTGTGAGGGTGCCCAAGGAAATGCGTTCGGGTTAGGTCGAGTCAAATTGTGTGATGGTGGCCGTATCAAAATTCCTAAGTTGTGACCGCCCGTGTGCCTTGTGCACGTTCGTGCGACCCGTTTTCCCTTTGGCGCTCATTTGTGCCTTTGTTCAGGTGGGTCAGGTCGTACCATGTGAGGGCGCCCAAGGAAACACGTTTGGGTCAGGTTGGGTCGGGTCATGTGAGGGAGGTCGTATCAAAATGCTAATTTGTGACCAACTGTGTCCCTTAATGGGCACTTTCGTGCGACCCATTTTTTGTTTTCTCCCTTGTGCCTTAGTTCGGGTGAGTCAGGTTGTACCATGTGAGGGCACCCAAGGAAACACGTTCGAGTCGGGTTCGGGTCGAGTCAGTCATGTGTGTGGAAAGTTGTAAATTTTACATATTAAATAAGTTATATAAACATTAATATCTTATTTATTTATATTCAATTTTTAATTTTTATTTTTTTTTAAATATTATTATTTACATTTAATTTTTTATTTTCATTCCAATTCTCGTCTAAAAAAATTTCACCCTTCACCTAGCCTCCCTATTCCTGTGTGCAAAAATTACACCCTTCGAATCACCGTTCTGAATGCGCTGTCACTATTCTGCACGCAGACTCAAGTTGAACCTGAATCGACCCTGCCGAATTGCCCAACGTTCTGCGGAAATTGACTCGTCCTGAAGCTGAACGCTGAACAATGAACCCTGAACCTTGAAAATGAATGGTGAATATTGAATGGTGAACGCTAAAGTCTGAAGCCTTTTTTTCCCATCTAGTGGTCTCTTTCTTCTTTGGTTTAAAATCTTTAGTTGGTGAATTTTTCTTGCTTCCCCGATCCTCAACAACTGATTGATCTACTGATAAGCCATGGTTGTAGGCTTCCAACTGATCCTACAGGTTCGTATCTAATTCATCATCCTCATCGCTTTCCACTTCCATTTGATTTTTCACATCCCCTTTCTTGCCACCTCCATGCTTAGGTTTTGTAATTTCATTTTGTGCATTAGTTGTAGTAACAGAGGCAGTCAATGCCTAATTGTTGGTGGTTGATTGAGAATTTGTTTTTTCAGCATTTTTTTTTTAAATTTTTCTATGGTTTTTTCCTACTTGTCTGAAGATTATGGCAACATCATTTCCCATGTTTATCAACTCATATTCATCATCCTTGGCCTCTTGCAGTTCTTGAGCATCCAAATCCTTTGTAAAGGCATCCAAGTCTTTGTACCATAGAGATTTGGGTGTTGCCTTTTTAAGCTCCTCAACATCTTCCTCAAGCTTATCTCTCTCAACACATAATTGCTGGGAATTTTCTAAATTCAATGTTCCCATTACCATGGATAGAAGGTACTCATAATCTGCAGCAAAAACACCCTTTACTGTATCAATATTTTCATTGGGATACTCTTCATCATCTGCTATTGCCCTAGAAATAACATCCTCAACAGGTTTTCCCTTCTTGGGGAATTGAGTGAAACCTTTTCTCTTCAATTAAAGCATCAAATCTGAAAGTTTCCTATTGTTCAATATGATTTCTCCATTTACAACTCCCAAGATGAATCTGAATTTATTGTCCAATTTCAGCAAATCATGCCGAAGGTTGTCCAATTGGACTTTCTTTCTCTTTTCATAGAATTCAAGACGAATAAGATAGAATTCCTCCAGAACTTGCTCAGGGGTCTAATATTTATGAACGATTGCCTTTGAGTAAAAAATATGCATGTTACTTGTACTGACTGTAGTAGTCAATTTGAATTTCCTTTAAAGGCCCTCTTGAAGTGAAATCATCATATTCTCTTCAGACAATGACACCTCAAAATGGACCTTGGTATTAGTATTATATTCCTTATAGTCCCTTATGAATGGCTCTTTAATATTATCATTCTCAGTCATCAATGCTTCCAAAAATTCCTTGTAATATTGAGTCCACTTACGAACATGAAACTATGTTATTCTTAATGCTGTCTCATTAATTTCCTCTATGATGCCACTAATCATGTAAGACATGTAATTATCCTTTACAATTTTTTGTTCAATTGTACCCTTAAAACCATTTTACCAAGGTTCCAAGCCAATGGTGTAATGTCCAGTGCTCCGGGATGTTGAAATGTCCCTTAATCCTAGGCCAATCAATATATCATAATAAAGTGATAAAAAAGATCCATATCGTAGTATAGGCTCAGATCATGTGGGATGACCTCATGGTATGGTAAAAATAAGTAAGGTTATGGTCACTCTAAATAAGGTCGTTCTCCTGCCAAGTAAGCCTCCCATGCATGCCCTAGCATGAATAGAAATCAATGGAGCCCAGACCCTACCTATGAGTCTGTCAGCCTGTCATGTGCTAGTAATATCCCCTATCATTAAGTAAGTAAGTAATGCGCCATTGATCGAGGCTGGTTTCATCATCATAATGGAAATTGATCAGAGTTGTTTTCATAAGTTCTATATTTTGGAATAAAGCTTGAAATACGTGGTCTAATCTATTGCATTACTCTTATGGGTAAATCTATCACTCTAGGTAATGAACCTGATTACTATGAACCCCATTGATTTACTCAACTATCTCCATGTATAGTAAGCTTTTATTGATTACTAAATATTCTATGTTGTGCTTATGTAACCCCATTCAAATTTGAAACTGTTATAAACAAGCATGATTCCCGAGCTTATATAGATTTAGTGTACTTGATCATCGTAATGAGACTAGTCTATCATATGCAAGCACTAAGCCCATATGAGCCATAGTTATTAGTTACGTATCAAGCTATGATTACTAGAAATGGTGATCATTATGGAATAAATTTCCACTACTTGATCATTACTCAACTACGAGTCTGTAGTGTTCAGCTTAGCATATCCCTTACATTACGTAGTATTCATAATCATTACAAAGGGGATATAAAGTACTGAGATCTAGAACCCTTTTTTATTATCTAACCCATTCATTATGGAAATCACATCTGGATCAGTAAGCTTGTATATTTTATATGAGTATAGTGTTTCCCTAATCTACATTTTCTCATATTGGTCTTTTATAAAAAGTACATTTCAATGTTACTCTAGTGTAACTACAATGTCCATATTCATCATACAGGTTAAGGATAGAGTAATAGCATACAATATTCTACATAATAAATCATTTTGTATTCCAATAACTAATGTGGTCATAGGTGTAATGTAAGCTCAATACTGAGATATGCTTGTTCCTGTTCTAGCTCTATATCATTGAATACACTCTTTCCAACTTTGATTAGTGAATAGAGTTGAATTAGCTTAAGTTGAGTAATGTATTCACCATTATCTCTCTTCTATGATCCCATGTATTAGTTACAATGATAACAATTATATGGAACTAAAAGCAAATTGGTATAAGAGACCATATCGTACCTATGATACCATATTAAGCTTATTAACTATCACTATATCACTTTAGTTAAGCTAGTAGTAAGCTCTATTGAATCTATAAGCTTATTGATTTCACTATGTTATTAGTTCTAATGAATCATGTCCATTGAATCAGTGACCAGGCTTTATTGATGTAACTACACGTAATGGAATAACACATATTCGTATAGACATGATATCCTTAATACAGGTCTTAGATTATAGAGACCGGGAACTCCATATTCAAGCTAAGCTCCTTGTTATGACGTAATGATCTATGTATCCCTATTTATTTCATACCTTATTAACACTGACCATAATCATAGTTATAAGTACATAGCCTTACTAGCTCTATACCAACATGTGTATCTAAAACTTAAGTATAGAAGTAGAAGTAGATATATGTCAATATTTAAAAGAAAATAAAATATGAGTATGGAGGTAAGACAATTCTCTACAAATCTTTTTTTTATGTCAAAGTGTAATTTGCATTGAAAATATGAGTTTAGTGGAGTTGAAGTTGAAAAAACATGGAAAATTACAATTTTCAACATCAAAAAAGGGCAAAAGTGTTTCCCAACTTCTAGTTATGGTGATATAACCACCATTGTATCGTATCCATATTATCGCATTCCCTTGGGTTGTATTTAGGTACAAAGGAACTCCAACCAATTCCAATTCCTTCACTTCCATTTACAAGGACCATTGGAATAATTGGCACATACCACATTGGCTCAAATTTTCAGCCATCTTCATTAAAGTAGTCCAAGAGTACATCATGATATTTTTGGAACAAGAAGAGTGTTATTGGTGACAAGCATGTGAAAACATATCGAGCGCTTGCATGATATTTTCCACCCTGGGCTCTGGTACCAAATTGCCTAAGTGGAGCAAGGAGGTTAATGTTGTTACTGCCAACAAAATATTGTGTCATTCCAATAATTGTGCTAGCAATACTCTGCTCACCGTGATGGTAAGTAGAATGCTCTGAGACATAACCTGAGAATTGATCAACCTTTGTTTGCGTAACAAAATTTATCTTGAAAGAGAAACAAATAGTGTCCTTTGCCTTAGTTTCAAACCATCAACCATGGATGGGATGGATCTTTGCAAATAAGTCATGGAAAATAGGAACAATTACCTGTTTACAAAGTCAATTTACTTGATAAGCCTGTCAATTTGGTCTAAATATGTTCCTGGCTCAAAATGTCTTAGCTAATTCTTTCCGACCTCTATTTTCTTCTTGCTGAAGGCCATTTCAATTTCATCTCCATCTCCCTTGTTTATCCACATGAAGTCTTTTTTATGTTTGAACAAATTTTTAAAATATTCTTTCCCATCTTTAGGAGTACTTGTACCGATACCTTTATAGTACTTTATGGTCCATCCTGATGCTGATCCACCCAGTTATTCTCTCCATGATTCATACTCAGGCATGGTATTGAAAGACAATACCTGTCCATTTTTATCGGTTGCCTTGAAAATAGGAGTAATTAATTCAACAAGAAATGAAGGAATATTGAGTAGAGATGGCTAGAAAGAGTGTATGAAGTTGATCAACAATCCTTTTATGTGTGAACCATCATGATCCTGATCTGTCATATTCATAATATGTCCATATATCAGAGATTTGACACTATCATATTCCTTTCCATGCTGCAAACCAAGGATTTTCTTGATATGTTGAATCTCAACATTTTCCATTATTTGTTTATTGGTTGGCTTCCCTTACATTAAAAAACTTACCTCTGAGGGGAAACACACCATAATGATTTCAACCAACAATAACCAACCTTTCCATCGCAAGGGCCTTGGCTAAATTTCCCTCAGTTAAAATTAGAGTGCATTTCTCAGAATTCTTGCTTCCTACATCATTTGCATCATCAAGCTTGGTGATACTAGTTAAACTTTGTCTCTTGGCTCCATAAGTTTCCTTAAGATCCTTGCTATGTTTAAAGTCTTCCCATGATAATATGTTCTCAACAACTCCACATTTAGAAAATTTCTTCAAAATCTCTTGAGAGAGTTCACACTTTGAATCAAATCTGTTCCGATGAGTTGTCAGTGTGTCCTTGGTTTTGGATTCAAAAGCAGGATTTCCAATCAAAGAATTGACAAATATCCATAAATGATTCTTGATCATGTGTGATTTCACCGCAACTGTATTTTTATTCTTATTTATAATTTTCATCACATGGGTTGTTATCTAGTTTGCTACTAAATCAACGTGGGAACCACCTTTAATGGTATCTATTCCATTAACAAAGCTGACTTGTTGCCTACTTTCCTACAGGTACATTATGATTCACAGTCCAAGTTTGGTGTGTTATAGTTACAAGGGGTTAAATTATAATAGGTTTCACATATTTTGTTTAGGAATGCTAGCATAAGGCCTCCAAGATACCAAAATTACCTTCTTTCTATGAGAAAGACAAGTTGGAATGGTGTTGTGACTATTGGGGTAAATCTACAAGATGGAATGGTGATGTGACTATGATGGGTACATCTGAATTGAATTATAGAGTCCCACTCTTTCAAAATAAATTTTATCTGCATCTAAATTAGTTTTCATGTTATAACAGAAGAGGTCTTGTAGAAAAAAATTGACATTGGATGGATTGTTGCTGAATTCAGGTCCACCTGTGCTATTGATGCAACTCTTTTTATCATAATACAATATGCATGTGCCAAATGTTTGGAAACAGTAGTGCCCAATTTCACAGGAACAATCTTCCATGAATGTGTGTTCTTCATGTAAACATATTTTTGTGTAATTTGTGTCAGGTCATGTGAGGGCGCCCAAGGAAACACGTTAGTGTGGGTTGGGTCGGGTCATGTGAGGAAACCTAAGGAAACACATTCAGGTGGGTTAGGTCGGGTCGTGCCGTGTGAGGGCGCCCAAGGAAACACATTCGGTCAGGTTGGGGTGGGTTGGATCGGGTCGTGTGAGGGCGCCCAGGGAAACACATTCGGGCAGGTCAGGTTGGGTTAGGTCAGGTCGTGTAAGGGTGGCCTTATCAAAAATTCTAAGTTGTGATTGCCTGTGTGCCTTGTATTGCACGTTCATGCGGCCCATTTTCCAATTTCTCCCTCATGCATTCGGGTGGGACTTCTAATTTCAGCTTTCCAGCATAACCTTTAGAAGCTTCATTAAAATAAAGCTTATATAAGGGAAACATTGGAGGAGTCTAAGCTACATGGAGTTCCAAATTATTGTTGAACGATTATGCATAGAAGTTAAGTTTAAAAATTCAATTGCCCATGGTTGGAGTCTAGTTTCCTCTTATGGGAGAATTTCTGACTCTTCTGGCTTTTTTGCTGTCTTCATGCTGTTGCAACAGTCTCCACTGTTGTACTACATCTTGTAAAGTTCACTGAAGATAAAATGCTATGCTCTCCAACAACTATCAAGATATCCCAAAGGTTGAATGTGAATAGTCTCATTAATATATCTATGATGTTTAGTTACCTAAAAGACTACTCTTTATAGTGAGTTAGTGTTTACTCTTAATGTGTGATGCAATTTAGTTAACCTTTGTTTCTAAGTGAGGAACATTCTCTTTTAACATTACTATGGAAAAATCAAAATAGTACATATGATTAAAAATTTACATACTGAAATGTGTTTTTCCCACAACCAAAGAATTTTTGTAAGAATTTTATACCAACGCATTGCCTCCTATGATAAGTTCTCAATGATCATTTATTTTTTCCAAAGAATTATTGTGAGAGTGAAATAGATTTTTCCTGTCAGAAATTTTTCAGTTTGGGATGTAATTAAGTGTAAATATATTCACCATTTGTATTGTTCAGAGTAGACATGATATTCTTAATGACATTGGAGGGATTTTAGTTGGAGATTTATACAGATTCAATCTTCATAGGTTTCTTCAAGTGAAGGATATATTCTACTTGCAATGTTAGAATTGATAGAATATCACAGAAAGGAATCATTTCTTGTCGTTGAAAGATATTTGTTTTATTACCAGTGAAACAGTCAACATGTTATTCATTGAGTTCTTGCTGGCATGTTCACTCTTATGATAATGATGACACATTGTCTGCCTAGTTTGGTTCCTGTCACCACTCAAGCTGTGTGTTAAAGTGATGGAAGCTCCAAACCACACTCCACAATCTGAGTGTAAAATGGGTAGGTTAATCTTTATCACCTCTAGGCTTCGAGAGGCCCCCCCCCTGTAGATTTCTAGGCCTAAAGAGATATGGAGCAAGGTGATATCATAAGTAACCCCTGTGATGGAAATGGTTTTCAAAAGAAAAAGGGAAATAATGGTGATGGAAGGATGTGAATAGTAGTGGAAATATTGAAGGTGCTATGGGTGGGGTTGCGTTCACAACCTCCTCTTTGTCAGCTCTTCCTTTAGGATTGGATGGGTTAAACTATTCCACTCAACAGTATAGAATGACCTGCAAGGAATTTAGATTCACTAAGAACCTACTCATTCGAGATGCCCCAACCACTATACAAACAATGCCACCAATATCCCACGCTAAGGTTTAAGATTTCCCCTAAAATGCTAATCCAACACAATATTATTATATTTTGTATGGAAACTAAAGGTGAAATGGAAACCCTAGAGCCTTGACCTCCCCTTTCAAGTGACCATCTGTCTCTCAAATGGATCTGTAGACCAGTTTTGTGATCACCAAACTATACCTCCAAAATTAGTCCTGCAGCTCCAGTAGGAGGAACTGGAATTCCAGGAATTGTATATCCATGGATTTAAAGCATTAAAGGTTCTTCATATCCTTGAAAGAAAGGATTCCCCTGAATGCATGTACCATTGCAAAAGAAACTTGGTCCAAAATAAAAAATGGCTTGCAATGTTTCTGCCAACTTCTTTCAAACCCTCGTTGACTACATGAAATTCAAATTCATCAACACCACCCATTCTTGCCATTTATTGTAAAGGCTGCAGTACATGTGTTGATAGGGAGGAGACTATATAAAAGTTAAAACTTTGAATTGTAAGAAGTTCCGGTAAAATCTTGGAAGTCCAGAAATATTTTCATCTATATGCCATTCAAAAAAGTTTTGCATATTGAGAAAATGCATTCTTGCATCATATGATATTAGAAAATAACAATGTGCCTCTAGAGTCAAAGCCAGGGTGATATTCTAGACACATCCTTTATATATCCATTTATCTATAAAATAAATCAAGGGGCATGTCAATGTGTTGTAATTAAGGACATAGGTCCTTTGTATATGAAAGTTATAATCCATGTTTTGTAAGACTTCGACAATTCTCAAACATAATATCCATTCAATACTAGATTCTGAATCGACCGGAGTGTAAGAAAACTATTATTGATGTTATGGGTCTCATTTGTCACGAAATTATCGCTTTCAAAGTTTTTAAAAAAATACGTTATGATCAAAACTTCCTTTAAGATGTATATTCAAATCAACATTATTTTCCCTAGATAACATTGCTGGTAGTGTTTGCAGCAGACCCAATTCTACATATTCCAGAGTCTATATGTCCAACAGAAGTCAGAAGAACCTCACATGAAATTAACTCACCAGTGCCAAGTAGCTCAACAAATGCAGGATCAGCTGTTGGATACTCCCTTTGAAAACTTCATAGTACCCTCTGACTCAAGAGAATTTAAACCCGTAGAAAACCTGATTAATCTGAATGCTTGTGAAATTGACGAATTAATACAGAAGTGTCCTCAAACACGTGATTTTATTGATAATGGAAAAGAAATTACATAACAAATTGCAAGAGTTTACAAACGTAAACTTTCACTAATTTTCAATTAGGAAACTAACCTATTTATAAGCTATATGTCATAACTTAATTTAGTTATTGACCACTTAAAAAAACAAGTGTCCATTTACAATAAATGATCTTCTATACAATCTACTAAATTTATTCCTATTTTAGAGCCTAAGATACGACTCTATTCTAGAGTCCTATCTTTGCTAACAATATTCTATTTCTAAGTGTCTCTAATATTTATTAAATATTGTAATTTAATAAATATTTTTATCCTAACTTTACATTATTATATTTGGATCTTCTAACACGAATGTTTCTTGTACCTATGATTGGATGGAGGGACATAAGTCCTTATGATGGTAATCCATACAGGATTGATTTTTGAGCATGGTTTATCTTTTTATATTACTGTGAAGCCAAGTGGTTGTTTGATTTCATATTAATACTCATGTTCAAAGCAATATTATAAATTTCTTTCGAAAAACTTGACAAAAGTTAATTAAACATGTTTGTATGCATTGAATGTAATGATCGAATGTATGTTGACAAAGTGATACCTTGTTTTTAATGGCCTTCAGGTGAAGAAGAACCCAAGTCCTTCAATGGTAGAAACCTCAACTTCTGGGGTTACAGCTGAAGTCCTCTTCTCTTCACCTAAATTTAATTACATCATCCTATATTGCTTGTCCCTCAGTCATCTTGAAGTGGATTGTACCAGCAACCATGGGAGAAAAGGCATACTCATTTTCATTACTCTCCAGGTAAATTCATATAATTGTTTTCATTTATAAGGCTTAAAATATTACTAATGAGCCAGTGGCTCAATTTCTATTCTCTTCTTAGTATTTATAAAAATGGCATTTTGAATTTGAGATTTTTTCTGGTGCTATCCAGTGGCTTAGGAATTTTTTTTGAGGTGGAAATTATGATTGTGATTTTGATGTATTTTGTTATAAATGCTATCTTCATCGTGTGTTCCTCGATGAAAGATTGGTTGTTTTCATATTTTGTATTTTCAGATTATATTCTATTAATTTAATGGCTTGTAATAAGAAACTGCTTCTTAGTAGTGTTGTTTACCTACTTACGATGCAGAGATTGGAATAATAAATGTGGTGCTACTGAAGTCAATGGTGAAAAATTATGCTCAACTGCTTCGGTCATTTTTTGTGTACCTAACTATTAGGATGCTCGCTTTTGAAGCATTTCTTTAGAGATGGTTCAATGGAAGTGTTCTCCATTCTACACCTTCATATATTGACTTCATTTTTTGAACCGAGATTCTATATTGTACTATGCAAAAGATTTAGAAAGTCTACCATCTTGTAATGATGTTTTTACAGAAGGGACCCATGTATAGTTCTAAATGTAAGAAAGATATGGGGCTTCTAAATTTTCCTGAAGTAGTGTTTCGATGGTGGAATGGATCCATTTGGATCTTTTTTTTTAATTTTATTTGCGACATTATATATCATTTTAATGTTTATATTATTTTATTGGAAGAAAAAAATCCCAATGTACAATATAATAAGGCTACAATCTGAGTTTTCTATAGGAGAAACAAACCTCATTCTATTTCTATTGGAATCCTTCAACAAAATTTCATCATTGTTCTGCTCAGCTTCAAAAAGAAGATCATGAACTTCCAGGATTTCATCACATTCATTTTGTGTGCCCAGGAGGCTACGTTCCAATTCTAAAGTTCCAATATACTTGCTAAGGGGCGGTCCTTGATGATGAGTTCTATTTTCAATGGAAAAATCTAGATCTATGTTTACTGTCATTTTTCAGATTTATCACAGTTCCTGGCACATGATGATGATTTCACTATTTTGAGCTCATACCATTGACTGTGAAGACCAATATTGGGATATGAAAGTGTAATATTCCTAATTAGCCCAAGCTAATAGGAATATTTCATTTTTTGTTAATTTTCTTAATTGAGGAATAAAATGTAAAGGAGAACATAAAAACTCCTAAAATTATCCAAATAAATCAATGCCCAATGTGAACAGAGGAAAATCTGGGATGTTTCAATAAAATACCCTTATAATGTGAAAAGGGGATCATCACAGTAGCTGGTTTTTACACTTATGAGTGTGAACAAGGGAAAATGGATCAGGACATAGTCAAGTCTGACTAAGTCAACATGCATGCATGAAGAAGAAGAGATCATCGATAAAACCAGTTTAGTGTGAACAAGGATCAGCATAGGTAGACATTTGTGAGCTGAATTGATTGCACTTGTGTGTGAAAAGGGATGAGGCAGATTGACTGGGTCAACAGGACCAAATCACAGCACTGTCCAGATGCATTGAACCTCCTTGTTGATCAACGCAGTTCTAGAAGGAGGCCCTCATGTGAAAGGAGATAATTCATCAAGGTGGTTTAGGGTTTGCCAAAGCTCTCATATTATAAAAGGAAGGGAACGACTCAAGAGAAGGTTGTTGAATGATATTATATTTTCAGAGTATATTGTCTGTTTAGACATATCTCATTCTCTTGGCTATTTAGCAGAGAATTGTGAGGATTTCTTGTTTAGGGATTCTCTCTCCTTCCATTGAGTAGCTCTTGGAGGGAATTTCACTTCTCTTCCACTATACGGAATATGGACAAGATCCATCTCCCTTAGATAGCGTAAATCCTATTTTGATTTACTTGTTTCAGTGAGCTGCAGTAAGTGGAGACTAGATCTGCTCAGATCTAGCTTGTATTGGTGGCTCTTCTCAGTGAGTGTGTCATTTAACCTCTTGGAAGAGTGCATATGTTGTTTGAAATTCAGATTTCAGATCTTGGCATGTGGCAAAATCACTTCTTATCATCTACAGCATAGTTCACTTCAGAAACTGTGTCATTTTCTAGAGTGTTGCAGTAGCAGGGTTTGATCCCTTGCTTGTGAGCTTTTTCCTTGGAGGAAGGGCCAACCCTTCTCCCGGAAAAGCATTGTACATAATTCTTCTTCTCTCTCATTTATTATTAAGATATTTTCTTATAAATCTACAATAAACCGTGTTTTCCAGATCCATATTCTGCAAATCTGTCATTCTTACACTTGTACTTTCAGGAAACCCTTGCCAAGTTATCTTTCTCATGTGTAAAGGAGCTAGATCTCCATTTTTCTTCATGTTCTGATCAATAAAAATCCATATCAGATGTTGGCATCATATTTTAGCAGAAACCCTCTGTAAATTATGCTGTACATGCTTCAGTAAAATTTTGTTTAGTAAAAGTCATGGGATTTCAGCATTTTTAAGCCATATTGGGAGTGGTAGACCTGTTTAACATAGCTAGAGTCATTTTTTTGGGCTGAAATTTTATATGTAAGTCTCTTATGACCTAAGATACGAGATAACACCATCCTTTTCCCTTATTTTTACGCAAATCTCTGAAGTTAATTATTTTAGGGCTAAAATAGCTACTTTTCCCCATATTTTGTGGGTAGATTGGGTCATACTTCTTGCTGTTGTACATAAAATTGATGCTGAAGTGTTTCTTAACACATTCCATGGATGAATAGCTTGCTGCAGCTCCAGAATTTTGTTTACATATTGTTGCAGTCCCATTATTGGGCATTTTCCAGCCATTCTAGGTGTGAGAGGCTTGTTTATCTCACCTAGTTTGCTTTGTTTCTGATTTCCTCTTGGATTTGGATCTTAGATTATTATATATAAGAGATCCAAGGACTAATCTTGTTTTCTGTAGCATACATTCCTGAAAAATTCATTTTCAGGCATGCCTTGATAACAATCCCAATTTGGGGATATTACAGTGGTATCGAAGCATCCTTCTTGGCTCAGCCTGTGAGTCTCAGCCCAAGAAGACAGAAGAATATTAGAATGAAGAAGAATATGAGATTACTCTCATCAGTTTTCAGATCCAGAAAGGACCTCCCCCAGGAGTTTAAGCAGATGAAGAGTTGCAATGAAACTCCTAGAGGGTTTCAAGAAGAGGAAGAGCCATGCACTTCCTATTCTCAAAGAGGAGAAGACAAGAGACATAGAGGACACTTGGAATTTGAGATTCTAAGTGAATACATAGCTAAATATAAAGCCTCCAAGGAGACTCTAGCTTTACCTTAGTTCATTCAACTAGAGGAAGAGGGATCTACATCTTTGCATGCTGTTGATCTAGAGCAACAAAGTTGCACTGCGATGTGCAAAGGCAGTGATGAAGAAAATAGGATCCATGTCTTATGGGAGCATTCACATGACAGCTTCATTCATGAATCAAAGGAGGAAGAAATGGTAGATAGTAGAAATCTTGAAGTGAGAAAAACCTTCTCCTTTCTAGATGACACTTTCTCAATGAGCACTCCCCAGCTCAAAGAGAAACGTCTACCTGCAGCAGTTCTAAGGCCTCACTGGTTTTGGAAGACCATGCATGAGGAGGAGGTCTCATCAAGGGATCACATGAAAGGTGCACTTCAACATTTCATGGAGTGAAAAGTTCTTCAACAGTCTGAGGAGGCTCTTTCCTTCTCACACTTGGATCTTCATGGATTCAAGGAGGAATAGATAGATGATGGAGGACATCTTCGGATGGATAAAATCTCTCATGTGTGTGTTGGGCACTTCTTGAGCCATCCACATCATGATGGGAGGTTTTTTCCTACCACCTATTTGGATCCTTATGGGGTCAAATTGATCCTTGAGAAGATTGCATTTCAACATCCCATGAAATGAAAGAGAAAAATTATGATTTGGGAGAATGATAGTCTTTCTTGGGAGAGTGCTAAGGAAGGAAAAGATGGAAGGAACCCACATGTGGATGGATGGGTGTGGATGATGAGCAAGAATCTAGAAAGCTACTTGCATATCTATGATACCGGGCAGTAGGAGGCATGGCTGCGTTGGTTAGTCTTGAAAGAGTTTGGTCATCAACCTCTTTCCAAGGGTATGTGGCAGGATACTTGCATCATGGGGTAGCAAGGAGTATGGACACATTGTGTTGACATAACATTCTTCATGTCAATCACCATGTTTTCACTACATGATTTTGATGATGGGAGTATAAGGAGGCAACAAAAGATTTTGTTGCTTGGGATGTTCTTGGGAGAGCAAGGACATATTTTCTCTCACATTTTTCATGATGTTGGAGTAGTAGAATATGGCACTATCATAGTGAAAAGGGGCTACTCCTTGGACTTAGATGTTCAAGAGGTACTTTCCCCATGGGAGAGACTTCTTATGTGTAGTAGCCTTATGGGAGATGCCTTTGACATTCTGCATGTCAAAGATTGGAGCCACGAATTGGGTGGAGCCTATTTGCATAGGCCAATAACATTGCCACTTTAGAGCTGGGGTTTATTGATGGAGTATCCCCAGGATCATTCCACTTTTGGTGCACTTGATGGAAAAGGAGGAGGTGAGAAAGATGGAGTAATGTATGGAGACATCTATTGTTGTGTTATGTTCTTCTTGGCTTGGATCTCCAAGTACACGAGGAGGGTCCCTCATGCAACACATGATTCATTTCTCTTCATGAGATCATGTCATATTATTATGGAGTATTTGTTTATGGACCCTGTCATGATCTTGCTCTTATCATATGGTACGGATCTTGTTGTTGCAATTGGTGCTCTACATAATCTTACCATTTTTATGCAGTGCATTGCTCCACAAGAGGGCAAGCTTTTCATTGAGCTCCATGGTCAACATTGGGCCAAATTATATGATGGAGACAACCATCTCTTATATGGCCATGGGAAAGTGTTGTATTACTTCATGTATGTTCATTTGTTGTATGCAACCATATCCTATTCATTAGTAAATGAGATAACATACATATACCACCATGTATCCAGCAACCACTTGCCTTGTAAATTTCTGAAGCTGTAGTTGGAAAAATTTCTCTGTCACCACTTGGGAAACTGTTGGTACCTTCCAACACCTTATGAAACCATCAATAATTCCCCTGTTTTCATGCCAATAATGATCCCACTTGCTGGTGTTGTTTTTATCTTGATGGGAGACATGATGTTGAGTAAGGCACAAGGTTTGAGTGTGTCCTTTTGGGAAGGATATTACCACATTTTCTATAGTAAATGTTCTAAGGGCAACATGGGAAGAGTTATGGCCACCATAGCCAAATATTATTTTCTCTTGGAGGTGGGCCAAATGTGCGATGGGATGCCATATGATGACGCTCTCCTATCCATCACATGTGGAATATTTTGGGCCAACTGGTTCTACAATGTTGGAGGAAGGATCTTGACAGATCTAAACTTCGTGTTGCCACTTGAGGGAAATGTCATTGCAGCCCAAGATCAACAAGAACTCTACACTTATCTTAAGTGGAGAGGAGGACAGCGTGGGGTAGGCAATTTTGTCTACTATGTTCAGTTTTTCAGCCCAACTTCTTTGCAGGAACCTAAGGTGGAGGAGAATTTTCTCGAGTTACCATGTTGGGAGGTGACTCATTTTGTATGGATGATTGCTTGGGAGAAGATGCTTTCCCCATCCATTTCAGTTCTAACCTTGTAGTTGCTTGAGGACAAGCAACACTTTTGGAGGGGAGGACTATAATATTCCTAATTAGCCCAAGCTAATAGGAATATTTCATTTTGTGTTAATTTTCTTAATTGAGGAATAAAATGTAAAGGAGAACACAAAAATTCTTAAAAATATCCAAATAAATCAATGCCCAATGTGAACAGAGGAAAATCAGGGTTGTTTCAATAAAATACCCTTATAATGTGAAAATGGTATCATCACAGTAGTTGGATTTTACACTTATGAGTGTGAACAAGGGCAAATGGATGAGGACATAGTCAAGTTTGACTAAGTCAACATGCATGCATGAAGAAGAAAAGATCATCGATAAAATCAGTTCAGTGTGAACAAGGATTAGCATAGGCAGACATTTGTGAGCTGGATTGATTGCACTTGAGTGTGAAAAGGGATGAGGCAGATTGAATGGGTCAATAGGACCAAATCACAGCACTGTCCAGATGCATTGAACCTCCTTGTTGATCAACGCAGTTCTAGAAGGAGGCCCTCATGTGAAAGGAGATAATTCATCAAGGTGGTTTAGGGTTTGCCAAAGCTCTCATATTATAAAAGGAAGGGGAAGGCTCAAGAGAAGGTTGTTGAATGATATTATATTTTCATATTATATTGTTTGTTTAGACATATCTCATTCTCTTGGTTGTTTAGCAGAGAATTGTGAGGATTTCTTGTTTAGGGATTCTATCTCCTTCCATTGAGTAGCTCTTGGATGAATTGCATTTCTCTTCCACTATCAGGCATATGGCCAAGCTCCATCTCCCTTAGATAGTGTAAATCATTTTGTGATTTACTTGTTTCAGTGAGCTGCAACAAGTGGAGACTAGATTTGTCAGATCTAGCTTGTATTGGTGGCTCTTCTCAGTGAGTGTGTCATTTAACCTCCTGGAAGAGTGCATATGTTGTTTGAACTTCAGATTTCAGATCTTGGCATGTGTCCAACTCACTTCCTACAATGCAATTAGGTTCAGAAACTGCGTCATTTTCTAGAGTGCTGCAGTAGCAGGGTTTGATCCCTTGCTTGTGAGCTTTTTCCTTGGAGGAAGGGCCAACCCTTCTCCCAGAAAAGCATTGTACATCATTCTTATTCTCTCTCATGTATTATTCAGCTATTTTATTGTAAAGCTATAGTAAACTATGTTTTCCAGATCCATATTCTGCAGATCTGTCATTCTTACACTTGTACTTTCAGGAAACCCTTGTCGGGTTATCTTTCTGATGTGTAAAGGAGCTAGATCTCCATTTTTCTTCATGTTTTGATAAAAAAAACTCCATATCAGATTTTTGCATCATATTTTAGCAGAAACCCTCTGTAAATTACGTTGTACATGCTTCAGTAAAATTTTGTTTAGTAAATGTCATGGGATTTCAACATTTTTAAGCCATATCGGGAGTGGTAGATCTGTTAACATAGCTAGAGTCATTTTTTTGGGCTGAAATTTGATATTTAAGCCACTTATGACCTAAGATACGAGATAACACCATCCTTTGCCCTTATTTTTATGCAAGTCTCTGAAGTTAACGTTTTTAGGGCTAAAATAACTGCTTTTCCCCATATTTTGTGGGTAGATTGGATCATACTTCTTGCTGATGTACATAAAATTGATGATGAGGTGTTTGTTAACACATTCCATGGATGAACAACTTACTGCAGCTCCAACATTGTGCTTACATATTGCTGCGGTCCCATTATCGGTTATTTTCTAGCCATTCTAGGTGTGAGAGGCTTGTTTATCTCACCTAGTTTGCTTGGTTTCTGATTTCCTCTTGGATTTGGATCTTAGATTATCAGATATAAGAGATAAAAGGGCTAATCTTGTTTTCTGTAGCATACATTCTTGAAAAATGGATTTTTTAGGCATGCTTTGCTAGCAATCCCAATTTGGGGATATTACAGAAAGTAGCGGGTGATACTCTAGCAGGTCTGGAATGTCCTCCACAACATAAAAAAAAAAATATTGTTCTGTTTGGACTGTTTCAAAGGGAATCATGGCCCACCTCCCTGATTTTATTGACCTGAATCTCAGAGGAAGAATTCTTCTCAGGATTTTTGTCATACAACTGTTCAGCTGCAACCTCAACATATTTTCTAGTATGTGAATCAATAACTAGGTCACTATCATATTTAATCTGGGTGGAAATGAGGGTCTCTGCATTGTTGGATATTGCCAAAAGTTTCCCAGACATCTCACTATCTACATCTGGGGCTAAAAGTTTTCCCTCTGCTTAGAAAACTTTCTTCACAAGTTGTATTCCTTTCAAACACGGCCAAAGGCCTGCAAATTTCTTCTCCTATGGTTTCCCATTCATTGTCTTCAATGGTTTCTCTATTAATTTCAAACTAGGGACTACAAATATTTTCTTCAAATATTATCTTCAAGAAGAGGACCAAGGCCCTCTACTATGTTGTTCTGGACAACATACAATTTTTTGGTTTCTTGAATGATTGGTAACCAGTCAGAGACACTGTCCCATTCTGCACAAAATGCCTTCAGAAAGTCTACAAAAGAGAAATATTCCTTTGTAATTTATCTTGTAGGGATTTTTTAATGAATGACATGAATTAAATAGGTTTTCTTGTTTGGAAATTTTCTGTTGTTTTTTCTATTTGATGTAAAGTTAGAAGATCTCATTATAATTGATGTTCATGTTTTTAGGTGTTTTGTGAGAAAACCTACATTAAATTGGTGATAAAATTTACTAAACGTGGAAAATAATATTTGAATTTATCTATAGATTTTCTAAATTTAGTTCAGTTCTTATATTCCGAAACCTTGAACAGATTCTCTTTGAGAGAAGCGATCAGGAAGCACTCTTCTTTATTTCCTAAAATTTTCCATG
The DNA here is from genome assembly GCA_034641835.2 of Pinus albicaulis. Classification (NCBI taxonomy): domain Eukaryota; kingdom Viridiplantae; phylum Streptophyta; class Pinopsida; order Pinales; family Pinaceae; genus Pinus; species Pinus albicaulis. The sequence goes on along the minus strand of CM076584.1, from coordinate 799,195,627 downwards.
ATTTATTTCAATACTTATATTACTAAGCTCCCAAGTAGGTGTGTTAGATAATTTCAAATATGGGAATGGAAAATTATTCTGGAATTATAGTGGGGATAAACAAGTGAGAAGCATGTTTTCGTTACTTCAAGATTAAGAAATTTCATTTCCAGGAGAAAAAGTGATGCACAAGAGAATCTCTAAATCAAATTTTAGCGGGACACAGGGAAGTGATCAACATAGATCAAAGCCTTCTGGAAGAGGTTAACAGTAAACATAGTTTGAAGGTATTACACCCTTAAATTAAAGAATGGATGGTGTCCATGGTTTATAAGGGATTTGAGCCAATTCCCATGAACCAGTCCCTTGCACATCCCTTCAAGCTTAGGGCCAAAAACATCATCATAATCTCATCATGAACAAAACTATTCTCCTTTGCTTAATTGAATGAATCAAGATATATGATATTTAATTGAATCATAATATCCACGGAACCTTGGAATTCCATCCAAATCTACATATGAATGTTCACAGGGAAAGCCTCAGGTTTTCAAGGAATCGATCAAAGCATACCTTTGAGCTATCCATGGAGGAATATCTATTTTCTCTTTGTTTTTAAAACTTCAAAGCAAGGTTGAAAATCAAAATATGCAATGAAAGTTGATCATACCTTACAAAATATGTCACACATATTGTGCGCGTCAAATAGAACTACACCGTTTTTTCTACATATAAGTTTGTTGCCGTCAGTATTTTGACGTTTCACCAACGTCGAACTTGCGATGAATGTTTTGTCATGTCGGTCTTACGATGAGCATATTTTAACGCTAGTCTTGCGATGAACCTTTGGTAATGTTGGTCTTGCAACAAATGTTTGGTCACGTCGGTCTTGTGACAAAAATATTGTAACTTCGGTCTTGCGACGAACCTTTGGTAACGTCGGTCTTACGACGAACATATTATAACACCAGAATTACAACGAATATATAAACGTCGGTTGTGGTGCTATTAATCGTTGGAAGAACGATGATGATAAACGTCGGTTGTGGCACTGTTAGTCGTCAGAAGAGTGATGAAGTTAAAACCGTCGGTAGAGCAACGAATGTTAAAACTTCGAAATAATGACGAAGTTTTCAACGTCGGAAGAGCGAAAAAGTGTGAAACGTCGGAAGAGTGATGACCAGTTTGAAATGTCGGAATTGTGACACTTCCAAAAAATGTCAGAATTAGTGTCTCTCTAACGATAGTTAACTCAAGTGTCATAATTGCGATGCGATTACAAACAACGTTTTTACCCACCTCAAAGTGTTGCTCTTGGGATGCCTATGTGTCGCAAGAGCAACATTTTGGCCATTGGAAATTGGGCCAAATGTGCTAGTGTTTGAAGCCATCTTCATCAACTTATCCTTAGATTTTGACCTTGTTGTGCTATATACATAATTGCTACAAGAAAATTTTCAACTTCCTGTAGCAGTCTTCTCTCTGCTTCTTGGGGATCCAGATTGCTTAGAGATGAAGGGAAATGGTTTATGGAGGTTAGAGATGGAGTGATGCAATTATTGGAGTGATGCAATTAGTAAGGGGGGAGGTCTCATGCCAAGGTATAGGTGATATAGCTGCTAGTGTTGTAACATAGGGTTAGGAGTGGTAGGTATAGGAAAAAAACAAATTATCATGCTCTTTTTGAAGTTTAGAAACCTTTGAGAGCTACTTTCCTTGTCAATAAGTTTCCTGTAGCATTACAGGGTTTCCTGTTGTGCTACAGGAATCTTGTAGCTACTAGAACTTTCCTGTAGCAATTACAGTCTCGAGTAAAAATGGATTTTTTTGCCTACTTGAAAGGTGAAATGAGTGAATGGGTGCATGCTGAATTTTTCTATTGAGTGTGGAAGCAGAGGAGAGAGAGAAGAGAGGAAGAAAACTGCTCCTCTGTGTCTAAAACCACCTTTGATCAACAAATTTTTTCTTGGTTAAATTCCTATAGCAAATATGTGCCCATAGCAGCCCTATTTCGCCTGTAGAAACTCTATTTCACATACTAAGATGTGGTGGGTCCACCTTTTATTTTTTATTTTTAAAATTTTTTTTTTTCAAATTTTTTTCTCTATTTTTTTTTCATTGCATGCAAAATAAACTTAGAGTTATTTTTCTATTAATTGAGTTCACCCTTAGTTACCCCTTGGAACTCCTTGTCTTCCATCAAAACTAACTACTTACTACCCACTTTCTCAAGTCCTCTTTACTTTTGTCTTGTTCCTCTTCCACATGTGTGTGTGTCTTGGTGGAAAAAGTGAAGCTAATTGCTAGATAAGGCCGAGGTTGCTCTGCTACTGATTTTGGCTATAAAAAAAACTTTCTTTCTCACACTTTTAATGTTTTCTTAAGCTAGAATATATTTGAAGAAAGGTTTATATGATTGCATACTTGAGCCTTACCCTTTATTTGTTTTTGTAGGTGATATTGACGCTATTGATATGACTATTGAAGTTGTCATTGGTGGTTTGGAGGCTACTACTGAAGCTTGATGTGATAATATTTTGGAGGTCATATTGCTGATAGCATTGAATATGGAGGTCCTATAGGGTTTCTTTTTTTGTTGCTTTTTCTTCACATCCCTGACTTAAATTTTGCTGCTGAGATGCTGATGATGTGAGTGTTAAATTTGATGATTGAATTGATGCTTGCATGCTTTACTAATACCTTTTTTGTATGTTTATAGGTGCCTCTCTGCTGTATAGGTTGCTGCCGTTGGTGAAATTCCTCCTTGGAGTGCCATAGGCTCTTCATATTCATCTAAAAAATTTTCATGTATTCTTGGATGATTGATAAAACCACTTATAATGCTTTCTGGTGATTATGCGGGTTTGCTAGAGGAACATGTTTCCTTCTTGTAAAAATCCTTATTTGTATTTGTTTGACTTCCAATATGGATGGGGTGATAAGGTAGAGTGTGGTAAGGCTAATAAGAAGTAGTGTGGTCTTGGAAGAATGATGTGAAGGAAATATGTGTTTTTGCAGTTTTTTTTTTGTTACAGAAGTGACAAAGTGTAGGGTTTGAGTGAAAAATCATTATGCTTGAGATGGAAGAGTGATGAGAAGGTGGCAAGAAATTATGGGAAGAATATCATAATTTATTTTTTACACATCAAGACCCTTTGTGACTATTTTTGGTCCTCGATCCACCTGCATGTAGCTTGTTTTAACTTTCTATAGCAATTACAGATTTTCTTGTAGCAGTTCAGGACAACCACTTGTAGCAGATTTGTTTTAGCCATATCTCTCAAACGGTAGATTTAATTTACCTGAATATTTTTTAGAAATTTACCATAATCCTTATACACCTCCCCGTAAAATATCTTGGCCATTTGATGTATGAATTCCAAGAAAAATTAAAAATGGTTGTAGATGATGGAGGTTGATTTCTCACAAACTGTGCACCAAAATGTGATGAAATTTATTGACCATATTACCATCATCTATATGCATCTTCCCATGAAACAAATCGGTAAAAGGATGCATGGTTTTTGAGATATAATAAAAACATATTTTTTCTAAAAACTAGGAGTTTCCTGTAGAAAAAGCATGGTTTCCTGTTGCATTTTAGGACAATGAGGAAAGTGAATGAGAAAAGCTAGGAAATGATCGGTGGATGTTGGAAATGGATGAGGGTGATGAATTTGCATGACTTAGGTCCTTTTGGAGCATCTGAGCAAAGGAGGAGGAAGTCCAAGTTTGACTTCCTTTGACTAGGGTTTTGACCAACTTTTCCTTTTGGTGCCAACTTGATTTTTTTGCTGCTTGCAAAGGTTGTAGAGCACCTGCAATCATTAGAGAGAGATACATGGAAAAAATACATTTGTTTTCTTTTCATTTTTTCACTTTTTTTTTTCTTTTTTTCTTTAGGCCTACTAGCTGCCTCAATGAGGTTTTCAACTAGTAGGTCTACCTAAGAGCCTCAAAGGAGGTTTTCACCTAGGATCTTTTATTTTTATTTTTATTTTCTCTTTTTTTCTAACCCATTAACTGCCTCATGGAGGTTTTCAATAAGTGATCCAATCTTAGGCGCCTCAAAAGAGGTTTTCACCTTGATATTTTATTCTTTTTTCCTTTTTTCTCTTTTTCCATTTTTATTTTATTTTATTTCTATCCTACTCTACTAGAAAAAATAAAACCTCTTTCAAGTATAGGAATACTTCCAATGGAGCCATGTGCACATCAAGATGACATATTAAAATCATGTGTACACTTGAAATACATGCTTTGACATGTACCTGAATATGAGAGATGAATTGCTTTGACTGAGATTGTTTCAAGTATTGTTGAAGAAGAGTGTGATGCGATACCCCTGGTCCACTTACTGATTTGGATAATTTTGGATGTCCTCTTCTACCATGACATTTAAATATTCCACTTTTTGGTTATTTTTCTCTTGAACACATGAAGGATCTGATGGTAAATCCAAGGGAATATTCTTAGTCTTTGATTCTGATGTCTTCTCTCCATCAAGTGTAGCCCATGAATCTTTGATTTTGTCATTCGAGTCTTCTTCTTCTAGATGTTGTCCTTTAATGGCATCAATAGAATCTCTTTTTTGCAATACCTTTTTTGAACTAATATGCATACCATTTAGATTAAGAGGATATGTTTGGTAGTATTGTACCTCAACATTGTAAGTGGGCTGAGATACTTCATTGTATGGATTTGGAAATGGTGGTACAGGTAGTTGAGTGGGAGTGGATCTATGAGATGGATGTGTTTGAGGTTGTGGTTGTGGTGGAGGTGGATGGTAGGGATATCATGGAGTTGGGTATGAAGGATATTGAGGAAAATATTGCGAATATCTTGGATTTTTCCCATAAGGTTCTTGCCGACCTTGTTGCCAAGATTAGTTTTGGGGTTGAGATGGCCAAGGTTTCCAAGGAGGGATTGTGTTCCAATTAGTTTGATATGGATGTGAATAATATTGAAATTGTGAAGTAGGTCCTTGCATCATATCAAGTTGACTAGGCTGCCATGGTCTTATTGGAGCTCATAACATATCTTCTTTGGTGATTGACTTGCTCCATTTTCCTCTTGGTAAACTTCCTTCAACCCTGGTAACGATGGGAAATATGATTCTGAATGGACAAAACACATATCAAAACCTTATTTTTTCTCATCTTTCATTCCTAACATTTCTACTTGTTCGCTTAGATTGCTAAGAATTTCCGTTTTAAAGTTATCAAGCAAATTTCCAAGTTTAGCTTGACTTACCGATCTTGATGTTGATTTACTTACTCTTGCCCTCCTCTTGCCCTTCCTCTTTGATATGCACTTACATGTTTCACAAATTTCTTCAAATGCTAATTGGTATACATATCCTCTACTCATGAGATCAAGGAGATCAATCCAATCATCTCTAATTGTTCTAATTAAGAGGGTTTTTAGTGTACCAAATCCTAAATGGTGCAATTTTTCCCTCTTAACATTATATATGAACCTCTCTATTAGATCCTCAAGGTTCTCATCTTCTTCTTGATTCATTCTACAAATTTCTTCTTTAAGATCATGAACTTTATATTTTTCTAGAAATATATTTTGCATATCATTTCCATGATCTTATTGAATTAGTACCTAAACTCATGAACCATTTAAGAGCTATATCCTTCAATGTTGCAAGAAACAATCTCAATTTTTGAGTGTGTGATAAGTTGCCATAAGATCTACAAAGTATTTAAAATTCAAAGAGAAAGGTTTTTGGATCCTATGACCTCATACCATGAAAGTTGGGAAGGAAATATGGAGGCATGCTCTTCACATGCACACTGACATCGGTATCTTGAATTGGAAATCCAAGATGATCTTCTTCATTGTCATCATCCCCATCCATTTCTTCTACCTTCTCTACCACCTCTTCTTATTCTACCTGCAAAAGTGGATGGTGATGTGGTTCTTACTGCACCACGTGATCAAATGGGGGGGGGGGGGAATGGTGTTGGAGAAATTTTTTTTATTTTTTTTATTTTTTTTATTTTTTTATTTTTATTTTTTTCTGAATAAGAATGCTAATGCAATGCAATTTTCTGCTTTGAAATGAAATATGCCTAATGCAATTTTTTAAAGAAATGAATCAACCATGGAAGAAAAATGCATACTTTGAAACCTCGCCGGCAACGATTCCAAAAAGTGATGAGCCTTAGTATTGGAACAAGAATGCTGCAACTATCAAGGCTACCAAATTTAATTATCAACACTATGTGTGAAACATACAATGTGTCTTTATTTGGTTTATGGAGTGAATGTTATGAAATAAAAGCCTAAACTAATTTCAGAAATGGAAGTGTTGCTTTGAAAATGAATTAATTCTAAGAAAGAACAACAATTTGTAATTGAAATCCTAAGAGCATGAGTTCAAATAAAATTACCTAATCTAATTTGCGAAAATGAATGTACTAAGTGGTTTTTATTCTTCCTCAATTATGTATTTAGATCCTAGGGGCCATGATTCAAGAGTGCTACAGGAAACTCTCTTTTTACTACAGGAAAGTCTGTTTTGGAAATAACTCACCGAATGACTAAGTAAATAAAATGAACATGGGATGATAATTTTTTTGTTATTAATTATGATGTCTTAGGCCCCCATTCCAAGTGGAATCACTCCAAAAAAACCCCTATTCACACGTGCTAAAAAATAACAGAAATAGACTAACACAGTTACTGATCAAATGAGAAAATTATCTGGTACTCGTTTTTTTGAGGCAGCAAAAAAACACCCGATTTTGAAAAGTGGTGATGTATAAACACCCTTTTTTTTGGAGCATAGTTTTGGCACTTTAAATTTTCTTATGATTTTTGTTTTTTAAATGTCATGATTTTCATGTCGATTTTGAAAAGTGGTGATGTAGAACAACCTGCTTTTTTTGGATCATATTTTTGGAATTTTAAATTTTATTTGATTTTTTTTTAAATGTCTCGTCTATTTAGAAAAATGGTCATTTTTTAGCACTTTAAATTTTTTTATTTATCAAGTATGAACATTTGTTTTAAAATGTTAATGATTTTCATGCTAATTTGGAAAAGTGTTGATGCAACATCAATCCTTTTTGTTTAGAGTGGTGATTTTCATCTTGATAATAAGACATAAAAATAAAATATAAAAACAGGACAAAAAAATCAAATATAAAAAAATATGAAAAAAACCAATAAAAATGTAAAAAATAACAAAAATAACTTGAAAAAAAAAGAAAAAAAGAAAAAAGAAAAAAAGGGGAAAAAAAAGCTCATAATTTAAAGACAAAAAAAAGAATATATATATATATATAAAAGTTAAAAAAAGGAAACAACATAATTAAAGACAATAATTTAAAAAAAGAAACTTAAAAAAAAATCAATTAAAAAAAATTCAAATAATCAAAATACTAAAATTAAAAATAATTAAAATTCGGAAATTAAAATTAAAAAAAAATAATGAAAATTTAAAAACAACATTGAAATAAAAATTTAAAAACAATAAAAAGTTTAAATAAAAAAAAATATTTAAAATTTAAAAAGAAAATAAAAAATAAAAAAAAGCATATATATTAAAAAGAAAAAAATTCATTTTTTTTTATATTAAAAAAATAAAGTAAAACATATATATATATATATATATAGGAGGAATGCCGAAGGAATGTCGCAATGATAAATCCAATCTCTTCTGTTTCTTTGTGGACTTTAGAAAGGCTTTTGATACGGTTCCTAGAAACAACCTATGGAATAGATTAGAAGAGCTAAATGTTCCTTTCGAACTAATAGCTGCCGCTATAAGGTTATACAAGAATGTAATTGCCAAGTTAAAGAGCAATGAGGGGTGGTCGAAAGATATTAAGTGTAATATCGGAATTAAACAAGGTTGCCCCCTCTCCCCTACCCTATTTGGAATTTATATCAACAAGCTAGAAGGTTGTTTAGAGGAAGAAGGATGTGCTGGCACGATCTTAGCTAGGATAGTCATCATCCTTCTTCTCGCAAGGTGCCCATCTGATCTTGATAAGAAACTTAGACTTCTTAAGGATTTATGCTCTACCATGGGTATGTCTGTTAACACTGACAAAACAAAAGTTATGATTATCAAATCCAAGAAGGACACTTATGCTAATTTTATGTATGAAAATGGTAACTTGGAGGAAGTGTCTTCTTACAAGTACCTAGGAATTGATATTAATCACAAGCTCAACTGGAACTATAGCATTTGGAAAAGGATTAATGGGGGGTGGAAAGCTTATTTTGGTCTTGAAAATAATTGTAAAATGGCAAACCTTGTAATGTGGGATATAAAGAAGTTCCTCTTTGAAACTTTAGTCACTCCTATTATCTTATATGGATGTGAGGTTTGGGGTTGCAACATCTCTAGAGAATCCTGGAAAAATATTGAGCAAATACAAAAGCGTTTTATAACTTATAACCTTAAAATTAAAAGCAATACACCCTATCCTATTCTCCTTATAGAAGTGGGTCTTTCCCCTCTCGAGAGCCTAACTATGACTAGGCTTATGTTGTACACGCACAAGCTCAATAGCATAGGAGACCATAGACTTCCTAAGCTAAATTTAAATTCCAGCCAAAACCACCTAAGGCTTAAAAAAGGTTGGTATAAAGACACCAAGGCTTGGTTAAACCATTGGGAGATCAACGAGAATGTTGCATTGAAAAACATTAATAACATTAAAAAAAATGTTACTTCTAAGTTCAAAGAAAAAATTTGGTGTGAGAAAGATCTAGCAGCTAAAAGAAAATTAAGATATTATAAGGAGGTCATCAACCCCACCCTAGAAGATCAAAAGTATCTATTTGTTTTAACTAGCTCAAAGAAGAAAATTAATATAGCCAAGATTATAATGAACTCTCATGAGCTCCATAGTGAAATAGGTCGTTGGACAGTTCCTAAAACACCATGGATGGAGAGGATCTGCCATCTCTGTGAGAATATGAACATCAAGGATGAAAATCACTTCCTCTTAGAGTGCCCCGTGTACAACCACATTGGAGCTCAATTTCATAATCTTTGTTGCAATACTGACCTTTCTAGCCTTTTAAGATGTCAAAATTATAGTGAGCTCGGGAGGCTTCTCTCCAAGCTTTTTGAGCATAGGAATAAAATCTTAAATCAAACTAAATAACTATTTTCTTTAGGTCCGATAGACCAAAGATTGGTCTCAGTGGACGTTAACCACCACCACCATCATCATCATCACACACACACACACACACACACATATATATATATAATTTAAAAATAAAAGTAAAAATAAAAAAATAAATTTAAAAACATAAAATAAATTAAAATGTAAAAAAAAAGTACTGCACCGTCGCCTCGACCGACGGGTGGCGGGAGAGTAAGCAGCTCTCTCTGCACCCGTCGGCCGAGCCCCATAGCCGTAATGGCAACAATGCATTATGTTTGTTTTTAGTTTTTTTAATTAATTTTTTATTAAATTTGTTTTTTTTGTTTTTTTTATAATTTTTTTTTTTAAAATTTAAATTTAAATTCTATTTTTTTAAATTAATTTTTATTTTTTAATATATTTTATATTTTTGTAATTTATTTTTTTAATTTGATTTTAATATAAAAAAAGATGAAATTTGTTATTTTTTTTAAATTTAAAAATGTATTTTTCATATATTTATATACAATTTAAAAAAAAAAATTAAATTATTATTTAATTTTTTTTATTGTTTTAAATTTAAATTATTTTTATTTTAATATTTCATTTTAATATTATAATTTTTTTTTTTTAAATTTTAACTAATTTTAATTTTTTTTTATTTTATCATTTTTTAATTATGTCGTATTATTATTATTATTATTATTATTATATAACTTAAAAAAATAAAATTTGTGTGTGTGTGTGTTTTTTTTTTTAATTTTACCTTTTTTATTTTGTTTTGAAATTTGTGTGTGTGTGTGTGTGTGTGTATGTTTTTTTTTTAAATTTTAATTTTTCGCAAGTGATATATTATCTTTAATACCATGCCTAAAAATCATTGGAATTTTATTTTCATAAAAGTGATATTTTATTTTGAATGTCATCGTTGGATTTTCAAGGCTTTTCAGCGACATGACAATAGATTATCTTTAATACCATGTGTAAAAATTGTAATTTTAAGACTTGATATTTTATCTTTAATGTCATGTTTATCGTTGAAATTTTAAGGTTTTTCAGAGTCATGATATTTTATCTTTAATGTCGTTATTAAACATTGTTGAGAGTTTACCTTGAAAAGAAAAAGGTGTTATTCCAACATTAACACTTTTTTTTCAAAGTTTTTTTTGCACACACAAAATTGACAGCGTTATTCCAACAACAACACTTTTCGTTTTCAAGCTGTTTTTTGCACACAAAAAATTGGCGACATTATTCCAACATCAACACTTTTCATTTTCAAGTTGTTTTTTGCACCAAAAAAATTGGTGATGTTATTCCACCATCAACACTTTTTGTTTCGAGGGTGTTTTTTGAATCATTTTTTCAAGAAAAAAATAGTTTTTACATAATTTAAAAAAAATGTTGAAATTTTCCCTAAAAAAAGTGTGTTTTAGAAGACACACTTTTCGTTTTTGGGCTGTTTTTTCATATTTTTTGAGGTTTTTTGGGCTAGAGTTCTCGTTTTGAGGTAATAGTTCCCGTTTGATCGGTAAGTGTGTTTACTACTTTAAAATATGGAAATTCAAGAACTAGTGAGCTAGTTAATCTATCAAATATAGGACCTAATCAAATGAAAATGAAATGGGGTGAATTTTGTTATTAAATTTAACCTTACTATGACCTAATCCACGTGGAATCAAGTCAAATATATCTCATTAACCCCTTCTAAGAAATACCAAAAATTTACTACTATTTCGCTACAAGGCATTTCCAGAAACTTTATATTCGTGAACAAGTAACCAAATCCAAGAAGCTTAATGATTAAGATGACCTTCCAAAGTTATTATAAGGATGAATAATGCTTTTGAACCTGTAAAAAACCTATAAAAGAACTCACTTGAATAATTTAACTCAATCCTACAACAAGAAAAGAAACAATACTAAATATAGAAATATGCAAAATAGAAATAAGAGATTCTTGTGAATAAGAAGTGAAAAGAACATAAAGAAATTGTGCAAGAGGGCTATGAGGCTCCTGGGGTGGACAAGCCCAAGGAGACTTAGAGTCCCATGTAATAAACCAAGCCTTAAAAGCTAAAAATGGCACCAGTCTTCATTATTTGAATCAATCCAAGTACATACATGCAAGAAAAGAAAGTGGAGTTGTTAGAAAACAAGTTTTCTCCACAATAAGTGTTATGAAACCAAATCCAAAATATAAGAAAAGAGAGATCAACGCCTTAGAAATAAGCCGCTGCGAGGGGGAAACCTCCTTTAAATTACATAAATGAACAATTCTTGGATGATTCAAATGAAAAAACCTCCTTTCTATAGATAGGAGTCCATGGGGTCACATTATAATCCTAGCCGACCTAACAATAATAATGTAAGGGCACAATAATAACAATATGGGGGTTATAGGGGTACACCAATAACAATAAGGGGGCTACACTAACAACAATAAGGGACTACACTAGTAATATAGAGACCTAACATGCCCCTCTCCTTCAAACAAGTGTTGTCCCCAACACTTGATTATTTCTTGATGCTTCTGTATAAAATTCTCATCCTCCCATTTCGAATATTCAATGGGTAAGTTATTTCACTTGCTGAGATACTCTGAAATTGATTGGTTTTGTAGTTTTCAAGTTCTTGTTTCTGTGACTGATTCATAACTTATTTTGTTGTGATGTTGATCTTCCTGTTGTTTCATTCGATTTTGCACCAAAGATAGGCTATCCTTTGAGAGTTGGAGAACTTGTTGTTGATGCTCGATGTGATCTTCCACTACTTTATCATCTATATTAGATTTTATTTGATCCTTCAAACCGTCCAACTTAGCCTCCATTTTTGCTTTTAAACTGTCTATGTCATCTTTGATTCCTCTTTGTAAGATCCAAATTTGTTGCACTTGGTACCGTAATTTTGATATCTCATACTGCAATTCTTCCTCTTCATGTGTCGTAGTATACTTTTCTGAGGGCTTAATGGGTGTGGAATTATTTTTGGGAGGCATTATATAACTCAATACTAATATCTATGCTTCAATATGCCCTTCGAATCACTTCAAAGTGATTTTTCAAACAAATATTATGAAAACTTGTTTAAAAAATACACACTTTTTTCTTGCTTCTTAGGAGGTTGATATTAAACCTGAATTATCTCTATGATTTTGGGTCTTCAATATCTAAAACTTGGTGCTATAGTAGCCCTCTGAATCTTCTTCCCAATGCCATATGTCTTACCTGATTTGGATCCTGCAAGACAAAGTTATGCTCAATCTCCCACAATGACCTAATTATGGACTATTTCAGTAGAGAGAACTTGTAAGCATGCCACGTGTCATTGTTTCCTTCTTTGGATATTAAATTAATATACAGGAAACTAGAGTCTATGTACTTTCAGCCAATTTTTAAATAATTCAAATCTGATGTGCAAAGAGAGAGTTATGATGATTTTCCCACGGTCACTTATTTTAGATGAAATTCGGGAGCCTGCAAAAACCCTAAATTCCACAAATCATATCTCCGAAAATGTTGCGAACCAAGAGTTTAAAATTTTACATGAAGTTCCTCAGGATTTCGGCTTTGTGTGGTGAAAAATTCAGTTTCTAAACCTTTATAGAAAAAACGTTATAGCGAAAATTCCATGATGACCTATTTGGAGCAGTGAAATCCTAGAATCCAAAGCTCTTATACCAAATGTTATGAAACCAGCTCCAAAAATAGAAGAAAAGAGAGATCAATGCCTTATAAATAAGCCACTTCGAGGGGGAAACCTTCTTTACATTACATAAATGAACAATTCTTGGATGATTCAAATGAGAAAACCTCCTTTCTATATATAGGAGTCCATGGGGTCACATTATAATCCTAGCCGACCTAACAACAATAATGTAAGGGTACAATAATAACAATATGGGGTTTAAAGGGTACACCAATAACAATAAGGAGGCTACACTAACAACAATATGGGACTACACTAGTAATATAGAGAACTAACAATAAGACTAAAAAATACATGCCCGTAGAGGCCAATTTGAATTGGTACTTATACAAAATGATGAGGAAGCATTCCCCTTGAAAGGAGGAATCTTTCCCCTCAAAAATCCCTCAAATAGTGGATCTGGTTCCCAACACTAGGAGTTTGTAGTCAATGATACAGAACACATTCCTATATTTTTTCAATCATCGGAGTTCTAGAATCTCTCCAGAACTTTTCAATAATTTCATGATATTTTGTTCACTTATTTTCCAACCTTGATCCTCTAGTAGTAGGAAGAAAGTTCCTAAATTATCTCCTTCTCCAAATCTTCATAATCTTCCCAATATTCTCACAATATCCTTCAAAAATAAATAATATTAGGCATAAATATGAAATTATCTCTAAACCTTCCTAAGAACATATTAAAGCATAAAAAAAAATGATTAAGTGTAGAAGGAAAGATTTAATATATATTTTATGTGCCTAATAAAGGTTAGATGGGCCTTAATTTATGTCTAATTTAGAGGCCCATTGGGCACGCTAAAAACTAGACATAGGGAGGTCGAGCCACGATGTCACCATTCCATTGTCACCATGAATTTCGGCCTTTCAGCCGCACTGACCGTGTGGCTATCAACAAGTTTCCCATGGGTTAGTTGCATGTATCCAAGGAATACATGCGGTGACCACGTGGCTCAACGAAAATCTCCCGTGCGGTCAAACATTTTCACCCTAAAAAAGGCTGTACATGGTACCCCTGCATGACCTACCTAGCCTAAAAATACCAAAATAACAAAGGTTAGGTTTCATCCTCTCACCTATCTCTCCCCACATGCTTCCCAGGTACTTAGGCTGATTGCAATGATAAGAAAAAACTCTTGGAACAACTCTGGCCTCCCAAAATAGTAAGTGAAAATGAGGTCGCATAGGGCCCACTTTTCCCTATATATCACCCTTTTTCGACATCTTCTCGAGCCCAATACAGGAGCTCAGGACCTCTTTTTCAGAACCGTCAGAGTAAAAGGGATCATCACAACATCATCTTCATCATGGTACCCTCCATTCAATTTGTTTCCCAAACTCATTTTTTGACCCACCGCACACTTGGGATATCGCTTCAGGTGCTCCTTCTCTTGTTTTTCAATTCATCTTATTCAGATAATTTGATATTATTTATATGCACAAAAATATGTTTTCACTTGGGGTATTAGTCATTGAAATTACAGGTACACCACGAACTCGCTACCACGATCAACATCCTAGTGGACAGAGCAGGTATCATTCACCACTCAACATGGTATACTTCTTACAAAATATTTGCATATCCTGGCACCATTTCTTCAAAAAATGTGCCATAGTGTCCATCATCTCGACCACGTTTACTACCACCTTACCTTGCATGTGGTAGATGTTCACATTGGTTGATAGGGCCTTCCCACTCATGGTTCACCTCATGTTGGTGACCCCCACATACTATTTGGATCCATGACCATCTACTCGGGCCCAAGAACCATTTCAATTACATGCCTTGAAGATCAACCTCATTCTTCTTCACTCATTGCTTACCAAGCCAATTTATGGGCCACCAATTATATTTTGCGATGGATCAAGACAGACACACTACCACGTTCTACATTTGGCCTATGAACCTTCCATTGACATAACTCATTTTTCCACTTCATACGCCTCATCAACCCCACACCGAGACTAGCCCATGGGCCCCCCACCCTCCGCAAACAATGCTAACCCTACATCATTATGCAAGTAAAAATGTTTTTGGGGCACTCGTCTCTATGTTTGTACATCCAAACCACCTTTACATTCTTCTGGAAAGTGAATAATGATTTTTTAGGAAAAAGGTTCCCATCCATATTTTCATGTCTTATACCTAACAAAAGTTTCTAGTCACCCTTGGTCAGAGCTTGCACACTATCCACATTCATTTACCCTCTTCACGCCTGTAAGAACATATTTACACCTACCCTGGAAGTGATACCTATAGAAATTATACAAACAATATGTATTCCAATGGATTCAATCCAATCAAGCAATGTACTAAAGAAAGATATTTAATTCTTCTACAATTCAATTTCAGAAAATAAACATGATCGTCAATCACAACAAGTAAAGAAAGAAGCAAAACAAACCACAACATATATATTTTCTCGGGGAAATCTTGCTACTCAAAACCCCTCTATCTTCTATTGTATATTCACTAAGGAATCATGAAATAATTATAATGCACTCTTCTCACAAGAGTCTCTTGCACTCTCGCAACTGTCTCACACTGATCCAGACAAAATTGACCAACACTTAGCCAATTTTCAACCTCTGCTCAGCCTCCCTTGCTTGCACAATTCACGTGGAATGCAATCCCTATTCTTTAGGAATTTCAAGCTTCCAAAATTGCGCAATGCTCATGGGAAATCCTATGGTTGTTTTAATACATGAGGGAAACCTACTAATGATACAACTGATAGTTAACATCCCTTTAACCTTTGTCTCAACTAGGTCTCCACTGGAACTGACATGCATGCAACTATTAATAGTAAATCATCAGTTGCATGGAAGATCACTGCATGTGAATTAAATATGATTTAATTCACTTGACATCTCACTAGTGCAACAAACAGTTACAATGCATTCAACTGATTTTAACTCAATAATTTGAGTTAACTGACTTCTCATGCATTAAACTAATGCACTAACTGCAACTCAAAATCCATAACTAATAGAACCACTATGCATGCCTCACCAACCACCCTCAACTCAAAATTCATGAGCTAACTGAGTTTATCAAACTCAGTTAACAATTACAAGTGATTATGAGATAATATTTCATTTTATTGTCCAATTTAATTAAGGGAAAATTAAATTAGACACACATTTCTTGTTGAATTTTCAACACTCCCTCTCAACAAGAAAGGGATTTTCAACTACCCCGATCCTGCCTCTATGGTATTCGAATTTTCTCTTGGCGAGCGCCTTTGTCAGAATATATGCATCATGATCTTCTGTGGGAATGTACTGAAGTAACATAATGCACCTTTGAACACAATCTCTGAGATGGTGGTACCAGATGTCTATATGCTTGGACCTGTCATGGAATACCAGATTACCCAAGAGTTTAATGCAACTTTGGTTATCACAATTTATCACTATCAAATCCATATGATGACCAAACAAACCAGCCAGAATCTTCCTCATCCAGATGGCCTCACATGCAGCCTAAATGGCTACCATGTACTCTACCTCCGCTGAACTAAGTGCCACAGATATCTGCTTCCTTCTGTACCAAGAAACTGTTGTCGATACTATGCTGAAGATCCCTCCTGATGTGCTCTTTCTGTCTGATGGACTGCCTGCCCAATTTGCATCGGTGAAGCCTTGAAGCTTCACTCCCTTTGTCCATATATACCATAATATATACTTTGTAGTGCCCCTGAGATATCTCAAGACATGCTTCCTTGCCTTCCAAATGAGCTTGGTCGGCGTAACCATAGCTTGAATCAGCTGGTTAACTGTGTAGAAAATTTCTGTTTTGGTGTTCACCAAGTACATCAGTGAAACCACAAGATTCCTATAAACAGTAGCGTCAACTGCCTCACCTGAAGTAGCATCCTCCTTCCTCCAGTTTCCTAGAAGATGAGTCTCCATGGGTTTACATCTATCCATGTGAAACTTACTCAGAATCTCTTTGGCATACTTTCCTTGAGAAACAAATAGCTCACCATCCGCTGCCATATTTCGAAACCAAGGAAATAGTGAAGGAGTCCCATTTCCTTCATCTCAAACTCTCTTGAAAGATCCTCCTTGCAAGAAATTATGAGCCGCTTAGCACCTGTCAAAATTATATCATCAACATAAAGTACAATAATCAAGAGCTTACCATCAACCACAATTTGGTACAGGTTTGCATTCGCTTCACTTTTCGTGAAGCTCAACTCGGTGAAATAGTAGTCAACCCTACTGTACCAAGCACGAGGTGCTTGCTTCAACCCATACAAAGATCTCTTGAGTCAACACACATGCAACTCACTATCAAAGGTATCAAAAAATTCTGGATGATCTGTTTACACTTCTTCCTCATTAACTCCATTGATAAATGAAGTCTTCACATCCATCTAATGTATCTTCCACCCCATCTGCGCTGAGAGTGCAAGGATAAATCTAATCGATGAGTATATCGAAATTGGTGTGAAAGTATACTCATATTCAATCCACTCAACTTATGAGAATCGCTGAGCTAAAAGTCTAGCCTTGCACTTATCCACACTCCCATATGCTGCTTGCTTCACCTTATAGATCCATCTAGATCCAACCAGTGATTTTCCGACTGGTCTTGGGACATCTTCCCACACATTTTTCTTGATGATGGATTCATACTCCTCAACCATGGTGTCAAAATAAATTGGTTTTTTCACTGCTTCCTCAAAGGAGGATGGTTTTGTCACAATACACTTGCTCATAAGAGCCATGTAGCTAGTAAACCTTTTTGGAGATTGTCTCTGTCTGCGTGGTGAAGTAGGTGCTCCTACATGTTCTACCGCATCAAGTATCAATCTATCAGCTTCCACGGTGTGCCTTCTACCCTTTCTGGTGGATGTCTCTGCATGAGTGTTTTCTACCACTCCATGATGATCCTCCGCATGTGGTTGCTCCAAATCTTGAGGTTCATTATTTGGAACCAAGAGTTCTTGCTCTGCATGCAAATCAAGCTCCCTCTCAAGGGACAATCGCATGGATTTATCCTCATAAAATTTAATATCCCGTCTCACAACAGTCATCTTGTTGTTTTGAAAATACACACGATAGTTGTGGGGAGTATCAACATACCCCACAAATATCCCAATCTCAGCATTTGGTTCAAGCTTCTTCCTTGAATATTTGGTCACATGGAAATAGACAGATGAACCAAAATGTTAAAATATGAAACATCAGGTCTCTTACTAGAAAAAGCCTCCTCTGGTGTACTCATGACAAGTATCCGATGAGGACTACAGTTTTTCACAAATACCGTTGTGTTGCAGGCTTCCGCCCATAGATGCAATGGTAGGCCTTGATCATGCAACATCGCTTGTGTTGCACCCACAATTGTTTTGTTCTAATGTAGCCAAAATGTTAAAAGTTTATCCTTCATCTGATATTATTAATGTCAATAATGACCAAACTGAGCTTATCTTTGGTTAAGAAATAGACGATCAGTTAGAGGATAGTGAAGTTCCCCCATTCTATTTGAGTTTTAGAATCCATAGAATATCCTTCACAATACCATGCTCGACTTTGGATCTTCCGACAATTTGATGCCAAAAGCCATTATGGATAAAATGGGCCTAGATATCACTCGTCCTTACCATGACTTGTATTCCTTCGATTCAGGAAGATTCCATTGTTTGGGTCTTATTAAGGATTTAGTAGTTTATCTTGAGCAAATTCCAAAAAAGAATGTCTTGATGGATGTGGTGGTGGTTGATATACCACCATGGTTTGGTATGTTTCTATATATACCTTGGGGAGCGAATTTGAGAGGCACTATGAAACTAAGCTTCTCTTATGCCACCAAACCAGTTTTCAGACAATTGAGAAAGTTGTACCGGGAAAAAAATATGAAATACATGATAAAAAACAAGGAGAGGCCTAATAATCATCCAATAAATGATTTACATATAGATTTATAATATTTCATTTTGTTCAATGATAGTGGTTTTAATGATGTATATAGTCAGCTTGTAGAAGTATAAGATATACCAGAGATTTCTAATTGCATAAGAACAATTTTAGAGAAGGGAAAAGAGAATCTTCATAGTGTTTCATGGTAGCCATCTGATAAGGTAGAGGAAAGCTCAAATCATAATCAAGAAGCAGCCCGGACAATTGAGACAAAACAACAATTAGAATTCTAGCACTTGGAGGATGAAAATGGTCTATGGACCATGGATTTTGATGGTTCCTTGGGGAAAGATAAGGCAGGAATTGGAATTTGGATCTGCAGCCCTCTTCATTATCTTGATAAGGTTCCTAAGAATTTTAGATTATTTTCATACAAACTGGATTTTTATTGTTCTAACAATGAATCATAATATGAAACATTTATCATTGGTCTCAATATCTTGAAAAAGTTGGGTGCAAGAACAATTTTAGTATATGGCGACTCCAAAATTGTGATAAAATAGGTGAAAGGGGAATACCAGGCCAAGCATACAGGAATGTTGTACTAGATATCCTGAAGATGTTTCCAGAATACAATTTGTTAGTAGTACCAAGAATTCAGAATCTCATGGCAGATTCAATTGCTACAGCAGCAAGAAATTTCAAAATCCCAATATTTTCTAACAATAAATTTGAAATTCATTTGAAGCATCAGCCTACAGTTCATGATAACTTACGATATTGGCAAGTATTTTGGGATGATCAACAAGTTAATAATTTTCTGCAAAGTGAAGGTGAGTTCGAGAATTCTGCAATTGACAAAGTTTGTGACAAGGATGATCAATTCATCGAAGCAAATCACATTTATATACTAGAGCTGAAGGATAACAATATTCCAAAAGGTCTCATACCTTTGGAAGAATTTGACTAAGATGATGTAGAAAGGAAGCCAACATTGGTTCCTACAAAAAAAGGTGTGGAGGATGTAAACATCGTGACAACAGACAAGCCTAAGTTGGTCAAACTATCCAGGTCTTTGTCTCTTGAGGTAAAGGACAAGTACATTGATTTAATTTCTGAATTTTCTGATGTTTTCGCATGGGATTATGAAGAATTGAAGGTATATAATAAAGAAATCATACAACACACCATTCCAATTAAGCTCGATCAAAAGCCCTTTCAGAAAAAGTCGAGAAGGATCAACCCAAGGTTGCTGACATCCATTAAAAAATAAGTGAACATGCTCTACAAGTCAGGTATCATTGTTCCTATAAGGTTTTATGATTGTATATCTAATTTAGTCCCTGTAAGAAAGAATATTGGTGAAATAAGGCTTTGCATAGACTTCAAAAATTTAAACAAGGTGCCACTAAAATATTATTACCCCCTTCCCAAAATGGATCACATCTTACAAAGAGTGTTTGGGGCTTCCCGAATGTCTTTTCTTGATGGATATTCGGGATATAATCAGATTTTAGTACATGAGAAAGATCATGAAAAAAATTCTTTCACTACACCTGGGGGAACGTTCAAATATGAAAAGATTCCATTTGGACTAAAGAATGTAGGGGCTACCTTTCAACGTGCAATGGATATAGCATTTGCAGATGATAAATATGTTTTCCTAGTGGTATATTTAGATGATTTGGTAGTTTTTTCCCATTCAGATGATGAACACTTGTATCACTTAAGGATTTCTTTTCAGAAAGTAGGAAGTTCAGAATTTCTATTAATCCGAAAAAGAGCCTTTTTTCCATGGAGGAGGGAAAAATTCTTGGTCACATCATCTCTAAGGATGGAATCTAGATTGACACTTCTCGGGTTGAGGAAATTCAACAAATTTAATTTCCATGGAGCAATAAAGAAATTCAGGATTTCAATGGTAAGATGAATTTCTGACGCAAATTTATTCCAAATTTGGCTGAGCACCTTTGGGAAATGACCAACATGTTGGAAAAGGATAATGAGGTAAGGTGGTCTGAGGATGCTAAGAAGTCCTTTAACACAGTGAAATTTTCTTTGACTACCGCCCCTATTTTAATAAGCCCGGATTACACTATTGATTTTATTATATTCTCATTCGCCTCCGAGCACACCATAGATGAAGTCTTAATGCAAAAGAAGGAAAATATTGAAAAACCCGTTGCATTTTTCAGTCGAACCATTAGGGATGCAACTCTTCGGTATAATATCATAGAAAAATAGACTTTGGCTTTGATAAAAGCATTTAAGGATTTCTGTGTTTATATTTTACATTCTCATACTTTGGCTTATGTCCCTAATGCAACAATAAAATATGTTCTTATGTAGACAGTTTAGGAAGGAAGAAGAGCGAAATGGATAGCAACAATGTTGGAATATGACCTCGAGATCAAGCCCACAAGGCTGATCAAAGGTCAAGGTTTAGCGAAGCTTACTATTGAGTCAAATCTGCATGTTTTAGATATCAATATTATTACAACATTGTCTGATGAAAAAAATAATGTCACTATGATACAAGTATCTGATATGTTTTTTTCATCACCTTGGTATTCTGATATAATATATGTGCTTTAGAATTTGAATCCTCCTCTAGGCATGAATAAGAGTAACAGTAGGTATTTAAAGTTGAAATCTTCCAAATATTGCATTTTGGACAACGCCCTTTATTGAAAAGATCCAGGAGGTATATTTCTGAATTGTTTAGTTGAGAGTGAAGCCCAAGAAGTTATGACTGATTTTCATAAAGGAGATTGTGGGGGCCACCTTTTCTGGAAGAACATGGCTAATAACGTATTGAGTAGGATACTATTGGCTAACTCTGTTTGCAGGATACAACCACCGATTACTCCACCAAATGGATCAAAGTGATCCCAACAAGGAAAGCAACAGACCTAGTAATTATTCAGTTTCTGGAGACTAACATATTGTCTCGTTTTGGTTGTCATAAAATTATTATCGACGATGCGACATCATTCAAATAAAAAAGGATGGTTGAGTTTTGTGACAAATATAACATCAAGGTGGGGCGCTCAACTGCCTACTATCCGCAAGGTAATGGTTTAGCAGTGTCCTCTAATAAATCCATGATTAATATCATAAAGAAGATGCTGGAGGCCACCAAGAAGAACTGGCACAAAAAGCTTGTGAATGCCTTGTGGGAAGATAGGGTGTGTAGTAAGAAATCTATCTGAATGTCCCATTTTCAGTTATTTTATGGAATAGACACTATTTTTCCTACATCACTTGCAGTCCCAGTTATGAAATTGTTGCAAGAAGCTGGAAGTGAGGAGAATGATGTACATTCCTGGATCAATCAAATGATCCATATTCAACGGACAAGAGATGAGGTATTTCAGAACACCTCAAAGCTTCATGATAAGATAAATAAGGCGTATTACCATAAGAAAAAGGCATATAAATTTAAGATTGAAGATGTAGTCCTCCGGTGGGATGCAAGGAATGAGGAAAAAGGGAAGCACGTAAAGTTTGAAAACTTATGGAAAGGGCCCTACAATATCTCAGCTATTTGAGGAAAAAATTATTTTGTACTACAGGAGATGAATGGATAAGAATGTTTAGGAGGACTGGTCAACAGTATGCTCCTTAAGAATTAGTATTCTTGATGCAATTTTCAGATTTCTCAATATCATTGTAAATATCAATTTAATTTTCCTGCAAAGTGTGAAGCAGAGAATCACTGAAGCTTGGGGCGCAAAGTGAAGGCTATAAAGTTTCATTGATTTTATGGTATTTTCAGAATCAAGTCAATCAAAATCAAGTCAGTTTTGAGTGAATTTTAAGGTCAATTTTCAGTCGGTTTGACTTTGTCACAAATCAGTTTAAATTTTCAGTTTTTAGTTAGTTTTTATCATTTGACTCCATGCCCAACGGATAGGCAGTTGGTCTACAGTGTTCTTGGCATCTCCAAGGAGCTACCATCCCTAGCTAGAGCCAATGTTAGTGTCAGTATTTTCATCCTTCCACCAGTGATGAAAATTAACTCTTTCATGTCATGTTAGGGGTCCCATTCAAATAGTTTTTGTCATTCTACTAGGTCATGCAAAAATTTGGTCACTTGGTGCTAATTTTAGTCAAGGTTTCAAAAAATTTCATCTCATCACTTGCTCGCTCACTTTATCACTATGTTGAGTGTCCATTATTCATGAGTCTTTATCACCTTTTCAGTCATGTCATCATGAAGTCCATTCAATCAATGTTTCCATTAGGTCTTAGGGTTTTCAAGGTACATTAAAACATCATTTCCATTGCATAAAGGACCTGCAAGTAAGAGAGTTACCAGTAAAGTCACTTTACCATGTAAAGATGACTTGAAATATGTAATTTTGATTTCATTATGTAATTTTATGTTCTCTCTATATGTAATAAGTTCATGGTTCCAATAGGATCTAACTCAGATTTCCATATGCCAAAAGCATCAAGTTTAAAAAATCCTAGTGTTCTCAAAGTCCATAAAATGATCAATTTCCAAAGAATAAAGTCAAATTGAAAGGTATAGTTTCAAAATTTTAAGGAGAAAGTGAGAAGGAAAAGTGGGTTCCAAAGCTCAAAAATTCCAATCCATCAAGTATAAAGCCCATCCAAAGATCAAAGAGACATTCATTTTCTCTCTATACCATCGAGCCATCACTCAAACAACTCAAAAATCCAATTTGAAAGGTGAAAAGTAGAGTTTCTGGGAGGCACTACACACTTGGATCATGGCACTACACCTGGGACAAGCATCATGCATAGACCAAAGGCACTATGCACCTGGAAGACAGACGTTACACACACACCAAAGGCACTGCAGACTTGTCCAATTTCATTTGCAAGCTCTAAAAATTTGTGCAAATGCTCCAAACCTTCAGAAAAGGATTTCTCCATCTTCTAGAAAGTAACTAAGACATCATCACGCCTTCCTTGCATTTCCCAAGTGAAAATTTCATGGTGTCAAGATTTCCATGAGAAATCTCCAGTTTTTCAAGATAGAAACCCTAGTTTCACTTCCTAATCCCAAATTTGATCCTTGAAACCCTTTTTCCCTTCCCACATCACAGTAAACCCTATCCCTACCCGTATATCACTAAATCCCTATCCCAAAGTTCCTTTTCCCTAAACCCTAAGTCCTGGGCATCCCAATTTCCTAGGCAGCCCTATCAACCCTGTAATAAAATTCTAATTCCCAATTACCATAGTATTTTTATCCCCTATCACCTTCATAAGTTCCCTAAACCCTTCCCCTACTTCCACAATTTTTCCTACTCCTTTCCCACTCTCCTAAATTATCTCCCACTCCTATTTCCTCATCCTTATGGTTTGTAAACTAAAAACACCATGGAAGAGGAAGATAGATATTTCATGGAAGAGGAAGAAAGAGAAGAAAAAAGGCCATACAAGGGAGGTATAATTATGAGTTTTGAGCCTACCAACACTAGATAATTAATGGCCTCACTTATGGTAGTCACTTGTTTCAAGCATGCAGGATGATTTGATTTTTGTGAAATGATACAAAGAGTTCAAAACCACCCTGTTTTGAATAGAGTTTTCCTTTCAAACCTTCAGGACAATCAAGCGACCCTTGTTGGTGTAACTTTCACCATATCTTTAGCCATAATTACTGCTGATACTGGGATACCAAATGTGGGTGATAAGTGGTTTAAAGCCAAAAACCTAGATGATCAGTATTATCAACCATACATTAAGCCTCGATATAGAAATGAGAGAAATGAATTCTTCCCTTTCAGTCACCTTCTTGATAGGTATGATCCCATGATGAAAATCATCATGAAGTGCTTCTCTTGTGAAGGCAGATTTTCCATACTCGACACATACCATATCAGATTGCTCATGCACTTCACAAGAGTAAAAATTCTCAATATTCCTTATTATTTTTATAGGAGCATTGAAAAAATGGCATACATAGTACAAAAAAAAGAGTATGGTCAACAAATGAACAACATCTTCCATCAATATTTGATCAAAATCATTGTCCTTCATCACCTTAATCAGCTGAACATATCATGGGACACTTTCATTGCCAATGATATATTCACTACTCTACAAGTTAAACATGCTAGAGCTATGCCTCCTCCACCTCAGCCCACTTCACCTATTCCTCCATCAATTCAACCTAGTAGAACCATCTCATTACCATAATCAATATTTCAGAGTCAACTTGAGTCATCTAGCAGAGCTATGGTTAGCAATATTAAAGAGACCAAAGAGGTTGAAATGAACACATTTTCTAAAACATATTAGAGAGGGCATAGGTAGGTGTTTTCCCCATAGATTTTGGGAGGGACCTTGCCTTCTTTATCAACAAAGAAGGTACAAAAGGTAAAGCAAAAGCAGAAAGAGGCAGTTGTGCATGAGGAAGTCATGTAAGAGGATGAGGATCCTTAGGACGAGGAAACATATTTTGACCTAGTTGACTTGGATCAGCAGGATGATCATGAGGACTCAAGCTTAATTGTCAAATAAAAATATGCCCAAATCAGAGAGATGCAAACTAATTTGGATAGAGCTCAATTTTTTGTTTCATTTCTTGAGCAGGAGAATAAGTAGCTGAAATATCAGCAAGTTATTATTGAGCTAGAGCTGCTCAAAGAAAAAAGAGGTAAGGCCATGACGTCACTTGTTGATCCTAATCAAGATGACATTAAAAGCAACATAACAAGACCTAATACAAGAGGTCTTAAGAGGGCTCTACAACAACAGAAGATTGAGGATGAAAAACTCACTTTTGAGGAGAGGATTTCCAAGGAGGTTGAAGATGACAGGGAGATATGGCTTGATAGGGCCAACATCCACGTTGAGAAACTCCTTCATAAGGCAAAAAAATACAACAAAATTATCATAAACATTTCTAACAGGTATATCACAAGAAACAAGGTATGTAGCATTAAACTCAAGAAATTGTAGGAAACACATAAGCAAAACCTAGCCAAGAAACAGGAGGGATACAAGCTTGACATCCTTGCTGAGGAATCTCTCATCACCTAACATACTTCATCAATATTTCACAGAACAATTTTGAATTATTTTTTAGCAAAGTTTTGAATTTTTGGGTTTTTGTGCAAACTTTGATAGTCTTTACACAGTTTGACTATCATGTGCGCAACACCCTTGGCGTTGCGCAACTTTTAGAGGCCTCCAAATGAAAACCAAGACCACCATTAGATTTAGAAGGAAACAAACATGCAATTTTGACTATTGGCACTCCAAAATTGGGTAATATGGCAGGGATAAATGGCCAAAAACACCTCAAAAATCACAGTTCTGCCCTTATTTTCAGGTAGGCGCTGCGCCCCTGACTATTATTGGGAGACTAACTTTTTGGAGGGTCAAATTTATCATTTTTTAGAACCAAGAAAAATTCTGGAAACTAGATAGGATAGGATTTCTAATGAGCTAACCTGATCTCAATTTGGACATCGGGAACCCCCCTCAAAACTTGGCTTGAAGATGGCGCTACGAACACACAAAAGGCATTGTGCACAGACCAAAGGCGATGTGCACCTGACCAGGACTGATATTTTTGAATTTTGATAGTTTTCTAAGTTTCACCATGGAAAATAATGATATTTACTGATGTAAATGTATTTGTGATACTTTTGAGTTACCTAAGGGTAAATACATGAGGTAAAAGTTTTTTTTTAGGATGAATGAATCAGTTTCACTAAATTTAGGGATAAGTTAGTTTGACCTCCCTACACTCTAGCTTTTCAATTCAGTATTTTGTGGAACAGTTCCTCAACTCAGGGATTCGACCCTTGAGGTTGGGAAAATTTGTTTGATGTCTATATCTTTCACCTCTTCACTCATTTGAGAGGTTGGATTCTGTTGTATTGATCAGAGACACTAGTGTATTCATATTTTGGTAGGAATATATTGAATGAGTTACAACTATTCTTTTGGGATTCAGGTGGTACTGTAATTTGGTATAGTTTCTTCTTGTATTGCATATGTATGAATGTTTTGTACTTTCCATGTTCATTCCAATTCTATGATATGTTTTATTCTCTAGTTTGATAAGTAGAATACATCTTTCATGCTCTGTTTTGGGAGAATCATCATAATTTGTTTCAGTTCCTTCAGTTTAAAAATAATTCGTGTACTGTCATGCTATTTTTAGCATCTCGCCAGTCTGATCAATCTCAGCCTAAAACCCTAAAGTGTTAAATTACCTACCTACCTTGCCCCATCAGATTTCTACAATTCTGATTTTATTTTCCCCAAACTAGTTACCTCTTTGACCTAATTCACTCATCCATCACCCAAATAAACCATGCTACTTTACCTAGCCTAAAACCTAATTGATCCAGCCCTTTTGGCCGTGATCCCTTTGAGAGAGCCCTCTCCTGCCTAGTAGGGCTAGCTACTTGGCAAGAGCTTGGTCTATAGTTACCTTTGCTGGTCTCTTCTTAGCCTCGAAGATCTGGTGGAGTGTTAAAATCTTGATGACCATACTGGGGATAGAGAAGTGTCAGATATTCCCTAGTTGTATCATTAGTTCTTCTAATTCTTGGCCTCTGGATGATAGGTCTAATATTTTTTTGAGGCATATTCATTTTATTATTAGCTTCAACCATTGTTCTTCAGTTACTTGTTGCAACATACTTTTCAGCTCTAGGGATGCAACTCACATTGTATTATTGTGTGTTTTTCCTAGAGACCCTTTTGGGTTCTTTTCTGGAGGTTGTATAGAGCGTTGATATTCATTGTACATGATTTTTGAGGCATATATTAGCCCTTATCTTTTGTGTACTCATTTTTTGTAGTAGTGCATCTATGACTGCATTGTAGTAGTGTCTCTGACATTTTGATATAGTAGCAACACCTCAATATTTATGGTTTTCTTCATTGGAGGCTTATTGTGTCTTGTTATATGATTTTTGGCCCATTATTTTGTACTATTTTTCTATTGTTATAATGAATTTAAGGTCTCCATATTGGCCTCTTTCTTTGATGTGATGTTTTATACTGCTATTTCCATGGTTTTTCACTATATTCCTGCCTTTCGATTTTTAGGAATATTACAGTGGTATCAGAGCATAATCTTGGCTTAGCCTATGCATCTTGAAAAGCCAATATGTCATCAGAATAAGGATATCCTCTCATAGATAGAGAGAAGAGGTATCTCAGAAGAAGACACCGGAAGTTTGATTATACAAATGATAAAGAAGACAATGGTAAAACCCCTTTATCAGGAGAAGATGAGGAGAAGGAGTTTCCTAAGATCCTTCTTAGAACCATGCAAGACATTGCTAGAGAAATAAAGGAGATTAGGATGGATAGATACAAGGAATCCCCTAAAGAATTTCTGCATGGTGAAGGCTCCGACATTTCTCATCACTGGAGTGATCAACCAGTGAAGCAACAACAAGTTTCCCAACGCTCTACAATGCCTACATTCTTAGCAGTGGGAAATGAAGGGTTTCAAGAAAAAGAAACTCTTGAAGACTATTTCATGGAGTATGAGTCTCAATCTCTGAGATTCAAGGATCACTTGAGTTTTCATGAATTCTATCAGATAAAGGCCAATAGGAGACTTAGGCATCACAATAGAGGTGGAGGGTTCATTCATAATCATGATCTACACCAAACTATGGGAAAATTTTTCTTACCCAACTTTGATGGGTCATCAAAATGCACTGCCAAATCATGGGTAGAGAATCTTGACATCTACTTCCAGCTGAACAAAGTACCAGAGATGGAGGCCATTAAAATAGCAGCACTACACCTTAAGGGTGAAGCACATGATTGGTGGTTCCATGGCTTGTCTTCATTGGGTCATTCCAATGTGACTGCATATTCAGAGTTCACAAGGAGGTTGGTGGACAGGTTTGATAGAAGAGACCCAGAGGCACCATTCATGGGGCTAGAAAAGCTCAAACAATCAAGTAATCTAGAAACATATATTTTCTTAGTTTTTAAAACTTTCTGTTATGGTTCCTGATTTATTTGCAGCAAGAAGGATCTATATGTTCATCGATGGGTTAGAAAAACCTCTTCATGGGTTGGTTAAGTCTACCAAGCCCACTACCCTCCCTTCAAGATGCCATTTAAAGGGCTAGAGATCTACAAGATACCTTGCCAAAAGAAAAGGCAAAATTTCATCAAAATCCCTCTTTTCCATCAAAGGGAAAAGAAGAGAAGGCTCCTTTCTAGTAAAAGAGCCAAAATAAAACACCTCTTAGTGATGATGTCCGAAGAGACTTGAGGAGAAGGAAGCTTTGCTTCACATGCCAAGAATCATGGGCACCTGGACATAGATGTGCACCAGGAAAGGCACATCATATAGAGGTCTTCTCAGATGATGAGGAGGAATAATAAGAGGAACCAGAAAGAGGTCACAACACTGGCACAACAAGAGAAGATCCATCACCATCAGGAGATGGGAATGGAGCATTTTCTCCAATTGGAGGGGCTCTTGAATAATTGAGAGGAGTAACCAAGTACTTTACCTTGAGTGTTCGAGGTTCCATCTTAGATCAGAGGGTTTCTGTCTTGATTGACATTGGGGTTACCCACAATTTGATTGATGCCCAACCAGTGTAGAGGAGGGAAATACCCACTGATTATTTTGAGGGATTTTCTTTTTTGGTCCCAGGAGCTAGAACTGTACTGTGCATGCATTATGTTCCATCTTTATCTATCACCATGGGGACATATACATTGACTGATCAATTCTTTGTGGTTGACATACCTGACACCAATGTGATATTGGGTGTGCAGTGGTTGATTAATTTGGGGAAGGTCACCACATATTGGAAGACTTTGCAGATGGAATGGGTGGATAGAAAGGGTGGAAAAAATCAAATGATTAAAGGAATGCACACATATCCCTCACATACAACTTCCACACAGAAAACATAGATGGATTTGTGTAGTGGAAGAAAGGACCTAACAATCCCATCTATTATGCACATGACTTCAACCCATGGGACATTATTGTTTTGTGGAAAATCACCTAGGAGGCCACCTGATCAAAATTTGGTGAGGAATGTCTCACATTATAATGCACCATTCATAGATCCAGGAGGAGTGGGGGCATTGGGAGGCCATGGTACAACGCTAAGAGTCTTAGGTAGACTCAAGGAGGAGGTAGAAATTCTCCCAACATCATCATTACCCACTCTCATTTCATATTTTGCGTCGAGGAAGGAGCAGCATGGGGAGGATAGCAACCTTCCAACATGTGACTTTGGCATGGGATATTTCAAAGAGGAGGACATCCATGTGACAAATGTTTTATGTGATAGAGCATCAATGCTGTCACTTTGGAGAGTAGATCCATATTGGAAATCCTAGCTGTTGGTGGATTATTCCAAGGATCTTTTTACATGCATGATACTTGATGACCAAATTCATGAGGAGGGATATTCAGTCCAAGATGAAGTCATCTATTATCATGGTAGGATATTATTTTCTAGATATTCCAATCTCAAGGATAAGTTACTACAAAGAGCACATGAAGACTTTCTCTTCAGCCATACTTTTTCTATGAGAGCATACCACTTCATCATGGAAGGTTATACTTGGGAAGGTTTTTAAGAGGAGATATATCAGAATTTGGAAAGATGCATGGACCATGTGAAGATGGGAGAGATACATAACTATATGGAGGAGTTATCACTGCCACCTCTTTCCTCTTTTGGAATAAGAGGGGATCTATCTATGGATCACTCCATTTGTATGAGCAAAGGTTATGGTAAGGAACATGTTTGTATGCATAATGATTTACTTGATGATTATTTGCATTCCTTTACCATGTATATGCAGGCCATTGCTCCAATGAAGAGAATTCTTCCATATAAACTTCATGGAAAACTTTGGGCCATAAACATTGTTGATCATGGCCACTCCCTAGGAGGATATAGGGAGATGATTTATCACTCTGGGTGCACTCCAAAGGCACCAAACATTTCTCACCTTTTCAAGACTTGTGAGAAAAATTGGGCAACAAGTAAGTGGTGGGGAAACCAATTACCATATCATTATCTGATGCATTCAGGAGATATATTGCACTGGTTCCACATGTGGGACTATGACCCACCTCCATTTTTTCATATTTATGTTTGCATGAACTTGGTTTTGATCCTATACATTGATGATATTATTATTCCTTTTATGGGAATGATTGGAGGAAGGATGGAAGGACTGAATATTCCCTTTGGGAGATAGAATCTCCATGTTCATTATGCTACATGTTTTAGGTAGGACATTCGGAAAATCATGATTGCTTCATTGGATCTATTGCCTCCTTGTGGGATGAGTCATTTTCATCTCATGAGAACTTGGGAGGAGCATGTCATGGATGGATGGATTGGGAGACACTTGGCTTATGAGGGGATATTATCACATGGAGGTGTCACCAATGGAGGAGGAGAAGATTTGTAGCACTCACCTTTTCATTTTCTTGAGGACAAGCAACATTTGGAAGGGGAGGACTGTAATATTCCCAATTAGCCATGAGCTAGTTGGAATATTAATTTTTGTTTTTGATTTCTTGTTTAATGAATAAGATGATATGGAGATCCATAAATATCCTTAAATAAGAATAAAAACAATGTCAATATGAAAGGCGGAAATCTTGGTAGCTTAATTGAACACCCTTGTGTGTGAAAAGAGGTTGGAACACTTTGACTGGGTCAACTTTGACCAAATCAACATCGCTGTTGTGGAGGAGTGGACATTTATGGAGGGAAATCACAGTTTTATATGGAGAATCTTTGCATGGAATTAGTGTCATTAATGTATGGGGCTTAGGGTTAGGAAGCTCATCGATTATATAAGGAAGAGGATGGAAACCATATTTCATTATGTTAATGTATTTTATATTTCTGAATATATGGTCTGTTTAGACATATAGCTTTCTTCAGCTGTTTATCTTATATTGCAGTGTTGTTTAGCACAGGGTGTTCCTGGTCAGGAATCCCACCTCTATCCTTGAGAGGCCTCTAGGAAGAGTTTGCACTACATTCCACTATCAGTCATTTGGCCAAGACTTCAGTCTTAATGTACAACGTTGTTTCTATTGAGAGGTTGTGTTGTGTTGCAGGGCAGAAGTTGTGGAGGTTTGATTTGGGATATTTTTGAGCTAGATCTCATTGGAGGAGGGTTCCTTTATCTTGGGAGGTTATTAAAGAAGGCCCTGGAGCATCATTGACACATTTGGCATCAATTCATAGTAATTGTATCCCCTACAACGCAATATTAGTCTGGATTTGCATTATTTTAGGGAGGAGTTGCAAGGGTGTTTGCATTAGGTGATTTGGGGAGTGATTTATTAAGTGAAGGGGCCAACCTTTCATCCAGAGGATACTTTAGAGGAGAGAATATTCATTTTATTATCAGCTTCAGCCATTGTTCTTCAGTTACTTGTTGCAGCATATTTTTTAGCCCTAGGGCTGCAACTCACATTGTATTATTGGGTGTTTTTCCTGGAGACCCTTTTGGGTTCTTTTCTGGAGGTTGTATAGAGCCTTGATCTTCATTGTACATTATTTTTGAGGCATATATCATCCCTTATCTTTTGTGTACTTATTTGATGTAGCAGTATATCTATGACTACATTGTAGCAGTGTCTCTGACATTTTGATATAGCAATAACACCTCAATATTGAGGGTTTTCTTCATTGGAGGATTATTGTGTCTTGTTATATGCTTTGTGGCCCATTATTTTGTACTATTTTTTTGCTGTTATAATGAATGGAAGGTCTAAATATTGGCATCTTGCTTTGATGTGATGTTTTACACTGCTATTTCCATGGTTTTGCATTATATTCCTACCTTTCCCATTTGGGAATATTACAACACCAGATCAAATCCTGATCCTCACCCAACTGATCTAGTCAAATATCTAAAGAGTCTTGTTGGAAACATAGATATAAAGCTATAGAAATTCAGTCAGATCCAATCCCATTGGTAAGATCTTCTTCACTACCTAATAAAATTCTATCTCTCGAAGATATACCATTTGATTTAAAATTTGAGTTGTCATTGTTTCAATCTAAGTCTAAAACCTCATTAGCTGGCATAGTCTTTGATCCATTAAGGCTTTTTGAGGTCAAGTCATTATCTGAGTTAGATATTAGTTCTTTAAAGCTTGAAGAAAATTTATCCTTTGAAGAAACTAAGTTTGAATCAGACTTTGACAATAAAGTCTCGAGTCAATTTTATGAACTTGAAAGTTTAGCAAACCAACTTCAGTATAAGTCGGAAAAAGGCATAATCCAATATCAACAGGAGTCAATACATATCTCAATTCACTCACATTCAGTTGTTGCTTCCTCTTCTACACCATCTTCTTCATCACCTATTAAACAAACTCTTCCTAGTGTCACTCCTGTAGTCCATTCAACGGGAATTATGGCCAGATTTGCACCCCTCATCTTACCAGGTCAACTCCATGCCTTACCTCAGGGTTATAGCCAGAGGCTACCACTTTTTGATGAAAATTATTCAGTCACTACAAAACAACACATATTTAAAGTCACTAACTTTATTGATCTGGAAGAAGTAGATGAATACAATGCAAAAATGAGAATCGTAGTTCATATTTTTTCGGGAGAAGTTAATGTATGGTTGATATCATTAAATGAAAATTCCATAGCCACATAAAATTGGTTGATATATAGTTTCATAGCCTGATGGGAGGTAAATAAGAATCCATTACAAATCCTTTCTGAATATAACAATCTGAAAAGAGAACCAAATGAATCAGTACAAGACTTCACTGCCCGATTCAAAAGAGTATAAGCTTCCATTCCTAATGAGATCAAACCCCCTCCAGGGTTGGCCCTTTTTCATTAACCGGATGGTTTTGATCCAGAAATGGCCTATTAGTTGCGAGAAAGGAATCCTGCTACGTTAGAAGACATGCAAAGAAACATAATTAGTGTAGAAGCTAATTTGTCTATAAAGAAGTCAAAAATGAAGGGTGAAAGGAGAGTAACTATCAAAATGGAGGCATCATCATCTTCTGATGTAAAACTGGACACTTTAATAAGAATAATTGAGAGGACAGTTGACAGGATGTCTATCACCGAAAGGTAGCTAGAACCACAAGATAGAAATCCTAACTTCAGAGGACAATAGAAGCAACCTCAATTCAGAATCAAGAAAAGAGAACATAGGGCACTGAGAAACCAACATAGCCACAAAAAATTCAGACACCCTTGTAGCATAATTATGCTCAAGGAGTTGAAGAAGAAGAATAAGATCATATTGTTGCAAAAAACCACTTTTTTACAGCCGATGGCCAACCCATATTTTTGACTAAAGATGAAGAGTATGTCGAGAAGAAAAATGTACCGAAGGATGAAGACTACATTTTAGCCCAGGATCGTCAGTTGGAGGTTGAATCTGATGATTATCAATGAGGATACTTGAATGCCCTCAGCTCATAGCAGAGGTAGTATACATTGAGAGGTAGATATGTCCCAATAACTCCTATACAGAAGCGAGCATCTCAACAAAAAGATACTCAACCAAAACAAAATTCTCAAGATAATCAGATTAAAAGAAAAGAACCTGCAGCTACAAATTAGAACAAGGTTAACCAACCATCTACAAGCTCATCAGGAAAAGAAAAGGACATCCAAAGGAAAGAAGTTGCATGAAAATATCATGCCGAAAAAAGAGACATCATTAAAGAGGTAGATAAATCCACTCCTTTCAGCTTAGAAACTAAAATTTCTAGATTGAAAGTATTGATACCTTTAACTGAACTTGTCAATAATAATCAATATAAGTCTCATGTAACAAAAATTTTAAAAGTTGATCCTTTGTCTGATATACGTAATGTCGATGATGACCAACCTGAGCTTATCTTTGGTCCAAAAATAGATGGTCAGTTAGAGGATAATGAATTTACCCCATTCTATTTGAGTCTAAGAATCCACTGGAATATCCTTCACAATACCATGCTCGACTCTGGAGCTTCCCACAATTTGATGTGAAAAGCCATTATGGAGAAATTGGGCCTAGATATCACTCGTCCTTACCATTCCTTCGATTCAGGAAGAGTACGTTGTTTGGGTCTTATTAAGAATTTAGTATTTTCTTTTGAGAAAATTCGAGCAAAGAATGTCTTAATGGACATGGTGGTGGCTAATATACCACCACGGTTCGGTATGTTGTTGTCTAGATCTTGGGGAGCGAAGTTGAGAGGCACTTTGAAACTAAAATTATCTTATGCCACCATCCCAGTTTTCAGACAATTGAGAAATTTGTGTTGGGATATGAAGATGAAATACATGATAACCAATAAAGAGAGGCCTAATAATCATCCAATAAATATTGTACATACAGGTTTAGAATCTTTCATTTTGTTCAATGATAGTTGTTTGAATGATGTAGATAGTCAGGTTGTAGAAGTAGAAGATATACTAGATATTTCTAATTGTATAGTAACAATTTTAGAGAATGGAAAAGATAATATTCATACTTTTTTAGAGTAGCCATCTAATAAGGCAGAGGAAATTTCAAATCATTATCAAGAAGTAGCCCGAATAGTTGAGACAAAACAACAATTAGAATTCTAGCACTTGGAGGATGAAAATGGTCTATGGACCATGGATTTTGATGGTGTCTTGGGGAAAGATGGGGCATGCATTGGAATTTGGATCCGAAACCCTCTTCATTAGCCTGGTAAGGTTCATAATAATGTTAGATTATTTTCATACAAACTAGATTTTGATTGTTGTAACAATGAAGCATAATATGAAGCATTGATCACCGGTCTCAAGATCTTGAAAAAGCTGGGCGCAAGAATAATTTCAGTATATGGTGACTCCGAACTTGTGATAAAATAGGTGAAAGGGGAATACTAGGACACGAATCCATGAATGAGATCATACAGGAATGATGTACTAGATATCCTGAAGATGTTTCTAGAATACAATTTGTTAGTAGTACCAAGAATTCAGAATCTCATGGCAGATTCACTTGCTACAACATCAAACAATTTAAAAATCCCAATATTTTCTATTAGAAAATTTGAAATTCATGTGAAGCATCAGCCTACAGTTCCTGATAACTTGCGATATTGGAAATAATTTTGGGATGATCAGCAAGTTAATAATTTTCTACAAAGTGAAGGTGAGTTTGAGAATTCTGCAATTGACAAAGTTTATGACAAGGATGATCAAGTCATCGAAGAAACTTAGGTTGATATACTAGATCTGAAGGATAAAAATATTCAAATAGGTCTCATACCTTTGGAAGAATTGTTTGATCAGGATGATGTAGCAAGGAAGCCAACATTGGTTCCTACAGAAAAAGGTGTGGAGGACATAAACATCGGGACAACAAACAAGCCTAAGTTGGTCAAACTGTCTAGGTCTTTGTCTCCTGAGGTAAAAGACAAGTACATTGATTTAATTTCTGAATTTTTTGATGTTTTCACGTGGGATTATGCAAAATTGAAGGTCTATAATAAAGACATCACACAACACACCATTCCAACTAATCACGATCAAAATCCCTTACGGAAAAAGTTTAGAAGGATCAACCCAAGGTTGCTTCCATCCATTGAAAAAGAAGTGAACATGCTCTACAAGTCAGGTATCAATGTTCCTATAAGGTTTTTTGATTGGATATCTAATTTATACCCTGTAAGAAATAATACTGGTGAAACAATGCTTTGCATAGACTTCAGAAATTTAAACAAGGTGTCACTAAAATATAATTACCCCCTTGCAAAAATGGATCACATATTAAAAAGAGTGGTTTGGGCTTCCCGAATGTCTTTGCTTGATGGATGTTGAGGATATAATCAGATTTTATTACATGAGAAAGATTAGGACAAAAATTCCTTCACTACACCTTGGGGTACATTCAAATATGAAAAAATTCCATTTGGACTAAAGAATGCAGGGCATAACTTTCAACATGAAATGGATATAGCATTTGCAGATGAGAAAGATGTTTTCCTAGTGGTATATTTAGATGATTTGACAGTTTTTTCCCATTCAGATGACGAACGCTTGTATCACTCAAGGATTTTTTTCAGAAATGTAGGAAGTTCAAAATTTCTCTTAATCTGAAAAAAGAGCCTTTTTTCCATGGAGGAGGGAAAAATTCTCGGACACATCATCTCTAAGGATGGAATCTAGATTGACCCTTCTCGGGTTGAGGCAATTCAATAAATTGAATTTCCACGGAGCAAGAAATAAATTTAGGCTTTCAATGGTAACATGAATTTCTTACGCAGATTTATTCCAAATTTGGCTGAGCACCTTTGGGAAATGACCAACATGTTTAAAAAGGATAACGATGTAAAGTGGTCTAAGGATGCTAAGAAGTCCTTTAACACAACAAAATTTTCTTTGACTACTGCCCCTATTTTAACAAGCACGTATTACACTATTGATTTTATTATATTCTCATTCACCTCCGAGCACACCATAGCTGCAGTATTATTGCAAAATAAGGACAAGTCTGAACAACCCATTACATTTTTTAGTCGAACCATCAGGGATGCAACTCTTTGGTATAATATCATAGAGAAACATGCTTTGGCTTTGATAAAAGAGTTGAAGGATTTGCGTGTCTATATTTTACATTCTTATACTTTGGCTTATGTACCTAATGCAACAACGAAAGATGTTCTTATGAAGATAAATCTAGAAGGAAGAAGAGGGAAATGGATAAAAACAATGTTGTAATATGACCTTGAGATCAAGCCCACAAATCTGATCAAAGGTCAAGGTTTAGTGACGCTTATGGCTGAGTCAAATCTGCATGTTTTAAATATCAATCTTATTGCAACATTGTCCGATGAAGAACATGATGTCACTATGTTATAGGTATCTGATATGTTTCTTTCATCACCTTGGTATTATGATATAATATATATGCTTCAGATTTTGAATCCTCCTCCAGGCATGACTAAGAGTAAGGGTAGGTCTTTAAAGTTGAAAGCTTCCAAATATTGCATTTTGGACAACGCCCTTTATTGGAAAGATGCAAGAGGTATATTGACGAATTGTTTAGTTGAGAGTGAAGACCAAGAAGTTATGAATGATTTTCATAAAGGATATTGTGGGGGCCACCTTTTCAGGAAGACCATAGCTAATAGTACTGAGAGTGGGATACTATTGGCCAACTCTATTTCTAGATTTGTAAAAAATAGTGATGAGTTGCCATGAGTGTCAATTTTTTCAAGGTAAAATAAAACTTCTTCCATTACCTTTGCAAACTATTTCAATTCATGCACCATTTCAGCAATGGGGACTTGACTTCATCGGAGAGATTCACCCTACATCATCTGCACAACACAAATGGATATTGACAGCCACCGACTACTCCACCAAATGGATCAAAGCGATCCAAACAAGGAAAGCAACATACCTAGTAATTATTTAGTTTTTGGAGACTAACATATTGTCTCGTTTTGGTTGTCCTCATAAAATTATTATCGGAAATGTGAGAGCATTCAAATAAAAAAGGATGGTTAAGTTTTGTGAAAAACATAACATCAAGTTGGGGCACTCAACCACCTACTATCTGCAAGGTAATGGTTTAGCAGAGTCCTCTAATAAATCCCTGATTAATATCATAAAGAAGATGCTGGAGGACAACAAGAAGAACTGGAACAAAAAGCTTGTGAATGAATTGTGGGCAGACAGGGTGAGTAGTAAGAAATCTATCAGAATGTCCCCTTTTCGGTTAGTTTATGGAATAGACACTATTTTTCCTACATCAGTTGTAGTCCCAGTTATGAAATTGTTGCAAGAAGCAGGAAGTGAGGAGAATGATGTACAACACTGAATCAATCAGATGATTCATCTTCAGAAGATGAGTAATGAGGTCTTTAAGAACATGTCAAAGCTTCATGAGAAGATAAAGAAGGTGTATGACCATAAGACCAAGGCATATAAATTTAATCTTGAAGATGTAGTCCTCCGGTGGGATGCAAGGAATGAGGAAAAAGGGAAGCACAAAATTTTTGAGAACTTATGGAAAGGGCCCTACAAGATCTTAGCTATTCGAGGGAAAAATTATTTTCTACTATAGGAGATGAATGGAGAAGAATGTTTAGGAGGACTGATCAACAATATGCTCCTTAAGCATTATTATTCTTGATGCAGTTTTCAGATTTCTCACTATCATTGTAAATATCATTTTAATTTTCCTGAAAAATGTGAAGTGAAGAATCACCGAATCTTGGGGCCCAAAGTGAAGGCTATACATTTTCATTGGTTTTCTATTGTTTTAAGAATCAAGTCAGTTTTGAGTCAATTTTAAAGTCAGTTTTCAGTCCGTTTGACTTTGTCACAAATTAGTTTAAATTTTCAGTTTTCAGTTAGTTTTCAGCATTTGACTCCATTCCCAATGAATAAGCACTTGGTCTATGGTGTGCTTGGCACCTCTAAGGACCTACCATCCCCAGCTAGATCCAATGTTAGTGTCAGTATTTACATCCTTCCACCAGTGATCAAAATTAACTCTTTCATATCATTTTAGGAGTGCCATTCAATTTTTTTTTTGTCATTCCACTAGGTCATGCAAAAATTTGGTCACTTGGTGGAAATTTTAATTAAGTTTCACTCTTTTGAAAAAATGTCATCCGATCATTTGCTAGATCAATTTATATTTTTTTTTCTAAGTTAGTTTAATATATTAACAAGAGAAATATATTACATCATGGCCATAGCCAAGTCTTTGCCCAGACCTGTGGCATAATTAACAAGATTAACATAAAAAAGACTGCCCACAAGGGGAAACCAGTCGTGAACAGTTCTCAGACTATTGTGCTGCCCACGCAGGGGTAACAGCCATGGATTCCTCTAAAGATTACATCGATTATGAACTGTAAAACCAAAATGATAGACTAACTTATCTAAATTTTCAAAAACAAGCCCAGTGGTATGGGCCTCGAAGCACGAAAACCAGACAATAATAGAATGATTACTCATCAGGAGGTTCTTCCATGATTCGGCACTTGTAAGCTGCCATGTCATCGTCCTCCTTTGACAGGTCCATAGTGGAAGCAGCTACTTGCGTGGATGGTCCTGGATCACCATGAGCCAGCTCCTCCTCATGAACCCTGCTGCCACGAACATACTTGCCATGCTTGTTCATCGACCCAGGATGATGGTCCAAATCCTGAGCATTCTCAATGCGCTACCCCTCAGGACAAATACTAGGCTTGCCCTCCTAGGCATCTTCCTTGAAGAAAACTGTAATTGAGGCAACACTGCGTGGGATATTCAAGGAAAAATTTAAAGAGAAATGCGCAGTTTGGGGTGAGTGAGAGGCTTGAGCGATGGGGTTGGAAGGAGCGGAGGAACACAAGCAATGGCCGGTTTCATGGAGTCGGCCCATACCACTTCCGGTATTAGGATAACAACCAGAGAAATAATCACTGGATTGAGAAGACGACTCAGAGGTGGAGCTTGAGGGTGGGCACAGGGGTTGGCTTCTTGTGCTACCCCTGCGGCACTGCATGCGCTGACGCAACCATGGCATGGAGTCAGAATCTGCGGAGGGCAAGAGAGGTGACAGAGGAGCAGGAATGGAAGGGATTTAGTTAGTGAGAAAATCCAAATAAATAGAGGCTGACAAAAAAAGGCCAGAGCGAGAGAGGTGCAGAACTTCTCCAAAGTATAAACAATAATTCAGAATGCTTCTCCGCCCTGTAGTCATGCGATGAATGGGGAGCCCAACATTCGGAGAGCACAGACTATGATGCGGAGGAGGAACGCCTGAGTAGCCAGGGCCACTTTCCATTTTTAAAACTATACTGGAAATACATCGAGGAATTCCCTGCATTAAAATCTCAATGATGAGAGCCGAAGGCCGATGCAATGAAGAGCGTACGGAGGTGCGGATGAGAATTAAGGTCGGATATCGACCAGTGCAAGGAGTAAATGTGAATGATTCGATGGAATTTTGATTTGAGTGCTCCCCTCTAGCAGCGACGTGGGTGGGCAAGTGTCTCCACCCTTTACCGCACCCATGTCCCATCACAATATTAACTCTCGAATACACCCGCATCCGAGAGATCGGCATCCTTTTGGACCAGTGTGTTGCATTCCTATTTTTGATCATGGTTCTATATTATGTCAAGAGATCTTGTGAGAAGAGTGTGCCCACTATCCACTCCTAAATTGGCAAGTAGATCAGCGACCATGTTTCCTTCCCTTTTGACATGCTTGAATAAAAGCGCTCAGTTGGTGTTGAGCCACTATTCAATTAGTTCCAGTCTAGCCTCTAGTCTCCAGCTGTTGGCTATTTTTTTTGCATGGGCCCCATTGAGAAGTTGATTAGCCATATTTATGAGAATTTGGGAGTCCCCTTCAATCTCCAGAGGATGAAATCCATGAAGATGGGATAGGATCAAACCCTGCCAGAGGCCTTCCAACTTAGCAGAGTTGTTCGTGTCCCATCCTATGTTACCTAGAAAGACTAAGAGTGGTTGACCTTCATGATCTCTGAAAATGTCTCCAAATCCTACTTTACTTGGATTACCCTTTGAAGCTCCATCAAAGTTGAGTTTGAATGTATCCTGTGGAGGGGGTATCCATATGTTTTTCCTAGTAGTGTGAATGCCAGAAGATCTGTGATTTTTCTTACCTTGGGGGAGTTGAATGTTCCAGTTTTCCCATATGGCTTTCTCATGAGTAAGAGTTGGAAAATATTCAACATGCCAGTATTGTAGCACCAAGGTTTCCTTAAGATTAAGACAAAAGTTGCTCCAGATGATGTCTAGAGGAGTGCATTGGTCTTTGAAGATGCGCTTCTTTATTTCTTTCCAGATTGTCCAAAGAAGAAGGCCTGGGACTATTTTCCACAATTGGTTAAGTAATTCGCTTTTATACGGATTCTACTGCCAATTGCGTATGGATTTGATTATATCCTCTAAAACTCTGCATCTTTTTTGACATCGAAAACTAGCTTTCTCCCATAATTGGTTGGCAAGCGAACAAGAATCAAGGAGATGTTGTAGAGTTTCCTCTTGTTGATTGCAATTGGGACATTTGGAAGGTTCGTGAAAATTTCTTTTCCTAAGATTGTCCCAAGTGAGGATTCTTCGGTGTCCAAAAATAAAAAGGAACATGGAAACCTTTGGCCATATACCAATTGCCCATATTCTACTCCATAGAAGATCAAGGGGTGCTGGATCTTTGCACATTATTTTATACGCCTCCCTGGTGGTAAAGGAACCTTTTTGGGTGTATCCCCATCTTAGAATATCCCTTCTGTCAGAGAATCTGATTCTCCGATTTAGAAATTCAGAGTTTATGGCATCCTGGGTCTGCTCGTCTGCGTTCTTGATCAGAATTTCATCCTTCTGCCACTGTTTGTAACCCTGTTCTATGATAGGTGTCCATTGTTGCTAGACTGTTTACATTTGTTGCTCATCCCATTCCTTACTAGGAGGAGGTCTGTATATACTGCTAAACTTCGGTAGTTGATGCCAAGAGTCTGTCTAGAACTGAGCAGTATTTCCATTCCTTATTTCCCAAAAGCTGTGTTGTTGGATCAACAGAAAGTGTTGTCTAGCAGCATTCCAAATTAATGAGCCCTTTTCTGTAGGAGTGAATCTGATTATTTCTTCCGGTGGTCTATGGTTTGCATACTTGGCTGTCCATATAACAG
Source organism: Pinus albicaulis (assembly GCA_034641835.2). Lineage (NCBI taxonomy): Eukaryota > Viridiplantae > Streptophyta > Pinopsida > Pinales > Pinaceae > Pinus > Pinus albicaulis. Next base: position 799,153,316 of record CM076584.1, on the reverse strand, counting down.
CCCATGGGTTATTGGGAGCAGAGAGCCATTGCCACCAAATTTTAGCACCCATAATAGCATTGTTGTGATGAGGATCTCTTAATCCTATTCCACCTTTTTCTTTGGGTTTGCATATTGTCGACCATTTTACTAAAGCCCATTTACAATTTTTTCACGTTGAACCCCAGAGAAAGTTTCGTTGCAAAGCTTTGATTTTCTTAAGGACCCATTTTGGCGCTACCAGGATTGAGAAAAGGTAAAGAGACATTTCCTGTAACATAGCTTTTATTAGTACCAGTCTGCTAGCTATATTGAGAGTTTGGTACGTCCATGAAGAAATAAGAGCTTCGAGTTTCTCTAGGAGAAATTTCCAGGAGGCATGTTTGATGGCTGAGTCAATTAAGGGAGCACCCAGATACTTGGAAGGTAGGGAGGCAATGGAGAAGCCAAGAATGCGGGAAATAGCAGATTCAGTCATGGGAGGGGTGTGAAAGAAGAAGATCTGGTACTTAGCCATGTTTATGCTCGCCCCTGAGGCTTCAGAGAAATCATCCAGAAGGGATTTGTATCTAAAGGCTTCTTGCACTGAGGGATGCCCAAATAACATGTTATCATCAACAAATTGTTGGTGGGTAATGGCAGGAGAATTGTGAACGGAGATGCCTCTGAGCTGCTGGGATAGAAGGGCTTGATTGATATGACGACCTAGACCTTCCACCATTAACACAAAGGGGAAGGGTGAAAGGGGATACCCTTGTCTGATACCTCGAGAGGGATTGAAGGGTCGAGAGGGAATACCACTGATAAGGATAGAGAAAAACGTCTAGGAGATCAGAATCATTACCCAACGGAACCACGTTGGGTAAAAGCCAAAGGCTGCTAGCATATTTTGAATATATGTCCAGCTTAACTTATCAAATGCTTTGGAAAGATCAATTTTGAGAATCATCCCTGCCATTTTGGATTGCTTGAGGGAGTGTATGATTTCATGAGTGAGGATGGTGCCATCCAGAATTTTCCTTCCTTCTACATATCCTAATTGTTCTGGCGAGATGAGCAAGGGCAGAAGCGGTTTCAGCCTTGTAGCTATGACTTTGGAGATGACCTTGTAAATGACATTACACAAGGCAATTGGGCGGAATTTGTCCGGCGTGCTAGTGTTCTCTTCCTTTGGAATAAGGGAAATAAAGGTCAATTTTAAAGAGGGTAGAAGCCAGTGAAGAGTTTGTGATTCTTCCACCACCATCCAAACATCCTCTTTGATAAGATCCTAGAATTTGTGGAAGAAGGTGGTAGTGAAACCATTCGGACCAGGAGCTTTGCCTTCCTTGAGCTGTTTCACTACCAAGTCTACCTCCTGAGGTGTGATTGGCCTCAGTAGTAGTTGGTTTTGTTCCTCTATGATGATTTTCAGAATGTTTTGAGTGATTCTTGCTATAGTTGGATGTCTGTTGATTTGGGGCTCTTGATGAACCGTTTGGAAATGATTGATGAAATCCTCCTCGATCTCTGCATGGTTTTCCACTCTTTCCCCCTATTGATTTTGAATGTGAGAAATGGTGTTATGCATCCTCCTCTGTATTGTGGTTTTGTGAAAGAATTTGGTATTTCTTACACCCTCTTTCAGCGACTGATTCTAGATTTTTGCTTCCAGAGAATTTCTTCCTGCTTTCTTCTGTCCTCCAATTGATTTTGAATCTACCTCTATTTCTCCATTGTCTCTTTCGTATGGCCTTCATTGATGATATTTTGCTGGAGAGCCATCATTTCTCTGTTTAGATCTTGCTGAGCCTAATATATATTTCCAAAAGTGAATTGATTCCATCGCTTGATATGGGATTTGAGGAATTTGAGTTTCTGTTGAAACTGAATTTTTTTTTATCCTTTTGGTGGGGAGAAATTCTTCCATATTGTGTAGATGAAGTTGTTGAAAGAGGGGTGGGTGAGCCAAAAAGCTTTGAAACGAAAAGGGCACCGTGTAGAGTTTCCCGGGCTTTGCCATTGAAGAGAGATGGGCCAGTGGTTCGAGCCGGAAAGGGGTAAAATTGAGGCCGAGATATCCCCTCCAAGATATATTACATTATCAGAGATTAGGAATCGGTCTAATTTGGAAGCGATTTGCTGCCGCCCTACTCTGCGGTTGCTCCAAGTGTGAATTTCATTACAGAATTGCAGATCTATTAGCAAATTTTTTTGTATGAAATCTTTGAAGTATCCACTTTCGTAATCCAGTTTGGCTCATCCCCCCTGCTTTTCCTCCAATCTGGTAATCATATTGAAGTCGCCTCCTATGATCCAAAGAGGATGGAGTATGTTGGAGTTGAGCGCTGCTATTGTGTCTAACAGAACAGTCTTACTATCCGCTTCCTGAGGGAAATAGACATTTGTAAGATGCCATGAATATTGGTACCTATTATGTGAAAATTAGCTTGAATAATATGGTGGGAGGCATGGAAGTTTAAGATCATGATGGCCTGCATATTCCATGCAATAGCCAACCCTCCTGAGGCACTAGAAGCGTCCAAAGCTACCGAGTGACATGTGGGCCAGGCTCTAGAGAGAATGTTTCCAAGAGTGGTGCTATTGCATTTTGTTTCCTTCATAAAAAAGATTTGGGGTTGCTCCTGCTTTATCATGTTTTTGATCATTCTGAGTTTTCCGGGGCTGTTGAGCGCTCTTAAGTTCCATGAAGTTAGCTTCATGATTCACTATTTGGGAGAGGCTTGTAGTACTTTGTCAGCTTGGAGTATCTTCCTGACTCGACCAGGATTTTTCCAATAGTGATAGTTCTTTGTAGATCTATCTTTTTCCCTCGTTTCTTGGAGTCTTTAGGAGATTGGGTGCCATCCCATTGACTTCCCGGTTGGATTCCTAGTTGGAACTGCTGAAAGGCCCTGGAGATGATGACTTCCAGACTATATAACTGAGTATCTGGAATTTTTTCAAATTCCTTCTGCCTACAGGCTTTTTCAAGAGTGAAAATGTCAAGTCCTCCCAGTTCAATGCTTTCTGGTTCTTCATCCATATTTTGAACTTGGCTGCTTTCGGCTGAGGTAATGTTAGAGAGCAGGGTGTGGCTACGGATGCAGTCAACGTCCATACCATTTGGTTTCCAATCAGGATATTTTAGAGAGGCATTTAGAGTCCCAAGTTCTTCGCCCAAGGGTGAAGGAGTGGGGGCAGAGCCCAGAGGGGGGGGGAGGGGTCGAATTGATAGAGGAAGGCACTTGCTGGATGGCCTAAGGGGAGCTCTCATTGTCCTTAGCAAGAACCTCAAAGCTATTACTTGTGGAAGGAATGGAGGAGGTATCTTGATGGGGTTTTTTCCCAGAGGCGGGTTTTTTATGAGTCCTTTTTCTATTTGTGACCTTGGTAAAACCTTCTTGATCAGACTTATCAGAGATATCAGTGGGTTGGGGCTTAGCATTCAGAGGTCAGTCCTAGAAAAGATGACCATTAACATGACATTTACGAAAATGGAAGGGTACATGTTCAAAATCTAAAGGCTGGATCCATTCAAAGTCATCATGATATAGACTTGCCGAATCTGGGAGGGCTTTGTTTAGGCGCATGTAGACAAAAATGCGGGCGTAAGAGGTGTATCTGCATAGCTTTGTTTCTTAAACTATTTTTATGAACTCTCCTAGTCCCTTTCCTATGTCTCTCAGCGAGTATTCATTCCAATATTCCAACAGGAGCGAGTACATCCGGATCCACACGGGTTCCCAGCTGAAGTCCTCCTTGTCTGGGTTAAATCTCTCCACCCAGTCCCTTAAGTACATACCCGCTGAGTTGAAGAAATAAGGACCTTCATCCAGAACTTTTCTCCGATCTTCAATGCAGATGAAGACCGCAGTAAAAAAACCTTTTGTTCCTAGCTGCAGGGTTACATGTCCTTTGGGTTTCCATTTGGCTGTAATCCATCCTTGAAGAGATTTTTCAGTGAGCCAGAAACCAATGAAGTTTCTAATGAGGGCATGGTCCTTCATGTACTGGATTTGACCATTTATCCTGTGGCTAGGTAGTTCTATTTTGGGCCTTTCAGCAGTGATGGGTTTGCAGGTGGATGATGTCACTATGGGCGCTTCTTTGTGGCCTACCGCATCTTCTGGTACTTCACTGTGCTTGTATGGCATTTTTGTTGAGACTTTTGGTGGATCTTGCATCGGGGTGTCCCTTGTGTCATTGTTCGTTTGCACAGGGATGGAGTTCTTTGTCGTTTCCTTAGCTGTTCTCTCTCCTGTGCCTCATTGGGAAGGCATTGAAGCCCCCCCCCAAAGGGTTTGCCATTACATAGCTTCCTATGTTAGTGAGCAACGTTCTATTAGGAGAACGCAGATGATCTGCAGATGGTAGGAAGGGTCAGTCTGCGCCATTGCAGGGGCGAGTAGAAACCCTAGGTTTTCAGCTCCATGATGCCTTCAAGATCTGGTAGCTGCTGGATCAATTTACCACCATGCTAAGTATCCATTATTCATGAGTCTTTATCACCTTTTTAGTCATTTCATCATGAATTCCATTTAGTCTATGTGTCCATTAGGTCTTAGGGTTTTCAAGGTACATTAAAACATCATTTCCATCGCATAAAGGGCCAACAAGTAAAAGAGTGACCAATAAATTCACTTTACCATGTAAATATGACTTCAAATATGTAATTTTGATTCCAATATGTAATTTTTATTTCATTATGTAATTTTATGTTCTCTCTATATGTAATAAGTTCATGGTTCCAATAGCTTCTAACTCAGAGTTCCATATTCCAAAAGGCATCAAGTTTCCAAAATCCTAGTGTTCTCAAAGTCCATAAAATGATCAATTTCCAAAGAATAAAGTCAAAGTGAAAGGTATAGTTTCAAAATTTTAAGTTGAAAGCGAGAAGGAAAAGTGGGTCCCTAAGCTCAAAACATCCAATCCATCAAACATAAAGCCCATCCAAAGATCAAAGAGACATTCATTTTATCGCTATGTCGTCGAGCCATCACTCGCATAGCTTGAAAATCAAATTTAAAATGAGAAAATTCGAGTTTATGGGAGGCGTTGTGCACTTGGAACAAGGCAATGCACCTGGGACAAGCATCATGCATAGACCAAAGGTGCTACTCACCTGGTAGATAGGTGTTTCACATGCACCAAAGGCGCTGCACACCTGTCCAATTTCATCTGCAAGTTCCAATACTTTGTGCAAGTGATCCAAACCTTCAACAAAGGATTTTTCCATCTTATAGCAAGTAAGTAAGACATCATAATGCCCTCATTGCATTTGTTAAGTGAAAATTTCATGGTGTCAAAATTTCCATGAGAAATATCCCTTTTTTCAAGATAGAAACCCTAGTTTCACTTCCTAATCCCAAATTTGATCCTTGAAAACCAATTTACCCTTCCCACATCACAGTAAACCCTATCCCTACCCCTATATCACTAAATCCATATTTTAAAGCTCCTTACCTAAGTCCTAGGCATCTCAATTTCCTAGGAAACCCTATCAACCCTATAATAAAATTATAATTCCCAATTCCCATAGTATTTTGATCCCCTATCACCTTCCTAAGTTCCCTAAACCCTTCCCCTACTTCCCCAATTTTTCCTAATCCTTTATCACTCCCCTAAATTATCTCCCACTCCTATTTCCTCATCCCTAGGGTTTTAAACTAAAAACACCATGGAAGAGGAAGATAGAGATTTCATGGAAGAGGAATACAAAAAAGAAAAAAGGCCACACAAGGGAGGTAGAATTCCGAGGTTTGATCCTACCAACACCAGAGAATTAATGGCCTTGCCTATGGCAGTCACTTTTTTCAAGCATGTGGGATGATTTTATTTTTGTGGAACGATAAAAAGAGTTCAAAACCACCCTGTTTTGACTAGATTTTTCATTTCAAACCTTTAGGAAAATCAAGTGACCATTGCTAGTGTAACTTTCACCATATCCTCAGCCATCATTGTTGCTACTACTTGGATACCTAATGCGGGTGAGAAGTGGTTTAAAGCCCAAAACCTAGATGATCAATATTATCAACCATACATCAAGCCTCTAAACATAAATGAGAGAAATAAATTATTCCCTTTTAGTCACCTTCTTGATAGGTATGCTCCCATGATGAAAATCATCATGTAGTACTTCTCTTGTGAAGGCATATTTTCTAGACTTTACACATACCATATCAGATTTCTCATGCACTTCAAAAGAGTCAAAAAGCTCAATATTCCTTATTATTTGTTCAGGAGCATTGAAAAAATGGAATACAAAGTACAAAATAAAGAGTATGATCAGCAAATGAACAACCTCTTCCATCACTCTCCGATCAAAATCCTTGTCCTTCATCACATTAATTAGTTGAACATCTCATGGGACACTTTCATTTCCAATGATATATTCACTACTCTACAAAATCATCATGCTAAATCTATGCCTCCTCCACCTCAGCCCACTGCACCTATTCCTCCATTAGCTCAACCTACTAGACCCATCTCATTACCATCATTAGCATTTAAGAGTCAAATTGAGTTATCTAGCAGAGCTATGGTCAACAAACTTAAAGAGACCAAAGAGGTTGAAAAGGACACATTGGATAAAAAATATCAGAGAGGGCATAGGTAGTTTTTTTCCTCACAAATTGAGTGAGGGACCTTTCCTTCTTCATCAAAAAATCAGGTACAAAAGGTAAATAAAAATTAAAAAGAGGCAATTGTGCATGAGGAAGTCATGCAAGAGGATGAGGATCCTCATGATGAGGAGACCGATTTTGACTTAGTTGACTTGGATCAGTAGGATAATCAGGAGGCCTCAAGCTTAATTGTCAAAGAAAAGGATGCCCAAATTAGAGAGATGAAAACTAATTTGGGTAGAGCTCAGTTTTTCATTTCATTTCTTGTGAAGGAGAATAATTAGTTGAAAGATCAACAAGTTCTTATTGAGCTAGAGCTGCTCAAAGAAAAATTAGGTAAGGCCATGATGTCACTTGATGATCCTTATCAAGATGGCATTCAAAGCAGTAGAAAAATACCTCAAACAAGAGGTCTTAAGAGGGATCTACAACAATAAAATTTTGAGGATGAAAAACTCAATTTTGAAGAGAGGATTGCCAAGGAGGTTGACGATGACGAAGAGATAGAATTTGATAGGGTCAAAATCCACCTTGTGAAACTCCAAAAGGCAAAAAAATACAAAAAAAATCTTAGAAACATGTATAATAGGTATATCAGAAGAAAAAAGGTCTGTAGCATTAAACTCAAGCAATTGCAGGAAAAACATAAGCAAAACCTAGCCAAGAAAAAGGAGGGAGGAAAGCTTAAAATACTTGATGAGGCATATCTCATTGCCTAACATACTTCATCAGGCTTTCATAGAACAATTTTAAAGAATTTTTTAGAAAGTTTTGTTTTTTTTTGTTTTTTGTGCAAACTTTGGCAGTATTTACACAACTTGACTGTCATGTGCGCAAAGATCTAGGCGTTTCACACCTTATATATGCCTCAAAATAAAAAACCAAGACTTCCATTGGATTCAAAAGGCAGAAAACATGCAATTTTGACTATTGGCACATCAAAATTGGGAAATATGGCATGGAGAAATGGCCAAAAACACCTCAAAAATCAAATTCCTACTCTCATTTTCAAGCAGGCACTGTGCACCTGATCAGCTTGGGAGATTTACTTTTTAGAGTACCACAACTTGTGATTCTTTGGAACCAAGAATTTTTTTGGAAACTAGATAGTATATTCTTTCCAATGAGCTATCCTGATATCAATTTGGACATCGAGAACACCCTAAAGACTTGGATTGAAGATGGAGTTGTGCACACACCAAAGGTGTTGCACACAGACCAAAGGCGTTGCGCACCTGAACATGACTGATATTTTTGAATTTTGTCAGCTTTATGAGTTTGACCATGGAAAATCATGATTTTTACTAATGTAAATGATGGATGTAAATGTAATTATGATACTTTTGAGTTACCTATGGGTAAATACATTAGGTAAAAGTTTTTTTTGAGGATGAATGAATCAGTTTCACTAAAGTTAGGGATAAGTCAGTTTGACCTCCCTACACTCTAGGTTTTCAGTTCAGTCTTTTGTGGAACGATTCCTCAACTCAAGGATTCAACTTGTGAGGTTGGTAAAAGTTGTTTGATGTCTATATCTTTTGCCTCTTCACTCATTTTAGAGGTTGGAAGTTGTTGTATTGATCATAGACACTAGATCAGATTTTGGTAGGACTATATTGAATGAGTTGTAGCTATTCTTTTGGGATTCATGTGGTATTGTAATTTGGCATAGTTTCTTCTTCTGTTTCATATGCATGATTTTTTTTTACATTCCATGTTCATTCCAATTCTATGGTATGTTTGATTCTCAAGTATGATAAGCAGAATACATCTTTCATGCTCTGTTTTGGGAGAATCATCATAATTTGTTTCAGTTCCTTCAGTTTAAAAATAATTCATGTATTGTCATGATATTTTTAGCACCTCACCAGTCTAATACATATCACACTAAAAACCTAAAGTTTTAAAGTAGCCACCTACCTTTCCCCATCATATGTTTGCAATTTTGATCTTATTTTCCTTGACCTGGTTACCAATTTGAGATAATTCACTCATCCAACACCCAAATCAACCAATCAAAAACCTTGTGCTACTATACCTAGCCTAAAACCTAGTTGATCCAGCCATTTTGGCTATGATCCCTTGGAGATATCCCTCTCCTGCCTAGAAGATCTAGCTACTTGGCTAGAGCTTCGTCTGTAGTTACCTTTGATAGTCTCTTCTCAGCCTCAGAGATCCAGTGGATGCTGATGACCTTCAAGGCTCCGTGGTGTAGATGGCCCAATATCATCTTCCATAACTCACCCTCATCCCGGCTCACCAATTATTCTGCCTTACCCATAAATGTTGCACAGCCATCTGCATCAATTTTGCAGAGATTCTTCACATGAATCCCAATATTCTTGGATTTTCCTATGGCTTTGTGTCGAATGAAAGCTTTCCCTTCATTGAAAACCACATCATAACCTATATCCTCCAACATTGCAACTGAAACTAAATTCTTTTTCAAGCCTGGTACATGCATTACATATTTTAATAAGAAGAGTTTACTTGACTGTCTCTGGAAGGTAACTGTACCAATCCTGGTAGCATTGTACCTCTAGCCATCAGCCATTTTGATATGCATATATAGGTCCTTCTCCTCCAAGCTACTGAAAATTTCTTTGTCCCCCATCATGTGGAAATATGCACAAATATCCAAGTACTACACTGATCCCATTGCACTTGACACCATGCATGCGATGAGCGAGAAGTCCAACTCAAATTGTGAGGCCAAAGCCTCACCAGCTGCAAATCCTGTAGCCTTCTTGTTCTTCTTCTTTTGTGGAAAATTAGTGGCATAATTTCCATGCTCGTGATAGTGAAAACACTTCACTCTAGACATGTCGTGCTTGTTGCCTTCTTTTCTGGTCTTATATTTGGAATAGGATTTCTTTACCTTCCCCTTCTTTGCCTTACCATCCAAGGCACAATTTTCTTCATCATCTGTCTTAGATGAAGATCCATCCTTGGTATTCCGCCTGAATTCTTCTTACACCAAATCTGACCAAATTCGTTCCCAATCTTGCAACTTCTCCCTTACATTGACAGAGTCATGATAACTATGCTAACACTTGGGAAGGCCTAGAAGAGCTAGGCTGAACAAGTCATTATCCATGAAATTAATTCCGATGCTCCCAAGCTCATCTTGACATTGGACAAACTTGGTTAAATATTTTGGAATAGTGTCCCCTTTCTCCATTTTGATTTTCTTGAGCTTGTCCTTCGGTGCTAATTTTCTGTGGTCACTACTACTCTGAAATAGATTTGTCAAATCCTTCCACACTGCATATGGAGTCGCTCTTCCATGGAGACTTGAGACAATGTGGTCTAGCACTCCCTCCAATAAGATCCTCATCACCTTTGCAACCTTATTTTTCCAAGCATCAAGAAGAGTGGCATCTGTTGCTGCGGGTTTTGGAATGTCATTATCAATGAATTCTTTCAACCTATTTTCCTCCAAAACTGCCTCCATTCTATCTTTCCACGCAATAAAATTAAAGCTTCCCTTGAGTGCCTACTCCAATCTCAAGCCATTGAAATCCATCTTGATCTGTTGTCGCACCAAAGAATACTTTTGCAAATTCGAATGCTATTTAGTCACAAGATCAATTTCTTCTCCACTATAGTGATTTCTTGAGCTATGATACCATGTAGAAATTATACAAACAATATATATTCCAATGGATTCAATATGATTAAGCAATGTACTAAATCAAGATACTAAATCCTTCAATAATAAATTGCGGAAAGAAAACATGAGCGCCAATCACAATAAGTAAAGAAAGAAGAAAATTAAACCACAACATAGATATTTTCCCGGGGAAAGCTTACTGCTAAAAACCCCTCTATATTATATTTTATAAATGCCAAGGAATCATGAAACAATTACAATGCACTCTTCTCACAAGAGTGTCCTACACTCTAACAACTGTCTCACATTGATCCAGACAAAATCAACCAACACTTAGCCAATTTTCAGCCTCTACTCAGCCTGACTTTCTTGTGTAATTCATGTGAAATGCAATCCCTATTCTTTAGGAATTTCAACCTTCCAAAACTGTGCAATGCTCATGGGAAATCTTATGGTTGTCTTACTACACGCAACAACCTACTAATGATACAACTGATAGTTAACATCCCTTTAACCTTTGTCTCAACTGGGTCTCCACTGGAATTGACATGCATGAAACTATTAATAGTAAATCATTAGTTGCATGGAAGATCATTGCATGTGAATTAAATTTGATTTAATTCACTTGACCTCTCACTAGTGAAAAAAACAGTTACAAATAGTTCAGTTGATTTTAACTCAGAAATTGAGTTAACTAATTTCTCATGCATTAAAATAATGCACTAACTGAAAATTGAACTCCATAACTAATATAATCACTCTACATGCCTCACCAACCACAAGCAAGAAATTCTAACTTCAGAGGACAACAGCAGCAACCTCAATTCAAAATCAAGAAAAGGGAACATAAGGAACCTGCGCAACCAACACAGCCACAAAAAATTTGAACACCCTTGCAACATAATTATTCTCAAGGAGTTGAAGAAGTAGAAGAATATCATATTGTTGCAGAAAACCACTTTTTTACAAGTGATGGCCAACCCATATTTTTGACTGAAGATGAAGAGTATTTCGAGAAGACAAATGTACCAAAGGATGAAGACTACATTTTAGCCCAAGATCATCAGTTGGAGGTTGAATTTGTTGATTAACAACAAGGATACTTGAATGCCCTCAGCTCACAGCAGACACAATATACATTGAGAGGAAGAGATGTCCCAATAACTCCTATTTAGAAGCGGGCATCACAAAAAAAATATACTCAACCAAAACAGGATTCTCAAGGTAATCAGAGTAAAGGAAAAGAACCTATAGCTGAAAATTAGAACAAAGTCAACCAACCATCTATAAGCTCATTGGGAAAATAAAAGGATAGCCAAAGGAAAGAAGTTGCATGAAAAGATCATGCTGACAAAAGAGACATCATTAAAGAGGTAGATAAATCCACTCCTTTCAGCTTAGAAACTAAAATTTCCAAATTGAAAGTGTCAATACCTGTAACTGAACTTGTCAAGAATAATTAGTATAAGTCTCATGTAGCCAAAATGTTAAAATTTGATCCTTTGTCTAATATAATTAATGTTGATGATGAATAAGCTGAGCTTATATTTGGTCCAACAATAGAAGGTCAGTTAGAGGATAGTGAAGTTCCCCCATTCTATTTTAGTCCGAGAATCCACCAGAATATCCTTCAAAATACCATGCTCGACTCTGGAGCTTCCCACAATTTGATGCCAAAAGCCATTATGGAGAAATTGGGCCTAGCTAACACTTTTGCTTACCATGACTTGTATTCCTTCGATTCAGGAAGAGTACGTTTTTTGGGTCTTATTAAGAATTTAGAAGTTTCTCTTGAGAAAATTCCAGCAAAGAATGTCTTGATGGATGTGGTGGTGGCTGATATACCACTACGGTTTGGTATGTTGTTGTCTAGATATTGGGGAGAAACGTTGAGAGGCACTCTGAAAATAGACTTGTCTTATGCCACCATCCTAGTTTTCAAAAAATTGAGAAATTTGTATCGGGAAACGAAGATGAAATACAAGATAACCAATAAAGAGAGGCCTAAAAATCATCCAATAAATGTTGTACATATAGGTTTAGAATATTTCATTTTGTTCAATGATAGTTGTTTGAATGATGTCGATAGGTAGCTTGTAGAAGTAGAATATTTACCAGAGATTTCTAATTGCATCATAATAGTTTTAGAGAAGGGAAAATATAATCTTCATATTGTTTCAAATTAGCCATCTGATAAGGCAGAGGAAAGTTCAAATCAAAATCAAGAATTAGCCCAGACAGTTGAGACAAAACAAAAATCAGAATTCCAACACTTGGAGGATGAAAATGGTCTATGGACCATGGATTTTGATGGTGCCTTGGGGAAAGATGGGGCATGCATTAGAATTTGGATCTGCAACCCTCTTCATCATCTTGGTAAGATTCCTAAGAATGTTAGATTGCTTTCATAAAAACTGGATTTTGATTATTCTAACAATGAAGCAGAATATGAAGCATTGATCACTGGTCTCAAGATCTTGAAAAAGATGGGTGCAAGAAGAATTTCAGTATATGGCAACTCTGAAATTGTGATAAAATAGGTGAAAGGGGAATACCAGGCCAAGCATCCATGAATGAGATCATATAGGAATGATGTACTGGATATCTTGAAGATGTTTCCTGAATACAATTTGTTAGTAGTACCAAGAAGTCAGAATCTCATGGAAGATTCACTTTCTACAACAACAAGAAATTTCAAAATCCCAATATTTTCTAAGAGAAAATTTGAAATTCATGTGAAGCATCAGCCTACAATTCCTGATAACTTGCAATATTGGAAAGTGTTTTGGGATGATCAGCAAGTTAATAATTTTCTACAAAGTGAAGGTGAGTTCGAGAATTTTGCAATTGACAAAGTTTATGACAAGGATGATAAATTCATCGAAGAAACTTAGGTTGATATACTAGAGATGAAGGATAAAAATATTCCAAAAGGTCTCATACCTTTGGAAGAATTGTTTGATCAGGATGATGTAGCAAGGAACCCAACATTGATTCCTATAGAAAAAGGTGTGGAGGACGTAAACATCGAGACAATAGAGAAGCCTAAGTTGGTGAAATTGTCCAGGTATTTGTCTCTTGAGGTAAAGGAAAAGTACATTGATTTACTTTAGGATTTTTCTGATGTTTTCATGTGGGATTATGAAGAATTGAAGTTCTATAATAAAGACATCATACAACACACCATTCCAATTAAGCCCGATCAAAATCCCTTTTGGAAAAAAGTTGAGAAGGATCAACCCAAGGTTGCTTCCATCCATTGAAAAAGAAGTGAACATGCTCTACAAGTAAGGTATCATTTTTCCTATAAGGTTTTCTGAGTGGATATCTAATTTAGAACATGTAAGAAAGAATTCTGGTGAAATAAGGCTTTGCATAGACTTTAGAAATTTAAACGAGGTGTCACTAAAATATAATTACCCCCTTCCAAAAATGGATCACTTCTTACAAAGAGTGGTTGGGGCTTCTCGAATGTCTTTGCTTCATGAATGTTCGGGATATAATAAGATTTTAGTACATGAGAAAGATCAAGACAAAAATGCCTTCACTACACCTTGGGGTACGTTCAAATATGAAAAGATTCCATTTGGACTAAAGAATGTAGGGGCTACCTTTCAACATGCAATGGATATAGCATTTGAAGATGAGAAAAATGTTTTCCCAGTGGTATATGTAGATGATTTGACAGTTTTTTCCCATTAAGATGATGAACGCTAGTATCACGTAAGGATTGTTTTTCAAAAATGTAGGAAATTCAGAATTTTTCTTAATCCAAAAAATAACCTTTTTTCCATGGAGGAGGGAAAACTTCTCGGCCACATCATCTCTAAGGATGGAATCCGGATTGACCCTTCTTGGGTTGAGGCAATTCAACAAATTGAATTTCCACAGAGCAAGAAAGAAATTCAGGCTTTCAATGGTAAGATGAATTTCTTACGCAGATGTATTCCATATTTCACTGAGCACCTTCAGGAAATGACCAACATGTTGAAAAAGGATAATGAGGTAAAGTGGTCCGAGGATGCTAAGAAGTCCTTTAACACAATGAATTTTCCTTTGACTACTGCCCCTGTTTTAATAAATCAAATTACACTATTGATTTTATTATATTTTCATTCGCCTCCGAGCACACCATAGTTACAGTATTAATGAAAAATAAGGACAACACTGAACAAGCCATTGCATTTTTTAGTCGAACCATCAGGATGAAACTCTTCGGTATAATATCATAGAGAAACATGCTTTGGCTTTGATAAAAGTGTTGAAGTATTTCTGTGTCTATATTTTACATTCTCATACTTTGGCTTATGTCCTTGATGGAATAGAAAAATATGTTCTTATGCACACAGATCTAGGAGGAAGAAGAGGGAAATGGATAGCAGGGATGTTGGAATATTACCTCAAGATCATCCTCACAATGATGATCAAAGGTCAAGGTTTAGCTAAGCTTATGGTTGAGTCAAATCTGCATATTTTAGATATCAATATTATTGCAACATTGTCCAATGAAGAACATGATGTCACTATGATACATGTATCTGGTATGTTTATTTCGTCACCTTGGTATTCTGATATAATATATGTTCTTCAGCATTTGAATCCTTCTCCAGGAATGAATAAGAGTAAGGGTAGGTCTTTAAAGTTGAAAGCTTCCAAATATTTCATTTTGGACAACGCCCTTTATTGGAAATATGCAGGAGGTATATTTCCGAATTGTTTAGTTGAGAGTGAAGACCAAGAAGTTATGAATGATTTTTATAAAGAAGATTGTGGGGGCCACCTTTTCTAGAAGACCATAGCTAATAAAGTACTGAGAGAAGGATACTATTGGCCAAATTTGTTTGCAGATTTGTACAAAACAGTGATGAGTTTCCATGAGTGTCAATTTTTCAAGGTAAAAGAAAAATTCTTCCATTACCTCTGTAGCCTATTTAAATTCATGCACCATTTTAGTAGTGGGGACTTGACTTCATTAGAGAGACTCACGCTACATCATCTGCACAAAATAAATGGATATTTACAACCACTGACTACATCACCAAATGGATCGTAGTGATCCCAAAAAGGCAAGCAACAAACCTAGTAATTATTCATTTTTTGGAGATTAACATATTGTCTCTTTTTGGTTGTCTTCATAAAGTTATTATTGGCAATGCAGCATCATTCAAATAAAAAATGATTGTTGAGTTTTGTGAAAAATATAGCATCCAGTTGGGGCACTCAACCTCCTACTATCTACAAGGTAATGGTTTAGCAGAGTCCTCTAATAAATCTCTGACTAATATCATAAAGAAGATGCTGGAGGTCAACAAGAAGATTTGGAATGAAAAGCTTGTGAATGCATTGTGGGCAGACATGGTGAGTAGTAATAAATCTATCAAAATGTCCCCTTTTTGGTTAGTTTATGGAATAGACACCATTTCCTACATCAATCGCAGTCTCGATTATGAAATTTTTGCAAGAAGCACGAAGTGAGGAGAATGATGTAGAACACTGAATCAATCAGATGATCCATCTTCAACAGACGAGGGATGAGGTATTTCAGAACACCTCAAAGATTCATGAGAAGATAAAGAAGGTGTATGAACGTAAGACCAAGGAATATAACTTTAATCTTGAAGATGTAGTCCTCTGGTGGGATGCAAGGAATGAGGAAAAAGGGAAGCACGTAAAGTTTGAGAACTTATGGAAAGGGACATACAAGATCTCAGCTATTCGAGGGAAAATTTCTTTTCTACTATAGGAGATGAATGGAGAATAATGTTTAGGAGGACTAGTCAACGGTATGCTCCTTAAGAATTATTATTCCTGATGCAATTTTCATATTTCTCACTATCATTGTAAAATTTTCATACAAAATGTGAAGCGGAGAATAACTGAAGCTTGGGGCCCGAAGTGAAACTTATAAATTTTCATTGGTTTTATTTTATTATTAGAATAAAGTAAGTTTTGAGTCAATTTTAAAGTCAGTTTTTAGTTAGTTTGACTTTATCACAAATAATTTTAAATTCTCAGTTTTCAATTAGTTTTTAGCATTTTACTCCATGCCCAACAGATAAGCACTTGGTCTACAGTGTGCTTGGCACCTCCAAGGAGCTACCATCCCCAGGTGGAGCCAATGTTAGTGTCAGTATTTTCATCCTTCCACTAGTGATCAAAATTAACTCTTTCATGTCATTTTAGGGGTGCCATTCAATTTTTTTTTGTCATTCCACTAGGTGATGCAAAAATTTGGTCACTTGGTGCAGATTTTAATCAAGGTTCACTCTTTTAAAAAATTTCATATCGTCACTTGCGGGCTCACTTTATCACTATTATGAGTGTCCATTATTCATGAGTCTTTATCACCTTTTTAGTCATGTCATCATGAAGTCCATTCAGTCAATGTGTCCATTAGGTCTTAGGGTTTTCAAGGTACATTAAAACATCATTTCCATTACATAAAGGGCCAACAAGTAAAACAATGACCAAAAAATTCACTTTACCATGTAAAGATGACTTCAAATATGTAATTTTGGTTCCAATATGAATTTTTTATTTAATTATGTAATTTTATGTTCTCTATATATGTAATAAGTTCATGGTTCCAATAGCTGCTAACTCATAGTTCCATATGCCAAAAAACATCAAGTTTCCAAAATCCTTCTCAAAGTCCATCAAATGATCAATTTCCAAAGAATAAAGTCAAAGTGAAAGGTATAGTTTCAAGAGTTTAAGGTGAAACTGAGAAGAAAAAGTGGGTCCAAAAGCTCAAAACATAAAATACATCAAGCGTAAAGCCCATCCAAGGATCAAAGAGACATTCTTTTTCTCTCTATGCCATCGAGCCATCACTCACACAGATCGAAAACACAATTTGAAAGGATAAAAGTCAAGTTTCTGGGAGGCACTGTGCACTTGGAACAAGGCATTGCACCTAGGAGGAGCGTTGTGCATAGACCAAAGGCGCTATGCACCTTGAAGATAGGTGTTGTGCATGCACCAAAGGCGATGTGCATCTGTCCAATTTTATCTGCAAGCTCCAAAACTTTGTGCAAGTGGTCCAAACCTTGAAAAAAGGAATTCTCCATCTTCTAGCAAGTAAGTAAGACATCATCACGCCCTCGTTGCATTTCTTAAGTGAAAATTTCATGGTTTCAATATTTCCATGAGAAATCTCCATTTTTTTAAGATAGAAACCCTAGTTTCACTTCCTAATCCCAAATTTGATCCTTGAAAACCAATTTACCCTTCCCACATCACAGTAAACCCTATCCCTACCCCTATATCACTAAATCCCTATTCAAAAGCTCCTTTTTCCTAAAACCTAAGTCCTAGGCATCTTAATTTCCTAGCCAGCCCTATCAACCCTATAATAAAATTATAATTCCCAATTCCGAGAGTATTTTGATCCCCTATCACCTTCCTCAGTTCCCTAAACCCTTCCCCTACTTCCCCAATTTTTCATACTCCTTTCCCACTCCCCTAACTTATATCCCACTCCTATTTCCTCATCCCTAGGGCTTCTAAACTAAAAACACCATGGAAGAGGAAGATAGATATTTCATGGAAGAGGAAGACAGAGAAGAAAAAAGGCCACACAAGGGAGGTAGAATTCTGAGGTTTGAGCCTACCACCACAAGAGAATTAATGGCCTTGCCTATGGTAGTCACTTGTTTCAAGCATGTGGGATGCTTTGATTTTTGTGAAATGATACAAAGAATTAAAACCAACCCTATTTTGACTAGAGTTTTCATTTCAAACCTTTAGGACAATCAAGTGACCCTTGCTGGTGTAACTTTCACCATATCCTCAGCCATCATTGTTGCTGGTACTGGGATACCTAATGTGGGTGAGAAGTGGTTTAAAGCCAAAAACCTAGATGATTAGTATTATCAACCATACATCAAGCCTCAGTACATAAATGAGAGAAATAAATTATTCCCTTTCAGTCACCTTCTAGATAGGTATGCTCCCATGATGAAAATCATCATGAAGTACTTCTCTTGTGAAGGAATATTTTCTAGACTCTACACATACCATATCAGATTTATTATGCACTTCACAAGAGTTAGAATGCTCAATATTCCTTATTATTTTTTCAGAAGCATTGAAATAATGGCATACATAGTACAAAATAAATAGTATGATCAGCGAATGAACAACCTCTTCCATCACTCTCTAATCAAAATCATTGTCCTTCATCACCTTAATCGGCTGACCATCTCATGGGACACTTTCATTTCCAATGATATATTCACTACTCTACAAGATCAACATGCTGAAGCTATGCCTCCTCCACCTCAACCCAATGCACCTATTCCTCCATCAGCTCAACCTACTAGACCCATCTCATTACCTTCATCAACATTTCAGAGTCAAATTGAGTCATCTAGAAAATCTATGGTCAACAAGCTTAAAGAGACCAAAGAGGCTGAAATGGATACATTGGCTAAAACATATCAGAGAGGGCATAGGCAGGTGTTTTCCCCATAGATTGTGGGAGGGACCTTGCCTTCTTCATGAGAAAATTAGGTACAAAAGGTAAAGAAAAAGAAGAAAGAGGTAGTTGTGCATGATGAAGTCATGCAAGAGGATGAGGATCCACATGATGAGGAGACAAATTTTGACTTAGTTGACCTGGATCAGCAGGATGATCATGAGGCCTCAAGCTTAAATTTCAAAGAAAAGGATGCCCACATTATAGAGATGCAAAATAATTTGGATAGAGCTCAGTTTGTCATTTCATTTCTTGTGAAGGAGAATAAGTAGTTGAAATATCAACAAGTTCTTATTGAGCTAGAGTTGCTCAAAGCAAAAAGAGGTAAGGACATGATGTCACTTGATGATCCTGATCAAGATGGAATTCAAAGCATTAGAAAAAGACATTAGACAAGAGGTCTTAAGAGGGATCTACCACAATAAAAGTTTGAGGATGAAAAACTCACTTCTAAGGAGAGGATTGCCAAGGAGATTGATGATGACAAAGAGATAGGGCTTGATAGGGTCAAAATCTACTTTGAGAAACTCCTTCACAAGGCAAAAAAAGACAACAAAATGCTCAGAAACATGTCTAACATGTGCATCACAAGAAACAAGGTCTGTAGCATTAAACTCAAGCAATTGCAGGAAAAACATAAGAAAAACCTAGCCAAGAAAAAGGAGGGAGGAAAGCTTGAAAAACTTGCTGATGCATATCTCATTGCCTAACATACTTTATCAAGCTTTCAAAGAACAATTTTGAAGAATTTTTTAGAAATTTTTTGAATTTTTTGGTTTTTCGTGCAAACTTTGACAGTCTTTACACAATTTGACTGTCATGTGTGGAACACCATAGGTGTTGCACACCTTCTAGATGCCTCCAAATGAAAAAAAAAATACTTCCATTGGATTGATAAGGTAGCAAACATGCAATTTTGACTATTGGCACACCAAAATTGGGAAATATGGCAGGGAGAAATGGCCAAAAACATCTCAAAAATCACATTTTCCCCTCATTTTCAGGCAGGGGTTGCACACCTGATCAGTCTTGGGAGATTTACTTTTTATAGGGAAAAAAATTATCATTTTTTGGAACCAAGAACATTTCTAGAAAATAGACAAGATATGCTTTCCAATGAGCTATCATGCGCTCAATTTTGACATCGGGAACCCCCTCAAAACATGGATTGAAGATGGAGTTGTCCACACACCAAAGGCACTACGCATAGACCAAAGGCGCTGCACATAGACCAAAGGCACTGCGCACCTGAACATGACTGCTATTTTTGAATTTTCTCACTTTTGTGAGTTTCACCATGGCAAATCATGATTTTTACTGATGTAAATGGTGGATGTAAATGTAATTATGATACTTTTGAGTTATCTAGGGGTAAATACATTAGGTAAAAGTTTTTTTTGAGGATGAATGAATTAGTTTCACTAAAGTTAGGAATAATTCAATTTGACCTCCCTACACTATAGGTTTTTAGTTCTGTATTTTGTGGAACAGTTCCTCAACTCAAGGATTCGACCCCTGAGGTTGGGAAAAGTTTTTTGATGTCTATATATTTTTCCTATTCACTCATTTTAGAGGTTGGATGTTGTTGTATTGATCATAGACACTAGCGTATTCAGATTTTGGCATGAATATATTGAATCAGTTGCAGCTATTATTTTTGGATTCATGTGGTACTGTACTTTGGCATATTTTCTTCTTCTGTTTCATATGCATGAGTTTTTTGTACTTTCCATGTTCATTCCAATTCTATGATATGTTTGATTCTCAAGTTTGATAAGTAGAATACATCTTTCATGCTCTGTTTTGGGAGAATCATCATAATTTGTTTCACTTCCTTCAGTTTAGAAAGAATTCATGTACTGTCATGATATTTTTAGCACCTCATCAGTCTGATCCATCTCACCCAAAACCCTAAAGTGTTAAAGTACCTACCTACCTTGCCCCATCATATGTCTGCAATTTTGATCTTATTTTCCTTGAACTAGTTACCAATTTTAGCTAATTCACTCATCCAACACCCAAATCAACCAATCAAAACCCTTGTGCTACTATACCTAGCTTAAAACCTAATTGATCCAACCCTTATGGCTATGATCCCTTGGAGATATCCCTCTCCTTCCTAGTAGGGATACCTACTTGGCGAGAGCTTGGTGTGTAGTTACCTTTGCTGGTCTCTTCTTAGCCTCGGAGATCTAGTGGATGCTGCATGACCTTCAAGTCTCCGCGGTGTAGATGGCACAATATCCTATGCCATAACTCACCCTCATCCCGACTCACCAATTTTTTTTCCTTACCCATAAATTTTGTGCAGCCATCTACACAAATTTTGTAGAGATTCTTCACACGAATCCCAATCTTCTTGGCTTTTCCTGTGTCTTTGTGTCGAAGGAAAGATTTCCCTTCATTGAAAACCACATCATAACCTCTATCCTCCAAAATTGCGAATGAAACTAAATTATGTTTCAAGCCTGGTACATGAATTACATATTTTAATAAGAAGAGCTTACCTGAATATCTCTGGAAGGTAACTATACCAATCCTGGTATCGTTGTACCTCTCGTCATCAACCATTTTGATATGCATCTAGAGGTCCTTCTAATCCAAGCTACTGAAAATATCTTTGTCTCCCGTCATGTGGAAAGATGCACAAATATCCAAGTACCACACTGATCCCATCGCACTTGACACCATGCATGCGATGAGTGAGAACTCCAACTCAAATTGTGAGGCTGAAGCCTCACCAGCTCCAGATCCTGAAGCCTTCTTGTTCTTATTATTTTGTGGACAATTAGTGTCATAATGTCCATGCTTGTGATAGTGAAAACACTTCACTCTAGACATGTCACACTTCTTGCCTTCTTTGTCGGTCTCAGATTTGGAATAGGATTTATTTACCTCCCCCTTCTTTGCCTTACCATCCAAGGCATAATTTTCTTCATCATCTGTCGTAGATGAAGATCCATCCTTGGTATTCCGCCTGAATTCTTCTTGCACCAAATCTGACCAAAGTCATTCTTAATCTGGTAGCTTCTCCCTCCCATTGACAGAGTCATGATAAATATGCTAACTCTTGGGAAGGCCTAGAAGATATAGACTCACCAAGTCATCATCCATGACAGTAATTTCGATGCTCCCAAGCTCATCTTGACATTGGAAAAACTTGGTTAAATTTTTTGGAATAATGTTCCCTTTCTCCATTTTGATTTTCTTGAGCTTGTCCTTCAGTGCCAATTTTCTATGGTCACTGCTACTCTGAAAAAAATCTTTCAAAGCCTTCCACATTGCATATGGAGTCATTTTTCCATGTAGACTTGAGACAATGTGGTCTAGTACTCCCTCTAATAAGATCCTCATCACCTTTGCAACCTTCTTTTTCTAAGCATCAAGAAGAGTGGCATCTGCTACTGTGGGTTTTGGAATATCATTATCAATGAAATATTTCAATCCATTGTCCTCCATAAATTTCTCCATCCTATATTTCCACACAATATAATTAGATTGGTCCTCGAGTGCCTGCTCCAATCTCAAGCCATTGAAATCCATCTTGATTCGTTGTCACACCAAATAATGCTTTTGAAAATTATAATGCTATTCAGTCACAAAATCAATTTCTTCTCCACTATAGTGATTTCCTGCGATCTTATACCATGTAGAAATTATACAAACAATAGTATTCCAATGGATTCAATCTGGTCAAACAATGTACTAAATCAAGTTACTGAATCCTTCTACAAATCAATTGTAGAAAACAAACACAATTGCCAATCACAACAAGCAAAGAAAGAAGAAAATCAAACCATAACACAGATATTTTCCTAGGGAAAGCTTGCTGCTCAAAAACCATCCATATTCTATTGTATATTCACCAAGGAATCATGAAACAATTACAATTCACTCTTCTCACAAGAGTCTCCTGCACTCTAATAACTGTCTCACACTGATCCAGACAAGATCGACCAAAACTTAGCCAATTTTCAGCCTCTTCTTAGCATGCCTTGCTTGCAAAATTCATGTGGAATGAGATCCATATTCTTTAGGAATTTCAACCTTCCAAAACTGTGCAATTCTCATGGGAAATCCTATGGTTGTCTTACTGCATGTAGGAAACCTACTAATGATACAACTGATAGTTAACATCCCTTTAACCTTTGTCTCAACTGGGTCTCCATTGGAACTGACATGCATGCAACTATTAATAGTAAATCATTAGTTGCATGGCAAATCACTACATGGGAATTAAATATGATTTAATTTACTTGACCTCTCACTAGTGCAAACAATAGTTAAAACTAGTTTAGCTGATTTTAACTCAATAAATTGAGTTAACTGATTTCTCATGCATTAAATAATGCACTAATTGTAACTCGAATTTCATAACTAATATAATCACTCTACATGCCTCACCAACCACAAGCTATAAATCCTAACTTCAGAGGACAGTAGCAGCAGCCTCAATTCAGAATCAAGAAAAGGGAACATAGGGCACCTGAGCAACCAACACAACCACAAAAAATTCAGACACCCTTGCTGCATAATTATGCTCAAGGAGTTGAAGAAGAAGAAGAAGAAGATCATATTGTTTCAGAAAACCACTTTTTTACAGCTGATGGCTAACCCATATTTTTGACTGAAGATGAAGAGTATGTCAAGAATACCAATGTACCAAAGGATGAAGACTACATTTTAGCCCAGGATCATCAGTTGGAGGTTGAATTTGATGATTAACAACTAAGATACTTGAATGCCCTCATCTCACAGCAGAGGAAATATAAATTGAGAGATAGAGATGTCCCAATAACTCCTTTTTAGAAGCGGGCATCTCAACAAAAAGATACTCAACCAAAACATAATTGTCAAGGTAATCAGAGTAAAGGAAAAAAACCTACAACTGCAAATTGAAACAAAGTCAACTAGCCATATACAAGCTCACCGGGAAAAGAAAAGGACAACCAAAAGAAAGAAGTTGCATGAAAAGATCATGCCGACAAAAGAGACATCATTAAAGAGGTAGATAAATCCACTCCTTTCAGCTTAGAAAATGAAATTTTCAAATTGAAAGCGTCGATACCTTTAACTGAACTTGTCAAGAATAATCGGCATAAGTCTCTTGTAGCCAAAATGTTAAAAGTTGATCCTTCATCTGATATACTTAATGTCGATGATGACCAACTTGAGCTTATATTTGGTCCAACAATAGATAGTCAATTAGAGGATAGTGAAGTTCCCCCATTCTATTTGAGTCATAGAATCCACTAGAATATCCTTCACAATACTATTCTTGACTTTGGAACTTCCAGCAATTTGATGCCAAAAGCCATTATGGAGAAATTGGGCCTAGATATCACTCTTCCTTACCATGACTTGTATTCCTTCAATTCAGGAAGAGTACATTGTTTGGGTTTTATTAAAAATTTACTTGAGAAAATTCCAGCAAATAATGTGTATATGGATGTGGTGGCAGATGATATACCACCACGGTTTGGTATGTTTCTCTCTAGATCTTGGGGAAAAAATTTGAGAGGCACTCTACAACTAGACTTCTCTTATGCCACCATCCTAGTTTTTCTGATAATTGAGAAATTTATACCTAGAAACAAAGATGAAATACATGATAACCAAAAAAGGGAGGCCTAATAATCATCCAATAAATGTTGTACATATAGGTTTAGAATATTTCATTTTTTTCAATGATAGTGGTTTGAATGATGTAGATAGTTAGCTTGTAGAAGTAGAATATATACCAGAGATTTCTAATTGCATCATAATAGTTTTAGATAAGGGAAAAGAGAATTCATATTGTTTCAGAGTAGCCATCTGATAAGGTAGAGGAAAGTTCAAATCAGAATCAAGAAGCAACCCAAATAGTTGAGACAAAATAACATTGAAAATTCCAGCACTTGGAGGATGAAAATGGTCTATGGATCATTGATTTTGATGGTGCCTTAGGGAAAGATGGGGCATGCATTGGAATTTGGATCCGAAACCCTCTTCATTAGCCTGGTAAGGTTCCTAATAATGTTAGATTATTTTCATACAAAGTGGCTTTTGATTGTTATAACAACGAAGCGGAATATGAAGCATTGATCACCAGTCTCAAGCTATTGAAAAAGCTAGGCACAAGAAGAATTTCAGTATATGGTGACTCCAAACTTGTGATAAAATAAGTGAAAGGGGAATACCTGACCAAGAATCCATGAATGAGATCATACATGAATGATGTATTGGATATCCTGAATATGTTTCCAGAATACAATTTGTTAGCAGTACCAAGAGGTCAGAATCTCATGGCAGATTCACTTACTACAACAACAAGCAATTTCAAAATCCCAATATTTTCTAACAAAAAAATTGAAATTCATGTGAAGTATCGGTCTATAGTTCCTGATAAATTTTGATATTGGAAAGTATTTTGGGATGATAAAAAAGTTAATAATTTTCTACAAAGTGAAGGTGAGTTCGAGAATTCTGCAATTGACAAAGTTTATGACAAGGATGATAAAGTCATCGAAGAAACTCAGCTTGATATACTAGAGATGAAGGATAACAATATTCCAAAAGTTCTCATACCTTTGGAAGAATTGTTTGATCAGGATGATGTAGCAAGGAAGCCAACATTGGTTCCTACAGAAAAATGTGTGGAGGACCAAAACATCAGGACAACAGATAAGCCTAAGTTGGTGAAACTATCCAGGTCTTTGTCTCCCGAGGTAAAGGAAAAGTACATTGATTTAATTTCTAAATTTTATGATGTTTTCGTGTGGGATTATGCAGAATTTATGGTCTATAATAAAGACATCATATAACACACCATTCCAATGAAGCCCGATCAAAATCCTTTTCGGAAAAAGTTGAGAAGGATCAACCCAAGGTTGCTGCCATCCATTGAAAAAGAAGTGAACAAGCTCTACAAGTCAAGTATCATTATTCCTATAAGTTTTTCTGATTGGATATCTAATTTAGGCCCTATAAGAAAGAAGACTGGTGAAATAAGGCTTTTCATAGAATTCGCTTCCCGAATGTCTTTGCCTGATGGATGTTCAGGATATAATCAGATTTTAGTACATGAGAAATATCAATACAAAAATGCCTTCACTACACCTTGGGGTACATTAAAATATGTAAAGATTCCATTTGGACTAAAAAATGCAAGGGCTAGCTTTAACCATGCAATGGATATAGCATTTGCAGATGAGAAATATGTTTTCCTAGTGGTATATTTAGATGATTTGATAGTTTTTTCCCATTCAGATGATGAACGCTTGTATCACTTAAGGATTGTTTTTCAGAAATGCAGGAAGTTCAGAATTTCTCTTAATCCAAAAAAGAGTGTTTTTTCCAAGGAGGAGGGAAAAATTCTTGGTCACATCATCTCTAAGGATGGAATCTGGATTGACCCTTCTAGGGTTGAGGCAATTCAAAAAATTGACTTTCCACGGAGCAAGAAAGAAATTCAAGCTTTCAATGGTAAGATGAATTTCTTATGCAGATTTATTCCAAATTTGGCTGAGCACCTTCAGGAAATGACCAACATGTTGAAAAATAATAATGAGGTAAAGTGGTCCGAGGATGCTAAGAAGTCCATTAACACAACGAAATTTTCTTTGACTACTGCCCCTGTTATAATAAGCCCGGATTACACTATTGATTTTATTATATTCTCATTCACCTCCGAGCACACCATAGCTATAGTATTAATTCAAAAGAAGGACAAGACTGAACAAACCATTGCATTTTTTAGTCGAACCATTAGGGATGCAACTCTTCGGTATAATATCATAGAGAAACAGGCTTTGTCTTTGATAAAAGTGTTGAAGGATTTCCATGTCTATATTTTACATTCTCATACCTTGTCTTATGTCCCTAATGCAACAGTAAAATATGTTCTTATGCAGATAGATACAGAAGGAAGAAGAGGGAAATGGATATCAGCGATGTTAGAATATGACCTCAAGATCAAGCTCACAAAGCTGATCAAAGGTTAAGGTTTAGCAAAGCTTATGGTTGAGTCAAATCTGCATGTTTTAGATATCAATCTTATTGCAACATTGTCCGATGAATAAAATGATGTCACTATGATATAGGTATCGGATATGTTTCTTTCGTCACCTTGGTATTCTGATATAATATATGTTCTTTAGCATTTGAATCCTCCTCCAGGCATGACTAGGAGTAAGGGTAGGTCTTTAAAGTTGAAAGATTCCAAATATTACGTTTTTGACAACACCCTTTATTGGAAAGATGTAGGAGGTATATTGCCAAATTGTTTAGTTGAGAGTGAAGACCAAGATGTTATGAATGATTTTCATAAAGGAGATTTTGGGGGCCACCTTTTTTGGAAGACCATAGCTAATAAAGTACTCAAAGTGGGATACTATTGGCCAACTCTGTTTGCATATTTGTACAAAACAATGATGGGTTTCCATGAGTGTCAAGTTTTTCAAGGTAAAAGAAAACTTCATCCATTACCTATGTAGCCTATTTAAATTCATGCACCATTTCAGCAGTGGGGACTTGACTTCATCGGAGAAATTCAACCTACATTATCTGCACAGCAAAAATGGATATTGATAACCACCGACTACTTCACCAAAATGGATCGAAGCGATCCCAACAAGGCAAGCAACAAAGCTAGTAATTATTCAATTTTTGGAGACTAACATATTGTCTGGTTTTGGTTGTCCTCATAAAATTGTTACCTGTAATGCGGAAACATTAAAATAAAAAAGGATGGTTGATTTTTTTGACAAATATAACATCAACTTGGGGCACTCAACCTCCTACTATTCACAAGGTAATGGCTTAGCATAGTCCTCTAATAAATCCATGATTAATATCATAAAGAATATGCTAGAGGCCAACAAGAAGAACTGGAACAAAAAGCATGTGAATGCATCGTGGTCAGATAGGGTGAGTAGTAAGAAATATATCTGAATGTCCCCTTTTCAGTTAGTTTATGGAATATGCATTTTTTTTTCCTGTATCAATTGCAGTCCCAATTATGAAATTGTTGCAAGAAGCAGGAAGTGAGGAGAATGATGTACAACATTGAATCAATCAGATGATCCATCTTCAACAAACGAGGGATGAGGTATTTCAGAACACCTCAAAGTTTCATGAGAAGATAAAGAAAGTGTATGACCATAAGACCAAGGCATATAAATTTAAGCTTGAAGATGTAGTCCTCCGGTGGGATGTAAGGAATGAGGAAAAAGGGAAGCACATAAAGTTTGAGACCTTATGGAAAGGGCCCTACAAGATCTCAGCTATTCGAGGGAAAAATTCTTTTCTACTACAGGAGATTAATGGAGAAGAATGTTTAGGAGGACCGGTCAATAGTATGCTCCTTAAGAATTATTATTCTTGATGCAGTTTTTCTATTTCTCACTATCATTGTAAAATTTTCCTACAAAATGTGAAGCAGAGAATGACTGAAGCTTGGGGCCCAAAGTGAAGCTTATAATTTTTCATTTCTTTCTGTTGTTCTTAGAATTAAGTAAGTTTTGAGTCAATTTTAAATTCAGTTTTCAGTCGGTTAGAATTTGTCACAAACTAGTTTAAATTTTTAGTTTTCAATTAGTTTTTAGCATTTTACTCTATGCCCAATGGATAAGCACTTGGTCTACAGTGTGCTTGGCACCTACAAGGAGCTACCATCCCTAGTTGGAGCCAATGTTAGTGTCAGTATTTGCATCCTTCCACCAGTGATAAAAATTAACTCTTTCATGTCATGTTAGGGGTGCCATTCAATTTTGTTTTTTCATTCCACTAGGTGATGCAAAAATTTGGTCACTTGGTGCAAATTTTAATCAAGGTTCACTCTTTTCAAAAAATGTCATATCATCACTTGCGGGCTCACTTTATCACTATTCTAAGTGTCCATTATTCATGAGTCTTTATCACCATTTTAGTCATGTCATCATGAAGTCCATTCAGTCAATGTGTCCGTTAGGTATTAGGGTTTTCAAGGTACATTAAAACATCATTTCCATTGCATAAAGGGCCAACAAGTAAAAGAGTGACCAATAAATTCAATTTACCATGTAAAGATGAATTCAAATATGTAATTTTGATTCCAATATGTAATTTTTATTTCATTATGTAATTTTATGTTCTATCTATATGTAATAAGTTCATGGTTCCAATAGCTACTAACTCAAAGTTCCATATGCCAAAAAGCATCAAGTTTCCAAAATATTAGTGTTCTCAAAGTCCATCAAATGATCAATTTCCAAAGAGTAAAGTCAAAGTGAAAGGTATAGTTTCAAAATTTTAAGGTGAAAGCGAGAAGGAAAAGTGGGTCCCAAAGCTAAAAAAATCCAATCCATCAAGCATAAAGCCCATCCAAAGATCAAAGAGACATTCATTTTCTCTCTATGCCATCAAGCCATCACTCACATAACTCAAAAATCCAATTTGAAAGGCGAAAATTTGAGATTCTGGGAGGTGTTGCACACCTGGAAAAAGGCATTGCACCTGGGATAAGTGTTGTGCATATACCAAAGGTGC
The DNA here is from genome assembly GCA_034641835.2 of Pinus albicaulis. Lineage (NCBI taxonomy): Eukaryota > Viridiplantae > Streptophyta > Pinopsida > Pinales > Pinaceae > Pinus > Pinus albicaulis. The sequence continues at coordinate 799,124,134 of CM076584.1, read as the reverse complement.
TACACACCTGGGAGAAAGGCATTGCGTACGCACCAAAGGCACTGCACACCTGTCCAATTTCATTTGCAAGCTCCAAAACTTTGTGCAAGTGATCCAAACCTTCAACAAAGGATTTCTCCATATTCTAGCAAGTAAGTAAGACATCATCACGCCCTCGTTGCATTTCTTAATTGAAAATTTCATGGTGTCAATATTTCCATGGGAAATCTCCATTTTTTCAAGATAGAAACCCTAGTTTCACTTCCTAATCCCAAATTTGATCCCTGAAAATCATTTTACCCTTCCCACATCACAGTAAACCCTATCCCTACCACTATATCACTAAATACCTATCCCAAAGCTCCTTTTCCATAAACCATAAGTCCTAGGTATCTCAATTTCCTAGGCAACCCTATCAACCCTGTAATAAATTATAATTCCCAACTCCCATAGTATTTTGATCTCCTATCACCTTCGTAAGTTCCCTAAACCATTCCCCTACTTACCCAATTTTTCCTACTTCTTTCCCACTCTCCTAACTTATCTCCCTCTCCTATTTCCTCATCCCTAGGGTTTCTAAACTAAAAACATCATGGAAGAGGAAGATAGAGATTTAATGGAAGAGGAAGAAAAAGAAGAAAAAAGGCCACACAAGGGAGGTAAAATTCTGAGGTTTAAGCCTACCAACACAAGAGAATTAATGGCCTCTCCTATGGTAGTCACTTGTTTCAAGCATGTGGGATGATTTGATTTTTGTGAAATGATACAAAGAGTTAAAAACCACCCTATTTTGACTAGATTTTTCATTTCAAACCTTTAGGACAATCAAGTGACCCTTGCTGGTGTAACTTTTACCATATCCTTAGCCATCATTGCTGCTTCTACTGGGATAACTAATGCGGGTGAGGAGTGGTTTAAAGCCCAAACCTATATGATTAGTATTATCAATCATACATCAAGCCTCAGTACATAAATGAGAGAAAGAAATTCTTCCCTTTCAGTCACCTTCTTGATAGGTATGCTCCCATGATGAAAATCATCATGAAGTACTTCTCTTGTGAAGGCATATTTTCCAGAATCTATACATACCATATCAGATTTCTCATGCACTTCACAAGAGTCAAAATGTTCAATATTCCTTATTATTTTTTCAGGAGCATTGAAAAAATGGCATACATAGTACAAAAGAAAGAGTATGATCAACAAATGAACAACCTCTTCCATCACTCACTGATCAAAATCGTTGTCCTTCATCACCTGAACATCTCATGGGACAGTTTAATTTCCAATGATATATTCACTACTCTACAAGCTCAACATGTTGAAGCTATGCCTTCTCCACCTCAACCAACTGCACCTATTCCTCCATCATCTCAACCTACTAGACCTATCTCATTACCATCTTCAAAATTTCAGAGTCAAATTGAGTCATCTAGTAGAGCTATGGTTAACAAGATTAAAGAGACCAAAAAGGATGAAATTGACACATTGGCTGTGGGGGGGACCTTGCCTTCTTCACCAGCAAGTTAGGTAAAAAAGGTAAAGCAAAAGCAAAAAGAGGCAGTTGTGCATGAGGAAGTCATGCAAGAGGATGAGGATCCTCATGATGAGGAGACTAATTTTGACCTAGTTGACTTGGATCAGTAGGATGATCATGAAGCATCAAGCTTAATTTTCAAAGAAAAGGATGCCCAAATTAGAGGGATGAAAAATAATTTGGATAGAGCTCAGTTTGTCATTTCATTTCTTGAGTAGGAGAATAAGCAGCTGAAAAATCAGCAAGTTTTTATTGAGCTAGAGCTACCCAAAGAAAAAATAGGTAAGGCCATGATGTCACTTGACGATCCTTATCAAGATGGCATTCAAAGTAGCAGAAAAAGACCTCAGACAAGAGGTCTTAAGAGGGATCTACAATTGTAAAAGTTTGAGGATGAAAAACTCACTTTTGAGGAGAGGATTCCCAAGGAGGTTGATGATGACAGAGAGATAGGGATTGATAGGGTCAAAATCCACCTTGAGAAACTCCTTCACAAGGCAAACAAACACAACAAAATGCTCAAAAACATGTATAACATGTATATCACAAGAAACAAGGTCTGTAGCATTAAACTCAAGCAATTGGAGGAAAAACATAAGCAAATCCTAGCCAAGAAAAAGGAGGGAGGAAAGCTTGACATCCTTGCTGAGGCATATCTCATTGCCTAACATACCTCATCAAGCTTTCATAGAACAATTTTGAAGAATTTTTGAGCAAAATTTTGAATTTTTTGGTTTTTTTGTGTAAACTTTGACAATCTTTGCACAGTTTGATTGTCATGTGTGTAGCACCCTAGGCGTTTTACACATTCTAAGTGCCTCCAAATAAAAACCAAGACCACCATTTGATTCAAAAGGCAGAAAAAATGAATTTTTGACTATTGGCACACAAAAATTGGGAAATATGGTAGGGATAAATGGCCAAAAACACCTCAGAAATCACATTTATGCCCTCATTTTCAAGCAGGCACTACACACCTGATCAGTCTTTGGAGATTTACATTTTGGAGGGCCAAAACCTATCATGTTTTGGAACCAAGAACATTTATAGAAACTAGACAGGATATGATTTCCAATGAGCTATCCTGAGCTCAATTTGGACATCGGGAACCCCCTCAAAACTTGGATTGAAGATGGAGTTGTACACATACCAAAGGTGCTGCGCACCTGAACATGAATGATATTTTTGAATTTTGTCAGTTTTATGAGTTTCACCATGGAAAATCATGATTTTTACTAATGTAAATGGTGGACTTAAATGTAATTATGATTCTTTCGGTTTACCTAGGGGTAAATACATTAGTTAAAAGGATTTTTTTGAGGATGAATGAATCAGTTTCACTAAAGTTAGGGATAAGTCATTTTGACCTCCCTACACTCTAGGTTTTCTATTCAGTCTTTTGTGGAACAGTTCCTCAACTCAAGGATTTTACCCTTGAGGTTGGGAAAAGTTATTTTATGTCTATATCTTTCACCTCTTCTCTCATTTTAAAGGTTGGATGATGTTGTATTGATCATAGACACAATTGTATTCAGATTTTGGTAGGAATATATTGAATGAGTTGCAACTATTCTTTTGGGATTCATGTGGTATTGTACTTTGGCATAGTTTTTTATTCTATTTCATATGCATGAATGTTTTCTACTTTCCATGTTCATTCCAATTCTATGATATGTTTGATTCTCAAGTTTGATAAGCAGAATACATCTTTCATGCTTTGTTTTCGAAGAATCATCATAATTTGTTTCAGTTCCTTCAGTTTAAAAAGAATTCATGTATGTTTTATGATATTTTTAGCACCTCACCAATCTGATCCATCTCACCCTAAAACCCTAAAGTGTTAAAGTACCTCCCTACCTTTCCCCATCATATGTCTGCAATTTTGATCTTATTTTCCTTGACCTGGTTACCTCTTTGAGCTAATTCACTCATCTAGTATCCAAATCAACCAATCAAAACCCCTGTGCTACTATACCTAGCCTAAAACCTAATTGATACAAATCTTTTGGCTATGATCCCTGGGAGATATCCCTATCCTACCTAGTAGGGCTACCTAATTGGTGAGAGCTTGGTTTGTAGTTAACTTTGCTGGTCTCTTCTCAGCCTCAGAGATCTGGTGGATGCTGCATGAAATTCAAGGCTCTGCAGTGTAGCTAGCCCAATATCCTGTGCCATAACTCACCCTCATCCTGGCTCACCACTTTATTTTCCTTACCCATAAATGCTGAGTAGCCTTCTACATCAATTTTTTAGACATTCTTCACATGAAGCCCAATATTCTTGGCTTGTCCTGTGGCTTTGTGTCGAAGTAAAGCTTTCCCTTCATTGAAAACCACATCATAACCTCTATCCTCAACAATTGTGATTGAAACTAAATTATTTTTCAAGCTTGGTACATGCATTACATATTTAAATAAGGAGGGTTTACTTGACTATCTATGGAAGGTAACTGTACCAATCCTGGTAGAACTGTACCTCTCGTCATCAGCCATTTTGATATGCATTTAGAGGTCCTTCTCCTCCAAGCTACTAAAAAGTTATTTGTCTCCCGTCATGTGGAAAGATGCACAACTATCCAAGTACCACACTGATACCATTGCACTTGACACCATGCATGTGATGAGTGAGAAGTCCAACTCAAATTGCGAGGCCAAAGCCTCACTAGTTGCAGATCCTGAAGCTGCCTTATTATTTTTCTTTTGTGGACAATCAATGGAATAATGTCCATGCTCGTGACAGTGAAAATACTTCACTCTGGACATGTCGCACTTGTTGCCTTATTTTCCGATCTCAGATTTGGAATAGGATTTCTTTATCTTCCCCTTCTTCTCCTTACCATCCAAGGCATAATTTTATTCATCATCTGTCTCAGATGAAGATCCATCCTTGGTGTTCCACTTGAATTATTCTTGCACCAAATCTGACCAAATTTTTTCCCAATCTGGCAGCTTCTCCCTCCCATTGACAGAGTCATGATAACTATGCTAACTCTTGGGAAGGCCTAGAATATCTAGGCTCACCAACTCATCATCCGTGATAGTATTCTGAAGCTCCCAAGCTCATCTGGACATTGGACAAACTTGGTTAAATATTTTGGAATAGTGTCCCATTTCTCCATTTTTATTTTCTTGAGCTTATCCTTCAATGCCAATTTTCTATGGTCACTGCTACTCTGAAAAAGATCTGTTAAAGCTTTCCACATTGCATATGGAGTCACTTTGCCATCGAGACTTGAGACAATGTGGTCTAGTATTCCCTCCAATAATATCTTCATCACCTTTGCAACCTTCTTTTTCCAAGCATCAAGAAGAGTGGCATTTGTTTCTACGGGTTTTGGAATTTCATTATCAATGAATTATTTCAACCATTTTTCCTCTAGAACTGCCTCCATATTGTCTTTCCATGCAATATAATTAGAGTTTCCCTTGAATGCCTACTCCAATATCAAGCCATTGAAAGCCATCTTGATCTGTTGTCCAACCAAAAAATCAATTTCTTCTCCACTATAGTGATTTCCTGTGCTGTGATACCATGTAGAAATTATACAAACAATATGTATTCCAATGGATTAAATATGATCAAGCAATGTACTAAATCAAGATACTGAATCCTTCTACAAATCAATTGTGGAAAACAAACACGATCACCAAACACAACAACAAAAGAAAGAATAAAATCAAACCACAACACATATATTTTCCTGGGGAAAGCTTGCTACTCAAAAACCCTCTATATTATATTGTATATTCACTAAGGAATCATGAAACAGTTACAATGCACTCTTCTCACAAGAGTCTCCTGCACTCTCACAACCGTCTCACACTGATCCAGACAAAATCGACCAACACTTAGCCATTTTTTAGCCTCTGCTCAAGATTCCTTTCTTGCACAATTCATGTGGAATGCAATCCCTATTATTTAGGAATTTTAGCCTTCCAAAACTGTACAATTATCACGCGAAATCCTATGGATGTCTTACTACATGCAGGAAACCTATCAATGATACAACTGATAGTTAACTTCCCTTTAACCTTTGTCTCAACTAGGTATCCACTGGAACTGACATGCATGAAGCTATTAATAGTAAATCATCAGTTGCATGGAAGATCACTACATGTGAATTAAATTTGATTTAATTCACTTGACCTCTCACTAGTGCAAAAAACAGTTACAACTAGTTCAGTTGATTTTAACTCAATAAATTGAGTTAATTGATTTCTCATGCATTAAACTAATGCGCTAACTGCAACTCGAACTCCATAACTAATAGAATCACTCTTCATGCCTCACCAACCACCCTCAACTCGAAATTCATCAGCTAACTTAGTTTATCATGCTTAGTTAATTATTACAAGTGATTATGAGATAAAATTACAGTTTATTGTCCAATTTAATTAAGGGAAAATTAAATTAGACACATTTCTTGTTGACTTTTCAACACTACCGACTTTAGAATCCTCCATGTCATAAAAATTGTTTTAAATACCACCATTTCCATTACAGCTCTAACCTTGGGCCAATCATCCATATCCATTGAGATCGTTAGCTTTCATTATCATGCCTCACTAACCCACCCTATTACAACCTGCATTCATCTGATATCTCGATTCCTTGAATCATTTTAGGGTAGATGACACTTCGTTCCTGTCGACTTCAACTACCATATTCTAGGATCAAGGAAGTACCTTGGATACTTTCCCCTTTAAGGGACATCCTTAGATGACACAATGGGGATCCCTATTTCCCACTGATGTCATCACCCCCCTTGACATTTGACACCAACACATGCTTTCATGTCAAGTTGGTACTGTACTTAATGACCGTTTCATTTCTTTCATTTAGTTGAAGCCCCATGCATCACCATGCACCACATTCAACAATTATTATATCATGATGTAGGGAAGGTTCCCATAGTCGAAGACTCCATTCTGACAGTGCTTCCACTCCATTATGCATGGAGACACTAGACTCAACCTATTTTTCAAGAAATTCCCTTGCGGGCATCAATAATTATCATCATCAACATTTAAAATACTATATTATTTCCTAGGAAATACTATTGCCTATATGATTGTAATAATTTTTCACTAGTCATCATAATGAGCATGGGATGTCCTCGCCTAGTATGAACGCTTTCTATTTTTCACGTAGGTTTTCTTCAGAGCATGGTTATCCTTTTTCCTCAATAAAGGGGTTCCTCTACTCATTTCCGTGACACATTATTCTCTCTCTCAAATAAGTTACTCAGACTCTCAGTTAGAACATAATAATGTGGTTTATTTAAGCTATATGTTTACTCCTAACCTCATAGATTAGGGGGAAACTGTTAACACCAGAAAATCATACACATATTTGTACAATCCAGAAGATGCATGAATTCAACTAGAAAAATGAACAAATGAATATTTTCCAGTTGAAGAAATTATGAATTTCAAAAAATTTAAACTATCCTAAGGTCCAAAGTATATGGAATTAAAAAATTGAAGTCTGCGTAGCTATTTCTTCAATTTCCAAGCTATGTGCGGTATTTTCTTGGAAATCTACCCGATCGAGAAAATGGCTGACTTAGCCATTCAAGACCACTTCCCACACTTGAAAGATGATTCCCTAATAGGATCTTAGTCAAGGAAAACCAAATTTGAGTCACCCTAAAGATATGTAGCCACCAATGGAATAATCTTGTCCTACTGTTAAGTCATTTTCATTCATGAACCAAGAGAGGGAAGATGGATTCATATTTTTTTATATAAACAAGCCATGGGAGAACCAAAATAGGAGACAATGTTATGACGTCCAAATTTCTATCAGAGCAACACCACATTTCGTTGTTGAAGCAGAAGAAATAATATCATTAGCACATTGGATATATTGCTTCTAAAAAATTGTAATATTCCCAAATGGGAAAAGCATGAATATAGTGCAAAACCATGGAAATAGTAGTGTAAACATTACATGAAATCAAGAGGTCAATATGGAAACCTTATGATCATGAAAAAAACAGAAAAATATACATAATAAATGGGCCATAAGATGTACAATAAGAAATAAAAAGCCTCCAATGAACAAAATCCTCAAATGAGGTGTTGCTACTATATATCAAAATGCCGGAACACTGCTATAGCACTATTTAAAAGACACTGCTACAAAAAATGAATATAGAAAATATCATGGGCTGATATGTGCCTCAAAATATAGATCCAATACAGATATGAGCACTCTACAACCTCCAATGGAGAACCCCTTAAGGGTTTTCAGCAAAACACCATGTACAAGATGGGAATCTAAGCCCTAGGGCTGAAGATCCATTGAAAAATATAGATCTGGAAAGTGTGTCTGATATGATATGATCAATAATGAAACCTCCTCCAATAGACTCTCTATATCAAGGGTTGATCCCTTCTATAGAAAACCTCCTCTCCAAATGGTGTTCCAAAACTACCCTACAACTCCTCCCACAAAATAACGCAGATATGGAAATAAAATGCGCTGTAGGGGAAAATAAATCAATGGCCTACAACCAAGATATGAAAATAAGCACAAGGGCCTTCCTTAATATCCTCCCAATGGAAAAGAACCCTTCTCCACTGAAAATAAGCAATGAAATGACCCAAATATGGTCTCCACTGCTGCAACCTGCAAAAAAACTCAACCCTCAACAAGATCTGCATTGTAAATGAAAGATGAAGCTTTGCCTTAAGCCTAAAAGTGGAAAATGTAGTGCAAGATGTTGAACCCTTAGTTAAACTAAGAGGGGGGGGGGGTGAATCAATTTAACACATACATGGACTTTTAAACTTTTTCCTTAAAACTTATTTACACCTTCATTTCATGATCAACTTAATATGTGAGCAATCTTAATTTGTGAGTAGCAAGTGTCAAGCAGATTTGTTAATGTAACAACAGTCCTAATATGTGAGCAACAAGTATTAAGCAGATTAGATAAACCACATCAACACATAGGGATCATGCACAGAGACACCAGATATAAGTGGAAACCCATAAAGGGAGAAAACCACATCTTATTATTGTTGTGATGCAAAGGCAAGCTCCAACTCCCTCTCACCACTGATTTTCTGTAGGCACCGACCTACAGGAGGCTCCTACCTCAATTCTGCAAGCTATAACATGCAAGGAAGCTCCAACTCCCATCTATTTTCTGCAGGCACCAACCTACAGGAGGCTCCAACCTTAGTCAGCTACAATTGACATTTTATCAAGCTACAACTCGATGTGGAAGAACCAACTCCCTTCTATTTTCTGCAAGCAACAACCTATAGGAGGCTCCTACCTCAGTCAGCTACAACTGACATCTATCAAGCTACAACTTGATAGGGAAGCTCCAACTTCCTTACTCTTTCAAAAGAAAAACACTTGCTGATTTACCTTGGATATCAACTCTTTTCTGTACCTTCTCTTCTAATGTTCTACAGTCCTCATATCTGTCCTTATATCATTTCTACATCTTCTTAGATTCACTATCAACTCCTCCTTCTACTCTACCTCACTACTTCATTTCTGCATTCTCTGACTTTTCACAGCATCTCGTTCTGCTCCTCCTTATTTTTATCCTCTATGCCTCAATTCCATACTCTCCATTCTCAATATTCACTCTCTCTGACCTCCTTTATGCATATCAAGTTGATATTATATATAGAGTTCATCACATGACTTTTTACATTCCTCAGGGAATTTGAAGTGAATAGTCCTGACTTTTTACCTTCTGCCTTCTCATTCTTTTGTCCAAATTATTTTAAAATAATAACAATATGTACAAATTTCCATGCTATAGTTGGATTTTTCTTTTCCTTAGGATACTTGCCTTTGCATCACAAAAAATATAACAAAATTGAACATTTAAATTTTCAGTTTCAATATATAAACTTCACTCAGCCCTTGGCTTGCTAGTTTTGTCCTTTTGTAGCAGTCATGTAATTGTCCTGCCTCTTTGTTCACTGTCATCTGCATATTCCACCTGTTCACTGCACTTTTGAATCCCTTTGCTGTACATCTCTTCAACTCTGCAATCTTTGTTTACCTCTGTCAGGCCTCATACTTCTGTCAGGCCTCATACTTCCTCTTTCTGTGTGCATATAAAATGGATACAACAAATTTGTACTCAATCCAACTGTCGATCTGGGCAATTTGAATACTCTATTTTCTGGGCTGGCAATTTAAATAATTAAAACTTACTTGCACATAAAATCACCTGCACTCAATTTAGTACTTAACCCAATTTCAAATCTGAGCAATTTCGAATTTATGCTGAAGTTTACCTCCTTGAAGAATCTATGGCTTAAACCATAGTCGAATCAACTCAGACCAATCAGTTTAGCATTGGTTAAATGACCAGGTTTCCACACATCACATATATGGTGAATTTTTTCTTAACTCTCCCTTTATTAAAAAGGATGACCTTGCATTCTAACCTTCAACACTTCTTTTAGTCCGCACTCTGGTTACAATTTCTGAGCTTGACCATGGAAAATATCACCAACTTAACTCGTTCTAAAATTCATATCTCAATCTTTAACTTGGGATTTTATATTCAACTGTGTATGGTTTAAAATAAACCTCAATGCTCCAGGAATACGCAGAGGCAACCTTTGAATAGACCCACTAAATTACATTGGATTCACGGAGCTCAATTAAATTGACCTTTGCTCTCCATTTTGTTCACCTTGCAACTTCATTCATGATCCAATGGTGGATAATTCATCACTCTTTCAACCTCTAATCCTACGGAAATTGCACGGTTAACTTGCACGAGGTTTAATATTCAATAGTTGTGTGATGTACTGGGCCCCAACGCTTACAACCTTCCTCATCCAACGGCGGACAAGCTGTCGCACCGGCCTTGAAAATCAAACAGATATCACATGGTGAAGATGCATGGATGATAATGCGAGATGGCGCGCTGTGGAAGCGGTTTTGGGAATTCTCTTAGGGCCATGTGTCACCCACTCTATGGAATCGCTCCGATTTCTTGAATATCGCTTGTCCGTCGAAAGCGGTGCGATGAAAACCGGAAACCCCCTTCACTATTCATTCCGCTCGTGGTTCCTCTCCTTTGCTCAAGGTTCCACGTCCTTTCGTGATCCGGTTACTAACGCCAACCTGTTTCTCTATGTTATAACGTCAGTTCATCTAACCGTAATGCTGTTATATAGTTCCGATCGAATCCTTATAGACTATTCAACTCAGGTTTCTTGCATTCAACAAAAACACCCTTCATACACGAAACACACTATTACTTTGATAGACAAAGCTAATATGCCCTGTATACCTAGAACACGTCCATGACTCGCTCTTCCAACAGAGCTTCACAAGTTTCCACGGTGGTTCACACCAACTTTAGAGAGGATTCTTGATGTGATAGGCCTCTTCGCACAAGATAGTCATACCTTCAATATAGCCACAGAATGGATACATCTGTGAGCATTCAGGAGTATAAGAACTCACCCAAATATTCACATCGGCATCACCCAACAATCATATCTTAACAGTAGCCCTCAGCATGGAGTCATCACACTAATTCTCATACCTTGACTTATTGGATTCGAACTCAATGACACCGAAGTCAGTTACTCTTATTTAAGAACGCATATACATATTCAATACCCGGAAATAACATCAACTCCCTCATCAGGTACATAGTACCATTCAAGCCTTCCAATTACATAAGACATCATTCGACTCCATTACAAAGATTATTCACACAGAGATTCAGGGCATTCCACACAAGAATTAAATCAGTCAATACACATATAATTTCAAACGGGGATATGCTATATCAATCCCTAACTCTGCAACAATGGTTTCATTCCTCTCCGGGCACCATAGGTATCCTCTGCCCATTATGAAATTGGCCACACAGGTCATATATATTCTAGCAAACATGCTCTGCGATCAAATGTCCATTCAATTTCATCCTTCAGTAAGCAGATCAACCTTATCGAATCCACCATACAGAATTACATCCTTTACTGATTTTCTGTCTCTTGATTTTACAGAAATCGAATCTATCAGCCCTTTACTCAGATTTACTCAACCATACTTAACACAATTCCACATTTCTTCATTAACATATACAAATGAAATCAACTACAAAACCCTCTTGGTCTTGGCCAAATATTCAATTGGTCCTTCAATTTATTACCTTGTCTCTCCCTAGCAGCTCTCCATTTTTCCATCTCCTTTGCCTCTGTTTCCTCTGATGTCTCTGCTGCCTTTCCAGATCTCCAATCAACTAACCCTTATAAAACTGCCTCAGCTTCATATTTCATGTGCTCCTCCTTTGTCATCTCCTTTGCCATTAATGACAATATTTCCAACACAAGACTCCTCCAAGAGCTTCTAAATGGAAGAGGTGGGATTCTCGATTAGGAACACCTAGTGCTAAACAACACACAATCTCAGCTAAACAACCAGAGAAAGATATATGTCTAAATAGACCATATATTAAAAAATATCAAATACATCAACATAATGAAATATGGCTACCATCCTATTCTTTATATAATTGATGAGATTTTTAACCCTAAGCCCCATTCATTTATGACACTACTTCCATGAAAAGAGTCTCCATCTAAAACTGCACTGTCCCTCATTGAATGCCACTACTTCATGACAGAGTTTTTACTTTGGTCAAAGTTGACCCAGTCAAGGTGTTCTAGCCCCTTTTCACACCTAAGGGTGCTCAATTAAGTTGCCAAGATGTCTTCCTTTCACATTGGCATTTATCTTATTCATATTAAGGAGATTTATGGATCTCCATATCCTCTTATTCATCAAAAAGAAAGAAGAAACAAAAATTAATATTCCAACTAGCTCATGGTTAATTTAGGAATATTACAATCCTCCCCTCCCAAGTGTTGCTTGTCCCCAAGAAACTGTAAGGACATAACTGAAAATATGGGGAACCTTTATTCCCATATGGAGCTCCAATCTACAAGCTATCATCCATACAAAATTAATCACCCTCCATAGTGGTAATTCATAGAAAAACTCCTCCCATCTGCTTATGAGAGGCACCTCCCAAGTGCTCAAGTTACCCAAATGGATTATCCCATAAGGAAACAAGAAACCCAATGTAGCAATCATGGATGGTCCAATGCTCTTCCAGAAATATGAAACATAAGAACCATGGAGAAAATTTCTCCTAAAGGGCACATCCAATCCTTCCATCCTCCTTCCACTCATTGCCATAAAAATAATAAGGAAATCATCAATATATGGGATCAAAACCAGTGATACATAAACAACCAAATGCAATAACGGAGGTGGATAATAGTCCCACATATGGAGCTAGTGCAGTATATCTCCTGACTGCATCAGTTAATGATATGGTAAGTGGTTTCCCCTCCACTTACTTGCTGTCATATCCTTCTCACATGTTTTGAAAATGTGAGAAATTTTTGGTGCCTTTGGATTGCACCCTGAATGGTAAATAATCTCCCTATATCCTCTTAGGGAGTGTCCATGCTCAACATAGTTTACGGCCCAAAGTTGGCCATGAATTTTGTAAGGAAGTATTCTCCTTCTTGGAGCAATGTTATGCACATATATGGCTAAGGAATGCACATATTCATTATATAAATCATTATGCAACCAAACATGATTCTTACCATATGCTTTGCTCATACAAATGGAGTGGCCCATAGATAAATCCCCTATCATTTCCAAAGAGGAAAGAGGTAGCTATGATAACTCCCCCAAAGAGTTATGTATCTCCTCCATCTCCACATGATCCATGCATCTCCTCAAATGTTGATATATCTCCTCTTCAAAGCCTTCCCAAGTGTACCCCTCCATGAAGATAAAATCTTCATGAGCTGCTTGTAGTAACTTATCCTTGAGCTTGGAAGCTCTAGATAAGAAGATCCTACCATGATAGTAGATGAACTCATCTCTGACTGAATATCCCTCCTCATGTAGCTGGTCATCAAGTATCATACAAGTAAAAAGATCTTTGGAATAATCCATCAACAGATGGGATTTCCAATATGGATCTATCCTCCACAGTGACAACGCTGATGATCTATCATAGAAAGCATCTGTCATGCATTTTTACTCCTCTTTGACATCTACCATGCCAAAGTGACATATTGGAAGGCTTTTATCGTCTCTCTACTACTCCTTTCTTAGCACAATATCTAAGATGAGAGTGGGTAATGATGATGTTGGGAGAATGTCTCCCTTCTCCTTGAGTCTACCCAAGACTCTCAACGCTGTACCATGACCTCCCAATGCTCCCATTCCTCCTGGATATATGAATGGTGCATCATGATGTGAGACATGCCTCATCATCTCCTAATCTGGTGGCCTCCCAGGTGGAATGCCTCCATGCAAAGAGACATCAATATAAAGAGTAGACTGCATATATGAGTGGACTGATTTGTCCTTACTCTCACTGTGAAAATCAGTTTGCCTATTTTGTGCATCAACCTTTTGAAATAGATAGGGGTGTGTGATCCTAATCATATGATGATGGCCATCCTCCCTAACTTCTCCTTTCATCTGCAAGGTCTCACAATCTATCAATAATGGCACATGTTGTTCATGGATTGTGCCTTGATCTCCACATATCATATCCTTTGGAACTTCTTGCAATGATACAAAAACTCGTCTCATCAGAGAAATTGATCCATCTACCTCTCCATGAGGTACTAGATCTGATCCTGATGTGATAACTTTGTTACCTCCAGCCTTCTCTTCCCCTTCCTCATGAATGGAGGTTGCCCCATCATCATGAAGAGGCTCTTTGTTTAGTTCCTATTTTGAAAAAGAGATCTCCATATCTTCCCTTTTAGAAGAGAGCTCTTTCTAAAGTGTGGATATTTCCTCTAGCAAGGTATTATACAAGTTTTTAACCCCCTTAATAGCATTCTGGAATTGAGTTGGGTTTATAGATCCTTCCAGCTCATGCAAAGGTTTTGTTTGTTTAGGCTTGGATAGCTCAAACAAGGATGTTTCAGAATGTTTTGAATCAAATATTTTCACTAACCTCCTAGTGAAATTTTCATAAGTAGATACATTTACATGATTCAAAGAAGAAATTTCATAAAACCACCAATCATAAGCCTTACCTTCAAGATGCAGCATTGCTACTCTAAGGACTTCATATTCTGAAACTTGGTGTTGCTACAAATAGGTGTCTAGCTCCTTCACCAAAGCCCTTGCTATAAATTTAGGTGACCCATCAAAATTAGATAGAAAGAATCTACCCAAATCATGATGCTTGCACCACTTGCTTCTATTGTGATTGCTAGGTCTTCTATTCTCCTTGATCTTGCAGAACCCTTGGAAATTTAGATGATATTTGAACCTCTAAGATTGAGATTCATACTCTTGAAGGTAGTCTCCAAGAGTCTCCTCCTTTGGTACATTCCTTCCTCCATCTCTCTTGCTATGAACATATGCATGGTAGAGCGTTGTTGATTTGATTGTGTGGCTGAATGCTCATACCCATAATATGAAAATCTGGAGCTTTCTCTATGCACAAGCTCCTTGGAGAATTTCTACATCTCTCCATCCTTATTTATATGATGTCTTTGTTAATGCCCTGAATAGTTTGGAAAAGAAGTATTGAGAACTCCTTCCTTTTCATCCCTCCTGAAAAACGGGTTTTACCCTTGTCTTCTTCTTCATCTGTATAATCATACTTCCGGTGCCTTATTATTTGATACCTCTTCTATCTATTAGTAAGAGGATCTCCTTCTTCAAATGACATATTGGCTTTTCAAGATGCACAGGCCGTGCCAAGATTATGCTCTGATACCACTGTAATATTCCCAAATGGGAAAAGAAGGAATATAGTGTAAAACCATGGAAATAGCAGTGTAAACATTACATGAAAGAAATAGGCCAATATGGAGACCTTCTAATCATGAAAAAAACAAAAAAATATACATAATAAATGGTCCATAAGATATACAATAAGAAAGAACAAGCCTCCAATGGAAAAAATCCTAAAATGAGGTGTTGCTACTATATATCAAAATGCCGGAACACTGATACAATGTTTTTTAAAAGACATTGCTATAGAAAATGAATATACAAAATATCATGGGTTGATATGTTCCTCAAAAGATAGATAGAATACAGATCTGAGCACTATACAATCTCCAATGAAGAACCCATTAATGGTTTTCAACAAAACACCATGTACAAGATGGGAATCTAAGCCCTAGGGCTGAAGATCCACTGCAAAAATAGATTTGGAAAGTTTCGCTGATCTGATATGATAAATAATGCAACCTCCTCCAATAGACTCTCTAGATCAAGGGTTGATCCCTTCTCTAGAAAGCATCCTCTCCAAATTGTGTGCCAAAACCACCCTGCAACTCCTCCCAAAAAATGACGCAGTTCTGGAAATAAAATACGTTGTAGGGGAAAATAAAACAATGGCCTGCAACCAAGATATGAAAATAAGAACAAGGGCCTTCCTTAATATCCTCCCAATGGAAAGGAACCCTTATCCACTAAAAATAAGCAATGAAATGACCCAAAGATGGTCTCCATTGCTGCAACCTGCAAAAAAACTCAACCCTCAACAAGATCTACGCTGTAAATGAAATATGAAGCTTGGCCTTAAGCCTAAAAGTGGAAATGTAGTGCAAGACTCCTCCAAGAGCTTCTCAATGGAAGAGGTGGGATTCCTGATCAGGAACACCCAGTGCTAAACATCACACAATCTCAGCTAAACAACTAGAGAAAGATATATGTCTAAACAGACCATATATTCAGAAATATCAAATACATCAACATAATGAAATATGGCTGCCATCCTCTTCCTTATATAATTGATAAGCTTTCTAACCCTAAGCCCCATTCATTTATGAAACTACTTCCATGCAAAGAGTATCCATCTAAAACTGTGTTGTCCCTCATTGAATGCCACTACTCCATGACAATGCTGTTGATTTGGTCAAAGTTGACCCAGTCAAGGTGTTCAAGCCCCTTTTCACACATAAGGGTGCTCAATTAAGCTGCCAAGATGTCTTCCTTTCACATTGGAATTTATTTTATTTATATTAAGGAGATTTATGGATCTCCATATCCTCTTATTCATAAACAAGAAAGAAAAAACAAAAATTAATATTCCAACTAGCTCATGGCTAATTTAGGAATATTACAAAAATCCATCATCCTAGCGAGAGAAGAAGTGTCCACCATTGAGAGAGTCTTCATAATTCTTTTGAGAGAGAGGAGAAACTTGCAAAGAGATTGAGGAAAGGGACCTCCTTGCCGAGGATTTTTGAGCACCATAACTCAAAGAATTCTCTTCAAGTTTTTAATATTCATTTATTATTCATCTTCTACCACCAACGGTGAATAAAGGGAGCCTTTTTTCCATTGTTTTTTTGAATTTTTTGCTTCATTAAGAATTATGTGTGCATTTATCTCTTTGTTTAATTTATGTTTGTAGATGCATTGTTTTCACCGTTTTCAATGATTTTTTTTTATCTAAGTATTTCCACTAACAACACCAAATATATCTGTATTCCTTTGCAGGGAACAACCAACTACTAAGGAGGTGTTATTTGGTACACCATTTGTACAAAAGAACTACCACAGTGGTGACGGGTTGTGTACTATTCATAAACCCTGCAATATTCCCTGCTGCTTTTGGCCTTCCATCAATATACATAGTTGCACATTTATTTTCATCATTGTCTTTTAGTTGTATATAATTTGCAGCCACTCCATATCTTCACATAATTTTGGTATATTGGACTAGTCCTACCCAATCATTGTATTTGTAACAAGGTCCAACATACTCCATCAATTCAGTTAATCCTCCACAAGATACCTTTATGCCATCCATGGAAAATAGCCCCAAACCATGTAATGACAGTGGGGAAATGCGATATGTCTTTCCATTGACAGAAAAATCAGTGTTTATTCTAGGAATATGCTTGGGTGCCCATTGTTTCAATATATGTTTGTATCTCAAGGGAAAGTACATGTCATCTATGCTCTCATTATCATAAGAACATGAAACCCCTTTAGTGAGAAAAATTTCCATGCGTCTATGGAAATTTATTCAAATATTTTCACCTCTAGTTGATCTTCGCCTGATAGATGACGTAGCAGATGTTTGGTAAATTTATTCTATCCTACTTGAAATTACATCACTCGACGAAGATAGATCTGAAAAATACATGTTTGGTTGAATGTCCTATAACACTTCATAAAATGAGAGAAATTGTTAGCGAGTGCCATAATTGATGTTGAGAAACATCTTGATGAAACCACAAGAAAATTATATTTTTACAAGTGAGTTATACGAAAGTTATTTTCGTTTAAAATATTTAAGTAATAGTTAAAAACTTGAGAACTTGAAAACTTATAAATCCTAAACACTGAACTCACTCAATAACTTGAAAATTCAACATAATATGATATCATTTAATCTTTATATTACAAAAAGTTACCCACATACTTTGATATGTCGAAGAATATAACTAGTTCAGTGGAATAAAAGGAAAAGTTTTTGGATGTCGAGGTTGTTGATATTTGTATCTTGGGAGGTACTCCAAACCCTGCGCTATAGGGTTTTGGAGGATTTTGCACACAAAAGTGACTTGTGGGCTAAGAACCTAAGCCCTTGGGATTTTCACCCAAGCGGGTGGGTGTGGAACCACGAGGAATTTCAATTATTTGACACATGGAGGTGTTAGAGGACTTTGATAGGAACTAGAGGCAACGAAAATCAACGAAATCTGAGTTGTCTATGATGATATGTTAATTTTATATATGGTTTTTGGGTTTGCACATGATTTGTTCAAGTCAAATTGTGTAATTTTATGAGTTATCAAGCCCACAACAACAAATCATATAAAGCCCTTGAGAATTATATAAATTAGAGTGAGGATAAATTAATATTTATGTGCCTCTAATTTATCATGAGAAAGTAGAATGTTGGAAATTCATAACAGAGTTAAGGGATTAAGATTTCGGTTCAAATTACATTGTAGCAAGAGATTTTAACACCACACTTCATCACTATGAGTAAAGTGGGGGGAGGTGATGAGGGGGGAATTTTTTGGATCCAATCATATAGATAAAGGAGAAACCCATTTCATTTCTTAATTTAGTGAATATCTTGGTCGAAACAGGGAAACTTACATGGACCAATAGATGTTTCAGTCCTAGACACATTACGCTAGATCGATTATTGGTACATATTTCCTTTGTAGAAATAAAAATCTCTTTCTCTTCTAAAATTATATCTTATGTTGGATTAGATCACTAAAACATCACCTTTATATTATTAAACAAGATGATTATGGTCCTTTTTTTTTCATTTCAATATTTTTTGGCTCTAAGACCCCTCCTTCACCTTGTTTCTTGATTTTGTAGCAAGTGTGTGGTTGGTTCATTGGTGCGTTTATAGGAACAAAACCTTAAAAATGTGAAGCTCACTCTAAAGGTTGGGATGAGGGATTGATATCAATTAATGATGCTACAACAAAACCCTGTGATTAGCATCCATTTTGCTTCCAATTTTGCATCTAGAGCCCATTTTTGGTGCTATTTGTATCCATTTATCGAATATGGTGCAAAATTTGATGCAAAATTTGCACCAGCTTTTGCACCAAGTCTTGCACCAATTTTTGTACCAGGTGTTGCACAAGGTTTTCCACTAAGTTCTGCGCCAAGTCTTGCACCATCCTTTGAACCAGTTTTTGTGCCAGGTTTTTCGTTAAGTTTGGAACTTAATTTTTGTTTGACCTACTTTTTCATCCTCTATTACATCCACTTTTTGTGCCTATACGTGTATACACTTTTTCATCCTATTTTGCATCCTCTTTTGCATCATTTTTTTCATCCATTTTTGCATCCCCTTTTGCACCAAATTTTGTGTCAAGGTTTGTGTCTAGTTTTGAATTTACTTTTATTTCATCCAATTTTGCATCTTGTTTTGCATCCACATTTCCATCCTCTTTTGCATCCATTATTGTGTTCACTATTGCATCCAATTTTGTGTGCCACAATTTTTGCATAGTTTGGAACCTACCTTTGCACCCACTTTTTCATTTAATTTTTCATCCATGTTTGCATCCTTATTTGCATCTATGTTTGCATCAAAATTTTCATCCATTTTTTTATCCACTTTTCCGTCAAGTTTTTCATTGGGTTTTAAGTATAATTTTTCATCTAATTTTGCATCAAATTATGTTGCATCCAATATTTCATCCATTGTTTCACCCATTTTTACGTCCACTTTTGTATCCCTTATTGCATTTTATTTTGCATCAATTTTTTTTTTTTTTTTGTATCTATCATTGCATCCACTTATACATCCACTTTTGTTGTGCCATGTTTTGAACCTTTTGTTGAACCCATGTCTTCTTTCACTTTTGCATCCTATTTTGCATCCAAATTTGCATCAAATATTGCATCTATTTTTGTTGTATGGATTAATCCGTCTTGCGGACAAGACCAATCTCCCTAGTACTAAAAGTATCTAGTAACAAACAGCCAAATAAACTAATATTTCTCTAAGAATATATGATCTATGGAAAGCTCTATCAAGGTGTTAAGGACTTACTGTTTGTCTAGCGCTTTTTTGAAGTCATTGTTGTCCCTCGCACTCTTGAAGGAGTTTTCCTCGTAAACCTGCAATCACAAACAAGAAAAATATTACATAGCACCTATATAGAAAACATCATAAACCATGCTTATCATAGTGATCAAGGAATCTATGAAATAAACCATTGATTGAAAGCTTATTGAGAAAAATGAGTATATTTGTATTAATTTCAAAAAGAAGAAAATCCTTACAACTTGAGCCTTGATGTTGCACAGAACTTTCCGCGGTCCGAAGCAGGAATCTCCTTTACTTTGATAAGCTTTGCACTCCTCCAACCAAGACGAATAGAGGTATGTAATCTCTCCTCACAAAAGTCTTAATCAATTGAGTCTGAATCTCAACAACACTTAACTTCAAATATTCTAAATCTTCAACTCCCCTTGAGGCTACCCAATGCCTCTTTTTATAGTGGAAAAGAGGAGGTTTTCTGTTCCAACTATGAAGGGATAGAATCCTCCTTCAAAGGGATAAGCTCCTCACATCAAGGGGTTAGCTCCATAAGGTAAGGGATACATGCACCTCATAAGAGCGGTTCTATCACCGCAATATTTTCTGGAAGCTTCTAGAATTCACTTTTATTGAGCTTTTTGGAAATTACTTGCACCTTTTTGATCTTACAGAGGTCCGCACTTTTAACACAGATAAAGTGCGTTCAGGTATGCAGGAAAGCTGAACATTAGGTGCAGGACCGCAGGAAAGATAGAGATAAAGTGCGACACCAAAGTTTAGGAGATTTTCAGAAACTTTTCTCTGATTTTCAAGGCTTGACATGAGGAACTGATATGTTAGACTTGCAAAGGGAGAAGTATGTGTAATAATGAGCTCATACACATAGTAGAATGTCAGGATGACAATTTTCAGTGTAACAGATTGCCCCCTAAAGTGCAAAGTCTAGAATAGATGATGCTGAAGTCTGTCATATATGAAGAGTGCAGTACTTTATCATTTCAAGGATCATCCTGGGGTCACCCCAGTCGGAACCTGTAAAAACATTCAATGAAAAATATATACATATCATCGCTGAGGTAGGCATTCCCATACTCAGATCAAAAAATAACTAGAAACTAATTTAAATTGTTCTGATACAGGAATGATTTTGAGTACATCACAATATAGACATGTGTAGTCACAGTATGGATGCATCCATCTGTTTATAAATAGTCCACTGTATAAATGATAAAAAAATTCCTCGTAGCCTGGATGGTAGAAACTAGATCGAGGGTCTTGATTTCCGCATCTCGAACTAGTACGATTCTATCCATGTGAATAAATGCGTTGAAGTCGAACATGTTAGAAACCACTTGATTACCAGTCAATGATGTAAATTGTTAACAAGTGTGAGAGTAACCACCAGTAATGTCAATGGCTCTCAAAGTACCCAGTACAATCCATGAAATTTGAATGAATGAGCTGAAGTCGAACATGTCACGGAATCATTCGATCGAAGGTCGATAACGTAACCTGTCGTCGAAAGTGAGAAACCTGCCATTGAGGCATGCAGATTTTAAAGTACTGATGATTTCTAGATCAACTTCCTAGATAATGAGTTGTCGTTGATAGAAAGTGATCCTTCGTAGGCAAGCCCACAACATGAAATCATAGATTAAGTTTTGAAGAAATATGTTGGCAAGGACTGGCTTAGGGATGGTCAAAATGGATGACCGATATTTTGCAGATGAATGGTTTATTTGAACTGTCCTCTTGAACACATAACGACACTGCAGATGGCTTGGTAGCAATTGACCCAAAGCTAATACCCAAAAATTGGATGAAGACTTTCGAATGAGGTTCGATTAACTGTTAGGCAAAGGATTTCCCAACCTAGGTAATTGAAAGTGTCGTGTTCAAGAGTGGTTAACTAGATTTTTGAAAAATCAAAATACAACAAATAAGTCATTTTTCTCTCTTTTCCCCCACCATTTCTGGCAAGTACCTCTTTATTTTTGACAAGCTTGAGGAGGATAACATTTGCTTGTTTATAAGCTCATCCTTCGGATGAGTCCAACTTAGTTTAAGATTCGAACCCTAAGAAGGAGTGGTTCGTTCCTGTTAAAAATTAAACAGGTCCTTTACTGCTAAATTTTAACGAGTCTAGTATAGGAGAAACTCAGTGTTTTTCATTTTTAGGGAGTCAGAAAAAAAAACTTAAGAAAACTCCATGGGTGTACTTTTTCGTAAATTTAGTCTCTCGGGCTCGAAAAAGGATAAAATAATGCGGGAGAGAACTCTATTGACCATAATTAGTCAACGTATACCTTTTTCATAAATAGTCCATTTCAGTCCGTAAAAGGGGTAAACTTATACTGAAGGGACAATTATTCATTTACTTTAACAAGTTCAAACAATCAATTACTTGGCAATATTTTCATATTTAGAGAGTCTGAAAAGGGCTTAAAAGAGAACTCCAATGTTTTGCTTTTTCGTAAAATTTTGAAAGAGTTCGAAAAAGTGATAAAAGTATGCTCTTTGTTGAAAAATGATCAATTCTCCTGAAAAATCCAATTTCTGCACAAAAACTTGAAACATTACACATACCTGTTTAAAATAAGTAAAAATGCTTTCAAAATACCCTTTCTAAAGTGAAAAATAAATAAATTAAAAATTCATCTATTCGAAAAAACTTATAAAAATGACTTTTTCAACTTCATTTTTACCGTTCAAGTTCAGAGTGAAAAGTAGAAGCTTTTGGGTAAAAAAGTTCCTGTGAATATTTCGGAAGATCCGTCTGACGAAATCGAGAACCGTCAGTCCCAGGTAATCCACGACCTCTTAATTTTTCTTTTCATCTGTTTACAATTCTTTTTTAGGCTTTAGTTTTTATTTTTTTAAGGGAAAAATATGTTGAAGAAACCGCCCGCGGGGGTCCGCAGGCACAACACACAAGACCTGCAGACCCCGACCTTTTTCTATGTAGAAAAAGGTCATGGGTCTGCACTTTACCTACAGAACATGTGCATTCCTACGCACTGTGTATGAAGGAAAAGTGCGGTCCCCGAGCAATTGAATTTCAAAATCAAAATTTTCATTTTCCGCCCAAAAATTTTCAAATTAGATTTTTCTAACTTATCTTTTTATGCATTGTAGGATTAGCAAGATGTTGATTTAGAGAGAAAGTGAGCATGAGGATGTGGAAGATGCCGCGATGCTCCATTTGCCCACAATGCAGGCTTTAAGAGCATGCGATTTGTATAAATTCTGGGCCATTCAAGGCATGAGGGCACAGGTAGACCTCCTGACATGGCCGGTAAATAGGTGGAACGTGCAGGACCAGTGTTTTATTATTGGTGGCCACCGGCTCGAAATTGAGCTGGAGGATATTTATTTTCTAACTATTTTGTCCAAGAGGGGCGAACAACTTTCCTTGTTTGGGACTAGGCCAGGTGGCCAAACTGTCGCTAGTCTTCGACAAGAGTTCTGTAATGATGAGGCAAACCCCAGGGAAAAACGGATTGATATAAAAAATATCATCCGTCCCGAGCTAAAAGTGATTTCGTTTACTGTTACCAGACTGTGTGGGAGTGCCGCACTGCATGTGGCTACCGGTTCGCAGATGCGTATTGTTGTGGACTGTTTTCGAGGCACCATTTTCAACTGGTGCGAAGCTGTGTTGGCCAATGTAAAAGGCCAAATGACTAGAGAGAAAAATGGAAAACTAAATACTTTGGATATGGATCCATCGTGGTCACTTTTTCTCTAGAGAGGGTACCCATGTTATCTCCACAAAGTATTCCTGTTGATGCTGGTCGACCCCAAGAACCTAGGATGGTTCGTTGGGTTGCATTGATGGCCCGTCACGGTATTGAGGGCGCTGAGATTGTTCAATTTCCTTCTTCATATTTTCGTTGGCTGGACTGCCAAATTTTTGTCATCGAGGACTTTCCATATGCCGGGATAGATTTCTGCGGCGACCGGGAGATGACTCTCCGAGTAGGGGAACAGTGGGATGAATCAGGTAAAATCATTTTCAACGAATTCTAAGTTCTAATTTTTTATTTTTTATTGTATTGTCAATTAATAACCAAAAAGTTTTTATGAATGCAGATGTGGGTCCACGACGACCAACCCATCTCCAGCCCTATGACAGAAGACAACCATTTGCAGCCTCACCAGCCCCAGTAGGCCAATCAGTGGAAATTTTGTCTGATTTAGAGCATCATCTAGAGCGTCTGACTCTAGATATTCCAGAGACGGACATAGATGAGATCCCACTCAGATTGCAGAGATATGTGATTGGTGTTCCAGGACCTTTTAGGAGGTTCCTGTGTAGGGTGGCTCGGACAGTGGTTTCTTATCATGATCATCATCAGTGATGGGATGATCGTGTTGTAGACTCATATTTTTGATTTTTTGTGTTATCATTTTGCCGATCATAAGGTGTTTCCAACCTATGATCGAAGACGATGTATATTTTTCGAAAACATTTTATACTATGATATATCACTATTTACCGACTATCTGTGTACATATTATGGATGTTGTTTGTTTTACTGTTTTGATTATTGCAAATGTCGATTTATCATACTAGAAGCAACTGCGTCTGCTAATGTATTTAAATGTCTTGGAATATGTTGATATTCAATGTAATCAAATTCACATTCGAAGAGACGAACTCTTAAAAATAACCATAATAACACTGGATTTCTAATGGCATAAACTCTGTTTAATTTTAATACAACAAGTTCAGAATCCAACCTAACAATCAAACTCTGAATCCCAAATGATATGGATTCAGATAATAACTCAATCACTGCACTATACTCGGCAATGTTATTCGTTGTTTGACCAAGGCTTACCCCATGCATGGATACTAACTCGTCAGAGGGTGAATAGATAACCCAAGCTGTAGAAGAAATGTTCCGTGTACTATGACAAGCGCCATCAGCAAAACCAATGTAGGTTTGAAGAGACGTCGACATCTGCAATATCAAGAGTGAAACTCAGATAAGCAGGAATAGTGATAAAAACACACTTCTAAACTAAGCACGCTTCTCTAATCTAAAACACACTAGCAGTAAAGAAATCTAATCTAATAAAAAATCTCCATTCCAAGTTAAGCATAGTATCGCTTCAGATAAAGTCCATTTCTGGGTTTATCTAAAGGGACACCGTCAAAATCTATCAGCTCATAGGCCCCTTTTGCTAGTTTTCGCTTGAAAATGAAAGGGCCATGCCACATGGGCACAAATTTCCTAGCTCCTAGTTTATCATTAGCTTGATCATAAACTAAGATTAGATCTCCTTCTGAAAATTTTCGAGGGGTAACACTTCTATCATACTGAGCTTTTATTCGTTTAACATGAGCCTCGTTTTCTATTGCAGCATTTCGTCGATTCTCATCCAACTGAGCTAAGTACAAGAAACGTTTCTCCTCTTCAGACGTAGCTGGGAGTAATTCTATGGCTAATTTCAGTGACGAAATTTCGCATTCTATCGGAAACACCGCTTCCAAACCGTAAACGAGTTGAAAGAGAGTGAAACCAGTTGATGTTTTTACTGAGGTTTGGTATGCCCAAAGTGTTGAAAATAACATGGAATGCAAATTCGTTTTGTGAATACCAATAATTCATATAATCATGGTGACTAAAAATTTATTTATGGCTTCAACTAGACCATTGGCTTGCGGATAATATGGAGTGGAACTATCGTGGTGTAGGCCAAGTTGATCTGTCAGTTCAGTCATCATGACATTTTGAAAATTACTTCCATGATCTGTAATAATGGCTTGGGGAACACCGAACCTAGAAATTATGTGATTAAATATGAAAGTTGTAGCAGTCTTGTCGTCAACCGAAAATGTAGGCATCGCCTCGGCCCATTTAGTAAAATAATCTACTGCTAAGATAATATATGCATGCCCCCCAGCCGAGTGAGGGTTACATGTAATAAAATCGATACCCCATTTTGCGAAAGGACCAACAACAATTATGGGATGAAGAGGAGCGGGTGGCGAGTGCATCTTACGATCAAATAGTTGAAAATTGTGGCATTTCCGGATTGCATAAATACAATCTTTGAATAACAACGGCCAGAAATAACCAGCGCACAATATCTTTTGGGCTATGGCATACCTAGACATATGACCACCACATGCTCCAAAATGGCAGTCATTTAAAACCTTTTCAGCTTCTTCATGAAAAATATAGCGTCAGAAAACCAAATCCGCCCCACGATGATAAAGTGTATCACCAATAATATTATACTATTGGGATTGGAAGCGTATTTTTCGTTGTTGAGACCGTGAGATTTCGGGCCGAAAAGATTGGGTTTGGAGATAAAAAATAATATCTCCATACCATGGATCGAGTGTGCTGATAAGAAACAGAGATTCGTCTATAATGGGCTCTTCTGCCACAGTTTCAGTATCAGTAGAGGGGAAATCACACATCAGTTCCGCAAATACCAAATATTTCTTCGCCTTGGATTTCTCAAATTCCAAGTCAAATTCCTGCAGGATGACTATCCATTTGGAATACTTTCCCCCTAGAAATTTTTTGGTTAAAATATACATCATAGGGTTGTAATCAGAAATTACCGTGGTTTTATGTAACAAGATGTAGTGCCTAAATCTCTGGACAGATGCCAATGCCAGTTTCTCCACATGTGTATATTTGATCTTGGTCGGATGCAGATTCTGACTAAGATAGTAAATCACATGTTCAGTGTGAGGTTCATCTTCTTGAACTAACACCATCCCAATGGTGGAATGAGAAGCAGCGAGGTACAAAATGTAATCCTGGTTGTAGTTGGGAGGATGCAATAACGGTGCATGGGTTAATGCATGTTTAAGTGCATCGAAAGATCAATCAGTGATCTCGTCCCAAAAGAATGGAATGTTCTGTTTCAACAACCGAGTAAAACCCTTTGTAAGCTCGGCATAGTTAGGAATGAACTGACGTAAAAAATTTTCTTTCCCCTGCAAACTTTGGAGTTGGCGTAAAGTCGAAGGAGGAGGTAATTTAACAATAGCTTCGACCTTCGACGGATCGACGCAAATGCCTGATTTCGAAACAACAAATCCTAGTAAACGACCCGATTCTACACAAAAAACACATTTGTGTGGATTCAGCCTAATTTTATAATTCCGACACCTCATAAAGATAGCTCATAAGTGTGTGAGATGGTTGGCCCTGCGTGATGAATGAGCAGGTAAATCATCAAGATATGGCTGCACAATGTGCTTAATGTCATGAAACGCGTAAGACATTGCCCTTTGAAAATTTTCTCTAGCGTTCTTCAAACCAAAGGGAAGCTTGAGATAAGCAAACGTCCCCCACGGACAAATAAAATATGTTTTTGGCTGATCAGCAGGGAGTATGTTTATTTGATTATAACTGGAAAAGCCATCCATAAAGGAAAACATTTCGCTACCGGCACAATCATCGATTATCTGATCGATTTAGGGAGTTGGATAATTGTCTTTGGGACAAGCTCGATTAATATCCCTATAATCGATACATACTCCTATGGTTCCTTGTTTTTTAGTCACAGGAACAATATTTGATACCCAATCTGTTCAGGGAATTGGATAAATAAAACCTGCACGAAGTAATTTTTCAACTTCTGCTTTGATAGCAGCATCTTTTCTAGGATATATTTGACGTAAACGTTGACGAACATGTTTAGCATCCGGGTAAGTCTTGATTTCATGTACGACGATTGATGGATCAATTCCTGGAATTTCTTCATACGACCAGGCAAACACATCACAGAATTCTTGAAATAGGGCTTTATAAACTTTAATTTCATCTTCAGTACAACAAGCACCTATATGAATGTTTTCAATTATTCTTGGTTTTACTGAAATGTTAATTGGAACCGTTCGAGAAATATTTTCCAAATTTAACTCAGAATCAGGATTTTGCAATGGATTCTGGGGTTCTTTGACATATTCAGCAGTAAAAATTGAAGCGAAATCATCTTCAAAATGATCTAGTTCAGGTAAAAACGAAGATCGATGATGTAGATCTTCCCATGGTAAATCATCAACAGACAAAAATTCACGAATGTGCTCATCAGTATGAACAATATCAGGAAATGTAGTTGTGGCTGAAATGGATATAGAAAGTGATTCCTCTTGGATCCCATTCATTGAATCAATTCTGGTTGAAGAGGTGTCGGAAAGTGACTGTACAGCCTGGTATGCAATTTCAAATGGACTCAAAGGCATCATGCCATTAATTGAATCTAACTCGGAGTCGGAAGGTATGATCCAAGGATCATCAAACATAACAGTGTCTGACGAAATCATGTGAATAGTTGCAACAACAGGCGATACGTTAGGAGGAGGAAAGGAAAAAGTTCCTAGTAAACCAGAATCTTTAACCAATCCTACTCCAACATCCTTATAAGGGATAGCCGCTTTACCAACATGCTGGATTGTTTCTGTAGAGGCTGGGTCGGAAGAGAAATAAGTTAACTGATCTATTGTAACGATATTTCCTTGATATGGAAATTTTATGAGTCGAAAGACCGAAGAAACAACAACAGTCATAGCATACGACCAACTGCGACCCATGAGAAGGTTGTAATCTAGAGGGGCATCTACCACTTCCACATCTAGATTTACGGTTTTACCTTCGACCCCTATGGGTAAATCCTGCAAAATACCAAAAGGGTGGAAACCTCAACCATCAAAAGCCTTAAGAATCATCAGAAATTGGTTGAGTGTAGGAGAACCAAGCAATTTCCAACACTGAATCGACATAATACACATTGAAGCTCCCTCATCAATCACAGTCCGATAGATCGGTCTGTTTTTTACTAACACTAGTATCTGGAAAGCCATTTTATGAGGTAGACGAGGTGTACTATTTTCTAAATCGAAGATTATAAGATTAGAATCCTGAACATATACAGCTCCTATAGCAGACAAAAGAAATTTACGCTGTGTTGGGCATGATTGCAACACTTCCAAAGCCGACATTGCTGAAGGGGGAATAGCTAAGTCTTCAACAATGTTGTAATTCTGAGCAGCTCTCGCATGTGGATTGAAAGCTGATTTACGAAGAACACCTTTAGCAGGCGGTTTGATTATTAAGTCTGGATTTTGTTTCTCGATCTGTAGCAGACCAGAAAAAGGAGGAGGTGTAGTTGATGCATTTGCATTAGAAGATTCTGCTTCTTTACCATCAACAGGATTGTTAGTACCACAATCTTGTGATCACGTCGCAATCCTCACATGAGACATCATCAAAATAGGTTCTTCTGAAGCAGTCGAAGTGGAACCAACCATCTTGCTATCTTGAGTCAGAAAAGGATCCTTCAAGACAACAGGTTGTTGTGAACCTTTAACGAATTTTGCAACCTCTGCTCGATGTGGGAATTCCTTAGTAAAGTGATCCTCATCACAAATGTAACAAGGGTAACGAGGTTTGTGTTTTTCGTCATTGGATTCATTTTTATCAGTTTTCTCTTTTGAATTCTTTTTGTTTTCATTCTTCCCTTTCTTTTTACCACCGGATTTAGATTTAGCTGTAGATGTCTCTACGACATGAATGTTGGCAGAAATTTCGGGGGAAGATTCTCCTTTCGGGAAATCTGGTAAAGTTATAATAGGAGAAGAATTCTTTGAAGATTTCTTCTTACTTTTAGTATTGATTGTACCAATCATGTCATCAGCAGCATGAGACCCTGAAGGAGCAGCAACTATTTGACCTTGTTTTGGAAGGTCGGGGATTTTTTCGTGTAAAGTACCTGACTGTATATAAACGAGGTCAAGGTACTGAGCTTGAGCAATCACTTTCTCTTTAGTAAAAACACCAGCCTTAGCTACATCTTCAGTAATATTTGGCAATAATGATTTAATAAACCATTCTGCCAAAATTTGATCTGGAATGTAAACTTTAACCAAACGCCTTCTACGTTTCCATTCATGAATATGATCAGAAATATACGTAGACGTAGATTGTTTTAGTGAAGTTAATAATTCTGTGCCATTGTCGTATATGACAGGCAACTGAAAATGAGTCAAGAAGGCAGTTGCTAACTGACTGAAATTATTAAACGAGCCTCGTGGTAACTCAATGTACCATTTGGCTGCAAGACCAATAAGAGTTCTTTGGAAAAGACGTAAGCGAATCGAATCATCAATAATTGAATTAGACGCACACCAGAGGTGATAAGTCATGACGTGATTTGATGGATCCTCTCCTAACTTACCTTCTAATTTCGGTATATTAGTGGGCAACTTATGCGGCATTGGCGACCAGTACGAATAATAGAAAATCGGATCATTCGTAAGGCGCGTCAAATCAGGTAAATCCAAAGTTGCAATAAATGGTAACTGACGGTTAGGGTCACAAAAACCTTGAGTAGCCAAAGCAGTTCCAAGAGGTGGATACCCAGGATAACTGGGAATCGGATTTGCGTTAGGAATTGTGTGACCTCCTGGAAAACCAGGATTAACTAGACCAAACTGGGGTTGTTGAGGCTGCTGATAAGTGTATCCAGGGTACGGTTGATACTGATAACTTGGATTTTGTGAACCGGGACCGAATTGAGGATATCCCTAGTATGGTTGATACGTGAATTGTGGTTGACTTGTGACAACTGTACTTGTACCGGCTTGTCCTGCAGGAATTTGAACCGAAGTCTGAATTGAAGGTCCTGACTGGGGTACAGAGACTTGAGGGATTTGCACGGATGCAGGGATAGACAAACTCAGAGTTACAGATACTCTAGAAACAGGTGTTACAGGTTGGAAAAATGTTACAGTGGTTGCAGCAGTTTGAGGCAGAGTCTGAGGTGTACTAGACGCAAACTGCTGAACAGAACTAGGTGTAGAAGTTTGAATAGTTGGCTGGACAAGTTGCTGGGTTAAACCAGAAACCAAAGGCTGTCCAGGTTGATAAGGCAGTTTCACGTTAGGCTGCATAGTTTGTTGATACTGGGATGGATCCCACACCAGATTCATTCCGAGGTACTGTCCCGTAGAAGGTTGAACGTAAGGACCATAACCTGGTTGAATGCAGGGTTGATAAGTCAATGGTAAATTTCTGGCTCCTTGAACAGATGACTGACCAGAAGGTTGTTGATAACCTTGAATTGGGTACTGACCTTAAGGTTGATAACCCTGAGGTGCGTACTGAAGCTGGGGTTGATAAGGACCTTGAGGAGCATATTGAGCTTGGGGTTGACCCTGGGGTATGTATTGTCTTGAAGGTTGATATCCTTGAGGTATGTACTGTACTTGGGGTTGTCCCCCAAAATAATATGATTCCACAGTTTTTCCTTGGAAAAATTTACCTTGAGGTTGACCCCCACGTGGTAACTGACTTCCTGAAGGTTGTCCCCCAGGCGGTAACTGACTACCTTGAGGTTGCCCCCCAGTTGGTAACTGATTTCCTTGAGATTTCCCTCCAGGCGATAACTGACTGCCTTGAGGATGCGGATTCGGAATATTACCAGACATCATAAATATTTTCTCTGCGTTCGACGTTTCAGTTTTAATTCCACTTAAACCAGATGATAACACACTTTCAATCAGTTGAGGAGATGCCCCTGATAAAGTACCAGACAGAGCTTGATATCCCAAAGGAACAGAAGGACCACCATGTAAAAATGCTTTCGGTGTCTGGGACAACATGGATGACTCTCCTACCATAATGGATGACGGATAGTAACCTCTGGGTGTTGGATGAAATGGAACTCGAGGTGGAGAAAAAGCAAGACCCGGATTCTCTAAAAAATTCGTTAAGGATTAATACCAAGCAGTAGTTCGAATAGGGCTGTAGAAAATTGATTCACGTTCCCTAAGATTTAAAGACTGAGGGGAATTGGGAAGAGATAACTCTTCGTCTGGATTAGTAAGTTCTTCAATAGAAATTAGTCCAGATGGAAGATCGTCAATGAAAATATTTCTTACCCTAGGTGAACCAAGATCGCTAGAAGTTGGTGAAATAAATCCTGAGGATGTTTCCAAAACAGAAAGTTTAGTTTCAGGTTCAGAGATTTCAGGTTCGTCAGCCAGTTCACTGGTAGGCGAAATACTACCAGTAACTTCAGAAACCGAAATCGGTTCTTGAATGTGTTCTGTTATAGGTGTTTGATAATTAGGATGAAATACTATGGATGAAGTTCCAACTTTTGTTGATTTAATCCTACCGCTACTAGATGATACCAGAGCGCGAAGCCCTTCAAGCTGACTTGGTGTATATTCAGGGGGTTTCCCTTGTAGTCTCTGGGATTGTCTTGGAAATTCCACAATGATTAAATATTTAACTAATCACACGCAAACAAATAAAATTTCAATGAAAACACCTAAAGTCTCTAAAGAAACAAACAGCTAAATCGCACACTTAAAAATCTAGGAGTTAAAACCACACCCAAACAGTAACTTCCCATACTAAAAACACTAGTTGGTGATGAAATCCAACTTAGTAGAAATTTAATATAGAAAGAGTGGTTAATCTGAGTAACAAAGCTCAATCCCCTTGAAGGCTCCTCGACATGGTTAATCTGAGGTTTACCGACAAGTGACCCCAGGCTCCTTGAAAATGGTTAATCCAAGGTTTACCATTTGTAATGCGTGCAAAATCTTCTATCTTCCCCAATGAAACAGAATTGATTGTCTCAAAGGTTCGGACATGATCTCGTGATTGACTTCTTTAAGAGAAGCTTCCTAGATTATACAAATTACAATTGGATTTATTTCCTACCGCAAGATTTGTCTACTTGTTTCTTTTACTACCTTGGAGAGTTAATTACTCCCTACTCCAAGATACTAGCCTAAGCTATGTTGGTGATAAGAGCCCTAGAAAATAAAAATATTGCTAGATGAATTTTAATTAAGCGTTACTTTTAAGAGTTTTTTCTTAAGTCAATGGGTATGGAAATGAAACTTTGATGGTGTGAAGACTCGACTCCCAAAAAAAACTAAAAATGCACCTAAAAATGATAATCAGATCATTTCCTTTCAATGAAATTCTAATTAAGGAAGAGTTGGAGAATGAAATTATTTTAATGAACAATTCCTTCTTTAAACATAAAGAGAAATTTGAAAGAAAATATTTTTCCCTTTTCAGCAATAACTCCAAATGAAACAAACTATCAAAGCTCATAAGAAAATCCTTTCACTTTCAAAACTTGAAGCTAAAAAACAAGTTTCCTTCAAAAGAGATCTACAAAATTTTATAAAAAACACTCAAAACTATCAAACTAATTCTGAGAACTACAAATTTTATCAATCTAATCGAATAAAAGCTTTAAGATTTTTTTTTTGAAGAATGTTTTACTTAGTTATTCAGCAAACTAAGGATCTATTCGTTCAGAATAGAAAACAGATAAAAAACACTCAATTATGTTTTTATAAAAAATGAAATTCAAAAACCAATAACAAAATTTCTTTTCGAAGATTTGCAAAGAAACAGGTAACTCTATTTCTCAATAAAGGATGATTTCACAATCGGGTCAGATTCAACAAAAGACAAAAGACCAATGTAATCTTAGGTACTTCAAACAGTCAATGCTTCGAATCGCTACAAAGACCAAGTGAAAAACAATCCAAAACGAAAAACTTCTAGAAAATCATCAAAACACCAATACTGCTAAGATTCATTCACAGAAAGCTTTTGACAGAAACAATCATCAATCTGGGCAGAAATCAAAAACTCTAAATCAAAATAAAGATAAACTAAAGAGAGAAATCTAAAGGTTTTTCAAAATTTTAACAGGGTCCGCAGGCTTACAGAAGTAACAGGTGCGGTACCGCACTGTTTATTAAAGCAAAAATGCGAAACTTCCTGCACTGTGAAAAGAAGGAAAAGTGCGGTCCCAGGAAAAATTAGAGAAAAACATAAAAGATCTAAAAATTTTCAAAAACAGAGAAAACCTAAGCTACCCAGGCAGATGTCTATCAATCAAAAACTAGGAAAAATGTTTCCTCAAATCAAAATAAAAGAGAACCAAAAACAACAAGTTCTTCCCCAGTGGAGTTGCCAATTTGTTTTATGGATTAATTCGTCTTGCGGACAAGACCGATCTCCCTAGTACTAAAAGTATCTAGTAACAAACAGCCAAATAAACTAATCTTTCTCTAATCATATATGATCTATGAAAAGCTCTATCGAGGTGTTAAGGACTTACAGTTTGTCCAGCGCTTGTTTGAAGTCGTTGTTGTCCCTCGCGCTCTTGAAGGAGTTTTCCTCGTAAACTTGTAGTCACAAACAAGAAAAATATTACATAGCACCTGTATAGAAATCATCATAAACCATGCTTATCATAGTGATCAAGGAATCTATGAAATAAACCATTGATTGAAAGCTTATTGATAAAAATGAGTATATTTGTATTAATTTCAAAAACAAGAAAATCCTTACAACCTGAGCCTTGATGTTGCACAGGACTTTCCGGGGTCCTGTTGAAGCCCCGAAAATCGGGTCTACAACAAGGGGGATACCCACCCGGTCCGGACCTTGGTTAGTAGCTCCTTTTCCATTTGGTGTAGTGGGTCCGACTAGGGATAATGGGACCAATTTCCCAATATGTGTGTGTGTGTTGAGAATTGATATTTATTTTCTAAAATTTCCTAATTGAAATGCTTTTATTCTATTTCTAATCTAATAACATGCAAATTGTATTCTAATTTAAAAAAAAATATCTAATTCTAAACTAGCCTGGGATGTAATCTTTCTATTTATGCGATCTAAAATGATTTCAAATAAAAATTGATAATAAAGATCATTCAACTGTTATAAGAAAATAATTCAATAAAGATAAACCACTTCATATAAAAAGTTAGATGAAACAGTTGTGAAAAACATATCGCATAATAAGCTATTAATACATTGAGCATAAATAAATAGCTATCACCGTACAAAAGTGCTAAATGATAACTCAAGCATTCAAACATCAATATATAAATAACTGAACATGAATATCACTTTAACAAAGAGGCAGAAATAGTTAAGAGATAAAAGTACCATTTATAACTAGTTCTACTCATGACCTAGAAGCAATAATGAGTTATCTCTTCTTAATCCAACATCCACTAAGAGTACAGAAGTGCAACATCAGTAGCAGATATTAAACACAGATATCAATAAATCATGTTCCATTCATTTATCAAAACCTCTTCTGAGGGTGCAAAAGTGCATGTTCTAAGGACAAGTTTTTGACAAATTTCAGGACCCTTCTCTAAATGCATGAGAAGGGTTTAAATACTACTAACTAAATCTAAAAATAATTTATTACAAAAATGTAGGATACGGTTTAAATAACCTTCCTTTTTCTAGGAAAAAATAGATTAAAACTAATACTAAATCTAAAATTTAGAACTATCAACTAACTAATGAATCTGATCTTTGAATTCGCAAGCATTCAGCATTGATTTGAGAAGAGGAGGTTGGCCGACTTCAGATTTTAACTGTCCTGAGAAAACGGAATCGGAAAGTGCTGGCGCCATCTTCTCGGCAGAATTGATGATGCAATTGAGAGCGCTGCATTGGCTGTGTGGTTTTACCATAAATGCCCAGTAAGAATCCCAATTTAACTTTGTCAATCCTTTAATTGATTCTGCTTTTTCTTCAGCTTTCTGTTTCCATTCTCTCTGCAATTGCTGTGCTTGTGGTAGGTATCTTGGAATAGTTTCTGAAATCAAATTAGCCTTGTGCAAATTTTCATTTACACAATCAGTGATATTGCTTGCTGCTGTAGCTGCTTCTTCCACTGCTTGTTCTGCAATTTTGATCTGTGCATCCCAATTATTGAAGAGCATTTCTTTATGACTATCATTGATGATTGGTGCTCCTGCCCTTTTTCCCTCCTCTTTATTTTGCCAAGTCAAATAGTCAGTAACTCTTTCATTAGTTAAATCATAATCATGTCGTAATTCTACGACATGATTAGTGATTTTATCACTTTCTTGACAAAAAGAGTTCCACTGTGAAATTTTTTGGCATAATATATCTTGTTGCTGCAGTAGTTGATTATTTAAGGAAATAGACTCTATAATAAATTCTGTGAGCTTTGGATCATCTTTGTGTATCTCTTTCATAGCCTGTAGTTGTTTCTCTTTTTCAGCTAAAATTTTCTGATATCCAACTTGCATTTGTTGAAACTCCTGTTGTAATTTTTCAAGTTGTTTTTGTGCTTCACTGTTAGCATTGGCTTGTTGCAGTTGTTGTTGCAGAACCTATATTTGATCTTCTTTTTCATTCAGTAATTTCCATACTTCGGATGCTTTATCGATGGCTGCAGAGGCATATGCTCCTGTAATCTGAGATAATTTAGCAAGATTTTCAGTTGGATTAGTAGTAGGATCTTGCCATAAAACATCCAATTGTTCTGCATCACAAGAGATTACACTTTCTAATTTCCTTTTCTTTCTTTTTTTTCTTACTACTGCTTTATGTTGTGGACTATAGAATATATCCAGAGGAGGAATTTCCTCTATTTTAAGTACAAGCTCAGAAGAGGGGGTAATGGGTATATGTTCTGTTTCTGTGACATTGCTAGTTTCTCCTGTGACTATATTTTTTATTGTCTGTACATTAGTTATAGGAGTCTATATTTTCTGTCCTTCAACATTAATCAAATCATTAAATGTTTCCCATTCTTTTTCTAACTCAATTATGACGGATGGTTTTTGTTCATTGAGAGGGGGAAGGTTTTTCTGTGGAGAGATTGAAATCTGTTGCTGTAAAAGTTATTTTGATTGGGCAGTATCCTTTACTGACCCTTCACTTTTATCCTGATCATTATCAGTTTCTTTCCTGGAATTTGAATTGGACTTGTCTGTATCTGAACTCCCAGTAAGACTAATGCTGGGAGTTGGTTCCCTTGCGGGTTCCAAGTGCAAATTATCCAAAGGGATAGTGGTCAACCTTCTTTCTCTGTACATTTTAAACTCTCGTAATTCTTCTGGAGAAAAACGTGTTTGAGCTGAATGTAGAATTTCTTTAAATGTGCATTTCTCTTGAAACATATCATCAAAAGATCCTCTTCTCCAGAAAATATTCTTACCTTGACTGCAGTGGTGAAATTCTTAACAACATCATATGGGTCGAATAGCCTTCTTGGAAACTTGAACAATTGTAAACATGTAATATTGTTTACTTCTTTAAATGCATGACCAACATAAAATAATGGAAATGCTCTGCAGGCCACAGGAAATTGTGGCCAGATGGCCTTATTTTTATTCTTTAAATCCTTGGTCAAACCTCACTCTCCACAGGTTTGATACGCAATTTCCCGAGCCATAAGTTTATCTGGAACATATAAAGGTAAAACGTGAGGAGAATCAAAACTTCCAAAAACGCTAACATAGGTAAACAATTCTTCTCCAAACCATCTTGCGATAGGGAGAATGTCTACTTCTACTTCAGGGGAAAACCTTGGAGCATCCTTATTATACAACATTCTGTACAGTGGCAGCATGATGCCATGGAAAATCTTGTAAAAATGGGAAATGAACTTTGAATCCCACAATTCTTTATGATAAACATGAATGGGTAGGGGATCTTGAATTTTCCATTGCCAACCCATTACAGGAAATTTAGAAACATAACAGATTGAATCCATTACATAAGCAGATAGGAAAAAAGGAGGATAAATCCTCTGAGAGACAATACGTTTAGATCGATAATTCAAAATAGCCGTGGCCAAGTTATCATACAATATCTTAGCCCAATCCATAATAGTAGCATTAACAACAGCATTCAACAATGGTAGCCATTTAGGCGAAAACTTATTAATGTCAGGCTTGCCAAAAAGCCTACAAAGCATAGCAGCAGCAAAGCAATACGGAGAAGTGAGAGAACCAGTATTATACATACCGTGTTTATCTTTCTTCAGTGGTTCGTCTCTTCTGGACCATTACTGGGTGCATTCTGTTAGGTTTTCATTTTCCTTGGAAAACTTTTCAATAAACTGTTTTTTGTACGTCGCCTATGGCTCCGGAAAATGATACATAAGCCTTAAATCTTCTGGAGTAAATGAGCCAATGATCTCTTGCCCCTGAGTCTTGAACTGTCTGTCTGTAATATCAGTGCTATCTAGTACTCATTTCACCATGTTTGTATATGGAAGAATTTTAGGTCTTGCTGCTATCTGGTGGAAAAATGAACAAGCTAACTCTGTAAGAGATGCTTCGGAAGA
Source organism: Pinus albicaulis (assembly GCA_034641835.2). Classification (NCBI taxonomy): domain Eukaryota; kingdom Viridiplantae; phylum Streptophyta; class Pinopsida; order Pinales; family Pinaceae; genus Pinus; species Pinus albicaulis. The sequence goes on along the minus strand of CM076584.1, from coordinate 799,085,927 downwards.
GCCAACTGATCCTGCAGTAGTCAAAACCTCCATTACTTTGGGGTTTTCTTCTTCAAGAAAATTATACATGTCCTCCCAAGTGGTGATACCAACGTCTTTGTTGCAGGAAGTGTCTGTGTACAAGGACGCCATCTCTTTACTTTCAGAACTCAGAGCTTTGTCTTTCTTTCCCATAATACTCTGAATATTGCTTTGTATAGTCCTCTGTTCTTCGTGCCTGCGGTTTACGAATTAAGTGAGAGTAATGATATGAAAAAGGTGATAGCAAGTTTTAAATGCTGAAGAGCTATGAAATATATCACATTACGTGAAATAACTTATTTAATCAGAACGAAACCATTTTCATTAATGAGTGACAATCAATTTATGGATTAAACTTTAAAGCGCATAACGGAGTCTCGATTTGTGGAGATATTTTTCGTACAACGATCCTTAAGGATCTGCGATAATGCAATTTGTGATTTGCTTCGCAATATTGCAATATCGCAGATCACAATATTATAATAGCGCAATATTGTAACATCGCGAAATCGCAATGTCGCAATATCGCAAAATTGCAATATCGCAAGATCGTAAAATCGCAGATCGCAATCTCGGAAAATCGCAACATCATAATAGCGCAAATATTATATCATCGTGAAATCGCAAAATCGCAATATCGCAATATCGCAAGATCGCAATATCGCAAAATATAACATATGACAAACATCCGTTAATGTATTTTCTGCGAAATGCGATTTGCGATAAATGTTATTGCACATCGGTGATTTGAGGTTTCTTAGTATATGATATTTGAAACTTTGCGATGCGATGAATGTTCTTTTTAGCACATAGTTTTCGTATTGCAATTTTTTGAAATTTCATTTGTAAAGAGGCATTCATTACCCTTTTGCGATGCGATATTCCTGAAAGAATGATTTTATTCTATGCTATCATAAACTTAAGTTTATTTAAATATTTTCCAAGGAATTTTCTTAAGTTAATGATAGTAAGTTTTATTGAAAAAAGAAAACAAGCACTAATTAATTTTTTGGATTTTTAAACTAAGGGTCCCCATTTATTTAGCATTGAATGATAATAAAAAATAAAAAGGGGGGTTGTTGCTGGCCACAACAATTGGCGATTCACTTGGAAGAACCAGTTATCTCTGCTTTTCTTGTGAATTTTCTAAACTTTTCAAAACAGAAAATTTTAAGAAAATCAAACTTTATTATAAAAAGACAAGGTACATTATGCTTTTATCTATCAATGATATTTCATTTCTTCTATATTCAATTCTGATTATTTACTTCCTCGAGCTAGTCCTTGTATCTATATCAGTCATTACTTGGTTCATAAAGATAAAAACAAAAGGCTTCTCTGTAAATCAGTTTTAAATATGCTCATTTGTTGTAGGTAGAGCCACTGCTGCCAGCAGGCGTCTATAGCCTCGATAGGGTTACCTGTTACCCAGCAATGATCCTGTGTCCTACTTAGAGAAATATACAATTTTCAAAGAGAAATCCATATTCACACTTATTGCTTTTATTTTTCTTTTTTATCCTTAAAGAACAATGTCTTGGTTTGGTAGCCAATTTATGACAATGCCATTCACTTGATTTATAACTTTGCTGAACAAGTTGGCTCGTGATGAGACCCCTTGTCTTTTGATTGCAATAATCTTGAGTCATTGCCCTGTTATGGTATGCAGTATTGGCAAATTTAGCAAGCTATAGTATCTATGATCATGATAAGTCGGCTCGTGATGAGACCTCTTACTCTTTAAGTTAAAAGTGTATCATTGGATTATTCCTTGAACATTATAATTTTCTAGGTGGGGAGGAAGTCATTTTTTCCTTAAGATAGCTCTGGACGACAATGGTAGAGTTTTTTGGAAAGAACTTTTCTACAGAGAATCTTCATTTTGTTATAAATACCTTTCATTGAATTGATATAAAACATTTTCCTGCTAGAGGTCGTTTTTTATCAAAATTTACAAAGTTGAAACTAGTATCATTTCTAGGCTAAAGCTTTTAACTGTATCTTTGAATAATAATGATCAATTTTATAGAAGAATTCTATTTATATAAGTGAAAAAAAAACAAAATAAAAAAAGAGAATTTGTATCTTTTTTGTGAATTCCAAATATAACCATTAACAACTAGTTTTATTATGAAAGTAAAGAAAACTAATATACAAAATAGAAGAATGATCTCCTATGGAAAATATTTTTTGAGGATCTGTCCATTAATAGGTAAAGACTCTCTTTTCCTGTTAAATCTTGTAACATAAAAGTAGATTGACCTATGATTTCTGCAATTTAGAAAGGACCAAGCCAGATTCGTTGAAATTTTGTATGTTTCCCTTTTTTCTCATGAGCCTTGTCCCATTTTAAAACTAGATCTCCTATCTGAAAGTCCTTTCTGGTTATCATGTTTGAATCAAAAGAAGCTTTCACTAATGCTTGGTGATGAGCATGAGTTACTTTGGCCTTTTCTCATTGTTCTTCTAGCTTAATTATTTCCATCTGCCTTAGTTGTAAGGAAGAAGTTGGTGCTTCATCAATATAATGAACCAAGGCTAATGAAGGAATTGCTAGATGAGTTGGAAGAACCACTTCTCTCCCATAAACTAAATTAAAGGGAGAAGTGCCAATGGAGGCTTTCTACGTTATTCGATCTGCCAATAAAGCATATATTAAAGACTTATGCCAATTTTTATGATTTTGATCAATGGTTCGCTTAATGATTCTGATTAAGTTTTTATTTGTGGATTTAGCTAACCCATTTCCCTGTGGATAATAATTCGCAGAGTATTTAAGTTTGAAACCTATTTTAAGTGAAAATTCAGTCATAGAATTACCAGAAAAATGCGATGCATTATCAAACATTAAAGCAGAAGGTAAACCAAACCTGGTGATTATGAAATGATCTATGAACTCGATGATGTGTTCGGCATTAGCAGTCTTAAGAGGAACAGCTTCTACCCATTTCGTAATATAATCAGTTGTTGTAATGATATACCTATGTTTCTTAGAAGAGTGAGGAACGATCTCACCTATTATGTCCAATCCCCATTGATCAAAAGGCTACTCAATGTTGACTGGTTGTAACGGTAATGATGGTTTCTTTTGTCTCCCAGCAGTGGTTTGACAAACTTTACATTTTCTTGCGTAGCTATGTGAATCTTTAAATAATGTGGGCTAGTAATAGCCTGCACGAAGAATTTTATGTGCAGTAGTATTTCCAGCATAATGTCCACCTGCTGGCCCATCGTGAAGTTCCTGCAAGGCTTTTTCAGCTTCATATTTCTCCAGACATCTAAGGAGAATAGAATCATAATTCATTCTAAAAATAACATCATTTACAAGCTGATATTGCTTAGCCTTCAACCTTAGAGCTCTTTTCTTGGTATAATCAAGATTTGGAGGAGCATATCCATTATTTAGATAAAAAATGTTATCAACATATAATGATTCAACATCGTTTAGGCTTACCTCGTACGTTTGTATCTCTGCAGATGATTTTTCAGAAATAAGCGATGCTCCAGCTAGTATTTTGCAAAAAACTTGACCTCTTACAATACTTGCTGGTTTGATTTCTACATCATATTCTTGTAAGGCAGTAACCCAATTGGCTCTTTTCTCACCCACATCTTTTTGAACTAAAATATTTCTTACCGCTGGAAACGGTACTATGATTTTTGTATGGGTTTTAAGTAAAAAGGGTCTGAAATATTTAATTGCTTTGAAAACAGCATAAGCTTGTTTCTCTACATCTGAATAATTCAACTTAGCTCCCTGTAAATTTGAACTGAAAAAAGAAATTGGGGCTTCTGCCTTATCTTGATTTGCTTGAGTAAGTATCGCAGCATAAGATTTATCAGAGGTGAATGTATACAAAATAAAAGGATCGGAGAAATTTGGAGTTGCTAAAGATGGAGCATTAACAATTGCTTGTTTTATCAGATTGAATGCCTCATATTCATTTTGGCCCCATTTGAAGTTTGAATTCTTTTTAATCATTGCTTGTAAAGGAGACACAATTCTTGAAAAATCTGGGACAAATATCTTTACAAAATTAATCTGGCCAAGGAAAGATTGCATAGCTTTCTTGTTGTGAGGTAAGGGTATTTCAGAAATCTCCTTGATTCTATTAGGATCAATATGAATTCCAGATTTTGACACTATGAATCCAAGAAGTTTTCCTTCACTTAATGCAAAAAATTATTTTTTCGGATTAAGTGAAATTCCATACCTTTGACAATGTTGGAAGATCTGCTTCAAATCTTTAAGATGATTTCTTCGTTTCTTGGAATATACAGTTATATCATCCAAGTAAATTTCCACTGATCTGTTAACTAATCCCTTGAAAGCGATGTCCATGGCTCTCTTAAATGTGGCACCAGCATTGATCAGACCAAAAGGCATCTTTTGATATGCATAAGTGCCCCATTTGGTTCTAAATGTAGTTTTCAATTGATCATCAGGATGAACCAACACTTGGTTGTAGCCATAGAAACCATCTAAGAAAGACATTAATTCTGATCCTGCAACTACTTTTAATATTTGCTCCATATGAGGCAAAGGAAAATTATCTTTTTGGCAGGCTTTGTTAAGATTTCGAAAGTCAATGCAAATTCTAATGTCTCCGTTTTTCTTTCTAACAGGAATCATATTGGAAACCCATTTAGAATGTCGAACGAGAAAAATAATCGCGACTTTCAATAACTATTGAGTTCAGACTTGATCTGATTTTCTAGATTGGGATGGATCTTTTTGAGCTTTTGTTGAACAGGTTTTTCATCATTTATAATTGGAATATTATGTTGGATGATAGAAGTGTCATAAGTTTTGACTTCATCCTAATTCCAAGCAAAGACACTTTTATATTGTTTCAAAAGACGAACATACGCTAATTTTTCTTCAGGAGCTAGATCAAGGCCTAGGTTGATATTCTATGGTTTGCTATCAGTTCCTAGATTTACTAATTCATAATTCAAAGTTGAACTTTGCAATTTTGAATTAGTAGATATTTTGAATCGATCTTTCAAATCATAAAGGTCTTCTAACTTGACTACTGACTTTGGCATAACATTATTAGTGCTATCTTGTTGCAATTGTCTATCATGTTGGTCTTCATCAATTATTTGATTGGTATAAGATCCTTCAGATGTGAGGAAGCTTACAATATCAGGGTCATCGTTAAAAATTCTCCAATTGGTAATGTTATCAGGAATTGAAGGTCTAAATATTAATTCGATTGAAAATCGATCAGGACTAAAGTCTTCTGAAGGAATGAGCTTGGAAGCTACGTTAGCTAGGAGGTCTACACTAGCATTCTGGATTGTGGGAATTTATGAAATATTAAATGCTATAAAATGTTCAGTCAGATCTTGAACTAAAGATTGATAATGCTTTAAATGACCTGATAAACAATGTATAGTATTGCGTACCTGTCTGATTACAATTTCAAAATCTCCGAAAACTTGTAGATATTTGATGTCTAATCTGATTGCTTTGTATAATCCTTGGACTAAAGCCTCGTATTCTGCGGTGTTATTAGTGCAATCGAACTCGAGTTTGCAAGTTAACATAATTTTGTTTCCCTCTAGACTAACCAACACGCATCCTGCTCCTGCTCCTTCATTAGACTTAGAACCATCAAAAAATAACTTCCAAAATAAAGATTTATTTACAGGAGTATCTACAAAATTAATGCATTTAGAACTATCTGTTTGAGAAAAATTTTCTATCTGAGATAAAACAGAATGTTCTAAGTAAGGTGAAGTATGAGCATTGAAATTTCCTAAGAAAGAATCAACTGAATAGTTTCCAATGATATTATTGTTGTATGCAACTGGTTCATTTTCTCCTTCCAATTCTATTACAATGTATTTCTGATTCTTTTCTCGCTCAACCTTTCTCTGATTTGGTTTACCATTGTAAGGAAGCCACATATGCAACCAATCAGTTGCGAAGTATCCATGAAGTTTTTCTGACCAATCGCTGCTAAGAATTAAGCCATAAAATTCTAGAATATCTGCAACTAAAATATCAATAACTTGACATACCTTTGGATTCGATGACAGCCTTACGGTAACCTGATTTAATTCGCCAATCACTTCAACTTGCGATCGATCTAGCTGGACTATGCACACAGTAGATTTTTGTAGTTGAATGTTCAATTTTTCACATATTGATTTTGGTAGAATATTAGATGAAGCTCCAGAATCCACTAAACAATTATGCAAATTTTTATTGAAAACTTCATAAGTAAGAAGAAATGGAGGAGTATGAGATCTTGACCTTCCTCCAATTAAAGTGATATTTTCAAGATCAAATTTGCTAATCGCATTAGTTGGAGGTCTTCCCATCTCATTGGAAGCTTGAGAGATTACAGGATCGGGCAAAGGTTTTTCTGGTACAACATGTAATTCTTTCAATAGTACCTTTTGCTGGTGTTTTAATTTGCTCAATTCATAAAAAGTGATGTTAGCCCTAGTCTTCTTCATATATTCTATGATATTATACTCCATTTCATCCGGGACAATCATTATTTTTGATGGAGTTGATGAATCTGTTTGGACTGGGCTGGTTTGAATTGCTTTAGATGTCGTTTTCTTGGGTGCAACTTTCTCCTTAGTCATTCAGCTTGCGCTCTTTGGCTTAGGAGTAGGTTGAGGAGGATCAAGTTGATTTCTACTTCGAGTGCTAATAGGAGATGCTTCTTGGTCTTTCTCATCTGGGAGGATGAAATCCCACATACCTTGCACTTCTACAACTTCTTCTTCATCGGTAGTTTCTTCAGCAGCAGTCTCCTCTTCTTCTTCTTTTGATTCAGCATTTGTAATAGCATTTGGTGGTTTTGAATCAGTTGAAGGGTTTCTTCTAAAAGGCTTGAAAGATTTTTTAGAAGATGTTTCAGCCACTTGTTTCTTAATGTCAAAAATTTCGTTAGACATGGTTTTCAAAACTTTCTGCAATCCTTCTAAATCAAATGGATCTTTTGGTTGTTTTTTCTTGGGATTTTCCTTAAAAGTAACCTTGGATTTTCGTTCTTCTATCGCATTTTTCTTTTCTAAAGCAATGATACGTTTTTCTACCACTATTGCTTCCTTCATATTGTCTGCTAAAGTTGTTTTGCTAGCTCTATCAACAAATATTGCTATGTTTGATGGTAAAGAAAAAATGTACCACTCACTTCGCACTTCTTCACTAGGCTTGGAAGCAGTAGGAATTTTATTTAGCAATTTATTGAAACGTGAATTAAAATCCTTGATAGGCTCTTTTGACTCAGCTCTAAGATTAGACAAATCATTGATCAACGTTGCTGTAGACCTGTCATCACCAAACTTAGTCAAAAATTGATCTTGGAAAATATCCCAACTAGTGATAGATCCAGATGGTAATGAGAAATACCATGAACCGACTGCTCCTTGTAGATTATAGGGAAAAAGTCGGACAACAACATCTTCATTAATAACTCCATTGAGATTTATAGACAGCATAAAATTGTTTATATGTTCTTCAGCTAGCATGCTTGCTTCAGGGTTAAACTTAGGCAGCCATTTTTCAGGATGGACTGGTAATTGACTCAAGGGTGCACGCATCAAGACTGCCCCTGGATTATTCCATGGAATCTGGGCCATCGCTGAACTACTAATAGAGGAAAGTGCAGAAGATGAGGTATGTGATTGGGAAGAGGAGGATATAATGATTCCAGATGTTTGAGATGGAGATGTGGAAGTTCTAGTGCACTGACGGACAATAGTCTGAGGTGGAGGAGTGGATGGTTGAATTCGTGGTGAAGAGGTTGAAATGGATGATGATTATGAAAGAGTCTCGCTATCAGACCCTTTAGGTGATTTCCTTGCTCTCTTCCTTGTAGGTAGAGGTAACTCAGTTGGCTGAATGCCAAGCTTCTCACTCTGTAATCTGGTAAGAGGATGAGTAGGATTATATTGCGAAGTCACACTGCCTTGAGATTTATCAGATCGTTGAGGTGATATTGAAAATAGCTAAAGTTTATGAATCAAAGATTCAACTTCAGGAGGTTCTATAGAAGATTCTTCTGAAAAGTCAGGGTTTGTGGTAGTGTGTGTCATTCGTTCGACTTCTGGCTCTAGATTAAAAAAATCTATGTGCGATGGAGAAGTCAGGAAAGATGCTTACTTTCCATTCATAGTTCGTGGCCCTCCTTCTAGCGCCAAATATGTTGAAGCCCCGAAAATCGGGTCTACAACAAGGGGGATACCCACCCGGTCTGGACCTTGGTTAGCAGCTCCTTTTCCGTTTGGTGTAGTGGGTTCGACTGGGGATAATGGGACCAGTTTCCCAATATGTGTGTGTGTGTTGAGAATTGATATTTCTTTTCTAAAAGTTCCTAATTGAAATGCTTTTATTCTATTTCTAATCTAATAACATGCAAATTGTATTCTAATTTAAACAAAAATATCTAATTCTAAACTAGCCTGGGATGTAATCTTTCTATTTATATGATCTAAAATGATTTCAAATAACAATTGATAATAAATATCATTCAACTATTGTAAGAAAATAATTCAATAAAGATAAACCACTTCATATAAAAAGTTAGATGAAATAGTTGTGAAAAACATATCGCATAATAAGCTATTCATACATTGAGCATAAATAAATAGCTATCACCGTACAAAAGTTCCAAATGATAACTCAAGCAGTCAAACATCAATATATAAATAACTGAACATGAATATCACTTTAACACAAGGCAAAAATAGTTAAGAGATAAAAGTACCATTTATAACTAGTTCTACTCATGAGCTAGAAGCAATAATGACTTATCTCTTCTTAATCCAACATCCACTAAGAGTATAGAAGTGCAACATCAGTAGCAGATATTAAACACAGATATCAATAAATCCCGTTCCATTCATTTATCACAACCTCCTCTGAGGGTGCAAAAGTGCATGTTCTGAGGACAAGTTTTTGAAAAATTTCAGGACCCTTCTCTAAATGCATGAGAAGGGTTTAAATACTACTAACTAAATCTAAAAATAATTTATTACAAAAATGTAGGATATGGTTTAAATAACCGTCCTTTTTCTAGGAAAAAATAGAGTAAAACTAATACTAAATCTAAAATTTAAACTATCAACTAACTACTTATGAATCTGATCTTTGAATTCACAAGCATTCAGCATTGATTTGAGAAGAGGAGGCTGGCCGACTTTAGATTTTAACTGTCCTGAGAAAATGGAATTGGCAAGTGCTGGCGCCATCTTCTCAACAGAATTGATGATGTAATTGAGAGCGTTGCATTGGCTGTGTGGTTTTACCAGACATGCCAAGTAAGAATCCCAATTTAACTTTGTCAATCCTTTAATTGATTCTGATTTTTATTTAGCTTTCTGTTTCCATTCTGTCTGCAATTGCTGTGCTTGTGGTAGGTATCCTGGAATATTTTCTGAAATCAAATTAGCCTTGTGAAAATTTTCATTTACACAATCAGTGATATTGCTTGCTGCTGTAGCTGCTTCTTCCGCTGATTGTTCTGCAATTTTGATCTGTGCATCCCAATTATTGAAGAGCATTTCTTTATGACCATCATTGATGATTGGTGCTCCTGCCCTTTTTCCCTCCTCTGTCTTTTGCCAAGTCAAATAGTCAGTAACTCTTTCATTAGTTAAATCATAATTATGTTGTAATTCTACGACATGATTAGTGATTTTATCACTTTCTTGACAAAAAGAGTTCCACTGTGAAATTTTTTGGCATAATATATCTTGTTGCTGCAGTAGTTGATTATTTAAGGAAATAGACTCTGTAATAAATTCTGTGAGCTTGGGATCATCTTTGTGTATCTCTTGCATAGCCTGTAGTTGTTTCTCTTTTTCAGCTAAACTTTTCTGATATCCAACTTGCATTTGTTGAAACTCTTGTTGTAATTTTTCAAGTTGTTTTTGTGCTTCATTGTTAGCATTGGCTTGTTGGAGTTGCTGTTGTAGAACCTGTATTTGATCTTCTTTTTCATTCAGTAATTTTCGTACTTCGGATGCTTTATCGATGGCTGCAGAGGCATATGCTCCTGTAATCTGAGATAATTTAGCAAGATTTTCAGTTGGATTAGTAGTAGGATCTTGCCATAAAACATCCAATTGTTCTGCATCACGAGAGATTACACTTTCTAATTTCCTTTTCTTTCTTTGTTTTCTTACTACTGCTTTATGTTGTGGACTATAGAATATATCCAGAGGAGGAATTTCCTCTATTTTAAGTACAATCTCAGAAAAGGGGGTAATGGGTATATGTTCTGTTTCTGCGACATTGCTAGTTTCTCCTGTGACTATATTTTTTATTGTCTGTACATTAGTTATAGGAGTCTGTGTTTTCTGTCCTTCAACATTAATCAAATCATTAAATGTTTCCCATTCTTTTTCTAACTCAATTCTGACGGATGGTTGCTGTTCATTGAGAGGGGGAATATTTTTCTGTGGAGAGATTGAAATCTGTTGCTGTAAAAGTTCTTTTGATTGGGCAGTATCCTTTACTGACCCTTCTCTTTTATCCTGGTCATTATCAGTTTCTTTCCCAGACTTTGACTTGGAATTGTCTGTATCTTTACTCCCACTAAGACTGATGCTGGGAGTTGGTTCCCTTGTGGGTTCCAAGCGCAAATTATCCAAAGGGATAGTGGTCAACCTTCTTTCTCCGTACATTTTAAACTCTCGAAATTCTTCTGGAGAAAAAAGTGTTTGAGATTAATGTAGAATCTCTTTAAATGTGCATTTTTCTTGAAACATATCATAAAAAATATCCTATTCTCGAGAAAATATTCTTACCTTGACTGCAGTGGTGAAATTATTAACAACATCATATGGGTCGAATAGCCTTCTTGGAAACTTGAACAGTTGTAAACATGTAATATTGTTTATTTCTTTAAATGCATGACCAACATCAAATAATGAAAATGCTCCGCAGGCCACAGGAAATTGTGGCCAGATGGCCTTCTTTTTATCCTTTAAATCCTTGGTCAAACCTCCCTCTCCACAGGTTTGATACGCAATTTCCTGAGCCATAAGTTTATCCGAAACATATAAAGGTAAAATGTGAGGAGAAGAAAAACTTCCAAAAACCCTAACATAAGTAAACAATTCTTCTCCAAACTATCTTGCGACAGGGAGAATGTCTACTTCTACTTCAGGGGAAAACCTTGGAGCATCCTTATTTTACAACATTCTGTACAGTGGCAACATGATGCCATGGCAAATCTTGTAAAAATGGGAAATGAAATTTGAATCCCACAATTATTTATGATAAACATGAATGGGTAGGGGATCTTGAATTGTCCATTGCCAACCCATTACAGGAAATTTAGAAACATAACAGATTGAATCCATTACATAAGCAGATAGGAAAAAAGGAGGATAAATCCTCTGAGAGACAGTCCGTTTAGATCGATAATTCAAAATAGTCGTGGCCAAGTTATCAGAAAATATCTTAGCCCAATCCATAATAGTAGCATTAACAGTAGCATTCAACAATGGTAGCCATTCAGACGAAAACTTATTAATATTAGGCTTTCCAAAAAGCCTACAAAGCATAGCAGCAACAAAGCAATACAGAGAAGTGAGAGAACTAGTACTGTACATACCGTGTTTATCTTTCTTCAGTGGTTCGTCTCTTCTGGACCATTCCTGGGTGAATTTTGCTAGGTTTTCATTTTCCTTGGAAAACTTTTCAATAAACTATTTGTTGTACGTCACCTGTGGCTCCGGAAAATGATACATAAGCCTTAAATCTTCTGGAGTAAATGAGCCAATGAGCTCTTGCCCCTGAGTCTTGAACTGTCTATCCGTAATATCAGTGCTATCTAGTACCCATTTCACCATGTCTGTATATGGAAGAATTTTAGGTCTTGCTGCTATCCGGTGGAAAAATGAACAAGCTAACTCTGTAAGAGATGCTTCGGAAGAGCCAACTGATCCTGCTATAGCTGAAACCTCCATTACTCTGGGGTTTTCTTCTTCAAGCAAATTATACATGTCCTCCCAAGTGGTGATACCAGCATCTTTGTTGCAGGCAGTGTCTGTGTACAAGGACACCATCTCTTTACTTTGAGAACTCAGAGCTTTGTCTTTCTTTACCATAATACTCTGAATATCGCTTTGTATAGTCCTCTGTTCTTTGCACCTGCGGTTTACGAATTAAGTGAGAGTAATGATATGAAAAAGGTGACGACAAGTTTTAAATGCTGAAGAGCTATGAAATATATCACATTACGTGAAATAACTTCTTTAATCAGAACGAAACCATTTTCATTAATGAGTGACAATCAATTTATTGATTAAACTTTAAAGCACATAACGGAGTCTCGATTTGTGGAGAGCTTTTTCGTACAACGATCCTTAAGGATCTGCGATAATGTGATCTGTGATTTGCTTCGCAATATCGCAATATCGCAATATTGCAGATCACAATATTCGCAAATCGCAATCTTATAATAGCACAATATTGTAACATCGCAAAATCGCATTGTCGCAATATCGTAAAATCGCAATATCACAAGATCGTAAAATCACAGATCGCAATCTCGGAAAATCGCAACATCATAATAGCGCAAATATTATATTATAGCGAAATCGCAAAATCGCAATATCGCAATATCGCAAGATCGCAATATCGCAAAATATAACATATGAAAAACATCCGTTAATGTATTTTCTGTGAAATACGATTTGCGATAAATGTTATTGCACATCGGTGATTTGAGGTTTCTCAGTATATGATATTTGAAACTTTGCGATGCGATGAATGTTCTTTTTAGCGCGTAGTTTTCATATTGCAATTTTTTAAAATTTCGCTTGTAAAGAGGCATTCATTACCCTTTTGCGATGCGATATTCCTGAAAGAATGATTTTATTCTATGTTATCATAAACTTAAGTTTATTTAAATATTTTCCAAGGAATTTTCTTAGGTTAATGATAGTAAGTTTTATTGAAAAAAGAAAACAAGCACTAATTAATTTTTTGTATTTTTAAACTATGGGTCCCCATTTATTTAGCATTAAATGATAATACAAAATAAAAATGGGGGGTTGTTGCTGGCCACAACAGGTCCGAAGCAGGAATCTCCTTTACTTTGATAAGCTCTTCACTCCTCCAACCAAGACGAATAGAGGTATGTAATCTCTCCTCACAAAAGTCTTAATCAACTGAGTCGGAATCTCAACAGCACTTAACTTCAAATATTCTAAAGCTTCAACTCCCCTTAAGGCTACCCAATGCCTCTTTTTATAGTGGAAAAGAGGAGGTTTTCTGTTCCAACTATGAAGGGATAGAATCCTCCTTCAAAGGGATAAGCTCCTCACATCAAGGGGTTAGCTCCATAAGGTAAGGGATACATGCACCTCATAAGAGCGGTTCTATCACCGCAAGATATTTTCTGGAAGCTTCTAGAATTCACTTTTATTGAGATTTTTGGAAATTACTTGCACCTTTTTTATCTTACAGAGGTCCGCACTTTTAACACAGATAAAGTGCATTCAGGTATGCAGGAAAGCTGAACATTAGGTGCAGGACCACAGGAAAGATAGAGATAAAGTGCGACACCAAAGTTTAGGAGATTTTCAGGAATGTTTCTCTGATTTTCAAGGCTTGACATGAGGAACTGATATGTTAGACTTGAAAAGGGAGAAGTATGAGTAATAATGAGCTCATACACATAGTAGAATGTCAGGATGACAATTTTCAGTGTAACAATTTTTCATCCACTTTTATGTCAGGTTTATGCATCAGGTTTTGTATCTTATTTTGTATCTATTTTTTCATCTTCTTCGGTTGCATCCAATTTTGTGTCCACTGTTGCACCCACGTTTGCATCCAATTTTGCATCCCTTTTTGCATCTTGTTTTGCATCAAAGTTTTTATCTTATTTTTTTTCTTTTTCTGTGTCCACTTTTACATCCACATTTGTTGATCCAAATTTTTTGCCATGTCTTGCATCTACAATTTCACCCACATGTGCTTCCAATTTTACATCAAAATTTGAATCTTCTTTTGTATCCAATTGTTCATTGAATATTGTGTATTTTTTTGCATCCCCTTTTGCATCCACTTTTACGTCAGGTTTTGCATCTCATTTTGCACCTACTTTTGCATCTAATTTTGTGTCCATTATCTCACCCATGTTTGTGTGCACGTTTACATTATTTTTTACATCTTATTATGCATTGAGGTTTGCATCCTTTTTTCTTCCAAGTTTTTATCCATTGTTTCATCCAATTTTGTTTCACCACAATTTATGCCAAGTTTTGCACCTATTATTGCACCCATCCGTGCTTCCATTTTTGAATTTTCATTTTCGTACAAGTTTGTATTGACTATTACATATATTTTTCATCTCATGGTCAAGATTACCATTTCTTCACATATCATAATGGTCGTAGGTACATACCCATTAGGAGGATGGCCTACATTTACCCCTTGTGGAGGAGCAATATTTGCAACAATCATGATTTGGAATTGTTGTTGAGGTGGGAAAGAATTGTTCAATAGAACAGGTTGTGTGGTGGGATTTCACTAATTATTTTTCTTATTGACCTTGTCCAAATGTGGAAAATGATGTGTCATATGTCCCCTACCACAAATATTGAATGGGAACTTTAACTTTCGTTCTTTCTTTCCCCCAACATTTACATTTGGGGGTTGTGGTTTTTTCTGTTCATTCAAAGTAATTTTCTTGTTCTTCTTCTTTTTACCACCTGGTTGTTGTGTTTTACCTAGTCCTGTGGACTGACCCAATTTAATGGTGGTATTTGGGGAAAAATATTTAGTTTCCTTGGCTATAGGTGCAGTCAATGTAGGAATATGAGAAATAACTAACTAGTTTAACCTACCACCCAATTGAATAAAACCCATTATTAAAAATTATAATATTTTGGTGCTTCCACTACTATTAGCTCTTTTTTACTACCTAGCACATAGCCTAGATATGGAGGAAGGCCCAAACGATCTTCAATTCAATTCAAGTGTTTCTATGGGTTCTTAATGGAAAGTTGTAACTCATTGAACACGAGGAAGACTTCCTCCTTGGACTCATTTTGATCCAGCAATACACTACCCAATAGAATTTAAAAATGCTAGTAGATATCGAAAATACACATGTTTTAGTTGTATCTTTCTCTAGTGTGTGCTATGTTAAGAACCCAATATGATACATCTCTAGCCACTTCGATATATATCAAACATTTGTGCTTTCTTGTAATGTCATGTTTCACTTCCATTATTTTTTCATAAATATTAAGTGAGTGTGGATGCAATACAAAGGTGTTGAAGTTTAAACTTTCTAATGGGCTCAAAAACATCCTTGTTTTATGTAGTGGGCCACTCCTCACCAGATTTGAGTGCGTCAATGATGCATTGTAAGCTTGAATCACTGATAATTTTTTTTTCCTAAAATATGAATGTTTGCTCAAGAGATGGACTTGAAGGGAAGTGGAAGCCAAGGATGAGAGGAACCTGGGATATGAGGTATTTTATCAAGGATGGATTCAGAGAATAACTTAAATGAGAAATACCATTCCTAACTTGAAAAATATATCAAAAGCGAAGCAGAAACCCATCCAAACATGACTATAATAGTCTAAGTGAGGGGTTGAGAGTTGACACAAACAAATAAAGGATAAATAAATGTAACCAATGCTCGACACTAGGAGAGAACACCATAAATAAAGGAAGCAACAAAGGGTATCAAATTATCCACTATAAAGAGTTAAAGTAGTATCCCTAGAGGAAATCTCCTATGGAATTGTTGTACTTGAATAAAAATAGCCAATGAATGATAATAATTGACCACATTACAAGGCCTTATAGCTTGAATTAACATCTGCCTTGTGCAAATTATGACTAGTTCATGGAGAAAATGGCCACACCTACAAATTATGAGTGTTCTACAGAGGCATGTAGGATGAGAATGAAACCAATGACGGCTCTAAATAAATACCACAATATCACAACCACTATTAATTTCAACTTAGTTTCAACCATTAAACCAATACTAGTTCCATAGGTATTTGACACCAAATTGGAGTGATGTCAAATTATCCTCTAGGAAAATTCATGATGGCTTGTTAATGAAAATGGGGATGGTGCATGACCAAATCCTCATCTGTGAGTGTTTTATGCGAGGATGGCCATGCACTCTCCCAACTGGCATGTCTTAGTCAATCCATTGAGGGGAGATTCAAATTTGTAAGTATGACATTTCAAAACTTTATATTTAACTTTAGTTCATAAACATATAATAACCTAATACTTACAATAAACTATATTTTAAAGTGTGTGCACACTCCCTCTCTATATGTACTCTATGATATGCATATTACATTAAAAATATAAATAAAACTAATAATAAGAATATTATAAATAGAGATGTGAAATATATATATATATATATATATATATATATATATATATATATATATATATATATATATATATATATATATATATATATATATATATAACAAACATGTATATCTTAATTACAAATCTATTTAGTGTCGAGAGGGATCACCTCAACATTTTCTTAAAATTTTCACTAAAAATGAGTTTGCATCTCGAGAGATTTAATCGCTCTCAACATTTGAGAAAACCAACAAAGATATAACTTAATTCCAACTCTATAAAGTGTCTCGAGGGATCAAATATCTCAAGGTGCAAATCTTATCTTAAGTTTTGCACTCAAAAAGAGGTTTACATCACTAGAAATTCAATCCTTCTCTATGCTTGGTAGATTCAGAGTAAAGATAAATATTTTATTCAATACAATCTCCTTTTATATTCTACAAATTCAATACAATCTCTACTTCTATATTTTAGAAAAAAAAATATACCTTCAACCTAAATTAATATATACTTTTGTATTTAGAGAATGATAATGTACCTTCAACCTAAAGTAATATAGATTTTAGATTTTACAAACTTTATGCGATGAAAACACATGGAGAAAAAAAATTAAATATTAATATAATCCAATTTTTTTTTTAAGAGAATGACTTCTTCTGGATTAACCACATCAATATTTTTGGAACGTTTCAAACTCATGATCATGGCACAGATGGAGGACCTAATCTAACAATAAATAAATAAGGTGAAGATGCATCAAATAATTCAACCAAAAAATCAAATAAAAAATAAAGTCAACATTAATTAGTCAAAAACTAATAAAATAAAATAAATTATTTAAACATATAAAAACATAAAAATAATATAAAGAAACATAAGGAAAAGTAAAAAAATGAAAATAAATAAATAAATAACCTTAGGAGAACATAGAATTCCTAAGCTAGCTTTAAATTCCAGCCAAAACCACCTGAGGCTCAAACAGGGTTGGTATAAAGATACCGGGGCCTAGTTAAACCATTGGGAGATGGATGAAAATGTTGCATTGCAAAATATTAATAAAATAAAAAATATTGTTACTTCTAAGTTTAAAGAGAAAAAAGCGTGTGAGAAATATTTAGCGGCTAAAAGAAAATTAAGATATTATAAGGAGGTCATCAACCCTACTCTAGAAGACCAAAATTATCTCTCTGCTTTAACTAGCTCAAAGAAAAAAATTAATATAGCCGAGATAAGAACAAACTCTCATGAGCTCCATAGTGAAACAAGTTTTTGGGTAGTTCCTAAAACACCATGGGTGGAAAGGATCTACCATCTCTTTGAGAATATGAACATTGAGGATGAAAATCACTTCCTCTTATAGTGCCCTATGTACACCCACATTAGATCTCAGTTTCATAATATTTGTTGCAATACCGACCTTCCTAGCCTTTTATCATGTCAAAATTATAGTGAGCTCGGGACGCTTCTCTCCAATCTCTTTGAGCATAGGAGTACAAATTTAAAACAAACTAAATAATTTGTTTCTTTAGGTCCGATAGACCAAAGTTTGGTCTCAGTGGACATTAACCACCACCACCACCACCACCACCATCATATATAAAGTGTATTATTAGAAATTATTATTAAAAACAGGAACATTTTTTTAATTGCAGTGAAAATAAGTTATGAAAAGTCCTATAATTAAAGCTAAATCCTTGGGCTAATGATATTAAATTAAATATTATCTATAAAAAAAATAAAAATAAAAGTCAATTTTAATTACTTAAAAAATAATAATAAAATAAATTATACATATATATATATATATATATATATATATATATATATATATATAACCATTATTAAAAACAAAATCATTTTTTAAATTGAAAGAAAATAAGGTTATGAATATTCTTATACATAAGACTAAGTCATGATGCTAATATATAACTAAATTGGAAATAAAATGGTTTAAACTTAGATACTGTGTATTAAAAATAGAAAGAATTTTTTTTTTTTTAATTAAATGATTAATAATTAACTTTTTTGGAGAATTTTCCCCCCTTTTTAATTTATTTGTGAATTTCCTTAGATTATTGTTTTTTCCTCATTTTTTATTGTTAAATATCCTTCCTATCTTTTTTCTCTCCTTATCTATCTATACATGTTGACAATATATCTATCTATTTTTCTTATAACAACTGCATAACTAAGAAGTAGAAGAAGCATATGGGCTTCCACAATATGGTGATTTTTATTGTTATGGAATGCATATATCCATTTGCTACATCTAGTTCGTGGATACAGGGGTTTGATAGATCCAATTTTCTAATACAAACATTTGCTAAAAGGGTTTGCTAGATCTAGTTCACATATACATGTGTTTGCTAGAAGAGTTTGCTAGATCTAATCTTCCGTTACGTGGGTTTTCTAGATACAGTTCATTTATACAAGGGTTTTCTACATCTAATTCGCTGATACAAGTGATTTCTATATCTAGTTCATTTACATAGTGACTTTAGATAAAGGAGTTTTATTGTTCGGGAATGCATATATCCATAGCTAGATGTATTTCCCTAATACATAAGTTTTGATAATGTAGGTCTACAAGCTATACTACATGGGTTTTGATAAAAATGTTTTATTCTCGTGAGATTCATATATCCATATCTATATCTACTGCTCTTATGCATGGGTTTTGATAATGCAGGTCTAACAATGATTAGAGCTCCATAACTCAGAAGCAGAAGAACCATTAAAGTTTGAGCACAAAGTTTTCTCCACTTAGTCCAGTTACTTCCAAGAATAGAAGGTTTTTATTTTTGTGAAATGTATATGTCCATAGTAGCTATAGTTCCCTAATACATGCGTTTTAGTAAAAAAAAGGTTTGCATCTATGGAGTTTTGGCCACATTAACTAATTAACTAATGTGTTTTCCATGTTCTAAACATATAACCTCTTTTTCACCAAATCATTCCTCGATGAGAATGGCATGGAATTTACCTTGGTCATTTTATTGCCTCAATGGAATTTTCAATCACAAGATATTTCAATTTATATTGAATTTTTTGTTTTTGATTTATAATTAATCGAATTAACCCATTCACTAGATAATATGGAATCATTGAAACCATATTGAATGATTAGATATTTTTATTATAGTTGTCATCATGGTATATGGTAATCCATATAGTTTTGATTAATTATTAATTTATATTGAATTTCAATTTAATCTTAACCTTTTCAATCACAAGATATTTCAATTTATATTGAAATTGTTGTTTTTTATTTATAATGAATTTGCTTAACCCATTCATTAGATAATATGGAATCATCACAACTATATTGAATGGTTAGATATATGTTATTATAACGATTGATATGGTATATGGTAATCCATAACATATTTTCCTAACAGCTAATATGAGTGTTTTAATAATGTAGGTCCATTTAAGGGGTTCACACATGAGAAAAATGGATTCACAGTGGAGGGGAAAATCATACATAATTTTAATGTTATGATTTTTCATTTCCATTGTTCAAGGATGCGTCATTAGAATTTTCTGAGTAGCCTCTCCTGTTGTGCAAGGATATGTGCATGTGGAGGCCTTTCCAGATCCCACCCCCTCCATATCTATAATATATGTCTTGTCCATACCCCAAGTATATGCCATGTGTTTCTTCTACTCCATTGGTTTATGCTCCTCCATTGGTTACTTTTCATGTTTTGTCTCCTTTGGCTCCTGTATTTGAGGCTTCAATACCAATGGCAGTAGAAAAAACAACCTTGGATTCTACGTCTGCGGCTTCACCACCACCAAAAATAGCGGAAACATCTGTAGCACCTATAGCCACTCTATGCCACTAAGTTCTACTTTTGAAATGTCAAGGATCAGGCCTAGACCATATAAAGCATATGGAAACCTTTGAAATCCTCTCCATATCTTAGCTATTTTAAAAGATCTCTAACCTTATGTATATGACATCGTTTAAATCATATGGAAATATTTGGATTTTTCCCTATATTTCAACTATTTTAAAAGGTCGTTAACCTTATATATATGATACGAGCAATCTTTGGTTACAAAATTTATTTATATTATACCAACAATGTTTGGTTAGAAAATTTATGAATATGATACTCCCACTTGTATGCTCAAGCTTTCATTTGTTGAATAATGGTGTGATTAGGGCTCAAAACTTGCTTATTTAGGTGGCTCTGGTAACCATATATCATAACTGTTGAGATTGCAACAAGATGATGAGCTTAGTGGAAAGAAGTCGCCTTCACTAAGTGGGCTTGCATGTTATTTTTGGCGCAAAGTCTATTTTTAGACTATGTCTATTTTTAGACATATGGATCATGTTCTATGAGTTGCAGGATGCTATTTTTGGATGGTTGGTCAAGTTGGAAAAAATAGATGGAATTCTATTTTTATACATATTGGGTGGAATCTATTTTTAGATTGCCAGTCTAAAAATAGATATGTCGAATATTATTAGCTCTTAATAATATTTGGACTATAAACATTATCTTATTCTCTTGGAGCACTTCAGTTAAGTGCACAGATGTGGCACAGGAGCTGACAGAAGGAATTACGCTATTCCTGGGGGTTAAGTGGAGCTATTGCATGGAGACTTCAGTTAGAACTCATGTGAGAGAGTTTGGTGGAGTTGATTGAGGAGTTAATGGAGTTGTGTTCAGTTTAACTAATCTAAACATAGTTGAGCTATTTGTATCTAGTTTAACTGATTGATACAATTAGTGAAGAGTGGTGTGAATTAATTATTAAATTAATTCACTAACTATAAACTCATTAATCAACTAAAGAATACATCAGTTAACTTTAGTGCATGGACAGTTTCAGTGGAGACCAGTGCAGAGATAGGTGAAAGAGCGGGTTAACTATTAGTTGTGACTATAATGTTGCATATTTGCAACAACCAGTGATTGGAGAAGCCCATGAGGATTGCGCAGTACAAGCCAGGTGGTTCAAGTTATTTATTGATCCATCCTACAACATTGATTACGCAATAGAGGCTGGCTATCAGGTGGCAGAGATTGGAGCATGTGTTTTGCTAGATCTAGCTTGATTAGTGTGTAGCAATTGGAGGTTGTGCTGAGAGCTTGTGAGGAGATTTGTACAATGATTGTTACATGATCTCTATGACATATAATATACAGATAGTTGGGGTTTTCAACTTTAATCTTTCCCATGAAATACTGTGTTCATATGTGTGATTTTTTATGGTTTTAATGTGTGCATGCAATTGATTTTATTTTCGCAATTAATGATCAATGGTAGAAGAGATTCTGTATTGTGCATGAAGTTAAAATAGTGTGTGATTAGGAGAATCTCAATGAATAATATATCAGTTATTCAAATTTCTACAATTACATTATAAGATTAAATTTTATATGCCTTATGTATATTTTGAAAATTATCAACATTATTTTTATGGAGAATTATATGTATGAAGATATCATTATTTTTAGATGGATGTTTTGAATTTACCTTATAATAATGATATTCATGAAATATTTTGATCTAGTAATCAAACATTTGAATTTTAGTTGATTTGATTAAAGATGACGATGTTATTATTAATATTATCTTGTTACTTTATATATGTGTTGAAAATAGTCAATGTTTTTTTATGGAAAATTATTATGTATGACGACATTACTATTTTTAGATGGTTGTTGTGAATTTACTTAGAATAATGATATATACAATAGGTGTTGATTTGGTAGTCATATACATATATTGAAAATTGTCAATGATTTTTTGATGGAGAATTATTATATATGATTATGTTGCCATTTCATGAATGGATGTTTTCAATTTCCTTTAAATATATTTACAAACATGATTTTATCAATTTGAATTGTGATATCTTATTTAATGATTTTTAGAAACTATAATATATTTCACTATGTAATTGAAATCAATAAAATTAACGCAAAAAGTGGGTCATAAATGGAAAGAAAAGAGCACTCTAATGCTTCAGGGTAAAATGCATGGGTGGTAGCAGATGTAAGTTCCCTCTCGGGCCTTCTCGAGACCCAAGGAAGATAGTCAGATTAGCTGATGCATTCACAAAGACAACATATACATGTTCATACAGGTAATTGACTGAAAATATGAAGTAGAGAAGGATTACCTCAATGCATAGTGCATATTTGCTGGAGAGTTGAAGGTAGTGTGGTGGAAGCCCACATCACTAGCTCCAAGATCAGATTCTGCAAGAAAACAAAGAAACTAGTACTATTCATAGTATTATCAAGATAAAGCAATCAAGACAAGAATATAGTTGAACATGAAATAATATGAGTCTGAGCCACTTATAACATGCATCTTAAAAAAATAATCAAATAGATGCAATTATAAGACACCAAGTGGAAATAACAAAGGTAGTTATATATATATTAAATGAAGGAGGATTACAACCATCGGATTGATCAAGCCTCCCTCGGTCCTTCAACTCCAAACTCTCTCTCTTCAATCTCCCTAGTGTGACAATGATTGAGCAACTATTTCTCAATGAACTATGTAAACAATAAGACCTCACACTAGCAAAAGTTCATTCCTCACACCTTCAACCAATCGACCTTTGACAATGAGCCCATGCCTCCAATTGATAGGAATTGGGAGGATAAACCTTTCCATTATTCTCCATTTGTTCAAATAGGGAAAATTCCATGAAGTTTCCATGCTTTATTGTTGTTTCCCTCTTTGTTTAGGTTTAGAAATGTCCATTTTGAGGATTGAACTGTAGGTTTCCAACTTTTTAGACTGAATCCTTGAGAAAAATTTGGAAATGTCAGTCAGTTAACTCAGAATTTGCCCCTCAAACTTCATGAAACATGGGTAACACTACCATTTAGGAAAAAAATGCATTAACCTAGGAACTAATGACTCCTGCAAGAGGCTATGATGCGTTATAACTTAGCTTGGGAGTTTCTGGGGTGCGTTACCATGGAAAAACATGTCTCTGTCTTAGGTAATTTCTTCCATCAATGTGTCTGTCTCCTTTGAGTTGTCTAGGAAGTCATTTTGATGTATAAGAGATTCCCCCTAAAGTGTGAGGTCAAATATGAAGACGATGACCGAAATACTTTATATATATATAAAGAGAGAGGAGTTGCAGGACTATGTAAAACCTGAAACAAGCATCATATATACAAAAATTATATAAATCTGTCCTGAGTCAAGCATTCCCATGCTTAGTAGATGTATCATGGTAATTTCTATAGGAAGAGATATGACCATTATGTCCATTGATAAGCATAATGTGTAAGTTTGTGTCATGACAGGATCAATCTTATGAGATGTCTCCGAAAACAATATACACATCTTGGGAGAGGAAACAAGGCTAAGTGATGTAAGCCTCTACTGAAGGTATTGGTTTCTGCTTCTCTAAAGTGCATATTTCTACACATGTGAATAAAGGAGTTGTAGTTGAACATGTGATAAATCGTCTGATTACCAGTCAATAATGAAAACTGTTAACAAATGTGATTATGGCCACTGATAAGGATGATGGTCTCCAATATTCCCAGTACAATATAACGAGTGTGAAAAATGGTGGTAATGTTGAACACTCGTAGAATCATTCGTCTGTGAGATAATGATGAAAACCCCCAATCTAACATAATGTAACCTGCCACTTAGGTCTGCAAGTTCTAAGGTATTGATATGTTTATGGATCACCTTCCTAGATAAGATGTCGAAGTTGATAGGAAGGGATCTGTCAAAAGGTAGGAAATAAGGTGTCCTACTTCAGTTGACATGAAACATGACAAAGATGATTTTGTTTTGAAGATAGTGTAGAGTAATGGTGCAAACAGACGAAGGAAAATTTTTGGCATATGAAGGTTGGGTTGATACAAGAAGAAAAATATAGCTGGATCACTTGAAAAATAGAAGGCATGACACAAAAGGTACTAGGAAACTTGGACTCAAGAACACCAAAGAGTGTTAGGATACAAAGATGCAGGAACATCAAAGTATGAAGGATAAACTCATAGAATGGTAGGGTTTGGCGAGAAGCTAACAAAGAGGAGTTTACTGAGGTGTGCCATGTTCAGGGTACTTCTGCGAAAACATCCTTCAGAATATAAAGAGTGAGTCTTTATTATGTCCAATTTTTTCCCCATCTAATTAGGTTTAATGAGTCCAAAAGGGTAAAATCAATAATCTTTTAATGTTTATGGAATTTGAAAGAGATCGTAAAAGACAACTCGAAGGGGGTACCTTTGTCATGGTTGATGACCAGGTGCGACATAGGGTTAATATTATGCCCAAAACAATTCCTTTTCTGTAAGTTAGTCCATTGAGTATGGATAAAGTGATAAACCTATGTTCAATGGACGTCTTCCTTATTTTGTTATGAGTACGAGGAGACAAAGTAAACTTGCTATTCCTTGTGAAGTTTTAACGAGTCAAACGAAGAAAAAATTGATGCTCTTCATGAAATTTTAATGAGTCTAATGAAGAAAAACTCGGTATCATTTTCATTTTTTTAAAGAGCTAGTAAAAGATTAAAAAAAAATGGCTCATAATCTTTGTCATGCGAGTTTAATGAGCCCGAATAAGGAAACTTGGGGATTTTTCGTTTAAAGAGCGAGAAAGGGTCCCAAAAAGAATATCATCATATCTTTCTTCATAAGATTTTTAATGAGCCTGAAGAAGTAACTCAGGGTTTTTCAGTTTTATGAGCTAGAAAAAGTCCCTAAAAAGAAGGCTCGGGGGTTTTTTCAGTTTTACAAGCTATAAAATGTCCTTAAAAATAAGGCTCGGGTTTTTTTTTATGTTTTACGAGCTAGAAAAAGTCCCTAAAAAGAAGGTTTGGAGCTTATTTATGTAATTTTAGTGAGCCTGAAGAAATAAACTCGAGGATTTTCAATTTAAAGAGCAAGAAAAATACCGTTAAAAGAATGCTCTTTCTTCTTCATGGTAGTTTAACAAGCCCAAAGAAGGGAACTCAAGGTTTTTTGCTTTAACTAGCGAGAAAAATACCATAAAAAGAATGCTCGAAAATTCTTGATATCATTCTCCTCAATATAAGGGTCTATGTTGGGAATTTCCTCATAAGAATAAGTGAAAACATCACAAAATTCATTAAAAATGGATGTGAAGCATGCAATTTCCTCAGGACTGCAATTTTCTCCAATATGTATGTTTTCCACGATACTTGTTTTGATCGAGATGTCTATGAGCATAGTTTTTGAAAGATTTCTGAAGTTTCCTACCGCATCAATAGTTTGAACAGTCGTGTAAGCCGATGGAGCAATCTTAGGTGCGTCAATGATCTAGATTTATTCAAGAACGCAACATAATACACATATAACCATAAATACAAATATGTAGCAGAAATAACACTTCACTGCATTAATATCAAAGAACTGAAATTTGCTTACAGACAGAATGGAAATAAACTACCTAGGGCGCTGGTAGCTTGTCTCTGAGAAGAGATGTGGTAGCTATAGGCCTCTGAATTGAGTTACAATGAGGGTCAAGGGCCTATTTATTATTTAGAAACAATGGAAAACCATAAACATCCAAAACCCTAACCCTAGAAGATGAAGCGCCAAAACTGTGGGCCCCGTTTAGGTAAATTGGTGTTTCAACTTCCCGGGGATGTAACTTTGGCATACGATCTTTGTTTGACGCAAAACATACCTCGTTAGAAAGATCTATCTGAGGACTACAAATTTTGAGTGAGAAAAAATGGTCCACAAACCAATGTTGCTCCCATTTTTCCCAAAAAATTTCGTTTAGGGTCTCAAAATGGCTTTGGAAATTCAGGACCTAAAAAACTGATAAAAATAGTAAGTTGTGCTAAAACTGAAAAACTAAAAGAGACAATGGTGGGGCCCCAAGTGGAATAGGTAGGTGGCCACCAATATCCACCTGGATCATTCCTCCCCCCTTAGGAAGAAATGGTCCCCTAGTGAACCACTTGCCTTGGTGCGGGAGTTGGACAACTTTGACAACCTCATACAGTTGGATATTTTGTTGGCGAGTGTTCTTGATTTTCATGTCCATGATACAATCTGTGGTGGCCTGTTCCATGCAGTCTGGGTTTAACTCTTTTGGTGTGATTTCTTCTGCAATGTCGGAGGTGTCCAGTAGAGGTGGGAAGTAGGGACAAAGGCGGTCTACATTGAATACAGGTTGCAGACCAAGGAATGGTGGAATAATGAGCTCAAAGGCATTTTTCCCTACAACCTTGGTGATGGTGTATGACCCGTATCAAAGCGGGTGAAGCTTGCGGTGGGGTCCAGTGAGGCGCTCCTTCTGCAAATGTAGCCCCACTTTGTCGCCCCCCTGGAAGTTGTGTGGCACCCGATGTTGATCATGTCATTGCTTGTACTTAGCATTGGCTCTATCCAATATTTCATGAAATTGTTGGTATATGTGCTGAATGTGCTTAATGAAGTTGTTCGCTTTGTCAGCTTCAGACTGGACATGAGCAGAATCGGCCTGAGTAGCCGCAAATGGAATGACTATGTCAATGGAACATAGTGGCTGGATCCCAAGCCCACCTAAAAGGGGCTGTGGCCGGTTGAGATGTGGAGAGCCCGATTATAACTGTGTTGTACATAGGGGAGGTTCTCATCCCATGTGCGTGGATGCTTTGAATTTTACATGAGCAGAATGTGTACAATCATCCTGTTGATGACCTCTGTTTGACCATCAGTTTGGGGATGGAAAGCTGTGGAGTTGGTGAGCTTGGTGTCCAACATCGACCAAAATGTGCTGAGGAACCTACTATCATGATTTGATATGATAGACTGTGGGATCCCAAAGTGCACCCACACTCGTTCAAAGAAGAGTTTAGCAGTGGCTTCTGCTATGATATTCTTCTTGTAGGCTGCCATAATGGCCATCTTCGAGAATATGTTGATGACCATGAAAACACAGTCATTTCCATGCTTAGTAGAAGGAAGGCTAGACATGTAATCCATGGATATGGATTCCCAAGGTAAACTAGGGGTAGGTAGTGGAGTATAGATGCCTTCCTTCTTGATGGTCAGTTTGGAAATGGTGCAAGCAGTGTAGGATCTAATGTACTTCCCGACATCCTGTCGAAGGTTCGGCCAATAGAAATACTTCTGCAGTACTGCCATTATTTTCTCGACCCCAAAATACCCAGCGAGTCAACTGTAGTGTGCTTCCCATATCATCTTGGCACGCTCACTTGAAGAAACACAAAGGTGTCCCAGGTGACATAACAGTGCATCTTGGAGGTGAAAATTTGGAACTTGCGTACCCACCAAGAGTGCCTTGTATGTGTAGCTGAATTCTGGATCACTCTTGTAGAGAAGCGGCCAATCATAAGTCTCGTGCCCACAAGAGTTGAGAATGGTGGTTATTTCCACGATCAGTGGTCGGCTGAGGCAGTCTGCAACATTATTGGTGCTACCCTTCTTGTACTTGATGTTTAATTGAAATTGTTACAGATATGTGGACCACTTCTGATGGTAATCATTTTACAACTTCCCTGGTGTCTGTATGAACTGTAGGGGTCGGTGGTTTGTGTGGATGATTGTCTTCTTCCCCAGAATGTAATTCTTCCATTGTCGACAAGCCTGCACAATGGAATACATTTCTTTGTCGTAAGTGGGATACTTGCAAATTGTGTCGAACAATTTCTCACTGTGATATGCCATTGGATGCCCCTATTGAGTAAGAACTACCCCAATAGCATAGTCAGAGGCATCTATCTTGATCTCAAATGGTTGTTGCAAGTCTAGTAATGTGAGCACTGGGGCAGAATTGAGGCGATGTTTCAATTCTACGAACGCCTTCTATTGAGATTCTGACCAAAAGAATTTTACTTTCTCTCCTCCCTCGGTGACTTGACTCAAGGGCCAAGTGACATGAGAAAATCCCAATACGAACTTGCGGTAGAAATTAGCAAGACCCAGAAAGTTGCGAAGCTCTGTTAGAGTGGTTGGGGCTGGCTAATCCCAAATGACTTGAATCTTGGCTAGATCCACATGCACCCCCCTTTCCTCAATAATGTATCCCAGATATTGAACCTGGGTCATGCAAAAATTTCACTTCTCCAAATTGGCACACGGCTTGTGTTGCCGTAGTGTTTGGAGGACTTCTCGGATGTGGTGGAGGTGCTCTTCTCAAGTCTGGCTGAAGATCAGAATATCATCCAAGTACACCACTACAAATGAGTTGGTGAATGGACGCAAGATGTCATCCATCATCCTCATGAAGGTTGCGGGAGCATTCATCAACCTGAAAGGCATGAAAAGCTATTCGAAAAGGCCCTCCTTGGCTTTGAAGGCAGTCTTCCACACATCCAAGGGTTCGATTGGTACCTGGTGATACCCAGACTTCAAGTCAACCTTGCTGAAATATTTTTCCCCTTTGAGTTGGTCCAGAAGGTCATCAATCCATGGGATCAGGTACCTATTTTGGACAGTGATCTTGTTCAATGCTCGATAGTCAATACAAAGTCTCCAAGTCCCATCCTTCTTTTGTACCAACATGATTGAGCTCCCACAGGGTGATGAAATTGTCCGGATGTGACCTTTCTGCAGCAGCTCCTAAATTTGCTTCTTGATTTCATCATTCTATAGGACAGAGCACCTATAGATCAGTCCATTGGGTAGCGGTGCACCTGGGGTTAGGTCAATGGGGTGCTTGACCTGACAGTGCAGAGGCACCCCTGTGAGTGAGGTGAAGATGTCACCGTAATCCTCCACAACCTTGTCCATTTGTTGTTGTCATGTAGAGGAGCCATGTCTAGAGGTCATGGCCATAATATTCTTCTTGCCCTGGGGGTGGATCATCAGGAAAACATATTTTTTGGTTTGGGAAATGAGCTTACTGCATTGTTTTGTAGTAACTAGAGAGATAGTGGGAGGTGGTGGTACCTATGGTATCCTGTACAAATTATTTCCCAAAGTAATAATAACAGCACGAGGCTAGGACTCATACACAACATGTCGCTTCCACAAGTATGGTTGGCCTAATAATACATCAGAAACATCAATAGGAGTAATGTCACACAATACCTCATCCATGGAGGGCTTGATGCTATAGGGAAGGCAACATTGCTGGCTGATGTAGAGATCTCGTCCTTAGTGAAGCCACCTGATGGTGTATGGTTGTGGGTGCGTTGTGGTTGGAAAATCCAACTTATTTATGAAATTTTCTGAAATGAGGTTCTTTTGGCTCCCATTGTCGACAATGAACTGTAGCGGGGAACCCTTTACCCACATTTGAGAGTGGAAGAGACACTCCACCTCCTCTGGATCTTCTAGTTCCTCCTTCTGGATGTTCGCAGTGGCAACAATGGCATTGGGCTTCGCATCAATAATCTGCTTCCCTTTGTCATTCCCCTTTTCAGGTTCTGATTTAGAGTCAGAGAATGCATATGAGTTAGAAGCCCTCATCTTGGCCACCAGCGACTACTTGGCCCGACACTCACTTGTGTTGTGAGTGGAGCTCTTATGGAAATCACACCACTTTCCGGTGTCCTTCTTTGGCTTTGAAATGTTGTTTTTTTATTGTGGCTTTGGCAAGTTGTCTTCGGCCACCATGCCTTGGATTTTTCCTTTGTTTTACGGTTTGGGGGCACGTTTCCCTTGATTTTGATTCGCAGATCCAAGGTCTCGCTTCTTCTGTTTGAATTTCTGCTCAATCTTGGCAGCCTACCCGTATGCTGTACCAAGAGAGGAGATGTCGAGCAACTCCATTTCCTCCTGAATGTATCTGTGCAGACAAATCCAATACTTTAGCACCAAATGTTTCTCTGAATCTTTGATACCCAACTTTATGCGCAGGGTATGGAACAGATTTGTCATCTCATGCACATATTGATCCCTTTGTGGCCGCATTGTGGTCCATTGTATGTACTTTTCCTCATAGCTCCCCACGGGGTAGTATTGTTCCTTGATGGCATCTCAGAAAGAATTCCAAGTGGGTACGGCTGAGAACAGAGAGGGTTCTATCTCATCCTTTTTCTCACAGTAGGTTTCCCACTAGTCCTTGAAATTGGGGGGTAGCTTTGAGGAGTGCAAAAATAATCCTCTCCCAGTCAAAGGTCATGAACCGAGAAATATCCTTATAATAGATTCAACCATCCATCTACAACATCTGCATCTATTTGACCTTCAAATATGGGAATGTCAAAGTTTACTTGTACCTTAAAGGGAGTTGCACCTCCAGAGTGGCTGCTGGATGTAGATGCGCCATCAACGGCCAGTCGTTGAAGGATCTGGGCAAATTTATCCATTATCGCATTCCTTTATTTTTTGAGGGCCTTCTCGAGAAATATTTTAATAGGATCTCCTACTCCCTCATCTTTATTTTCGTCCCCCATGGGCGTCTATCGGGGTTTGCGAGGCTGATCTTGCAAAGGTCCCACCATATCAAGCCCTAACTCTTTATACCCTGACCTCGTTGGGGACATGCAAAGAAGGATCAAGAAAAAGTAGACCGCTCTGATACCACTGATCTAGATTTATGCAGGAATGCAACAGAATACACATATAACCATAAATACAAAGATGGAGAAGAAATAACACTTCACTTCACTAATATCAAAGAACTGAAATTTTGCTTACAGACATAATGGAAAAAACTAGCTAGGGTGCTGGTAGCTTATCTCTGAGAAGAGATGTGGCAACTACAGGCCTCTAAACTGAGTTAAAATGAGGCTTGAGGGCCTATTTATTATTTAGAAACAATGGAAAACCCTAAACATCCAAACCCCTAACCCTAGGAGATGAAGCGCCAAAACTATGGGCTCCGTTTGGGTAAATTGGTGTTTCAACTTCCCGGGGATGTAACTTTGGCATACGATCTCCATTTGATGTGAACCATACCTCGTTAGAAAGATCTATATGAGGAATACAAATTTTGAGTGAGAAACATAGTTCCATGGACCCAGGTTGCTCCCAGTTTTCCCAAAAAACATCGTTTAGGGCCTTAAAATGGATCCAGAAGTTCAGGACCCAAAAAGCTGCTAAAAATATTAATTTGTGCTTAAACTGAAAAACTGAAAGAGACAATGGTGGGGCCCCAAGTGGAATAGGCAGGTGGCCACCAATATCCACCTGGATTAGTCAAAAGGCAAGATTTGTATAGTTGTTGCATATGAATCAAATGCCAAAGCATGGTGATGAAAATCAACCCAATGTCACTTTTCTACAGACATGATCTATCAAATAGCTTCATCTGAAGATAAAAATTCATCGAGGAGATATTTAGAAGGATTCGCGATGGGAGAAAGGTTGGTACCATCGGTCGAAACCAAAGCAACAAAGGGGTCAAATGCAGATTGGATGGCTTGATAAGTCAGCTCAGCTGGTGAAAGCAACAATGTTATACATAGGAATCAATGTATAAACAGGATGCTAGGATCCAGGGATCGATAGGGACTTTAGAGATGGTGGATATCATTGAAACCATTTGTGAAACCTTAGGCGATGGGAGAGGAAAACAACCCAAAAGGGAAGATCCATTCAAAATACTAGTACCAATACTGATGTAAGAGTCAGGAATGCCTTCTACTAGGGGGACGGTGTTGCTGGACAACCTGGAATAATCTAAGGTGCAGAAGGATAGTTGGTCCACTATAACTATTTCCCATCCAGAGGAAAGAGGATGAGTCAAAAAACTGAAGAGACAATGGAAGTCATGGTGTAAGACCAACTACGACCCAAAAGAAGATTATGGTCAAGATGACAATCTATGACTTCAATGTCCATTGTAATCGTTTTCCCACTAAGAGTAATGGGTTAGATAGCAAGGAAGAATTTTGGGAGGAAGGTGTGGCTGTTGAAGGCTTTAAGGGAGTTTGATGGTGGAGATAGAGTAGGAGAATGTTGGGGCCCTTGTTTTTGATTATTTTTGAAATCTTGGTTAGAACATTTTGAATTTTGACCTTTTGAGTTGCGGCATGAAGACACATGGCATTCGCGACCGCGCCGCAACTACCAGGAGTCGCGGAGCCATCAAGGTGGCGCGAAAGCAGGTGATAGCTGGAGATAGAACATGCACAAGTACAGATGAAGGAAACACACAGCAGAAGACAGAAAGTGGAACACGCAGATAGCAGGAGAGAAGATGGGAACAGTTGAGGAAGAACTGATAGTCACAAGAGCGGGTGAATAAATAACAGTCACCTGGCTGGAAGAGGGAGAGGCTGAAGAGTTTGCGAGGCTTGTGATAGAGGAAGACGCACAAAGCGACTGTGGAAGAATCATGCATGACCTTCCTAGGGTTCCTCATCTTCTCTATTCTACCTTTCTGTTCCGAAATCTATCTGTATCAGATTTGTAAGCCATCATTGAGAATGCCATGTAATCATGTGTTTGGCCAAGAGATTAATACAATGGAAGGTTGCTGTCTCAATAAGATGTTTATGTGCCTATAATGTGTTTATGCTAGTTTAAAATTTTATTTGCTAATGTCTAAATGCTTATTAAGTGATCTTGTGTATATAACTCTGTATATGTAATCGATGCACTGTCCTTTGTGAGTTGCGAATTTGTTCCTTGCCACTGATCTCATCCCCTTCTGCATGTGGTTGCGGCACGCCTCGGGTGAGACTCACTGCTCTCCGAAGTAGGGTGAAAATGCCGGCGTGTTCCTAGACTACATCGGACCCCTTTGTTGGCCACAACTCTTGAACCTGGGTCTTGTCCGCGAGACCTGACTTCTCGCCAAAAAATGGTTCCGTTGTCGGGATCTGCATGTTCTGAGGGGACTTAGATCATGGTATCGAGGATTTTTGAAGGAGAGATACGGAAATGGTGGGATGATCATCTCGACCAGTTCATTGCTCAGCAAGCAGAGCTGACCAAGAAAAAGGAGCGGCGATCAAGGAGCTTGTTCTTTTCTCTGATTCAGCCAGCGATATGTAAATTTTTTTTTGGGGAAGGTTCCCTACGTACCTTTACAATTGGTTGCATAGGTTATGAGTGATGGTGCCCCGAGAGGGCTTGCGGAAGATAAACTGCAGGTGGGCGCACGAAGATCTGGTGGCACTGCACCGGGTGGACACTGAACTGACCCGCGCGGTGGATTTTTGGGTAAGGACCACATTGGAAGGATATACTGTGGAGTTTGCTGCTGAGTGCTACTAATCCTTCTCGAAATTCGAGGCTATTTTCCACTCAGGGCTAAGAGGGAAGCTGCTGAAGGAGGTTCCGCCGTGGATCAAAGCTTTGATGGTGGATGAAGGGTTGATTGAATTCCACAAAATGAGGATGGAAGCGTAAACCACCCGTGTTGGGGGAAGGGTTGAGGGGACCGATGCTGTGTAGAATGTGAAAGTGGGGAGCGGGGAATGGACGTTGAGGCCGCATGCAAGTTGCGGGAACGGCGTGCGCATCGGCGGGCACAGATCGCCGATAGGTGGCGAAGACGGGTAATGCGAGATTTGAAGAAAAGGGAGATCGAGAGGAGAAATCAGAAGGAGGTGCCTTAGAAGACAAGAACTATGGGTTTGGATACCTGTGAAGAAGACAGGACAGTGGTGGAAGTGCAGTGGGTGCATGGGAGCCTAGCGACGCGAGAAAGAGAGAAAATGACTAGCAAAGATAATGGAAAGATGCAGCCCGAAGAGAGTTCCGATGACGAATGGCACGGCGTGATGCAGCGGATGTTTCAAGATCAGACGGCACCCACCCCTCCAGGCAGCCCTACTTCCCACCTTCTGCATGGCCAGGATCCCGACCTTCCCCTAGTACTGTATCAACCTTTAAGTAATATTATTATTCAGTTACAAGCATTGAGTCAGTCATACAATAGTTCATCAGCGTCAGTAACGTCCAGTAACAACAACGTTACTAGTAGTGGTATTTTTCCTAGTGGGACCGTTACGCAACCAGGAACTGGAGGATTTATCCTGGTCAATTCTCTGCAAGTACACATGGCTGGATCTTTCACCCGGTATCCAGAGTTCTCTGGCCGGGGCAATGATGATGTAGAGCAACACTGGTACCTGTGCGAAGCCATCTGGAGGGCTCGCCAGACGCCAGATGCAGGGAAGTTAATAGAATTCCAAACCACGCTCAGAGAGAGGGCTCTGCGATGGTTTATCAAGTGGTCCAAGGCTCATCCTAACCCCGTAATTGCGGACATGAAGCGGGATTTTGTCCGCGAATTCAAGCTTCCCCAGACAGACCAGCAGGGCCTGTCAGAGCTGTGGGAAATTAAGCAAAAGGAAGGTGAGACCGCGTGGGAGTTGATGTGGCAATTCAAAGACGCGATCGGGAAACTCAGCTACCCGATCGATCCAAACCACCAGAGGTACTGGTTCATCAAGGCTCTGCTTGCCTTGACACGAACCCCCCTCACTCAGTAGAATATTGACAATCTGCAGGACGCTTTGGAGCAAGCCATGAAGATTGAAGCCATGGCGGGCTACCCCCAGGAATATCATGGAGGGATGGCCCTGCAAGACCCTTCTTTGATAGGGTTGCAACACCAGATCGCCAGCTTGACTGAGAAGCTCAAGGAGCTTCACCCGGTGAGACCAGCGCGACCGAATGTTTGGTGCACTCATTGTCTGGTCGAGGGCCATGTCGCAACCGAGTGTCCCTGGTTGCGCGGTACAGGGGCAGGACCCTCGGTTGCGGCAATCCAGGGGGGTCCGCCAGCTGGTGGAGGTGCGGCGATGAATCCACAGGGGGTATACCAGCCGCAATAGCCTTACGCGGTGTTCCCACCTCAAGCGGGTTCCTCCACCATAGAATACTGCGAGATTTGTCGGACGCTGGGGCATCCTCCTCGGATGTGCCCGATATTATAGAAGTACTCCACGGTCCCGAATAATGTGTACTGCAAATTTTTTGTGTCCATGAACACTGAGCAGTGCAGGGCGCTCGACACACTTGCGGATCGATTGGATCGTCCCTCCTACAGGGTGAACGAGGCTCCGAGGGGAAGAGGCGGAGGCATGCGGGGAGGCCGCACAGGTGGACGCGGTCCGGTAAAATGTTACAACTGTGACCAGGAGGGTCAGGTGGCTCGAGACTGTCCCCTCCTGTGACGACCCTGGTGTTCCCAGTGCCGGGTCAATGCCCACGCTACAGAGGACTTTCTAGAGCTCATCAAGAAGTGGGAAGAACGGG
Source organism: Pinus albicaulis (assembly GCA_034641835.2). Taxonomy (NCBI): domain Eukaryota; kingdom Viridiplantae; phylum Streptophyta; class Pinopsida; order Pinales; family Pinaceae; genus Pinus; species Pinus albicaulis. The sequence continues at coordinate 799,050,464 of CM076584.1, read as the reverse complement.
CGAGGCAGAGGGGAGCGAATCTGATAAACTCAGAGCCGCGAGGGACCGCAACCCCAGACTTGCAGAACGTCGTGATCGTGATGAGGGGTGGAAAGAAGACTGGAGAGGATTCCCACGGGAAGGAGCCAGCACGAGTGGTTTGGCCAGCATCCCTGAAGAAGTTGATCAAGCCCGAAGTCCAGAAGAAGTATTTCCGGGAGGCAGTTGAGGCGTTCGCCCAGTTGCGGAACAAGGGAGGTTTGGAGGAGCCCGTGCTGCCGGAATCTGGTGCGCAGAACGTCGCAAGTACTATGGTTGAGGATTGGCTCCGGCTATTCCTCAGGATTGTTGACAACGCTGCACTGCGGCAGTAGCTCAAGCATGCTTTGGAAGGAGCACTGCAGTGGCGCACAGAACTTAGAGATCCGGCGGACGCTGGCCCTCAATACGTACAGCGCGTGAAGCGGAACAAGCAACGAACAGGCAAAGAATTCCGGCTTAACACGCAGGTCGCGGGATTCCAAATCAGTGACACCATGTTGGACTTGGGGTCCGACGTCAACATTCTGCCACGGAAGACATGGGAGGCTCTTGGAAGGCCACAACTAGCCTACTCACCAATCCAACTCAGGATGGAAAACCAGTACTGCATTCTGCCAATCGGCCCGCTCGAGGGTGTCGAGGTTGACGTTGCAGGGGTAAAGACATACACCGATTTTGAGGTTATTGATATCATGGGCGACAAGGATCCATATTCCGCCTTACTCGGCATTGATTGGGCTTTTGAGAATTACGCCATCATCGACCTTAAAAAGGAGCTGATGATCTTCGAGGATGGGGAGGTACGGGTCACCCAGCCCCTCGACCCGTATCAAGGCCCGCGATATACGGAAACAGTGGACATTCGGTAGGATGCTCAGATGATGGACCACCTTTATCAGATGACCGCAGGAAAGCGGGATGATTATATTAACCCGACCGCGACTGGCTCTGGCAGTTGGCGGAGTGTGCAGAGCTCGGAGCTGGGATCTGAACTCGCTTGGGAAGACTGGCAGCAAGGGGGGTACGAGACCACCACACGGAGATGTGCCTCCATTGCCCAAGTCCGATGGGTAGGGACTCAGATCTGCGGATATCCCACCTTGTCGAACATGCGGGCAGTCAATACTTTTATTACCAAGGTGGAAGACATGGTCCCCGGTGAAAGTCAGATGCCACTTTTGGATGTGGCCTTGCAGTCCATGTCGGCCCGGTGGTGGAAAAAGCACCGCAACACTCTGTTGCGATGGGAGTGCGTGGCGGATGCTCTGCAGGCACGCTTTAAAGAGGATGGAGGACCTTGCAGTACGCTTAAGTATCATGGAACTTCCGACCCGCGACACCATTTGCGGGCCTGTGAGGAACAGTGGCATAGAAACCGGTACCCTAAGGAGCTGTGGGTCCACAAGTTTATCCACTCCCTGGGTACAATTCCCCAGGCCTGGTACCTGGAGGAAGAGCGGAAACGGGGAACCCGCTCTTGGCAGGCAGTTGCGGACAAGTTCGTTCGGTGCTTCTTGTTCGAAGGGGAGATGGCACAGGAGTCTCAGGCCCTACAGGCAGTCAAGGAGGTCTTGTTCTTCTGCCATCCCGAGCCCGACGGGGGCCCGGTTGTGTCACGACCTGAGGTCAGGCGCGAGTTGGTTTGCCACCGGATTGACGGCGATCCGGACGACGATGGTCTGGAGGACCTCAGGCATCTCTACTTTGACGAAAGGGAAGGCGAGCGGGGCATCAGTGAAGAGCCGATGACTGAGGGAGTCCATTTACAGCCACTAAAGACAAAGAAGCTGAACATTGGAACGGACGAGAAACCCAAGCTCGCAACGGTGGGAGACTACTGGGACGAGGAAACGACAAAAGAAATTTTCAGCCTCCTCCAGGAATACGAAGACTTGTTCCCATCCTTGGTTGCGGACCTGAAGGGGATCAAGGGGGACCTGGGCGAAATGCGCATCATGCTGAAACCGGGGGCCAGGCCGGTGAAGCACCGACCCTACCGGTTGAACCCACGTATCAAAGAAAAGGTCAAGATGGAGATCGACAAGATGCTGGCTGCAGGTCTTATCTTTCTAGTAGAAGAATCAGAGTGGGTGAGTCCCATTGTCATCCAGAACAAGAAGGACAAAGCGGAGATCCGTGTCTGTGTAGACTACCGGAGCCTGAACAATGCCTGCATCCACGACCTGTTTCCCACTCCTTTCAGCGATGAAGTTCTAGACCATGTTGCAGGAAACGAAGCTTATTCCTTCACTGATGGGTTTTCGGGTTATCATCAGGTGCGCATCGCCGAGGAAGACAACGCAAAGACGACATTCACCACTGAGTGGGGATCATTCGCATACCACGTTATGCCGTTTGGTCTGAAGAACGCACCGGCTGTGTTTTCCCGGATTGTCATTGCTGCTTTCCGGGAGTACATTCACAAGTTCCTGAAGGTCTACATGGATGAATGGACCGTCTACAGCCTGCTGAAGAAACATGCTTCCCTGTTGCGCGTTATGTTTGACTGGTGTCGTCAGCTGCAGATTTCCTTGAACTTGAAGAAATGTATTTTTGCAGTTCCATTCAGCACACTCTTAGGCCACGTGGTGTGCAAGCAAGGGGTCTGCGTCGATCCCACCAAGGTCGCGGTCATCGTTCACATGGAAGCCCCCAAGACCGTGAAGCAGTTGCGGGCACTGCTTGGGCACACAGGATATTACAGGCGGTTTATTCGCAACTACGCAAATATTACGGCCCCTTTGGAGAAACTGTTGCGGAAGTCAGAGGTGTTCCAGTGGACGGCGGAGTGTAGGAAGGCACTGTTGCATCAGCTGCCGGATGCTGATCTCTTCCGGGTCGAAGCAGTACCAGACTACCTGGCTGACATTGCCACTTATCTGACCACGTGACAATGCCCTCAGGATTACACCCCGCTCCAGAAACGCCACCTGGTTGTCCGGGCGGCTGACTACCAATTGATCGCGGGGCAGCTATATAAACTGGGCCTTGATGAGGTGTTGCGTAGATGCGTTCTTGACCACGAACGGGAAGCGGTGATGTGGGAATGCCACAGTGGTGTTGTGGGAAGGCATGTGGGTGCGAAACCCACCGCCAGGAAGGTGCTCCAAGCTGGCCTGTGGTGGCTGACAGTACATGCCGACTGTAAGGCCTATGTGAAGCGCTGTGATGTTTGCCAGTGGACGGGAAGGCCTTCGCACCAGGACGAGCTTCCGCTACACCCCGTGCATGTGTTGCGGCCATTCGAAAAGTGGGTTGTTGATTTCGTCGGTCCCATCGCCCTGGTCGCTAGAGACTCCAAGGCCCGGTACATCATTATCGCCACCGATTACCTCACCCGATGGGCCTAGGTAGCAGCGGTACGCGATTGCTCGGCAGAGACCGCTGCCCGGTTCATTTTTGAACACATCATCAGCCGGTTTGGCTACCCACGGAGCTTGACCAGCGATCAGGGTACGCATTTCATTAATGCCACGGTCAAGTCACTACTGGACACATTTATGATTCAGCATCATAAAATCAGCCCATACCACCCGCAGGCCAATGGTACTGTGGAAGCATTCAACAAGATTCTCGAAAAAGGCTTGACTAAAATTTGCAATGCTTAGTGCGACGATTGGGACGAGCGTCTCCTCGCGGCATTGTGGGCCTACCGGACCACGGTGAAACGTTTAACAGACCATACACCATTCCAGTTGGTGTATGGTCAGGAAGCTGTGATTCCCGCCGATTTCACTGTACCCAGTCTTTTGATCGCAACGTCTCTTCAGTTCTCAGAAGAGGAGTCGCTTCGGGAACGCCTCCAGGAGCTACAGGAGCTGGATGAGACCCGATTCCTGGCGAAATTCCACCAAAAGGTTTAGAAGACCAGGCAGAAAGCGTGGCATGACCGCCACATCAAAACCAAAGCCTTCCAAGTTGGCGGAAAATTTCTCTTATATGATAGTCGGTTCCAGAAATTTCCAGGCAAGCTCCAGATGCACTGGTTGGGACCCTACTTCGTCATTGAGATCCGCGACTCAGGAGCCGTTTAGTTGGCATAGCTAGATGACACAGTCCTCCCTGGGTGGGTGAATGGTGCACACCTGAAACCTTACCAGGAGTAGGTCCCTTTCACTTCTCATCAATAACTCTCGCAACCGAGAGAACCCGTAGAGTAGCTTAGTCGAATAACTCTCCCGCAACCGGGATGAGCGTAGGGAGTCTTTTCCGTTCATAGGTAGTCTGTCAAATAACCAGTCAGTTGCGGGTACCTCACCGCAACCGACTGTGGTCGGGGCCGACCAGTCCAGCGTGTCACGACGCCAGTCCAGCGTGTCGTCCGTGTAGGATCCATCCCTGTGCCAGTGTCAATCCAGGTCATTTCCATCAGTCCTTTTTTCAGTCCGTAGGATCGCTCAAATTTGCATCATAAATTACCATAAGTAGACTGTAATCGTACCATAATCATTTGCCATCACCCGCAGTTCCCTCAGCCGTCGCGTCCGCCCATCTCCCCATGACGCCGTCAACAAATTTCAGATTACACACAGGCATGCGATTGATCGCACGATTATCGCAGGCAAGAAGGATAGCAAGAATTAATTGTCATTATGGAGTCTCATCAACTCCGCTCGTGCCAGTAGATGACATAAATTGCATGGAGACCAAAGGCACGAGAATGACAGACCAGTTCAATTTGGAAATTGCAGCGACTCCAGAGCAGTTGAAGCCTCGAAGCGCACCACACCCAGAAGGAGACTCCAGAAGAATTCTCCAAGTTTACCAGCGCCGTGCCAAGATGCTGAAGGCTCCCTTATCCGTTCCTGAACCAGTGCTAGACAGCCGAATCCACCGAACAGAGTCGCTGGTTGGCAAGTATGATAGTGCAGCGTTGATGGACGCCAACCTGTCCAACCCAGCCGAATTCCCCCACCTCCATTGGCAGACATACATGGAGCATCATTACATGCCAGGCAGTAGCTCCAACAGCCGAATGCGACAAGAATACAGGGGCCTCCAGCAATCGTCCTTGATGAATTTAAGGACTCTTCCGGTTTTTGGAACTACAGGACCGGCCCTGCAATGCACCCGGTTCCTCCTCAGTCGAATACAGAACGGGTCCCTGTGGCTCAATGAGGAAATCCCCATTCATGCCGAAGACATTCATCGGCTTACAGGGCTATCTCAGAATGGTGTAGATGTCTCCGCTGCCGGCCAGACATCTTCGAAGCGCGCCCGAAAGTCGGGTGACACAGACCTGTACACCAAGTATGGCACCCGCCGAGGGGGGGAAAGGTGCCAAAATTGATTTGATCAATAAGCCGGAGGTTTGGTTCGCTTGCTATCTTATTGCTAGCAAGACAATGTGGCACTATACCAAGGGAGAGTGCACCCTGGATACAATCTCCATTGTGGAGCACTGTATCCAGGGCACCAGGCTGAATTGGTGTTCTTTTGTGTTAAAAGAACTCTTCGCGGCCTGCGAAGAGAAATATAAGCGCACCACCAGTTTCATTTACGGTTACTTGATTGCAGCTTTCGCCATGTGGAAATGGCACATTCCTCCTGTCCGAATGCCGGCAGAGACTACCGCGAGCCAGCCTCTCGCGATGAATTTCACCCCCTGGCAGGTGTCCTCCAACCCCAGCACCGAACAGGTGAACGCGGAAGCATTTCGGGCATGGTACAGGTTAATGAGAGATGTGGTGGCTAACCAGCAACGGGTGCCCTGACACCTGTTGGATGAGTATAGTGAGTAGGTATGGTTCGAGGTAAGCCACAGGCACACTTACCTCCGCCCAACTTGCGTGCCGGAAGCCACCTTCCACATGGCGCCCCTCAAATTCCAGTTGAATGATGATACCTTTCACCGCGAGGTCTCTTTGTGGCCAGGGGTCACAAAGCACATCCGCGATGGGATCCCCCGATATAACTTTGAGCGGATCATGCCGGCGCAGCGGCCTGCCGCGACAGGCGCAGTGGGATCCTCACAGGTTGCGGCGGGACCTTCACCGGATGCAGCTGGGACCGCACAGGAACTGCCCGCGTCACTGGTCCCTGTCGTACAACACCTTAAGGCCCAGGTACGAAATCTTAACGTGGTAACCCAAGTTGTTTCAAGTGGTGCCCATTTGTTTCCCTCATTTTCAAAATTCTAGCTCGGTCGGTCTCTTGCTCCCTCCCATACTGCCCCTCTCACTTCTCCCATCCCCACCAACTTATTCACCTCTACCAGCCCTATCATCACCCCGATGGGTGAAACGGGCCTGGGACCTGATCCATCGGACCCCCCTCCATCCAAGAGGGCTCGCACTGCTGTCACAAATCCATTGGTGGACCTTACTGATGATGATCCACCCTCCACTCCACTCACAGGGACGTTTATTCCGGAGGAACCCCTGATCGATCCGTCAGAGTTCCTCAACATTGGCCTCCCCCATACCTCTTTCACCCCATCCACCGCTCCCTCCACCGGCCGTCCACCTGCCACCTCCTCCGCTCCATCCAACTCATCAGCCACTGTTTCAGATCCTCTCATCCGGGAAATTTTCGGAGGAGACCACGGGGTGGAAGTCACCTCCAGTACTGAAGCCGTAGTACCGCCGGTTGACCCTGTGGCCACACCCCAGGATCCTGTCTCTATTATATCTACCCAGATGGCCACTGTTAGGGCTAATTCGGCTGACCCTCCCCCAGACCAGACCCCTCAGCAAGACCGACCGGAGTCCGATATGGCCACTTCAATGCAGTAGCAGACACCGATCCCTCCTCCTGAGACCTCCAACCGATCAGTGGCCAGTGGCCAACCTTTGCAGGAACGGATGCCGGAGCAGGGCGCTTCCGGCACGACCAATGTAGAAACATGGGGTACAGGGCAGCTGTACCTACTCATTCAGTGGGCAGCCCTAAAGGCCGAACAGATTCATTCAAAGCTGCAGCAGTGGTGCACTGAGCAACACCACCAAATCACAGCGCTTACTGAACAGCGCGATCAGCTGATCAGGGAGAAGACCTACCTGCAGGAGCAGGTCACCATTGCTGCTCAGGTGTTCTCCGGCCTATGGCCTGCTGCAAGGGCTCATCATGCCCCACTTCCTGACAATATAGTGGAGGAAAGTGTAGCAGCCCAGGCTTACCACCTTCGAACTGCTTTCACTGGTTTATGCAGGGAGAATCAGGAACTCCAAGCGGCGTTAGCCGCACGACCTACCCTTCCCAATCCACAGATTGTCTACTCAGAATAGGTGGCTGCCAAGCAGACTCAGGCAACTTGTATGTAGGTGACTCTTCATTCCACTGTGGGCGAGGCTGACGCCCTCCTGTGAAGTCTGCAGGAGTGCTCACCCGCCCTCACTGTCAAAACGCAGCCTATCTCTGCCCAGCTGCAACAAATTTCCCGTGACATTCAGGAGACTGTGGACCCAGCACGGTTAGATCAGCTCTATGCCTAGGCAGACGAGCTTGAAATTCAAATGCAACAGACTGAGGTTGACTCAGCGGTGGCCAAACAGGTCATTTGGGAAATCCGTCCGCCCATTCGAGTCAGTGCTGAATCCATACAACAACTGGATGCCAAGGCCAAGACCCAGCTTGCCGCGATGTTCGGGGCTGTCCTGACAACTATAGAAGAGGCCACTGCCACCAGGATCTCTGAAGAAGCAGACTTGCTCATGTAGGAATGGCAGCAAGCAGTGTCGGAATTCACCGGGCTTAAAGATACAGCGCTCCGCAGGGTCTCGGAGTTGGGGCCCTTGTTTGAACAACCGCTTGGCAGAGCACAACAAGAAAGGGGGCGGGATGAAGGCACAACAGAATAGGGAACGGGAGCCAGCGGGGAAATGGAAGTGGAGACTGTTATTTGTGATTGACTCGGGGACGAGTCAAGGAATTGTGGTCGGGGCCTGTTGGGGCCCTTGTTTTTTATTATTTTTGAAATCTTGGTTAGAACATTTTGAATTTTGACCTTTTGAGTTGCGACATGAAGACACATGGCATTCGCGACCGCGCCGCAACTACCAAGAGTCGCGGAGCCATCAAGGTGGCGCGGAAGCAGGCGATAGCTGGAGATAGAACATGCACAAGTACAGATGAAGGAAACACACAGCAGAAGACAGAAAGTGGAACACGCAGATAGCAGGAGAGAAGCTGGGAACAGCTGAGGAAGAACTGATAGTCGCAAGAGCGGGTGAATAAATAACAGTCACCCGGCTGGAAGAGGGAGAGGCTGAAGAGGTTGCGAGGCTTGTGATAGAGGAAGACGCATAGAGCGACTACGGAAGAATCATGCATGACCTTCCTAGGGTTCCTCATCTTCTCTATTCTACCTTTCTATTCCGAAATCTATCTATATCAGATTTGTAAGCTATCATTGAGAATGCCATGTAATCATGTGTTTGGCCAAGAGATTAATACAATGGAAGGTTGTTGTCTCAATAAGATGTTTATGTGCCTATAATGTGTTTATGCTGGTTTAAAATTTTATTTGCGAATGTTTGAATGCTTATTAAGTGATCTTGCATATATAACTCTGTATATGTAATCGATGCACTGTCCTTCGTGAGTTGCGAATTTGTTCCTTGCCACTGATCTCATCCCCTTCTGCATGTGGTTGCGGCATGCCTCGGGTGAGACTCACTGCTCTCCGGAGTAGGGTGAAAATGCCAGCGTGTTCGTAGACTACATCGGACCCCTTTTTTGGCCACAACTCTTGAACCTGGGTCTTGTCCACGAGACCTGACTTCTCGCCAACAGAGAACCCAAAGCGAGGAAACACAAATTTGAAATTACTCAGGTTGAAGCACCTTCATCAATGACAATGCGATGGATAGGCCTGCCTTTCAACACAAATTGAAATTGAAAGGCGAGTTCATGAGAAAGGATAGGTTTTAATTTTTCCATGTCAAAGATATCTAGCATATAATCCTAAGGGTCAATTCCACCAATGGTTGAAAGCATATATTTCCTTTGTGCTAGATAGGTTTTCCACACTTCGAGAGTAGACATAGCTAACAATGTATACAATGTCGTAGTTCTAGGTATCGTATGCATAAGTATTATGATTTGTGCGATGAAGGGTCCCTTTGGGGAGACAAATGACATGGTCAGCAGCAGGCCTTTTAACATAAGGATCATTGGGCGGCGGTGGATTTGAACTCAAGGAAACGCCTTGAGCGTTAGTGAATGGAGTTCCATAGGTCGCGGTCCATGTTTGGAGATCAATTGCCTCCATGCCATAAATGGTGGATGGTCCTTTGCTACAAGGATGAGAACCATTGTTTCCCCCTTGCGGGGGTTATGGCAGGTTTGCAACAAGATTTTGTTATTGTTTCTGATTAGGGAAAGGGTTGTGTAGGAAAGGAGGGGTCCTCCCAGTGTCCTCATAATAAATTATGTGCATTCATGAAGGCGAGGAAATTTATATGTCAAGTGGTGCTCGACACAAATTTTTCAAGGGAATATGGTAGTCTTGTCTTTCCATTTGTCGGCAACAATTTTATGATTTGGATTATTCTGGGTAACAAGATGTTCCTTAGAAGGAGAGGTATTTTTCTTGTTCTTCTTGTTCTTACCTCTAGGTTTTTGTTTAGACTACACAATTTTTTTCACAAAGGTTGGAAGAGCATCCAATTGGGTTGTGGTTGATGGAATCATTGGTCAATTTATACATATCGGGGTTGACCACTAAGAAGAATTGAATTGACAATGGATGGACCTGCCTGTCCCATAGATTGGAGAGGTACTAAAATTCCCCCCAACATATATGTGTTGGTAACACTGCTCCCTGGTATTAGGGCTAGGGGGTTCGAACTCAACAAGGGATTCCAAACTAAAGTGTTATTGAAGGAACCATGGTAGCCACGCTAGTATAAGCAGTCTTTAGAAGTACAGGAGAATACACGAAAGGAGTGGAGGTCAGAAGGTGCGATACTCCACTCACAGAGGGTGTAACCAAGTTACCAAGACTAAACATATTCTGGCTAGTAGGGTGTCCTGATAGTTGTGAAGAACTGACAATAGGCGAGGGAAGTGGAGGTGGAACCAATTTGGCCACCAAAGCCAATGACCCATTGGTCGTTGGTTGTACATTGGATGTGGGTGTAGCCAAAGACATCACAGGTACTAGTGCTACCTAAAGAAAAAAAATCCTAAGAGGGTCAGTGAGAGGAGGATGATAAGGAGGTACTACTCCTTCAGTGAAAGGATCTTCAGGAAATATGATAGCTTGGGAAGCGACGTGTGAAGCATGGTTTGTCACTTGAGATTATTCTTCTTCTAAAAAATATAGGTCACCAAGACCCAACAAATCCTCCAGGTTCAATGGAGGAAGATCTCTTTTCCCCCTAGATAGATGAAGAGGTTCAAAGGATGCCATGATGACCAATAAATTTTATCAAAATTTTAAAGTGATATATTTTTAGTCTCAGCGATAATGAAACTAGCACCTAAAAAATAAAAAATCTAAAATTCAATCAACAAGCAACCAAAGGGGAATGACCCTGTTTGAGAACCACCATTTGCTGGAGATGAAAGACAACATCATAATGGAAAATAGATAGAGCTTGTAATATGTACAGTTACAATTACTCTTGAGCTTCGTCTGAACCTCAGATAGTGGGGCCATGTACTCTCGTGAAGATGAGCGCCCTCCAAAAAACTAAATACAAAGTAGGTATGTCTGTGTCAGGTACCAGGGAATACCCCCTAGTCACCTTGTGTTCATCCCTAAAGTATGGCCACTATAGTCACCTCAAATCACAGACACCACCGGGGGGGTCATGGTCATGGACAACACGTTGTATGGGTGGAACACTTGAATCCCCGATCCAGTTTCGACATCCCCAAAGGGAACCCCAATATACATAATGCCCAAATGAAATGTGATCAAAGGTGGGCTAAATTATCACGCACTCCAAAATTGTCTCGTGTTTAACTCCTTTATGAGGGGAGTGGTCCCGGATGATGTGATGCAACAATATTTTCACTCTTTAATGACACTAGTCTCAAGTTTTGCGATCTTGGGCCATTTTCTCACATTGTCTAACCCAAGATCCTAGCCAAAACTAATATTTTTCTAATCTCAGAAAATAGTTATTGATTTATTTTATTAAGCGCTTAGTTTTAGTGTACTTGCATTTAATTCTTCAAAGGGGGATTGAACATATGGAATTTATGTGACTAACACAAACCATGCAGAAAATTCTTTTCAATTATGTTTGATGAAAGAGTTATCCTACAAGGATAAATTCAATTATATAGCCATGCAACATCACACATCCAAAATGCAGTTCAAACTATAAAAGACATAGATACCAATGCTCTGTAAAAACTAACTAACCCAATATATTTATAGAATGAAATAAGATATATCAAAAAAATTAGAAATGAAAAAAAAAAAATCTCTTTCAGAAAGAAAATACAACTAGGCTAACTTTAAAAAAGAAAAACTAGTATGCAAACAGGTAACCAAGCATAGTGTTTTAGTGGCAGGAACTAGTAACTAACAATCAACAACGTAACATTCAAGGAAATCATAGCAGGCAGTGAAACAATTTTTTTTTGACTGGGTAACACTCACTAGCAGAGCATATAGTGCGTTAATAGCTTGACTAATTCACTATTCACAAGTAGGAAAAAATTTATAATGCTCTCAAGTGCACAAGCATGGTGCGTTATAGAGGGTAGATTGAAGAATAGGGTCAACCAAGGCTTGATCTGAAAAGTGTGAGTAGTTGAGATGGTTGTGGAGCACACAGAGTGGTCAGAAAGGGATGTTAGAGGAACAAGAAATCATAGAAGGAGATAATCAAGAGTTTGAAATAAAAACTGAGAACTAAGGATTAGTCCCCAGCGGAGTCACCAATTCTGCTTCAGGGTAAAATGCATGGGTGATAGTGTATAAATTATACAATATGTGCTTGGATTCACCCGATCTAACAATATTCTAAAGTTAAATACTGAATCGCTTCTACAAATTTTTGCGGAATTAAAAACACAATCGCCAATTACATGAACATGAAGAAAGATAATCACACACAACACAAATAATTTATCAGGGAAAGCTTACAGCTAAAAACCCCACTATCTTCTATTTTATATTATATCATGGATCATAAAATAATTACATACAAAAATATTCTCACAAGAGCCCTCAGTACATCAGCTAATTGTCTCACACTGTCATACAAAAATTGGCAAATCCCTTAGCCAATTTATTGTCTCCAGACAGCCTGCCTCCACTGCACAATCCCTGCTAAAATAAATCCATGAATTGATGCCTTCTTGCCTAACTTGAAGACACAATCCTCATGGGAACATCCAATGTGTGTGTGCTTGCATGTGTGTAAGAGGATAATGTCACAATCGATAGTTTACTTCCCTTTCACCTAGAACTCAACTGGGTCTCCACTGGATCTGATCTGCATGCAGCTAATAATAGTAAATATTCAGTTGCATGTGAGATCACTACTTGTGAATTAATTAATAATTAATTCACTTGATATCTCACTAGTGTACCTTCAGTTACAACTAGGAAAACTGAGTTTAACTCAACTGAGTTAAACTACTTACAACTTGCACATCTCATGCACCACTGCACTTCCAACTCCATTACAACTCGAATCACTCAGTTACAACTAAAGTCAACCTGCATGTCCCACCACCAATCAATTAACTTGAAATTCACTTAGCTAATTGATTTTACACTTCAGTTAACTATTTTCAAGTTCTCATTGAGAATAGATTATAGTTTAATGTGCATCTAAATTAAGGGATAATAAAAATAGACATGCACCTAAAAATAGCCTATGGGCCCCACACTAGTGTAGGTGCTTCAAGTCACTAGGCTCATGGGTGCCAAAAAAATTTCTTGTTGAATCTCAACACTCCCTCTCAAAAGGAAAGGGATTATCCTTCACCCCAATCTCGTCTGTACGGTATTTGAATTTTCCCCTTTTGAGCACCTTCGTCAGAATATCTGCATCTTGATCTTCCATGGGAATGTACTAAAGCAACATAATTCTTCTCTGCACAAAATATTTGAGATGATGGTATCGGATATCTACATGCTTGGACCTATCATGAAACACATGATTAATCAAGATTTTAATGCAATTCTGATTATCACAATGAATCACTGTCGGATCCATCTAAGAACCAAACAAACCAACCAAGATCTTTCTCATCCAAATAGCCTCACATGCAACTTGACTTGTTTCCATGTATTCTGCTTCTGCTGAACCGAGTGCCATGGATCTATGCTTCCTTATGTATCAAGAAAAAAATGTAGATCCAATGCTAAAGATCCCCCTTGATGTGCTCTTTATGTCTTTTGGACTTCCAACCCAATCTGCATCCGTGATGCCATGCAACTTCACTCCATCCATCTTCCTGTACCATATACCATACTCTGATGTGCCCCTTAGGTATCTCAGGACATGCTTCCCCACCTTCCAAAAGAGATTGGTAGGCTTAACCGTAGTTTGAATCAGCTAGTTAACCGCATAGAAAATGTCCAGTCTCGTGTTCACTAGATACATTAGTGAACCCACTAACCGTCGATAGAAAATAGCATCCACTGCCTTTCTAGAAGTAGCATCCTCTTTCCTCCAGTTTCCTGGAAGAGGAGTATCCATGGGTTTGCATCCCTCCATGTTAAACTTACCCAATATCTCCTTTGCATACTTGCCTTGAGATACAAAAATTTCACGATCTCGCTACCATATTTCCAATCTAAGGAAATAATGAAGGCGCATTTCCTTCATTTCGAACTATCTTGCAAGATCCTCCTTGCATGAGTGTATCAAATGTTCATCACCAGTCAATATTAAATCATCAACATAAAGAAAAATGATTAAAATCTTACCCTCCACCATAGCTTGGTACAGGTTTGCATTTGCTTCACTTTTGGTGAAGTCTAATCTAGTGAAATAGTTTTCTATCTGAGTGTACCAAACATGGGGTGCTTGCTTCAGCCCATACAATGATCTTTTGAGTCAGCACACATGCGACTCGCTATTGAAGATCTCAAAACCTTCAAGCTTCTCTATGTACACCTCTTCCTCAATGATCCCATTGAGAAACACATTTTTCACATCCATCTGATGAATGTGCCAGCCCATTTGTGCTGAGAGTGAAAGGATGGTCCTTATGGAAGAGTACCTTGCGACAGGTGCAAACGTCTCATCATAATCTATCCCTTCGATCTATGAGAAGCCCTGGGCCAAAATTATGGCCTTGTATTTCTCCACACTCCCATCAATAGCTTGCTTTACCTTGTAGATCCATCTTGAATTGACCACTGATTTATCAACCGGTCTTGGAACAATTTCCCAAACACTGTTTTTGACAATTGAGTCATACTCCTCCACCATTGCATCAACCCAAGTAGGCTACTGCACTGCTTCTTGAAGGAAGATGGTTCAATCACAATACATTTTCTCATGAGAGTCATGTATCCATCAAATCAGTAAGGAGACTATCTCTGTCTGTACTGTGAAGTAGGAGCTCCTACATTATGTGCAGCATCAAGTATCAACCTATTAGCTTCTGTGGTGTGCCTTCTACCATTTTTTATGGATGGCTTTGCATGAGTGGCTTCCTCCACTCCATGAACCTCCTCCTATGGCTGATCCAAATCTAGAGACTCATCTTTGGGAACCAATAGTTCCTCCTCTGCATGCAAGTCCAATTCCCTCTCAAGCGACAACAACATGGATTTCCCCTCATCAAATTTTATATCCTGCCACACAATAGTCATTGTGTTGTTTGGAAAATACACGTGATAATTATTGGGTGTTTCTATGTATCCCACAAAAATCCCAACTTCAACAGTCAACTCAAGATTCTTCCGACATCCTTGGTCACATGCACATAAACAAATGAGCCAAAAATATTAAAGTGTGAAACATCTGGGTTGTTACCAGTGAAAGCCTCTTCATGTGCACTCATGCCAAGTACTCTATGAGGACAACGGTTCTGCACATAAAAAAAAATGTTGCATGCTTCTGCCCACAAATTCATTGGAAGGACCTGATCATGCAACATCGCTCATGCTGCACCCACGATCATTTTTTTCTTCCTCTACGTGACCCCATTTTTTTGTGGGTTATGAGGTGCTATAGTTCTCTTTGAATTCCTTCTTTACTGCAGAAGTTCTTCAATTCGTTAGAGATTTATTCTCCACCATTATCGCTACTAAGAGCCTTCACTTGCTTCCACGACTCTTTCTCCACAAATGCCGTAAACTCATAGAACTTAGAGAATTTTTTATCTTTCTTCTGCATGAAGAAGATCCAACATTTATGAGAAAATTAATCAACAAATATTAGATAGTACTTATTTTTTGCTGCTGAAGCAACCGGGAATGGTCCACACATGTCTGTGTGAACTCTCTCAAAGATCCCTGATGCACAATTCTCCTTCTCATGATGTAGAAATTATATAGCATATGCATGTATATATCTATATTCTCCTAATCTAACAATATTTATCTTCTTTCTAAATACAAAATCCTTCCACTGTTAATATTTTGCGGAAATTTAAAAACTCAATTGCAAACACATGAAGCAATAAAAAGAAATCGTACATAACACAGTTGTTTAACGTGAAAGCCTGAAGCTAAAAACCCCAACTATCATATATTATGTATCGTGGAGATCATGTAACAATCTCATAAAAATCTTAGTACATCAAGCTCTCAGTACAATCAATCGTCACACACTAACATGAAGAAATCTGCAAATCCATGCATTGATTTCTTACCACCTGATAGCCTGCCTCCACTGCGCAATCCATGCTGAAGAAGACCCCTGAATGAATTTGAATCTACCTTGCCTTGACTGCGCAATCCTCATTGGAAACTCCAATGTGTGTGTGATGCAATCAATGCATCACTATAGTCACAACAGATAGTCCATCTCACCCTTTCACCTATCTCTCCACTGGGTCTCCACTGGAACTGACATGCAATGTACTTAACTGTTGTTTCTGTTCATTTGTTAGTGAGTTATTGTTATAGCATCATTTCACACCTTGACATGATTCATGATTACTTTATGGCTTTTGGGCACCCATTCCTACAGACTTGGACAAATTCACTTAAAAACAGTGTAAAATCTCTCATTCTGCTCTATTTAGTTTTTCTGAACGTGCATGATTGTGTGAGTCTCTGTTAAGTAGTACGCCCCTGCTCTGTGGAGGTTGTATCCCAACCAACCTCTAGGGTGTTAATTCCCCGAAACAGAACTGGCAACTCCACTCCTCGGGTTGCATCATCATGTTTCGGTTCACTTTTGACAGTCCTTTCAGTATCTGCTAGTGATGCCGTCCACCCTTATATGTTGCAGTTCAGCACAACAGCATCTTATATGTTGGTCCCCGAGTTGCGTGATTGTACTGTTTTGATCCACCTCTTATGATCCGGTACTTGGAGATTCAGTTAATTATTTGATCAGACATCCAGTTGCACCATCTTTGATCAGCTTTCTATATGTGATACTTGGACATTGATTCAGACTTGTATTTCTGGGCCATGCTCAGATGATTCATTGTGTACTTTCAGTTCAACTATACTTGTATACATGTTGGATCTCTTCATTACTTTTCATATGATGTATTTTGACTGAGCATGGGTATGCCTGCCTCAGCATGAGTTGACTCTCTGGTTTCTTTCATTGGTTTTTGGCAGGATGAAATCTGGTGAAGTCCTCTCTTGTCCTTGCGAAGTTCTTTCTATGTGCATAATACATTTTGGCCATCATGTACCCCTTCTGACCTCATATATTAGGGGGCATCTGTTATAGCATCATTTCACACCTTGACATGATTAATGATTGCTTTATGGCTTTTGGGCACCCATTCCTACAGACTTGGACAAATTCACTTAAAAACAGTGTAAAATCTCTCATTCTGCTCTATTTAGTTTTTCTGAACGTGCATGATTGTGTGAGTCTCTGTTAAGTAGTACGCCCCTGCTCTGTGGAGGTTGTATCCCAACCAACCTCTAGGGTGTTAATTCCCCGAAACAGTTATTAGTTGTGAATTAATTAAATAATTAATTCACTTAAATCTCACTAGTGTATCATTCAGTTAGACTAGATACAACTAACTCAACTAAGTTTAACTCCATTAACTGAGTTAAACTTAATAACAACTCCATGAACTACTCTTCCAACTCTGTCATAACTTTTCCGCTTCAGTTCTAACTGAGTCCTCCATGCATGAACCACTAGTAAACCCTAGGAATTGCGTAATTCCTTCAGCCCACTGATTTTCCAAATCTATATACTGAAATAAAGTGCTCCAAGAGAATAAGTTGATATTTAGAGTCTGATTATTATTAAGGGCTAATAATAATCGACACATCTATTTTTAGATCAACGATCTATAAATAGACTTTGCCCATTATTCTAAAAATAGAATTTCATCTATTTTTCCAACTTGACCAACCATCCACAAATAGCATCTTGCAACTTCTGAAATATGATCACCATGTCTAAAAATAGACTTACACCTAAAAATAGCCTGCGGGCCCACTTAGTGAAGGTGACTGATTTTCACTAAGCTTCATCATCTTGTTGAATATCAACACTCCCTCTCAACAAGTTAGGGATTATCCTTCACCCTGATCCTGCCTCTATGCTATTCGAATTTTCTCCTAGTGAGCGCCTTTGTCAGAATGTCTGCATCCTGATCTTCCGTAGGAATGTACTGAAGCAACATGATCTTCCACTGCACACAATATCTGATATGATGATACCTGATATCAATATGTTTAGATATATCATGAAACACAGGATTAATCAAGAGTTTAATGCAACTCTGATTATCATAATGTATTATTGTAGGATCTAAATGTGAACCGAATAAACCAACTAGGATCTTCCTCATCCAGATAGCCTCACATGCAGCTTGACTTGCTGCCATGTATTCTGCTTCCACTGAACTGAGTTCCATTAGGGTAATTTTGAGGTCTAAAATGGACCTCCTAATGAAATTATAAAATAATAGTGGAAATAATAAAATAAGATTTGATTACATCATCAAATTTTAGAGGGAAAAAAGAAAAAACTATTTTTTCAACTCGTATTTTCAACTTATCTCCTAAATGTTTTACTCAAATTTTGAGTGGGAGTACTCATTGGATGAAAAATTTAACTCCTTATCCAAGGAGTACCCATGTTTCATACTTTTGATGGATCTTGCTACAAGAAAAATGAGTAATACATGAAAATCGTGATTGAAATCACGTTTT
The DNA here is from genome assembly GCA_034641835.2 of Pinus albicaulis. Taxonomy (NCBI): domain Eukaryota; kingdom Viridiplantae; phylum Streptophyta; class Pinopsida; order Pinales; family Pinaceae; genus Pinus; species Pinus albicaulis. The sequence continues at coordinate 799,032,211 of CM076584.1, read as the reverse complement.
TTCATGTATTTCTCATTTTTCATGTAGTAGGGTCCATAAAAAGTATACAACATGGGTACTCCTTTGATGAGGAATTTAATTTTTCATCCAAAAATTACTCCTGCTTGAAATTTGAGTAAAAAATTTTGGGAGATAAGTTGAAAATACGAGTTGAAAAAGTAGTTTTATTATTTTATTATTTTTTAATCTTTTTACCGTTTTACTTAAAAAATGGTGAATTATCCCCCATGGTTGACATCATCATCTTGAATCCTATTGGTTCTTATAAAGTTTATTTTATTTGTATTTTTTTCTTAGGAGGCCCAATTTATACCTCAAAAATCCCCTAATGCACGGATCTTTGTTTCCTATTGTACCAACAAACTACTATAGATCCGATACTACAAATCCCTCCTGATGTGCTCTTTCTGTCCATTGGGTTGCCTGCCCAATCTGCATCCATGAAGCATGCAACTTCACCTCATCTATCTGTTTGTAACATAATCCATACTTAGATGTGCCGTATCTTAGGACATGCTTTCCTGCCTTCCAAAGGAGCTTGGTAGGCTTAACCATTGCTTGTGAAAGCTGGTCCACCGCATAGCATATGTCCAGTCTTGTATTAACTAAATACATGATCGAACCCACCAACTATCAATAAATAGTGGCATCCACTACCTCTGCCGATGTAGCATCCTCTTTCCTCCAATTTCCTGGAAGAGGAGTGTCGATAGGCTTGCAGCCTTGCATGTGAAACTTCTCCAGTATCTCCTGAGCACACTTGCCTTAAGACACAAATAGTTCACCTTCCCGCTGCCATATTTCCAATCCAAGGAAATAATGAAGGAGGCCCAAATCCTTCATCTTGAACTCCTTTGCAAGATCTTCCTTGCATGAGTGTATCAATTGCTCATCACCCGTTAGTATTAAATCATCAACATAAAGAATAATGATTAAAAGCTTACCCTCCATCACAATTTGGTATAGGCTTTCATCTTTTCATCTGCCTCACTCTTGGTGAAGCCAATTCCATTGAAATAGCTATCGATCCAAGTGTACCAAGCATGTGGTGCTTGCTTCAGCCCATACAATACTATTTTGAGCCTTCACACATGTGACTCATTGCTGAAGATCTCAAATACTTCAGGCTACTCAATGTACACTTCTTACTCAATGATCCCATTAAGGAACACAGTCTTCACATCCATCTGATGAATGTGCCAACCCATCTGCGCTGAGAGAGCAAGGATGGTCCTTATGGAAGAATATTGTGCGACAAGTACAAAGGTTTCTTCATAATCAATCCCCTCGATCTATGAGAAGCCCTGGGAAACAAATCTTGCCTTATACTTCTCGATGCTCCCATCAGCAGCTTGCTTTACCTTGTAGATCCATCTTGATCCTACAACAGATTTACCCACCGGCCTTGGAACAATCTCCCAAGCATTGTTTCTGACAATGGAGTCATACTCCTCCACCATGGCATCTACCCATGTGGGCTCCTGCATTGATTCTTCAAAAGAAGATGGCTCTGTCACGATACACTTGCTCATGAGATCCATGTATCCAGTAAATTGATCAGGTGACTGTCTCTGTCTGCGCTATGATGTAGGGACTCCTAAATTTTGTGTCGCATCAAGCTTTAGTTTTTCAGCTTATGTGGCACGATTTCTTCCTGTTCTGATGTTTGGTTATGCATGAGTGGTCTCCTCCACTCCATGAATCTCCTCCTGTGTCTGACCCACATCTAGAGGCTCATCTTTGGGAACAAGAAGTTCCTCCTCTGCCTGCAAATTTAGCTCCCTCTAAAGTGACAACTTCATGGTTTTCACCTCATTAAATTTTATATCCCGTCGCACCACAGTCATTCGACTGTTTGGAAAATACACACGATAATTATGGGGTGTTTCTATGTACCCCACAAATATCCCAACTTTTGTAGTCAGCTCCAGCTTCTTCCTGGCATCCTTTGTCACATGAATGTAAACAAATGAGCCAAAAATCTTCAAATGAGAAATATCAGGCCTCTTACTAGTAAAATCTTCTTCTGGTGTACTCATGCCAAGTACTCTATGAGGGCAGCGATTTTGCACATAAACTGCAGTGTTGCATGCTTCCGCCCACAAGTGCATCAGTAAGCCCTGGTCATGCAACATCGCTCGTGCAGCACCCACGATCGTTATTTTCTTCCTCTCCGCAACCCCATTCTGTTGTGGGTTATGAGGCGTTATGAATTCTCTTTGAATTCATTCTTTGCTACAGAAGTCTTTGAATTCACCCGAGATATATTCACCACCATTATCGCTCCATAGAGATTTCACTTGCTTCCCCGACTCCTTCTCCACCAATGCTTTAGGCTCACAAAACTTTGAGAATGTTTTGCTCTTCTTTTGCATGAAGAAGTTCCAGCATCTATGAGAATATTCATCAACAAATATAGCATAATACCTGTGTTTTTTTTGTTGAAGAAACCTAGAAAGGTCCACACACGTCTGTGTGAATTCTCTCGAGGATCACTGAAGCACGTTTCTCCTTCTCATGAAAGGTGGTCTTCACAAACTTACCCATAGTACATCCCTTGCACTGATTTGACTGCACAAGAGTACCCTTGGGAAGTCTTATAGAAATCTTCTGCAAAATATTCAAAGCACCATGGTGAAGATGGCCTATTCTCCTGTGCCATAATTCGCCCTCATCCTGGCTCACCACTTCTTCTGATTTGCCCATCATTGCAGCACAACCATATACCTCCATCTTGTAGAGATTATTAACTTGAATCTCTATCCTCTTGGTTTGACCCATTGTTTTATGTCGCAGGAAAGCTTTTCCATCGCTGAAAACAACGTCATAACCTCTGTCTTCCAACATTGCGACCGAGATCAAGTTCTTCTTCAGACCTGGAACATGCATAACATATTTCAATAGAAATGGATTAACTAACTCCCTCTCAAAGGTAATGGTCCCAATTCCAGTCGCACTGTATCGACCATCGTCGCCCATCTCTATATGCATTTGGAGATCCTTCTCCTCCAAGTCAATAAACAACTCCTTGTCTCCCGTCATATGGAAAGACACACCACTATCAAGATACCACACCGATCCCATTGAGCTTGAGACCAAGCATGCGCTCAAAGAGAAATAAAGTTCAAATTGTGAGGCTAAGGCCTCACCCAATACAGCTCCAACAACCTTCTTGTTCTTCTTTTTCTGTGGGCAGTTAGTGGCAAAATTCCCATGTTCATGATAGTGAAAACACTTCATCTTGGACAAATCCTGCTTCTTGACTTTAGCTTTGGATTTTGGATGAGATTTCTTCCCCTTCCCCTTCCTTGATTTGGAAGCCAAAGTGAAATTCTCTTCATCTTCATTCTTCAATGAAGAGCCATCCCTAGTACTTTGCCTTATCTCCTCCTGCACAAGATCCGACCAAAGTCGCTCCCAACCCGACAGTTTCTCCTGTCCATTGATAGAGTCTTCGTAGCTATGCAAAATCTTCAAAAGCCCAAGGAAAGCCAAGCTCACCAAGTCTTCATCATCAACAGTAATCCCCACACTTCCCAGTTCATCCCTACAGTGGACAAACTTCATGCTATATTTTGGAATACTGTCGCCCTTCTCCATTTTTATTTTTCTAAGCTTATCTTTCAGCACCAACTTCCTCTAGTCACTGCTTCTTTGGAAAAAATCTGTCAAAGCCTTCCACATTGCAAATGGAGTGGCTTTCCCATGAAGGATGGAAAAAATATGGTCCTTCACACCTTCCAATAGAATTATTCTTGTCTTTTCTACCTTCTTTTTCCATGCGTCAAGTAATGCAACATCGCTAGAACTAGGCTTAGGAACATCGCTATCGATGAAATCCTTCAGTCCATTATCTTCCAACACTGCCTCCATCCTATCCTTCCAGGCTATGTAATTCGAGCTTCCCTCAAGGGCATACTCCAATCGAAACCCATTGAAAGACATTTCAATGTATACTCAACTGTCGCACCAAGAAATTTCTGCAGCAAATTCGAATTGTCCACCAGCACAAACTCAACAATTCTTCACAATTGCAATCTTCAAGAATTAACACTGCTCTGATACCATGTATAAATTATATAACATATGCATGTATAAATCCATATTATCCTAATCTAACAATATTTATCTTCTTGCTAAATACAAAATCATTCCATTGTTAATCTTTTTCGGAAATTTAAAAACTCAATTGCAAGCACATGAAGCAATAAAAAGAAATTGCACATAACACAGTTGTTTAACGGGAAAGCCTGAAGCTAAAAACCCCAACTATAATATATTATGTATCATGGATATAATGTAAAAATCTCATACAAAGCTTAGTACATCAAGCTCTCAATACAATCAATCGTCACACACTAACATGAAGAAATCTGCAAATCCATGCATTGATTTCTTGCCACGTGATAACCTGCCTCCACTGCGTAATCCCTGCTGAAGAGGACCCCTGAATGAATTTGAATCTACCTTTCCTTTACTGTGCAATCCTCATTGGCAACTCCAATGTGTGTCTGATGCAATCAATGCATCACTATAGTCACAACAGATAGTCCATCTTACCCTTTCACCTATCTCTCCACTGGGTCTCCACTGGAACTGACATGCACTGTACTTAACTGTTGTTTCTGTTCAGTTGTTAGTGAGTTATTAGTTGTGAATTAATTAAATAATTAATTCACTTAAATATCACTAGTGTATCATTCAGTTAGACTAGATACAACTAACTCAACTGAGTTTAACTCCATTAACTGATTTAAACTTAATAACAACTCCATGAACTACTCTTCCAACTCTGTCATAACTTTTCCACTTCAGTTCTAACTGAGTCCTCCATGCATGAATCACCAGTAAACCCTAGGAATTGTGTAATTCCTTCATCCCACTAATTTGCCAAATCTGTATACTGAAATAAAGTGCTCCAAGATAATACGTTGATATTTAGAGTTTGATTATTATTAAGGGCTAATAATAATCAACACATGTATTTTTAGATCGACGATCTATAAATAGGCTTCGCCCAATATTCTAAAAATAGGATTTCATCTATTTTTCCAACTTGACCAACCATATACAAATAACATCCTACAACTTCTGAAATATGATCACCATGTCTAAAAATAGAATTACGCCTAAAAATAGCCTGTGGGCCCACTTAGTGAAGGTGACTAATTTTCACTAAGGGCCCACTTAGTGAAGGTGACTGATTTTCACTAAGCTTCATCATCTTGTTGAATCTCAACACATGAAAGGTGGACTTACATACTTCCAAATGTTGCAACCCTTGCACTGATATAACTGAGCAAGTGTTCCCATTGGAAGTCCAGTAGATTTTTGTTGCATGTCTTTCAAGGCTCCATGATGAAGATGGCCCAATCGCCTGTGCCATAATTCGCCCTCATCCCGACTCACCACTTTTTCTGCCTTGCCCATCAATGCAACACAACCATCTACCTCTAGCTTGTAGAGATTCTTAACTCAAATCCATATCCTATTGGCTTGAACCATTGTTTTATGTCGTAGGAAAGCTTTTCCATCACTAAAAACAACGTCATAGCCTCTGTCCTCCAACATTGCGACTGAGACCAATTTTTTCTTCAGACTGGTACATGCATAACATATTTTAATTTAAATGGTTTACCTAAATCCCTTTGAGAGGTAATGGCACCAATCCCAGTAGCATTGTACCGTCCGTTGTCGCCCATCTCAATATGCATCTGGAGATCTTTCTCCTCCAAGTCACAAAAAAGTTCCTTATCTCCCGTCATGTGAAATGAAGCGCCACTATCCAAATACCACACCAATTCCAATGCACTCGACACCATGAATGCCATCAAGGAGAATTCAAGATCAAATTGTGAGGCAAGGGCCTCATGAGCTGCAGATCCAACAACCTTATTTTTCTTCTTCTTTTGTGGATTGTTAGTAGAAAAATGCCCATGTTCGTGACTATGAAAACACTTCACTTTGGACATGTCCTTCTTCTTTCCTTTAGACTTGGATTTAGAATGGAATTTATTCCCCTTCCCCTTCTTCACCTTGGCAGCCAAATCACAATCCTCTTCATCATCATTCTTTGATGAAGAGCAATCTCTGATGTTCCGCCTGAACTCCTCCTGCACTAGATCTGACCACAGTTGTTCCCAAACCGGCAATTTTTCCCGTTCGTTGAAAGAGTCTTCATAATTGTGCTAGCTCTTAGGAAGTCCTAAGAGAGAAAAACTCACCAAATCATCATCATTTTCTATTATTCCCACACTCCCTAGTTCATCCTGACATTCGACAAAATTTGTGAGATAATTTGGAATGGTGTCGCCCTTTTCCATATTGATCTTCTTGAGTTTATATTTGAGCGCAATTTTCCTATGGTCGCTGCTGCTTTGGAATAGATCCATCAAACCCTTCCACATAGCATATGGTGTGGCTTTCCCATGGAGGCTTGAGACAATGTGGTCTTGTACTCCCTCCAACAGGATCATCCTTGCCTTTTCCACATTCTTTTGTCATGCATCAAGATTGGCAACATCTGTCACAACGGGCTTAGGAACATCATTGTTAATGAATTCCTTTAAGCCATTGTCTTCAAGCATTTCCTCCATATCGTCCTTCCAATAAATGTAGTTTAAGTTGCCCTCGAGTTCATACTCTAACCTTAAGCCATTGAATGCCATTTCGATCTTGAATAAGCTGTAGCACCAAGAAATTCTTTCTGCAAATTCGAATTCTATCCAACCACAAACTCAACTCCTACACTTCTACAATTTCTTGTGCTCTGATACCATGTGGAAAATATACAATATCCACGTATATCTTAGATTCACCCAATATAACAATATGCTAAAGTTAAATACTGAATCGCTTCTACAAATCTTTGCAGAATTAAAAACACAATCGCCAATTACATGAACATGAAGAAAGATCAATCACACACATCACAGATAATTTCTCGGGGAAATATTATAGCTAGAAACCCCACTATATTATATTGTATATTATATCATGGATCATTAAAAATACATACAAAACTCTTCTCACAAGAGCCATCATTACATCAACTAATTGTCTCACACTGTCATACAAATATTGGAAAATCCCTTAGCCAATTTACTGTCTCCAGACAGCCTGCCTCCACTGCACAATCCCTGCTAAAAGAAATCCATCAATTGATTCCTTCTTTCCTTCCTTGACTGCGCAATCCTCATGGTCACATCCAATGTGTGTGTGCTTGCATGTGTGCAAGCGGATAATGTCACAACCGATAGTTTACTTCCCTTTCACCTACAACTCAACTGGGTCTCTACTGGATCTGACATGCATGCAGCTGATAATAGTAAATATTCAATTGCATGTGAGATCAGTACTTTTGAATTAATTAATAATTAATTCACTTGATCTCTCACTAGTGTATCTTCAGTTACAATTAGCACAACTGAGTTTAACTCACTTAACTGAGTTAAACTACTTAAAACTTGCACAACTCATCCACCACCGCACTTCTAAATCTGTTACAAATCGAATCACTCAGTTACAACTAAAGTAAACTTGCATGTCCCACCAATCAACCACTTAACTCGAAATTCACTTAGCTAACTGATTTTCCACTTTAGTTAACTATTTTCAAGTTCTCATTGAGAATAGATAGTTTAATTTCCATCTAAATTAAGGGATAATAAAAATATACATGCACCTAAAAATAGCCCATGGGCCCCACCCTAGTGTAGGTGCTTCAAGTCACTAGGATCATGGGTGCCAAAAAAATTTCTTGTTGAATATTAATAGGTAGTAGATGTAAGTTCCCTCTCAGACCTTCCTGGTACCTAGGGCAGATAGTGAGATTAGTTGCAACATTCAGAAAGACAACATATACATGTTCATACAAGTAATTTATTGACAAGATGAAGTAGAGAAGGATTACCTCAATGCGTAGTGAAAATATGCTGGAGAGCTCAAGGTAGTGTGGTGGAAGCCCGCCTCACTAGCTCCAAGACCAAATCCTACAAGAAAACAAAGAAAGTAGTAATATTCATAGTATTATCAAGTTAAAGAAATCAAATACAAGCATATAACTGAAAATGAAATAATATGAGTGTGAGCCACTTATAACATGTATCTTAAACAAATAATCAAATAGTTGCAATTATAAGACACCAAGTGGACAAAACATAGGCAATTATATATATTAAATGAAGGAGGATTACAACCATCACCTTGATCAAGCCTCCCTCATTTCTTCAACTCCAAGCTCTCTCTCTCCAATATCCCTAGTGTGACAATGCTTGAGAAAGTAGTTCTGAATGAAATATCCAAACAATAAGACCTCACACTAGAAAAATTTCATTCCTCACACCTTCAACCAATCGACCTTTGACAATGAGCCCTTGCCTCCAATTTATAGGAATTGGGAGGATAAACCTTTCCACTCTTCTCCATTAGTTCAAATAGGGAAAAATCCATGATGATTCCATGCTTTATTTCTTTTGTCCTCTTTTATTGGGTTTAGCAATGTCCATTATGAGGACTAAACCGTAGGTTTCCAGTGTTTTAGACTGACTCCTTGAGGAAAATCGAGAAATGTCAATCATTTAACTTGGAATCCATCCCTCAAACTTCATGAAACACAAGTAACACTGCCCTTTAGGAAAAAAAATTCGTTAATCTAGGCACTAACGGCTCCTGAAAGAGGCTAGGATGCGTTATAACTCACTCTAGAAGTTTCTAGGGTGTGTTAGCATGGAAAAATAGGTCTTTGTCTTAGGTAATTTCTTATATCAATGTGTCCTTCTCCTCTGAGCTTCTAAGGAAATAATTTTTATTTATAACACTAAATAAGAAGCCAAATGTGGATGTAATCATGGATGCAAAATCGTAAGTAGAATTGTATTTTAAACTATGCATCAATACAAGATGCAACAAGGACAGAAAAGGGTTTTAAACTAGAAGTAAAAAAAATTGCAACACTAGACACTGAAGGGAATAAAACATGGCATAAAAAAGGACATTAGACTGGGTACAAACAAGGATGCAAAATTGGACAAAAAACTAGATGCAGAAAAGGAAAAACAACTAGACAAAATTGAATGCAAAAGGGGATGCCAAGTTGGGTGATAAAAATAAGCAAAAAAGGATGCAAACTTATATTCCAAATGAGGATATAAAGAATGGTGTAAAATTTGGATTCAAAATTGAACTAAAAAAAGGGTGAAACCAAGGACACCATATTGGATGCAAAAAATTATGCATAACTAGATGCAGATTTAGACTCAAACCTAGGCAGAAAATGAGATGCAAATGTGGAGACAAAATGAGGAAGAAAAAAGGATGAAAATTTGGACGCTGAAAAGGATGCAAAATTAGACACAAAAAATGATGCAAATTTGGATGCCAAAATTGGTGCAAAAATAGGCACAAAAACTGGCGCAAAACCAAATGCAAAAATAGGTACAAAATTAGAAACAAAAACTGGCGTAAGCTTAGCTGAAAAAACTGGCACAAGATAGATGAAAAAAAGGCATTAAATTGCATGCAAAATATTGTGTAAAACTTGATGCAAATTATGGTGTAAAAATGGAAGAAAATAATGGCACAAAATGGGAATAAAAAAATGATGAAAAAGAAATGCAAAAAATGGCGTGAAACTAGAAGCAAAATTTGTTGTAAAACCTGATGCAAATCTCAAGGCAAAATTTGATGTACAAAAGGGTGAAAAATATGGGGGTAAAAAGGGATGCAAAATCTAGCGTAAAAAAATACGCTTTAAAAAAATGTACAATAGACCTAGGAGCACCAAGCTACTCATCCTAATTAGAAAAAAATGCACTAAAATCTGGTGCTAAATCTGGCGCAAATTGCCTATTTTGTTGTAGTGTGAGTAAACAGATCAACTACCTCAAATATAAACTATGGGGAACTCAAGGCTCATGGAGTACGAATAAGTCACTCCTCCTTTAATGATTGAAGAAAAATAAACCTTCTAGTGCTATAAATCTACAGTGAGGGAAGAAGAATAAAAATGGAGGTAAAATTCCAAGAGTTTGTGGCTCTAGTTAAGGGATATAAACACTATTTATTTTTACAAACAAGTTAAAGTACAACACTAATGTAAAAATTTCAAGGAAATCACCACCAATGAACGAGAGACAGTGCTAAGAACAAATGAAAAAATAAAAGAAGTAGCATATATTCCCTATGCCACCCTATATATTGAAACTATGAGCCAAGATAGTTTGGGTACAAATATTATGCAAGAAAATAATCCATGTATTATAAGAAACAAAGACAATTCTTGCCTAATGTAGGTTATATCAGAAAAGGAAATCTTTGACACAATAAATAATTTTGAACTTGATAACGTATCAAGTATAGATGAGTTCAACATTAATTTTTGCAACTATTTTTTTAATATTATTAAGTTTGAATTGGTGTGGATGGTGTGAATTCTTCAATATGTTCATCATTCCTTGCACCCGAGAGGAGGGGCGAATTAATATTTCTTAAGTATGCTCCCAAAAGAGGTAATTCCATCATCCTTTGTACATTCAAGATGATATCATAGTGCAACGTGTCTTACAATATAATGTCTAAAATCATTGCTAATATATCAAAAAGTATAGTACCTAATATTATCTTAGAAAACCTATATGGCTTTGTGAGGAAGAGAAAAATTGTAGAAATATCATCCTTATACATGAAGTTATCCCCTTTAGTAGGAATAATGAGGAAAATTGGATGATCCTTAAGTTGGATATGGAAAATTTCTTTAATTATGTCAAGCATAGATTCATGTTTGGATTCATTTAGAAATTTGGGTTTAATACATGATTAATTGCTTGGATCTCCACATGTATCAACAATTTGTTGGTTTCTACTTTATGCAATAGGTTCTATATGCATTTTTTTGTGTTAGGAATTTGTTAAGGCTGGCCCATATCAAATTTAATGTATATCATCATGGTAGAATCCCTTAGCTATAAATTGAATATAAGTTGTTTTGGTAGCTTATTTCAAGTAGGTATAATTGGTGGAATCAAGTCATTCATAAGAAGAATCTAGGAGTGTGACACCATTGCCTTGATCAGGTCATAAAAGTTAGAAAAGGTTCACAATTCTATGTGATTATCAATGTTGTTTTCCTTCCTTAATATTAACTAACTTTGTTTCCAAGAAATAATGAGCATATAAACATTTGGCATGACAGTATCATGGGGATTCCTCCTTTATCTCAACATTAAAACCTTGTCACCCTTGAAAGATTGTGGAACAATACGGGTCATCATATATATTTTTTATATTTATAGATCTAAAGAGGAAAGACTGGGATTTCAAATTATATCATCTGATCTATTTTTTGCAGGTGGATCTGAGCCATATTTTAATAAAATCGAATTAATTTTTAGCCATTTCCTCCTTCACACAAATGGATAGGGTTTGAAGTATCAACCTATTTTCTAGAATGAGATTCTATTGAGACCCAACTAATATTTTGTTTGGATTTTGGGCCTGAGCTTGAAATAAATTATTTTTTGAGGAGGGACATTAACCGTAAGTTATTCTCTACATACTAATCATCAACTATAATATAGGGTCTAATTGCATATCCTATGGATTTAATACCTACATTATTCCAAATTTCAAGTGGGATATTGGGATTTTTTTCCCAAATCAAAACATTATATGATTTATAAATATCCACACATCAAAAAATGGTGCCATAGTATAAGCCCAAGAAAATAATGATTAATTAACCACATTTGGGCCAATATATTCCATTATACCTCCTCATACCAAAAGATAAAACCATCCCATCCTCTCAACATGAAATGACTAATGGCACTATACATGAGAAAAGGAAACCCAAATTATTGCATACAGAAAGAAAAATGACCTATATTAGCACATCAATTGAAGAACTTACTCACTAATATTTTGTTGAGAAATTCCTCAAATTGATAAACATAAATGTCCTTTCCTACCACAAGAGAAATACTATTCCATGGGATTTTATGAGTCTTTTCCTAGAAAAATGACTATTGTGGCTTGGTTAATGAACCTCTATGCTTCTAAATCCTTAATCCTAATCTAATGTTTTTAAAAGGATGAAGAGTTCCAGATGTATATTTTGACCCACCTTCCATTGGGATAGTGCTACATGTCATGTTATGGACACCCATACCCAAAAAAACATCCACATTAAGTGCCACATGAGAGGTCTTAGGCCTATTTGTAATCTCAAATGATGGTGGATGTAGACTTCCGAATCCATGAGTGGAAATGTTAGGAATTGTGAGTGAATAGTTACTCATATTTGATTTTCATAATTTTCTATGTACCATGACTTGAAGTAATCAATGTACCTGTCAAAATAAAAATAAAATAAAATTATAGTTTTGTAAAAGAAAATTATTTATTCAAGAATGGCTTTCTTTCCCATTGATTATTTTGTCTTAGGTTTAACACCCATTTGTGTGTTCTAAGGTTGTGACAAGGTCAAATTCAAGTTCATGATGTAAATTCCCATGAAGGGATCTTGAATTGATGTAAAAGAAATATTTTAAATGTAAAAATGAGATCTAGAAGCTACCAAGTGATGGGTCAGATAACCCATCAAGTTGGCCCCACAAGAGGCCCTTGGACCTTAACAAAATACTATATAAACGATAGGTATTCAACCTCATTGGATATAGATAAGAAATTCACACTCTTCAATAAGTTTGAGAAGAATTCAGGGCGAGAAAGAAGAGAAGGATAGTGACGAAAGGAAGAAAAGTTTATTTTTTTGAATTGGGCATTAACTCTTTGTTAGAAAGGATTACATAATTGGGAAGGAAGCTATCTTTGTTCATATTTCAAGCCAAATAAGAGAAAGAGACCAATTTAACGAAAGAAGCATGATTGTTTGGGTTGATGGCCTATCACTTGGTGATTTTTCTTGATCAAAGCTATTGAAAGTCTTCCTTGAATTTCTAAAATAAGAAAGTTTCTGGGTTTTCCCCTATGGAGGGGGTTTTCCCTGGAATGGAGCCTATTTCTGGTGTTATTGTTTACATTGTGATTTTCTTTATTGGCATTTTCTTGATTATAAACACATAATAATAATAATAATGATAATGATAATGGACTAATCTAATATCACAACAATTGCTGATGTAAAAAGAGAAAACATATAAAAATTCGGTTTTCCCTAGTTTTCTCAACATGGGATCAGAGCTAAGGTCATATGTATAAGGGCAACGTTTAAGGTCACAAGAGGTCTCAAGGTTGGAAAAGAAGGACTTTCTCCTAGGCCGAGATTCTAGAGAAAGTAAAAATCCTAGTTCTAAGCATAAAGCCAAGACCTTATCACGGTAATAAAAGTGAAATCTTATTCAAAAGTAAGAAAATGTGTCTTAAACCTATTTTCAAGAGTCCAAAAATTCAAGAAATCCATCCTCTCAATATTAAACTCACTGCTAATTTGATCATAGTTCTGCGCACTATACGTAGCTCTATTCTCAAGTCCATAACCACAAACTTGCATTCAAAATCATTAAACTTTGGAAGAAAAAAATTACTATTTGCAAGGGTTCGAATAGCCATGATCTTCAAAAATATAATTTTTTGGTTGAGATTGAAAAATGAATATGTGACAAGGAAAAGAAAAGAAACAAAACCATTCAGAATTACAATCCAAAGTAGCCTGAGGTAGGGATACAACACTAGTATATTGACTCTTTACCCTAACTTTCCTTATGAATTCTTCTGGATACCAAATATCATTTTCTGGGTACCACTTATGAACTTATTGGTCTCATGTTATCATCGAAAGGTTTCTTGGTTCACAACCTCTGACCGCCCTTGACTAAATAAGATATTCACAAATGGATGAATAAGTCGTAGCCCATGACTAAAGGAAGAACCCAATAAGGAATGAAAAAAATAATTAACTGATAACCACGCTACTACTCTCTTATTAATGCATACATTAAGAAAACAATTTTTTTTTAGGGCATAAATGGTCCCAATTGTTTCTAACCTTAGGATTGTGACAAAATTTTGAAAACCCTAAAGTTTTAGGTGTTCAAGAAGGAATGTGGACTTACCACTGCTTAACCCTAATGTCTGAATCCACCCACTACTATGGATTCTTGAAGGAGTCTGCACATGTAATGGAATGTCGAATCAAATGTATAGAGAATTCATCGAGAAAAACTCAAGCGAACATTGAATGGAATGTTGGGAGGGGCAACTGAGAAACCCTTAGGTCTGTAAGAATAGAATGTAGGGAGGAGCCATGACAAAACACTCAAGGGAACAATGAATCGAATATAGGGAGAGGACCCAATAAGAAATGCTCAGATCTGCTGCAAGAAATGGATATAGGAAGTGGAGCCAATGAGAAGCCCTGAGGTATGCTATAAGAATCGAATTTGGGGAGCGGAGCCACCAAAAAACCCTCGGGTCCACTGCAAGAATCGAATGTATAAGGGACCAAAGCCACCAAGAAAACTCATAGTCTATAATCTGCAATAATTGAATATATAAGGGAGTATAACCACCGAAAAAACTCACAGTCTATGTAAAAACCATATGCAATGACATGCAAAATAATTATAAGGGAGAAAAACCACTGATAAAACTCACTGTCTATGCAAAAACCACATGCAATGACATGCCAAAAACATATAGACGAGCTACAAATTAATAATAATAATTTCATAATATAATAGTTAATATAATATGATTTCGATTTAATAATATAATAATTAATATATTACAGTTTTGATTTAATAATATAATAATTTATATAATATGTTTTTCATTTAATAATATAATTTTTAATTTCAAAAAAATAAAATCATGTATTTTGAATTAGTAGAGGTAGACTTTAGTTGATAATTTTATCAATTGTTATAGGATGTCTTAAATAAATATCGTTAATACACATTCAATCCATATTTTTGTGAGTAGAAGAGCATCTTGAAACAAATAATGTCAATTCATGGCATTCAACACACAATAGAAGACGTCAATTAACTATAAGCATCCATGACTCATACTATGATAATCTTCATGTATTGTCTTGTGATTTGATCTATCAACCTTTACATTGGCTTGCAAATATCAACATGGTATCCCCCAAACATATCTTGCAGTTGAGCCTATGCATTTGCAAATCATCTTAAAACTCCTTGAAATTCCCCTGGATGAGAATTTCCCATTCAATCACAAGGTTGGTTTCCCACGGGGCATATAATAGACGGTGACAGGGTGTACTGTTAAGTAACTCTGTGATGTGAAGTTCACTGGTTCAAAAATCCATGCAAAAAAATCTAGTCATGTTAAGGGATGGTGTGGCCCAGGATAGGTGTGATCCCCGAGTGATTTTGATAGATTTGATGCCCCTAGGTCGTAGTTCTCAAGCCACATGTCAATACTAAATGAATCTATGGAGAACTTAGACCTCTTGACAAAAAAAAAAAAAAAACAAGGTTGGTTAGTGGACAATCTATGAAGCTTCAAGCACTTGATTATGACATTTCCCTTTAGTTGAATGTGAACGTCATAGATACACTCTACTATCTATGATGTATATGAAATAATTATAGGAAAAATCCATTGTAATTTACGGATATTACAATTGTTCAATAATAATATTCATTAAATTCCAACAACATGCCATGCCCAGTAAGCCAAGTAAGACAAAAAATGAGAGAGAGATCATGGTGCTTCGATTCTAGAAGTTGTAAATTGGACTTGAGAACAAGTTACAAGTCAGACATGAGAGGAATATGAATAAAAACAAAAACATTAAAAAATACATACAGAGTAATGAACATGGTGCCTCCAAGAAGGAGTATTCACATGAAGAACAACCAAAGAAGAGATGTTTCCTCCACATGAAATGAGAATATGCAAAAGAAAATGAGAAATTCAATGAGAAATAGATGTTGAAAGAGAGATTGAGCATTGTCAGCCTAGAAAGATCCATTACATAGTCTAGCACCCATCGTGGCTGTAGCCATCATAATGTTATGATAGGGAGCTCATAGCCATGCCTTATATATTTTCCTATCAAATCAGGACTTCCATTGGACCAATACTGACTAGCCTCATGAATTACCATATGATAAAGAAGGAGAATTAGAGCCAATAATACTGCAATTGGTAAATATTAATAAATAATTTCATCTCCTTAACATTAATATATGTTATAATTTTTTTGTTTGATTATTGATTTGTTTCCGTGAGTCGCATTTGAGTCTAAAAACCCTCTCATATCATCAATGCATGCATCTACCATAACCATGTAAAATTTCAATACATGCGAGCACAAAATGAAGAAATTTCAACATTGGACCCATTCTCAAGTCATGGGATGTCATGGGATGAGATTACTTCTTTTGTGCAGGTCGGGTCGATCCACCAAATCGTCACATGGGCTTCCTGGTTGATCTGCGTCCATCAGCTACCGGATTTACCCATGATCTTTTACTTATGTTATGTGGTTATAATTGCACTAAAATAACATTAAAAGAACAAACATAAATGATTTAAGTAAGAGGAAACAAGATAACAATAAACAACATAAGAACAGGAGATGTTGATAATGGAGTTCACCCAGTCTGGGATACATCTCCGGGCCCGGTGTCAAAATGAGGTAGGTCACTTCATATAGTGCTGGAAACGGTGATGATGTACATGGACTATGTTTTCTGTCATACAAGGATATATGCCCTCAAAACGAATGGCTTATCTCTCCACGAGACGTTCCGCTATAGGAAATCTCACTCACAATAGACCTCCTATCACCATGACATTATCTCACACAAGGTGATGATGAGGATCCCTTCAACAAGGTTACATAGGGATCATAAAAAACCATGGAAAATACATCTCGCATGAAGTAAAAAAACATATATCCCGAAACATACATTGAGAAAGGATATAACAACATATTACATCTCACAGCAAATGATCAAAAATTCACATGACATCAATACTACATATACCTCAACCCCTGAAGTTGGTTGAAGAAGTGGATACTTAGCTTCTGAATATGGCTACACCATTGAATTATTGGCATCGAGAGGCATAAAATCGACTGTCCACACTTGAGAATCTGACATTGTCACTCCAATCTGGAAAATGGAAAAAAAGGGAAGCTTGACTGCTGAAACGGACATCGTCATTGGATTCATGTCACTGAGAGGTGTAAAATAGACATAAAATTTGTCAAAAACTAACTCCAAAAAGTTTGGGACTTGAAGGAATCTTTTCGATGCCCCTCAAGATTCCCCGAGCAAGGTTCCACTCCTCTCACCACTCATGGTTCCACACCTGCTATAAAAAAATATTATTCGTTGAAGAACATGTCAGTGTGCTCCATGTTCTACGTCTACTTTTCTCATGGCTCCATTGGCATTCCTGTGACCTCATCTCTCATGTATTATCCATCATTATCTATGGTTTCCTTAAACCATTTGAATGGAATTTTATAACAAAGTGTGAGGTTGGCACATTGGTTGGCATAATCATATTAAGATACTTGTTGATTGGAGGTTTGGGGTTCAAATCCCATTGACTCCCAATATTGTTTAAAAGCCCAATTTTACTTTTAATATAGTTTTTTCAAACTATATAATATATGGAATTTCGATGTCCATATTGTAATGACTCCCAAAAACATGATAATAAGAGAAAAAATGGAGGTTGCACTATACAAGGCCACTTGGGCCTAATTTGAGGTGCCATTTGGCACCATTTGATTGGGCCATGTGGCAAGCCCTCATTGGTCCACATTATATGCGACCTATACCACTTTCTTTCCATGTGTCGACTTGTGGTGTTGCGATGTCACCTTTTTGTGGGTCCACCTGTTTTGTGGACTGGGCTGCCACATTAGCTTTGTGGGTCCCACTAGGCCTACCCCATGTCATCCATATGTCCTGCCACGTGGCAGAATGTTGACTATAACTTTTTTTTCTTTTTTTTGGTAAAAAATTCAAGTTGAAATAACTTTCTCATACAGACTCGGATTGGAGTGTCGTTCATAGCATTGGAATCAGGGTGATGAGCACTAAAATCTTGTCCTCGTTCAAAAGAATTCTAACCACTTTTAATTTTGACCATTTCTGAGCCCTCTTGGTCTCCTGAGGGTGTCTAGAGCCACCTTTATCAATCATCCCCACTGAGGCACTTTTGGTCCACCAAAAGAATGAAAACAATTTGTAGTTTCTTTGTACCTTGTTTGCACCACAAGTGTCTTGAAAGGTCACCCTTCATTCTCCTTCACCTTTCTTCTTCGGAGCCATAAGCAATGAGCCTACAGCTGCATCCTTTGAAAACCTGTAATACATTCTTCTTACAAATTTCATGCTCAATTACATGACCAAATATGACCCAATCATCACATACTTGCCACGAGTTTATAACACACACTCTGTGGTCAATTTTACATCAAAATGGAAATCAATATCCCGTATATAAGGCCAAAAAATCATTGTTGCTTAACAAGTGATAAAAAACAAATCATCGCTTTTATATTTTAAATTTCAACACATGAGTTCCAAAGTAAGGCCAAAATAAGCTAACACATCTAGAAAAACCATCTCTCACTTATCAAAGTGAATGGGTTATCTTCATGTGGTGGATTTTCTTGTCGAACAATAGCTTCATTTGGTTCAAGCACAGACACTTTGTCTTTGAGACGTTGCCCTAGATGGAGCCTCCAACATGTGGCTCTTTGATCACCACTTCTGTTGCAATGACTGCAATGAGTCTTCTACCTCTAGACCTACTTTACCTTCTCCTTTTAATGTGGTGGATAAGGCCTTTCAAGTCTCATCCTTTTTCGTGCTTCCATTCTCTTCCAGCACTCAGCAAATACATGGTTATATAATCCAACAAAACTGCATGTTTTTCGATGCCATGATCTATGTTCATTGTTAGCGACATGCTTTTAATCAAAATGAACATTATAATACTGAGGTTTTTTATACCTTTCTTGTGGGTATCTGGTGTAATCATGGTGATAAGAGCTTGCCGCAAATATTTCTCTGTAATGTGCATTGTCATAGGATGTTGGTGAAGTGTTCCCATCATTCTGTTTCCCCAATGGTTTCAACCATGTATTGGAAGCTTCTGACACCTTCGAGCATTTTCCTTCAGTCTATCCAAAACCTATGAATCGAGGTCGCTGCACAACCTCTAATGGTTGAGTTATGCCTTGGCCGTTAACATGAAGCCTCCTCTCTTATACCCCATTTTGGTAATGAGCCTCATGCCAGTTCCTATAAGGGGTATCTACACATTTCCAATAGAAATAATAGCATGTGAAGATGAAATTGAATAGAAATCAACATTGTTTATCTCAATTTTTGATTCGGACATAGGTGATGATGGCTTATTTAAGCCTTTGTTGTGCTTCAACTTCTCCAAGGCCTCTTTTGTAGCTCGAAACTGAAGCTATAATCTCTGCTTCTCCTATTTCTCTTCTCTTAGTAGCCTCCTTAATTCAGCATTCTTTGGTTGAAGGCTCTGGTCATTATGCTTCAATGCTTCCAAGGTTTCCTCTGCGGCTTCCAACTAAAGTTGCACTCGATTTTTTCCTCTTTCTCCTCTCGTAGAAGCAGTTTCAATTCAACGTTATTTTCTTGAAGGATATGGTTGATCTCCTCATTAGAATGATGAGAAGATGATGAAGGCGATGAATATTCACTGGAAGGTGCAGATGAAGCATTGCCTTTTGCTTCTTCTTTCTCCTGTCTCTCATAATCTTCATACATAATGTCCACCATTTTTGACATCCTGATCATGGCCTCGTACATGTCTTTGTCATCCTCCATTGCTGCATGTTTAATAATTTTTCACGCTCACAGTCTGCATCAACAAAAATACTGCTCTGATACCACTTGCTCCGGGTCCGTAAGCTACCGGATTTACCCATGATCTTTTACTTCTATGATGTGGTTAGAATTTCACTAAAATAGAATTAAAAGAAAACACATACATGCTTTAAGAAAGAGGAAACAAAACAAAAATGAACAACATAAGAACACTATATGTTGATAACAGAGTTCACCCAGTGTGGGCTACGTCTTCAGACCTGCTGTCAAAATGGGGTAGGCAGCTTCATATAGTGTTGGAAATGGTGATTATGTACATGGAATCTATTTTTTTTCACACAAGGATATATGCCCTCAACATGAGTGGATTTTCTCTCCACGAGATGTTCCACTACATGAAATCTCACTCACAATATACCTCCTATCAGTATGACATAATCTCACACAAGGTGATGATGAGGATCCCTTCAACAAGGTTACATAGGGATCATAGAAAACCATCACAAATACATCTCACAAGAAGTAAAAACATAGATCCCGTAACATACATCAAGAAAGGGTCTAACAAAATATTACATCTCACAAAAAATGATCAAAAAGGAACATGAAATCAATACTTCATATACCTCAACCCCTGAAGTTGGTTGAAGAAGTGGATGCTCAGTTGCTGAATCTGGATGCACCATCAAATTCGTGTCATCGAGAGGCATAAAATAAATTTTCTACACTTGGGAATATGAAACCCTCACTCCAATCTAGAAAATGGATGAAAATGGGAAGCTCTACTGCTGAAACGGAGATCGGCATTGGATTCTTGTCGCCGAGAGGTGTAAAATTGACATAACATTTGTCAAAAACTGGCTCTAGCAAGTTTAGGACCTCAAGGAATGTTTTTGATGCCCTTCAATATTCCTTGGGCAAGGTTTTGATCCTCTGGCCGCTCATGGTTCCACACCTACAATAAAAAAATATTATTCATTAAAGAACATGCCGGTCTGCTCCATGTTCTGCCTCCACTTTACTCACGGCTCCATTGGCCTTCTTGTGTCGTCATCTCTCATGTATTCTCCATCATTCTCCATGGTTTCCTTGAATCATTTGAATGGAATTTTATAACAAAGTGTGCAGGTGAATAAGACAAAGTGTGAGGTTGGCACATTGGTTGGCATAATCATATTAAGATACTTATTTTTGGGAGGTTTTGGGATCAAATCCCATTGACTCCCAATATTGTTTTAAAGCCCAATTTACTTTTAATATAGTTTTTTCAAACTATATAATATATGGAATTTGTATGTCCATATTATAACGACTCCCAAAAACATGAGAGTAAGACAAAAAATGGAGGTTGCACCATCCAAGGCCACTTGGTCCTAATTTGAGGTGCCATTTGGCGCCATGTGATTGGACCATGTGGAAAGTCCTCATAGGTCCACATCATATGCCACCTCTACCACTTTCTTGCCATGTGTCGACTTGTGGTGCTACCACATCACCTTTTTGTGGGTCCACCTATTTTTTATACTGGGCTACCACATTAGATTTTTGGGTCCCACTAGGCCTACCACATTTCATCCATATGGTCCGCCACATCGCAGAATGTTGACTTTGACTTGTTTTTTTGTTTTTTGGTACAAACTTCAAATTGCAATAAATTTCTCATATAGACTCAGATTTGAGTGTCGTTCACGCCATTGGAATCGAGGCGACGAGCACTACAATATTGTCTTGGTTCAAATCATTATGACCACTTTGAATTTTGACCATTTCTGAGCCCT
Source organism: Pinus albicaulis (assembly GCA_034641835.2). Taxonomy (NCBI): domain Eukaryota; kingdom Viridiplantae; phylum Streptophyta; class Pinopsida; order Pinales; family Pinaceae; genus Pinus; species Pinus albicaulis. The sequence goes on along the minus strand of CM076584.1, from coordinate 799,010,616 downwards.
CTTGGTCTCGTGAGGGTGTCTAGAGACACCTTGATCAATCATCCCCACTGAGGCGCTTTTGGTCTACCAAAAGCATGAAAACAATCTGCACCTACTTTGTACCTCGTCTGCACCACAAATTTCCTAAAAGGTCACCCTTCATTCTCCTTCACCTTTGTTCTTTGGAGCCATAAGAGATGAGCCAACACCTGCATCCTCTGAAAAAATGTAGTAAATTTTTCTTGCAAATTGCATGCTCAATTACATGACCAACTATGACCCAAGAATCACACACTTTCCATAAGTTTATAACACACACTTTTTGGTCTAGTTTACATCAAAATGGAAATAAATACCCCAGATACAAGGCCAAAACATCATTGTGTCTTAAAAAGTGACAGAAAACACATCATCACCTTTGCATTTTAAATTGCAACACATGATTTAAAAAGTAAGGCAAAAACAAACTAACATATTTAAAAAAAACATCTCTCACTTATCAAAGTGAATGGGTTATCTTACTATGGCAGATTTTCTTGTAGAAAAATTGTTTCATCTAGTTCATGCACGGACACTTTGTTTTTGAGACGTTGCCCTGGATGGAGCCTCAAACACGTGGCTCCTTTATGGCCACTTCTATCGCAATGACTACAATGAGTCTTATTCCTCCAGACCTTACCTTATTCTTTTCCTATGGTGGAGAAGGCCTTTCATGTCTCATACTCTTTCGTGCTTCCATTCTCTTCCAACACTCAGAGAATAAATGGTTATGTAATCCACAAAAACTACATGTTTTTCGATGCCATGATCTATGTTCATTGTTAGCGACATTCTTGTAATCAAAATGAACACTATAATACCGAGACTTGTTATACCTTTCTTGTGCATCTTTGGTGAAATCATGGTGATAAGAGCCTGCCTCAGCTCTTTCTCTGTAATGTGCGTTGTCATAGGATGATGGTGAAGTGTTCCCATAATTCTATTTCCCCAAAGGTTTCAACCATGTATTGGAAGCTTCTGACACCTTCGAGCATTGTCCTTCGATGTATCCCAAACCTATGAATCAAGGTCTTTACACAACCTCCAATGGTTGAGTTATGCCTTGGCCATCAATGCCAAGTTTGATCCTCTCTTATACCCCATTTTGGTAAGGAGTCTCATGCTAGTTCCTATAATGGGTATCTCCACATTTCCAATAGAAATAATAACATGTGAAGATGAAAATGAAGAGAAATCAACATTGTTTACCTCGATTTTTTATTCAGAAAAAGGTGATGATGGCTTATTTAAGCCTTCGTTGCGCTTCAAATTCTCCAAGGCCTCTTCCGTGGCTCGCAACTGAGGTTGTAATCTCTACTTCTCCTCTTTCTCTTCTCGTAGTAGCCTCCTTAATTCAACATTCTTTGGTTGAAGGCTCTGCTCGTTATGATTTAGTTCTTCCAAGGTTTCCTGTATGGCTTGCAACTAAATATGCACTATCTTTTGATCCTCTTTCTCCTCTCATAAAATCAATTTCAATTCAACATTATTTGCTTGAAGGCTATGTTTGATATCCTTATTCGAATGATGAGAAGACGATGAAGACAATGAATATTCACTGGAAGGTGTGGATGAAGCATTTCTTTCTGCTTCTTCTTTCTGCCATACATAAATCATGTCCACTATTTTGTACATCTTGAGCATGGCCTGATACATTTCTTTGTCATCCTCCATTTGTTCGCAATATGATGCAGAGTGTTGTCCTTGATGGAAACCCACTTAATGAAGATGAAGACATGAGATTGTTGGCATGTGTTGTCCTTGATGGCAATCCACCTGATGAAGTTATTCTTGACTTGATGGACTTCGTAATGATGCAAATCTAATGTATCTACAGTGAGTATAGAAGGTAATGAAGAAAGGAATTCAATATGTGCTAGATCTATGATGAAAAGAGTATGTCTCAAGGAATACGCGGATTTGTCTAGGATAAGTCGCATATGCACGCGGGAAATAATGTGCCAAGTCGCGTATGGGAAAAAGCGCTCATAAAGTGCAAAACCAGGGGTAACCACCATGGTATTGACCCATTGTTTTGAGTAATGACTCATCTATGTGACCCCGTCCAGGAATACCATCGGAAGTAATGTGCTTTTGGCTCATGGTATTGAAAAAGGGTAAACCTATATAAGGAGAAGAAATTCATTGTGCAAATTATGAGAGTGGGTGCAAGATGTCTGAGCTTGAATGAATACTTCTCTTTGAAGGATATCTGAATGGAAAGGGTAACAGTTGAATGATAGATCTGAAAGCATGATGCACCTATGAAGAAATTATGAAGAAGTGAATCTAGATCTGAAATATATTTGTATTTGCTAGATCTGTTATGGAATGATTATATCTGAGATGAGGCGAACATCTGTCTGAAGTAAAAGGGTTAAATCTGAACTTAATATCTGATCTGAAGAAGTATGCTGCTCTATAATGACTGAAGATGTATACGCTAGTTCGGAACAGCGAAAGTGCGTATATACGCAGGTTTGGTAAAGCGAAAGCGCGTATCTGCCCTGAAGTATAAACAGATGTATACGCTGGTTTATGTGAATGGAAGCGCGTGTATACGCGGCATCAGTGAAAGGAAAGCACGTATGAAAAGCTAGGGTTTGCTGAAGTTTGAAGTATAAAATTTTTGATCTGTTTTGCTGTGTTACTGCTATCTGTCTGGGTTATCTGAATTGACAAGTATCTGTTGGTGATGTATGTTTGAGCGTAAAAGTATGGAGTGGGTCCAGTCCGAAAATATGATGAAACGTGGCCTGCAAGTTGTGTTCTAAAGGAAGCTTTGGATCCAGTGTGAAAATTGATGAAACATGGTCCATGGAGGTGCTGAGGGTTGTAGCCTTCAGTCAGGGGGTTGTAGCTCCCTTCCAGGTGAGGCTGGTAAACGAGAGCAGGGGGTCGTAGCTCCCTTCCAGGAGAGGGTGGTAAATGAGTCAGGGGGTTGTAGCTCCCTTCCAGGAGAGGCTGGTAAACGAGCGCAAGTGGGTGCCTGCGTGCTGGTAGGAGGCTGCGCCAGCACATTTGTTGTAAGATGTTTTCTCTATAATAAAATATTGAAGGCTGAGACAATGGCAGCGGTGGTTTTCTCCCGAATTGGGTTTCCACCTAAAATCCTGGTGTTCATGTGTGTTGCTTATGTGTGATGACTTACTTTGTTCTTACTGTACATGTTTACTATTTATTGAACATCTAATGAATGAATGATGGAATGATATAAGTGAAGAATTAATGACATAAGTAGATCTCTGTGTATACGCGAGTTTTATGAAGGATATCCGTGTGTATACGCTAGTTGTCTTTAGAAAAGTAGCGTATGGGTTTTAGAGAGTGAAAAAGTAAAAATATTTGATAAAGTCCTAAATACTGATTCACCCCCCCCTCTCAGTATTTTTCCCAACAATTGGTATCAGAGCGGGTCCTTCTGCAGAAGCTTGATCGCTTGAAGGAAATCCGTCGCAATGGGAATTCAAGAAGGAGTAATGTCTATAAAGCCACCTCTATTCAATGGAAGAAATTTGATATTCTGGAAGGTTCGAAAAAAATCATATCTGCAAAGTCTTGGTGCAGATGTATGGGCAATCGTGGAAGAAGGTTATTAGTATCCAGCAAGTATTCCCACTGATGCAGCAGAAAGGAAGAAGTATGAAATCAATCCCAAAGCAGTAAATGTCTTATTAGGAAGCATGTCTGAACTAGAGTTTGCTAAAGTGATGCAGCTAAATTCAGCAAAAGAAATATGGGACAAAATCATTCTGAGTTATGAAGGAGATACAAAGGTAAAGAGTGCAAAACTCCAAACTCTTAGAATTGAATATGAAAATTTGAAGATGCATAGTGATGAAAGTATTGCCCATTTCTTCTTACGTCTAGACGATATTGTAAATCGAATGAGAAATTTGGGTGAAACCATAACCGATACTACTCTGGTGGAAAAATTCTTAAGATCCTTGACTTCAAAATTTGACTCTAAAGTTTCAGCTATTGAAGAAAGGCAAGATCTGCAAACTCTTACTATTGTTCAATTACATGGTATTATGACTGCTTTTGAAATGAGACAAGGAGGTCCTTCTCAAATCAAAGAAGCTGCTTTTAAGGCATCTGCAAAAGGAAAAGAAAAGGAAGTTGTCAAAGAATCCAGCTATATATCCGAAGAAGAAGAAGCGAATTTGATGAGAAAACTCCAACTAGGTACTGGAAGATTCAAAGGTAAGCTTCCCTTCAAATGTTTTGAGTGTGGAAAGGTTGGTCACTATGCTGCTAAATGTCCTTATAGAGAAAAACATGGAAAAGGGAAACAATTTGAAAAGAGCAAGAGTTATTATGCAAATGAAGATGATGATGAAGTGTGCAGTGAAGATGAAGAAGATTCTGACCATGATCTGAAAGTGCTCATGGCAAAGAAGCAAAAGAAGAAGGCTACTCGAAGCAAGGAGATATCTCAGAAAACATGTATAGCAGAAATTGAAGAAGATGAATCAAGTAGTGATTGGGGTCCTTGTGATAATCTTCTTTGTGCAAGCAATGGTGTAGATAGTGAAAGTAATGTTGTGGACCTAGAAGAAGTTATCAAAGATCAACAAAGATTATTTAATGAGAAGGAATCTGCCTACAACGAGATGATCTCTAAAATAAATGGATAGATAGAAACAATGAAGGGACAGATAGAAATACATCAAAGACTGCATGATGAAGTAACCAATCGAAGTGAAAGCCTTGAAGCTGAAATCATCTCTCTCAAAGAAGATCTGGAAAAATCAAATAAGAAAAATAAAGAACTTGAAGCAAAAATCATCTCTGTCAAATAAGAATCATATAAGGAGCATGAAGAACTTATGCAATCATTTGAAGAACAAGAAAAAGGGTTGAAATAAGAGATTCTAACTCTGAATCATCAAGTAGAAGACGGAAGAGGGAAAGAAGAAAGCATGAAGAAGCAATGCCAAGGATTGGAGGTTGAGGTAAACATTCTCAAAGGTAAATTAGAAGAAAAAGTTAAACTTTTGAGGTTTCAAGATAGTACTAAGATTTTGGACAATATTCTAAGTAATCAAAGGTCTCCTGCTATCAAACTTGGTCTTGGTTTTCATGAAACTGTAAAAGGAGAATCTAGTTCACAAGGAAGTGCTAAAAATTCAGAGGATGTCAATGCAAAACCTGAAGTGTTGAAAGAAACAAAAGGTCAACCAACAATGATGAAATATCAAAAGAAATCAGTAAATAATGTTGAAAGCTTTAAATTTCATAATTATGGGCATGTTGCAACAAATTGCAGGAGCAGATCATTTCAACCTCAAACAAACAGTTCCTACATAGAAAGGTACTCTGTTTTCTTCAAGGGATATTGTTTTTCATGTAACAAGTATGGACATAAAGCAGCTGATTGCAAAAGGAGGAAGATTAGAAATACTCATCATAATTCTTATGCTTATTTCTCTGGACACATGAGATGTTATTCTTGTAACAAGTATGGACATGTAGAAAAAGAATGCAGGCCGAACAGATCTGAGAAAGTGGACAATTTTTAGCACACAGTTAGAAAGTTCAAGCAAATTTGGAAAAAGAAGGAAGACCGGTCAGAAACGTATGGAATACTGACCCTACAGCAGTCATCTGCTTCTAAAGCTTACTTCTCTGAATGACTGCAAGAAGTGATGTGAGATACATTATAAGGATTAGTAATGTATCGTCACAGGGGGAGAAATGTATGATGATTCTCATGGTTGATTTGATTATTCTGGTTATATGTATTTCTGACAGCACATCTGATGTGGAAAAGATAGGTACAGGAGGCACAAGTTTAGGGGGAGATGAAGGAATGTGAAAAAATTCTATGCTTCACTTTCCATACGCGGGTTATATGAACAAAAGTCGCGTATACACGCGAGTTCCAGCAGACACAGTCGCGTATGCATTTATGATAAGAGAAGTGGGATGACAACTGAAGATCAGGAGTAGAGGTTCAGGGGGAGCATCAGTCTGACTGTTAATAATTGTATTATTGACTCAGTATCAGCTTAGTTTCTCAGTTCTAAATAATGATGATATGATACTTGGTTTCTTATGTTGAAAATTATGGATGAGTCCTGTTTGATTTTTGATGAAGAGTATTCGTTGCTGAGATGAAAGTCTTATAATTCAAAGATAAGGACAGATCATACATAGATTGTTGCTGATGAAGGTGTTCATGTTGCACAAGTTAAGGAGGAGCACTGGTTTAGGGGGAGCAGCAGGTTGAATACTAATTATTGCATTGTTGGCACTATGACTGCTTATTCTTTGGTTATTGTAATACTCATGCTTAAATGATGATGACTTGGTACATGGTTTGTTATGATGAGATTTTGAGCCCTGTTTTCTGAAAAGTATCTTTTGTGCTCACACATGGATGAATTGGAAGTCTTATGATTCAGAGATAAGAATAGATCATGCAGAGTTTGTTACTATGGTTGAGACCTTTTTCCCTACATTTATTACATCATGTTAAATCTTAAAGATCATGGTGATATTGGACCACATGGATGATTGCTTGACACATATTTGAAGATGTTGTTCTGGTATGATAATTTCTCTTGGAAAGAATGTATTGATGCTGCAAAGAATCTGAAGGCTGGTTTCTAATGTGCTTATGCTAAAACCGTTGGATGACGCTTGAAGACACAACTACATTGTTTTATCTATCTGTATTCCAGGGAAGCATTCAAATATCTCAAAAAGAAGTTGAACACTGTCTTTTCCTCACAGAGAATCAGATCTGGTTAAAATATAGAAGATGGTATTGGATACGCGGATTTCCTGAAACACAGTCGCATATATACGCGAGTTCATGCACATAAAACTGCGTATGTCTGATTGCTGAAAAATTTCTGTTTGGGGACAGCTTTCTTCAGCACAGCTGTAGTGCTGTTTAGTATCTCTGGTATCTTTGGTGGTGTTCCAGTTCTTATAATACTGCTTCAATCTCTGATGTTTTGATAAATATGCCTTGATGATTGGTTGAAAGTGTTCAGGATGCATAAACTAAGGGGGAGCCTTGGTCATATGGAAAGGATGCTTGGATGCACAGATTCAGGGGTAGCATTGGCCTTACTGAGTATAATGCAATGTTGGCATTATGTTGTTTCTGAAAAATGATCTCTTTCTTGAGGTCTTTCTGGTATTGGTCATGTAAAGTTATATTTGTAGTTTGATGAAAAGGTCATGTTGAGACCCATGATGTAAATTTGTAATATTCAGTCATGTAAGGACTTGTCAAAATTTGTAAACCCACTTGGTTGGGTAGCTGAGTCAAATTTGTAAACCCACTTGGTTGGGTAGTTGAGTTGAGATGTGTAAACCCACTTGGTTGGGTATTTAGGTCTCATATGTAAATCCACTTGGTTGGATCTTTGATGTAAGTATGAGTCTTTTGTGATAGGAAGTTCATAGAGTCATGTACTTCATTGAAAAATATGTTTGAAGATTCAGCATGAACTCAGGGGGAGCTTGGTCACTTCAGTATATATCAGATCTGCAGAACGTTTCTTCTACATGAGGAGAAAAGGGGAGAGTGTGTTGGTTTTGATCCGCCCTTTGCCCTTGATGTCAAAGGGGGAGAGTGACATGGTGTTTGAATGAAGAGAAAGAATGGTGTCAAAAATGGGGAGAGTGACATGGTGTTTGAATGAAGAGAAAGAATGGTGTCAAAAATGGGGAGAGTGACATGGTGTCATTGTATTCTTAATGTACCTATCTGTTGTGGTAACCAAACACCATCATGGTTGCCATCAAGTCCAAAGGAGGAGATTGTTGGCAATATGATGCAGAGTGTTGTCCTTGATGGCAACCCACTTAATGAAGATGAAGACATGAGATTGTTGGCATGTGTTGTCCTTGATGGCAATCCACCTGATGAAGTTATTCTTGACTTGATGGACTTGGTAATGATGTAAATCTGATGTATCTACAGTGAGTACAGAAGGTAATGAAGAAAGGAATTCAATATGTGCTAGATCTATGATGAAAAGAGTATGTCTCAAGGAATACGCGGATTTTTCTAGGATAAGTCGCGTATGCACGCGGGAAATAATGTGCCAAGTCGCGTATGGGAAAAAGCGCTCATAAAGTGCAAAACCAGGGGTAACCACCATGGTATTGACCCATTTTTTTGAGTAATGACTCGTCTATGTGACCCCGTCCAGGAATACCATCGGAAGTAATGTGGTTTTGGCTCATGGTATTGAAAAAGGGTAAACCTATATAAGGAGAAGAAATTCATTGTGCAAATGATGAGAGTGGGTGCAAGATGTCTGAGCTTAAATGAATACTTCTCTCTGAAGGATATCTGAATGGAAAGGGTAACAGTTGAATGATAGATCTGAAAGCATGATGCACCTATGAAGAAATAATGAAGAAGTGAATCTAGATCTGAAATATATTTGTATTTTCTAGATCTATTATGGAATGATTAGATCTGAGATGAGGCGAACATCTGTCTGAAGTAAAAGGGTTAAATCTGAACTGAATATCTGATCTAAAGAAGTATGCTGCTCTATAATGACTGAAGATGTATACGCTAGTTCGAAATAGCGGAATCGCGTATATACGCGGGTTTGGTAAAGTGAAAGCGCGTATCTACCCTGAAGTATAAATAGATGTATACGCTGGTTTATGTGAACGGAAGTGCGTGTATACGTGGCATCAGTGAAAGGAAAGCGCGTATGAAAAGCTAGGGTTTGCTGAAGTCTGAAGTATAAAATGTCTGATCTATTCTGCTGTGTTACTGCTATTTGTCTGGGTTATCTGAATCGACAAGTATCTGTTGGTGATGTATGTTTGAGTGTAAAAGTATGGAGTGGGTCTAGTCTGAAAATATGATGAAACGTGGCCTGCAAGTTGTGTTCTAAAGGAAGCTTTGGATCCAGTGTGAAAATTTATGAAACGTGCTCCATGGAGGTGCTGAGGGTTGTAGCCTTCAGTCAGGGGGTTGTAGCTCCCTTCCAAGTGAGGCTGGTAAACGAGAGCAGGGGGTCGTAGCTCCCTTCCAGGAGAGGCTGGTAAACGAGTCAGGGGGTTGTAGCTCACTTCCAGGAGAGGCTGGTAAACGAGCGCAGGTGGGTGCCTGGGTGCTGGTAGGAGGCTACGCCAGCACATTTGTTGTAAGATGTTTTCTCTATAATAAAATATTGAAGGCTGAGACAACGACAGCGGTGGTTTTCTCCCGACTTGGGTTTCCACCTAAAATCCTGGTGTTCATGTGTGTTGCTTATGTGTGATGACTTACTTTGTTCTTACTGTACATGTTTACTGTTTATTGAACATCTAATGAATGAATGATGGAATGATATAACTGAAGAATTAATGACATAAGTAGATCTCTGTGTATACGCGAGTTTTATGAAGGATATCCACGTGTATACGCTAGTTGTCTTCAACAAAGTAGCGTATGGGTTTTAGAGAGTGAAAAAGTAAAAAGCTTTGATAAAGTCCTAAATACTGATTCACCCCCCCCCCCCTCTTAGTATTTTTCCCAACACCATTGTTGCACGTTCAATCAGTGTTCACACTCGCAATTCGCATCAGCAAGAAGACCACCCTGATACCACTTGATCCAGGTCCGTCAATTACTATATTTACCCATGATCTTTTACTTCTATGATGTGGTTAGAATTGCACTGAAAGAGAATTAAAAGAACACACATACATGCTTTAAACAAGAAGAAACAAGACAACAATCAAAAACATAAGAAAACGAGATGTTGATAACGGAGTTCACCCAGTGTGGGCTACGTCTCTGGGCCCAGTGTCAAAATGGGGTAGGCCACTTCATATAATGCTTGAAATGGTGATGATGTACATGGACTGTGTTTTATGTAATATAAGGATAAATTCCCTTGACATGAGTGTCTTTTCTCTCCACGAAACATTCTGCTACATGAACTCTCACTCACAATAGACCTCCTATCAACAGGACATAATCTCACACAAGGTGATGATGAGGATCCCTTCAACAAGGTTACATAGAAATCATACAAGCCATGGAAAATACATCTCACATGAAGTAAAAAAATAGATCCTGCAACCTACATAAAAAAGGATCTAAAAACATATTACATCTCACAAAAAATGATAAAAAAGGCACATGATATCAATACTGCATATACCTCAACCCCTGAAGTTGGCTGAAGAAGAGGATGCTCAACTATTGAATTTGGCTGCACCTTTGAATTTGTGGCATCGAGAGGCATAAAATTGGCTGTCCACACTTGGGAATATGACACCGTCACTCCAATCTAGAAAATGGATGAAAATGGAAAGCTTTGCCACTGAAATAGACATTTTCATTGGATTCCTGTCATCGAGAGGTGTAAAATCGACACGAAATTTGTCAAAAAATGACTCTCACCAATTCGGGACCTCAAGGAATATTTTTTATGCCTGTCAAGATTCCCTGGGTAAGGTTCCACTCCTCTAGCTGCTCATGGTTCTGCACCTACAATAAAAAAATTTATTCATTGAAGAACACGTCAGTCTACTCCAAGTTCTTCCTCCGCTTTGCTCACTGCTCCATTGGCCTTCCTGTGCCCTCATCTCTCATGTATTGTCCATCATTCTCCATGGTTTCCTTGAGCCATTTGAATGAAATTTTATAACAAAGTGAGAGGGTGAATAAGATAAAGTGTGAGGTTGACACATTGGTTGGCATGCTCATATTAAGATACTTGTCGTTGGGTGGTTTTGGGTTCAAATCCCATTGACTCCCAATATTTTTTTAAAGCCTAATTTTACTTTTAATATATTTTATTCAAACTATATAATATATGGAATTTGTATGTCCATATTGTAATGACTCCCAAAAACATGAGAGTAAGACAAAAAATGGAGGTTGCACCATCCAAGGCCACTTGGGCCTAATTTGAGGTGCCATTTGGCACCTTGTGATTGGGCTAGTGGCAAACCCTCATAGTCCACATCATATGCCACCTCTACCACCTACTTTCCATGTGTCAACTTGTGGTTCTGCAACATCACCTTTTTGTGGGTCCACTTGTTTTGTTGGCTGGGCTGCCACATTAGCTTTGTGGGTCCCACTAGGCCTACCACCTATCATCCATACGACCTGTCACGTGGCAGAATTTTGACTTTGACTTGTTTTTTGTTGTTTTTTGGTACAAACTTCAAACTGTGATATGAGTGTTGTTCGCGCCATTGGAATTGGGGCGACGATTAATAAAATCTTGTCCTGGTTCAAAATCATTTTGACCACTTTGAATTTTGACCATTTATGAGCCCTCTTAGTCTCTTAAGGGTGTCTAGAGCCACCTGGATCATTGGTGTGCCCAACACGTGATGCCCTCATGGGCTCCCGAGCACCTTGGCTTTGTGCGAATGTGCCCAGGGCACGAGTGTTTGTCGTGATGTAAAAATCGGTGAACACAAATCATTAGCTCATCAATGAAAAAAAAATATTATCATTTGTGATTTCTAGCTTCATGATCACTATTCAATTATAAACCAACTTTTAACACCTAAAAATTAATTTAGTTAATTTTTAATGTCCCAAATGAGGGTTTTTATGCTCCATCGAGAACATCTTAGATGTTCCATTTTTCCTTCTTCAGTGAGACATTGCAAGTCCATTTCAAATATTGACTGATGGGGAATTTATAGGATATGACTCCTTCTAATAAGGGAGAAATCCTGAGGCTAGCTGGCCCTTCTCAGACTCTACCTATGGATATGCAATATTCCACCTCGGGAAATCTTGCTATAGGGTCCTTGAGGACGCTGTATAAGGAAGATGCTACATAAATAAGACAAACCACCACTGGGATGCCCTATAATAACTCATATAAAACTCCCTTGCAGAAAATGAGCTTAAAGAAATCAATCTAGATGGGTTATTCAGATCTCCCCAAACTAGATCTCTAAAACAATGCTCAAAGAGTGAGCTACAACAATACATGAACATGAACATTAACTCTGCGAATATGAAATACATCATAAGAGGGGAAATAGTATATCCAACATTATATTATTATTTCAGCATGAATATACAAGAAATAATTGAGGGAATAACCCTCTCAATCCTCTAGATCCAACTCCAATGAATATACCATGTAATGTTGGAGTAGCTGCAACTACACAGAATGCCGGGAAACTATAACTGTGTAGTATCTTTGAGATATGCAGCTGCTGAATACATAAAAATGATAATGTGGATGAAAGATACAAGAAAAATAGCCCAAGAGAGGAAAATGAGCTCAATATATGATTTCTAGCCAATCTTAGGGAGATTGCTAGAAATGCCGGATAAAATACAATAATGACAAATGAATTGTCACTGTAGCTAGAACCAAATGAGTATGAGGCTGTGGCTGATATAATATGCTGATTCCCTCCTCTGATAATTCCCTCAAAGGAAAAGGGGTTGATCCCCTTTTACTCAAAATCACTCCTCCTAATGAGTACAAGAATCTCCCTCAACACTGCCCTCATAGAATAACGTAGTTTCTCCAAGTGACTGCACAGTGGGAGATGGTGAATGAGTGGCCTGATGCCACAGATATGAAATGAAGCCCATTATCTCTCTCTACAGCTCCTCCAAATAATAAATCCATCCTCCTCTGAAAATTCAAGTAGGGAAGAACTCTATGAGTTCCTCTGCTGCTACCCCAGCTACGCCGCATCAACCTACTACAGGAATAACGTTGCAACTGAAGGATTAAGCTTGGAAAAATTCCAGAATGAGTAAATTCAGCTCAAATCCTCTCCTCCCATGAGGAAGAGGTGGGGGATCCCCATCGGGAACACCCCTAGTGCTCAAGAGCACTGCAATCCTGCTAAACAACCCAGATATGCAAGTCCTTGACTTCACTACGAAATTTCTGAATCAAAGAATGAATCAAATGAGCTGCTCCTTCGTTCTTATAAAGAAAATGAACTCACTTTCACCACAGGCCCCAGAATTAGGGTTTCCATTCACTTTCGAATGCTTTCCCTCCAAAATCTGCATTATCTTCTCAAGCAAGCTAACCCTCTAAGGCAACATTGTTGACTTGGTCAAAATGGCCACTCAAGGTGATCCTCATCATGTTCACACCATTATGTGTTTATTTCAGCTACTTATTTATCCTCCTTTTCACATTAGGAGTGTTATTTCTCTATCACCAAGGGGTTAAGGGATCTCCTTACCCATTTTATTAATCAAAATAAAAATATGTCACTATAATGTTCCATTTTAGCTTGAGGATAAAATTGGGAACATTACAGTCCTCCCCTCCCACATGTTTCTTGTCCCCAAGAAACTGCATAGAGAGAACAAAAAATTATCCCCCTTCTTCTCTTGTGGCCTCTTCATCAATAATCTCCACCACTGCTCAAGATATGCTGTAGTTAAACTGTCCTCCAATGTCTCCTCCCAAGTATGCAAATCGGAATGGTGTACATCCTGAAAGATAGAAGGTGTAGGTGTAAATCATCCTATTGAACTATGGCCTCCTCAAGGTAGGAGGGATGACATGCATGGGAAAATATAATCCCACTGATGATCCCCCCATCCATGCTATCATCCAAGTGGAAATCTTGCCCCCGATTCTGCAATGTAATGGGGCTGAATGGAGAGTTATGCTGCTTCATCCCAATAAGCTCTTCTCTCCCTCTGTAGAACATATGGGGCTACCTCTATCCTTGGGCTGAAATGGTATGGCCTCTAAGAGTGGCCCAAGCTACCCCATCAAAATATCCAGCCATGAAATGCCTCTGCAAATTGTCCAAGTGGTTTACCCCACAAGAAGAGAAAAAGTGATAGTATGGAAATCATGGTTTTCCCATGGTATCTCCTGCAAAATAGAACATGTGTAATGGGGAGAATAGTGCTCCCAATGGGCTTTCCCAATCATATAAGTCACTCTCCACATAGTGCTCCCTGTGAAAAATAAACATCAGCAATACAAGGTAGCATAATACAATGAAAAAAAGTTGCCATAAGAAAACTAAAGAGTGGGTCACTGCTCCTCTCATGGGACTAACGTAGTGAGCCTCTTTCCTTCATCAAGGATATACATAACAAGTGATTTTCCTAGCCACTTGTTTCTGCCACATACATCTCAAAATATAGGAACATGAAAATGTAAATTGGTGCCAATGGTGCACACCAAAGAGCATGTGGCTCCCTCCACAAACCACCATATGAATGGCCCATTATTTTGCCACAAAATTTTACAGATACATCCTTGTACATCATGCAAGAAGAAATCAACTCTTCTTGACTCATCATGCTGCTCCAACAAGGAAGGAAAGTACAATACAAAATGTGAGATTATACCTTCTCCAATTTGTACTTGGGCTCTTGAGCTGAAATGGCCCAACTGATAATTTTCCTCTACCTCCAATGAGTAGGGAAGTGGTTGTGAGGTTCTCTCCACCATAATAAAGTAGGCTATGCATCTCTCCTCATGCTGATAGGTGCCATGATGAATGCCATCCAAATGAACTCCTCTAGCTAATCAAAGTATGCATCCAAGTGCATAGCTAGGAAGCCCTCATATGCTGCATGCAAATAATTTCTCCTTGAGACTAGAAACTCTAGCCAAGAAGAGTCTGCTATAACAATATATGACCATATCATCAACCATGTATCTTTCATCATTATCCTGGTCATCAATAATCATGCATGCATCAAGATCTTGGGACCTCTCAACCAAAGTTGAGTCCTCCAACATGGATCAATCATCCACATAGATAACACTGGTAATCTACAATAAAGTTCTCCCATCACGCTGCTGCCTGCTACCTTGACATCCCCTCATGTCAAAGTCATCCTCCAAGTTTTTTCCACACCATCATGCAGCTGATCATGCTCAAAGAAATGATGATCTCTAAAAATAAGCCTCCCATGAGAGACTATCACCTCCAAAGAATCTCCCGATCCTGGGCAATGTGGCATGAGTGGCCTCCATCTATTCCAAGGCATGAAAGAGCCCTTCCCCAAAGGAAGTAATATCTCTCGCACTAAATCCATGGAGCATTCATCTTGCATCATGAATATGCTACCCTCCATCCATGCAGCAAACTCTATCAGCGCATTAAAGTTGATGAAGATGGGTGATACTGAAAATGAGAGACTATATCTCTCCTCCTTGAGTTTACCCCAAACCCTATGCATTGTGCTGGATCCCTCTAGTGTCTCCACCCCTCCAGAATCCATGAGTGGTGAACCAAATGGAATGATGCCTCTCATCAACTCTAAACCAAGTGGCCTTCCATGTGGAAATCCCCATAAAGTGAGACATCATGCCCTGAAATAGACTGCATGTATGAGTGGACTGATTTGTCCCTCTCTCCTCTACACAGTGCAGTCTCTTTCCCTTGTGCAGAAATTTTCTGAAATAGATAAGGGAGAATGCTCATCATCCCTTCATGCTAATCCTTATATTCTTCTTTCTCCATATCAAAATCCCCAGCAAGTGCTACATATGGCTTCGGAATTGTGTCTTGGTACCCACATCCAAAAATATTTGGAATATCCTTGCAAAGACACAAGGGCTCCTCTAGTGGAAGCAATGGCTCCCCTTTCTCCTCCATGTGGTGATGGATCTCCTTCTAATGTGACAGTGTTGTTGGTTCTCTCCGATGTATGTAAATTGTTTTTGTTTATGACACAATGAGTTTTACCAAGTTTTCTCCATCAAACCCTTAGTGAATGCATCACAAGTTCTTGCATTTGCATGTCAATGAAAAATGAAACCCTCAAGCTAACAATCATGAGACATACCTTGAGTTGCAGTGCTGCTCCTCCAATGGCCTCATTTCTTCCCCCATTCCTTTGCAATGCAAGTGAGCAAAGGATTGTGCTGTGGATCTCCATGTGTGGTTGAATGCTCACACCCTTCATGAAGTATCTAGGGTTTGTCTCATCAACAAACCTTTCTCATAAAATTTCTCCAAATTTCCCTTTCCTCAAGATCTTCAATAATCTCCTCAATGGTCTGGAAAAGAAGAAGGGAAACCTCCTCTTCCTTGATTCCTCTTCCTTGTTTCCTCTATCAATCTCCTCTCCTTGGAGAGAAGCTCCTCTTGCTGATGAAATTAGATCTTGGGCACAGGCTAAGCCAAGATCATGCTCTGATACCACTGTAATGTCCCAAATGAGGGATTTTCTGCTCCATCGGGAACATCTTAGATGTTCCATTTTTCCTTCTTCAGTGAGACACTGCAAGTCAATTTCAAAGATTTAATGATGGGGAATTTACAGGATATGACTCCTTCTAAGAAGGGAGAAATCCTGAGGCTAGCTGGCCCTTCTCAGACTCTACCTATGGATATGCAATATTCCACCTCAGAAAATCCTGCTATAGGGTCCTTGAGGACGTTATATAAGGAAGATGTTGCATAAATAAGACAAAACACCACTGGGATGCCCTAGAATAACTCATATAAAACTCCCTTGCAGAAAATGAGCTTAAAGAAATCAATCTAGATGGGTTATTTAGATCTCCCCAAACTAGATCTCTAAAACAATGCTCAAAGAGTGAGCTACAACAATACATGAACATGAACATTAACTTTGCAAATATGAAATACATCATAAGAGGGAAAATAGTACAGCCAACATTATATTATGATTTCAGCATGAATATTCAAGAAATAATATAGGGAATAACCCTCTCAATCCTCTAGATCCAACTCCAATGAATATACCATGTAATGCCGGAGTAGCTGCAGCTACACAGAATGCCGGGAAACCATAACTGCGCAGTCTCTTTGAGAGATTCAGATGATGAATACATAAAAATGATAATGTGGATGAAAGATACAAGAAAAATAGCCCAAGAGAGGAAAATGGGCTCAATATAGGATTTCTAGCCAATCTTAGGGAGATTGCTAGAAATGCCGGATAAAATACAATAGTGACAAATGAATTGTCACTGCAGCTAGAACCAAATGAATATGAGGCTGTGGCTGATATGATATTTTGATTCCATCCTCTAATAATTCCCTCAAAGGAAAAGGGGCTGATCCCCTTTTACTCAAAAGTACTCCTCCTGATGAGTACAAGAATCTCCCTCAACACTGCCCTCATAGAATAACGTAGTTTCTCCAAGTGACTGCACAGTGGGAGATGGTGAATGAGTGGCTTGATGCCACAGATATGAAATGAAGCCCATGATATCTCTCTACGGCTCCTCCAAATAATAAATCCATCCTCCTCTGAAAATGCAAGTAGGGAAGAACTCTATGAGTTCCTCTGCTGTTACCCCAGCTACGCCGCATCAACCTACTACAGGAATAACGTTGCAACCGAAGGATTAAGCTTGGCCAAATGCTAGAATGAGTAAATTCAACTTAAATCTTCTCCTCCCATGAGGAAGAGGTGGGGGATCCCCATCGGGAACACCCCTAGTGCTCAAGAGCATTGCAATCCTGCTAAACAGCCCGGATATGCAAGTCCTTGACTTCACTACGAAATTTCTGAATCAAAGAATGAATCAAATGAGCTTCTCCTTCATTCTTATAAAGAAAATGAACTCACTTTCAACACAGGCCCCAGAATTAGGGTTTCCATTCACTTTCGAATGCTTTCCCTCCAAAATCTACATTATCTTCTCAAGCAAGCTAACCCTCTAAGGCAACGTTGTTGACTTGGTCAAAATGGCCACTCAAGGTGATCCTCATCATGTTCACACCATTAGGTGTTTATTTCAGCTACTTATTTATCCTCCTTTTCACATTAGGAGTGTTATTTCTCTATCACCAAGGGGTTAAGGAATCTTCTTACCAATTTTATTAATCAAAATAAAAATATGTCACTATAATGTTCCATTTTAGCTTGAGGCTAAAATTGGGAACATTACATAATTTTATAAAAATAATTATGATACCCCCTTGTTGGAACTATATTCATGGGTAGTCATGGTCGACATGCCTTCTTTTGTGTAGGCATACCTTACCAAGTATGGTCAACCCACCAACTCATTGCATGACTTCCCTTGCTAGGTGGGCACCCTATCATGTCTAACACGCGAGGCCCCCATGGTCACTGGGCACCCTAGTGTTCCCAGCATGTGACGCCCCCATGGCTACTGGGTTCCTTGGTGTTCCCAACATGTGAGACCCCCATAGGTGCCCAAGAACCCCTCCTTTGTTCACTCATCAATGACAACAAAATATTATAATTTAAAAGTACCTTGTTGCATAATAAATCAATTATAAAACAAATT
Organism: Pinus albicaulis; assembly: GCA_034641835.2. Taxonomy (NCBI): domain Eukaryota; kingdom Viridiplantae; phylum Streptophyta; class Pinopsida; order Pinales; family Pinaceae; genus Pinus; species Pinus albicaulis. The sequence goes on along the minus strand of CM076584.1, from coordinate 798,992,401 downwards.
TTAATACCCAAATGTTACTTTAGTGATTTTTCTAAAAATCATTATGAGACCCCTTGGTTGGAACCCTGTTCATGGGCAGTCATTTTCCGACCTTGTTTTATGCGGGCACCCCTTTCCAAGTCGGTCTGATCCACCAAATTGTCACATGAGCGCCCCTGCTAGGTAGGCACCCTGGCATGCCTAGCACGCAACACCCCCATGGGCACTAGGCACCCTGACGTGCCCTATACCCGACACTCACATGGGTGCCGGGGAGCCCCGCCTTCGTGCGACCATGCCCAAGGTGCGGGAATTCACCCTGCTATGCAAATTAGTGAACACAAATCATTAGCTCATAAAAGAAAACTGATAGGCCTCTAAATTATACATAAATTAAGGCCCATATAACCTTTCTTAGGAACATAAAGGATATATTAAATCTCTCCTTCTACACTTAAAAATTATTTTTAAGCTTTAATATGTTCATTAGGAATATTTAGATATAATTTCATATTTGTGCCTAATATTATTTATTTTTGAAGGATATTGTGAGAATATTGGGAAGATTATGAAGATTTAGAGAAGGAGATAATCTACGTAATTTCTCCCTACTATTAGAGGATCAATATTGGAGAATAAATGAAAAAATATCTTGAAATTATTGAGATATTCTAGAACTCCCATGATTGAGAAAATATAGGAATGTGTTCCCTGTCATTTACTGCAAACTCCTAGTGTTGGGAACCATATCCACTATTTGAGGGATTTTGGACAGGAAATATTCCTCCGTTCAAGGATAATTCTTCCTCATAATTTTTTATAAGTAGCAATTCGAATTGGCCTCTCACACATGTATTTTTTATTCTTATTGTGGAGAAAACTTGTTTTCTGGAAGCTCTATTTTCTTTTCTTGTAGGGATGTACTTGGATTGATTCAATAATGAAGTTTTGTGCCATTTTTAGATTCTAAGGCTTGGTTTATTCCATAGGAATCAGATTCCTCCTTGGGCTTGGCCATCCCAGAAGCCTCAGATCCCTCTTGCACAATTTCTTTATGTTATTTTCACTTCTTATTCACATGCATCTCTTATTTTTGTTTTGCATATTTCTATATTTAGTATTGTTTCTTTTATTACTATAGGATTTAGTTAAATGATTGAAGTGGGTTATTTTTTAGGTTTTTTACAGATTCAAAAGAATTATTAATCCTTATAATAACTTTGGAAAGTCATATTCATCATTAAGCTACTTGGATTTGGTTACTAGTTCACGAATATAAGATTTCTAGAAATGCCTTGTAGTGAAATAATGGTAAATTTATGTTATTTTTTAAAATGGGCTAATGAGCTTGATTTTAATTTATTCAACTTGTATTAGGTCATAATAATATTAAAGTTAATAAAAAAATTAAGCCCATTTCATTTTCACTTGGTTAGGTTAGGCATTCGATAGATTAACTAGCTCACTAGTTCTTGAATTTCCATATTTTAGAGTAGTAATTTTCTGTTATTTTTTACCACATGTGAAAAATGATATTTTGGAGTGATTAAATTTTTAATGGAGACCTAAGACATCCTAATTACTAAAAAAATTTGTCTCATCCCATTTGAATTTGATTTACTTGGTCATTTGGTGAGTTATCTCCAAAATAAAACATCCTGTAGAAAAACTAGAACTTCATGTAGCATTCTTTTAGCACGTGTAAACTTCACAAAATTTGATCCCAAAGCTTATTTTTTGTCTCTTAGGCTTGAATAATTATCCCTAGGATCTGAATCCATGATTGAGGAAGAATAAAAACCACTTAGGACATGAATTTTTACGAAGTATATTAGGCCTATTTATTTGAATTCATGTTCTTAGGATTTCAGTTAAAAATTGTTGTTCTTGCCTAGGATTAATTTGTTTTCCAAGAAATACTTCCATTTATACAATTAGATTAGGATTTTATTTCATGACATTCACTCCATTACATCAGGTCAACGAAAGAAGGACACATTGTATGATGCACATATAGTGTCGATACCTCTTAAGTTTGTATGAACCCCGGGTTCATAATTAAACTTGGTAGCCTTGGGAGTTGCAAAGTTCTTGTTGTAATACTAAGGCTCATCACTTTTTGGTGCCATTCCTGGGGAGGTGTCAAAGTATGCATTTTTTATTCCCTATTTGATTCATATCTTTTCTTTCTATAAAACAAAAAAAATTCATTAGACATATTTCATTTCAAAAACATAAAATTTCATTGCATTAGCATTCTTATTCAAAAATAATATATTTAAAAATAATTCTCCAACACCAACCCCCCCCCCCCCCCCAATTTGATCACGTGATGCAGTAAGAACCACATCACCATCCACGTTTGCAGGTGGAAGAAGGAGAGGTGTCAGAAAAGGTAAAAGAAATGGATGGAGATGATGGGAATGAAGAAGAACCTCTTGGATTTCCCATTCAAGATACTGATGTCAATGTGCATATGAAGAGTATCCCTCCATCTTTCCTTCCCAACTTCCATGGTATGAGGTCAGAGGAACTGAAAACCTTTCACTTTGAATTTAAAATACTTAGTATACATTATGGCTACTTATCACACACTCAAAAACTGAGATTGTTTCCTGCAACATTGAAGGATAGAGCTCTTAAATGGTTCATGAATTTAGGTACAAATTCAATAAGATCATGGAATGATATGCAAAATATATTTATAGAAAAATATAAAGATCATGATCTTAAAGATTAATTTCTTAGAACGAATCAAGAAGAATATGAGAGCCTTGAGGATCTAATAGAGAGGTTCATGTATAATGTTAAGAGGGAAAAATTACATCATTTAGGATTTGACACACTAAAAACCCTCTTACTTAGAACAATTAGGGATGAGTGGATTGATATCCTTGATCTCGTAAGTAGAGGAGATGTATACTAATTATCATTTGAAAAAATTTGTGAAACATGTAAGCACATATCAAGAGGAAGGGAAAGAGTAAGTAAATCAACATCAAGATTGGTAAGTCAAGCTAAAATTGGAAATTTTGTTGATGACTTTAAAACATAAATTCTTAGCAATCTAAGTGAACAAGTAGAAATGTTAAGGTTGCAAAATGAGCAAAATAATATGTTGATATTAGTATTATCCATGCAGAATCACATGCTACTAAATATTTTCCATCATTACCAAGGTTGAAGGAAATGTATCAAGAGGAAAATGGAGCAAGTAAATAACCAAAGAAGATATGTTATGTAGCTCTAAGAAGACCATGGGTGCCTAGTCAACTTGATATGACGCAAGGAACTACTTCACAAGAAAGAGAAAGAGGTTGCGGCAAGAAAAAGTAACTTCTTGTAGTAAGCCCTATGTAAGCACCAGAAAATCCATGAAGATGGTTTTGACCAATCATGGAGACCACTAAGATTCGTGAGATGAATCTGAAGACAATAATGGCACTATAAGAAATATCCTCCATTAGCAGACAGACACAAGAAGACTCAGCAAGGTACCCACACACATAAAAACTTTGTCAATCAAAGAATCATCATGTTATGAAGACTTGTACAAAAGAAAAATCATCAGCTACAACACTCACATCATGAGAATCTAAACAACATCATTTTATCTAGGGATGTGAAGTAGCAACAAAAAAAACAAAAGAAACCATAAAATACCTCCAACTTCCAGGCTATCAGTAATAGGACCTCCAGAATATTATCACATGCAGCTTCAGGATCATTAGTAGCAGCTTCAGAACCTCCAAAGGCAGCTTCAATAGTTGTCAAGATAAATCCCCTCTACGGAAAGATGCGATATCTCTGGCCCTAGAGTGGGTCTAGCAACTTGAGATAATTTCTCATGCAAATATTTCTTAACTAACATTCAAAATGTGACAACAAAAGAGATAGAAGTACCTTTTTTCCCAATCTTGCATTTGAACCCGTTGATGATGACCTTGATCCACGATCCTTTTAGGTTCGTTGCTTGCTATTGATGGCACATGAATACCCATGGATGATCAAGAGACAACAACAAACTTAATACAATACATAATAATCATAAAAATTAGCTATCTATCATATCAAGGAGTACCAAAATATTTTCATAAGAGATTATTCAAATATAGAAAGCAAACATCAAATGTTTTATTGATGAATATGAAAGTAAGAGCTTACAACCCAAGCCTTGATGTCAGAGGCCTCAATTTGGTGAAAATATGAGTCCTTCACCGAAGTTGTAAAGCATTCATTCTCCCGAACACTTAGGAATTATCATAGTGAAATAATGTAAAGGGAACAAGAGTTCAGACTAGCCCAACAATGACCAACCAGGAGTAACATTAGTGGAAGGAGGGGCATGAATATATAGGAAGGGAGAATAGGTTGGGAGCCCATGAAAGGAGGAGGAAGGTCCACTTTCTAAGGGATAAACCCCCATGGATGATATCAAAACTCTAAAATCAGAGAGCTTGATTCTATCACCACCGTTTAACAACCAACTCACTGCCATGGAGCTTCTAGAGGTAGAGGCTTATCCTCCATTTGAGGGAACACTTCGAGAAATGGATCAGCGTGGTTTTCCAAGAAATAAGGGTTCTGGAAGTGAAAATATAGAACTGTTAGTCTCACAACAATGCGAGCATAACACCAGGAAATGCACTGACCCAGGAAACTAGGATTTTGACCAAGTTTCTTTAGTAATCTTCCAAGCCAGTTTTAATTGAATCTTCAGGGGATGTCTTAACATATTTATTCATGGTGAAAACATTACACAAGGTCTGTCATGGGACATTTCAGGATCAAGGATGAGAAATGAGCATGGTGAAAAATTACTGTGTAACAGATTCCCCCTAAAGCATGAAGGTAGAATGGGGAGTGATGGATGAAAAGATTTATGAACCAAGGCAAAAAACTTAGATCACCACAAGGAAACCTGACATATCAAACATTTTACAATATATGACATATCTGGTATGAATATGTCTAACCACATGACTCTGCACTAGGCATAAAATAACACATGAACTCATGGCATGATCGCAGCCATCCATCTAAAGAGATCATAGAAATGGATTCATAGTACGTACACAACCATACGTATAGACAGAACCATGTATACAATCATGAATACTCAATAACTCCATGCAGACTGGATCAAAATAAGATGTGACGGAGGGTATTCACTGCGATCTCAATCAACCTAATGTACGAATCTAGCCATGCGAATAGATGTGTTGGTGTTAAACATGGTAGAAACCACATGATTACTGGTAAATGATGAAAAATTTTAAGAGGCACTCGAGAGACCACCAGTAATGACGATGGACCTCAAGGTACAAAAACACAATCTACAAGTGTGAATGAATGTGTTGAAGTTGAACACTTGTAGAATCATTCGATTGAAGGCCAATAATTTGAACTTGTCATCAAACACGAAGAAATTTCCATTGAGGCATGCAACCTCCAAGGTACTGAAAAAGAAGCTTCTAAACCGCCTTCCTGTATAATGAGTTGAAATCCACCGGAAGTGATTCATCGAAGGAGAGACATAATAATTCCCACATCATTGACATGAAACAAAAAATATCTCAAGATGATAAGAGTGATACGAGATTGTAATAGAGTAGGTCAGATAAGAAACAAATGTTTGAGAAAAAGGACTTTTCTTGAACATATTGGTGACACAAATCTAGAGTGTGGTAACATTTGACTCAAATAGGATTAGAGGTCATGTTGAAAAAATTTGGTAATCAAATGAAAGGCAAATGGATTTCCCAAACCCATGGAGGAAAAGTGACGAATGTAGGATTTCCCCAACCTGACACGAACTACAGATGAGTCTCATGTTCAAGAGAGAAAAGTAGCCCAAAATACACATAGGATGTTCACTTTCAATTTTTCCACGTTATTTCTAATGAGTACCTCTTTATTTTTTATAGCCGAAGTGAAGAGGATAGCATATGATGAGCATGTAAATTTATTCTTCAAATGAATCCATCCTAGTAAGTTTAAAGAGCCCTAGGAAGGAGGAACTCAGTCTCGCCATGGTGACAAGTCTTTCGTCATTTAATCTTTAACATGTCCAACTAAAGGGTAACTCGGTAAATTTTCATGTTTAAGGAGTTTGAAAAGAAAAAAAGAAGGAAAATCCATCATGTCCCTTTTCATAAATTGTCTCCCGAATCCGAAAAGGTAGAAAACAATATTTGAGAGAACCTCTTGACCATGCTCGATCAAGGTATTCCTTTTTCATAAATAGGGAATCTCAACCCAAAAAAGGGTTAAACATATACTGAGACCACATCAATTCATTCACTTTAAAGAGTTCAAAATGACAAGTAATCGAAAATATTTTCATTTTTCAAGAGTCAGAAAAGAGCCGAAAGTTGACTCCAGGAGGTTTCATTTTTCTTAAATGTTTACCGAGCCCGAAATGGAGATAAAATAAAACTCGTTTGCATCATAAATAATCACTAATAATGTGAAAGTCTTGTTACTGAAAAAAAGTGACAAACTTCACTGATCAAGGAAAATAATAAAATAATGGCGAAAATATTTCTAAAATCTATAAATATACCAAAAATTAAAATCATTTTCACCTTTCTATTTGGAGAAGTGCATTTTAATCATTTTCCCTCTGAACTTCAGATTAGTGGTGTGATCGATCTAGGACACCATTCAGCGATTTGTCAGCGTCATGTAAGAGCCCTAGTACTCCTCTTCATTTTAATTCCATTATTTTAGCATTTTGTTTTAGAAATAGAGAGATGGGGGGAGGATTTCAAACCTAAAAATCACCCACGATCAGTGCGGGGTTCGAGCTATCAGAATTGCGCTGGTAGAATTTAGCCTATTATGGTAGTGCACTGCCAACATTGAATTAATTTGGACAGTCACACTGGTCGTGGGGAATATTTTGAAATAATAAATCCACTCATTTCCATGGATGATTTCGAAAATTACTTCGATGAAAACTACTATAATGCCTTTTGAACATGTTGTGCAGGTGTTTTTAGCAAAGATGGTCATCTAATGGAAAGAACGAAGCCACGAGGTGGAAGAACACCAAGCACTGCAAGACCAAAATTACGTAAATGCATTGCGCAATTGTGGTTTACTAAAATTATTTCAAAAATTAGGGCTGAGAGCTCATCTAGAGCCGCTACAGTATTTTATTGGACTATGGGATGTGGACCGAAAAATATTCATCATCTGGGACCAGGAATTAGAATTAGATGTCATGGAAATTTATTTCATTATCAGCTTTTCTAGGAGATGGGAGAGAATCCAACTCCTTGGATCTCACATTGGGGGTGAGAGTAATAGTATGCTCATCCAGAGACATTGTCCTAGGGCTTGAAAGACTAAGAGTAGGAAGATAGAGATATACTCTATTAGAGTGCTTCCCTTGTGCACAATCCTTCATTGCATAACTAGAGTGGTGGGAACCCAGGCATTGTATGAGGTAACAAAATCCAAATTCTAGTATGTGGTGGATTTTCTGGCCACAATGGTGTTTAACTAGTGTGAGGGGTTATTGGCCAACATGAAGAGACAATTAACCAAGTGCAAGATAGGGCGGCTGAAACAATTCGGGTACGTGTCTATTCTGGTGACCTTTTTCTTGGAGAGAGTACCATTTTTTCAATATTAGCGGTTGGAGATCCATGATCCAACCTCGAGGGACCCAATAATGATGAGGTGGTGTGAGATCATGCCCTGATAGGATGGCGGCTAACAGATGCATTTTCCTATAGCATCTTTCAACTTGTTGCGTCGTCAACTAATTGTGGTTGAGGAATTTTAATATGTAGGCATCAATTTCAGAGGAGATCCAGATCTACCCATTCCACCAGGCACACAGTGGACTGATGTAGGTAAAAATTGTTTTTTTAATATTTTTACTTTTGAATTTTTTTGTTATGCACTTTGAAATGTAAACTTATGATGTTTTTATAGATATGGGTCCTCAGAGACTACCCGGTGTGTCACCGATCATGAGGAGGGTAGCCCGCCAAATAGAAGATGTTTCTTACGAGGAGGGATCAGACACACTAGCCGAGTTAGAGAAGAACTTGGTAGGCCTTATGCAAAGCATCCCAAAGTATGCCATGTTTGATGACATTCCTCTTTTCTTTCATAGGCATACGGTCGGGGTTTCAGGCATTCTGCGTCAGCTACTTTGGAGAGTGATTCGAGTATTCACCTGTTATCATGAGCACCATGTGGGTGGATAGCAGCCCTGTTTTTACATTTTTGAACTGATGTAGGCTCGAAGAGCCATTTTTGTAACAGAACACATATTTTTTGAGATTTTAGATGTAACAAACTTGACAGGTCCGATATATATATATATATATATATATATATATATATATATATATATATGCATGTTTCTATGGCTACTTGTGTATCATAATGATATGTTGGTTTTTTACATATTGCACAAATTTCTATCTAATACGTAATTTGCTAATGTATCTATTAATGTGTTTAAATGTCTTGGAATATGTTGATATGTGATAAAATAAAAATTCCTTTCCAATAATTGAACATGCAAATACATACACAAAATTTGAAGATTTCACACAAAATAATGGCTATTTAATTGTAACACAACGAGTTGTGAGTCTAACTTAACAACCAAATATCTAATCCTGAGATCAATAGCATCCGATAATAGCTCAATGACTGCACTATATTCAGAAATATTGTTAGTTGTTCAACCCAAACAAATACCTTGTAAATTAATCAACTCGCCATCAAGGGAAAATATTTCCCACGCCGCGGAAGACAAATTCTGTGTGTTGCGACAAGTGCCATCTACAAAGCAAACAATCACAACAAAAATAAAATCAAAGCACACTAATGAATAAAACACTAACGTATGAAGTATCACACTTATGATTAAGCGTAATATTTTTTAGATAGAGCCCATTTCAAGGCTCAACTAGTGGATTGCCTTCATAATTTGCTAGCTCATAGGCTCCTTGTTCCAATCCTCTTTGAATGATGTAAGGCCCATGCCTCATTGGCTCAAGTTTTCCTACTCCCAATTTTTCATGGGCTTGGTTATAGAGCAAGACCAAGTAATCTTCGGAGAAAATGCTAGGGTTGATGGATTTGTCATATTGATCTTTAACTCGTCTTTTATGTGCTTTAATAACTAAAGCAGTAAGCCTTCGGGTCTCATTGAAATGCTCGAGGTAAAGCAAGTGTTACTCTTATGGTGAAGTACTAGGAAGTATTTTAATAACTATCTTCATATAAGGAATATCAAACTCGATCGGGATTGTGGCCTCTAGACCATACACCAATTGGAATGGTGTGAATCCAGTGGCAGTCTTAGCAGAGGTTTGGTACACCCACATAGATGAGAAGAGCATGAGATGCCAATCTCATTTGTGCTTCACAATAGTGCGCTAAAGTATGGTCACCAAAACTTTGTTGACAACCTCAACTTGGCCATTGGCCTATGGATAATAAGCAGTTGAGCTATCTTGATGTAACCCAAACTGAGAAGCGAGCTCTATCATCATATGATTGTGAAAATGAGAGCCATCGTAAATAAAAATCACTTTAGGGACACCAAACTAAGCTATGACATGATTGAACAATAATTGTGTCGCAGTTAGACCTTCATTATCATATGTAGGAATTGCTTTGGTCCATTTAGTGAAATAATCAATGAAAACAATAATATAACCATGCCCCTTGGCTAAAAGAGTGTTATAAGTCATGAAATCTATGACCCATTTCTCAAAAGGTCCGATGGTCACAATTGGGTGCAAGGGTGAGGGTGGGGCACGCTCTTTCTGAGAGTATACTTGACAGTTATAGATTTTTCATACTGCAACAATGCAATATTTGAAGATATATGGACAAAAATACCCTACGTGAAGGATATTTTGGGTGGTAGAATAACCAGACATGTGACAACCAGAAGCCCCAAAGTGGCAGTCAATGAGAGCTTTCTCAGCTTCCTTGAGAGTCAAACATCGACGGAGGACGGATTCAATACCAGTGATATATAGGTTGTCTCCAACGATATGGTAAGGTTGGTGCTGGTAGCGAATTCGTCGTCTCTCAAAGTGTGATAGCTCTGGCCGAAAATTTTGGGTCTAGAGATAAACAATGATGTCTTAATACCATGGGTCAAGAGTACTAATGAGAAAGAGAGTCTCATCTGGAATGGACTCATCAAGAGGATTTAGATCATCTGTGGTGGGAATATCACAAATCAACTCAACAAAAACCATGGTTTTCTTAGACTTAGTAGCAGTTAATTATAAGTTGAAATCTTGAAGGATGACAATCCATTTTGATTACTTTCCCCCAAGTAACTGAAACATGAGAATGTAAGTCATGGGGTTGCAATCATAAATCACCAAAGTTTTGTGCAGGAGAATGTAGTGACAAAAACACTGAACAATATGTATAGCATCTAGTGCGAGTTTCTCTACATGAGCGTAATGAGTCTCAGTATGAAAGAGATTGAGGCTCAAGTAGTAAACGACATGCTCTTGACCATCGTCATCATCCTGAACCAACACCATGCCAATAGTGCTATTAGTAACAACCAAATACAGGCAGTAATCATGGTGATAATCGGGAGGATGCAGTAGAGGAGCACTAATGAGCGCTCGTTTCAAAGCATCGAAATATATTTTGGAAATTTCATCTCATATTAATGGGAATCCATTTTTCAATAAGCGAGTAAAGCCTTTGGAAATCTCAACATAATTTAGTATCAAGAGATAGAGGAAATTGGCTTTCCCCTACAAACTTTGTAGTTGATGAATAAAAGAGGAGGAAAATTGATGATTTCCTTGAATTTAAGAGGATCGATGTGGATGCCTTCTTTGGACACCATGAAACCCAAGAGCCGATCAGATTCAATGCAGAAGACACACTTATGAGGATTGAACCTGGTATTATAGTGTTGACAGCGAAGGAAGACAACTCAGATGTGTTTCAGGTGATCTCGACGTTTCGCATAATAAGCAGGAAGGTTGTCGAGATATGGCTGAACTATGTGATTGATGTCATGAAAAGCATATGACATAGCTCCCTGGAAGGTGGCCCTGGAATTATTCAAGCCAAAAGGAATATTTTTATAGGAAAAATTCACCCACAGACAGATAAATGTGGCTTTGTGTTGATCAGCTGGAGAAATATTAATCCGGTAGTAGCTAGAAAAACCACCCATGAAGGAAAAAATATCACTCCTGGAGCATTCATCAATGATCTGGTCGATAAAAGGAGTGGGGTAATTGTCCTTAGGACATGCTCGATTGAAATCATGGTAATTAATGCAAACCCGGTTGGTCCCTTGTTTCTTATTAACATGAAAAATATTTGAGACCCAATCTATCAATGGGATAGGATAAATAAACCTGGCTTTGAGAAGTTTTTCAACTTCACCCTTTATGGCAACAACCTTTCTCGGGTGCATAGGAAGAACCCGTTGACGAACGGGCTTCGAATCCAGATATTTGGGAATTTCATGCATAATGATACTTGGATCAATGCCAATCATCTCTTAATATGACCACGTGAAGACATCGCAGAATTCCTAAAAAATCTCAATGTAGATCTTGATCTCATCAGGAGAACATGATACACTGATATGAACATTCTCGACAATCCTTGGTTTGACAGAGATATTGATCGAAATGATTGGAGTGATATTTCCTAGGTTCCCTTCATAAAACACTTCATGAATCAAGATTAGATTTTGAAATGGGTCAGTCATTACAGATGAAGCATGGGATTATAGACAGGTGGAGACATCACTTGGGAGTGGGAGAAATGAGGAACGATGATTTCCATCATCCCATGGATTTTCTTCAAGAGACATTATCTCCACAATAATTTCGTCGGTGTTGAAAGTCTCATTCAAGGAATCATCATATTCCCAAGAATCAAATCAGGGAGACTGTGCATAAGTTTCCAAAGAGGAAACCAATGGTTGTTGATTCTATATGCAACCTAAAAATCCATGAGAATACTTTGATACATTTTTTTAGCAGGGCTCAAAGGCATAACGTCACCAAAAATCTCGAGCTGGTTAGGATTGGGAACAATCCATGGATAATGACCATACGATATCATATTGACAGTGGTGACATTGAGAGGAAGGAGTGGAAAAATTCCCATAAGGGATGAGTCTTTGAATAGACCTGACCCGATGTTCTCATAGGGGGTAGTGGTATTACCAACATATGGAATGTTTCCCGTCAAAGAATCATAGGAAAAGAAAGTTAATTGATCGACAGTCACGATTTTTCCTTGATGAGGAAAATAGAGGACATGAAAAAGGGTGGAGACCACATAAACCAGGGCATGTGTTTAACTACTTCCAATAAGGAGATTATAATTCAAGTTGGTGTATACCACCTCAACTTCTAAGGTTACCATTTTTACCTCCAACATGATGGGTAATGCTTTGAGAATATCGTACGGCTGAGAATATCTACCTTCGAAAGCTTCCAAGGCATTCAAGGACTGACTCAATGGAGGGGAGCCAATGGATTTCTAGCATGTGACATACATGATGAAGGTCGAAGAGCCGTCATACAATATATTCCTATGAATTTTATTTCCCATGATGTTAACTTGAAACAGAAAATCCACTTGAGATGGGAGGCAAGGAGCGAAATTATCGAGATCGAAATTAATAAGATTAGAATCTACGAGATCAATCCCTCCAATAGCGGAAATTAGTGTCTTCCATATGGACATGACTGAAGTACCTCCAAAGTCGACATCACCGAAGGTGATTGAGCTTGATTATCTACAATGTTGTATTGTTTTGAAACACTCACATTTGGATTATAGGACAATTTACGAAGAACACCTTTTGGGGGTGGTCAGATGATGGAGTCACTACTAGGTATCTCAATCTGGAGAGGAACAGAAGTAGGAGGCATGGAAGAGAAAGGGTGATCTGTAACTTCTGGTTCCATAGGAGGCTTGGATGGATTGGGATAGTCTTTTGATCTCATGGTAATAGTGATAGGTTCCGTTCCAGCCATGAAAACCCAAGATTTTCCAGATGATTGAGCCTGATCTACCATATGTGTCTGCTAAGAAGGGAAAGTTCATTTCAAGACAACTAGAGTCCGAGGTGCGCCCTTTCGAATACGGGAGACTTTGGCATGTTGAGGACAATCCTTGGTGTAGTGATCTTCATCACATATCAGGCAAGGATATTTATTCTTGCACGCGGAAGAATCACCAGTAGATGAATTTTTTGAATCTTTCTTAGGGTTATCGAATTTGGATTTTCCTTTACCCTTTTTCTTACCTTTCAAGGGTTTTTCTTTTGTGGTAGATTGGACAACATTTAACTTGAAGGTTTTAGTAGGATTATTTTTGTTATTGGAAGGAGTGGAGGGCATAGCGACAGTAGTGAATTTAGACTTTGAAGAAGTTTTAGGTGCTCTACTATCAGTATGAGCCACTGTCCTGATAACACCATGCATTGGAGGTGTGGCATGAGATTGAGATGATGCAGGATTATTTGAAGGTCATGATGCATCAGCCAAGAGCTCATATAGAGTCCCATATTGGGAATAAACTAAATCGAGGTATTGGGCTCTAGAAATTACTTCCTCTTCCATTACACATTCACCCATGGCAAGATCTTTGGCAATCCTAGGAACGAATGATTTCGTAAACCATTCATTCAAGAATTGATCAGGGATCTCAAATTTTATGAGGTAACAACAATGTCGCCATTCATGAAAGTGATCCTAAATGTGAGTAGTAGTTTACTGCTTCAACGAAGCGATAAGGTGGGTGTAGGTTTCATACCAGATATGTAACTGGAAATGAGTGAGGAAAGCCATAGACAAAGAATTGAAATCGAAGAAAATTCCTCGAGGGATCTCAATATACCACTTGGTTGCATTACTGGTCAAAGTACACTGAAAAAGATGAATATGAATAGAATAATTGACCCAATAATTAGAAGAGCACCATAAGTGGTATGTCATGACATGGGTTTGGGGGTCTTCCCCAGACTTGGCTTCAAATTTAGGACAATCCCTTGGAATCTTAATTTTAATTTTCTGCCAATGAAACTGATGTTGGACGGGGTCATTTGTAAGCTTTGACACATATGGAAATTCCAACGTAGCCAAAAATGGCAAGGGAGGATGATGAGGAGAGAAAGGTCTGGGGTTCCAACCTAGTTGATACGAATTCTTCCCCTAATAGGGCGGATTCTGTCATGAATACATACATTTCTCCCATTGATGGTAAGGACCTTGCTACAAAAACTGCTAAACATAGGGACCTTGCTAGGGCTGTTGATAAATCCCCTGCTGAATTTGAGGTTGCAGAAGTTGCGAGATATAAGGTCCTTGCTGAACATGAGGTCTAATTAATCAATTATAAATTGAATTTTAGAACCCAAACATTACTTTAGTGAATTTTCTAAAAATGATTATGAGATCACTTGGTGGAAACTCTCTTCATGGGTAGTCATGGGATGACCTTAATTATTTTATGCGAGCACCCATTTCCTAGTCGGTTCAACCCACCAACTCGTCGCACGGGCACCCCTACCAGATGGACGTCCTCACGTGCCTAGCTCGCGATGCCCCCAACGGCACCCGGGCACTCCGCCTTCATCCAGGTGCATTTAGGGCATGAGAGTTTGATCTACTGTGTAAATCAGTCAACATAATTCATTAGCTCATGAATTAAAACAAACTATTATCCCTTTTTAGTACGTGCATGTTGCATAATCAATCAATTATAAACCAACTTTTAACACGTAAAATTTAATTTAGTGAATTTTATAAAAATCATTATGATACACACTGGTGGGAACTCAATTCATGGGTAGTCATGGGTAAACCTTACTTTACATGTATTCCTGACTGTTGTGTCGCCTAGTTCACCCATCTCCCAACTCATATGGTACGTCTGCTTAATGAAACATTAAAGTGAAAATTGGAAATTATGGTATAAATGTAAATGATCTTCTCTCTGTTTCAAGAATAATATATTATCTACTTAACAATTCCAACGACATGAAGGTAGAAGCTAATATTACCCCTCCCCCTCTCACATCACTCGCAATTCCCCATACCCAATCTATCTAATGTAATATACTTGAAAGAAACAGAGTAACATTCAAAAATAAAAACTAGGAAAATAAAAATTTAAGGTGAAAGAAAGAGAACAAACTAACTAAAAACATATAAATACATACATTTTAATTTTCAACATTTTGATATCATTAATCTTCTTCCTCGTCCATCTCATCTTCTGTATCATCTAGTTCAAAATTCATGTACAAGGGATTCACCATATTGACATAAAGATCATCATCATCATCATCCGGAACATGCTCTTCTACATTTGGTTCAACTTCTTCAAGTTATTTGTCCGACACAATGTCAATATCATATAGTTCCTCCAAATTAACATTGTCTCGATTAACATATATTCATTGAACTTCTTTGACATCTTCATTTGACACTGCATGAAATCCCTACTCCTCTACATCATCTTCTTCTTCAATTTAATCTTCTTTCGCTACATTATACTTTACGATCCTTCCTCTGGGATCATATCTAACAGCATATGATCAACCCAATTTACTTGGAATGTCTACATAAAATACCCATTCACATTGTTTCAGAGGAACATATCGCTTTGATCTTGGCTCAATATTCATTGTATCAACCATGGGAAATCCGTTAGCATGCTCAATAATAGTTCTATTAGGGTCATGTTCATGGATTCATAGCCTAAACCATTTGACATTGAACAAAAATATTTTGAAGGATTCAAAGTCACACTCATGTATATCATTTAGATATCCATAGTATCAATTCTCATATATTTTTGGATGTCTGTCACCTCTAGAGGAAACATTGATAACTTTAAATACTACAATTATACCACTATCAAAACTTTTCATATTTTCATCCAACCTTTTGATGCGAAATTTGCATCCTTGCACCACATTTTGCTATGGTGTTTCAACTAGAATACATCAAACACATAAAAAATTCATTGTTAATTGATAAGCATTCATATTTATTCTTGCAAAATTTGAAAATTAAGAAAAAAAGAGAGCATATGTTGCATCAATATAATTGTAAAAAATCTTAATATGGGTGAATATGCTTGCCTTATAATATTTTAAACCATATGCTAAATCAATTTCCATCTGTGTAAGATTGGTATCTCCACTGCGTTGAGCTTATTTGACTAATTAAGACACATCATACCATTATAACCTACCATTATTAGCTTGTTTACATCGTTCAATCCATACCTTAATAAAATTTTTATTGCTCACAAGGTATAAATGTATTGTATCCCTCTCTTGATCGACTGTATTAAAATAAAACAATTCACATATATATAATTAGTTACAATGTTATACCTTCATAATAATGGATTATGAAAGAATACTAAAAATTAAATAAGCACGATATGCATAAAAAAATAATTCAAATGTGCTATAAATCTCCACTATCTACTTACATATCACTTTTCTCATTCTACCTTTCCCCAATACGTGCTCCCCTTCAAAATAATCCACAATGTTGACATCCCAAATGCGATCCAATACATTTAAACCTTTTCCTATTTCATCACTATATTGATGAATATAAGCCATGGTTTTATATACCATAATTCCATTTACCATAGAACCCTCAGGACATGCTCTTTTTTTTACCAAAGCCTTAAAGTGATTTCAAGTGACCTTCAACCATCCACATTGATCTTGTGTGTACAGGTCCACACTTTTCAATCTCCTTGACTTGGTGTATGAGGTAATGTTCTTGTCCATTGAAAAATGTCAGAGGTAGATACTTTTGCATTTCACACATTAGACGAGGAATTTGTTTTCTCCAATACTTTATATCTTGTTTATCGATTTATTTATATGACAAAGATTTATAAATGAAGCAAGAAAATCACACGTTTCAAAATATATATATATATATAGTACATGATGACAAGAAAAACACATGAAGTGAAAAATATCTGACGCAACAACTTATTGAACAAATTACATGTTGCACATAAATCTCCACTTACCTCATGTATTATCCATGATCATAAATAGATTTTTTGACATTGTTTTCAAATTTTTTTTGGGAGAGATAAAGTTAGAACATACTGTAACAAAAATAATGACCGAACATTATTTTTCCCAAATTAGTAGAAAAGAAAAACAATAATTAACAAGATTTTTCACCAATGTATAGAATATATATACACCAAAATAATTACCTTAATGAATGCATGAAAATCGTGAGTTTTTACACCACCTAATTCACCTTACTTTGTTAGGATATTCTTTATTTTTGAAGAAAATCTAGTTGGAAATTTAATTTTTTCAATAACCTCTTTAACATGCTTGCTTTGCTACTCTGTCAATAACCATGAAAGGGTCCTTATATTTTGGCCGTGTCCATCGCTATTTGAATGAATCACACTTTTCAATCCATGTTCGGCCTCCTTAATGTCATTAAAAATATATATATTTTTTTCTTTATCTCTCCTTCCATCTAATATTCGTCAAAATGTCTCTGTTACATTCTTCCCGATGTTCATTGTATCAAACAAATGGAAAATTTCTAGGTTCTCATAGTGTGGGAGTCTATTGAATTAATCGAGATAAATTTTCATTCCTCATGGATGTACCATGTTATTAATGAATTCATGACCTACATTGTGAATCATAGATAAAGATATTATAACAATATTATAACCTCTCAATTATTATAGTGAAGAAAATCCCATAAAAAAAATAAAATAATCTTAAAATATAATGTATATTGATACATAGACAATTCAATCCATACTTTTAGAGACTCTATTATATTGAAACTTCCATGCACTAGGTGTAATTCTCCGTGGTATTACTCCCGTCTCTTCTTTCCCATTGAAAATATGTTTTTCAGCACTTTGGTACCTATGGTTCTTAGAAAGGAAGTTCCTATAATCATCAAAATCCTCCTTTCCTAAGCTTCTTAAATGACAATATTTTATCTTAGGACTACAAAATGGACAAGAAAATTTACCTTTTGTTTGAAGAAATTCAAGAGATGGAATAATTTTTATATCATTTATTTTAAGTATGTACAATGAAGGTCAAACTAATTAAAAAAAATACTTGAAATTAAGTTCATAAAATTCAACATTAATAAAGTGCAAGGCAACATTATAACATACCACATACATGTGTCAGCCCTAGTGCATCATGAATTTTCCATACAAGAATTGCAAGGAATTCAAATTCCCTTTGTGCAACTGCTGGTATAGAGATATCATACATAGTGACACCGATCCATAACTCCACTAACTCATCGATAAGAGGCTTGATATATACATTTAAATCTTTCACCTAGCTCTTACCTAATTGATTGAACATATAAAAATACAAAATTAATACATATATGAGTAAATAAAAAAATTATAGGACATAATTATAAGGCATATTTGAACATATATGAGTAAATTAACAAAAACATATATGACATAATTATGAAACCAACAAGATAAATTAGATGTTATTGTGAAAAAAAAAATTAATACCTAGAACAATCATTTTCAACATTATATGCTCCCTCTTTATTGACTTCCCCAGGGGAATGTTATCGTTGATAACAAAAAAGAGCCACAACGAGTAAGTATATTTGGCCTCTCCAAATGGATTGACACCACCAGATGCTGATGAAATCCTTAGATTACGAGGTTCTATTTTAAACTCTAGCCACTTTTCCTCTATATTCCGATCCATAACTCCACTAACTCATCGATAAGAGGCTTGATATATACATTTAAATCTTTCACCTAGCTCTTACCTAATTGATTGAACATATAAAAATACAAAATTAATACATATATGAGTAAATAAAAAAATTATAGGACATAATTATAAGGCATATTTGAACATATATGAGTAAATTAACAAAAACATATATGACATAATTATGAAACCAACAAGATAAATTAGATGTTATTGTGAAAAAAAAATTAATACCTAGAACAATCATTTTCAACATTATATGCTCCCTCTTTATTGACTTCCCCAGGGGAATGTTATCGTTGATAACAAAAAAGAGCCACAACGAGTAAGTATATTTGGCCTCTCCAAATGGATTGACACCACCAGATGCTGATGAAATCCTAAGATTACGAGGTTCTATTTTAAACTCTAGCCACTTTTCCTCTATAGATCCATCTACAGGTATTAGAAGAACACCATCTTCACTTCTATTCATTACATGGTAGTCCATAAGGTTTTCTATGCTTCTGCACCTGAACAATTTTCGTAGACATGGAATTATAGGAATATAATGAAGAATCTTGCGAGACACATTTTTTGTTGCTTTATTGGTTTGATATCTACTCTCATCACATTTTGGGCATTTGTCTTTCAATGCATGTTCTTTATAATAGAGAACATCATCATTAGGGAATGCATGAACAACTTGATACTCCATTCCAATATCTTTCATAACGACATGTAAATATCGGTATGTACGAGGTAAAAAATTTGACGGTGGGAAAAAAAATCACATAATAATTTACAACATAAAAAATAGTATTAGTTAATGTGCCAAAAAATATTAATCATACATATTGCATCCAAATGTTACAAATTAATTAAATGATGCAGATCAATGTACTAACATTAAAAACAATAGAAAAAATAATTTCTTTATCATGTATATAGTACTAAATATCACAAAATATATTACATACCTTAGGATTTGTGTCACACATGTGTTTTAAAAACCATTCACCACCTTTAAGTTGACCAAAAACAATAGAGCAGAAAAAAGAGACGTTTTTAAGCCTTCATAAAGAGGTGTATTTTCCATATCAAGTATAGGAAAATCAAAAGCACAATCATCATACTAGTTGTCATCATCATCCATTCCAGCATTATTAAATTTCTATTGGATCAATCTATTTGTCCCATCTTCTTCAACTCTGTTATCAACACCATTATATTATTCCATAGCATCATTAGCTTGATCCTCAATATTAATTGCTCCATGTTCTTGAACAAACGCTTGTACTGCAACCACTTCTTCCTCGGTGAGCAATGCCCTACGAGGCCGATACTACATAATTACCATCAATAACGTAATATTAGTATATATAAAAAATATTGAAACATCCATATAAAAATAGTTTACAAATATAATATATAAGGAAAACAAAGACGACAAATAAAAAGAGAAAGACAACTTAGGTGAGACCAAGAAACAAAGACAACAAATCAATGATGATTCTTGTGAAATTTATCAAGATATTTAACAATATGCTGAAAAAATCTAAGAAAGATGTACTTTTCCTAACATGTAGGAAGTGAGACACTTTCTGAGATATATATTCACAGCCATAATAGAAAACATATTGATCTTATTTTGCATTCATCATTTTAATGTCATATTTTTCATAATATACTTTAAAAACTTATTCATATTGCTCCATAAATACCCATGATTAACCTTTGAATCCTCTAGGTACAAATTAACCCCCTAAAAGAAATACATTAACCCCCTAACAATTTAACCCCATTCGCTAAGTCCTTAAACCCCTAACCTCTAACACCTTACCCCTAAGCCCATAAATAAATTAACCCCTAATTTGACCTAACCCACTAATTGACCCTAACGAAAATAATCAAATAATATTTCTAGTGCACATCAAGATGAAAACATAGTTCAAACACCTCATAAAAGAATATTATAAAATACATTTACACTAGAAAGATAATACAATTTACAATATAAAGACATACAATACAAAAATCAATATAAATATAAACATTTACAAAAACATTCTATAATAAATAGACATATAATAAATAAATACAAATGGATGATATTCATGTCCGCCTTCAACATGTCCATAACCTCTACAATGCTTTTTAGCTAATGTTATTAGAATTCTCCTTAGACTCAAGCCCACACATTTTCTACAAGGGAAATAACATTTCCATCCTCAGAAGCCCTCAATGTCGATTCCATGTATCCTTGGTCTCCTTGAGGAATGTTATGTGACATTTTTTTTCACCAAACTTTCAGTGATGATTTTGTTCAAAAATTAATCTCAAAATAAGCTTACAAAATTTTAAAACAATTGCAACTAATATATATAGCAACCATGTCAAATTTGTATGATGTTAGGGTATCTACACATACATATGCACATACATCACACACACATATATTTATATTTATTATAGTTATAATAATATTTTTAGTAAATTTATACATATAATTTTTATTATAATAATATAATAATAATATTAATATATTATAGATATTAATATAAATATATATTAATTATATATTAATAATCTTATATTTAATTATAATATTAATTTTATATTCATTTTAATTAGTCAAACTGGTCAAAAGTGGTCCCATATTAGATGTTGTCAATTCAAAAATCCATTAATGGTGGAATTGAATGTTATGCAACAATTATTTACCATTTGTAGGAAATTGGACAACACATTTTCATATTGGATATAACGTTGGATATCCGATGGGAAAAGAACTACCGTCGGTTATTCGACGACGTGATGGATTATAATAAGACATCTAATAATCATTGGGATAGGGAATTATATCAAACATTCTACCGCTAAAGAATAACCATCGTATATTCGACGGTAGTTAGGATTTAAAAATAAATAAAAATCATTCAACTTTTGACACTTATTCCGATTTTAGCTATTTCGCCGGATTCTGCCATAGGAATTTCTACCCAAATGTAGTAGTGATATATTCAAATTCAACACCATTTAAAGCAACGTGATCTCATTTTCTACTCATTCATGAAATTATCGTAGATCCTAAACTGAAACAACCACCGGTAGTGCTTCTTCCATCAATCTCATTGCCACCCCAATCGAAATTGGAAAATCTTGTTAATTTAACTTCTTTTCCATTATAGTTAAGGAAATGATGAATTGTTCCATGTAGGTATCTCAAGATATTCTTGGAAGTTATCCAATTATCATGACGAGGCTCCAAATAAATTTGAATAAGAAATTTTATAACAAAACATATGTCAAGTCTAGTATTCACCAAATACATCAAAGAGTCCACCAACTTACGATAACTTCTAGGATCAACGGGACTAGAGTCAAATATTCTCAACTTCTTTCGATTTGTGATCATGGGAGTATTCATAGGTTTGGAATCCATCATACATAAATTTTGTAACATCTTGATTATGTACTTTCCTTGACCAAGATATATCTCACAGGGTTCCTTCCAAACTTCCATGCCCAAACTTGTAGTGCATGAGTCCCAGATATTTCATTTCAAATTCAACTGCCAACAAATTATTACATTCCAGAATTTTTCACTCCACACTTGTAATAGATAAATTTTCCACATATAGAAGTTTAATGACTGATTCATTCTTCATTATCTTGATTTATAGGTTTTCATTAGCATCACTTTTAACGAAGCCAATCCTTAAAATATAACAATCCATTCTTGTGTACCAATCCCTAGGATATTGCTTCAAGCCATATAGATTTTTTTTTTAGTTTGCAAACATGAGTATCCCTCATGTTTATTTCAAAGCCTTCTCGTTTTTCAATATATGCTTATTCATTGTTGGTTCCATTTAGAAAGGCGATTTTAACATCCATTTGATGGATATTGCAACCCATTTTTGCAACTAGTGAAACCAAAGACCTAATAGTAGTGTAATTGGTAGTGGGAGCAAAGTTTATTCATAATATATTCCTTCCTTTTGAGAGAAACCACTTGCAAAAAATATTTCTTTGTATTTTCCTATGCTTCCATCAACAACATGTTTGATCTTTTAAATCCATTTATAAGTGATAAAAAATGTGTCACTAGGTCTAGGAATGATTTCCCAAACTCCATTCTCCATGATTATAGATTGGTATTCCTCCTGCATTACTTTCTTCCATTCTTCTTGATAAGAGTCTTCCTCAAAGGTAATTGAATTTTCTTTGAATAACTTCATCATGTATGCTGCATACCTTGGGTATAATTTTGGTCTTTTTATTTCTTTGAAATTTCCTTTTGTTGCTCCATATCCTTCGACATATTCAAGTGTGGCTTTTAACCTATTTGGCCTCTTCTTTGTTTCAGGAATGATTATATGTTGGGTAGGTTCACTTGGACCTTATTCCTATAGGTTTGTAGGTGAATTGCCATTTTTCTCTTCTTCTTCAAATAGTGGTACATCTTCTTTATTATATTCAATTGGTATATCCTTGGATTTCTTGTAGGCATGATTTTAATAAAATATAGCATCTTTGTTAACTTCAATTCATCTCTCTTCTTTGATGTAGATTCTATAAGCCTTTGATGAAAGGATATAAACAATGAATATACCTTTTATAATTGTATAGTATAACTTATTTCAATTTTATTTTGGAATATGAATGTATGCAGGATATCCAAAGGTTTAGAAATGGTCTACACATGGCTTCTTCCCTAAAAATGCTTCTTTTGGTGTCATATTGTCAAGGATTCTATGAGGAATTATATTTTGTATGTATATCATTGTCATGGCTGCTTCTCCCCATAAAAATTTTGGTATTTCTTGATCAATTATCACAGTCCTTATGCATCCTTCAATGGTTCTATTCTTCCTTTCTACTACTCAATTTTTTTTTGGTTTTAGGGAAAAATGAGCTCCCTCTTAATTCTTGCTTATTTGAAATATGCTATAAGTTATTTTGAAGTGTATTCACCTCCATTGTCGGATCTCATAATTTTATCTTTACTTCGGTTAGGGTCTCAAATTCAAATCTAAACTCCTTGAACTTATCAAATACTTCATCCTTTGTATTGAGAAGATAGAGTCTTGTATTTCTAGAGTGATAATCAATAAAGGTCACATAATATTGGTGGCCTCCAAGAGATTTACTAATAATGGGTTAGCATACATCAGAATGAATGAGATATAATATCTCCTTATATCTTGTATCACTTCTTGTAAAGGTTTTCTTAGTATTCTTTCCCAAGGTACATCCCTTGCATACCCCTTCATGGTCCTCCTTGATGTTGGGGATGCCCTTCAACATTTAACTTAGAGAGAAAGTTATCCTGTAGTGAATATGTCAATATCTTCTATGCCAAAGTTTGATGGAATTAATTTCCATATTAACAAGGGATTGAGGAAATGGATTTATAACTCTATATAATATTCCTTAATGAATCCCAATAACCATTTCCGCAAACCAAATATTTAACATCTACAAAAG
Organism: Pinus albicaulis; assembly: GCA_034641835.2. Lineage (NCBI taxonomy): Eukaryota > Viridiplantae > Streptophyta > Pinopsida > Pinales > Pinaceae > Pinus > Pinus albicaulis. The sequence goes on along the minus strand of CM076584.1, from coordinate 798,968,172 downwards.
AAACTTTATCTCCTTTATATTCTAAACAATAAATGGAAAGTAAACTCTTTTTTCAAACCTAGGACATAGAGGATGTTGTTGAGATGTAGCTTTGCTCCACTTTCTAGCTTCAATGATGTATATCCAAGGCCCTTGACTGCATAGTTGTTGTTTTCTTCAATCTTCACTACGTGTGATGATGATCCTTTGATAGAGTATGAAGTTGTCTAATTTCTCCTTCCATGTGTCTTGAGGCTCCACTATCAATAATCCATGCATTGTCATCATCAAGCATACATGTAAGTGCAATGAAGAATCCTTCACTCTTTACTCTCTTAGATTGTATATGATCCTTCCAACCAAGCTTCCTACAATTTTCATGAGATTAAGTCCCATCTTCAAATAAATTTCCATTGAGAGAGTGTTATTTTTTTCCAATATTTCTTTTCCTTCCATAAATTGATAGCCAACAAAGTGATATTCAACTAGTCTTGTTGTCACCTTAGCTTTGTACCATGTTGAAAAATCAATGCATGTAGATATTTATAGTTTGGTTCCTCTTTATTGATAATTAATTGTGATTTATGTTGGTCTCTTTTACTTCTTTATTATATTATGTTTCATCAATAGGTTACCAAATAAAATGTATGAAGATCGTAATAATAAGGAATAGAAGATATATGCACTCAACTAGGTAAAAACCCCTATCCAGGGGAAAATCCAGTCAAAATATTCCACTAGTAGATTCAAATTAAGATGAGACAATCCAAGACCATTTTTACCTAGAAAAAATACATCCTCCAATCATCAAGTCAAACCTTCCTTTACTTTGATGTATTATACCAAAGTATCCAAGTGTTAGATTCCCAAATGCAACTTCAATCCATAATTTTTGCCTCCGAGATACAGAATTTCAGAGTTGTAGTTGCTTCATAAATTTCCTCCCCTAGCTACTTGTCTAGAAACCCTGAAAATATTATCACGTGTGAGAGAGATGCCCAAAAACTTCAATTTTTCTTCTTCCTTGAATTAGGTCTTATTCGCCCATAGTTCACTCTCTTGTTAGTCCTCTTTCTCTTGTAGATCAAAATTGTGTGTGTGCTTCCAAATGAGTTGAGCTGCCTCTATTTATATTGCTTCCATAGGGTCAAATTTCCTCCAATAGGGCTGAATCTCCAGGATAGGGATGAATTGGTGAGGAGGGACAAAATGACTATTTTGACACAAAAAAAATTTCTTTACATGATACAAAATCCCAAGAAAGGTCTAATAATTATGAAAATGACTCTCTTGACTCTCGAAAAATACTATAAGCATTAAATGGAGGATATGGCTTAGAAAATAAATGAAAGAGCATGAAATCCATGACCCATACTTCAAAAATATTTTCCTTTTACAATAGCTTTTTTCTTTTGAAAAATACAAGTATGAATACCGACACTAGTTACATTCTTCAACAGATATATCATAACGAAACACTCTATGATATTGTTAGAGACACCCCACCTATGATACATATATTTAATCCATCATGTAGGCCTATTGATCATGAAAACATTATTTTTGGGGAAGGATGATCCAAATGGATCACATTCCTCTACAATTTGTGTAGACACAAGGGAAGTTACAAAATGAAAAACATTATAGATCATCCAAATACCTGCAACAATTCCCTTTGAAAATAAAATATAAGAAGGGTAGCACCAATCATGTTGCATACTACCTTAGTTGACCCCCAGTTGTGGCACTAACCCTATTTATTAACTCTTGTGGGCATGAGACCTTTAGGTAGCCATAAATATATAACAATGAATTAGAATTCATTGCAACACACTAAGTGTTGATGAAAGGCAAGTAATTTATATACTTCCACCTCAAGGATGCATTGTAAGTAATTTATATACTTCCACCTCAAGGATGCATTGTTGTGCTACCTAGGCCACCTTTGTGTTCCTTCAAGTGAGTGCCTCAAGCTGGTTTCGGAGGCACATTATAGTCAGGTGGCAGGATTTTTTGGTGTGGAGAAGCTAGTGTCAGTAAAACAATATTTTTATTGGCCAAAGGTTTGTCAGGATGTCCAAAAGTATATCATATCATCCATCACTTATTCCATTGCTACACCAACCATAAAAAAACAAGGGTTTTACACTCCCCTACATTCCACGAACAAGACTTAGGATTCATTCTCATTGGATTACATGTAAATTATTCCATATGTTAGTGTCCAAATGTTCAGTGATAAAAAATAATCCTTTCATATTTACTTAGTAGTGGTCCTAGGTCAAAATTTTATGTTTCAAGTCATTTTTCAAATAAAATTTTGTTCACTGAACCTGACTAGGTCTCAAATACTACTCCCTTCACTCCATTCAAGGTCATCATCATTTCATAGGTCATGTCATCCATCAATCGTCAAGGGTCTGAGGTCATTCACCACACCTTCATTTAGGTCAGATTTTAGGTCTCATTTGTTTCGCCACAATAAGAGTCAATTATGTCATAAAATAAGGCGAACAAAATCTCATTTTCACCATACAAGTCATTTTCATAGGGAGTTAACAAAGATAGGGAAATAAGTAAATAGATCCTCTCTTATCACCATCATAATTCACAACTGCCAAGGGTTGAATAAAAATAAGCAAAAATTTTCCAACACTACTTGTGCTATGCTTCTAAGGTGTTATGTTTCTGGGTGCTAGTGCTACATTTCTGCCAAAGGTGCTACGCTCTTGGGTTTTAGGCACAAAGCTTCAAAGGCCTGCTAATCAGTAAGTGGACACTCTTAATACCTTTCTCAAGTCAATTCATCAACATATGAGTGGATTCCCTCCTTAGAGTTTTTCTCCACTACGTTTTTAGTGCCTTTCATCCTAGTTATTTAAACCCTCATCTCACCATCTAAGACCTTCACATATCTTCCACAGACCCTACCCTAACACTCCCTATCACTCATAGCCCTCTTTACCATCAATTTCATCAAAACCCTAATTTCCCACTACATTTCCATAGGAAAACTAGGAAATCCCTGTGTTTTCACATTTTGGTCAATTTCCTCATACCCATTTCCAAAAATTTCACTTGCATCCTATTTCCAACTCATCACCCTACCACCTCAATTTTTTATGGATTTTTCCCTAGCTTCCTTCTACCCCATTTCTACCCATCAAAACACCCTACCATTATCCTATGTTTTCATAATCTCCATCTCCCCTACCCATTCCATCTTGTTATGGTTTTGTCCTGTTCACACGCACTATGGAGGGTAAAAATAAGGTTCATGAGGGAGGCCACCATTCTAGGTTTGAGCCATCCACTTTTCAAGAACTCAATGCTTCCCCTTATGCCAAGAGATGTTTTGAAAATAGTGGTTGTTTTAGGTTTTTTGAGAGAATCATGGAGGTAGGATGTCATGCCCAATTTGTAGAAATTGTACAAAAAGCATGTATATCATGGATTCAATCTGATCTAACAATTTATTAAAGTTAAATACCGAATCGCTTCTATAAATCAATTGTGGAATTAAAAACACAATATCCAATCACATGAGGCAAAGAAGAATCAATCAAGCCACAACATAGATAATTCCCCAGGGAAAGATTGCTGCTCAAAACCCCACTATCTTCTATTTTATATTCAGCATGGAATCATGAAACAATTACATACGACTCTTCTCACAAGAGCCCTCCTGTACTCAGCTAATTGTCTCACACTTTCTTAGATAAAACTGACCAATACTTAGCCAATTTACTGCCTTCAGACATCATTCCTTGCTTGCGCAATCCTTGATGAATGCGGTCCCTATTATTTAGGAATTTTGGCCTTCCTTGATTGCAAAAGTATCATGGGCACTCAAATGGGTGTTTGGTTGCATGGGTGCAACCCAATAATCATACAATTGATAGTCAACTTCCCTTTCACCTAAATCTCAATTGGGTCTCCACTGGATCTGACATGCATGCAACTAATAATAGTAAATCCTCAATTTCATGTGAGATCACCGATTGTGAATTAATTAATATTTAATTCACTTTATCTCTCACTAGTATATCTAACAGTTACAACTAGCACAACTGAGTTTAACTCACTTAATTGAGTTAAACTAATTACAACCTGCATTAACTAATGCACCACTGCACTTCAAACTCTGTTACAAATAGAATTAATCTGCATTCCTCACCAACTACCTCTAACTAAAAATTCATGATCTAACTGAGTTTATCACACTCATTTAACTATTAAAAGTTATTTTGAGATTATATTGCATTTTATTGTCCATCTTAATTAAGGGATAACTAAAATATACATGCACCGAATTTAGCCCACACTAGTGTAGGTGCTACTAAGACTTGTGGTCCCACACCAGTGTAGGTGCTCTTGGTCCCACACTAGTGTAGGTTCTCTTGGTCCCACACAAGTGTGGGCGCTGAAATTTCTTGTTGAATCTCAACACTCCCTCTCAACAAGAAATGGATTATCCTTCACCCCGATCCTGCCTCTATGGTATTCGAATTTTCTCCCGGTGAGCACCTTCATCAAAATATCTGCATCTTGATATTCCATGGGAATGTACTGAAGAAAAATTATTCTCCTCTACATACAATATCTGAGATGATGGTATTGGATATATATGTGCTTGGACCTATCATGAAACACATGATTAATCGAGAGTTTAATGCAACTCTAATTATCACAATGAATCACTGTCGGATCCATCTGAGAACCAAACAAACCAACCAATATCTTTCTCATCCAGATAGCCTCACATGCAGCTTGAATTGTTTTCATGTACTCTACTTCCATTGAACTGAGTGCCACAGATCGTTGCTTCCTGTTTTACTAATAAACTGTTGTCGATCCTATGTTGACGATCCCTCCTGATGTGCTTTTTTTGTCTGATGAACTTCCTGCCCAATCTGCATCCTTGAAGCCTTGAAGCTTCATTCCCTCTGTCCGTATGTACCATAGACCATACTCTGATGTGCCTCTCAGGTATCTCAAGACATGCTTCCTCGCCTTCCAAAAAATCTTGGTAGGCTTAACCATAGCTTGACTCAGTTGGTTAACTGTGTAGCAAATTTCTGGTTTGGTGTTCTCTAGATACATTAGTGAACCAACTAAACATTCACTACCTCTCCAGAATTATCATCCTCTTTCCTCCAATTTCCTAGAAGAGGAGTATCCATGGGTTTGCAGCTTTCCATTTGAAACTTACTTGATATCTCTTTAGTGTACTTTCCTTGAGAAAAAAAAATTTCACCATCCCGCTGCCATATTTCCAAGCCAAGGAAATAATGAAGGAGTCGCATATTCTTCATTTCGAACTCCTTGGAAGATCCTACTTTCATGAATGTATCAACTGGTCATCACCAATCAAAATTAGATCATCAACATAAATAAAAATAATCAATAGCTTACCCTCAACCACAATCTGGTATAGGTTTGCATTAGCTTCACTTTTGGTGAAGCCCAGTCTGGTGAAATAGTTTTCTATCCATGTGTACCAAGCACGAGGTGCTTACTTCAATGCATACAGTGCTATATTGAGTCGACACACATGCGACTCACTGTCGAAGATCTCGAAACCTTCCGGTTGCTCTATGTACATTTCTTCCTCAATCACTCCATTGAGAAACGCAGTTTCACATCCATCTGATGAATGTGCTAGCCCATCTGCACTGAGAGTGCAAGGATGGATCTAATGGAAGAGTATCTTGCAACTGGTGCAAAGGTCTCGTCATAATTGATTCCCTTGATCTGTGAGAATTCCCGAGCCACAAATCTGGCCTTGTATTTCTCCACACTCCCATTAGGAGAATTTTGAGGTCTAAAATAGGCCTCCTAAGAAAAATGTAAAACCAAAATAAAATTTATAAGAATCAATAGGATTCAAGATGATGATGTCAACCATGGGGGATGATTTACCATTGTTTAAGTAAAAGGGTAAAAATATTAAAAAATAATAAAATAATAAAACTACTTTTTCAACTCGTATCTTCAACTTATATCCCAAAGTTTATACTCAATTTTTGAGTAGGAGTACTCGTTGGATGCAAAATTTAATTTCTCATCCAAGGAGTATCCATGTTGCATACTTTTGATGGACCCTGATACATGAAAAATGATAAATACATGAAAATCGTGATTGCAATCACATTTTTCATGTATTTATCATTTTTTGTGTAGCAGGATCCATCAAAAGTATGCAACATTGGTACTCCTTGGACGTGGAATTAAATTTTGCACCCAACGAGTACTCCTGCTTGAATTTTGAGTAAAAAATTTGGGAGATAAGTTGAAAATATGAATTGAAAAAATAGTTTTTTCTTTTTTTCCCTCTAAAATTTGATGATGTAATCAAATATTGTTTTATTATTTCCACTATTATTTTATAATTTCCTTAGGAGTCCCATTTTAGACCTCAAAATTCCCCTAATGCATCAGTAGCTTGCTTTACCTTATAGATCCATATAGATCCAACCACTGATTTTTCAACTGGTCTTGGGACAATCAGGGAAAATTTTAAGGATGGAAAATTATCTTGAAGTTTAAAAAATTGGCGAATCTCACTAGTCCCTGATATGCAAAATATAAAATGTCTATTGATGTATTTGTAAAATTATTCGAATTTATAATGATATTATATAGACTCTATATATAATATTGGCGATTTTTAATGTAGAATAATTTTATATTGGAAAATTTGGGCGAATCATTTTTATAAAAAAATGGAAATTAGCGAATATTGTTTTTGGAAAAATCATGGAAAATTAGCCCACTTGAAAATATTAGCCCCTAAAATTTTCCATGGGGACAATATCCCATGCACTGTTCTTGAAAATGGAGTCATACTCCTACACCATTGCATCAACCCAAGTTGGTTGATGCACTGCCTCCTAAAAGGAAGATGTTTCAGTCACAATACATTTTCTCATAAGAGCCATGTATCCAATAAACCTGTATGGAGATTGTCTCTGTCTGCATTGTGAAGTAGGGGCTCCTACATTCTCTACAACATCAAGTCTCAATCTATTAGCTTCCATGGTGCGCCTTCTGCCATTTCTGATGGATGGCTCTGCATGAGTGTTTTATGCAACTCCATGATCCTCCTCATGTGGCTGCTCCACATCTTGAGGCTCATCCTTAGGAACCAAGAGTTCCTCCTCTGCATGCAAGTCCAAATCCCTCTCAAGGGACAACCACATGGATTTATCCTCATCAAATTTTATATCTTGTCGCACAATATTCATTCTGTTGTTTGGAAAATACACCCGATATTTGGGGGGTGTTTCAGTGTACCCCACAAAAATCCCGATCTCAACTGTCAGTTCCATCTTATTTATAATGTCTTTGGTCACATGCACATAAAAAGATGAGCCAAAAATATTAAAGTTTGAAACATAATTTTTCTTACCATTGAAAGCCTCTTATGGTGTACTCATGCCAAGTATCCTATGAGGACAACAGTTTTGAACAAATACCGCAGTGTTGCATGCTTCCACCCATAGATGCATCGGTAGGCCTTGATCATGCAACATCACTCTTGTTGCACCCACAATCATTTTGTTATTTCTTTCAATGACCTCATTCTATTGTGGGTTATGAGCCGCTATCAGTTCTCTTCAAATTCATTCTTTTCTACAGAAGTTCTTGAATTCGTTAGAGATGTATTCTCCACCATTATCGCTCCTAAGAGCCTTCACTTTCTTCCTCGTGTCTTTCTCCACCAGTGCCTTAAACTCAAGAAAATTTGAGAATGTCTGATCTTTCTTCTACATGAAGAAGATCCAACACTTATGAGAAAATTCATGAACAAATATCACATAGTACTTATGTTTTCCTGTCAAAGCAACAAAGAATAGTCCACACACATCTGTGTGAACTCTCTCAAGGATCCCCGATGCTAGGTTCTCCTTCTCATGAAAGGTGGACTTTACATATTTTCCCATAGTAAATCCCTTGCATGTGTTTGACTATGCAAGTGTACCCTTGGGAAGACCAGTATAAATCTACTGCATGACTTTCAAGGCTCCATGGTGAAGATGGCCCAACCTCCCGTGCCATAATTTTCCCTCATCCTGGCTCACCATATTGTATGCCTTGTCCATCAATGTTGTGCATCCATCTACATCCAACTTGTAGATATTCTTAACTGGAATCCCTATATTCTTGGCTTTTCCTGTTGTTTTATGTCGCAGGAAGTATTTTCCTTCACTAAAAAAGCATCATATCCTCTATCCTCCAACATTGCAACTGAGACTAAATTTTATTCAAACCTGGTACATGCATTACATCTTTTAATTGAAAGGGTTTATCTGACTACCTCTGGAAGGTAATGGTACCAATCCCGGTAGCACTATACCACCTGCCATCACCCATTTCAATATGCATCTAGAGATCCTTCTCTTCCAAGCTGCTGAAAATTTCCTTGTCTCACATCATGTGAAAGGAATTGCCACTATCCAAATACCACATAGATCCAAATGCACTTGGCACCATGCATGCGAATGATGAGAATTCAAGCTCAAATTGTGAGGCCAAATCCTCACTAGTTGCAGATCCTCCAACCTTCTTGTTCTTCTTCTTTTGTTGATAGTTAGTAGCATAATGCCCATGCTTGTGACAGTGAAAATAATTCACCTTGGACATGTCCCGCTTCTTGCCATATTTGGACTTGGATTTGGAATGGAATTTCTTCCCCTTCCCCTTCTTTTCCTTGGCAACCAAAGAAAAATCTTCTTCATCTTCATTCTTAGATGAAGATCCATCTCTGGTGTTCCATCTGAACTCCTCCTGCACCAAATCCAACCACAGTCGTTCCCAATTTGGAAGCTTTTACCTTCCATTGACAAAGTATTGATAACTGTGCCAACTCTTGAGAAGTCCTAGGAGAGCCAAGCTCACCAAATCATCATCAGCGACAGTTATGCCAACGCTCCCCAGTTCATCCTGAAGTTGGACAAACTTTGTTAAATATTTTTGCATGGAGTCGCCTTTCTCCATATTGATCTTCCTGAGTTTATATTTGAGCGCTAATTTCCTATGGTTGCTGCTGCTCTGAAATAGATCCGTCAAAGCCTTCCACATTGATATGGTGTGGTTTTCCCATGGAGTCTTGAGACAATGTGGTCTTGTACTCCCTCTAATAGGATCTTCCTTGCCTTTTCCACTTTCTTTTTCCATGCATCAATATTTGCATCATCTATCACATCGGGTTTAGGAGCATCATTACTAATGAATTCCTTCAAGCCATTGTATTCGAGTATTGCCTCCATCCTGTCCTCCCAAGAAATATAGTTTTAGATACTCTCCAGTGCATAATCCAACCTCAAGCCATTGAAATCCATTTCGATCCTGAATCAGTTGTAGCACCAAGAATGTCTTTCTGCAAATTTGAATTCTATCTAGTCACAAAATCAACTCCTCCTTCAGTATTATGATTTCTTGTGCTCCGATACCATGTATAAATTATACAACAAGCATGTATATCATGGATTGAATCTGAGTTAATACTGTACTAAAGTTAAATATTGAATGGCTTCGACAAATCAATTACAGAATTAAAAACACAATCACCAATCACATGAGGCAAAGAAGAATCAATCAAGCCACAACACAGATAATTTCCTAGGGAAATATTGCTGCTCAAAACCCCACTATATTATATTGTATATTTAGCATGGATTCATGAAAAAATTACATACAACTCTTCTCATAAGAGCCCTCTTGTACTCAGTTAATTGTATCATATTGTCTTAGATAAAACTGACCAATACTTAGCCAATTTACTGCCTCTAGACAACCTACTTTGCTTGCGCAATCCCTAATGAATGCAATCCCTATTATTTAGGAATTTTGGCCTTCCTTGACTGCGCAAGTATCATGGGCACTCCAATGGGTGTTTTCTTCCATGGTTGCAACCCAATAATCCTACAACTGATAGTCAACTTCCCTTTCACCTAGATCTCAACTGGGTCTCCACTGGATCTGACATGCATGTAGCTAATAATAGTAAATCCTAAGTTTCATGTGAGATCACTGATTGTGAATTAATTAATATTTAATTCACTTGATCTTTCACTGTTGTATCTAACAGTTACAACTAGCACAACTGAGTTTAACTCACTTAACTGAGTTAAAATGATTACAACTTGCATTAAATAATGCACCACTGCACTTCAAACTCTGTTACAACTAGAATTACTTTGCATGCCTCACCAACTACCTCTAGCTCGAAATTCATGAGCTAAATGATTTTATCACACTCAGTTAACTATTACAAGTTATTTTGAGATTATATTACATTTTATTGTCCATCTTAATTAATGGATAACTAAAATATACATGCACCAAATTTAGCCCACACTAGTGTAGGTGTTTCTAAGACTTGTGGTCCCACACTAGTGTAGGTGTTGCTGACCTCCTGGTCCCACACTAGCGTGGGTGCTGAAATTTCTTGTTGAATCTCAACACAATTTACTAGCCTTTTTTCCACTAACTTCAGCAGAGACAAGGCCAACATAGCAGAAATTGAATTCACTTTATCAGCAGATGCCATCACTTCAGCAATAAGGATTCCAAATGAAGGATAATTCTGGTTCAAAGGCATGAAATTGGACCTTGAGAACTACCCAATGTTCCTAAAACATCATTGCAAAGATGAACCTGAGCATGTTTTTCCTTTCTGGAATTTACTTGATAAGTATGCCCCATTAATGAAGCTAATCATGAAATATTTTAAATGCGAAGGGAGATTTTCAAGACTATACCAATATCATGTTAGGTTACTAATGCACTTCACAACCACCAAATCACTCAAATTTTCTAACTATTTATTCAGGAGTTTGGTCAAAATGGAGAAAAAGGTACAAAGTAAAGGTAAAAATAATTGTCCTAGTTTTTTCAACCATGGTTTGGTCAAGCTAGTTGTTTTGCACCAAATCTCAGCAAACAATATGACTTGGGAAAATTTCATGGAGAAAGTAGCATCAACACTTGCTACTAGTCCACCTATTTTTCATAGCACATCATTAGCATCAACACATCTAAAGGAGGTTGGATCTTCAAGAAGGCAAGAAGAGGTTTCAAAAGCACTTAGGGTTGATATCGCTCAAACCTATGATAAGGGTAAGAGGATGGTTTTTTCTCCTAATACCATCAAAGGTGTACTTGAACCTAAAGCTACACTTGAGCAAAGACAAATAGTAGAACAACCACCTAGTCATGATGGTGAGTCAGCATTACAGCAGCATGATGAATACGCAACCCTAGAGGTTGACATGGAGGAGCATGTGAAGGAAAAGTCAGCTTAGGAAATCATAAAGGAAAAGTATGCAGAGATAGCAGATTTGAGGGATATTTTCTCAATGGAATATTATCATATCACCTTCTTACAACAAGATAATCTGCAGTTAAAAGTGAAAAAACTCCTCCAACATAAGCCAAAGGCGCATATTGAGGCAGAAAAAGGTAACGAAAAAGAACTGGTAGATGATGATCAGTTGGAGGATATAGAATTTGAAACAAAAGCAAGGAGACCATGGACAAGAGGTCTCAAGAGGGTGCTTCATAAATAAAAAGAATCAGCTCCTACATTAGGTTGGAAAATTTTTGATGAATTAATTGTTGCTGAAATCAATGAAGATAAAGATTATAGGCTTAATAGGGTGAATGGACATCTTGAGATTTTTCAAGAAATCCAAAAAGAAGAATGACCTCCAGAGGCATATGGAAAACCATTATTGCACTAGAAACAAAATCTCCCAAATCAGGCTGAAGCAATTGAAGAAAAAGCTCAAGGAAGCTAAAATGAAACTCAAGGAGAAGGATAACTTGGACCTACTTGTTGAGGCGTCCTTATATGTTTAGATTATCATCCACAGGCATCATAAAACAAATTTTGAGAGATTTTGAGCATTTTTCATGATTTTTTGGAAATTCTGGAAATTTGGTTTCCACAAAAGCATCGCGCAGCGGTGTGACGCTTTCTCTCAGGCCACTCAAATGAAGAATGGATTATGCTGTTGGATGAATTTTCACTTGTAAATTCCATATCAAGTCCTAATTTTTCATGAAACCTCTTGATTGTGGAGAAAAATCCAAAAAAATCCTCTTTTTCATGTTCCTTCCAGCAATTTTGACCAGGTGCGGTGCTTCTGGAGTGAGTTTGGAAGAATCAATCTTTTAAGGTATTCCTATGGGTTTTTTCTCAATTTTGAAGGTGCATTGGAAAATATACATGTAAGGATACCTAATGGATGATTTAAATTGGGTAAAATTCATCTATGAATAGCCGTGATGCTTCTGCTGGAGAGTTGTGACGCTTCTTCTGGAGAGGCGCAATGCTTCTGACAATAGCGCTACATTTTTGCATTGGATTTCCTTTGGATGGTTGTCAATCCAGGAAAAATTTAGAATTTGAAGCTAATATATCCCATAAGGTTTCATTTGAGTAATTGAGTTTTTGTTTTTCCTCTTATGATGAGGAAACATGTAATTAAATGAAGGAGACACACACTCCTAGTCCTTAGATGAACTTTAGGGAATAGTTTCAAACTTTCCTAGATTCTAGGAAGTGGCTCATATGATGTAATTATGATGCTTTTTGGATAGGATTTAGACCCTATGAGGTTTCATGACTCTTATTTCCTATATTTAGTCCAAATCAAGTCATTTTAAGGGTTGGATAATTGTTATTGTAAAATATTTTTCTTTTAATGAAATCAAAGATAATTTTGTAGACATAGTGTTGAGACTCCAGTGGTATGCCTTTGAGCATTTTTTTTTCTCTGTAATATTATCAAGTTGAATGTTATGTTATCCTTCTTTCACACATATGCTTCTGTATGTTAATATTATCAATATCTAGAAAGAAATCACGATTTCCATGCTATGTTTTAATAAGATTACATGAACGTGTCTCTGCTCTTTCGATGAATGAATTGATTTTAATTATCATTGTGACTCTCTCTCTGTTCACCATATACACAATGACAAATTAAGCATGTTACTAATGTTACCTACCCGTCCTCATCCTTGCCTCTACAATCTAACCTTTGAAATCTGACCTAAACCCTAGACCTATTTCCCTAACTGTCATTCCTATCTAGCAAAAAACTCAAAACAAACAAAAACCCAATTTACTAAACTTTAATACCTAGCCTAAGATCATTATACATCCACTCATCTCACTTACTACTAAAGTGACATTGAGAGAGCCCTCTCTAGTTTTGGTAGGGCTAGCTACCTGACCTAAAGATTGGTTTTTTGTTACCTTCCTTATATTCCATTCTCAACCTTGGGAACGGGGGGGGGCGAGTAATAACACCATCCACCAAGCATAGAAATGATTGTGTGTTCATGGTCGTCAACTAGTTCTCTAAGATGGTGATTTTGGAACCATGCAAGAAGAGTATCATAACTGAATCCACCACTAAAATATTCTTTGAGTGTATTTGGGTTCATTTTGAGCTACCTCCAACCATTATTTTAGATAGTTACATCATGTTCCTCAACACCCTTTGGTCTAGCATATGGTATCTCATGGATATCAAGTTGAAAAAATAAAATACCTTTCATCCCTAATCAGATGGGAAAAAATAAGTGGTAAATAGGATGATTGTGCATATCTTAAGCATGTACAACTCCAAGCACTCACATACATGGGACGAGAACCTTCCATATGTTCAACATAGTTATAACAAATACCTCCATAGCTCTATTGCCGATAGAACTTTTTATTTGTGCTTGGGGTTCCAACCATGAACCCCAATTGATGTAGCTATTCTGATTTCATCTTCACGAACCAAGTCATCCCATGCTTAGAAGTGGGAAGATAGGGAAAAATTTTTGTTGATTTGATCCAACAACTCCAACAATATGTCCATGTTATCCTACAAAAATCCAATGCCATGTACAAGAAATGACATGACCAACATAGGGCTCCAAATAAGTTTCAAGTTGGTGATAAGGAATGGTTATATTTATAGAAATAACACCTCATAGGCCCCAATAGGAAGCTCAGACCACTATGATATGGGTTGTAAGAAATCACAAAGGTGGTGGGTGACAATGATTTTGAATTGAGCATTCCCTCATTTTTTGTCTTGCACCCAATGTTCAACATAGATGTAATATTCCTAATTAGCCATGAGATAGTTGGAATATTAATTTTTGTTTTTTCTTCTTTGTTTGATGAATAAGAGGATATGGAGATCCATAAATCTCCTTATAGTGAATAAAATCAATTCCAATGTGAAAGGAGGACATATAGGCAGCTTAATTGAGCACCCATAGGTGTGAAAAGGGGCTAGAACACATAGACTGGGTCAACTTTGACCAAATCAACAACGCTTTCATGGAGGAGTGGCATTCATTATGGGACAACACAGTTTTAGTTGGAGAATATTTGAATGGAATTAGTGTCTTAAATGAGTGGGGCCTAGGGTTAGGAAGCTCATCACTTATATAAGGAAGAGGATGGCAACCATATTTCAGGATGAATGTATGTTTATGTTTTTTATTATATGATCTCTTTAGAGATATAGCTTTCTTCAGTGGTTTAGCTAAGATTGCAGTGTTTTTTAGCACAGGGTGTTCTTGATCAAGAATCCCACCTCTTTCCTTGAGAAGCCTCTAGGAAGAGCATTTCGTTATACTTCCACATTTAGGCATTAGGAAAAGCTCCATCTTTCATCTACAACACAGATCCAGTTGAGGGTTGTGTTTTGTTGCAGGTTGTAGTAGTGGAGAACACATTTGGGTCACTTCAGTGCTTATTTTTAGTGGAGGAAGGTTCCTTTCCATTGGGAGGTTAGTAAGGAAGGCCCTTGAGCCTTATTGCAGCATTTGGCAAGAGGCCACTTATTTATTTTTCCCTACAGTGCAGTTTCTGTATTGGACTGCATTATTTTCAGGGAGGAGTTGTAGGGTGGTTCAGTACACCATTTGGGGAGGAGGTTTTCTAGTGAAGGGATCATCCTTTCATCTAGAGGATCCATTGGAGGCGGATACATTCTTTGGAATATCATATCAACCACACCTTTCCAGTTTATATGTTGCAATGATTCTTCAGCCCTAGGGCTTTGATTCCCATCTTGTATAGTGGTGTATTTTTTGAAACCCTTCTTGGGTTCTTCATTGGAGGTTGTATAGAGCCTAGATCTACATTTGTTGTATATTTTGATGCATATGAAGGCCAAATATCTTTTGTGTACTCATTTTTTGTAGCATTGCATCTATGACTGCGTTGTAGCAATCTTCTAGCATTATTGATATAATAGCATCACCTCTTATTGAGGGTTGTCTTCATTGTAGGCTTGTTGCGTCTTGTTATATGCTTTGTGGCCCATTATTTTATACATGTATGCTACTACTATGATGAATGGAAGGCCTCCATATTGGTCTCTTGTTTTGATGTAATGTTTACACTGCTATTTCAAGCATTTTTCACTATATTCCTGATTTTCCCATTTGTGAATATTATAGTGGTATCAGAGCATAATATTGGCTCAGCCTGTGAATTTTAAGCCAATATTTCATCAGAAGAAGGAGATCCTCTCACAAATAGAGAGAAGAGGTATCTCAGAAGAAGACACCAGAAGTTTTATTATATAGATGATAAAGAAGACAAGGGTAAAACCCCTTTATCAGGAGAAGATGAGGAGAAGGAGTTTCCTAAGATTTTTCTTTGAACTATGCAAGAAATTGTTAGAGAACTAAAGGAGATGAGGATGGATAGATACAAGGAATCCCCTAAAGGATTTCTGCATGGTGAAGGCTTCGACATTTCTCATCACTGGGGTGATCAATTAGTGAAGCAGTAGCAAGTTTCCTAACACTCTACAATGGCTACATTCTTAGCAGTGGGAAATGAAGGGTTTCAAGAACAAGAAACTCTTGAAGTCTATTTCATGGAGTATGAGTCTCAATCTCAGATATTCAAGGATCACTTGAGTTTTTAAGAATTTTTTCAGATTAAGGACAATAGGAGACCCAAGCATCACAATAGAGGTGGAGGATTCATTCAGAATCATGATCTACACCGAACTATGGGCAGATATTCCTTACCCAAATTTGATGGGTCATCTAAATGCACTGCCAAATCATGGGTAGAGAAGCTTGAAATACACTTCCAACTGAACAAAGTACCAGAGATGGAGGCCATTAAGATAGCAGCGTTGCACCTTGAGGGTGAGGCACATGATTGGTGGTTTCATGGCTTGTCTACATTTGTTCATGCCAATGTGACTGCATATTCAGATTTCACAAGGAGGTTGGTGGAGAGGTTTGATCGTAGAGACCTGGAGCCACCATTCATGGGGCTAGAAAAGCTCAAACAATCAGGTAATCTACAAGCTTACATTTCTGAATTTCTAAAACTTTCTGTTATGGTTCCTGATTTATCTGCAGCAAGAAGCATCTATATGTTCATTGATGGGTTAGCAGAACCTCTTCATGGGTTGGTTAAATATACCAAGCCCACTACCCTTCAAGATTCGATTGAAATGGCTAGAGATCTACAAGATGCCTTGCCAAAAGCAAAGACAACATTTCAGAAAAATACCACTTTTCCATCAAAGGGAAAAGAAGAAAAGGCTCATTTCTCAAAAGAGAGCCAAAGTAAAATACCTCTTAGTGATGATGTCTGTAGAGATTTGAGGAGAAGGAAGCTTTGCTTCACATGCCAAGAATCAAGGGCACCCAGATATAGATGTGTAGCAGGAAAGGCACACTATATAGAGGTCTTCTCAGATGATGAGGAAGAATAAGAAGAAGAACCAGCAGGGGGTCACAACACTGGAATAGTAGGAGATGATCCACCACCACCAGGAGGTGAGGATGGAGCAATTGCTCCAATTAGAGGGACTCTTGCATCATTGAGAGTGGTACCCAAACATTAGGAAACTTCCACACAAAAAACAGAGTTGGATTTGCACAGTGGGAGAAAGGACATGGTAGTCCCATCTATTATGCATATGAGATTGGCACATGAGACATTACTTTTTTGTGGAAAACCACCTGGGGGACCACCTGATCCGGAGTTGGTGAGAGATGTCTCACAATATGTTGTGCCCCTCATAGATCTAGGAGGAGTGGGAACATTGGAAGGTTATGATATAGTGCAGAAAGTCCTGGGATAGACTCAAGGAGGAGGGAGACATTCTCACAACATCATCATTTCCCACTCTCATACCATATCTTGTGATGAGAGAGGATACTACAGGGATGGAGGAATGCACCATCATGGTGCAAGGAGACTATTCCATGACTTTTGAGGCTTAGAAGATGTTCTCACTTGGGGAGAAGTCTTCCACATATGATAAAATATGGTGGCCACTCATGCATGATTTCTCCAAAATCAGGAAGTTTTGGGTAGGTGATAGCTTCCCATGGAAGACTAACCTCCAAAAGCTTCAATCTTTACTTGAGCATGAGCAGCTACAAGAGGAGTAGCAGAGAGGGGATAACAGCATCTCGGTATATGAATTTTTCATGGGAAAAGTCAAAGAGGAGGCATTAGGGGAATTTTGAGGTCTAAAATGGACCTCCTAAGGAAATTATAAAATAATAATGGAAATAATAAAATAAGATTTGATGACATCATCAAATTTTAAAGGGAAAAAAGAAAAAACTATTTTTTCAACTCGTATTTTCAACTTATCTCCAAAAGTTTTTACTCAATTTTCGAGTGGGAGTACTCGTTGGATGAAAAATTTAATTCCTCATCCAAGGAGTATCCATGTTGCATACTTTCAATGGACCCTGTGACATGAAAAATGAGAAATACATGAAAAACATGATTGCAATCACGTTTTTTCATGTATTTCTCATTTTTCACGTAGAAGAGTCCATTGAAAGTATGCAACATGGGTACTCCTTGGATGGGGAAATAAATTTTGCATCCAACAAGTACTCTCGATCGAAATTTGAGTAAAAACTTTGGGAGGTAAGCTGAAAATACAAGTTGAAAAATTAGTTTTATTATTTTATTATTTTTTAATATTTTTACCCTTTTACTTAAAAAATGGTAAATCATCCCCCATGGTTGACATCATCATCTTGAATCCTATTGGTTCTTATAAAGTTTATTTTGGTTGTACATTTTTCTTAGGAGGCCCATTTTAGACCTCAAAATTCCCCTAATGACAGCCATATGACACATGTTTCATGTGCTAGATCATCAACATTGTCACTATGGAGGATAAATCCATATTGGAAATCCTAGTCATCGGTGGATTATTCCAAGGATCTTTTTTACATGCATGATACTTGATGACCAGCCTCAAGAGGAGGGGTATTCAGTTAGAGATGAGGTCATCCTCTATCATGGTAGGATCTTCTTATCTAGAGCTTCCCAACTCAAGGATACGTTACTACATGCAACACATGAAGGTTTTCTCTTCAGCCATACTTATTCCATGAGAGCATACCACACTATCATGGAGGGATACACTTGGGAAGGCTTTGAAGAGGAGATATATCAACATTTGAGGAGATGCATGGACCATGTGGAGATGGGAGAGATGCATGACTCTTTGAAGGAGTTATCACAACCACCTCTTTCCTCTTTGGGAATGAGAGGGAATCTATCTATGGACCACTCCATTTGTATGAGTAGAGATTATGGTAAGGAACATGTTTATGTGCATAATGTTTTATTTAATGATTATTTTTACTCCTTTACCATATATGTGCAGTTTATTTCTCCAATTAGGAGCATTCTTCCTTACAAACTCATGGCCAACTTTGGGCCATAAGCATTGTTGACCATGGCCACTCCCTAGGAGGGTATAGGGAGATGTTGTATCATTCAGGGTGCACTCCAAAGGCACCAAACATTTCCCACCTTTTCAGAATTTTTGTGAGAAAACTATGGTAGCAAGTAAGTGTTACACAACATTTTTTTACCGTCCCTGCAATCCCTCACCCCGCATATTGGAGGGTCTTTCCTATGACCTGTGAGCAATATCATACTCTGAAAAAACCTTCTTTGCATCCTTCTACATAAGGACATCATTTCTCCTGTTGAACATTTCCTCAAAAAGCCCACAAAACCCTATGTTTTGGCATTGGCACGAGTAGCTAGTTCAACCCTCGCGCCAATGTGGAGGATTTACACTAGAGCCCGCACCACCTGGTGCTCTGTCTCTATGTTGTGCCCATGCCAGTTGTTTTAGGAATTTTTTTTAACAAAAAGAGGTGGAAGTTTCCTTCTAACCACCTCAGGGATGAGTCACAGGAAGTGGTTAAGTTGATGAGCCACGGATCTCCCTCTTTAGGTAGTGGTTTCCTCCTCCCATGGAAAAATCCTTGAAGATAGGTCTCCTTTCCATGATTATAGGGATCCTAACCTCTCCCTCTCCCTATATATAAATAGGCCTTCTCCCTTTATGAAAGCTAGCTGAACATAGAGCCAAGGAGTTGAACTTGGAAAAGAGATACTATAGTTGAGTAATTTCTATTGAGAAGGTAGAACCAAGCAGAATTCCGTAGAGAGAGCCTCTTCCGAATTCCCGAGGAGCCTTTGTGAGACGTGCTTCACTGGAACCTTGTTGGAGGAGACCACAACATTGAAGCTTGGATGCACTCTTCATTTCTTTCATTAATATACTCGACTATGGTGTTGGTTCCATCATTGTGTTATTTTGATTATCTGATGAAATTGATTTAGTCTTCTTCGACTGACTGATAGTTATGAATGTGAAATAGTATGTTGTATATCGTCATTGTTTCTTGTGCGTGTGCAGGTATCCGAGCGTGAAAGCGAGTGGATCGTGATCTGTCAAACCAGGAGTGAGAGGCAGCCACTCTTTCCGACAACAACAATAGCGTAGGACCTCCGGTAAGTCATCTATTGAATCTCCATCCATTCATTAACTAGGAATCAATATTATAGCTTGTCTCATTTGTGGCTAGACCCACTCTAGGGCTAGTGGGATCGCCTCTGTCCGCAGAGGGGATTTACCTCACCAAAAAATTGGCAACTCCACTGGGGACCAGTGCGAGTTTGTATTTCATCCATTAGGTCTTCTTCTTGGTCTTTGCTTGCTTAGCTTGCCTCTTCTAATTATTTTTTCTGAGTCTAAGACCCTTGTTCAGCCCCAGAGGATCAGATCTGACCTCTGTTTTCAAAATTTTTCCTTTTAACAGGGTTGACTTGACTAGCGCGTTTTCCAGTCTGACAGTCGCACCCACTGGTGCTTGTTGCTAGTTCATCACTTGCGCCATCCATTGTTTTGCACTGATTACATCCAAACAGTCGCGCTAATTCCTGTAGGTATTAGGGTTTTCCTTGTTTTGGATTTTTCGGTCAATGCTTGTGTTTCTGGGTGATTTCTTGACATGTTTTGTGTGTTTTGGGATTGTTTGTGATTGTGAATAGCCTCCTTCCTTCAGTTGTTTGTTCATTTCCTATCAGCATTGTAGCCTTAGGGTTTTCTAGTGCTTTGGTATGCTGAGCCTCCTGTAGGAGCTTGGGTCTTTTGTTTCACGGTCAAATTCATTCCTTGTTTGATTGCATTCAGCTCCCTTGATCCATTTGAGTGATTGCATTGGTTGAATAGTTCTTGCCTCTTTCATTAATTTGTGCTTCTGGTCACTCCAAACATATATTACACTACTTGTATGGGTCTGTTTCGACATCTTTCTTCGATTTGAGATATTGCAACATTGGTTTGATTGAAATTGTTTCGTTTTGACTCTCGCATTAACATTCTCGAACTGGTGTGTTGGTTTGTTTTTCATGTCATTTAGTGCACTGTTTGCCCTATTACATTGAAAAAAAAATTACATTTGTGCTTGCGTTCTTGTTTGCATTGTGAAATTGAAAGTATTTCGCATAACTAGCATTGGAAATTCTAGGAAAGTTTTCTCATTTCCATTAGCTTGCATCAGATTTTGTAGTGGATGCTTCTGCATGTTCTAATTATTTTCAATCGCTTGAAAACTCCTAAAATTTCTCGTAGATAGATTTTCATTGAACGAAATGGTATTTTATGGCATGTAGCTTGCATTTAGGGATTTGTGAGATCCAACATTCGGTAGGACCTTGGAATTGAAACATAAATACCATATCAAATTAAAATTTAGAACTAACGAAACATTTAGTGGTCTAAGTTAGAGACATGTTCTGGCGTCTTTAAACCTGGAAACTTTTTCTCACCATCTGGCTTTAGAAAACACTAGTACGGACTTGTGCTCCCTGTACCATCAAGTATATAAAGGGAGACCCCTCTAGGTTGTCATCCTTTTATCCATAGGAAGCTGAGTTTGCTACCTTGTAACCATGATACACCGAACACAGCATTCGGGGAGACTACCTGCACATATGTCAAGTCCTTGGTCAATTCTTCTTTCATTTGATTACCAAGGTGTATATGGCAGTTCACGGAAACCCGATACACCCTTTTACCTAAACTACCTGAGCAGTCATTTTAAATCTTTACTGACTCCATAAATTTGAAAAGATCATCGAGCACTTTTCCTTTCGTGCTTGCTTAAAACTTAAAGAGACTAGAGTCATATTTGATTGTTTCTTGACTCTTAAAACATGAAACAACACATTTTTTGTTTCAATGTGGTAAAATAAACTACCTACGATTACACGCCCTTTAAAGTTTGACTACTTGGCCTGTCTTTGTTTGCCTTGGTTTTGATCCAAGAGTCTTCTTTTTTGATCTTTTTTCCTTTTCTGGTGTGCTACAGTCACAGTGGCAGAACCATCAGTTTCGTCTACTAGTATTCCTTTCTCGGATGATTCATCTGAAACTTATCGAACCTCTAGGTCTGCCGAGCTTCAACATCATATCATCCCGTCAGAGTACCCCTTTGGAGAACCGTTTGAGTTCCATTGGCCTCTTTCAAACGCTTGGTTTGGGTTTGGGGTCGGGAACATTTTCCCCCTCTTACATCGGGATCGCCATTTTTGGCTGCTATCATACCTCCTAGCCCTCGTAGTATTTTACAAGATCTCATGGTGGGTTCAGACATGGACTCGTCTGGTCCTAATGGCAATGATGGGATTCTAGTTTTTGATGAACAATACCAACTTTTCCTAGAAAACATCCATCAAGAGCCTACTCAATCTTCACCATTGGTGTCACTTCCAGCCAGATATAGGTCTTTGGGTCAGATTATAGCCAGTATTTCCTCCACGGAAACATCAACTTTGTCGAGGGGGTTGGTTCTCCCATTGCTAGGGATGTCGTCGACAACACCTGTCTCATCGATGTCTTTTGTTATTTCTGTCCACACTAGGCCTATTGTCTGCGTGGATGCATCAGCAATGGTTGTCACTACTCAGTTGTCAGGAGTTCGGCTTCAACAGAGACTTTGATTGCCATGGAAATCCATGATAGCCTTTCTTTTGAGGAGTATCGGTTGGTTGTTCAGCAGCAGAGCTCCCAGACTAATCAGTCCCCTCAGGATCCTTATCGTTCTTATTTTTCTCATTATGGCACTGATGGTACCCTGATTTATTCACTTCCATTTGAATATGATGAGCACGACAACCATATCTATTTTCCTACTCTAGAGGCTTATCAGTTCCTTTTCGACTTTAGACCTACCTTTCCTGTGCAACCTTCTAACGAACAAGGACAACCCTTTCAGGACAAACTTTGGTTCAGTAAGGGTATTCTTATGACCCACAAGGAAAACCCTTTCAGGGACAACCTTCAGTGCAATAAGGGTATGCATATGACCCATCAGGGCAACCCTTACAGGGACAACATTCGGTCCAGCAAGGATTATTTTACGGCCTGCAAGGGTAGCCTTACAATCCTCAAGGTCAACCTTTACAAGCTCAGCCTATGATCCAACCAGGGAAACCTCAAGGACCTGCTGGGCAATCGGTATATCAACCTAGACCTTCATACGGTCCTGGGGGAAAATCTATCCATCACAACATTTGGTGCAACCACAACAGACATATCTTCCAATTGGTCCAAATGTTGCACAGCTAGGACCATCTTATGGTCCTGCTCCAGGTCAACTTGGTTATGAGGCACAACCTGGCCCACCACAGCCATCAGGCCAACCTACTCAATAGGGGAAACCTGGTGGCCCTCATCAGTTAGGTCAACCTGCTCAGCCGAGACAACCTGCATAGACAGTTCACCCTGCTCAACCACTGCTCTACTCTATGCCACAGTCAAATCAACCTCTGTGCCTGACTTATCCAGCTTAGCAGGGCCCTACTTATCAACAACCCATTCGACCTTAAGGTGGTTATTACCCTCAAGGTCAATATCGACCGGTATACAACGCGCCTCAAGGTCCTGCTTATTACCCTCAACCTCCAGGCCATACTTATATTCCACAAAATAATCCTTATGCTACTCAATCGGGACCCTCGTATACTCAGAATCAGTATCCTGGTCTTCAACCTCTGTATCCTGGTCCTCAGCCACAATATCAACCAAATTATCCGGCTTATACCCCTTATGGTCTGAATCCTTCAGGACAGAACCAATGGGGGTAGAGTTACACTCAACTAGGATGGAATATGGGTATGGGTCCTTATCGGGGACCTGCTATGCTTTTCAACCCTCAATTACCATTTCTCGCCAGGTTGGAGTTACTGGATGTGTCCAAATTGACAAATGATCCCATTCTTCATAATCCTTATTGGCCTCCGGTTCCAACGAAGGTTCCTAGTCATTGTCCCAATTTTGAGGGAAAATCTGGAGAAGACCCCCAAGCACACATCATTACATACCATTTATGGTGTTCTTAAAATTCTTGGGTGGATGAATCTGTTCAACTCCTTCTTTTGCAGCGCACTCTCATCGAAGCTGCTACTAAATGGTACATCAGACTGCCTCGTGGAATCTTTCAATATTTCAACACTCTCACTATGGCGTTCCTTACTCATTTCCAGTTGTCGGTTCGTTACAAAGCCGGGACACATCTCCTAACATCCTTGAAACAGGATTGGGCTACCCATATCTCGGACCACATTCATGAATGGAGACGATGTCTTCGCCTAATCAAGTTCGAAATTCCTGATCATCTTCTTACTCATTGGTTCACTACCTCTTTTTTCAATCAGATTGCGAAAGACATCGCCATGGGGGCATGTGTAACTGAGGAACAAGACATTGCTCGTGCCCAGTACCTTGATTTAGTGTACTCTCAATCGGGCATATTGTATGACATCTTGACTGATGCTCCTGAACCTAGGGGTCTAAAGCGCCAGCTACCCCATCTATCGACAGCGTTATTGGTTCTATGTCTCAGACTTCACATAAGTCTTCCAAGAAGAAATCAAATTCCTCCAACGGTTCTGCTCCTTAGGCTACCCAGATTCTGGTAAAACCTCAGAAGTCAATGTTGTTTAGGCCAATCCTGTAGATAAGACATCAAAGGGGAGAAAGAAGGGCAAAGGCAAGGCCAAAGCCGATGCCCCAAAACCAGAATTGTCTAAATCTAGTGCTGATGATGGTTTACAATGTAAGCTGAAGTATCCCTGTCTGATTTCTGATGAGGAACACTACACTAAGGATTTTCCTAGACAAGCCGAAGTTAGCCAATTTCTCAAAGGTGCTAAGGGAACTCCGACTGTCCTCAAAGAACCTTTCCCATCTAAACAAACACATATGGTTGATCAACCTCCACCATCTACATCATTTGGCTCTCAAGTATTCATGATGAATGGTTCTACACCCATTTCCATCTCTACTTGGTCAAAATATTATGTTGGATCATGCTAGGCAGCCGAGAAAGAGATCGCTGATGGTCCTGTTGTACGGTACAACAACCCTCCCCATTTCAAATTTTTAGAATAAATTTCATTTAGAAATAGGTTGCCTTTATTTTTAGATAGGAATAAAAGACTTAGAGTAAATCCGATTATTTTTTAATAAAACAATAAAGGTTCATTGTTAGAAAGGAATATATTGCATATCTTTAATAGCAAGTGTATATAAACAAATGCAACATTGAAAAATTTCCGATCCGATGAGATATAAAGACTTTTATCACATTAACATAATACATAAAAGTATTCAATTGGAACAAAGTTCGATGTGATACAGTAATCACAATCGCAAATAGCAGATATCTTTAAGTTGTATATTTGTTTTTAAAAAAACTCCGATGCGATTGAACCAATCGCAATCGCAAATCACAAAAGCTTTAAGTTTTCACATTTGTTCTATAAAAATTCAATGCGATGCGATTGATCGTAATCACATTTCAGAGGAGCAATGTAATATGCGCTTGTTTTATAATCTCATATGTGATGGGCCCCATCGCAAATCGCAAAATTAAAATGCAAACTCTTCATTCGGTCAATTGCAAAACTCCGATGTGATGCGATTGATCGCAATCGCATTTCGGAGGAACAAAAATTATATTCACTCATGATACTAAAATCCTGATGCAATGGACCCCACCGTAATCGCAATCGCAAATAGGCTAATATCATTTACAACTCATTTCTTTTGAAAAGAGCTAATGCGATACACCATCATCGCAATCGGAAATCAGCGGAGATCGTGAAATCTTATTTGTTGTCACTTTTGAAAAATCCTGATGCGATTAATTCTTAATCTTTATATTTTACATTGCGCATATATTATTTATTCATCGAAATCACAAGTTCAAAAGGAAAGTTTTATGTTCTCATTTCAAAACCGTCGATCTCTGATTGTACGTTTATTATTAATAGAAAATCAAATGAATGATGGTGATTGATTCTATTTCAAATGTGTGAATGTGACTTCCGAAGAGAGCATTTAAGTTTAAATATGGAGTTAATAAATGGAAATAAATGAATATATATTTCATATAGATGGAGTTAATAAATGGAAATCAATGAATAAATCTTCCATATACCTGCTCTCCTTATACTCTTTTTACCACGTCTGAAATATTTTCTCCATTGCAGAACCACAAAATTCCCAATCCTTTCATTTTCCAAGCAAGAGAAATGTTACCAGAGAACGAAATGTCTAAGAGATCCAAGAAAGCTAAGGCTGCCACCGCTGCAAATTTTGCCGCTATTCCCATAGTACCAAAAGAAAAACCAACAAAACTTAAGCCGGTTACAGATAATTCATGCTAGGGACTTGGAAAAATGACTTGGGAAAATATATATAATCTGATTGAAAGAGAAAATCCTAAGGTTACTGAAGTGAAGGCGACAATCCCTGATGAAAATGACTCAGATTCTGATTCTAAGACTCCTCTTAAAGCCCTTGCAAATTCATTTCTCCGCAGAATTGCAGCTCGGGAAAACATTTTCCCTTACTATGATGTAATCTGGTGGGTGATAGATAATGACACCATCCAAAATAGGACATTTGTTTCAGCTGCGAGAACAATATTCGGGTCTTTCAGAGAAGAGGACATAAAGGCAATGTACCATCTTCCAGACCCGCAAAAAATCTACAACAAAGCCTTCATTAAATATTTTGATGCAAGTAATG
Source organism: Pinus albicaulis (assembly GCA_034641835.2). NCBI lineage: Eukaryota > Viridiplantae > Streptophyta > Pinopsida > Pinales > Pinaceae > Pinus > Pinus albicaulis. Next base: position 798,941,764 of record CM076584.1, on the reverse strand, counting down.
AAACTCAGTTTGAGCCAATAAGAGAATGGAGGAAAGCTCCAGAGAAGCATAAAAATGAATCATCAGGTATGTACTCCGTGGAGTCCCTTTCACCTCCATATTATTATGCCGCCGCCATAATGTGCAGACTATTTGGAAATGATAATTCAGCTAGATTTTCAATTCAAATGGTACCCTTAATCCATTTTGCTGTGAATTTTGAAATCATGGATTGGGTAGTTATCCTTTCAAATAAGATAGCCAATAGAATCCTAGGGTATAAAAAGGATAAAAACACTAGAAACACAACCATGTTTTACTTTTGTGCCTACATTTTAGATGCTCTATGTTTTAACTCTAAATTTCCTATTCTTGGATGGAAATGGACCCCCAAAGATCCCATTCCTATTCATATTTACCATAAGTTTTTATGGAAGGGACATTTTAAAAAACATGTTTATAGAATTTTTCATGGCTTCCTCATCCCTGTCTATCAAACTATTTTTGACCGATTTCCTCCCAGGCTTTCTGAAAAAGCTAAGACTAATTTATCCCAGATTGGTGACTGGTTTGGGGAAGAGAAGTTTACCTATGTCAGAATTTTTGGGAGCATTGTAGAACCCCATATTTTACCACTGTATATTCCTGACAAACTGTTAGCACAAGAAATTTCCTACCATTTGACAGTAGAAGGCATGTCAAGGTCTCTCAAGAATAGCAAAAAATTGATGTGGCCTACTTTTCCATTTCATTATGGAGATTATACTCTTAATAACTTCACACATGCTGAGAAGGAGGTCATCAAGATAAGAGATCTTAAGCTCTCTGTAGTCCCAGGTAGACAGTATGACCCAAAGAAGGTGGCATTTGATTTCACCACTTCAGTTTCAATTGCTTGATTTGAACATGAACATGATGAATTTGATGATTTATTTGTTTCTATTGACAAATTTCCCCAAGTTTATGACTTGGCTAAATCCAAATTTCAGACTGAGGATATGAATAAATTTATGCTATTTAGAAGTCAGAGACAACTGAGAGCTCCTCTTGACTAGTTAAGAATTATGCTGCAAGAATATGAAAATATAGAAACAGAGCAGAAGCAAAAAGAAGATGCAGCCAAAAAAGTTGGAAAAGAAGCCTCTACGAGCAAGGGAAACGTACAGACTTAAAATGTAAGCACAAGTAGCAAGCCTAATGTGCAAAAGGATAATACTGGCATTAAAACAGATGAAACTATTGGAAAAGAAACTACAGTTTAGACAGGAAAGGAAAGCACATATATTGATACCAATGTGCATGTTGAGAAGGAAATACAGGAAGCAAGGCTGATGTTCAAATAGGAAAAGAAAATATTGGTGATAAGCCAGATAATCAACTTGAAAGAGAAAAGACCACGGAAAAAGTGGTGGATTCTACTGAAGTTATTATTTCTTCCCATTTGCTAAATCAATACGAACAATTTTTTCCGCAAATAGGATCACAAAATAATCCTCAAATTGAAACGATGAAAGATCAAGATATGGAAATCATTCCTGAGCATCCTACAGGAGAGATTATGTTGAAAGCAGAAGAAATTCCTCCTCTAGACATATTTTACAGTCCTAAGCATAGGGTTGTTGTAAGGAAGCAGAGGAAGAGGAGAAGAACTGACCAGGATGCACTTTCAACATCACAAGTGGAATTTATGAACATTGTTTGGAAAATTCTGAGGTGAATCCGTCAGAGGATCTCACCAAATTATCTCAATACGCAGGTGCCTAAAGTGCTGCAAATATAGACAAAGCTTCTGAAGTCTCCCAATTTATGAAACAAAAATACTTACAGATAGCTATGTTGGAGGAACAGGTCACAGAGAATCAACAAAAGATTGTTCATTTGGAACAAAAATTGCAAGATGAAGAGCTCAAATCTAAACAACTGGAGGAGAAACTTGGCATTGAAAAGAAGAAAATTGATGAACAAGCGTTTAACAAGTAGTAGCAGTTAAGTCAAGAAGTGACAAAGTTACAAAATATACTACAAAATGAGAAAACTGCAAAGATTGAACAAGAGAAAATATTCCAATCAGCATTGGAAAAATTTATGGATTACCCTAAATTATATCAATTCAAAACTGAAGCTCTTGAAACAAATAAACCATTATCTCAACAGTTGAATGAATTTTGTCTAAAGATGGCACCAACTGAGCCCTTGTGCGAAATAACATCATCTTTAATAGATGAAGCAGTCACTCTCAGGCAAGAAATTGATGACGATGATGATAAAATTTCTGAATTCCTTTCATGGAAAGATACATAGCAAGGAAGAATAGCTAATCTTCCTAGAATTGAGGAGAGACATAAGGAAATTTTATTTGTGGAATCAGAACAGCAGCTAATGAAAGTAGAAAGAGCCACATCAAGAGCTAAAAGTATCATGAATAATATAACACAGTTGGTTAACGACAACTTGTATGCCACTAATTTGATCTTATATTGTACCCCAGGAAAATTACCAAAAGTAAAAGAGGCCGATTCCAGGTGGAAGGAAGAGAATCAATAAGAATAAAAAAATTAGCAAACTTCAAGGAATTTCATGGGATATTATGTGGACTTGTCTAATCAAGCCACACAGTCAACAAATGGCAATCAAATGCCTTTCCAATGCCATTCATTGTATCATTCCAGAGTTTTCTGATGCCATGTACACTGGTCAGTTACATACAAGGCTAAGTCATCCAACAGAAGTAAAGATATGCTCAAAATTTGGCTTTGGGCACATTGAATGTAGGAGATAATCAATGAATCATTTTCACTTCAATATCGCAATTCTGTTTACAGATTTCCGATGAGATATATTGTAGCAGTAGTTTTAGTTATTTTGTTTTATTTTAAGTTCCTATTTAAACCCCTTTCATGCATTTAGAAAGGGGTCCGGAGTTTGTAATATTTTTGGCTTGGATGTTACATTTTTGTACTCCATTGACTAATATATTTTTATAAAGGATCACATCTGGTGGCTTTATGGAAAATTGTCTTTAAGAATTTCATTTCTGTATCTTGGAGTCTGTTTTACATTGAAGTGCTGGATTTGGATATTGAATTGCATCGGAAAAAGTATCAAGATGAATATGGTATTTCTATCTATTCACTACTATTTTTTTATGTTATGAGATATTGTCTTTAAAAATTGCTATCATTTATATGTACTTGTTTTACAATATTTCTTTATACATATCATTTCTGAGTGTGTAGAAATATTCATCTCTTACAGTATATGCAAATGATATATAAAATGATGAATACAATGTGTTATTATAACTCTGTTTAATTTCTTAAATAGAGTTATCTTTATTTTTTACTGCATATTTCAATTAAACTATAATACATTTTCATGGTTATTGATTTAGTTGAAACAATATTAAAGTTGTATTCATATTTGATACCTAGGTTTAATTCTATATTTATTTATAAGCTATAGATTAGATTAGATAGTTTATTTCAGTCATTTAGTTTCATTTTCCACTCATACAAGTCATTCCACTACCAACCCATTAGTTATTAGGAAACTGGTCCTATCAATCCAGTCGGAGCCACCATACCAAACAGATAAGGAGTTGTCCTAAGGTCCCGAATGGGTGGTTTTCCCCCAATGTTTGAAGCAGCGATTTTTGAGGCTTCAAAATTTTTGGCACTAGAAGGAGGGCCTAAGCTATGAATGGCAGATAAATCCAAATCTACAAGCCATTCTAAGAGAAATTCACCCTCATCACCTTCTTCAATTTCTTCTACATCTCAAATCACCAGGGAAGAAATTGATAAAGATATTCAAACACCCACTACTAAAGTCTCAAATCAATCAGATAATAAACCTCCTGAGTCCCCTGAAATACAAGCTTTAGTTCACAAATTCCAAGGGTTATCATTATCATTAGAAGAGTCTGAAATATCTGAAGGTAGTGCTACTTCACAAATTGTTTCTTCTAGACCTCTCACTAGGTCACAGAGTGAAAAACTTGGTATTCCTCCAAAGGAATTTCCTTTACTTAGTAGAGTTAAGACAAGAAAAACCCCATCGGAATCAAAGAGTGATATAAGTTCTTCATCGCATATTCAATCATCTATTTCCCAAACACCAACTTAGAAGAGTGCAGTTGTCTCAACATCAGTTATTCAGACATCAGTTGCCCAAACATCATCTGTTCAATCATCATCTATTCCAGCAACATTTGTCCAAACACCAGCTGTCTCTGCTACTCCTTCAACAGTTATCACAAAAATGGCACAGAGACCATGGGCTAGTCCAGGAGCTGTTAATATGCCTGAACCTTTACATGATTTACCAGATAATCCTAGAAAATGGCTTCCAAATTTCAATCCTGACCTTAATATACAAGTTGAAGAACATATCAATAATTTTATGCTTGCTGTAAATTTGAACGGAGTTGAACATGAGGATGTTGTAGTTAGGTTATTCCCCTATAATTTGCAAGGGGCAACAGGGTCGTGGTATTTTTCATTACCTTCAAGATCTATTACAAGTTGGGATATTTTTCAAGAACATTTCTTAACTAAATATGGAGATGATAGATCAATAGCTACCCTAATCAATGATCTCTCCAATATGAAGACAGAACCTAAAGAACCCATCAAAGATTTTAATTCTCGATTCAATAAACTCTTGAATAAAATTCCTACAACATCAAAGCCCAATGAGCAGGTCCGAAGTGAATGGTATATAACATCTCTACCTTCAAACATAGCAATTTTTGTTGATAGAGCTGCTAAACCGAATTTGCTGAAAACATGAAAGAAGCGATTGCAGTGGAAAAAAGGATTGTTGCTTTGGATAAGAAAAATGCCATTGAAGAAAGAAAATCCAAGAAATTAAGCTTTAAGGATGATTCAAAGAAGAAGACACCCAGAGATCCATATGACATGGAAGGCTTACAGAAAGTTCTCAAAACCATGTCTAATGAGATGGTTGAGATTAAAAAACAAGTAGCAGAGACTTCTACCAAAAGACCATTTAGAAATTTCAAGAGAAATAAAATTGAATCTAAACCTCATAATTCAATCTCCAATGCAGAATCAAAAGAAGAAGAAGAGGAAGATACTCCTCCAATATTAGATGAAGAAGAAGAAAAGGAAGAAATAACTAAATTACATGGAATGTGGGATTTCATTCTCCCTAACTCGGACAGTAAAATAGAACAAGAAGCCATGCCTGTAAGTACAAGGATCAAATCTACATCGGAACCTGTTCAATATGTCCCTAAGAAGAAAACTTCAACTCCAAGTACCAAAGACAAATATCTTGTAAATAAAACTTCTCCCTTACCCACTCAAAATCATCCATCTTCTTCTAATCCTCCTACATCAACATCTAAGACTTTGGTGGTATCAGATCCTATGGATTATAACATTGTTGAAGACATGAATAAGACTAGAGCAAACATTTCCTTACATGAACTCAACAAACTTAAACATCAACAGAAGCTGATATTAAAAGAATTAAATGCTACACCTATTGCTCCTCTACCAAGTGGTGTAGTTTCCAAAGCAACTAAAAGGACTGGTAAGCCACTAGACAAAGTAGATGCCACTGATACTGTTCTTATTGGAGAAAGATCAAATTCTCAGACACCTCCTTTTATTTTGACTTATGAAATCTACAACAAGAATTTTCATAATTGTTTAATTGATTCAGGAGCATCCTCTAATATAATGCCTACTTCAGTCTGTGCAAAATTGAATATTGAACCAAAAAATTCTGCAGTTCACATTGTTCAATTGGATCGCTCTAAAGTTCAAGTTGTAGGAGAAATCAATTCAGTTACCATTAGACTAGCTTCTGATCCTAGGATTGTCCAAAGAATTGATATTATAATTACATATATTCCTGAATTCTATGGATTATTCTCAAGCAGAGATTGGTCTGCAAAGCTTAATGGTTATATCGCAACTGATTATTCACATATGTGGCTTCCGTACAAAGGGAAACCAAATCAAATCAAAGTTGAACAAGAAAAACACATGATGCACACTGTAACTGAATTTGAAGAATAAAATGAACCTGTAGCCTTCAACAAAAATATCCTTGGAGGTTATTCTGCTGAGTCATTCCTTGGGAACATCAAAGCACCATAATCACCCTTTACTGTAAATACTTTTGTTTCAAAAATTGAAAATTTTTCACAATCTAATTCTTCTAGAATTGTTAATATTTCTGATACATTTGTAGATAAACCTGTAGATAAGTCTTTATTTTGGTCATTATATTTTGATGGATCAAAATATAGTGATGGAGCAGGAGCAGGATGCATCTTAATTAATCCAAAATGAGAGAAAACCATGCTATAATGTAGACTATAATTTGAGTGCACAAACAATACTGCAGAATATGAAGCCTTGATCCAAGGGCTTTATAAAGCTAGAGGGTTATATGTCAAATACTTGAAAGTATATGGTGATTCCGAAATTTTCATAAGACAAGGAATACTATCCATTGTCTTTTAGGAAATCTCAAACATTATCAAACCCTAGTGCAAGACCTTACCACTCAATTTTTAGCATTTAATATCTCTTCTATTCCTATAAATCAAAATACATCAACTAATTTGTTAGCTAATGTTGCATCCAAACTCCTCCCTGTTGAAGATTGTAGTCCTGATAGATTTTCTTTAGAATTGATTTTTCACCCATCTATTCCCGATAATATCACAAACTGGAGAGTATTCTATCATGATGAAGATATATTGAATTTCTTGACTTCAGAGAAATCCTATGATGAACAAATTATTGATGAAAATGATCATGATCTGCAAATTACCTCAAAAAGTAATGAAAATCCCATTCCCAAATCTGTTGTTAAACTTGAGGATCTACATGATATAAAATACAAATTCAAGAAAGTTACTAATGCTAAACTTCAAAGTTATACTTTGAAGTTTGAATTAGTAAATCTTGGCTTTGACTCTAAACCTCAAAATGTTAATCCAGGACTCAATTTAACTCCAGAGGAAAGAACTGCTTTCATCAAAATTCTGAGTAGGTATAAAAATGTCTTTGCTTGGAATTATGAAGACTTAAAAACTTATGATACTTCTGTTATTCAACACACAATTCCAATGCTTTCTGATGTCAAGCATGTTCAACAGAAGTTAAGAAAGATTCATCCAAATCTTGAAGTCAAATCAAAATAGAACTCAACAAAATTTTGAAAACCAAAATCATTTTTCCTGTAAGGCATTCTAATTGGGTGTCCAACATGGTACTTGTCAGGAAGAAGAATGGTGATATTAGAATCTGCATTGATTTTAGAAATTTAAACAAGGCATGTCAAAAATACAATTTCCCATTGCCAACCATGGAGCAGATACTTCAAAAGTTAGCTGGTTCTAAACTCATGTCCTTCCTTGATGGATTTTCAGGCTATAACCAAATAGTAATACATCCAGGTGATAGGTTGAAAACCACTTTCAGAACCAAATGGGGAACCTATGCTTATCAGAAAATTCCTTTTGGTCTAATAAATACAGGAGCTACTTTCTAGAGAGCCATGGAAATAGCATTTAAGGGTTTGATTAATAGATCAGTTTTTATTTATCTTGATGACATATCAGTATTTTCAAAGAAGAGAGTCAATCATCTACATGATCTGAAACAAATATTTGAAAGATGTAGAAGGTTTGGTATTTCTTTAAACCCAAAGAAATCCTTCTTTGCTCTAAATGAAGGAAAACTCTTAGGGTTTGTTGTGTCAAAAGATGGTATATATATTGACCCTGATAGAGTGAAATAAATTTCTAATATTTCTTTACCTCATAACAAAAAATCCATGCAATCATTTCTAGGGCAAATCAATTTTGTAAAAATATTCATTCCCGATTTTTCTCAAATTGTTTTACCTATGCAGAATATGATTAAGAAAAATTTAGTATTCAAATGGGGGTATAAAGAGAAAGAAGCCTTTGATGCAATCAAGCAGGAAATCATTAATGCACCTGCATTGAATACTCTTGATTTTTCTAAAGATTTTATTATGTATACTTTGGCCACCGAAACATCCTATGATGTTGTTTTAACACAACTCAATAATCAACAAATAGAAGCACCAATTTCTTTCTTTAGCTCAAACCTGCAAGGAGCTGAGCTTAATTATTCCGATGTAGAAAAACAAGCCTTTGATGTGTTTAAGTCAATCAAACATTTTATACCTTTTCTCCTAAAGACACATGCAAAAATTGTTGTCCCATTCTCTGCAGTGAGACAATTTTTAATTAAAAAATAAGTAGGAGAAAAGAGAGCTAATTGGGTAGCAGCTTTGCAAGAACACGATATTGATATTAAGCCAACTAAGATTGTTAGAGGACAAGGTTTTTGCAGATTGTTAGCAGGAGCTCATAACATACCAGAAAATCGAGATTCAGATATTGCTATTCAAGTAAGTCAGATAAGTGTCACAGATTCTGAATCTTAGTATGCTAATATGGTATTTTACTTGAAAAATGGGTATGCTCCTTCTAATCTCAGCTATAAGAATAAACATTCTTTAATATTGAAGGCTATTAAATATGAAATCATTGATGATGTGTTATTCAGAAGGAATTGTGATTCAATCCTATTAAGATGTCTTGAAGACTGAAGCAAAAAAGGTATTGCATGAATTACATGATGGACCAGCAGGAGGTCATTTTGGAGGTGACACCACAACTCACAAAATAATCCATGCTGAATACTATTTGCCTACCCTTTTCAAAGATACACATGATTATGTGAGGAAGTGCAGAATTTTTCAAATTGCTAGTGGAAGACAAAGGAAACCAGCTTTTCCTTTGCAACTAGTAAGTATTGAGCAACCATTTGAACAATGGGGGCCTAATATTATTGGTGATATAGTACCTCATTATTCCAAACAACACAAATACATCCTTACAAAAACATATTAATTTAGAAAATGGGTAGAAGCAATTCCTTTAAAGGTAGCCAATTCTGATGCAATTATTGATTTCATCGATCAATTCATCATTACCAGGTTTGGTGTACCTAATGCTCTTGTCTTTGACAATGCATCTTATTTTTTCTGGAAATAGTATAATGGAATTTGCAATCAAAAGAGGTTTCAAATTGAAATATTCAGCAAATGATTATCCACAAGGTAATGGTTTAGCTGAATCTACTAATAAAATCTCATCAAAATCATTAAAAGGACCATTGATCAAAATCAAAAGAATTGGCACAAGTCTTTAATCTTTGCATTATGGGTTGATCGTATTACTCATAAATCTTCAATAGGAACTTCACCTTCCAATTTTGTTTATGGAAAAGAATTTGTGATACCATCAAATCTAGCTCTCCCATCATTAGCCCTAGTGTAATTTATTGAAGAGAATCCTTCCTCATCTGTTTAGTTGAGATTTGATCAAATCCTTAAATTAGAAGAAGATAGAGAGAAAGCAAAAAGTATTCATGAAAAACATCAATAGCTTGTGTTATCACTCAGGTTTTCCTTGAAGTTGTGGAAGAGGAAAGTATACCCGAGGTAACCACAAACCAACCTTCAGATGCAGAATCTAGCTAATCTGCATCCAGAGAGGGCTCTCTCTCTATGATTTATCTTTGTTCTTAGAAGGTTTTAGGCTAGGTATAGATCCAAGAGTTTGTTTGAAAAATGGTGGAATCCACAAACTAAGGGCAAGGTTGAAAGTTTTCAGTCCATTGGGCTATGGAGTCAAAGGATGGCTTTACTGGATTTCTATTCTACACACAAGATGGCTTTACGGGGCAAGGTAGCTAGAAAGAGAACAATCCTTAAAATTTAAAGTGGATGGGATGATTTTGAAGGGATGAAAGGCAGCTAAGAATCTTTCACCATGTTCAAAAGAAAGAAATGAAATGACTACAAACAAAGAGCAATGAAGAATTCTTTATTATAGTAATCAACAATGTTTTTAAATTAGCAAAGCAAGAGCATTTAAGAATTCATGCTTATAACCAATTTAGAGGAAAACATTAAGAACAATCACATCTGAAATCAGAGTACAATTAAGTAAATTATGATTCAATCCTTTATGTAAATTATTCAGAAATGGACATAATGATATTATAAACTGATATAAAATTTAAGACAAAGAGTAGAAAGACTTATTGAACTGCAGTCCAACACATGAATCCTGCAAAAAGTCCCGAGCTTCAAATCGTCATCTAGTAAGCCACGAATAAATTTCTCCAAAATTATTTTATTCCGAAAATCTCAATGTTACAGCAAAGTAATAGAATCCACCCCAAATGCTTCCAAGAGTGGAGTATTTATACAAATTCTAAACTAAAATATCTTTGAAACAAATATCAAAATTGGTTCACAAATCTCTCCAACTATTTACATAAATAGAACTTAATTAAAGGACACTCAAACTAATGCATCTATTTGGCACTATTTTGTATGGATAGGTGATGACAAATAGGATAATTCGAATTTGATCCAACTCTTAGTTGATGATGAGGCATCCAAGTCACTAACTGCTTCCTTTCTTTGTGCATTCTGCTCCAACAATTCTGCAATGGTTTTTCAAGAATATGGAACACCTTTTCTCAAGAAAAAGGTTTGAACATATTCCATAGTTCAATCAAGACAATCATGAAAAATAACACCTATTGGTATAGGAGTCTAACAGCTTGTAAAATCTTCTTTTGATTCAAGTTCCATCGGCTCAAAAAATTTGTCAATTGGTGATCTTGTTCTAAAATGGGATAAAGCACATGAAGAAAAAGGTAAGCATACCAAATTTCAGAAAATGTGGCTTGGACCATTTCAGATTGCTGAAAATATAGGCTCATATACATTCATACTCCAAGATTTAATAGGAAAGAGAGAATCTCTTCCTGTAAATGGGCTTGTCTTAAAGAAATTCTTTTCATAAGGAGGTAACCCCTTCTTACTTGTACATATTCCTTTCTGTAATTTTTGTTTGTTTTGTAAATAAAAGTTGTTAATAGTCTCTAATTGACTTTTTACCATTAGAAATGTCTTAGGAAGAATATTATAAATACTTATTTTGTGTAAATAATAATTTTTAGGGAAATGATTACAGTTTTGGATAGTTTAAAATAAAATATTATACTTTGAAAGTTTATTTAAAACATTTGCATGATCTTTTGAAACTTTGAGGAAAATGTAAATCATTATAAGTCTATTGAGAAGAGAAAGGTTATCTATAAAAGTAAATACTTTTTCAAACTTTGGCACTCAAAAAACTCTGAAAATTGTCATCCATTGATTCTTAAGGATAAAACTATTTCACCCCATCCATTTAGGTTCTGATTTTTTAGAAAATAATTCTAAGAAATTATATGAAAATTTAAGAGATAAGAGGTATCATCACGAGCATGCTTACCATGATCATAAGAAGTAATAAAACTGACATTACCAACACTGCATACCAAAACAGGGTAATCGCTTATAAATATAAGACAAGGGGTCTCATCACGAGCCAGCTTATTCAGTTTAATTACAACTAGTGAGTGGCATTGTTATTAACTAGCTACCAAACCAGAACAATGGCTTTTAAATTAAAAAATAAGTAAAAGACAAAAAACATGAGATAATATGTCTTATGAATTTATCTTTTAAAAAGTCATAATCTTAGTTGGATGGGATAATGAATGGTTGATGGTCAAAAGGTAACCCTGTCGAGACTATGAAAGTTTGCAGGCAGCAGAGGCAATGCCTATGACAATAGAGTATATTACAAAAGCTAAACTTGGAAAGGTCCCCTTACTTCATTATTATCAACCAATCAAAGATTAAGAAAACCCAAAAATGTTTTTATTCTTGAAAAATTAGAAAGAAATTGTAGGTGATTTTTATTCTTTTTTAGAGTTAGATTTTATTTAAAGTTCCCTAAGGTAGTCTTCATTATCTTTAAAAAAAATTTACTTACTAGAAATATAGTATTCATTTTGTTTTTCTAGAGATAACTGTTTCTTCTAGTGAATCGCCAATTGTTGTAAGGTACAAAAATCCTCCCCATTTCAAATTTTTAGAATAAATTTCATTTAGAAATAGGTCCCCTTTCTTTTTAGATAGGAATAAAATACTTAGAGTAAATCCGATTATTTTTCAATAAAACAATAAAGGTTCATTGTCAGAAAGGAATCTATTGCATATCTTTAATAGCAAGTGTATATAAACAAATGCAACATTGAAAATTTTCTGATCTGATGAGATATAAAGAATTTTATCACATTAACATAATACATAAAAGTATTCAATTGGAACAAAGTTTGATGTGATACAGTAATCGAAATCTCAAATCACAGATATCTTTAAGCTGTATATTTTTTTTGAAAAAAACTCCTATGTGATTGAACCAATCACAATTGCAAATCACAAAATTTTTAAGTTTTCACATTTGTTCTATAAAACTTCGATGCGATGTGATTGATCGTAATCACATTTTGGAGGAGCAATGTAATATGCGCTTGTTTTATAATCTTCGATGTGATGGGACCCATCTCAAATCGCAAAACGAAAATGAAAACTCTTCATTCGATCAATTGAAAAACTCCGATGCGATGCAATTGATCGCAATCGCATTTCGGAGGAACAAAAATTATATTCACTCATGATACTAAAATCCCGATGTGATGGACCCCACCATAATCACAATCTCAAATCGGCTAATATCATTTACAACTCATTTCTTTTGAAGAGAGCCGATGCGATACACCATCATCGCAATCGGAAATCGGCAGAGATCGTGAAATCTTATTGTTGTCCCTTTTGAAAATTCCCGATGCGATTAATGCTTAATCTTTATATTTTACATTGCGCATATATTATTTATTCATCGTAATCGCAAGATTCAAAAGGAAAGTTTTATGTTCACATTTCAAAACCGCCGATCTCCTATTGTACGTTTATGATTAATAGAAAATCAAATGAATGATGGTTATTGATTCTATTTCGAATGCATGAATGTGACTTCAGAAGAGAGTATTTAAGTTTAAATATGGAGTTAATAAATGGAAATCAATGAATACATCTTTCATATAGCTAGAGTTAATAAATGGAAATCAACGAATAGATCTTTCATATAGCTATTCTCCTTATTCTCTTTTTAACACGTCTGAAAGCTTTTCTCCATTGTAGAACCACAAAATTCCCAATCCTTTCATTCGTCAAGCAAGAGAAACGTTACAAGACAACGAAATGTCTAAGAGATCCAAGAAATCTAAGGCTGCCACTGCTGTAAATTTCACCACTATTCCCATAGTACCAAAAGAAAAACCAACAAAACTTAAGATGGTTACAGATACTTCATGCCAGGGACTTGGAAAAATGGCTTAGGAAAATATATATAATCTGATTGAAAGAGAAAATCCTAAGGTTACTAAAGTGAAGGCGACAGTCCCTGATGAAAATGACTCAGATTCTGATTCTAAGACTCCTCTTAAAGCCCTTGCAAATTCATTTCTCCACATAATTGCAGCTCGAGAAAACATTTTCCCTTACTATGATGTAATCTGGTGGGTGGTAGATAATGTCACCATCCAAAACAGGACATTTGTTTCAGCTGCGGGAACAATATTCGGGTCTTTCAGAGCAGAGGACATAAAGGCGATGTACCATCTTCTAGACCCGCAAAAAAATACAACAAAGCCTTCATTAAAGATTTTGCTGCAAGTAATGAAACTTGGTCTGAGCCAATCAGAGAATGGAGGAAAGCTCCAGAGAAGCATAAAAATGAATCATCAGGTATGTACTCCGTGGATTCCCTTTCACCTCCATATTGTTATGTCGCTGAAATGATGTGTAGACTATTTGGAAATGATATTTTCAGCTAGATTTTCAATTCAAATGGTACCCTTAATCCATTTTGCTGTGAATTCCGAAATCATGGATTGGTCAGTTATCCTTTCAAATAAGATAGCCAATAGAATCCTAGAGTATAGAATGGATAAAAACACTGGAAACACAACACCGTTTTACTTCTGTGCCTACATTTTAGATGATTTATGTTTTAACTCTGAATTTCCTATTCTTGGCTGGAAATGGACCCCCAAAGATCCTGTTCCTATTCATATTTACCATAAGTTTTTATGGAAGGGACATTTTAAAAACTATGTTTATAGAATTTGTCACGGTTTCCTCATCCCTGTCTATCAAACAATTTTTGACCGATTTCCTCCCAGGCTTTCTGAAAAAGCTAAGACTAATTTATCCCAGATTGGTGACTGGTTTGGGAAAGAGAAGTTTACCTATGTCAGAGTTTTTGGGAGCATTATAGAACCCCATATTTTACCACTGTATATTCCCGAAAAACTATTAGCACAAGAAATTTCCTACCAGTTGACAGTAGAAGGCATGTCAAGGTCTCTCAAGAATAACAAAAAATTGATGTGGCCTACTTTTCCATTTCATTGTGGAGATTATACTCTTAATAACTTCACACATGCTGAGAAGGAGGTCATCAAGATAAGAGATCTTAAGCTCTCTACAGTCCCAGGCAGACAGTATGACCCAAAGAAGGTGGCATTTGATTTCACCACTTCAGTTTCAACTGCTCGGTTTGAACATGAACCTAATGAATTTGATGATTTATTTGTTTCTATTGATAAATTTCCCCAAGTTTATGACTTGGATAAATCCAAATTTCAGACTGAGGATATGAATAAATTTATGCTATTTAGAAGTTAGAGACTACTGAGAGCTCCTCTTGACCAGTTAAGAATTATGCTGCAAGAATCTGAAAATATAGAAACAGAGCAGAAGAAAAAAGAAGATGCAGCCAACAAAGGTAGAAAATAAGCCTATACTAGCAAGGGAAATGTATAGACTGAAAATGTAAGCAAAAGTATCAAGCCTAATGTGCAAAAGGAGAATACTGGTAGTAAAACAGATGAAACTATTGGAAAAGAAACTATAGTTCAGACATGAAAGGAAAGCACAGATATTGAGACCAATTTGCATGTTGAGAAAGGAAATACAGGAAGCAAGGCTGATGTTCAAATAGGAAAAGAAAATATTGGTGATAAGCCAGATAATCAACTTGAAAGAGAAAATACCATGGAAAAAGTGGTGGATTCTACTGAAGTTATTATTTCTTCCCATTTGCTAAATCAATACGAACAATTTGTTCAACAAATAGGATCACAAAATAATCCTCATGTTGAAACGCTGAAAGATCAAGATATGGAAATCATTCCTGAGCATCCTACAGGAGAGATTATGTTGAAAGTAGAAGAAATTCCTCCTCTAGACATATTTTACAGTCCTAAGCATAGGGTTGTTGTCAAAAAGTAGAGGAAGAGGAGAATAATTGACCAAGATGCACTTTCAACATCACAAGTGGAATTTATGAACATTGTTTGGAAAAATTTTGAGGTGAATCCGTCGGAGGATCTCACCAAATTATCTCAATACGCAGGTGCCTATAGTGCTGCAACTATAGACAAAGCTTCTGAAGTCTCCCAATTGATGAAACAAAAAGACTTAAAAATAGCTATGCTGGAGGAACAGGCCACAGAGAATCAACAAAATATTGTTCAGTTGGAACAACAATTGCAAGATGAAGAGCTCAGATCTAAATAGCTGGAAGAGAAACTTGGCATTGAAAAGAATAAAATTGATGAACAAGCCTTGAACAAGCAACAACAGTTAAGTCAAGAAGTGACAAAGTTACAAAATCTACTGCAAAATGAGAAAACTGCAAAGATTGAACAAGAGAAAATATTCCAATCAGCATTGGAAAAATTTATGGATTACCCTAAATTAGATCAATTCAAAACTGAAGCTCTTGAAACGAATAAATTTCTATCTCAATAGTTGAATGAATTTTGTCTAAAGATGGCACAAGCTGAGCCCTTGTGCGAAATAACATCATATTTAATATATGAAGTAGTCACTCTCAGGCACGAAATTGATGATGCTGATGAGAAAATTTCTAAATTCCTTTCATGGCCAGATACAGAGCAAGGAGAAAAGCTAATCTTCCCATAATTGAGTAGAGACACGAGGAAATTTTATTTTTGGAATGAGAACAACAGCTAATGAAAGCAGAAAGAGCCACATCAAGATCTAAAAGTATGATGAATAATATAACACAGTTGGTTAACGACAGCTTGTATGCCACTAATTTGATCTCAGATTGTACCCCAGGAAAATTACCAAAAGTAAAAGAGGTCGATTCCAGGTGGAAGGAAGAGATAATCAATAAAAATCAACAAATTAGCAAACTTCAAGGAATTTCATGGGATATTATGTGGACTTATCTAATCAAGCCACACAGTCAACAAATGGCAATCAAATGCCTTTCCAATGCCATTCATTGTATCATTCCAGAGTTTTCTGATGCCACATACACTGGTCAGTTACATACAAGGCTAAGTCATCCAACAGAAGTCAAAGATATGCTCAAAATTTTCCATCTGGGCACATTGAATGCATGAGATAATCAATGAATTGGTTTCACTTCAATATCGCAATTTTGTTTACAGATTTCCGATGAGATAAATTATAGCAATAGTTTTAGTTATTTTGTTTTTATTTTAAGTTCCCATTTAAACCCCTTTCATGCATTTAGAAAGGGGCCCAGAGTTTGTAATATTTTTGGCTTGGATGTTACATTTTTGTACTCCATTGACTGATATATTTTTATAAAGGATCACATCTAGTGGTTTTATGGAAAATTGTCTTTAAGAATTTCATTTCTGTATCTTGGAGTCTGTTTTACATTGAAGTGTTGGATTTGGATATTGAATTGAATCAGAAAAATTATCAAGATGAATATGGTATTTTTATCTATTCACTACTATTTTTTTTATGTAATGAGATATTCTCTTTAAAAATTGCTATCATTTATATGTAATTTTTTTACAGTATTTCTTTATACATATCATTTCTGAGTGTGCAGAAATATTCATCTCTTATAGTATATGAAAATGATATATAAAATGATGAATACAATGTGTTATTATAACTCTGTTTAATTTCTTAAACAGAGTTATCTTTATTTGTTACTGCATATTTCAATTAAACTATAATACATTTTCATGGTTATTGATTTAGTTGAAACAATATTAAAGTGGCATTCATATTTGATACCCGGGTTTAATTCTAGATTTATTTATAAGTTATAGATTATATTAGATAGTTTATTTCAGTCATTTAGTTTCATTTTCCACTCATACAAATCATTCCATTACCAACCCATTAGTTATTAGGAAACTGGTCCTATCAATCCAGTCGGAGCCACCATATCAAACGGATAAGGAGCTGTCCTAAGGTCTCGACCGGGTGGTTTTCCCCCAATGTTTGAAGCAGCAATTTTTGAGGCTTCAATAGGCCTTGCTCCCCCACCTGCCTCTAGTCCTCTTGAGATTGAAAGGCCTAGTGTTGAACCCGTTGTACAACCACCTTCTAAAGGTGTTCTCTGGAAATCTTCTTATAATCCTAACGCTCGTGTTGCTCAGCATTACGATATTGTTGAGGATTTAGCACAGGTGCCATCTGCGATGTCTGCATTATAAGTGCTTCAGAGTTGTTCGTCTCAAAGGAAAGAATTATTATCTGCGATCGGCGGGATTGATCCTGCTGATTCTAGCCTCCTCACTTTTGACTTAGAGAATTTCATCCCCTGACTTTCGCACCAAATTGCACTTGTCATACAAGTCGGCATTAATGGTCTCAACACTCATAGATCCATTGTGTACAAAGGTGCATCTACCTGGGTCATGTCATCTACTTGCTGGAAGGCTATTGGCTCTCCGGCCCTGACTTCGTCACCTAATGCCCTTGAGGCATTTGATGGAAGGGAATCGAAACCCTTGGGTGTTCTCGCTAGCTTGCCGATCACGTTGCAAGGAAAGATGGTAAATGTTGAAGTAGAAGTCATTGACGCTAAACTCAATTACAATCTTCTACTCAGTCACAGTTGGACTCACGCTATGCTGTGTGTTCTGTCCACCCTATTCTGTCTTCTAAAGTTTCCACACAAGGGAAAAATCATTACTGTGGATCAGTTGTCGTTATTTACCTCGTCTTCCGAGACCAACGTGCCATACGTGGATCATATTCCTTCTCCCCATGACAGTGTAGGGCCTGGTCTTTTCAAAGATCCCGCCCTCATGGGTATCTTTCCCCTTCTGCCACCAAATACCATTCAAGTTAATATGATCTCTCGGTCGGATGACCCATGGATCGTCCCTTTACCTGAATAGGTTGATTCATTCGAGGATTCAATGCCACTTAGCCCAATTGAAATCAATTATTACGAGCTTACAGCTGCATCTGATTCTCCCCCTTCTGAAGGTGCTCCTTTTTGCATGTCTCTCAACGTTTATTCTCAATCCCTCTAGCTTGGCAGTGCAGATTCGCTTGATCCTTTGCAAGAAGTGTTTCCATCCAACGAGGCTATTATGGAAACCATGTCTCTCGAAGATCTACCATGGAGAGATGGGCATCATCGTTCCTCGTTTATGTCTAGCCTCGGGGCAATGTCTAAATGTCTTGAGTGTTTTGCATCTCAAGTTCCTTCTCCAGCACTTCAAACACCTATCTCAACTCATGAGGTCTTCGTTGAAGGTAACTTGGGTAACGTTACTCAGACGATGCCTATCAACATTTCCGTGAAACCGAGAATTATCGAGAACATCCATGTGGAAGTCACTTGCTCTTCCAATGAAGTCCAAGTGTATACTAGCCTCTTTCGTGAATTTCGTGATTTTTTCGCCTGGTCTTACGAAGAAATTCCTGGAATTGATCCCAGTATTCTGGTGCACAAGATTCCCACCTACCCAGGTGCGAAGCCTGTTCGCCAGCGTCTTCGTCCAGTGCATCCTCGGAAAGCTGCCGCCATAAAAGCTGAAGTTGAAAAACTTCTCAAAGCGGGTTTCATTTATCCGATTCCTCTGACAGAGTGGGTTTCTAACATTGTTCCCGTGGATAAGAAGCAAGGAGAAATTCGTGTTTGTGTTGACTATTGTGATATTAATTGGGCTTGTCCTAAGGATAACTATCCCACCCCTTTCATTGATTAGATCATTGACGATTGTGCGGGGAGTGAGATTTTTTCCCTTATGCATGGATTTTCTAGCTATATTCATATCAACATTCTCCCATATGATCAACACAAGACCGCTTTTATCTGTCCTTGGGGGATGTTTGCATATAATAAACTCCCTTTCGGCTTGAAGAATGTCAGGGCTACGTTCCAGCGCGTGATTTCTTATGCCTTTCATGATACTAGTCATGTTTTTCAACCATACATGGATGACCTTCCAGCTCATTCAGTTGCGTGAAAAGGCCACCCAGACCATCTCCACCAGATATTTCTTTGTTGTAGATGCTACAACATTCGGCTCAATCCACATAAATGCATCTTCTGCGTCGATTCTGGTATAATTTTAGGGTTTATCGTATCTAAATATGGAATTCGCCTTGACCCGCTTAAGGTTGAGGCTATGGTTAATCTCCCCTCCCCATCCTCATTATACCAGCTCTAGAGTCTCTAAAGGAAAGAAAATTTCTCATGTTTTTTTATCCTGAACTACACTGAAGTAGCCAAAGGGTTCACACGACTTTTAAAGTAGGACGTCCCTTTTTGTTGGGATGAGACTGCTCAGCAATATTTTGATATGCTTAAGACATTGCTTGTCAACGCTCCTCTATTACGTCCTCTGAATTATCATTGTGATTTCACCCTCTATCTAGCTGCCGCCTTTAGTACAATCACCATGGTTTTGGTTCAAGATGATGATGATGGTAACGAGCATGTCGTTTAATACTTGTCTCGGAACCTTCTCGACCCTGAGACGCGTTATGCACATGTCGAGAAGTTAGCGATGGCTGCGATCCAGGCCACCCAACATTTTCGTCATTATATCCTTTTACGCAAAGTGACCATGATTTCTGATTGTAACCCCATGACCTATATTTTGTCTTGACAGTTGCTAGGGGGAAAATGCTCGAAGTGGATCATTATCCTCCAAGAGTTTGATTTGCAGTTTACTACAGCCAAGTAAAAGAAATCACTTGTTTTCGCTGATTTGATTTGTTCTCTCCCCGCCGACTCTGCCCCTTCTCATTCCGAGGATCATATTCTGGAAGAAACTCTTTTATTAATTAGCACCCTCGATCCGTGGTACGGTGATATCATCGTTTATCTCTAGACTTCTAATTTTAGGTATGAGTTAATGAAATATGCCCGATGCTGCATTCGGCATCAATCACAACCTTATCATATTATCGGGGATACCCTCTATCGTGTTGGATTCGATTCTGTACTCCGCCAATGTCTGACTCTCAAGGAAGCTGAGAAAGTTTTAAATGACTACCACAGTGGTGCCTATGGTGGTCACATGTCTGGATATGCCATGGCATAAAAGATATTTCGTGTTGGCTATTTCTGGCCATCAATATTTAAATACTGCATTGTCGCAGTACGCAAA
The DNA here is from genome assembly GCA_034641835.2 of Pinus albicaulis. Classification (NCBI taxonomy): domain Eukaryota; kingdom Viridiplantae; phylum Streptophyta; class Pinopsida; order Pinales; family Pinaceae; genus Pinus; species Pinus albicaulis. The sequence goes on along the minus strand of CM076584.1, from coordinate 798,921,353 downwards.
TTTCATGCGTGCCAGATATATCAACGCAAGATGCGTGCACCACCTGTTCATTTACACCCTGTCATTATTGTTGGTCCTTTTTCCAAATGGGGCATCGATTTTATGACGTGTAACCCTTGTTCGGCCGGGGGGAATGCCTATATTATCGTCGTCATCAATTATTTCACAAAATGGGCCGAAGCAATGCCTACACTGGTTGCAGACGATAAGACAACAGTGCAATTCATATTCAATCATGTTATTACTCGGTTTGGTTTCCCTCAAGCCATCGTTACTGATCATGGTTCTCATTTTAGGGACTATATGATGGCGGAGCTGACATCTAAGTTGGGTCTGCGTCATGACAGCTCAACGCCTTATTACCCTCAAGCTAATGGCCAAGTTGAAGCCGTAAACAAAGTCCTTGTTACAATGCTTCAATGAAAAATTGGGATCCATAAATAAAATTGGCATATCATGTTTTTTCAGCTCTATGGGCTTACCGAACATCAATTAAGAGTGAAACCATATTCACCCCATTTTAGTTGGTATATGGTCTGGAAGCTACTCTTTCGATTGAATGTCAAATCCCTTCACTCAAAATAGTTGTGGAATTACTGCCGAATACTACACCCGAGGAATAATGTCTCCTCTACTTAGAGAGATTGGATGAAACTTGTCGCTTAGCTACCTTGGCCATCCAAGCATAGAAGAAGCGAGTCAAAGCTCATTTTGATCAAACAGTTTCCCCTTGTTCTTTTATCGAAGGCGACCTCGTTCTCCTATACGACTAAGCTCATGACAAGCTGGGGGCAGGTAAATTCCAACCCATGTGGCATGGGCCCTACATCATCAAATTTGTGTTACAAAATGGGGCTTATGAGCTTATTGATTATGAAGGTTATCCCTTAGCACAACCCAGAAATGGGTTGTACCTGAAAAAGTATTATGCTTGAGTCATTCATGCATGATATGTGTACATAGGTGATTTTTTCATTTTTGTGCATGCTTTGGTTTGATGTGCTTTGTAAGAATTTTCCTGATTATTGGGTCTTGTTTGTTATGCAGATGTCTATTTTCCCTTATGTTGGTTTCACGGATGGTGCTTCTCGCAGTACCAAGAACTTGTCTTCGATAGCCTAGGTAGTTTATGATCCTGTTGGTGAGTTGATTAACCTACAACGTATTTTTCTAGGACCGACTACAATATAGTTCTATTTTGGAACTATTAACCGAGGCAGTTAACCTCGACATACGCGCATTGTTTGTGAATCTGGATTTGCAACTTGTTTTTCTTCAACTTAACGGTCATTATTCGGTTTGAAACCCATGCATTTTGAGATTTTATTTGCATATTCATTTACTTGAAAGACATTTTGATTTCATCACATATCAACATATACCAAGATGAATGAATACATTAGCTGATGCAATAGCTAACATTGTGCTAGATAGACATTTGTGCAATTTATAAAACATCATCATATGTAAATAGACCCATGTAGAAACTATATGTATATATATTGATTTTTTGGAACGTGTGCATCATAAAAACCAAAAAAATATATATGTATGTTTCAGTTACATCGCGAGACAACATGTCTCTCAAAATGTGCGGAAATAAAAGCCTAAGTGCCTAATCGGTGTGGTTCTCATGATAGCACGTCACCGTCCGTACCAACTGCCTCAGTAAGCAGTGGATACGACTCAGCACCCCTACAGTGTGCCTTTGATAGGCTTGAGGAACATCATCAAAACAAGCATAGTCTGGAATCCCACGGGTGATCCCCTCCAGGTTCTGTACTATCTCCTCGTCACTGCCCTCACTATGAGGATCGAAATCGTGAGGAGTTTGCCTTGCTATCGGCGACATACCTGCAGGTCGCTTTGGGCCAAAATCTACATAAATATAAGATTAATTGTCAGAACATGCATATATACCAAAAAATTATAAACTCATGAAAATAAAAAAAGGAGTCTCACTTAGCTCTTCGTCCCAATCCTCTCCCTCCGAGAGCGGGAGGTCTGGATCACCGGTGAAGTCTATGCCAGCGTAGGGCCAATCCGCCACAAAAATCAGTTGTCGGCGAAGCCAATCGAAGAAATATAGCCTCCAGGACATCTGTTGGCCACCCCTTGCTCTAGGCATCAGTGCGGTCCATCGGGCCATCCATGGCTCTCTGGGTGGTGGAATCAGAACAATGACCTCCTGGCGCTGGAATATCAGTAATAATTCCAAGAAGAATAATACCAGAATTGATCCATACCCAAAATTCTTTAGTTTGGTCTTCTTTCACTTGGTAAGTTGCTGCTTAATGTTGATAGTCACAGCCTCGACCCAGTTGAAGAGAGTCGGGTTCATGCACTCTGAGGCAAGAAGCAGTTGTGTCTTTGTGGCCTCATGCGGTGCTTGCGATCCTGCAGCCTGCATGATAGTGTGCATCACTACTTTTAGTGCCAGATTAGGGATGGTTTGGATGTCAAATTTGCTAATCCTTGTTCCTTTTCGTGCCCCTCGACACACCCTGTCGATCACCATCCCCATTATTTTCCCGAAAGGATGGGTACCGGTCAAGATAGGGACTGCACCCCTACGTGACAATCCCATGATAAAATACACATCAGAGACTTCGAGTTCAAGGTCCTGATCCCGAAGCACAAACTTCTCTTGATCCTCATCCCAAATTCTTATCAAATATTGAAGCAATTATGGCTAAGCCCGGAGACATGGTGTCACGAAAAATTTCTTTAGCCCATAGTCTCTGAGGGCATTCATGCATCGTTCATTCTCCATGGCCAGTTCATCCTTTTCCCTATGTCCTCTCTCTTTCCACTCAATCGCCATCTTTTTTTCTTGGTACCTGTACACATTGTTCATATGAGCATTGTAAGTCTCCTTAGGCATCGAAATTTGCAAGAAAATGGTTGTATTTTTTTTAAATTTAGGCAGATTTTTGGGTTGTACGGTTGGCGTGACTTTTTCGCTAACAATCGCACCAATGGGCGCGACCCCTGTGTAAAAAAGGGGTGATTGGCGTGGGTCCATGCCCGAAACCCGCACCAACCGCGATGCCCTAGTTTTGACAAATCCTCCCCTAAAAGATTCAAAATGACAAATAAAGGTAATGAAATTTAGCTCAAAAGATAGAAAATGATGTCGGATCTTACCTGAGACTGAAGGAATCAAGATTGGTCCACTGGATCGCTCGCAATCGTCGCCACAAGATCGCAAGGAAAATGGGTCACTGTTGCTCCACAAAGAGGTAAAAGTGAAAAGTAAATAATTTTTACCACTTATGGCATTTTATAACTTTTCAAAATCCTAAATTAGGTTTTAAAACATATTTGTCGATTATTTTATCATATTATTTTCGAGGAATGCATTTTACACACATCTTTTTGTGCAACGACAGGTTTTCACATGCTCATGATGAAGAAACGAGTTGTATTTTAGACATTTTTGGACTCGGTAAAAACATGAAAAATTCACTATTGGAGTCACCTTTTAACTCTTTTCTGACTCTCTAAAACTGAAAATATTATCGAGATTCTTGTCATTTTGAACTCATTAAATTGGCTATGAAACGATATCTACCCTGTATACATTTATCCCTTTTTTGGGCTGGGATAGATTATTTACGAAAAAGGAATACCTTAGCCTATTGCGACTAAGAGGTTCTCTCAGACATGGTTTTCTACCTTTTTGGATCTGTGAGACTACCTACAAAAAGGGACTGCTGGAGTTTTATTTTCCGCTTTCTTTTCAAACTCTCTAAACATGAAAAGATGCCAAGTTTTCCCTTTATCAGACTCATTAAAAACTGATGACATCATACTCCATCATCATGACGTTACCCGAGTTCCTTCTTCCTAGGGCTCGTAAAATGTACTAGGTTAGATTTGTCCAAAGGACAAACTTACATAACAAGCATATGCTATCCCCTTCAAGCTTGTTTTCAAAAATAATTTGGGTACTCGCCAGAAATGGTGGGGGGAAATGGAACCACATGATAGTCATGTTGGCAGTATGTTGCTCTTGAACATGGCACTTGTCTGCATTCGTGTCGGGTTGGGGACATCTCACTTCATCATTTGTTTGCCTCCATGGGTTTGGGTAATCTCTTTTGACCACTCATATGCTCTTTGCCACATCGCCATGACCTTAGATCCCTTGATGTCAAAATGCTTCCAAATCCAGTGTCGTGCTGCCGATATGTTCAAGAGAAGTTTTCCTCTGAATTTTTCAACCTCTCTCTGATTCTTTGTTGGTCTGGATTCACAAAAATTATATCCCTCTGTCTCGGGTAGATGATGTGGGAAAAATTATGGCCCACCTTTGATCGGGTCACTTCTTGTCGACTCCAGCTCATTATCCACGAAGTTGATTTAGAGACTCCCTTCAGGTACCTTGGAGCCCGCATGCCTCAATGGCAGGTTCTTTGCATATGACACAAGGTCCACATCATTGGCCTTCGATCGACTGACTCCGTGGGTGTTCGACGTCAGATCATTGTTCACATTCCGTGGATTGTACCATTCGTACCTTGAGAACCATTTTCATTATTGGTGGTTTCTCTCGCATTTGTTAACGGATTTCATCATTGGTTGGTAATCAGACAATTTTCTTGCATGTTCGACTTCAGCCCACATATTGGCATGCTCAAATTTGTACATTGTTCAAGTCGAGATGGAGCGCAAGACCCTGGGTTTTGTCTGATGAACTCCAGGTTGCGGGTTCTTTGTGGATTACTATGACTTATTACATGACTCTTTTGATTGGATGGCTGCAACCATACCTGAGTCTGTTTGTTGATCCCTACTGCTGGATGGCTATGTCCATACCTCAGATCTCACTGTTTATGTACTCTATTATGGATGGCTACGCCCATGCCACATGTCATGTTTTTTTACTTGCAGGTTATCTGATAGCAGTGTTTGGGTTGTTCTCATAAAGCATTTCACCCCTCCCTCTCTCTCAAACCTCATGCTTTAGGAGGCATCTATTACATAGAATTTTTTCACCGTACCTACAATCCCACGCCCCGCATATTAGAGGGTCTTTCCCATGACCTGTGAGTAGTGTCATACTCTGCAAACACCTTCTTTGCATCCTTTTGCATAAGGACATCATTTCTCCTGTTGAAAATTTTCTCAAAAATCCCACAAAACCCTATGTTTTGGCATTGGCGCAGGTAGCTAGCTCACCCCTCGTGCCAATGTGGAGGATTTACTCTACAGCCCACGCCACCTGGCGCTCTGTCTTTGTGTTGTTCCCGTGCCAGCTGTTTTAGGAATGTTTTTTAACAAAAAGAGGTGGAAGTTTCCGTCTAACCACCTCAGGGATGAGTCACAAGAAGTGGTTAAGTTGATGAGCCACAGATCTCCCTCTTTAGGTAGTGGTTTCCTCCTCCCATGGAACACTCCTTGAAGATAGGTCTCCCTTCCATGATTATAGGGATCCTAACCTCTCCCTCTCCCTCTATATAAACATGCCTTCTCCCTTTATGAAAGCTAACTGAACATATAGCCAAGGAGCTGAACTTGGAAAAGAGATACTATTGTTGATTAATCACTATTGAGAAGGTAGAACCAAGGAGAATTCCGTAGAGAGAGCCCCGTCCGAATTCCCGATGAGCCTTTATGAGACGCGCTCCACTGGAACTCTGTTGGAGGATACCACAACATCGAAGCTTGCTTGTACTCTTCCTTTCTTTCATTAATATATTCGACTATGGTGTTGGTTCCATCATTGTGTTATGTTGATTATTTGATGAAATTGATTTAGTCTTCTTTGACTGACTGATAGTTACGAATGTGAAATGGTATGTTGTATATAGTCGTTGTTTCTTGTGCGTGTGAAGGTATTCGAGCGTGAAAGCGAGCAGATCGTTATCTGTCAAACCAGGAGCGAGAGGTAGCCACTCTTTCTGATGAAAATAATAGCGTAGGACCTCCGGTAAGTCATCTATCAAATATCCATCCATTCATTAACTAGGAATCAATATTATATCTTGTCTCATTTGTGGCTAGACCCACTCTAGGGCTAGTGGGATCGCCTCTATCCGCAGAGGGGATTTACCTCACCAACAGTAAGTGGTGGGGAAACCACTTACCATATCATTCCCTAAAGAAGTTAGGAGATATACTGCGTTGGTTCCACATGTGGGACTATGACCCACCTCCATTTTTTCATAGTGTTGTTTATATTTACTTGGTTTTTCTCCCATACATTGATGATGTACTTATTATTATTATGCGAATGAATGGAGGAAGGATTGGAGGATTAGATATGCCCTTTGGGAGAGAGACTCTCCATGTTTCTTATGCTACATGTTTTAGGGATAACCTTGGGCAAACCATGATTGCTACATTAGATCTTTTGCTTCCTTGTGGGATGAGTCATTTTCATCTCATGAGAACTTGGGAGGAGCATGTCATGGAGGGATGGATTGGGAGACACTTGGCTTATGGGGAAATATTATAACATGGAGGTGTCACCAATGGTGGAGGAGAAGAGTTGCAGCATTTACCTTTACAGTTGCTTGAGGACAAGCAACATTTGGGAGGGGAGGACTGTAATATTCCCAAATAGCCATGAGCTAGTTGGAATATTAAATTTTTTTTCTTCTTCTTTGTTTGATGAATAAGAGGATATGGAGATCCATAAATATCCTTCATATGAATAAAATCAATGCCAATGTGAAATTTGGACATCTTGGTAGCTTAATTGAGCACCCTTAGGTGTGAAAAGGGGCTGGAACACATAGACTAGGTCAACTTTGACCAAATCAATAGCGTTGTCATGGAGGAGTGGCATTCATTATGAGACATCACAGTTTTAGTTGGAGACTCTTTGCATGGAAGTAGTGTCTTAAATGAGTGGGGGATAGGGTTAGGAAGCTCATCACTTATATAAGGAAGAGGATGGCAGCCATATTTCAGGATGAGTGTATGTTTATGTTTTTTATTATATGTTATGTTTAGACATATAGCTTTCTTCAGTTGTTTAGCTAAGATTGCAGTGTTGTTTAGCACAGGGTGTTCCTGATCGAGAATCCCATGTATTTCATTGAGAAGCCTATAGAAATATCATTTCACTATACTTCCACATTCAGGCATTAGGCCAAGCTCCATCTTTCATCTACAATGCAGATCCTGTTGAGGGTTGTGTTGTGTTGTAGGTTGTAGCAGTGGAGAACAAATTTGGGTCACTTCAGTGCTTATTTTCAGTGGAGGAGGGTTTATTTCCATTGGGAGGTTAGTAAGGAAGTCCCTTGAGCCTTATTGCAGAATTTGGTATCAGGCCACTTATTTATTTTCCCCTACAACGCAATTTTTGTCTTGGACTGTGTTATTTTCAAGGAGGGTGGTTTCAGTACACCATTTGGGGAGGAGGTTTTCTAGTGAAGGGATCAGCCTTTCATCTAGAGGATCCATTGGAGGAGGCTACATTCTTTTGCATATCATATCAGCCACACCTTTCCAGTTTATATATTGTAGTGAATCTTCATCCCTAGTGCTTTGATTCCCATCTTGTATAGTTGTGTATTTCTGAAAACCCTTTTTTGGGTTCTTCATTGGAGGTTGTATAGAGCCTAGATCTACATTTTTTGTATATTTTGAGGCATATGAAAACCATATATATTTTTTGTACTCATTTTCTGTAGCAGTGCCTCTATGACTATGTTGTAGTTGTCTTCCATCATTTTTGATATAGTAGCAACACCTCTTATTGAGAGTTTTCTTCATTGGAGGCTTATTGTGTCTTGTTATATGCTTTTTGGCCCATTATTTTATACATATATGCTACTGTTATGATGAATGGAAAGTCTCCATATTGGTTCTTGTTTTTATGTAAAGTTTACACTGTTCTTTGAAGCATTTTTCACTATATTCCTACTTTTCCCATTTGGGAATATTACAATGGAGCATCTTTGACCATATTATCCACCTCTATTTGAAACCTTGGAGGTAGCTGAGAAATTAAACCTCATATAGCTCAATTCAGAATGCATTTAAAATGGTACAACATATAATATAATGGACACAAAAATAAAGGATACCCACCAACAACACAACCAACTCTACTAGATTGTGAAAGTTGGGAATTTTCTTCACCAAGGAAAGTGGCTCACTAGGAGCCAAATTCAAAATAAGTTTTCACATATAATGGGGGGAATCAATGCGATGGATACCATTGCTTATGAAGAGGGGAGGAATTATCCAAGTGGATATCAAGGGCCATCCACCTACACCACAGTCTCAAAGAAAAATTCTCTATCTTGGCATTTTATAAAAATTCTCAGGTCCTAAACTTTCAGGGCCATTTTGAGGCCTAAATTATGTTTTTTTGAAGTGTAAAGGGCTTAGGTTATAGTTGTAGGAAAATACTAGGTTGGTAAAGATGTATAATTATTTTCCAGACCTTTCCAATGGGACATTGTGCATGAAAAATTGATATTGTATGCAAAGGTTATGATCGTAGAAAGTTGATGTACCAACTAACCCAGTAGAGCCCAAAATAATTTTTGGGCTCCATATCCTAGGGTTAGGATTTTGTATTTTTAGGTTTTCCTCATTAATTATGGTGTTAAAAGGGCCTTTAAAACTCATTATAACTCACTCTAGCAAAGATTCATAGTTGTTACCTCTCTTCTCATGTTGGAAAATCCATATAGTTGGAAGTTAAAAAAAAATTCCTCTTGCTTAAATTGACTTGTGATGTTTTCATTATTAGGATTATATTTCTTAATTGTCTTTTCTGATCATAAATATTAATGCCAAGAAACAAAATAAGAGAAAACAAGATATAGTGACACTACCAGAGAAAATCTCCCCTAGAGGGGAAATCCCAGTCATAAATTCTTCCTTAAATAGATTCAAAAGATGAGACAACCATGACCATTACAATATAGACCCAATACTACCTCCATCAATCATAGAATTAAGACATGAACGAACTGTGGAAGCACCATGAACTGTGGGAGGCCTAACACCAATCTGTGAGAGCATGGAGATCATCTTGATGCCCTATCCCAACTCCCTAAAATAACAAAAAAATGTCTACCCTCATCCGAACTTGTATAACTGAAACATGTGCTCTGAGATTCTTATCAGAAACCTGTGATCACTGAAAAAAATTGAGCTTTGACTTTCTTATCTGAAAATCTGTGTTTTAATGCGAGGTCCTCATCCCTGTATATATAGTTGTTTTCCATACGAAAATATGCCAACATGAGTTGATGAAGAGTTTTTTCACTGTAGTTAGGCTAACATGAGAATATTTGTAGGAGGTTAACTTGATGATGGTAGAAATGAGACCTTTATGGATGGAGGAGTCTTTAGACATTGATTTAGACAATAACCTAAATCCTAAAATGGAGACTTGAACTATACATTTGACCCAATCATGAAACAAAGGCTTTAATAAGTTAATTCAACAATAATAAAATTCTTTTTCTTCATTATTTTATTACATGATGACTCAAGTACATTAATGAAGACCAAACCTAGTTACATTTTCCAACACTCCCTCTTAACTAGGGAGGTATTAATATTTACATATAATCAGAGAGGTACTTGGAAGATCTCAAACCACATCATATATGAATATGTTTAGGCACCAAAATTCCACGGACTAGATTCTTGACCAAGGAAAGATATCCATTGGTATCTCAACAATTTAACCGCAATGCCATAAACTAGATTCCTGACCAGGGAAATATATTCAGGTGGGACTAAGATGGACTCAATATTCTAGCCTATCTAGGTACCATCAGTCTTACTTTCTAACCATCAACCCATAAATCAAGGTGCATGTCAGAGCTCGATGACCAACGCCACCCTTCCAACTTCAGGACCTAGACATCAACACAAAGTGTCAACCAGATGTCCTCCTAGGAAATGCTTCACTCACAAAGCCTCAACACTCCTTAGTCCAGAAGATCAAGGAATACCAATCTCTCCCAATCAAACTGATTTTTAACCAACATGTTATCAAATCCTTTGAGAGATTCACAGGTACAAACGCAACCCCAATCAATAATATACCTTCACATGTATATAAACAAATACAAACCTTTGGGGTCTTATAGATAACTTGATGTTGCTTCTCATATTTTCAAAGTAGGACTATCAACTAAATATCTAGCAGAATATTCCTCAATTATACACTTTCCTTTCCTACTTCTCATGCAACAACATATTTTTCAACAATATTCTCCAATTTTCTTCTCTCACTCATGGCCTTCACTAAGAATCATGATTATTTGTATAGTCTAGTGCATGACACATGGAGTAGAGAATTATATATGTCACTCCCTCTTAATTATAGAGGATCTAATAATTCATATACAAATAATATTATTAATCATCCTCTTATCCTAGGGAAATTTCATCCCAGCTCCCTCTTCACTTAGGCATTAGGGGAATTTTGAGGTCTAAAATGGGACTCCAAAGGAAATTATAAAATAATAGTGGAAATAATAAAGTAAGATTAGATTACATCATGAAGTTTTAGAAGGAAAAAAAGAAAAAACTACTTTTTCAACAATATTTTGGACTTATCTCCCTATGGGTTTATTAAATTTCGAGCAGGAACACTCATTGGATGTAGAATCTGATTCCTCATCCAAGGACTACCCATGTTTCATACTTTCGATGGACCCTGCTACACAAAAAATAAGAAATACATCAAAAAAATGATTACAATCACATTTATCATGTATTTCTCATTTTTTGCGTAGCAAGGTCCATAGAAAGTATGTAAATGGGTACTCCTTGGATTAGAATAAAATTTTGCATCCAACGAGTACTCTCGCTCGAAATTTGAGTAAAAACTTAGGGAGATAAGTTGAAAATACAAGTTGAAAAAGTAGTTTTATTATTTTATTATTTATTTTTATTTTCAATTTTTTACCCCAAAAATGGTGAATCATCCCCTATTGTTGACATAATCATCTTGAATCCTATTTGTTCTTATAAATTTTATTTTGGTTTACATTTTTCTTAGGAGGCCCATTTTAGACCTCAAAATTTCACTAATGGGAGTTCTAATACTTCTTTACAACATCAAATCATCTTTCATGGTTTCCATCCTTCTTATTAGAGTCATTCATATATCATGCTTATCATATCAAATTTACTTTATGATCATATTCACCAATATTGAAGATGATGTACCTGCACAACTTAGATAGAAAGTACAACCAAAATTATAGAAGCATCAAGTTAGCCATATCAAAATTTTATAACAACAAAAGAATTAGAATTTTCAAACATAATCAACAAGAGAATATAATTTAATACTTCAACTTCTTGCCTTGGTTTTGTTATAAACCCTAAATCACATCCATAGCTAAAAATATTAAACCTATATAGGGTTTCAATATCCTTTCAATGGGATGACAAGTCATTTCATATAGCGAACCATAGAAGTAATTCAAACAAGAAATGTGTCTAAAAATTATCAGAATTCATATGTTAGACTCCTTACTAGGATTTCATACATATCCTAGATTTCATACAGGAGCTTCAACAATCAAACCAATGAAAACTTAAATAACATCATCTACTAGGGTTTGATTTAAACCCTATATTTCCATCTAAAAATTCTCAACAATCACTATATAGCTTCATAAAATCCATATGGTTATACATACTAGATAATTTAACTACTACGAGGGTTTAGATACTAAACCATATATTTTCCAAACAACATCATCCTAGACCATCAAAATTTTACTAGGGCTTCTTTCCAAACCCTAGGACTCATTACCATTAACACTCATGTCAATACATATATCTACGAATTCATCAGTATATCATAAGCACATCATATGTCACGAAATATTAATATGTTAGACATATACCAACCTAGAACAATCTAAGGTTTCAACCAAATGGACACATACCTAGGTTTCATTCCTAGGACTCTAAATGCATAACAAGAGTTTTTATTATCAACCAAACCCTAAGGATCTAGGGTTTCATAACACAACTAAATAAACCCTACTATTTAAAACTTTCAAAGTTTTGGGATCTCAGACAAACATCATTCAATTATAATATGACATCATCAACAAATATTTTAAATAAAATTTCACAATAATATTAAGCAAGCTAGGTTTTCACACATTGTCAGCATACCCTTAGGTTAGGGTCTTCCAGAGAAACTGTCTAGGATTCTATAAAACCAATTAATAAAGTAGAGAGAGGTATATTTATCGAGAGATGAATCAACCTAAACAAGAATCTCTATGATTCAAGATAGTTAGGCATAACGATGTTAGTAATGTAATTCAAACTTCAAAAATAATATGATCATACCTTTAGGAGAATCTAGTAAGGTGTATAGTTTTAGACATACTTGGAAATGTTCTTTCGAAAACCTGATAAGGATTTCTTGAAGTGTTGTTGGACCGGGGTCCCCTAAGGCTCAAGTTCCGAAGACATTTTTGTATAATTTTGTATATGTGCACTACGAAAATAGAGTCAAGGGGCTTTGGGGTGGGTCAAAGTCCCAAATTTTGATATAAATGGGCTTAAGGGAAAAATGTGGGCCTCAAACCATGGTTTCATACCATATTATCTGCACGCTAAGCGTATATAAATAGATAGATAGTGTCTAATCTAAGTAGTGAATTTTATGTCATGAATTATTAATGTTATGATAAGTTTATGCGTCTGTAAGGGTTGTTGAGTTGGGTTAAGAGGCTCCTACTGGTTGTGTGTGCTTAGACCTAGTCCTAGCTATGTGCAGACTCCACTAGTTGTGTGCGTGAAAGGGTTGTGTAAGGTTTTTTGTAAGGACAGTTGATGTATTGACTGACAGATCTGAAGCTAAAAAAAATGACATTTTTGGTGAAGTTTAATGTGCTATGCATATGAATTGTTTATTTTTTATGCTCTGTTAATATCACATTATTTGTCTTATTAATGATTGCACAAGGGTATATGATCTAATTATGAATGATTATTGATGGTTAATAGATATATTTAAGTATTCACATTGATTAGAATTTGGATCAAGGTCTGTTTTGATTATTTGTGCTAAGAAAACAACAATTCTGTGTTATTCTATTAATGATTGCGCATCCTTCATAATTCTGTTATATATTGTTGCGCACATCTGTATAAGTTTGCAGTGGGTTTTACTAAGGACCACTTCATTATTTTCTCCCTTAGGGTGCAGAAACCTAGTTCCAACATCCCCCCATACTTCTTTGGGTGAGACTTTAGTGTGCGCAAGAAGATCACTGCTTAAGGGGCTAGTAGTTGGAGGGTTTTTTCGTTTATCCATAAACTTTGTACCTGGGTCAGGATCTCTCAAGCCAAAAAATGTTTCTGTTGTCGGGACAGAGATCATTTTGAGGGAGATTTGATGTTGTGGCATCCTTCACAAAACTAATTACAATATTGGCTGGAAAGAAATATCTTTGAATTTGTGCTCCAAGAAAATAGAAGTACTAAATTGTCTGACGAACAGTGGGTATAGAAATATATTTATACATAATTCCATGCAATATTATTTTGTTATTTTGTGCAAGAACTACATGAGTGGTTGTCGTGCTTACCTGAATTCCATCACTGCATACAAGACAACATAGTCACTGAGGGGACTCTTGAATTGATCCAACAAGTAGAAAAGTTTGATAATAAGATTTCTCACGTAGTAGATCATTGGATCAATCAACTCTTGGGAGAATTTGTGTCTGGATTTTCCATTGAAAAATTTGTGTCATATTATGAAGTACAAATAATGTTTTTTAAAGACCCTAGAGGTAAGTTCATGTGCTCATTAAAATTATTTATGAAAATTATATTGTGTGAACTGGGTTTTCTCTGCGAACATACTTCTTGAATGCGTCAAAGAGGTTCAATTACACATAGTGGAATAATTTACCATGAATAAATTGAAAAATTCATGTATAGACCTCTAAAGCCTAGATCTGATAGTGATCTTGAACCAGAAACTACTAGCTCAAGTGACTCTAAAGAAGAAATCTCATGACATCTGAAATCCTTAAATCTATTTCCCACTCCATCCACTCCACTTTTGAACTCATATCATAGATCACCTACTCTACCGTGTGGTCCATCTCCACCTCCACCTCCACCTCCACCTCCCCCTAAAGTAGATATGGCTACATCCATGAAGTTACCTAATTTCATAGGTATTGGAAATGAGGACACTAATCACTTCTAGTTTGTAACTGAGGTTGTATGGCAGGCTCATCAAGTTAACGATATTGATATTAGAAAAGCGTAGCTAGCTACTGCATTTCAAGATTACGCATTAGACTGGTACATTAGGTACGTGCAAGAAAACCCTAATGATACCTTGGAAGAAATTAAAGTGGCCCTAAAAGAGAAGTTTAAGATAGCTAAGTCATACATGCAATTGGTGACAAAAATGAAGGATATTCATTAGGAGCCTAATGAATCTATCTAGGAGGTCGATAAAAGGCTGAAGTGCACCATCAGAGATGGTGGATTCATTATTGATGATACTCATCATAAAGAATGGTTCATTTCTATGTTTCTCCCACATCTGCGCCAACCATTAGGTCACCAAAATATTGCCACACAAGCTGAGGCTGTAGAAGTTGCAATGAAACTGGAGGCTACCCCAACACCTATTGCGCTAGGAACTCAACATATTCAGAATCATTTGGAAGCCATGCATCTAAAAATTCAAAGTCTACATGAAGACAAAGGCAAGGAGGTTTTCACAGAGGTGTGGTGTATAAAATGCAAGGCTTCTAGGCACCAAAAAGACCAGTGTCCTATATTCAACAACTATCTCAATGTTGGAGGTCCTAGTCCATTGAATAATCCTATGTGGTGCACTATCTGTCAAATTTTTGGACTACATGTCACAAATTCTTGCCCAAGGATCGAGAAATATCTACCTAACTTGAAGCAGTTATTTTTCAATTTTTGTTCGTCATTGGGGCATGATGAGAAGCATTATCATACCTATGATATGATGTTGGATAAAGAAAAGATATATAGGATTTAGGTTGAGCCTACATCACCAACACCCCCTTCTGGGCGCGGAGGATTCCAAGATAGAGGAAGAGGTCAAGGAGGTGGATCAGATGGCTGAGGAAGAGGAAAAGTGATTTTATATAACTGTGGAGATGCTGGCCATTATGTGCGTGACTATCTGAATCCAGCACGACATTCCTGCAGGTATTGTAGACAATTTGATCATGTTATAGAATATTCTCCCATATTGATTGCTAAAATGCAAGAAAATAAGACCCTAATGAAAAATCTTCTTATGGTTTATGAGGAAACTCATGAATAATATCCCTATGTGAATGCAGTTACCAGGAGTGATGTAGCTACCAATGAAGATAAAGGAAATCTACTAGCCACTGATGTATGGATCTATAAATCACCTGAAAACAAAGAAGGCTTTAATCTTCAACGCGCAAAAGAAACCTTTATTAAAGCACAGAAAGAATTTGTAGAAGGAATTACATCAACATCTGGTAGAACACTGAAGGAAGCATGAGGATATGAGGAGATTAAACCATTTATACAAGCCTGTATAAAGTTACTATGTAATAAGAAGGCTGTAAAAAATATGCAGGAATGGACAGATAATTGCGTAGAGAAAGAAAAATCCATGGTAGAACAGCGAGTAGTAAACAAAATATACAAGAACAAGAATAGAACGAGTAGGGATATGCGTATGACCACCCAGATTGGTGCTTATCAAATGGACCAAGTCATTTTAGATCTGGGATCAGATGCTAATTTTTTACCTAAGAAAACATGGAAGCGCATGGGAGAACCAAAGCTGGAGTGGTCTACTATCCAACTACGCATGGCCAATCAGTAAAAGATCATTCCTTTAGGGAGGCTGTCACACGTTGTGGTCAATATAGAGGGTTTTAAGGTGATAGAAGAATTTGAAGTCATACAAATTGTAGATGATACTAATCCCTATCATGCGCTGCTAGGATTGGATTGGGCCATTGACATGGATGGTGTTATCAATTTGAAGAGAAGGAGAATGGAATTTGAGAGTAATGGAGTTAGGGTAATCATTCCTCTAGATCTTGCAGAAGGCCAAAGGTATACTGAACCAATGCGCACTAAGTATGTAATTGATCAAATCTAGAAGCTAAATTTTTGTGAGGAAGACTAGATTAATCCAACAGTAGATGGGAATCTTAAATGGGAAAAGGATATTTCCTTTTTTTCAGATTCTGATGAAGAACTAGAGAATTGGTAGAACCCATTGCATGAGGTGTCTGCGCTACACTGTAATCACATGACTTGATCCTATGATGTATAACATATAAGGTACATGATTTACCACACCATAATGCCTCGACTGATATAAACATGTTTATAGGGAGTTGGAAAGGACTGTGCCTGAAGGACAAAGATTCCATGCTTTGGATCTTGGCTTGCACTCTACTCTAGCATGATGGTGGGAAAATCATAAGGAGAATATTGGTAACTGGGAGGAATTTTCATGCATGATGAGGTTGCGGTTTGAATGTCCAGTAATTAAAATGGAGGATGTATACTCTGGCAAAGAAGATTCGTGCAAACATTTGGCCAAGTGGAATCGGGTATGGGGTGTAGAACCAAGACCTGAATGGGTTGATATGTTTATTCACATGTTGGGAAAGGTGCCTACTAAATGGTACTTGGAGTCAGAGCTACGCAGAGGAACTAGTGAATGGTTTGTGATGATACAGATTTTTATTCTTACCTTTAGCTCGGAACATGATGACCAAGCTTTAATCCTATAAATTATTAATGCACCGATAATGCAGACTATGAATTATGGACAATTGACACTTTTCGAATCTAGGGAGTCATGCGTGGTCAAAGGAACCTTGATCCCCTTAAATGTCAGAAAAGTGCACTCCATGCTGAGCCTTGTTGGATATTAGAGAAAGAGCATCCCAAAGTATGGGTTGATAATTTTTCCCATGACTAGATTACTCAAAAGAGGTGCAACATTCCATTGGGATGATGAATGTAAGAGAAGTTTGAATTTGTTAAGAGATGCGACAAACACTACTCGATATGCTTTGAACTACTTGGTCAAAAAGCCTGTGTTGGGGGGCACAGTCTGTAGATGGTTATCCTTAGCTCTAGATTATATGCACAGTGAGGTGAAACACGTGTGCTGTATCTACACAAGGATGTTGATTCGCACGTAGAGGTGTCAAAAAATAGTCGTTGGAATAGTCAAACTGGATAAGACAGATTTATTACCATTTTTAGGAGCATCTCAGATGCATTTAATGAAGGGATTTTTCCATATTGGGGACCATTTTGTTAGTAATGTAGCCTCATCAATGCACAAGGAGCCATTGAAGATGCACCACAAGTATAAATATGATCTATGGGGTTGAAATAATTCCCTTTACTTTTTGAGTGATTTGTATGCTTTGATATCTGTGTTTTCCATTACATTTTTTGTGTCTATGTCTGGTTTGGATCTAGGGTTTGAGGATGCATTGTGCCGAGCAGGTCTAGGGTATGCAATTTCTGGCGAGATGACAACCACAAGATTGGGTGATGACCCTATTGTGCCTGAAGTTCCTATTGTGGAAACACCTACACCATCCAAAATTAATAAGGGTCAATCCTCTGGAACGCGTAAGTATCCCTATGAAAATACCCCCAAACCGCGCCATTGAGCAGGAGAGAAAATGAAAAGGCCCATGGCAGAAGTTCCAGAAACCATAGAGGAAGAAGACGAGGAGGTATTTGAAATAGCCCTATTCTTGTGGCTTCTAAGCTACATTGCACCGCATAAACCCAATATAAAGGCACCCAAGGACTTGGATAAGGTGTGAGCAAGTATCCCAGTAACCCTAATCCTAGAGAATGTCCCAATGGAAGGGTATATGCTGGCAAAGCTTCCACAACTAAGGTTTGATGACTCGTATGTCGCAGATGTCAAGAAATACCCCAAGTTCATGCCAGAGTTATATTTGGATAAAATCACTTATGAAGGAGGGATTGTGCGTCTCGAGCCAAAGAGGGGGGTGTTAGGTTTGCACAAGGAAAGCCTGCTCAATTTGCTACAAACCCATCATTTTGGGCATAACCCCATTAATTATATCTGCATCAGAAAGTTGTTGGCTGTGGTCCATGATGGCATGCTCTGGTTGGGAGAGAGCATTCCCATCGATGCATAATTAATCCATATAATTACACATCTACCTACTAAGGGGTCGACCCTATTGCTGATTTTAGAGGTAAAGCATAGGAGAAAGTTGTGGCTGACCAAATAAAGAAGAAATATAATGTCACCAGGAAGACTTGGGGCTTTGTATTGGAGGAAATGAATGACCCCGCGGTGCATTTTGGTACACTCATCTTGGCCTGCAAGATGATGCATAAGTGCAGGCCCAAGGAGGTGCCCATGCATGTGATTGCATTGTCAGGTCATTGTGAAAAGGGCGTAATTTACAATTGGTGTAGTTATCTGTGCGAAGAATTCCTCAAGAATTTATGCGAGTCACAGCAGGAAGGAAATCCTTTCCAATATGTGTGGCTACTTTTATTGATTGCGCTTGTTGGATGGAGGACCCCAAAAGACAAGCATTTCCCAGATTTTGAGCCTAACATGTGTGAAATAGCGTGCTACACAACATTGTGGAACTCATCGGACCTGATGAACGTGAAGGAAAATAAAATCTTCTGGGTTTTATATGACGCTATATTGAACCAAGCAGTGCAGTCGAAGCCTCGACTGTCACCCACCCTATATGATCAATACAAGATGATCGCGAATTTCAAATCCACATTTCACAATATTTATATCTGCATGAAGGGTGTTGTAGAAGGATTTTGGTATGAGATACTATATCTGGTAATTGAGGATGATCTAGTAAGAGTGAAAACAAAATGGTTACCAGCCTAGTTGACACCACCTACCCCGATGAAGCAGTGCACTCTAGCTGAAAAATATACAGAGAAAGCCACTGAAAAAACCTAAAGATATAGTTCCAACGACAGTGATATAGAAGGTCATTAAAAAATCTACAGAGAAGGAACCAACCCTTACTACAACTGGAGAAACTATTGACACAACAACTGTGCATGAGAAGAATGGATCTACACCTAAGGAAAAAAGTGAAGTTGAGACATACAAAGGAACTAAGCATGACTCTCAGGCCACTGGTGGATCGTATAAGAAGCAGAAAAGGATCCAAGAAGGAAGAGCGAGAGGTCCTGATGCTGACAGAGGATGACCTCAATGAAATAGCAAACATTTTCATGTCTGCGACTGAGGATCGTTGGACAAAGATGGAAGTTCAATACAAGTTCACGCTCGAAATTGTACAAGTTGGACTTTAGGAACTAAAAAGTTTAGGTGAGTCGGATTCAAGAGAGCATGATTTAGGCAAGCAAAACTAGTGCACATGTCACAAGCATGTAGCGATTTGATGTTTCTCTACTAGCATCAAGGGATGAATTATTTGTCCACATCCCCTTGCCAACAATACAAATGGATGCTAACTAGCATGTCTAGTTAAGTGGTTCAGGTAATGTGCATATTAATATCTCTTTTTTACTTGGAGGAAAATTACACCTTCTCCATTCGGTGATCGTAGATGAGCTTCAATACAGGGAGGTGACAGTGAAGACGAAGACAAGGGATGCAAAACTGTAGGACATGCAAGCACACCGACAACAAAAACAAGCATAAGCAACTTGCAGAGAATTAGAAGCACAGCGCGCTGCGCTGGAGGCTAAAATAAACCAAGTTTGCTGAGACATTCCAGTTGTCTTGACCACATTTGCGCCTACTAAAAAGTTAGAAGTATTGGTTTCTGCGGTGAAATCAACGCACATAGAGGGATAAACAATTTTAACAGAGTATGAGCAGCAGATCGCGGACCTCCAGACAAAATTGCAACTGGAGACACCACTAGAGGTTCTCGCACAGAGAGAAATGGAAGTAAAACATGCAAAGGAAAGTATCATTGATGTGGTCACCCACTGTGACAGTTTATTGAATGAGGCCATGGATGTTTGGGCCTCTTTCCAAAATGATACAGTAGTGTAGTAGCTACGTGACACCCTCAACCAAAAGGAACAACAATTCGAAGAAATCTGAATAGTGGCACACACATTGGTCCTCACACAACGCCTCGCTCGTCTAAAAGAGTGCAGAATAATTCAAACAGAGATTGCATACTTGTGTTGAAAGGAACATGTACTGAAGGAGTGCATGCAACCACAAGCAGAAGAGGTGCTGCAAAAATCACAAACACTGGAAAAAACTTTTAAAATCACTCAGCAGACTTTACGCAATGTAGAGATGGTTGCTAAGGGGCCTACTACCAAAAATATGGTTCAAAAATCACAAAGTGCAGCAACGCAAAGTCTCGAGTTAGTGCTCCCTCTCCAAACTTTTTTCAAAACTCTTCAGGCTAAGACTAAGGAGCCTACAACTTAGTGACTCGGGATGAGTCACATGTTTGTGTTGGTGGCCTTTTGGAGTGAGGTCCCCTAAGGCACAAGTTTTGAAGACATTTTTATATAATTTTGTATATGCACACTGCACAAATAGAGTCAAGGGGCTTTGGGGTGGGTCAAAGTCCACAATTTTTATATAAATGGGATTAAGGGTAAACTATGGGCCTCAAACCATGGTTTGAGATGATAGTATCTATTTTCTAGGCATATATAAATATATAGATCGTGTCTAAGCTAAGTAGTGAATGTTATGTGATGAATTATTGGTGTTATGATAAGTTTATGTGTTTGTAAGGGTTGGTAGGTTGGGTTAAGAGGTTCCTGCTGGTTGTGTGCACGGAGACTGAGTCCTGGCTGTGTGCGCGGAAGGTTTGTGTAATAGTTTTTGTAAGGAAAATTGATGTATTGATTGACAAATTTGAAGCTAATAGAAAGGATAGTTTTGGCGAAGTTTATTGTGTTATGCATCTAAATTTTGTACTGTTTATGCTCTGTTAAGATCACATTATTTGTCTTACTTATTAATGATTGTACACTAGTATCTCATATGATTATGCATGATTATTGATGGTTAATATATTTGTTTAAGCATTCGTATTGATTATAATCTGGATCGGGGCTTGTTTTATTTATTTTCACTAAGGCAAACAACAATTATGTGTTATTCTGTTAATGGTTGTGCATCTTTTGTAATTTTGTTATATATTGTTGCGTGCATCTCTATAATTTCGCATTAGGTTTTTCTGAGGAACACATCATTATTTTATCCCTCAGTGTGTGGAATCCTGGTTCTAGCACACCCCCATACTACTTCGTGTGATACTTTGGTCTGCGCAAGTACATCACTGTTGAAAGGGCCAGTAGTTGGAGGGTTTGTTGGTTTATCCTGTTAGTGTAAGTATTTGCATCCTTCCACCAGTGATGAAATAAACTTTTTCATGTCATGTTAAGGGTCCCATTCTGATATTTTTTTTAATTCCATTAGGTAATCATGCAAAAATTTGGTCATTTGGTGTAGATTTAGGTCAAATATCACTCCTTTCAAAATTTTATTACTTGTTGGCTCATTTCACCACCTTGCTGAATGTACCATCAATCTTGACTTGTCATCATTATTTTAGTCATTTTCATCATGGCTTCATTCATTCAGAGTCTCCATTAGGTCTTAGGGTTTTCAAGGTCCATCAAATCACCATTTTCATGCCTAAAATTCCATCAAGTAAAAGAGTGACAATAAACACATTTTATTATGAAAGTTTGATTTGTAAATTAATTCCAATTCAATATGTAATTTTATGTTTCTTAATATGTAATAAGTTCTCATGGTTCCAAGGTAGTTTCATACTCAAGGTTTCATCAGCCAAATAAGTCAATTTTCTAAAGTTTATAGTGTTCCAAATCCACCAAAAGATCAAATCCAAAGATCAAGTTCAAAAGGTAAAGTGCAATGTTAAAGTTGAGTTCAAAAGGAAATGTGGGTCCCAAAGCCAATTTATGAAATTTCACCAAGTATAAAGGGCCATCAAAGACTAAGGATACACTCATTTTCATTCTCATGCATTGAGCTCTCAAAATCCCAAGTCAAAAATCAAATTTCAAGCACGAAAATCAAGTTTTTTAGAAGGCATTGCGCTTCTTCTTGGGTGTTGTGCTTTTGACAGAGAGGACACTACACTCCTGCTTAAGGCGTTGTGATTTTACCTGGGAGGCATTGTGCTCCTGCTTCAAGCGCTGTGCTTTTTCCATCATTCCCCCACAGCTTCAAATTTTCATTACAAGTGGTCTAGTCATCAAGCAAGGGTTTCCTCAGTCAATTGCAAGTAATTTTCACCTCTCCAATCCCTCCCTTCACTTCATAATTTGAAATTCATGGTGCAAACTCTCCTCAATCACCATTTAAAATTTTGAGCTAACAAACACTAGCTTTCACCATTGCAAGTCAATATTGTTTCCCCTAGACCCTATTTTCCCTTCCCACACTCCATAGACACTCCCCTTATCGCTACATCACCTTACCTCTTATTCCCAAGTCCCATTTCCTAAAACCTTACTCCTAGGTTGCATTTTCCTAGGCAACCACACCATATCCCTGTAATAAAATTCCCTACCCTATCTCCCTTATTTTTTCTATCCCCCACCACTTCCCTAAGTTCCCTAACTCCCTTCCCCACTTCCCTAAATTTTTCTACACTTATCCCAACTCCCTAAACCTACTATCCTATCCCCTTTCCCTTCCCCTTTCCTAGGGTTTCAAAATAAGACAAACACTATGGAGGAGGAAAAAGATATTATGGAGGAGGAAATAGAGGAAAGGGGACACCACAAAGGAGGGAGGATGTTGAGGCTTGAGCCATACAACACTAGATAATTTTTGGCCTCACCCATGACAGTCGGTTGCTTCAAACATGTGCATTGTTTTGACTTCTGTGAGATGGTCCAAAGAGTATAGCCGCCACCCTTATTTGACCAGAGTTTTCATCTCTAAGCTCCAAGAAAACCAAGTGACTATTGAAAGGGTGACCTTCACCATCTCGATAGATATTATTACTGTAGCCACAAGGATACCCAATATGGGTGAACAATGGTTTAAGCCCAAAGATGTAGATGCCAAACATTATGAACCATTTCTCAAGCCAAGGTACAAAAATGATAAAAATAAAGTATTTCCTTTTAGTCACCTACTTGATAGATTTTCTCCCATGATGAATATCATCATGAAATATTTCACTTGTGAGTTCTCCAAACTATATGCCTATCACATAAAGTTGCTCATGCATTTCACTAGGGTGAAATTTCTCAACATCCCTCACTATTTTTACAGGAGTATTGATAAGATGTCCTACATAGTGCAGAACAGAGAGTATGAACATCAGATGAACAACCTCTTCCATCACTCTCTAATCAAAATAATTTTCCTTCATCATCTCAATTAGTTAAAAAATGCATGGGAGACCTTCATTAAGAATTATGTCTTCATTACTCCGCCACCTCAGCCTGCTAGACCAATTCCACCACCAGCATCAATGTCTCAAAGACAAACAGGGTCATCTAGCAGGGCTACAATGAAAGAGGCCAAAGAAGTAAAAGAAACCAAAAAGGTCAAAACCTACCAGAGGGGACCTAGGCAAGTGTTTTCTCCACATATTGTGGAAGGGGCCTTTCCTTCTTCATTAGGAAAGTAGGTACACCAGGATGAGCAACAGGAAGAGACAATTTTCCATGAAGAGGAAGACCTTCACGAGGAAGAAAGAGACTTTGAGTTGATGGAATTGGATAACCAAGATGATCATGAGGCCTCAAAGATAATCATCAAAGAAAAGGATTCCATAATAAAATAATTGTAGGACAACATATCAAGAGCCCAATTTTTCATATCATTCCTTGAACAAGAGAGAAAGCAACTGAAAGATAAGTAGGTACTCATGGAGCTAGAGCTGCTAAAGCCAAAAAGACAAGATGTCAATGGTAAGGCAATGATGGCACCTAATGACTCTGACCATGATGATACTAAAACCATCAAGTCAAGACCAAAAACAAGAGGTCTTAAGAGGGCATTAGAGCAGGAAAAACATGAGGCAGAGCAACTTAGTTTTGAGGAAAGGATTGCAAAGGAAGTTGAAGATGATAGAGAGGTATGGCTTGACAGATTTAACCTTCACCTTGAGAATCTCCTCCATAAAGAAAACAATGAAAATGAGATTCTCAAACACATGCCCAATATATACATCACTAGAAACAAGATCCGCAACATTAATCTCAAGCAATTGAAGGACAAATACAAGCAAACCATAATTAAGCAAAAGAAGGAGGATAAACTTGATATTCTTGTTGATGCCTCCCTGATTGCTTGAGACACTTCATCAGCACTCCATCTACCAATTTTGAAATTTTTTTTGTAATTTTTTGCAGTTTTGGGCATTTTGACAAATTTTGACAGACTTTCAGTACAATCCACTTGTAAAAAACACAGCGCCTAGGGCATTGTGATCTTTCTAGTAGCCTCCAAATGATAAATGGTTACCACCATTAGATTCATAAGGCCCTCTATATCAAATTTTGACTATTGGGACATCAAATTTTGACATTTTGATAGGGAGAAATGGCCAAAAAGACCCAAAAAATCACCTTTCTGCCTCATTTTTCAGGTTGGCACTGCACTTTTGACCAGTCTTGGGAGATTTCAATTTTGAGGGCCTTAACTTAATCATTTTCTTAACTTAAGGGAATTTTTGGAAACTAGACAGGAGAAGATTTTCAATGAGATATCTTGGGCTCAATATCGGCTTTAGAAAGTCCTTAAAAAAAAACCTTGAGGTTGGCACTGCGCTTTTGCTTTAGGCGCTGTGCTTTTGCCAGTTCACTGGTATTTTCCAGTTTTTGAATTTTTCTCAGTTGGTCAATGGATTTGGTGGATTTTACTGATGTAATTGATTCATGTAAATGAAATTATGTAAATTGTATTTACTAGAGTTATATACATCAGGTAAAAGTGTATTTTTGGGACAAATGAATCAGTTTCACAAAATTTAGGGATGACTTTGTTGACCTCCCTAGTATTTGGGTTTCTAGTTGAGAACTTTTTGGATCAGCTCCACAAGTCAGGGATTTTACCCCTGAGTTGTGGAGAATCAGTTTTGGTCTATATTATTCACTTATATTCCCCATTATGGTCGCCAGGTTGGATGTTGTTGGATTGATCACTAAACACTTTTGGTAATCAGACTTTTGGCAAGTAATAATAGACTGAGTTGTAGTTATTTTTATGGAATTATTTTGGTAAAGTAATTTGACATTTTTTCTTCTTATGTTATGAAAATGTGTGAATTTATTTTGATTTCATATTCATTCCATTTCTAAATTTAATTGTTTCCTAAGTCAGAAATATATAATTCATTAAGCTTATGCTCTGTTTTGGAGGAATAGTTACAATTTGTTTCATATTCTTATTAGTAGAAAGTAATTCATATATCTTATGCTCTTTTCTAAAACCCTAGTAGTATATACCACTCCATCAAGATATCCTTTTGTGTTGAACTTCTTACCTACCTTGATCCATCATATCCCTCCAATTTTGATCCTTGTTTTCCTTGACCTAATTGTTTCCTTGACCTATTCACCATCCAACACCTCAAAATTCAATCAATCAAACCCCTGTACTACTATACCTAGCCTAATATCTCATTGATCTAGTCATATTGACTGAGATCCATTGGAGAGAGCCATATCCTTTCCAGTAGGGCTAGCTACTTGGCGAAAGATTGGTCTGTGGTTATCTTTTTTGGTCTCTTCTCAACCTCATAGATCCAGTGGAGTGATAACATATCCATAAACTTTGAACTTTGGTTAGGACCCCTCAAGCCAAAAAGTGTTCTCTTTATACCAATCCATCATCTCTTATACATGTAGTACATACTTACAAACACAACATGTGATACCAAGGACATGATATATAACTTATTAAGTTAGATATTATACATAGTCAAGGAGGATCGAATCCTAAGATAATATGTTCATATTTTCAATCATTAGTAGGACCTTTTACTTGAAATCATAGTTTATTTGTAAACTCTAGAGAACAAGTATTAAGGTTCTAATATGAGGCTTTTCATATGATATCTATGGACTAATATCCTTATTTAACCATTTAAGATAATAGAAATTTAAACACATATGTACCTTGAGAATTACATACCTCTGACTTTAACTCTATCTTAGAACTTACTTAATTTTTCCTTGGGCTAGTACCTTGTTCTTCAAACTTATCTAATCATATATTTAAGACAATAGGACAAACTTTAGATGAGATGATATTGCTTCATGCTATGATTCTATTTGATAAATTAGGACAAAGTTGTATTTATATACTTGTAGTGTCATCCCTATCTTCGTCATCGTAGAGATAGTAACCCAATCCTTGATTTCGATATAGCCCAAGTAATTACTATCCATATTTAGTCCTGATTTTTCTTTACTATGATAACACCAATATCTTGACTATGGTGAATCCTTCACACTGTGGTATCACCAAATACTTCATAAAATGTCTTCACTGTAATTACGATCTTGCCTTTCATTGTAGTAACATTGAAACATCATTTCTGAGCTCATGTAGAGACACCGAGACCTCCTCTCTGTAGTTCAAACTCTTCATAGTGGTGCCACCAAAACTGTCCAAATAAAAAATCCTTCACTATTGTGACATCAAATCCTTCTCATCCTGTAATATCCAAACTTGTTATTATCTATTGGAGCATTGAATCTCTCTCAATGGAATCTGAACTTTTGTTGTATTTGTTACACAAATTTATCATTGTAGTTGATCTGAAACAAATATTTCATCTAGATTGTGATATACCAAGACTTTGGAGAATCCTTATTACAGTGGCACTGGCCCTCACTGTAGTTGCATCGAGACTCCTCACTCCTCACTGCAGTAGTCTGAACTATAGTAGCACCGAGATTTTTCACTACAGTAGAACGAGACCCTTCTCCACTGTGATTTCTGAACATTATCTATAACTAACTCTAGTTCTCTGTGGTCATTGTAATAGAATTTGTATCACAGAAGATATGTCAAAATTTTCACTGTGATTTGTCTCTAAAATGCAAGCTCCTTCACCAGATTTCTTTACTATTGTTTGTGCGAGGTCCTCATGTTTCTTCAAGGTGTTTTTAGAACTGAGCTAGTTCATTGTAGTCTTTGATCCATTAGCCCAGAAGTATGCATCTTAACTGACATGTTCTTCAAGATCCTTTCACTAAGTATATACTTCAAACTACCTATGATCATTACCTTCACTCTGATACCATGTTGGAAAATCCATATAGTTGGCAGTTAAAATGATTTTCCTCTTAATGACATTAACTTGTGATGTTTTCATTATTAGTATTAGATTTCTTAATTGTCTTTTCTGATCATCAAGATTTAATACTAAGAAACAAAAGAAGAGAACAAAATATATATGCACGTTGCTAGGAAAAAACCCCTCAAGGGGAAAACCAAATCACAAATTCTTCCTTCAATAGATTAAAAATGTGAGACGGCCATGACCCTTACAATCTAGACTCAAGACTACCTCCATTCATCATAATATATAGATATAAATGAATCGTGGAAGCACCAAAAATTGTGGGAGGCCTAACACCAATATGTGAGAGCATGGAGATAATCTTGATGCCCTATCCAAACTCCCTTAAATAACACAAAAAATTGTGCCCTCATCCAAACTTGTATCAATGAAACATGTGATATGAAATTCTTATTGGAATCCTGTGATCACTAAAAAAATGCGAGCTCTAAATTTCTAATCCAAAAATTTGTATTTTAATGTGATGTCTTCATCTCTATATATATAGTTGTTTTCCATATGAAAATAGGTTGACATGAGTTGATGAATATTTGTCTCACTGTAGTTAGGTCGACATGGGAATATTTACCAAGAGACCTTGATGGATGGGGAGTCTTTAGACATTGATTTAGACACTAACTTAAAGCCTACAATGGAGGCTTGACCTATATATTTTACCCAAGCATTAAAATATTTCATTAATAAGTCAATTCAACAATAATAAAATTATTTTTATTCATTCTTTTATTACATAATGGCTCAAGTACATTAATGAAGACCAAACCTAGTTACATTCTCCAACATCTAAGAGACAAACTACCACCATTCAAGCTAGTTTGTTTCATTTTTCATTTATCAATGGAAGTTAAGTTTCATTGTGTCTCTTTATTTTTATTATAAATTTATATTTCATTTCAATCCCTTCATATATTTGGATCAATTTGTATGCCTTAAAATATGAGGTGCATCTTGAATATCTTCATAGGTATCATCAATACAAGCATCTCGACCATGGCAACAAAGATGTCATGGTTCAAACTATTTATTCCTTTGGTTGATATAACATCAATATCGTTTTTGCCCATATTAGCTTAAATTTTATCAGCCTTGCCATCTCTACTACAAATCGTAGCATCTGGAATTCCAAGCATGGGATCTTTTATCTTTATAGTTATAAATAAATAAATATAATAAATATTGATATATTAAAATATTTAAAAATATTAAAAAAAAACCAAATTTTTTTTTCTCTATCTTACTTTGGGTCGATATTGTTTTCCCCTTTCCATTTGATTGTGCTTTAAATAATATTTCTCAGTCATTGACTTGTTAATTTTTCTTCTCTTTCTATCTTTGCACTTTGTGCAAGGAAAATAATATTTACCATCACTAATATTAGGAAGTTTAGGATAATTTTGAGATTGTCTCAATAGTGAATCCAATAAATATACACTCATAAAGACCAACATCCACATCAAGAGCCAATGATCCATTGAAAAGAGCCTATAAATGAGCCAATTGGTGGAATGCATCAATGACCAATTTAGCATTGAAAAGAGACTATAAACGAGCCAATTGGTGGAATGCATCAATGACCAATTTAGGGTTATTTGACATTGCTTTCTATTTTAAAAAATTGTTCAATGTGCTAATTAATACAATAAGAATGAATTCAAAGAATTCCACACATAGAGAATTTGAATTGTAAAATTTTGATTATGGGCAATAAATCTCTCATATTCCCAACTCTTTATAAAACATGTTTTTTGGGGAAACTTTCTCTTCAATGTTGCAATTTTTATAGTAAACCAACATAAAATATCACTTATTCAATGTTAAATTTATGACTATTTTTTAACTATACCAAAACGTTATGAGAAAAAGTGATGTCATTTAAGAGACATCACTAATATTTCCTAGGAGATGTCAAGAACATTGCATATATATATATATATATATATATATATATATATATCGTTTCAAATATTAAATTTCTACTCCAAATTTAATAGTGAGTGAGATCACACTACCAATTTTATACATGTAAAATAAATAATCTTCCATTAAACTAACATCTAATAAATATTGATATTCAAATAACTATATTAATATCATTATTACATCAAATATTATTGTATTAATTGGAAAATTTGTATACAAAATTTGAACTACAATTACTAGAATAATTCTAGCACAACCACATTAATAAATGCTCTTGATATACATATATCAAGCACATGCACAATCACATTGGAAAATGTGGTTGATATATGTCAATATACTTATATCAACCACAATAATAATCATTAGGTATATGGAAGAAATTAATATTGATATTAATATTAATTATTATGTAATTATAATAATTATATAAGTAATAATTAGTTTTTATAATATTAAGTTTAAAATATTTATTTTTCATATTAAATTTTAGTATTGAAGTTCAATATTGGGCTTTCTAATACATGGGTTTTAATATTTGAGTTTTAATTTTTAATTTTTATTATATTATATTATTAATTATTAGAAAGTAAATATTATTAATATTATTCATTAATATCAATATTAGAAAACCTAATATTACAAATCCTTATATTACAAACCTTAATATTAAAAACCCAATATTATAAAACCTAATTCTTTAGACCTAATATTTTAAACTTGATACTAAACCTAATATTATAAAACATAAATCCAAATATTATAACCCTATATTATAAGCCGATATTTTAAATCCAATATTATAAACCGAATATTAAACCCAACATTATAAACCCAATATTAAACTTAATATTATAAACCCTATATGTTAAGCCTCTTATATTATAAACACAATATATTAAACCCTAATATTATAAACCTTGATATTAAAAACCCTAATATTAGAAACCCTATTATTAAAACATAATATTATAAAACCTAATACTTTAAACCCAATATTAAACCTTAATATTATAAACATGGAAATATTGCAAACCATAAACCTTAATATTATAAACACAATATTAAAAACCTTATATTATAAACCCAAACATTAAAGCATATATATCCAACCCTAAAATAAACTATAATATTATAAACCCTATATATTAAACCTAATATCATAAACCCTAATATTAATACCTTGTCACTTCTTCTTTATCTGCCTCCAATGATGATCATTCATTTCTGCACCAACTTGCACTGATCTGCACCAATATTAGAGAACTTGATCTCTAACTTGATCTTCCTTTATTCTTCATTTATCAAATCGTTCCTTCTTCCTTGATATTCAATTGAGATATGTCACTATCTTTTGAGTACTGAAGATAGTAAGGTAAATCTCTTATTTACCTTCCTTCTATTCTCTTACTTTCACACTGTGATATCAACACTCTTTTTCATCCTCAATCCACATTTTTATCCTGATCTGAGGTTCACACTTAATTTCATACTTGACCGTAGCTTTTGCACTTATTTTTCTCCAGGATGCATCACAAAATAGATCCTAGCTCACTACTTCAACTCACATTTTAACCCAGACATTGTCACGTTGTTGCTATCACAATTCTTCTTGTATTTATGTCCTTCTAGAAATCTGCACAGATCACTGATGTATCAGCAACTTACGTCAAAGTTTTCTGAATTGTTTACTAATCCACATTTACTGTGATAGTATGGGTCCCAAAACAGATCTGCATAAATTCCTTTTATCTCACATATATACAAACCTTTTGTTATGTTGTGATATCTCAAAACCATCCACAATATATGACTCCAAATGAGTCGCAGCACATCACTATATCTAGTGCTCATTTCTTATGTTTTAGGCTGACCATATGACCAAAGACTAAGCTGACTTCATCACTGTGTATTAGGCCGACATGTAGTGCATTTATTCCATCATTTAATGAGGGTGGACATGAGCCATTATTTCACTATTTATGACAAGGTCTTATAGAATTTTCTAGCTACTTCATAGACATGACACTTGATTATATTTATGACTAGAAGACAACCCTAATAGCCATCAAGGAGTCTATTGACCTATAATAAAATCTTGCTCATGAAACCTATGAAGCAAGTACAAAAAAAATACATTTTAGTATCTTGTCTTCTTCTTTACATAAATACATAATTACATAGTCAATATGAATATTGATCCTAGTTACACTTTTCAACACTCCATCTTATCTAGGGAGGTATTCATACAGGTACATGGTCACTTTAAAACTGAAGAATCTCATATGAATAATCATATTGGTAACCGTATTTGTATAGCATCATATCAACCAGCATTTTCCTAGTGCAAGTCCTTGACTAACAGCCCCATCTCTCAACGAGACAATGGGCTACAATGTTGGCAAGACACATGACTTATATAAACCATACTCATTGTCTATCCAACGTACATATTCCACCCAGGTGTTCCCAAATTATGACCTTATTGGGTTATTCTTCTTTTGGGTAGATAGCCCTCAAATAATATCGGTCCCCGACTACTATTATCTTCAATTCCCTATCACATTCTCAAAGAGTATCGAATGCTAGATGATTACCCAATGCTCCATTTTGTCTTCCTAAGTAAAGACTAGAATGATGTGTCTATCTCTCCCTCTCAACTAGGGATGACCTATTCCACAAGGGAATGTACTCATTATTGTACAATGAATGTACCTAAGCTCATTCTTAGCAATTACCCAGTTTCTTACAAGTAAGAAAATTATCACCAGGCTCCCTCTCAATCAGGGACTTGTAGCACCAATGGTGAGACACCTAGCTACTCATGAACAATTCCTCCCCTCGATGTCATAAATTTTGATATTGAGGAATCTTCAACCTTTGGCTTCATAGGGAACAGATCATCCATCACTTTCATCCATGATTCATGTCATCTATTAGAAATATATTTATCTGCCTTCATTATCTGGTCCACCTTTTATGCCATGTTCATTTCTTTCGAACCATCTCCAAGGATCTTACATCCTTTCACATATTTGGTAGCCCCGCATAAATTCATCTAGATAAGCATATGCATATGAACTTTTAAATCAAAATTTACCTTAGTGATGATATTTTACAATGACATCTCCCTATAGGCATCAACATCCTCTATTCAGATTGACACATCTACTAATGATATGTCTTTTCAAGGGTCTTCTTCTTTACCAGACTTCTATCAAAGTCTACATATCCTCTAGGAGATATTTTATTCACATATTCTTGGATTTCAAATGATAATTTTTTCTTGACATGGTTGCACTTCATGATCTCTTCCCTTCTACACATATTCATTCCCAGGAATTTACATTTTCCAGTTCTTTGTTTATATACAACCACCTCATATTCTATATGAGGATATATTATGTTGATTCCATCTGTCAGTGCATCATGAGAGATCCTCTTGCATAGATAATACTTCGAAATATATAATTCCATTACCTGCAACCATATGACATGACTTCACAAAATCCAGTGTCAGCATATAAATATATATATACCTCATACCTTTTTCCTTTTAGGCCTCCTGTAAAAATTTCACTTGAATGAAGAAATTCATTACGTTGACCTAATTCATCAATATGTCATCATATCTTAATCCCAGAATTATTTAGTGTTGAATTCTTTGATGAAACCTTTCTCCTTTATTTCTAAACGGTGAATTCATAGTGAATTCCATTAGAATCTGTCAACACATGTTTCCATGATGACCCTTGATCTTGATGTTTTCCTTCCATTAGTATTGTTATCTGTGAGGTTTTTCTCGGAGTTGTTTCACCAAGAGCTTCTACCATGCTTCTATCATGATGTTATCAATATACATTGCTTCATATCATACTATTTTATAATTAAAAAAAATCACTTAAAGAGGAATATGACCTCAATCATAACAGAGATCTTTCGCTTCTTATTTGTTAGATTTATTTGCATTAGGTTCTTCCCTCATATTTGAGATATGGGCTTCTTCCCTTTTCCTCTTGTCATTTTCAAATTTAGGACGATCTATTTTATAATGCCCAAGTTAATTACATCCAAAGCATCATACTTTTTCCATATTTCTTCTTTTATTTTGAGGACCAAATTTTTTGAATCTTCCTTTCTTCCTGGATATGGTTGCAAAGGCTTGATTCCCTTCACTTGATCTCGTATCAGATTTTTCTTTCAATATTTTTTCCTCTATTTTACACAGAGACCATAAACCATGGAATGGTGTGGCTTCTTTCTTCCCGTATAAACTTGAAGTGAAGTTTCCCCATTCTTCTGGTAGAACATTTAGCACCACTATAGTCATCTCAATATCAGACATTACTTCTCCCAATTCTTGAAATTGGCCTCTTATTTCAGAAATCCTCATAAATTATGAAGTGATTCCTTCTTCTCTTGAAAATTTCAGTTTGTATAGCTCTTGTCTTAGAGAGATTGCTTCTCCTGTAGTACTCACAGAGAATAGCTCTACCAATTTATCATATATTTCTTTAGTAGAATTTAGTTTTGATGCATAGGGAATGAGTCAGTCCTTAATGGATTCAGTGAGAATCCTTTGGGCTCTGATTTATCCCTTCATGTACTTGGCATGATCTGGAGAAACTTCTTTTGAGGGTTGAATTGTAGATCCTTCGATGTTGTCCATAACTTCGTCTTCAATTAGATTCAAATCTGTCCTCTTCTTTTGAGCTCTAAAGTTTCATGACCCAACCAGCTTGTTTCTCTCTTTACAATAAGTCATCTTGAAAAATTTAAGTAAGGTCATATATACTTACTTGAGTAGAGTGGATTGCAGCTTCCTTGTTGATGATGAAGTTAAAGTCAGGAGCTTCTTCTAAGATTGAAATATCCAAAGTAGGTGTTCTTGGACCCTTTACGATAAAGGATATCTTAAAAAAATGATGTCCTCTTCCAAAATGTCTTGAACGTAAATATTTGATGGAAAATGTTATTTTCTTGAATGAGTTGATCCTTTAAATGAGATAGAATATCTTTCTTGAAACATATTGATAGTCTTCCTTTTCATCCCAAACTTTGATCATCGCTTCCTGGAGTGTCTTCTTTTTCAAGTAGTACTTGTGTTCAAAACCTTAGTTGTGATTCCATATTTAGAATTTAGAGGGCTGGTGATTAATTAAAATTCTCTTGTTGATAATTACTTGAGTTAATTATGTATTCTCTTCTTTAGCTTATTTAGTCTTTCATAAATTTAATAAAAAAAATACAAAAGACACAAAGTTAGGCTCTTCGAGCTAGGGAAAAACCTCCACCTCTTGGAGAGGAAAACCCATAAGGAATTCTTATTATAGATCTTCAAATGACAAGTACCATGACCAAGACTTAGACCCTTGACATATGAATGCCTCCAAGACCTTTTCACTACTTCTTTATCTACCTCCAACATTGATAATTAATTTATGCACCAATTTTCATTTATCTGAACCAATATTGGAGAACTTTATCTCTAACGTTATCTTCCTTTATTCTTCGCTTATCAAATCATTCCTTCTTCCTTGATATTCACTTGAGATATATCACTATCTTTTGAGTATTGAATATAGGAAGGTAAATCTTTGATTTACCTTCCTTCTATTCACTTACTTTCACACTATGATATCAACATTCATTTTCATCCTCAATCCACACTATTATCCTTATTTGATGTTCACACTTAAGTTCAGACTTGACCGTAGCTTCCGCACTTATTTTTCTTCAGGATGCATAAAAAAAATATCCTAGCTCACTGCTTCAACTCACATTTAACCTAGACATTGTCACGTTGTTGCTATCACAATTCTGCCAACATTTATGTCCTTCTAGAAATCTACATAGATCACTGATGGATCAAAAATTTACTTCAGAGTTGTCTAGATTGTTGTCTTCTTATTAATCTGCATTTACTGAGATAGTATGGTTCCAAAAACAAATCTGCATCAATTCCTTTTAATTCACATATATACAAATATTTTTTTATGATGTGATATCTCAGAACCATCCACAATATATTACTCCAAATGAGGCGCAACACATCACTATATGTAGTTCTCATGTCTTCTATTTTAGGCCGACCATACCGCCAGTTAGTAAGTCAACTTCATCACTATGTATTAGGCCGACATTTAGTGCATTGATTCCAGCATTTAATGAGGGTGGACATGAGCCATTCTTTCACTATTTACGACAAGGTCTTGGAGCATTCTCTAGCTACTTCATATACATGACACTTGATTATATTTATGACCAGAAGAAAACCCTATTAGACATCAAGAAGAAGTATATTGAACTATAATAAAATCTTACTCATGAAACCCATGAATAAAGTACAAAAAAAATACATTTTATTATCTTGTCTTCTTCTTTACATAAATACATAATTACATAGTCAATATGAAGACCGATCCTAGTTACACTTTTCAACATAAATATCCAATGTAATTTTTTTTTTAACTGAAATAGCTATAATTTATTTATAGATAAAAAATAGTTGGGTCAGGGCCAAAACAACCATCATTACAAAGCTTCAAGCCAAATTTCCATGACACGAGAGACTTCACTTCAAAATTCAGGAAATAAATATTTGAGAAGGGGTTTCATCATTTTTGCTAAAATCTCCTTGCCGGAGAAGGCAACCTTTGTTTTCATTGTTGTACGCTTCCTTGTTTGAACCTCTGAGAATGTGGTAATTTTGGTATGAGGAGAATTCTAACAGCATGAAATTCAGCCTTTAAAGGATCTTATTTAGGAATCGATTGTTGAACTTGTCCTCCAAATTTAACTTCTTTATCAAAATTTATGAGTCGCTGAAATCTTGGAATTCTCTAATACCTTTCTCACGATAAATTTCATAGGATTTTAGCAGATCAAGTATTTCTTCCTTATTATTTTTTCTCTGCCCAAGGTCCCAAATAAATTTGTCTCTTCTTATACAATCCGAGGAGTAGAGCACAAAACCAGCACCCATAGTCCTGAGATTTCCTCTGGAGGCACAATCGAAGAATATTGTTTCTTTACCCTGCTTCCTCCACCACACTTGAAACATTTTTTCCGAGTCTCGTAAGCGCCATCCTGGATTGGTGAAGGGGCTAGCTGAGGTTTTTTTCTGTCGTGATAAATAAAGGTACCCATCCATTTATTTTATCTAGGAAGGAGATATATTTCAGGCTTATGAGAATGTTAAGACATTTTTTCAAGAAGGAGAGATTTGGCTTTGGCTGCAACCATTGAAGGGGACCAAGAAGTGCTATTGAAGATTTTATCATTTCTTACAAGCCATATTTTCCAGTAGGTGTATTTGGGGATGGTATGCCAAAAACGGAACCAAAGAGACTTTCTAGAAATTGCATATGGATAGCGCGCCTTCCAAATGGAAAATAAATCAACCAAAGAGATCTGGATTGGGAATGAGACATTGAGCCGTTGAAGGATAAAATTCCACACATATTTGGTGAAGATGCAATCCACAAAGAGGTGATCCATAGTTTCTAGAGAATTTCTACAAAGTGTGCATCTATGAGGACCGATGATGCTTATTTTTATTAGATTTTAACCTATCAAGATCTTCTTGTGCATTAGAACCAAGAAGAAGAAATTAATTTTGGGGAGACCAAAGGAGTCCCAAACTTGTTTCCAAAATTTTTCAGGCAGATTCATCTCTCTCTGAGATTGAAGATGCAGAAAACCTTGCGCAGTAGTGTAGGTTCCTCTATTTCCCCAACCTTAAGAATCAGAAGCCTACTTCTGGACTGGATTTGAGTCAGTTAACTCCACTCTGAGTATGTTCTGTTGGGATTGCAGATGCTCAGGGACTCTGTGAAAGGCCCAGGATTGTCATATTTCCTCTCTCATCCCAGACAGAAATATCTTCAAGTCTGAGAATGCCATGTTGTGAAAGCCACTCGCGGATCTCTTATATATCTTTAGAATTGGAAAGAGGCAAATGTCCCATTATGCTATCTTGCTAGAGCAAAAAAAAAAAATCCATTTCCAGGTTTGTGATAGAGGTGTTTTTGGAAGGATTCTATTCCTTGTCGGAAAAGATTCCAAATCAATGAACCTTTCGGAGTGTTATCGGCCTACATATTTCTTAGAGGGATGCCTTTTGTATACTTATTTCTTAGATTTTGGTTGATCGGGTATTTTTGATTCGCATATAGCTTCCACAAAATTTTGCAGCCCAAGGAATTTTTTCCTGGGTGGGATCTTTGATCTAGAGTCCACCTTTCGAAATTGGGAGTTTAACCATTTACCAATTGACTAAATGGAACTTATTCTAGTTACCTTTCCCTCCACGCCAAAGGAATTCTCAGATTAACTTTGAAACCTGCTCGGTGATAGACTTTGGGGCCATCAAAAAGGAATCCTAATAAATAGACAAGGTAGAGAGCACCGATTTGATGAGTACTAGTTTTCCGTTGTTGGTGAGCCAATGGCCTCCCGAAGAGGAAATTTTCGACTTGATTTTTCAAATGACGTCAACCCACAACAAACTCTTATTTACCGTGAGAGTTAAAGGAAGCCCAAGATATTTAATTTTGTCCCAATAGAAATACCCAGTGAAGCCCAATTGATGCGCAAATTTGTGGATGGATTGTTGCTCAACATTCCACCCATACACCGCACTCTTACTGCCATTGATGAGAGCACCAGAAATGATACAAAAGTTGTGGAGTATTGATTTGAAGGCATTTGCGATACTTATGGAGACTCTGCCTAATAGGAGAGAATCGTCAGCAAAGAAGGCATGGTTGATAGGCTCCAATCCTTTCATCAGTCTTATGCCTGGGATTGTCTCTGCGAGTTTCAATTATTAGTTTTCTGCTAGAGTGTTACACAATAATTTGTCACCGTCCCTGAAATCCCCCATCCCGCACATTGGAGGGCCTATTCCGTGACCTGTGAGCAGTGACATGACCTGAAACCACTTTCATGGCATCCCCCTTGACAAGGAAAATCATTCCCCTGAAGACAATTTCCTGTTAAAATCCCTAAAAATAGAACTTTTGGCCTTGGCCTGACCAGCCAGTTCAGCCCTCACGCCAATGGGGGAAATCCACCAAAGAGGGCATGCCAACTGGCACTCTGTCCCAGTGTATTACTCGCACTAGGCTTAATAAGGAGTATTTTTAAAAAATAAATGGAGGAAGTTTGATTCCAACCAACTCCTGAACGAGTCTCTAAAATGATTTGGGAGGTTTGGCTCCAGATCTCCATGTAGGGGAAGTGGTTTTCCACCTATCATGGAAGCTTCCTTGAGGATAGGGCCAATCCCACCATTGTAGGGATCCCAACTCCCTTTCCACCATCTATATAAGCTTGTCATTTTCCCTTTGCAATCTAGCCTGAATAGAGCTAAATCAATAGTAAGGAGACTATCGTCAGACAGCCGAACAGAAAGAGTCTTGTCCCATCCCGACGAGCTTCATCGAAACGTGCTCCACTGTTGACCTGCCGAAGGAAGATCCAGCGTCAGAGCTCAGGTTGTATCTTTCTTTCGTTGTGATTAATAATAAATGACTTCGATTATGGTTCCATTCATATGTTCATGTCTTATGTTATGAATTGTATCTTCTCTGACTGATACATAGTTGCATGTATTAGGTTTTACGCTTGTGTGTTGTTGTTTATTTGTGTACGTGCAGGTGCTCGAACGTGCCTAGCGGGAGAATTGTGATCTGCCAAAGTGAAGGATGGAAGCGTCATCTTCTCTACAAGCAACAATAGCGTGGGACTTAAGGTAGGCCTCTTGTCGCATCTTGGTCTTTTGTAACTAGGAACCTGCGTCTTAGCGTGATTCAGTTGTTGCTAGACCCGATCTGGGCTAGTAGAGATCGCCTCTGTCCGTAGAGGGGATTTACCTCTCCAACAAACTGGTGACTCCGCTGGGGAGACATTGATTGGCGTTTGTCTTGTCTTTTTGGTTGATTTTGGTCTTTGCCTGCTTGATCAGCTCTTTTGGTTCGCTTTTTTTAGTGTTAAACCTTTGTTTAACCTCACCATCCCTGATCTGCTCCCTGCTTGCTCTTTTTTATTTTGTGCATTAGTAAACTCAACTGGCGTGGTTTTTTCCCTGATAGTCATGCCAACTGGCGCTTGTTTCCAGTTTAACCCCTGCGCCAATCCTGTGTGATGCTAGGGTTTGCTTCTTTTTGAGCTTTCTGAGCTTGATTTGTGGTTTTGGTGTCATTTTTTTGACTGCTTGAGTGTTCTGGAGCCTTGGTTGACTATGTGTGACTGTCATCCTCCAGTTTTTTGCCCTCTACTATCAGTTTTACATTCTAGCCCTAGGGCATCTAGGTGCTATAGTGTGTCGAGCCTCTCGTGGGAGTTTTTGGTCCTCGTTTGATCAGTCAATTTCATTATTGCTTCTCTGCATTTTTTTGGTGGTTTTCCATTGTTTTATTGCGTTATTTGAGTGATTGGTCTCTTCCTCATTCGAATTTTGTTTTGTCTCGTTTTGGGCCTAGATTACACGGTTCATTTAAGTCCCTAGGATTCCTCTTTGATTTGAGGGATTTCTTCATCAGTTTGAGGTCTGATTGTGTGTTTTGCATTGAGAGAACTTGCTTGTCTGTGTTATTTTGCTATCGCTCCTCAAATTTTTCTTTTCATTAGTTTTCATTTTGTTTAGTGCACTTTGCTCTTAAACATTGAAAATGTAAAATCAAATCTCTTTTGCTTTTGATTAGTTAATGTAAATTGAGAACTTTTCTGTGTTATTAGTGATTTATAACTCTGAAAGAAAAGCTTTTAGTTTCCATTAGCCTACATTAGAGACACTAGTGGTTCTTTTGTGATAATTTTGTTATTGTGTGAAAGCTCTCAACCTTCCCATAGTTAGCTATTCATCCAACAAAGTGATACATTGTGGCATGTAGTGTGCATTTAGAGGATTTTGGAGCATAACATTTGGTAGGGCCTAGAAATTGAAACATAATTGAAGATCAACACTAAAATTT
Organism: Pinus albicaulis; assembly: GCA_034641835.2. Taxonomy (NCBI): domain Eukaryota; kingdom Viridiplantae; phylum Streptophyta; class Pinopsida; order Pinales; family Pinaceae; genus Pinus; species Pinus albicaulis. The sequence goes on along the minus strand of CM076584.1, from coordinate 798,881,134 downwards.
ATTCAATTTACCTTAAGGCAGCATTGAAACATTAACGAAATATCTAGAGGTCTAGGCTAGTGACGTGTTCTGGCATCATTAAACCTAGTAGTTGTCGTTCGCCTTTTGGCTTTAGACAACGCTAGTACGGACTTGTGCTCCCTGTACCATCGCGTATATAAAGGGAGACCCCACTAGGTTGCTATCCTTTATCCGTAGGAAGCCGAGTCTGCCGCCTTAAACCCGTGATACACCAGACACAGCATTCGGGGAGATTTCTTGCACGTATGTCAAGTCCTTGGTTGATTTCTCTTTCATTTTTTTTAACCAAGGTGTATATTGCAGTTCACAGATATCTGGTACACCCATCTGCCTAGATTACCCGAACAGTCATTTTGATCTTTTTTGACTCATTAAATTTGAAAAGATCACCAAGCGCTTGTCCTTTCACGCTTGTTTCCAATCTGAAAGCGATAGAGTCAACTTTTTCCTTTTTCTTGACTCTTAAAAGATGAAACAATAGAGTTTTGTTTCAATGTTTTAAAAATTAACTGCCCACGAAATATCCTTGGTTAAAGTTATTTTCCTTAGGGTGTTGTTTTGAGTTGTTTCTGATGGCAACTTTTTCCGAGTTCACCAACCAAGGAATCCCCTCTGAGGGGAATCCTGGTCCTTTTCCTCCTTTTGGAAATGTTGGCGCTCCTTATATGGCAACGTTGTCCCTTCCTGGGTTAACTGTTGGGTTGCCTGTTTGGTTGTTTTCAACCTCTGTGGTCCCAAATGTTCCAGATAATATTCAATCAGTTCCTCCGCCTGAACAACGCCATGTTGATTCCAAGGTGTACCTTTCCCCTTCTTCGCTTGTTTCTGCATCCTCCTCTTCTACTTCTCCTAGTGAAATTCTGGATTCAAGTAACTAGATGGCTAAGAAGAAGAATAAGAAGACAAAGAAGAAGAAGTCCAATAAAGGAGAGGCTAGCTCTGTGGCTATTTTTCCTAAGAAACCATCCATCGATAAACCTTCCAACCCTCTATGGAAATTCAAGTTCCCTTGCTTGTTGTGTCATGGAAACCATCTTCTTCGAGACTGCCCTGGCATTTCCAAGGTGCTCAAAGGATGGTCCAACGGTCGTCCACCGTTGCCTTTGGCTTCTTGGAGTCAGGTTGGGGGCACGCCTTCAGCTAGTGCTGGTAAATCTCCTAAGAAGCAGGGTAAGCTCACCAATCCCTGTAAGTTGTGTGAAGGGCACCATGCCATTCACCTTTGTCCGTATATGGATGAAGCCAATTGAGTTTTGGAAAACTCGACTGTTTCTGTGTTGTGCATTCCGGTTGGTTACAAACAACTTTCTTTGAGTCCTTCACTAGCTGATCCTACGATTGGTCAAGAGTCATCCTTGGTCGATCCCACTCCCTCGGAAATTCAAATTCAGGAATCCATCTACGGTGCACTAGGTCTTTTCTGTTGAGAGTGGATCACACACCCCTCATGTTCTTCTTGTTTCTTTAGATTTCTCCAACTTGGAGAAATATTCTCCTATCCCTATAGCTCAAGAAGTTGCCCCTCTGCCTCCCATGATGGAGGTCCCGGAGGATACTCCTCTCGCCTTTGAGATGGAGGTCATGGAGGATGCTCCTTCTTCTCCCGTAACACCAGGGGAAGACCATCTCGAATCAATGGTATCCCCTCCAAGTATTTTGGTCGCTTCCTTTGACTGGAGTCGATTTTCAGGATACCACCTTCCGTCTTATGTGCCTTTCGAGATAATGATACAGGATTTTGGTCTGGTCGTACCCAGAACCATTATAGATGAAGGCGCGTCTATTAGTATTTTATCCTCAACTACTTGGCAAGCTTTCGGTTTGCCGCCACTTATGCCTGTTACACAGAATCTTTTGGCATTTAACATAATAACTAGTCAACCGTTAGGGATCCTTCCAAGGTTACCTGTTAATTTGGGAGGTAAAACCATCCATATGGATGTATTGGTTGTTCCAGGTCCCTTGGATTTCAATTTGCTCTTGGGGCACGATTACACCTATGCCATGGGAGCGCTTGTCTCCCCCCTTTTTCGTGTGGTCTATTTTCCACATGAAGGACGGATCGTGACCATTGATCAACTTTTGTTCCTTGGTCCTGATGTGGCAGCTAGCCCGCCATCATCCCTTCGTGGTTTTTATCCACCCGTTGTATCTGCCCCACCTCAGTTCAAATATGTGGCTACCTACCACATGCATGTACTCAGTGATAGTGCCTTTGTACATCGTGTGCTGGGGACATTGGGTCCTAATTTCTGAGATGTTGTTCTCCCATCCGTTGTAGACCTCTTGGAAGCCATGAATTCTTATTCATTATGATGAGGTATATCGGAGCATGGTTCATCTACTTGTGTCAAGCTCCTTAAAACATGAAACAAGGTCTTCGGAGCATGGATCATCTGCTTGTGTCAAGATCCTTAAACCATGTAACAAGGTCTGCAGAGGATAGTTCATCTTCTATATCAACCTCGTTAAAAAATGAATTAGGTCTCGAGGACAGTTCTTAAGTTTTTCAACCTTGTTAAAACAATGAAACACATTCCCATTCAATTCGAGTCTTTGATAAGTTCTTGTAAAATCCCAGTCGATTCTTTCTCTTGATCTCATAACTTGAACCTTCACTCCATCTGCCTTTCATATCGATTGAAGATTGGGGGGCATGTACCTCGAACTAAGTCACCATGCTAGGGGGCATGCCTGGTTTCAAGCATAGTTTATCTTTGTTTCAAGCTTGTGTAAAAATGAAACCAAATTTAAGCAGAGTTTCCTGATTTCAATCTTGTGTAAAAATGAAACCTTTCCCTTTTTTACCTCTCGTGATTGCCATTTTATCAGTCTGTTTTTCCAGATGAGCCTTGGTTCTCTCATTCCATCATCCCTATCTTCTCGGCCGATCATATGCCTTCACTTGGTTATTTTACCCATTCCTGAGGAACTGCTGTGATGAGTGGTCTTGTTAGCCAGCCTCTTGACCTTTACTCATTCTGAGCAGTTCCACCATTACCGGAACTAGTTGCTACCCTTTATACCACTCGTTCCTCTAGAAGGAGTCATCTTTCAGCTCTTTTCTGACTCTTGAAAAATGAAAAGATTGCTAAGTCACTTTTCATTTTGAATTCATTAAATTGGCTCTGAAACGACATCTACCTAGTATACGTTTACCCCTTTTTCGGGCTGGGATAGATTATTTACGAAAAAGGAATACCCTAGCCCATCACGACTAGGAGGTTTTCTCAGACATGGTTTTCTACCTTTTCGGATCTGAGGAACTATCTACGAAAAGGGACTATTGGAGTTTACTTTTTTTTTGTCTTTTCAAACTCTCTAAACATGAAAAGACACTGAGTTCTTCCTTTGTCAGACTTGTTAAACCCTGATGACATCGGATTCATTTGTAATGACGATATTCGAGTTCCTCCTTCCTAGGGCTCATTAAATTTATGGGGATGGATTTGTCCGAAGGACGAACTTATATCACAAGCAGATGCTATCCACTTCAAGCTTGTTTTAAAAAATAATTGGGGTGCTCGCCAGAAATGGTGGGGAAAAATGGAACCAATATCGTCATCGTGTCAGCAGTATGTCGCTCTTGAACATGGCACTTGTCTGCATTCGTGTTGGGTTGGGGACATCTCATATCATTCTCTGTTTGCCTTAGTGGGTTTGGGTAATCCCTTTTGAACTCTCATCTGCTCTTTTCCTTGTCATCATGACATCTGATCTTTTGATGTCAAATACTGCCAAATCCACTGCCGTGCCACCGATTCGTTAAATAGAAGTTGACCTCTGCAGTTTCAACCTTCCTCTGATTCTCATATGATCCTGATTCACAAACATTATATTCCTCTATCTCATGTTGATGATGTGGGAAACACTATGGCCCACCTTCAATCAAGGTTACTTCTTGTCGACTTCAGCTCATTATCTAGGAAGCTAATCTAGAGACCCCCTTCTGGTACCTTGGAGCCTGCATGCCTCAATGGCAGGTTCTTCGCATTCTATGCAAGGTTTTCATTATCGACCTTCGATCGGATGATTCTACGGGTGTTCGATGCCAGCTCACTATTCACATTCCGTGGATTGTACCTATTGTACCTTGAGGGCCATTGTCATTATTGGTGGTTCCTCTCACGCCTATTAACAGCTTTCATCATTGGCTGGTAATCAGAAAATGTTCTTGCATGTTCGAATTTAGCTCACTTATTCACATGCTTGAACTTGTACTCTGTTCGGGTCGAGATGGAGCGCAAGACCCTGGATTTTGTATATTGGAATCCAGGCTGTGGATTTTGTGGATTATCATGATTGGTTACATGACTCATTGATTGGATGGCTGTGACCATACCTGAGTCTATTTATTGATCCTCACTGGATGGCTGCGTCCATACCTCGGATCTTGATTATTGTATACTCTATTATGTATGGTTGCGCCCACACCACATTTCATGTATTTGAGATATCAGTTGTACTTGCCTACGTAGGTTTTCCGACAGTAGTGTTTTCAGTTGGACACATTCTCGTAAAGCATTTCACCCCTCTCTCTCTCAGGCCTCATGCTTTAGGGGGCATCTGTTACACAGTAATTTGTCACCTTCCCTGCAATCCCCCATCCCGCACATTGGGGGGCCTATTCTGTGACCTCTGAGCAGTGAAATGACCTGAAACCACTTTCATGGCATCCCTCTTGACAAGGACAATCATTCCCCTTAAGACAATTTTCTGTGAAAAGCCCTAAAAATAGACCTTTTGGCCTTAGCGTGACCAGCTAGTTCAGCCCTTGCGCCAATGGGGGAAATCCACCAAAGAGGGCGTGCCAACTGGCGCTCTGTCCCAGCGTATTACTCACGCTAGGCTTAATAAGGAATGTTTTTAAAAAATAAATGGCGGAAGTTTGATTCCAACCAACTCCTGAACGAGTCTCTAAAATGATTTGGGAGGTTTGGCTCCAGATCTCCATGTAGGGGAAGTGGTTTTCCACCTATCATGGAAGCTTCCTTGAGGATAGGGCCAATCCCACCATTGTAGGGATCCCAACTCCCCTTCCACCATCTATATAAGCTTGTCATTTTCCCTTTGCAATCTAGCCTGAATAGAGCTAAATCAGTAGTAAGGAGACTATCGTCAGACAGCTGAAGATAGAGAATCTTGTCCCATCTCGACGAGCTTCATTGAGACGTGCTCCACTGTTGACCCGCTGAAGGAATATCTAGCGTCAGAGCTTAGATTGTATCTTTCTTTCATTGTGATTAATAATAAATGACTTCGATTATGGTTCCATTCATATGTTCATGTCTTATGTTATGAATTGTATCTTCTCTGATTGATACATAGTTGCATGTATTAGGTTTTACGCTTGTGTGTTGTTGTTTCTTTGTGTATGTGCAGGTGTTCGAACGTGCCTAGCGGGAGAATTTTGATCTGCCAAAGTGAAGGACGGAAGCGTCATCTTCTCTACAAGAAATAATAGCGTGGGACTTAAGGTAGGCCTCTTGTCGCATCTTGGTCTTTTGTAACTAGGAACCTACGTCTTAGCATGATTCAGTTGTTGCTAGACTCGATCTGGGCTGGTAGGGATTGCCTCTGTCCGCAGAGGGGATTTACCTCTCCAACAGAGAGTATCTCCCATTAAAATGTACAAGAATGGGGAGAGAGGGAGGCCTTGCCTAAATCCCCTCGAACCTTGAAAATAATTGGCAGGTATTCCATTGACAAGCAGAGCTATCCATGGCTTGTCTATGAAGTCTTTGATCAGATTGAAAAACTGAGGAGACAAACAAAAAGAAAGTAGGACTCTATAGAGGAATGAAATATTGACCTTGTCAAAGGCATTTGCTATATCAAGCTTAATAAACATCCCTTTCTCTTTCTGTTGATGGCTGGAATGCATTGCTTCATGCACCTGTGTGATATTTTCCAAAATGTGTTTGCCTTTAATAAACCCTCCTTGAGAGGGGGAGATGAGGCTCCCCAGCAATGAATTAATCATGTTAGCGATAAGCTTGGCAAGGATTTTGTACGAATAATTATAGAGGGAGATTAGCCTGAATCTTTCAAAGGATCCAGGATTCACCTCTTTATGGATTTATGCTAAGAAGGTAGAGTTAGTGCCACCCCCCACCTTAGCTCTTTTCAGGAAGCCTTTAATCATTCTCAGAAGATCGACTTTGATTATATCCCAACATATTTTGTAGAAGTGGATTGAGAATCCATCGGGCCAAGGGGACTTGTCAGGTTCCATTAACCAAATGAATTTTCAAATTTCTTCATTAGTGAAAGGCTTCAAGAGGACTAAACTATCTTCTCTGATGAAAAGAGAGGGAATGTGAGAGATGAAACCAATTGTGTCCTCTTCTCCTCCAACACTATATTTTCTATAAAGATTGTAGAAATGAGACTCAACAACTGCTTTGATTTTGTCGAAAACTTTGCAGAACAACCCTTTAGGAGAGATGATTTCTAAGATATGATTAAGGTAGAGACGAGCTCTGTATTGGTGATGGAAGAAAGAGGTATTTCGATCTCCAGCTTTAAGCCATAGGCTGTGAGACTTAATTCTCCTATATTCTTCTTCAATGTGGAAGGAGTGATAGGAATTTATTTGGGCAATTTTTTCCTTTTAAATCTCCATAGAGTGATATCTTTTCTTTCCATATCCATTTTCAGGTAATCCAATCGCTGGACAACTTCTTTTCTTTGACTAGTTGGGGTTTCAGTGGTATTTTTCATCCATTCTTTCAAAGCATGCTTTGTGGCCTTGAGTTTCTGCTCCCACACAAAACTTGGGGATCCTATGACAGATTTGGACCAAGCCAAATGAACAGTATCATAGAACCCATTTCTATCAATCGAAAGAGGGCTGAACTGGAATGCAATTGCAACCAAGTTTTCTTCCTCTTCCAAAAGGATAAGGATAGGCTTGTGATCATTGGTCAACTTAGGTAGGATTTTGGAGGAGATGACCCTCTGTTCTAGTAGTAGCAAACTCTAAACAATAAACCTGTCCAAAGGAGCAAAAAATTTCTCTTCCCCTACTCTATTATTAGACCAAGTGAAGAGGCCTCTTGTGGGTTTGAAATCTAGGAGGTCCCATTGATGTACAAGATCTTCCACCAAGGGGAGAATTTGGTCCCTGCTACAAATGCCTCCTCTCTTTTATTTCGATTGCAGAACAATGTTTAAATATTTTGCTAATATGATGTTCTTGGGAGAGTGGAGATCTAAAAATTTAGAAAGAGATTGCCAACAATCTCTCTTTTCTTCATAGAGCATAGGGACATAAATATTAAAAATAGAAAAAGCTATCTTACTTGTGGAATGCCTTATCTAGGTAAATATCGAGGGTTGGGTCTCAAAGAAGTTTTCCAGTTGAAATTGGTCCTCCAACCACAGAGTATCAATTCCACCTAAGGAGCCCCTTGCACTAACAACCTTTCCTATTTTTTTCTTCCATTTCCATTTTTTGATGTCGAGAAGGGTGTCGCCTTCTATTTTAGTCTCTTGGAGCATGAGGATTTCAGGAAGGTCCATATTCAGGAGGTATTTGATGGCTTCAGCTTTCATTGGATTTCCCAAGCCTCTGCAATTCCAAGAGACTAAACGTAGTATTTACTATTGGAGGATTTGGGAGCTCCTCCCTTGGGAAGCCTTGTTTTGGTGTTTCTCCCGATGGAAATTTTGATTCTGGATTGGTTTCCTTGTGTTTTTTTCCTTTCTGCCTCTTCTTCCCTAGCTTCTTTATGTGATTTTATTCCAACTCTTTTCGAAGGCCTCTCAAAGGTATCGTCCTATTAGGAACAAGAGGTTTCCATTGGGTTCTTTTTATTATTTTGGCATATGAGGGAGGGGAGGAAGTGTGTAGGGTTGCTCCAGAGAGGACTGCTTCTTCGTTTCCTTTTCCCAAAGAGGAGGAATTGTTTTGTTGTTCAATGCCTTCCAATGTTGATTTTGGAGGGTCTGCTAGAGTGTTAAGCTCTTCAATAGGGTTTTTGGCTTCTACTGAAGAGGGAATAGAGCTCCCTTCCCCAAGAGTCTATCTTTTTTTTTGTGCATTGATCCCTTTTGTGGCCCCTTTTCCTTTAGCTTTTATCGGAGTTGTTTTACGTACCAGATTCCATTGCTCTCCTTTCAATTTTTCGTTGTCTTCTTCCGCCTTCTTTTTGCAATGCCTTGCGAAATGGCCATAGCCATGGAAATTCCTGTATTTAAATGGAAGTTGTTCGTAATAAAGATCCTGGACATGGGTCTATTCGGAAACCGTTAATTTAATAACCTCCGGCAACCCAACTTCCAAATCTACCTCAATGCTCACATGAGTATTAGTATTTTCTCACTAATTAGTCGATATACTTTCTGAGGGTGTTGCCAATGGTTTGAAGAGACTTTTGGTTCCACAAATGTAGTGGGAGATGAGGGAGACACACCCAAAATGGAACAACTGAGGGCACACTGAGGGCACACCTTGAGCTGGATTGAAATTAGGAGTCCATTTTTTTAAATATAGATCCTAAGGACCCATAAAATATGGTCCATTTCTAAAAATGAGGCTTCTCTCTTCCACGTTTTCAAATAGAAATACAAAGAATCCTTTGCCTAATGGAGTCCAATTTCTCTGCACCCAATCTTCCACAACTTTGGGAGAAGGCCAAAGGCTAGTAAACTGCCCAATAAGCCCTCTTCCAGCAAGATTCAAAGTAGACCGACAATTTTCTTTGATTGGAAGGGCCACTGATGGAATGTTATCCAGCTTCTTCACAAATTTTTGTTGTGAATCTGTCAAAGGTCATTTGCAGCTAGCCACAACTAGTTTCTTAAATGATACAACTTCCAAAGGAGGAGGAAAGGGAGCCTCGGATCCCCCTCCTATAGCCATGGCGGCTGGGAGGAAATCATAGTTAGGTCACTCACAGAAGCGCACGCTCAGCCAGATCATTCAACCAAGATATCCAGTGTAAGTTATGAATAAAATGTTATAGCTGAAATTTTTTTGTATTTAGAGAATATTTTATTTTCATTTTAAGAGGGACATGTGTCAATTCCAAATTGAGCATGGGCATACTTACACATATCTTTCACACAGGCTTATAGAATGAGCCTCTCGACTCAATTATCACTTAGGGAAAATAAACTTAAACCAAAATTTAAATTCTATTGCAACTAACTGAGGTTGTAGTTCAAACCTTTTCAATTCTCTATAAACTCCACATTTGTAAGATTAAAGGGGTTTTCAAGCCACCTTGTTGCACAACTTGTAAAACAATGCGAAATGAGTTATGTGGAAGGTGGATGAGGATGAAAATCAAAACTCTAGACACATGGTGGATGAGGATGTGAAGCAAAATTTTAGACACATATTGTCAGCATTTACCAAAAAAAGTTTGATGTAGCTGATGCATTTTAATTCTTTTATTGTTAAATGAATGATAGAAGATAGAAAAATTGTGGCATATGGTAATTTTTTTAAAATAACAATAAAACAAAAAATAAAACAATTTGTTTTTCAACATTAGTTATTTTATCTATGTTTTATGGTTACTATTATCACCAAATTGATCTTGATTGGTTGCTCATCAATCAACTCAATGTAAATCTTTCAAACCAATTCTAACTGAATATTAGCCTCTTTAGTTTGAGAGGGCTCTCTTAAAGGGGGTTTATGATTTTCAATAGAAATAATACTAGATGGCTAACTCTATGAATTGTGACTTGGTTTTTGTATGATTTCATTTTTAAAAATGAAGGCTTTCTACCATTGGGCTATGGAGTCAACATCAAAACTGTTAATGACAATATTTCTTCACATGGAAGTTGACGCAGATAAAGGTCTTTAATCAAGATGATATACACATACAATATAAGAAAAACATAGTAATTTCACCCCTAAAGGAAGTCAGAGCATAATAGTATGAATTCTGAGTAATTAGAGATAAAATCTACTGCAAGTGATTAGACATAAAGATACATAGCAAAAACACATTAAATGCCTCATGATAATCTCAGGTCTGGAAGTAGAATGTCACTGTATATTACTGATAATGGACAAAAACATACAAGAAACAATTTGGTGCAATATTCTCCAACCCTTTGCTCTTCGGTGTTTAGTCTATAAATATACATTATTTACAATGTAAATGATCTTCCCAGCTAGCTAGATCTTCGAATTCTAACTCTAACACCTATCATAATTGAAACTACTTACTTGAAATAGAAAAAGGACAACTATCCTTTAAGAAATCAAACTCCTAATATGACTCTATCTCCTATTTATTACATTCGGTTTTATAGTAGTGAAACAGTTACATGATATATATCACATGTTCAAGGGAAAATTCACCATAAATTTACATATTTAAAACACCCCTAGATCTATGGAACACAATCCTACTTTTAAGGGATGGATAACCTTCACTTTAATCATTGTTCTTCCCATTGAGATGGATGTGTGACACTTATTTTGAGTGATGAATCTCTATTGAGATGGCCCACTGACATGCTGGAGGTCTCCAGTTGGCTAATGTGTTGTTGGAATGCTCAAAAATATTCAAAAAGATCCTCGCTATGAAACAAGGCAGTTTAGGCAGTTTCATAGCGAGTTTTCATAGCGTATAAAAACATGCCTTTTCACCTATCACTTTTCCACCTTTGTTGTTGAAACACCTTTAATATTCCAAGACATATTGCATACAATCAATTTCCCTCCATAATACTTGAACAAACTGAATTAAGGAAAAAATGCAGCTTCAGAATTTTCATAGCATTTTTTTGGCTTCAAGCCTGAAGCACGCTACGAAACTGTCCAAAAAACCATAATTTGCTAATTTTAAGTCTGTCTTCAAAAATTTATCTCCAGAGGTAAAATTTTAGGTTCTTTGTAAGTAATGGACCTCATCTAACACATTCCAACTCAATATTCCATTCTTTTGGTGTTTCTTCTTCATTCACAATTAATTGGCTGATCGGTTCTTCTATCACTCTCATCTTCAACCCTTTCTTTTCTAACTCAACTTGAATCAAGTCCAGCGTCTCTTGAAGATAGTCCAATTGATTCTTTCATGCTCTTTTTTCATATTGTAAGTGCAATTTCATCCTTCTAATATGTTTGAGCTCTCCTCTTAATGGTTGAGTCCATTTCAGCAACATTTCTGCATTTTCCAAGGATTTTGAAAAACTTGAGACTTGTTCATCCCATATTTTCCTCATCCGTTCAAATTGAAATTTCTCAATTCTGTGCTTCTTTTCCTCTAACTTCAAATCTAATATCTCCTTACTTTCTTCAATTGTTCTTTGAGTGATTCTACCTCTGATTTTTCAATTATTTTATCTTTTCCCTTTCTCTACTTGATAACCACTTCCTCCTTTGCTGAGGGAGACAAATCTATGATGCTTATTGATTGAGAAAAATCATTGAATTTTTTTTTCTTCTTTCTCTTCATGGCCTTCTTTACATGTCTGGTCATGGGCTTCCTTGGCTGAAATATAAAACTAGCAGCATCACCTACAAAATCTAGTTTCTTAGCAGTCTTACCTTTCTTCAGCAAACACGGTGATGTACATTTGAATTTTAATATTATGTATGTTTGAATTTTACCATAAAAACCTTGGATGACCTCCACCTTTACTAATATAATAAAAAAATGACACCTCATACAACTCTGACAAGCCAAGTTAGAAAATGGATTTTCTTAGCAGAAACAGTTAGGCTTCTAACAGATTCGCTACAAAACTATTAGGCAGTTTCATAGCGAAATATGCTATTTTCTTGTGTAAAATGCTACGAAAATATGAAAAAATGACAGGTGTGCCCTTTTGGGTTTAAATGTATGGGCGATGAAAAATGAGATGATATGGCACTGATTTGACTGAAATGGCATATTTGGAGGTGATCATAAAACTTAGGATAGGCTTAAAATGCAAAAATTTTCCTATACCACATTAAAATAGCTTAGGAGAACTTTTGCATTTGGTGAGTGACCTGTATGACCCTATCAAGAAATGTTTCACAACTTAGTGAGTGATAATAGTTGCTCCACTTGGGATGGTGTGCCCTTGTGGTACACCAAAGAACCTGTAGTTCAAGTACCATCCATCTTTTTTGAAAATAAGCTTCTGAAAATTTTCAAGCCTTCTTCAAACTCTTATGGCCTTCACCTCGGGCTCAATTTTGATGATCAACCTATCTTTATTAGCATAAAAGCATAATAAAATGGAATGTATACAAATGGAGTGAAAATTCAGTAAAATTTAAGAGGAATAGTGCTTTAGAAACTTGCCATTGACTGGACCTCCAGCACAAATTTTTCCATCCATCTCCTGAAGTAGATAAGTGTTGTTGCCATGGTATGCAACTACTATGAATGGTCCCTTCCAGATGTTTTCATTTCCCCTTTTCTTCAATTATGGCTTCCCACTTCAACACCATATCTTGAATCTGGAAATTTTCTTCTTTGACCTTTCTGTCAAATGTCTTAATTACTATGTTTTTTGAATGCTGATGGATATTGTATACCACCTCCCTTTTTCTTGCAGAGCTATAATATATTTTATCCTCTTCTGAATAGCATTAGGCTCCTCTTCTAGTCCTTGCAACAATTTCATTACAAGCACTCCCAAGGAAGTGGGGAAAATAGCTTCAGATCCATATACTAAGTCATAAGGTGAAGTACCAATTGATCTTTTTGTACATACTCTATCAGCCCACAGAGCATACTTCAACTTCATATGCCATGATCTTTTGTTTTCCTGCAATACCTTCTTGATAATTCTCACAATTCTTTTATTAGAATATTCAGCAAGACCATTACCTTGTGGGTAATAAGCAGTTGAGTGTCCAAGTGTTATGTGATACTGATGATAAAAGCTAATCAACCTTTTGGACTTAAAATATTGTACATTTTCAATAATAATCTTCATAGCACAACCAAACCTGGACATAATATTATTCTCTAGGAACTGAATGATGATTGGATCATTTTCCTGCCTTATTGGGATTGCTTCAATCCACTTAGTGAAATAATTTGTTGCTGTCAGGATCCGGCGATGCTACCCTAAATATGATGGGTGTATTTCACCAATAAAATCTAGCCCCCAATGCTGGAAAGGTGCCTCAACATAAATTGGCATCAAGGGTAGAGGAATCAACTTTTTCTTACCATCAAAAATTTGACATTCATGGCAGGCAACTATCTTCTTGTAAACATCCTTGAACATGGTAGGCCAATAGTACCCTGCCCTGAGAATTTTGTTTGCTATGGCCTTCCAATAGTGGTTTCCTCTACAATATCCTTTATGAAACTCTTCAATCACCTTTTCAGCTTCCTCTTCCAGCAAACAGTTAAAAATAATTCCACTGGTATATTTCCAGTATATATTCTTATCTACAATGTAGTATCTTAGATATTTCAGCTTCACAAACCTTGTTTTTGATTTAGTCAACTCTGCAGGAGATCTGTGATGATGCAAGACAAAGATAATGTCCATGTACCATTCAAAAAAAATGAACTTCTCTTCAATAGGAATCAACTCTTCATCTTCCTCAGATAACTCTGATATGATCTCGCACCTAGTCCTGATGATGAACCACACTGGTTGGTTCGAAATGCATTGAAAATTTTCATTTGAATGTGATTATTATCTAAAGAATTCTATACAAATAAAATTCATGTCAAGACAGTCAAAATTGGACTATGCCATCAGCTTTTCTAACCCCTGTACTTTCACCAATTTTGTAGGTCTAATTTCTATTTCATACTCCAGCAAATTAGCTATCCACTTCCCTCTCTTGCCATCAAGATTAGCTTGTGTCAAGATGTCCTTAACCACAGTGTTAGGAACAAATTCAATGACATGAGAGTGCAAAATATAGATTCTGAAAACTTTAATGGCTTTGATCAAAGAATATGCATTTTTTTCTAAAATATTGTATTTCAGCTCTGAGTTAGCAAGGGTTTTGCTAAAGAATGAAATGGGTTTCTTTGTACCTTGTTGTCCTTTCTACAATAAAAATATAGCTATGGTATTTTCAGATGCAAATGTGAAAACCAGAAGCTCTTTTGAAAAATTTGGACTAATCAATACTGAGGCCTGAGTGAGTGCTTTCTGTATTTCTTCAAATCACTGCTTGGCTTCAACTATCCATTTAGTATCAGCTCCTTTCTTCAACATCTTTGGTAATGTCTTGGACAACCTCAGCAAAGTTCGAGACGAACCTTCTAAAAAAGTTTACTCTTCCAAGAAAGGACTGAATTTCCTTCATGTTCCTTGGTAGGTCTATCTTCTGAATGGAATTGAATCTATTTGGGTCAATATTTATCCCATCTTTCGATATAATATGTCCAAGAAAATTTCTATTGGTTGGAGAAAAAATACTTTTAGTGGGATTAAGAGAAATACCAAATCTTCTACACTTCTGCAGAAATTTCTCCAGATGCTTCAAATGGTCTTCCTCCCTTCTTGAAAATACAGTTATGTCATCCAGATAGAGCACCAATAACTTATCTTTCTCCTCAACAAAGGTAATGTCCATTGCTCTTTGAAAATTTGCTCCTGCATTCATCAAACCAAAGGGCATCTTGGCATACATGAATGTCCCCCATGGTGTGGTAAAAGCAGTTTTCTCCTGGTCCTAAGAAACCATCTAGCATAGACATCCTTTGAGAGCCAGCAATATTCTGCAGAATTTGATCCACATTAGGGAGAGGGTAGTTGTCTTTCAAAGAAGCCTTATTCAAGTTTCTAAAATAAATACAAATTCTGATATCTCCACTCTTTTTTCTTATTGGAACCAAGTTAGCAAGCCATTTTGAGAATATAATAGGAAAAATAATTTTTGCATCAAAAAGATTCTTAATCTCCTTCTCAATCAGAGGCATGAGAAATGGACTAATCCTTCTCAATTTTTGTTTGAAAGGTTTCTCATTCTCTTTGATAGGAATAGTATGTTGAATAATAGTAGGATCATACTTTTTTAGATCAGCATAACTCCATGCAAAAACATCAATGAACTTCTTCAGCATCTCAATATTTTTATGTTTCATCTCCACAGAAAGAAACTTATAAAGCTTTATCATTTTAGGCACTGATACTGTACCAAGATTACAAATCTCTTCCTCTTCATCATCATCCTGCATCCTAGGGGATTTGAAAATATCATTTTGGTCAAAAAAAAAATTCAAGTGGAATAAGACCCTTGGGTATACAATTATTTTTTAGCTAAAAAACTTAAGAATTACCCTTAGTTTTAGCAAGCATGTTTTGTTGATCTACTTGTGTGCTTTCAAATTCCTCCTTTAACTCTATGAAATTTCTAACTTGATGGTCATCATCACCACTTTCCAATGGATGATATTATCTGGGATAGCAGGCCTATGTTGAACTTAAATCTCATACTTCTTAGTATAATGTGTGGGGATGAAAAAAAAACTTGCAGAAATATCTAGGGAATCAACCACTGAGTTTTGATCCCTAGTTTTCACAAAAAATGAAAATTCTTGAAATTTTTCCAACATTTCCATAATAATATTTTTGTAAGATCTCATCCTCACATCCTTAGTTTGATATATTCCTTCAACTTGTTTGATTATCAATTCAGAATCTCCACAAACTGAAATCTTTTAAGCACCCAATTTTTTCAAATTTCAAGACCCAAAAATAGAGATTCATATTCAGCCTTATTATTTGTATAGTCAAAGTTTAGTTTGAAAGAATAAAAATTACTTTCATCATTAGGAGTAGTGATCCATATGCATGCTCCAACCCCCTCTCTTCCACCAGATCCATCAAAGTGCAAAAGACACCAGCCCTCTGCTTTTTCTTCTATGATTTCCTGATTTTCAACTTGCTGATTTGCAATTTCTTGAATTTTTTCTTTCCCTTCACTTTCTTCTTCATCAGTTAGCCCATTGAAAAGAATTTTTGATCCTAATTCAGTTTCAATAGCATAAATCGGAAAATTCTGAGGTTTATCCTTGCTTCTTACCATATAAGCCATCCTAGTCTCCCTGTACAATCTTCTTTGCTCACCAAAAATAGGAATGGTGGCATATGTCAAGTCCATCTGCATGGTGCCTTTGATTTTTTTTTCTCAAGACCTAGATAAGAGCATGCCAAAATTGGGTGGAATATCTGCCACCACAGTGTCCATTACCACTGTCTTGGCAGGAACTTGTGCTAGGCTAACAAAAACATCTTTTATCAATCCTATGCATTGCACTCTTTTAGAATTTAAAAAAAAATAAATCCTTGTATGGCCTAGTAATCTCCAAACCCATCCTCTCCATAATCACCTTAGGCATAAGGCTATGATAAGCCCCTGAATCCAACATGGCATTGTGTAAGGTCATTTCATGGATACTAAGGTTGAAATAAAAAGGAGGCACTTCTCCATTCTGCTCATCTTCCAATATTGGTCCCAATTAGATGGTAGGATGGTATTCTTGTACATTAAGGATATCTAAAGCTCCTGGATGAGAATTCAACATTTTCACAATTTTTCTTCTGTACTCATTTACCTTGAGAATTTCTCCAAAAGGAACAGGAATCTTGATTTTAGAAATATGATTCTCCAAACTGAAAACAAAAGTAATATTTTCACTCTCTTTAACAGGGGGAGGAAGTGGTGGATACTTCTTAGAATCAGCTACTTTAGGAGTATCCTTCTTTGGCTATGTTTTATTTACAGTGATGGGAAAATTTTTGTTTCTGATATTGTATTGTTTTTGCATCTCAAAAATTGCATGTTGATAACCCTTAAGATAGTCATATTGTCCCTCACCCTTATTTACATCATGATCAGACTCATCATTCTCTTATTCGGTCAAAAAAATTCCAGACATTTATTCATCTAGGCAGTGGATGGAGTTTCTTGAATCTCAGGCTGATTTTCCTCTTCATCAATCAAATTTTACTGAAAAATAAGCCTTACTTGACGGTCAGGTTGATTTCTATTTTCTCTTTGTCTTTGCTGATTCTGAGGCCTTCTAAACTATGGATTTCTAAATTGTGGATCATGTTGTGTAGGAGGTGCAGAAGCATTTCCAAGGGCAAGTCCATCAATGAGATTTTCCATAGTGTTCATCATATAATCAAACTTATCATCTGAGTTGGAAGACTTTTCTTCTTCTTTTAGTTTTGTTTTACCCATCTTAGACTTCTTAGCTACTATCATGTTTACTTCTACTTTCGTAGCATCATTCTTCATTTTTGATAGTGAAGTAGATTCTCTTTCTCTAAGCATGATGGAAAAATCATAATCAAATGCCTCAGCATAGCACAATTGACCAGCTCTCGGCGGAGGTTTAAGATGAGCAGGTGTAGAATCATAAACTTTGTTAAATCTCTTGGAGAAATTTTGGACAAGTTCATGTATAGCTCTTTTTAAACTATTTTATTTAGTAAGGGCTTGCACAGGGTTTGTTATATTCCCCCATTTTCTCAAAAACTATCCTCAAACTAGTTCCAATTTTGAAAGCTTCCTGGAGCTAGGGCTTTAAACCATTTTCTGACCTCACCAGTGAAACTTTGAAAAAATATTCTCATTTTGACATCTTCATGGTCTACTTCCTCTCTGTCTATGAAATCATTGAATTGGTCCACATGTTCCTCAGCTGTAATTTCTTCATCACTCCCTCGGGTTTTAATTCTAGCTGAGTATTTAATTGGGAGGGCATTAAGAACAACTGGGAGAACAAGTGGAGCATATCTAGCAGTTGCAGCAGGAGGTGGAGGTGGAACATTTCCAGCCATGATAATAGGGATTGTGGTATTTCTAGGAACAATAGTAATAGAAGATGAGCTATTAGGAGGTGGTGTAGTTGGTCTTTGTAGTCCAGACACAAATGAGCTCCAAACAGGTAAAGGTATACCATATTTTCTTCTAAGTAAGAATTAAAATGGGTCTAATTCCTTTAAATTATCAAAATATTACCTCTCTAATAGTAACTCTGATGTAATTGCCTCCTAGAATTCTTCTCTTTCTTTTTTGGTTACTAGGGTTGAGGTATCAATACCTTGTCTTTGTAGGGACTCTATAAAAATCTCGGTTAATTCATTTTCACTTTCAGACCTAAACAAAACTTCTTAAATCTTATTATCAAATTTCTTGTCTTCGGAACTTCTTACAATTTGAGAGGACAAAGCTCTTAAGTGTAATGGAATACCTGATTTTGAAGAGCTGCTTTCAATGCCTCTGGAAATTTTGATTGGACTATCCACAATGGTAGGAAGTTTAGGATCTAGATTTCTCCTCGTATATCTCCTTCTCAAAGACACCTTTAAACATGAAAATTTTTAATGGAGCCACCAAGGTATTTGCAGCCTCAAAAAAATTCTGAGCTCCTGCTACCTCCAAGAGTTCAGCTTCACTGTTTGCATAAAAAACTTCGGGAAATATGTCTTCAGACTCCCAAAAGACACACCAAAATGTTATCACCAAATTGGTCTTGATTGTCTGCTCATCAATCAACTCAATGTAACTCTTTCAAACCACTTCTAACTTAATATTATCCTCTTCAGTTTGAGAGGGCTCTCTCAAAGGAGGTTTATGATTTTCAATAGAAATAATACTAGATGGCTAAATCTATGAATTTTGACTTGGTTTTTGTATGATTTCAGGTTGAAAAATGAAGGCTTGCTACTATTGGGCTATGGAGTCAACATCAGTACTCTTAATGGCAGACTTTCTTCACATGGAAGTTGAGACAGATAGAGGTCTTTAATCAAGATGATTTACACACATAATATAAGGAAAACACAATAATTTCAGCCCTAAAGGAAGTCAGAGCATAATAGTATGAATTCTGAGTAATTAGAGATAAAATCTACTGATAGAATGTCACTGTATATTACTAATAATGGACAAAAACATACAAGCAACAATTTGGTGCAATATTCTCCAACCCTTTTCTCTTTGATGTTCATTCTATAAATAGACATTATTTACAATGTAAATGATCTTCCCAGTTGGCTAAATCTTCGAATTCTAACTCTGACACCTATCATAATTGAAAATACTTACTTGAAACATAAAAAGGACATCTATACTTTAAGAAATCAAACTCTGGATAGGAATCTATCTCCTATTTATTACATTCGGTTTTTATAACAGCGAAACAGTTATATGATAGATATCACATTTTCAAGGGACAATTCACCATCACTTTACATATTTAAAACACCCCTAGATCTGTGGAACACAATTCTACTTTTTAGGGGTGGATAACCATCACTTTAATCATTGTTCTGCCTATTGAATTGGATGTTTGACACTTCCTTTGAGTGATGAATCTCTACTGAGATGGCCCAATGAAATTCTAGAGGTCTCCAGCTAGCTAATGTGCTATTGGAATGCTCAAAAATATTCAAAAAATGCTCCTTGCTACGAAACAGGGTAGTTTAGGCAGTTTCGTAGCGTATAAAAACCTGCCTTTTTACCTATCTCTTTGCCACCTTTTCTCTTCAAACACCTTTAATATGCCAAGACACATTGCAAACAATCAATTTCCCTCAATAATACTTGACAAAACTGAATTTTAAGGAAAAAATGCAGCTTCATAATTTTCGTAGCATTTTTCTAGCTTCAAGCCTGAAGCATGCTATGAAACTGTCCAAAAAACCAAAATTTGCTGAGTTTAAGACTGTCTTCAAAATTTGATCTCCAGAGGTAAAATTTTAGGTTTTTTTAAAGTCATGAACCTTATCAAACATACTCCAACTCAATCTTTCATTCTTTTGGTGTTTCTTCTTCAATCACAATTAATTGGCTAACGGGTTATTCTACCACTCTCATCTTCAACCATTTATTTTCTAACTCAATTTGAATCAAGTCCAGCTACTCTTGAAGATCTTCCAATTGATTCTTTAATGCTTTGTTTTCATATTGTAAGTGAAAATTCATCCTTCTAATATGTTTGACCTCTCCACTTAATGGCTGAGTCCATTTCAGCAACATTTATGCATTGTCCAAGGATTTTGAAACACTTGAGACTTGTCCATCCCATATTTTCCTCATCTCTTCAAATTGAAATTTCTCAATTATGTGCTTCTTTGCCTCTAAATTCAAATATAATATCTCCTTATTTGCTTCCTTCAACTGTTATTTGAAGGATTATACCTCTGATTTTTCAACTATTTTCTCTTTTCCCTTTCTCTGCTTGATAACCATTTCCTCCTTTGTTGATGGAGACAAATCTATGATGCTTATTGACGGAGCAGCTTCATTGATTTTTTCTGCCTTCTTGCTCTCCGTAGCCTTATTTTCATGTCTGGTCATGGGCTTCCTTGGTTGAAATATAAAACCAGCATCATCACCTACAAAATCTAGTTTCTTAGCAGTCTTACCTTTCTTCATCTTTATTCCTCCATCTTCAATGTCTTCAGCTTGCACAATGGGCGACTCTTCAATGTCAATTTCATGAAGGATATCCTCCAGATTTCCTTTAGCCAATGTCTGGATTCTAGTGACTCTCTTTATGCCTTGTTTGCTGACTATATGCTTCTGTTTTTTAGGCGCTGCTTGAGGTGTGTTAGTCTCTTGCAAAGGTTTTTCTCCCATGTTCACTGGTTCTGCAGGAGATGATCTATTTTCTTCTTCAACTTCTTCTACCACAGTTGGTGATGAAGTACTAGGTTTTGAGGTTTTCTTTGGGGTGACCACATCAATTTCATAACCACTCATGAACAAGAAAGAAATCCAATCTCTATCTAACCTTCTCAATTCTTCCAACACTAACAACTTAATTAGACCATGATGAAAAAGAGATTTCTCATTTCCCTTAGTCTTAATTTGAACCTTATCTGACATTTTCCCTAGAATTCTATATAAATAGAAAGGCAAATCAAGTGACCTCTTACCTACAAAATGCAGAAGAAGTCTGAGATGGTATGAATAGTCCATGTGAAATTTTCCTTCATAGGTAAAATATTTTTGAATGGCCATCGACAGTTTTTCATAATTGTCCTTTATAAAACTCCTAGGGATAACATTTTTCGAATCAAATTCACTGTGTTTTTGCTTGATGAACTCTTTAAAATCTTGCATTGTGAATTTGAAAACTTTAAACCACCGTTCACCACCTCTAGGGATTCCTGTAGCTGATGATGTGCTCTCAGGTGTCACTTTAAGGTTCAGAATTCCAACCTTTGATGATGTTCCTATGAAGCTGGTGGCAAAATCCTTTGAAATCTGTAACTGAAAACCCCGCAACCTCTGACATAATTGCAAGCAGCCAGTCCATCTGAAAGCCTCCATAGTAGTAGGGTCTTCATTGAGTAATTTCATATCCATGGGATCATACCTGTGACAATGGCCACCCTTATTCGTTTTCTTTCTTGCAGCCATTGATAATTTATAGTATTCATTGTTGTTGGAGAGGTAAATCCCCTCTGTGGACAGAGGCGATCCCTACTAGCCTAGATCGGGTCTAGCAATAATCAGACACATAGTGACGCAGGTCTCTAGTTACAAAAATGACAAAACACAATGAGTTGCCTACCTTAGGTCCTACACAACGATCGTCGAAGAAAGGATGATGCTTCCCGTCCTCCACTTTGGCAGATCACGATCTTTCCACTTAACACGTCCGAACACCTACACACATGCGAAGAAACACAATGATACACAGCATAGAATCTAGATCTTGCAACCATACATCAGTCAGAGAGGATGTAATTCATTGCATCAAAGACAAAGACACATGAATGAAACCATAATAAAAGTCGCTTATCATTAATATTAATAAAGGAAAGATACAACCCAAAGCTCTGACGCTGGATCTTCCTTCGGCAGGGTCGACAGTGGAGCACGTCTCAATGAATCTCATCGGAAATGGGACAAATCTCTCTCTCTCTTTGGCTTGGCTCTCAAAGGCTATCTGGCGATAGTCTCCTTGCTATAAGTTCAGCTCTTCTCTAGTGCTATATCAACTACTATCTTGCTAAGGGAAAATGGCAAGCTTATATAGATGGTGGAAGGGGATTCGGATCCCTACAATTGTGGGATTAGCCCTATCCTCAAGGAAGCTTCCATGATAGGTGGAAAACCACCTCCCCTACATGGAGATCTGGAGCCAAAATTCCCAACTCATTTTAGAGACTCGTTCAGGAGTTTGTTGGAATCAAACTTCCGCTATTTATTTTCAAAAAATAATCCTTATTAAGATTGGCGCAAGCAAGACACTGGGACAGAGCACCAGTTGGCGTGCCCTCTTTCGTGGATTTTCCCATTGTCGTGAAGGCTGAACTGGCTAGTTGCGCCAAGGCCAAAAGATCAGTTTTTAGGGTTTTTCCAAGGAGACTTTCTTCAGAGGAATGATTGTCCTTGTAAAGGGGGATGCCATGAAAGTGGTTTCAGGTTATTTCACTGCTCACAGGTCATGGAAAAGGCCCTCCAATGTGTGGGACTGGGGATTGCAGGGACGGTGACAAATTACTGTGTAACAACTACCTCACTTGCTGATGACGCTTGGAGAATTCAAAATTTGAAAGCAACCTGCTTGGCTCGATGAAGCAACTCTCCAAGGATCGACTCACATGCAAGGATAAACCACAAAATGACAAAAGGCTAATTGAGGTGAGGTTTAAAAATTTAACTGATATCTCGAGCTTCAATCATAACACATGCAAGAAAAAAGGGTACTGACATAAAACATGGCTATGTATATTTGAATTTTACCATAATGGCATTGAATGAACTCCACATTTACTACTCTAATAAAAAAATGACACCTCAAACAAATCTGACAAGCCAGGTTAGAAAACGGATTTTCTTAGTGGAAACAATTAGGCTTCTAACAGATTCGCTACGAAACTATTAGGCAGTTTCATAGTGAAATCTTTTGTTTTCCTAAGTAAAATGCTATGAAAATATGAAAAACTAATAGGTGCGCCCTTTTGGGTTTAATGTATGGGGAATGGCAACTAATATGATATGGGACTGATTTGACTGAAATGGCATAAATGGAGGTGATCATAAAACTTAGGATAGGCTTCAAAATGAAAAAAATTTCCTATACCACAATAAAATGGCTTAGGAGACCTTATCCGTTTGGTGAGTGACCTGTATGACCCTATCAAGAAATGTTTCACAAATTAATGAGTGATAACAATTACATCTAGAGGTTTATTCTACAATCTAGTACAAGGGAAATATATGATTTTGTCTATGCTCAACATGGAGCTTACACATGTCATTTTTAAAATAAAAATGGAATATTATATATAAAAAATGTTGGTTATAATTAAAAACAAAAATGAATAAACATGTTTGGTGTGTAGGACATGGTAAAAATATTTTACTCTAGAATAACTAGAAGTAAAAAAATAATAATAATAACTTTTGACTATGAGCAAGATGTATAGTTCTTAAACTTTTTAAAAATACTTCAAAACACTTAAATAAATTGTTTGAATATCTATATGAACTAATTGTGCAGAGAGGTGCTCTCCAACCCAGTATGATAGAGATGTTGTGATTTTTTGTTTAACATTTTGACTTGGTCAAAATACATAAAGCTAAAAATAACATAAAATAAAATAAAACAAAACATAAAATTAATAATTATATAATAATTGCACCCAGAGTCGCTCTCCAACCCAGTATGGAAGAGATATTATAATGTCATGTCCCAAAATGTTAAACATTTTGACTACATAAAAATAAAAATTAAATTAAATTAAAAAACTGAGTTTATTTAATATGGGAGAGATGTATTTTTTAACATTTTGACTTAGTCAAATTACATAAAAGAAAAATAAAAAAAACTTAATGAACAAAAAAAATAAAAAATTAACCAATGATTATAATTATTAATTAACATTTTGACTCTGTATAATTACATAAAAATAAAATAATAAAACAAGAAATAATAATAAGAAATAAAATAAAATAAAATACATAAAAAATATCTAATTAAAAAAAAATAGTCAATTTACCCTTATGAAACATTTTGACTCACAATTTTTACAATCCATGGTTTTTTCCATGGTATTTTTCTCTAATCTAGCCTACAAAATAAATAAAAAATAAAAATATTATTTAATTAAAATAAAATAGCCATAGCCCACAGGGTCTTGGATAGATGGTGATTGAGTGCTCTGTTAAGACGCTCCTTGCTGTGAAGTCATCGGTTCAATTCCCCGCCTCGATTGGGGTGATATATTTGACATGATGAAGATGTAGTCTTGCCAAACTTACAAAACTAAAAATAGCCATTAAGTCCCACTAGCACAACCAGTTTAGGATGGGCCTCGTCATCAAGACGACCCAAGATCAAAACTCACGAGAGTGGTTATGCCCTATGCTAGGGGGAAAATACATGCTAAAAAATCCAATCAACTTAGGGTTGGTGTGGCCCATGCCAAGCGAGATCCCCTAATGACTTTGATGGATTAGATGCCCCTCGGTCATGAATCCTCAAGCCACAGGTCAAGGCTGCAGGATCACAGACAACTTGACCAAAAAAAAAAATAGCCAATTTGTTGTTATGTAAATATTTTGACTCACTATTTTCACAACCCATGGCTTTTTCCCATGATATTCCTATGTAGCCTATTTAAAGGCATACGATTCTAATGAATTTTCCACATATAAAAATAATCAATTGCCAATTTATTGTGCCAAATTTGAATCTTATTATGTGAAACGAATATATAGACACATAAAATTCACAGAGTGATTCAGGGATTTGATCCGGATTTATGCAAGAATGCAACAGAATAAACACATAACCATAAATACAGAGATGCAGCAGAAATAACACTTCATTTCATTAATATCAAAGAACTGAAATTTGCTTACAGACAGAATGGAAATAAAACTAGCTAGGGCACTGGTAGCTATCTCTGAGAAGAGATGTGGCGGCTACAGGCCTCTGAATTGCGTTACAATGAGGCTCGAGGGCCTATTTATTATTGAGAAACAATGGAAAACCCTAAACATCCCAAAAACCTAACCCTAGGAGATGAAGCGCCAAAACTATGGGCCCCGTTTGGGTAAATTGGTGTTTCAACTTCCCAGGGACGTAACTTTGGCATACTATCTCCATTTGACGCACATGATACATCATTAGAAATCTCTATTCGAGGAATACAACTTTCGGGACAAATTTGATGATCAAATTCGTTGGTAAAACGATGCCCAAAAAACGTCGTTTAGGGCCTCAAAACGGCTCCGGAAGTTCAGGACCCGAAAAACTGCTAAAAATAGTAAGTTATGCCGAAACTGAAAAACTGAAAGAGACAATGGTGGGGGGCCAAGTGGAATAGGTGGGTGGCCACCAATATCCACCTGGATCATTCCTCCCCCCTTAGGAAGCAATGGTCCCCATTGCGTTAAGTTCCTCCATGAGATGAGGAAATTTCTGCTGAACTTGGTCCCTGGTGAACCACTTCCCTTGGTGCAGGAGTTGGCCAGCTTTGAAAACCCGATACAGTTGGATCTGCTGTTGACGAGTGTTCTTGATTTGCATGTCCATGATACAATCTGTGGTGGCCTGTTCCATGCAGTCTGGGTTTAACTCTGTTGGTGTGAGTTGTTCTGCAATGTCCGAGGTGTCCAGTAGAGGTGGAAAGTAAGGACGAAGGCGATCCACATTGAATACTGGGTGCAGACCAAGGAATGGTGGAATACTAAGCTCGAAGGCATTGTTACCTACAGCCTTGGTGATGGTGTACGGCCCGTATCGGAGCGGGTGAAGCTTGCGGTGAGGTCCAGTGAGGCGCTCCTTCTGCAAATGTAGCCATACTTTGTCGCCCACCTGGAAGTGGTGTGGCACCCGGTGTTGATCATGGCGCTGCTTGTACTTCGCATTGGCTATGTCCAATATATCATGAACCTGTTGGCGGATGTGTTGAATGCGCTCGATGAAGCTACTTTCTTTGTCAACTTCAGACTGGACATGAGCTGAATCGGCCTGAGCAGCTGCAAATGGCATGGCTACGTCAATGGGACATAGTGGCTGGAATCCCAAGCCCACCTGAAAGGGGCTATAGCCAATTGAACTGTGGAGAGCCCGGTTATAACTATGTTGTACATAAGGGAGGCTCTCGTCCCATGTGCGTGGATGCTTTGAATTGTACATGCGCAGAATGTGTACAATCATTCTGTTGACGACCTCTGTTTGGCCATCTGTTTGGGGATGGAAAGCTGTGGAATTGGTGAGCTTTGTGTCCATCATTAACCAGAGGCTAGACCAAAATGTGCTGAGAAACCTACTATCTCGATCTGATATGATAGACTGTGGGATCCCAAAGTGCACCCATACTCATTCAGAGAAGAGTTTAGCAGTAGCTCCTGTTGTGATATTCTTCTTACAGGCCGCCATAATGGCCATCTTCGAGAATTTGTCAACGACCACGAAAACAAAGTCATTTCCATTCTTAGTAGAGGGCAGGCCTGACATGTAATCCATGGAGATGGATTCCCAAGGTCGACTAGGGGTAGGTAGTGGAGTATATAGGCCTTGCTTCTTGATGGTCGGTTTGGCAATGGCACAAGCAGTGCAGGATCTGATGTGCTTCTCGACATCCTTTCGAAGGTTCGGCCAATAGAAATACTTCTATAGTATTGCTACTATTTTCTCGACCTCAAAATGCCCAGTGACTTGACTTTAGTGTGCTTCCCATATCATCTTGGCACGCTCGCTTGAAGGAACACAAAGGTGTCCCAGGTGACATAAAAGTGCATCTTGGAGGTGAAAATTTGGAACTTGCGTGCCCCCCAAGAGTGCCTTGTAAGTGTGGCCGAATTCTAGGTCACTCTCATAGAGAAGTGGCCAATCAGAAGTCTCGTGCCCACAAGAGTTGAGCACGGTGGTGAGCGCCACGATCGGTGGTCGGCTGAGGCAGTCTGCAACATTATTGGTGCTACCCTTCTTGTACTTGATGTTCAAATGAAACTGTTGCGGATATGTGGACCACTTCTGATGGCGATCATTCTGCAACTTCCCTTGTGTCTGTATGAACTGCAGGGGCCGGTGGTCTGTGTGGATGATTGTTTCCTTCCCCAAAATGTAATGCTTCCATTATCGACAGGCTTGCACAATGGAATACATTTCTTTGTCATAGGTGGGATACTTACGAACTGTCTCAGACAATGTCTCACTGTGATATGCCACTGGATGTCCCTGTTGAGTAAGAACTGCCCCAATAGCATAGTCAGAGGCATTTGTCTCGATCTCAAACGGCTGCTGCAAGTCTGGTAAGGTGAGCACTGGGGCAGAACAGAGGCGATTTTTCAATTATTTGAATGCCTTCTGTTGAGGTTCCGACCAAAAGAATTTTTCTCTCGCTCCTCCTTTGGTGACTTGACTCAAGGGCGAAGTGATATGAGAGAATCCCAACACGAATCTACGGTAGAAATTAGCAAGACCCAGAAAGCTGCGAAGCTCTGTTATAGTAGTCGGGGCTGGCCAATCCCGAATGACTTGGATATTGGCTGGATCCACATGCACCCCCTTTTCATCAATAATGTATCCCGGATATTGAACCTGGGTCATGCCAAACGTGCACTTCTCCAAATTGGCACACAACTTGTGTTGCCGCAGTGTTTGGAGGACTTGTCGGATGTGATGAAGGTGCTCTTCCCAAGTCTTACTGAAGATCAGAATGTCATCCAAGTACACCACTACGAATGAGTTGGTGAATGGCCGCAAGATGTCGTCCATCATCCTCATGAAGGTTGCGGGAGCATTCGTCAACCCGAAAGGCATGTCCAGCCATTCAAAAAGGCCTTCCTTAGCTTTGAAGGCAGTCTTCCACACATCAGAGGGTTCAATTGGTACCTGGTGATACCCAGACTTCAGGTCGATCTTACTAAAATATTTTGCACCTTGGAGTTGGTCCAGAAGGTCATCAATCCGGGGGATTGGGTACCTATTCCTGACAGTGATCTTGTTCAGCGCTCGATAGTCAATACAGAGTCTCCACGTCCCATCCTTCTTTTGTACCAACACGATCGGGCTCCCACAGGGCGATGAACTTGGTCTAATGTGACCTTTCTGCAATAGCTCATGAATCTGCCTCTTGATTTCATCATTTTCTAGAACAGAGCATCGATAGATCGGTCCATTGGGTAGCGGCGCACCTGGGGTCAGATCAATTGGGTGCTTGACCTGACAGTGCAGAGGAACCCCTGTGGGTGAGGTGAAGATGTCCCCGTACTCCTCCACAACATTATCCATTTGTTGTTGTCGTGCAGAGGGGCCCTGTCTGGAGGTCGTGGCCACAGTCTTCTTCTTGCCCTGGGGGCGGATCATCAGGAAAACAAATTTCCTGGTTTGGGAAATGAGCTTACTGCATTGTTTTGCAGTAACCAAAGAGATAGTAGTGGTACCTCTGGTATCCTGTACAACTTATTTCCCAAAGTAATAATAACAGCGCGAGGTCAAGACTCATACACAACATGACGCTTCCACAAGTATGGTTGTCCTAATAATACATCAGAAACATCAATAGGAGCAATGTCACATAATACCTCATCCGTGAAAGGCTTGATGCTATAGGGAAAGCGACACTGCTGGTTGACGCGGAGATCTCATCCTTGGTGAAGCCACCCGATGGTGTATGGATGTGGGTGAGATGTGGTCGGCAAGCCCAACCGCTTCACGGTGTCTGCTGAAATGAGGTTATTTTGGCTCCCATTGTCGACAATGAACTGTACAGGGGAGCCCTTTACCCACATCTGGGAGTGGAAGAGACGTTCCTCCTCCTCTGGATCTTCCGGTTCCTCCTTCTGGACCTTTGTAGTGGCAACGGTGGCGTTGGGCTCCGCATCAATAATCTGTTTCCCTTTTTCATTCCCCTTTTCAGGTTCTGATTCGGAGTCGGATTATGCATCTGACTCAGAAGCCCTCATCTCGGCCACTAGCGACTGCTTGGCCCGACACTCACTTGTGTTGTGAGTGGAGCTCTTATGGAACTCACACCACTTTCCCGTGTCCTTCTTTGGCTTTACGGTGTTGTTCTTTTCTTGTGGCTTTGACGGGTTGTATTTAGCCGCCATGCTCTGTCCTTTGTTCTGCGGTTTGGAAGCACCTTTTCCTTGCTTTTGATTCACAGATCCAAAGTCTCGCTTCTTCTGTTTGAATTTCTGCTCAATCTTGGTAGCATACCGGTATGCCGTACCAAACGAGGAGATGTCGAGGAACTCCATTTCCTCCTGAATGTATCTGTGCAGACAGCTGCGATACTTTAGCACCAAATGTTTCTCTGAATCTTTGATACCCAACTTTGTGCGCAGGGTATGGAACAGATTCGTCGGCTCGTGCACATCTTGATCCCTTTGTTGTCGCAGCGTGGTCCATTGTATGTACTTGTCCTCATAGCTCCCCACGGGATAGTACTGTTCCTTGACGGCGTCTCGGAAATAATTCCAAGTTGGTACAGCCGAGAACAGAGAGGGTTCTGTCTGGTCCTTGTTCTCACAGTAGGTTTCCCACCAGTCCTTAACATGGGGGGTAGCTTTGAGGAGTGTAAAAATAATCTTCTCCCGGTCTGAAAAGTCATGAACAGAGAAATATCCTTCTAATAGATTCAACCATCTATCTACGGCATCTGCGTCTATTTGACCCTCAAATATGGGAATTTCAAAATTTACTTGTACCTTAAAGGGAGTCGCAACTCCAGAGTGGCTACTGGATGCAGATGCGCCGCCGGTGGGCAGCAGTTGAAGGATCTGAGTGAAGTTATCCATCATCGCGTTCCTTTGTTTTTCGAGGGCCTCCTCGAGCAATATTTTGATAGGATCTCCTGCTCCCTCATCTTTCTTTTCGTCCCCCATGGGCGTCCGTCGAGGTTTGCGAGGCTGATCTTGCAAAGGTTCCACCAGATCAAGCCCTAGCTCCTTATACCCCGACCTCGTTGGGGACATGCAAAGGATAGAAAAAGCGATTTACGATACCCGCGTCGGTTATGTAGGAACGCAACGGAATAAACACATAACCATAAATACGAGTGCGGCGGAAATAACACTTCATTTGATTAATATCAAGAAGGCGAAGTTTGCTTCTGAGACAAAATGGAAATAAAACAGCTAGGGCAGCGAGTAGTACATCTGCGAGAGGATATGTGCTGACTACGGACCTCCCCGAGCTGAGTTACAATGAGGCTCGAGGGCCCATTTATTATTGAGAAACTACAGGAGACACAAACATCCCAAAGGCAGCACAGGAGATGGCGCCATATAGGGCCGTTTGAACAGTGGTCAGTCACCTAACTTCCCAGGGACGTAACTTTGGCATACTATCTCCGTTTGACGCACATGATACATCATTAGAAAGCTCTATCCGAGGACTACAGCTTTTGGGACAAATTTGATGATAAAATTCGCTGGTGCTTTGATACCCAAAAAACGTCGTTTAGGGCCTCAAAACGGCTCCGGAAGTTCAGGACCCGAAAAACTGCTAAAAATAGTAAGTTATGCCGAAACTGAAAAAATGAAAGAGACAATGGTGGGGGGCCAAGTGGAATAGGTGGGTGGCCACCAATATCCACCTGGATCAGGATTGGAACCTTTCAATATCAAAGGTGGCTATTATTTTTAAAGGCAAGTCTTCCCATGGAGAACACCATACAAAGTTATAAAAAAAATGAGGGATATATATATATATATATATATAATAGTTTCTTAATTTAAAAATAAAAATAAAAAGAAGAGGTATTTTCTCTTTATTTTTGTTTTTTTATTTTTAAATTTATATTTTAAATCTTTTGCTAATGGTTTTTGTAAATGAAAGAAAATTCTCATACCAAAAATAGCTCTATTTTCATATAAGAGTGTCTTATAGGAAATTTTTAAACAAAAAAAAATGTGTGTTTTATTTTTATATAATTATATATTATGTAAATTTTTGTCCTTTGAGATAATCGAAGGTCAATAAGTTATGCCAAAGCATCTAAAATATTTGTTTTTTTTTAATAGTTGGATGACCAGTGAACAATTTTTTGAACAGGTGATTTAAACTTAGAAAGATCTTTAATAAAATAAAAGGTTGCTCTTTAAATACATATGGTTAATTTGATTTTAAATGGGATGGATAAGAATAATATAGAGAAGTATAAATGATTTAATATTCAGATAGAGTATTTCACCATTTATAAGCAGAAATTATGAAAACTATGTTTTCATAATCAAAAAAATATAATCAAGTCATAACAGGAACCTTTGTGTAATTTAATTTGAATTTACAATAACAGATAGCCTTGTAAATTAATCTCTTTATCAAACTCCAACTTCATAACGGATCGAAAACAAAACCGAGATTCAATTAAATTTTCAATTAGATAATTGCTAATGAATTAAATTATATGAAGAATACATAAAAAAAAACACAATAGAAATAACTCACAATAATACATGCCATATGAAGTAAATCTAGAATCCTTTATTATATAAAAAATGCTCCAGCTTATTACAAATATGTCTGATAACTAGCTTAAGGGTGAAACCCTGAATACTTCCATGGAATGAAGTATTTAAACAAAATATAAAAATTACAATAAATGTATGAATGACAAGGCAAGTTATAATTTCTCAAAATTAACAAGGAAAGGAATTTGATCCAAAGGAATGAATCTGCATGTCTGGCCCTATTTTGATGAAAAATTGTTGTTGAGTGGCCACTATTCTGGTGTTGTGCTGGAAAAACTTATATGTCTTTTATTCCTGATATTTGCATAGATTTTCCCACCGTTCTTGATCTGGAATTGAAACATTAATTAATCTGTGGTAGATTTAATCTACCTCATTATATTTAGAAAAAATGGGTTTTACAGTAAAAATGTGTTTTATCTCATGCTGGATAAAACTAATATTTTCAATAGCTTCATAAAATTCCTTGCATGTCATTGAACCTTTAATAGAGGACATGGATGCAACCCTTACTATTTATTTAAGATTCTTCATGTAATCTTCCTTGGGCATTAATTTATCATTTATTACAAATAGTGAGGGCAGACCTTTCTGGTTCAATGCATAAATTCTTTAAAGGAATCTGTTGATAGCAACATCAAGAATATGAAGCTTCTTTGTCAACTGCACTACTAAGTTCTTTTTTATCAGAAATTTATTCACCTCGAGAATGGTCTCAGTCCTATCATCTACTCTTAGATCATCCAGTTCTCAGTTTTCTTTAGAATTTAGAAAATTTGTAATATTGTTGGATGTATTAGGAATTTCTCCCAGTTGAGTATTTATATCAGTAATTATCTAGGTTGCCTTTTCCACTAATTCCTTTTTCTCAAAGATGATCTAGACACATGGCCAGATTTCACTCATTTCCTCAATGATGTTGTTCCAAATAATTTCCTTGACATTACCAAGAGTGTAGCCAATAAAATCTTAAGTTGTTGATTTCTTCCATATTTCTACTTAATTTTGATCTCTCTGAAGCTCGGTTGCATGGAAAGTGTCAGACTTCCTTTACTGATTCTCTAAAAGTTTCACTTGATCCTGTAACTTCTTAATTTCTTCAATCTGTGAGGTCATATTTTTAAGTGTATTAGCTGACTGGTCTGTAGCATCTCCTTTATTGGTGGTAGAAGGTATAGCAGTAGGAATAGCTGTAATAGGAAGTGCTTCTAAGGGAGCATTTTGTTTAGCTGACTTCTTGCTTTCTTTAATCAATTTCTCCATCTCTTTTTCCATTTGTTGCAACTGTGTATTTTGTTCTATGATGAGTTTCATCATGTTTGTCCTTTGTGTCTCTATATCTTCAATCTCCTTATCTAAAGGATCTTCTGTGGCTGGAAATTTTAACTACTTCCTTAATGCTGCAATATCTAAATTCTTTTTCTTAATCAACTCTTCTGCAACATTGATATTTGCAAGATCATAACCCATTTTTATCACCAAATATTCCAAGGTTTAAATCTTGGTATCTTTGGCGAAATCTAAAATTTTTTTTCCATGTTGAGCTGTGAGCAGACATTTGCTAATGTGACCTGCAATTTGGACAAGTTCATAGTAGTGTTGGTTACAATGGAGAAAATCATCTCCCAAATTTGTTTATGCATCTCCATTTGGCCAATGGGATGTATGTCGTTAACATAAAACTCAATAGATGTATTCTTATAATTTGATTCTCCTTTGGGCTGAGGAACTTGTGCCTGAAGAAATTCCATAAGAATTTTCCCCTTCTCTAAGTCGAAGGCTGACAATAGCCTACTTTGGGAACCTAAGGTTTGTTTCCAAAATTTATTGTATGTGTTTATATTCAAGGATTCATTTTTTAGTTTTATTTCCTTGAATATATCCATGGTGATTTTCTCTAGCTCACTTGAAGTAGATGTACCTATGTGCGTAATCTGTTGTTGTTATTTTGTAGTCATGGAGGTGGTAGGAGATTGTGTACACTGATCATCTACTATTTAAGATACAAGAGGCTCATTAGTATTGATAGGAGTCTATTGATCTGAATCTTTTCTAAGGTTTAATCTAGAAAGAAGCTTAGATTTCTTTCTGTACATGATTTTCAATCCCTTGTTGAAGATATATGTCTCTGAAGGGGACACTTCTTCTCTGTTCCTTTTGGCTATCTTCTCTTTCCTTGTAGGATTTTTCACTGTTGATGAAGAAACTTGTTTTTCTTCTGCCTCATGCAATGTATTCTCTATACACTCTGGCTGGTTCTTACACTTTTCTATTTCTGGCCTTGGTGTGTGAAAATAAGGAGTAGGTTTGGTTTGTACCCTTAATTTGGAAACTATACCTAATGGATCATATGACCAAGTGAAGCTAAGATCAAACTGCATTTTCTTCAATAATTGGTATGCCTCTGTTTCTGCTTTCCTGCTGTTGTAGATGAATGGGCCAACTTGTGTTTTTATCTTAAACTAATACTTTTTCTTGGTAGCAACAAAATGGAACTGATCCATGTTGATCATTTTTTTGATGTATTCTAAGGCAAAAATCCTCACTGGGAGGAATTTTGGCAATATGGTTGCAGCTCACATCCAAAAATCCTTATCTTTGTGTAATTTTCATATAAGTACCAATCTCATGTTTGTACTTACTCTGATAGCTGCAAAATATTTTTGATTTCTTCAATAATCCTTGGTTCTTTTCTATTTCTTAGAAGTCATATGGCTGGGTGAATAAACATCTCAATGAATTGTTTATATGCGAACTCATTTTGATCTTTCATAACCAGGGTGGTCCAGAAAATGACCGACTTTTGGTTTCCTTTCTCATACAATTTATGCAATGAAAATTTCATGTTGTCCCCCTGAAAGTATAGGAACATGTAGACTAAGACAATGGTATATTTAAATACCTCCTCTGTGTGAAAATTTACCAACTGTTGATGAGTAGAATTTGCAAGGAAATGACTGAAATTAAACATAATTGAAGGAAATTAAACATAATTGAAGGTTTGGTATCATTAGAAAATATTGAAAAAAATCATATAGTGGCCTCATCTACATGTTGGTCACAATAGTAACCAAGAAGGTAAGATATAACAATGGTTAACTACTTGGTTCTCTCAGAGAATAAGGTTGAAGGATAAGGAGGATTTTTCTATGGTAATGAAGCATCTTGTGCTAAGAATAATTCTAGAGTTTGGTATCTCTTAGCAATGTCTAATTTCTGGTATATTTCAACCAGAGCTTCATGAGAAAATGTGGTGATATTTTTTACTGTGTGGGCTTACATCATTTCATCAATAGCCTGAGGGGTTATGGTGAATAAAAATTATCCATTGGAATTGTTTATGGCCCTTTGGCTTGGAAAATATGAGGGTTGGAATTTTCTAATGAAATCGGGAGTGTTGTGGGTAGGAGGAAAAATATAATGAGGTAGGTTTGACCCCGAGAGTTGGATTTCATATGATTTTTCAATCCATTTATCTTTGAGTCAGTAGTACATCTCGAAAAGGTCGAGCTCACAAAGTTTTTCACGAATCCTGTAGTCTCTATCAGCCATAGGGATATGGTGAAGATCTACAGGAGGAAATATCATAGGATTGATATTTTCCTCTGATCCTTTGTCCTTGGTAGGCATGATGGCTAAGGATTCGAGTGCAAATTGACTAGGAATGTATGAAATTTCTTGAAAATAAAATGCGTTCTAGATAGGGAACATATAGAATAATTAAAATCAGTAGGCGTTGGAAGTTTCACAGTGTCAGGTTTCGTAACAAACAACCTATAATTTAAACAATAATATAACCTATAAACAAATAAAATAAGATTAATATATAAATGCAGGTTTTCCGTTGGTGGCGCGGATTAACGGTTAAGCCAATTGAATGTTGTTACACAACATTATGTCATTGTCCCTGCAATCCCCATCTCGCCCATTGGAGGGTCATTTCTGTGATCAATGAGAAATGTCATGCCTTGCAAAGACAATCATTGTATCCCTTTACATGAGATTAATATTCCTTATGTTGAAAATTCCCTAAGCAGAGATTCAAAAACTCTTGTTTTTTCCTTGGCACGAGTAGTCAGTTTTGCCCTCGCGCTGATGAGGAAGATTAAAACTGGGACCCGCAACAGTTGGTGTTCTGTCTCAGTGAGCCACTCCTGTCGAGCTGTTTATGGAATGTTTTTTAAAAATAGAGTTGAATATTCCACTCCAACAACTTCGAGGATGAGTCATTGGGAGTGGTTGGACTGAATAACCACGGACTCCCTCCTTTAGTTTATGGTTTCCACCTCTTATGGGAACGTCCTAAAGGATATGCTTCCCTCCCACCTTTGTAGGGATCCTAACCTCCTCCTTTTCCTCTATAAAAAGAAGCTATCTCTCCTTGCATAAGCTAGTTGAACATGGAGAATTGAGTATACTATAGCTAAACTATTGAAGAGATAGAAGAAGAAGGAACTTCGTTGAGAGAGCTTGAGTCCATGCCCTCATCCCGTCTGAATCCCCTGATGAGCATCTGAGACGTGCTTAAATTGAACCTCGTTGGAGGAGACTGCGATAACAAAGCATTGGTTGTAACTCTTCCTTCTATCAATACATATACGTGAATATTATCTAGTTCCCATTTTGTGTTATA
Source organism: Pinus albicaulis (assembly GCA_034641835.2). Lineage (NCBI taxonomy): Eukaryota > Viridiplantae > Streptophyta > Pinopsida > Pinales > Pinaceae > Pinus > Pinus albicaulis. Next base: position 798,845,129 of record CM076584.1, on the reverse strand, counting down.
TGTTTAATGCAATATGCTTAGCCCCCTTTGACTGGCTAGTAGTTATGAATGAAGTTATTATGTCGTATGTTATTTGTAGCAGCGGAATTCGTAGTTTTGAATACTGTAGCAGAAGACTTCCAGATTTGTAGATTAAATAGCAAAAGGCTTTAATTATAAAAATACACGGGGTATTTATAATAATAAGATTTTATTGATAAGATATAACATGATTGAAAGTTTACAATGAGGTCCTACTTTTATACCTATGCAGGTACCTTTTCACGAATGGGCATGTCTTTTAGACATGCCTTTCCATTAACCTAATGACTATTTAACATAATCCTCACTGATTAGTTAGTAATTACATTTATTTCTATTTATTCTATTAATAATTATATTTATTACTTTAGTTATGAATTAGATTCATAACATTGCCTCCTTCTTCGAAAAGCTTTGTCCTCAAAGCTTAACTTTCGACAATTTTCTTCACTTCGAATTATCTGCTAAGAATGTCTTTACTCACTGGTACCTTCCTTCTTCTTCTTTTTTTTTTAACTCATCCTTATAATTCCTTCATTTTTTTTTTCAACTTTGGATTATTTGTGAGACATATATATCTGTCTTGTAGAATTTTCTTTATACACCCCCTTGAACTCCATCCATGTTTTTGTTACCATTTATTTATTTAAAAAAAATATATTTTAATTAATATTATTATATAATTATATTAAATTCATTATATAATTATATTAATAATATTATGTCACTTATATATATATATATATATATATATATATATATATACAACCTTAATATTATATATATACACATATAATTATTAATAATCGTATCGATCTTGGAAAAGTCACGCTGAATTGATACTTAACGAAATGACACAACTGTTCATTTACATTTTTTTTTTTTTAAATTCATAGTGGATCGTGACTGTCACAACATTTAACTAGCTGGATGAACGTGGCAAGCGAGGACGTGGTTGTGTACGCCAGAATGGACAGCGTTTGCGTGGTGTTTCAACAGCTAAATGAGCACTGCAAAAGTTGCTGGCATTAGCCGACATGCCCACGGAATACCGCACCCACTTAATGTTATTAGAGACCGAATCCATTGGGCATTCCTCTATGGTTCCTAAGAGCGTTCTGCTTCTTGCATTTTTGGGGGTGGGATCCTGCGTTGGATAAGTCCTGTCCACGAATGTCGAGCAGTGACCGATATCGAAGAGCAGAATACTTTCATGTCTCTCTAGACCTGAATAAAGATGGCAATTATACTCAATCTGGCCTGATGTATCACTTTCCTTTCTACCTCTTTCCTTCTTAGGACTTTGTTTTCTGCTTCTCTCCTTTTCTGGATCAACTCGTTCTTTAGAACCAACAACCAATATACGCTTTCCAAACTCTGCTGCTGCAAAAATATTTGGAACTGTTCCAGGAGGAGTCGCTGAGACTACTTTCTTTTCCTCTGTAGAGTAGTCAATTGGCACAAGCAGGCGCATATTTTTCTCTTTATGGGTGTCTATAATCATAACCATGATCAAGGAATCGTTGTGCTCGTTGAAGACGTACGTGAGGCGAACGATTCTTTCTGGGAAATTTAAAGTTTTGATAACTCTGTTCTTTTCTCGATCGAATATGAGCAAAGGTGGCGAGGAATCGGATTTCATAAACACATTGTGATTGTGAATACAAACTTCCCTGATGTGTTTTTCAGTGTCCAATTTTTGTACGTGAAAATCACGAAATAAACTCGTCTCCTTGCATTTATTAGAAACTATATGGTTTGAGCTGATTTCTCTGACATGTAGATTTTTCCAGCAGTGATTGGATTTTTTGATCATTGTCGTTTTATCGGTCCTTTTATCATCAATTAAGGGTGCCTCAACAATCTTTGACAGACTTTCTACCGTTTCCTCGAGCTGACTTTGTAGATCTTCGAAGATTTTCTATTTCAATCCTTTTTCCGCTGTTGTTAATTTATCCCGCAGTATGTCTTCGCCGAACATGTGAAATGCAAAAGGATTAGAATAAGCAAGGGCAGGCCTTGATCTAAAAAGCCTTTGCACTGCATTTATCAACCAACCATAATCTTCTTTACTTTCTAACTGTACAATGTTTTTCCGTATTAATTCCTCGAAATTTAACGAATTTTCATGTGCTTCGTATCTGGAGTAATAACGTGCGTATCTTTCGGAATCATGTTGCACCTTATCGGTCAATGGCCTATTGCTCTCTTCAATGTCTTTCTCCCTCCTGAGAAAATTATATTGTTCGGGCATAATAGCGCCTCGCAGATTGATCGCAGTCAGTGTCGGCGTGGGCAGATCAACTTCCCCCATGGGAGTCACACCACGTGTAAAAACTGATGGTGTTGCCCCTGGCAACGGTGTGCCGCTCCCCTGTAAATTAATCTCTGGGTTATTTTCAGATCTTACTCTGGCACCATGGACCTGCGTGCTTGAAGCTGAAGCAATTGGCAACCGATCAATATATTCATAGATATTTTCCAATGGCTGCTTGAGCTCTTGTCGAAGAGTAGCTTCAATTTTGCGAAATGGTAAATCTAATGTTAGCACATCCAGCAGCACCTGGCCTTGAGGATTAGAGGAGGTAACTAATGCTCGGGCTTCCTGCAGGACTCTGCAAGAAGTTTCGCTAATTTGTTCAGTACCTTGTGAGTTTCCCACAGACTTTGCCACATCTGCTAGAACGTTCAAAAATTCTTTGGCAGTTGTTTCAGTTTGTTTTATGTCACCAAATTCACTACTCTGATAACAATGCGAGGTAGCTTCTCTAAGGCAATGCAGAGAATCGTTTACGGTTACATCATTGTGCTCTATTTTCAGATGGCCTCCGCCCCGCCCTGTACACACTCGGTTCTTTGCACTTCTTGTTTCAAGTTGCTCATGATTTGGGCGATCATTAACAAGACTTGCAGACATGCCATGATCAGAACTGCACCTCTCTTGAAGGTTGTCGTCACGTTCATGAACAACACTTGCAACTCTTCCATTTCCTGGACTGCTCCTCTTTGGGCGGCTAGCATAAACAGGGCTTGAATGTACATCTCTTCTATCACCGTCCTCACGTTGAGCATATGCTACTCTTATAACCCTATCTAAAATTTTGCCCATATTCGTGGAGTCCAAAGCCTTTGTTGCTTCATCTTGTTTTGTTTCTTTCAAAACAGAGGATGAAACATTCTGTTTATCACTTTTTCCAGCTTCTTCAATAGTTTCCTGGCTAGTAGAATCTATTTTACATTTAACATTTACATCATCATTAAAATCTGCTTCACAGTTATAAAGTTTTTGGATTGCACACTTATGTCCTGTGAAATATTTGCCTCCACACTTCCAACATTTCCCTTCTTCTTTTCTTTTATTACGCATTGGTGGAGGGATATATTTAGTTGACTTTTCCATGGATTTTTTACTTGATTTCCCTTTAGAAAAACTAATTGCTTTATCATTATTACTGCATTTTTCATCTTTCTGTTTCTCATGATTCTCTTTTCTATTACGATTTTTTTTTTTAAAATCTGCAGAAATTTTTTTAAGATCTGCAGAAGTTTTTTTTAAATCGTTTGTGACTTCTTCCCAAGTATTCTCTACTTTCTGAAGCTTTTCTAGAACTTTTTTAATTATTTCGGGCTTTTCACGTAATGGCACATTATATGGTAAATAATGTGCTCGAGCTTGTAAACTACGTTCGTAGGCTTGTAGAACCATGTTGTGTGCCATTGCTTCAACTTGTCCACAATATGGCTCTGATACCACTGTAGCAGCGGAATTCGTAGTTTTGAATACTGTAGCAGAAGACTTCCAGATTTGTAGATTAAATAGCAAAAGGCTTTAATTATAAAAATACACGGGGTATTTATAATAATAAGATTTTATTGATAAGATATAACATGATTGAAAGTTTACAATGAGGTCCTGCTTTTATACCTATGCAGGTACCTTTTCACGAATGGGCATGTCTTTTAGACATGCCTTTCCATTAACCTAATGACTATTTAACATAATCCTCACTGATTAGTTAGTAATTACATTTATTTCTATTTATTCTATTAATAATTATATTTATTACTTTAGTTATGAATTAGATTCATAACATTATTCCTGTTTACTATTCTATGTGTAGGTATCCGAGCATGACTGCAGAAGGATTGTGACTTGCCGAGGCAGGAGCGAGAGGCCACCACCACTACAACCACGACGACGACATTGGATTCCAGGTAGGTCAATCTACCATGTAATTAGGAATCAACACTCTAGCATGTCTCTTTGTTTCTAGACCCACTCTAGGGCTAGAGGGATTGTCTCTGTCTGTAGAGAGGATTTACCTACTTAACAAATTAGCGATTCCTTTGGGGATCAATGTGAGTTTTTTGTTTCATCTTGTTGGGTCAACTTCGGTCATTGATTTGATTATCTGTATTTTTCTGGTTTTCTCGCTTATTTTATATCCTTTGTTCAGCTCTGGAGTGTCAAGATTGACCTCTACTTATTGGATTTTGGTTTTTCCTTTTTTTCCCATAGTTATCCGACTTGGCATGCTTTTCATTGGAACAGTCGAGCCAATTGGAATAGGTTTCTTTTGTTGCAGTCACGCGAACCCCTATTTGGCATGGATTACAGCCTTACAGTCGTGCTGAATCCTGTAGGATTTGGTTTGACCTCCTTGATGAGTCTTTTGGTCAATTGTGCTTGACTCTGGGTTATTTTTTGTGTGAAATTAGGCCTTTGGGACTGTTTTGACTATTGTAGGCTTGTTTTTCTTAGTCTTTTGTCTATCTTCTTATCAGTGTAGTTTAAGGACTTAGGGTTTCTGAGTGTATTTGTGCACTGAGCCTTCTATTTGGAAATCAAATCTCATTGATTGTTGTCAGTCGCATTCCCGGGTTGATTGCACTAAGTTTTCTTGATCCTTTTGAGTGTTTTCTTTGATTGAATGATCATTTTGTTTTTGATTGATTCTTCTCCTTGTTGCTCCAAGCATTGATTACATTGCTTGTTTTGGGTCGTTTTGAAAACTTTCTTTTGATTTGGAAGATTGCAGCATTAGTTTGAGTGATTTCTTATGTTTTTTTTGCATTTGATTGAGTCATTCAATTTCGATTCTTACATTCACAATACTCAATCTAGTGTTTGTTTTCATTTTTCATGTAATTAGTGCATTATGTACTTCTTTTGAAAAATTTTAAAAAAATATATTTTTCATTCTTTCCTTTGCATCGAAAGTGAAAACTTCTTTTGCATAACTAGTGGTTGATAGTCTAGGAAAGAGTTTCATTTTTGTTTGATTGTGTTAGATGCATTACTGGATTTCTTCGCATACTTTCATTTTTTTCTATTGTTTGAAAGATCTCTATCCTTCTCGTAACTAGCATTCATTGAATCAAAGATGATGTTCATTTGCATATAGATTTCATTTAGGAAATTTGAGATCCAAATTTGGTAGGGCCTTGAAACTGCAACATAATCCAAGATCAAATTTAAATTTCATTTAATCAACCTAAGGAAGCATTGGAACCTAACGCAACATTTTTAGTGGTCTAGGCTAGAGACGTGTTCCGGCGTCTTAAAACCTAGTAGCTGTCATTCGCCATCTGGATTTAGACAGTGCTAGTACGGACTTGCGCTCCCCGTACCGTCGATTATATAAAGGGAGACCCCTCTATATTGCAATCCTTTTATCCATAGGAAACTCAATCTTCCGCCTTGTAATCGTGATACACTGAAAACAACATTCGGGGAGACTACCTGCACATACGTTAAGTACTTGGTCATTTCTCTTTCATTTGATCACCAAGGTGTATATGGCAGTTCACGGAAACCTGGTACACCCTCTTGCTTAGAGTACCTGAGTAGTCATATTGATATTTTCATGACTCTTTAAAAAGAGAAGAGATCATCGAGCACTTGTCCTTACATGCTCGTTTAAAATTTAAAGTGACTAGATTCATATTTTTCTTGTTTCTCGGCTCTTAAAACAGGAAATAACAAAATTTGGTTTCAGTGTCATAAAATTAATCACCTATGATCACACACCCGTTAAAAGTTTTATTGCTTGGCTTGTTTTGTTTTCCTTATTTTTTGATCTTGGAAGCCTTCGATTGGTTATATTTTTTCCTTTCTATTTTGAAATACAGTCACAGTGGCAGAACCACCAGTTTCGTCATCCTCACTGCCTCCTAGTGGTATTTCTTTTCCGAATGTTTCTTTTGAAACCCCTAAATCCACTAGGTCTGCTAAGTTTTCACAACCTATTCTCCCATCTATCTTGCCTCTTGCTACTCGATCTCCCTTGAAGAGCCAGTTGAATTCAATTGGCCTCCTTCTGGTGCTTGGTCTGGTTTTGGGGAAGAAGGAGATTTTCCTCCTCTTACGTCGAGCTCACCATTTTTTGTTGTTGCTGTACCTCCTAGTCCCCATAGTATTTTCGAAGATCTTACAGTGGAGTTAGACATGGATTCATCCAGTCCTGTTCGTAGTGAAGGAATGCCTATTTCTATAGGAGAATATCAGCTTTTTCCTGAAGATGTCCCTCATATTTCTACTCAGTATTCTCCACCATCGGTGTCACTTCCACTTGGATATAGGTCCTTGAGTCAGATTATGTTTGGTGTTGCATCCATGGCACAATCCAGTACATCAACTCCTCCTTAGAGCTCGGTCCTCCCTTCGTTAGGACTATCACTTTCGACACCTAGTTCGTCGGTTACTATTACATCAGTCCCAGTCCAACTGACTGCCTGTGTGGTTTCATCCACACTAGTTGTTATGACTCAGTCGTCGGGATCTTTTCACACTTGCAGGTCTATTTTTCTCAAATCCTACGTGGCCTGTTAATCTCGTTCCTAGTAGATCAAAATCTAGTACCACGGAGGCCCCACCTGCTTCTATTGCAGTTTCCACTACCCAAGTGATTCTTGGCGGCCTTAATTTTGAAGAGTGTCTGTTGGTTGTTCAACAATAGAGCTCTCAGGGTTTTTAACAGCTCCAAGCTCCTAGAAATCCTCGATTCCATCACTATGTTGCTATCGGTAATCCCGTTTATTCATTACCGCATCATTATGATGTTTATGGTAATCTTGTCTATTTGCCTCCTATTGATCCTCATCAGGCTGTTTATGATACTTATTAGATTGTTTCTCATCTTTGAACCACCTTACTTGTGCAACCCTCTGGCTTGCAAGGACAACCCTCATTGGGACAACCTTTGGCTCAGCAGGGCTTTGCCTCTGGTCCACAGAGATAACCTTATGGTCGACAAGGCCAACATTCACAAGGTCAACCTTTGGTCCAACACGGTCAACCCTACGGTCCGTCTGGTCAATATTAGAATCAACCAAGACCATCTTATGCTCCTGGGGGAGGGGGGGGGGGATTTATCCGCCACAGGGAAAACCTGTTGCACCACAATCACAGCAACACGTTCAATATGAAAAAAAATTTGTGCAACTAGGACAACCCTATGCTCCTCCTGCGGGTCAACCTAGTTATCAGGGACAACCTGGTCCATCGCAACCATCAGGCCAGTATTTCCCACAAGGGCAACCCGATGGCCCTTAGTACTCGGTTCAATCATCTCAGTAACTGATTCAACCTGCTCCTCAGTTGATTGCATCGTTTCAGCAGCCAGTTCTACCCATTTATAGTTAGCCAGGTCTACCCACTTAGCAGCCCACTCAACTTGCTCAATAGGGTCCGCCTGCTCAACCACAAGGCGCTTATTACCCTCAAGGTTCATATCAGCTGGTATATAGTGCACCCGAAGTTTCTTACCCTCAAAATCAACCTGTATATCATCAACCTCAAAGCCATGCTTAAATTCCACAACAAACTCCATATGCTACTCAGCAAAGACCTCAATGGCCTACTCCGACTCAATATCTTGGTCCTCAACCCCAGTATCAACCTAATTATCCTACTTCTAACCCCTATGGTTAGAATCCTCTAGGACAGAATGTATGGGGATAGAATCCCTCTCAGACTGGGTGGAATGTGAACACGCGTCCTTATTAGAGACCTCTGATGACTTTCAACACTCAATTTTCATTTCTTGTTACATTGGAATTACCTGATGTGTCAAAGTTAACGAACAATCCCATTCTTCATAACCCGTATTGGCCTTCGGTTCCAACCAAGATTCCTGGTGATTGTCCTAAATTTGAGGGCAAGTCTAGAGAAGACCCCCAAGCACATGTTATGACTTACCACTTGTGGTGTTCCTCTAACTCTTGGGTTGACGATTCTAGTCGACTCCATCTTTTCCAACAAACTCTTACTGGTGCTGCTGCAAAGTGGTACGTTGAGCTATCTCGTGGTGTCTTCCAAGACTTAAATTATTTAGCCATGGCATTCCTTACGCATTTTCAATTACCAGTTTGTTATGAGACTGGGACGCACCTCCTCGCTTCTTTGAAACAAGACCGAGATACTCATATCTCTAATCATATTCATGAGTGGCAACGTCATCGTCGCATGATCAAATTTGAAATTCCTAATCAGCTTCTGACTCATTGGTTCACCACCTCCTTTGTCAATTATATTTCAAAAGACATAGCTATGGGGGCATGTGTAACTGAGGAGCAAGCCATTTCTTACACCCAGTACCTTGATCTTGTGTACTCTCAGTCTAGCGCATTGTATGATATCTTTCTTGATGCTCCTCGACCTAGAAATTCTAAACCACTAGCGAATTCATCTGTCGATGGTATTATTAGTTCCATGTCTCAGACTTCTTAGAAGTATTATTCTTCAAATTATAGGAAGTTGAAGTTTAATTCTTCCAATAATGTTGCTTCTCAGTCCACCTCAAATTCTAGTAAGCCAGCAGAAATTAATTCTGTTTAGGCCAATCCGGTGGATAACACTTCTAAATTTAAAAAGGAGGGTAAAGGTAAGGCCAAAGCCAATACCCTGAAACAGGATTTTTAGAAACCTCATGCTAATGATGGTTCTCAATGCAAGCCAAAGTACCCTTGTTTGATTTGTGATGAAGAGCACTTCACCAAGGACTGTCCTAGACGGTCCAAAGTGAACTGGTTGCTCAAAGGCACCCAGGGAACTCTGATCATTCTTGAAGAACCCTTCCCATATTAGCAGACCCAGATGGTAGAGAAAACTCCGTCTTCTTTCCCATTTGGCTCTCAGGTGTTCATGATGAATGGTTCCGTAGGTGTTTCTATTGATACTCGATCAAAAGATTATATTGGATCACGTCAGGAAATAGGGAAGGAGATCACTGATGGTCCTCCTCCTCCGCCTATTTCTGGCCCTTTTGAGATTGAAAGGCCTAATGCTGAATCCATTGTATGGCCACCATCCAAAGGTGTACTCCATAAGTCTTCTTACAATCCTAATGCCCATGCTGCTCATCATTACAATATTGTTGAGGATTTTGCTCGGGCGCCATCTGCGATGTCTGCATTAGAAGTACTTCAGAGTTGTCCATCTCAATGGAGGGCTTTGTTATCTGTGATTGGCAGGATTGATCCTGCTAATACAAGCCTTCTCGCTTTTGATTTAAACAATTTCGTTCCACGACTTCCGCATCAGATTGCCCTCATTATCCAAGTTTTTATTAATGGTCTTGGCATCCATCGAGCAGTTGTGGATGAGGGTGCATCAACCTATTTCATGTCATCTTCTTGCTAGAAATTTATTGGTTCTCCAGTCGTGAATTCATCACCAAATTCCCTTGAAGCATTTGATGGAAGGGAATCAAATCCTTTAGGTGTTCTCGCTAGTTTAATGATTACTTTGAAAGGGAAGACAATCAATGTCGAGGTAGAAGTTGTTGATGCCAAACTCAATTATAATCTTCTCCTCGGTCGCAGTTGGACTCATGCCATGTTATGTGTTCCATCCACTCTCTTTCGTGTTCTAAAATTTCTGAATGAAGGAAATAATGTTACTGTTGATCAATTGTCCTTCTTCACCTCTTCTTCCGAGAACAACGTTCTGTATGTGGATCAGATTCCTACTCCCTACGAGAGCATAGGGCCGGGTCTTTTTAAGGATCCTACCCTCATGGGTATTTTTCCTCTTCCTCCACCCAACACTATTCAGATCAATATGACATCTCGGTCTGGTGACTCATGGATTATTCCTTCACCTGAATAGATAGATTCCTTTGGAGATTCATTGCCATTGAGTCTGACTGAGATTGACTATTTTGAACTCATTACGGCTTCAGAAACTCTGTCCTCTGATCATGCTCCTTTGAGCATGCCTCTTGACATTTATTCTCAATCCCCTTGGCTTGGTGATTTGGATTCGCCTGATCCTTTGAAATAAGTGTTTCCCTCTGATGAAGCCATCATGGAAGCTACGTCTCTCCAGGATCTGTCGTGGGATGATGGTCATCATCGTTCCTCGTTCATGCCTAGCCTCGGGGCCATGTATACTTGTATTGGTATTTTTGCATCTCAGGTTCCTTCTCCTCCGCTTCAAATTCCCATTCTGACACATGACGTCTTTACGGAAGGTAACTTGAGTAATATTACATAGATGATGCCTATTGAAATTTCCGTTAAAACGAGAATCATCGAGAACATCCATATCGGGGTCACTTGTTCCTCTAACGAAGTACAAGTTTATACTAGCCTTTTATGCGAGTTTTGTGATGTCTTTGCATGGTCCTATGAAGAAATGCTCAGCATTGATCCTCGTATAGTGGTTCATGAAATACCTACTTACCTTATTTCGAAACTTGTTCACCAGCGTCTTTGTCCTGTGCACCCTAGAAAATCTGTTGCCATTAAAGGTGAAGTTAAAAATCTTCTCAGAGCTGGTTTCATTTATTCGATTCCTTTGACAGAATGGGTCTCTAATATAGTTCCTATAGATAATAAATAGGGAACCATTTGGATCTGCGTTGATTATCGTGATATTAATTGGGCTTGTCCCAAGGATAATTACCCTACTCCCTTTATCGATCAAATCATTGACGATTGTGCCGGGAGTGAAATTTTTTCCCTCATGGATGGTTTTCTAGTTATAATCATATTAACATTCTACCGACTGATCAACATAATATTATCTTCATCTTTCCCTGGGGTATTTTCACATATAAGAAGCTCCCTTCTGGCTTAAAGAATGCTGGGGCCACATTTTAGCGAGTGATGTCGTATGCTTTTCACGATATTCGTCACATCATTCAACCTTATCTGGATGACCTTCCCACTCATTCAGCTAAGCGTATGGACCATCCTGACCATCTCCGTCAGATTTTTCTTCATTGTTTACGTTACAACATTTGGCTTAATCCGCACAAGTGCGTCTTCTATGTTGATTCTTGTAGAGTCTTGGGGTTTATCATGTCCAAAGATGAAATTCGCGTCGATCCATTCAAGGTTGAGGCTATTATCAATCTCCCCTCTCCCTCCTCATTGCATCAATTGCAGAGTTTGCAAGGGAAGGCTAATTTTCTATGTCGTTTCATACCTAACTAGGCAAAAGTGGCTAAAGGATTCACACAATTATTAAAGCAGGGTGTTCCATTTTGTTGGGATGAGATTGCTCAAAAGTCTTTTGAGGCACTAAAGACGTTACTTTTCAATGCTCCTTTGCTGCATCCTCCAAACTATCTTCATGATTTTTCCCTCTATTTATATGTTGCTTTCAACATGATTTCCATGGTTCTGGTACAAGACAATGATGACGGTAACGAGCATGTTAACTATTTCCTATCCCGTAACCTTCTTGATCCTGAGACACGATATGCACATGTCGAGAAGTTAGCGTTAGCTACGGTTTGAGAAGTTTAGCATTTTCGTCATTATATTCTTTTGCGTACTATGACAATGATTTCTGATTGTAACCCTATGACCTATATATTATCTCGAAAATTGATGGGGGGGAAATACTTGAAGTGGATTGTCATCTGTTGGCTTGAGGGATCCTGACCTAGGTTCGGTAAGCAAGGTTTGCCAACAAACCCGTATACTACTGGCCTTTTCGGCAGTGACCTGCTTTTGCAGGTAAAAGTCTCACCCGAAGTAGTATGGGTGGGTGCTGGAACCAGGTTTCCGCACCCTGAGAAAGGAAGGGTAAGGCACGAAAAGTTGCATTCGGTTTCTATAACTCCCATATTACCTTGTTCTTCGTAGGGTTAATTATGTATCTATTTTCATCCACGTGCACTAGATCTATAATTATATGTTTTCTATAACATCAACACAGTATTATATAAATAGAGCGGAATAGATTTAGATCCAAGCATTTAGTACATAGATCTTTGCAGCAAAAAGACATAAAATACATAACACAACAATTATCAGCAATTCATACAACAGTAATCACAGATTCAGATCTCTAATAATACTTCGCATTCATTCAGTCATTAATCTTTGCTTACAATTCCCTTCCCAACCTGCGCACACAGCAGCAGGGTCCACACATAGTTAGACTAAGATCTCCGCGCACACAACCAGCAGGAGTTTGTTCCCCAAAACCCAAAAAGATAGCTTAAGCAATAGATCACATCAATATCTCATCCATTCTTATCCTTTTCGATACAAAATACATCTCTATTTATAACAATCTAGCCCTGACTTTCCTATGGTCTGCAACCCATGGTTTTCAGACCCCTATTTTACCCTTTGACCCATTACAATGCGTTCAAGGATTTGACTCACCCCAAAACACCTGCGCTAGGCTAAATATAATAAAAAATAAGAAAAATGGACCAGTTTGCAACTTGTTAGGAGAACCCGTTCCAACAGTCCCCCAACAAAATCTTGTGACTCGTCTCGAGTCACTGCACTGGTGCATCTTTGATCTGTGTGCGCAAAGTATCTAGAGCATAGACAAGCGGAGGAAGTACCGCCTGACTTTGGGTCGCAGCATCCTGTGCAAGAGTGACCATCTTCTGGGAAGGTGGATCATCAGTAGCCATGGTAATGCTTGCTAGAAACTTATTAAGGCGCTTGCTTGTGCCATCAATGTCATGTGTTAATTGGAGGGCTAAGGTAGTCTAGGGCTTTAGACGTTCAGTCATGATGTGTTGTTTTTGTCGGAGTTTCTGAATCTCGTCCTCGAGGTCATTTTTGGTTTTCAATCATGCCAAGTGTTGGGCAGGCACCAGAGTAGGCAGCGTAGCATTTATCTTTTCAATGGTTTTTTCTTATTTTCGTAAGTGCTGATTGATTTGTTGGAGGATTGGATCGCACTGGACCTGAGTCCAAAGCTGTATGGATGACTTCATCAGTGTGTTACCTTGAGAAATTTGCTCCGTTATTGTCGGTGTTGCTTCTATGATAAGGGAGGTATGCTGGGCATGAACTTTTGGGGGTGTGTCGGGATGTAGTCTGGCCTGTAAGTTCAAAATCTCCAGGTGGGAGGCTTTGAAAGCAACAACCAATTTTTCCACTTTGCTCTTAGACGTATCTTCAGCCGTGATTTCCTTTGTCACTCCCATGCAGAGCTAGTGGATCATAGTCTCAAGTTCCACCATTGTGACTCTGCCTAGATCACTTCATCAGTTTTTTGTGCAATGGTGCACTGGGCGGCCGCAAGCTGTTAGGTTGTGGATTGAGCATGATCACTAATATCCTGGTCGACAATGTGAAGGAGACTGCCTAAGGCTGTGTATGGCAGCTGAGCGAAGTCCAGATGAATTCATGTGCCCTCTGGAGGTTGCGTCCTGAATAAGGCACTGGCAGGGATACTCCAGTGTCGACCAGCTTCCTTAGCTAGTGCTGAGCTGCCGTCGACTGAGAGGGGAGGTGCCTAGCCTTCATTGGGTGGGGAGTGATCCATCTTGATTTGGAGAGCGCGGAGGTCTGTCTGAAGCGAGTCGACCCCAGCCTTCCACTGGGTTGTGACAAGTGCCCACTTATCCTCTGTAACCATGGTGACTATGTCCGGAATGTGCTCTAGGTCTCCATCCATTAATGTGACTGTCGCATCGTAGTGCTCACAACGGGCATGCTATTTTTTCCTTGGTCCTTATGCCGATGGCCTTGTTCACTTAGTGCCAGGAGGAGGGGTGGTGGCATTCTCTACTTGGGGCAGAGCTGTATTGGTCTGTTGCGGCGGGTTACCTTTGGGCTCGGCTGGAACTGATGTCGAAGTGTCGGGGAGACCTTTTTTCTAGGCAGGGGGCCATAGTGAGATCAGTAGGTCAATTTCTGCATCGGGTACCATATATGGGAAGTCCGTCCATGCCTAACTTGCAAGGCTATGAATCAGGACTTGGTGCATGGTGATTTGAAATGCAGCAATATGCTTATATTTGTCATATATGGTGGGGGATAATCGAGATCGGGAGTTTATGGCAGTGGCGATACTGCTCTGGAAGAGGACCCAAAAGACCTTGTTATCCTCGATGTGCTGCTTATCCTTAGAATTCCATAAGTGAGCATACCGAGTGCCTTCGCACATCCCAACCGAGAGCTCTAGAATGACTGACTCCTCCGGTTTGTCCCATGCGACCAGTGATATGAGAAATAATAGCCTCGAATAGAAGAATGAGGTCCCATGCTATTGAGACTCGCAGACATTGGTGAGAATTTCATCACACAAGTATTGAGCCCAATTAAAAAACATACCCTTCGCGCACTGTCTGACGAGCTGGATGACATAGGCGAGGACAGTCGCAACCTAGCACGTCTACATTAGTTTGCAAGCTAACAGTCAAGTGCCCATCTACGTAGCAGGGTCATTGATGGTTTGGATCAAAAACCCTCACTAATTGCATTGTATTGCATAGGTCTCCCGGACAAACAGGGTGATAGCGGCTTCATACTTCTTTCCGAATTTCTCGAGCGGGTGCAACCCTTGCATCGAGAGGCCTGTAATCTTGTGGATCAACTCAGCATCGATAGGGGCCCTGTCGTGAATCGATAAGCAACCATTGTGAATGAGGGCGAGTAACTAGCATGCCAACTAATCTGTGATGTTGTAATGACCAAAGTGGGGCATACGGAGCAGATTCAAGAGTCCGAATCCCGCCAAGCCGCATACCCAGCGTTGAGGTACTACCATGATTCCATCATCCTCATGGATTGTATCGAAGTATAATGCAGAGGCCAATTCTGGGAAAGTGTCCTGGTCTATCAGATCATGATCATCGAATTTGACCTCATGAAGGCCTCTACAGGGGTCACTGAGGATGGGGACCTCTCCTAGGGTTAGCAGAGTCTGCAAGTAGGTGATCAAGCCATCCAAGTTTTTCGGTATTTTCATCGATGGTCTTCGTGGTCGAACGTAGGGGGGTAACTAGTTGATCGGGTTTGCCAGTAGAGCCCCCTCCTGGTCATCTTGTTCTGAGGGCGGAGGCCTGAGATGTCTTGGAGAACTTTGGGGTCTTTTTGCTGCCTGTGGAGTGGCCCTCGAACTTTGAGCTTTCTCCTTGCCTTTCCTTGTGGTCCGTGGCAGAGGGAATTCCTCCAACTCAGGCTCATCTTCCAAAACTTCTTCAACCTCAGGCTCAGTTGGGGTGGAGGGTTCGGCAAGGGCAGTGGTCGGCATCATTGTGTGAAAAATGAATCGTGGCTCTAGGTTACTGCTATATGACAGATGAGGTTTACCAGTCATGGGAGGGATGTTGCAACTATAACAAATTTCGTTTCCCGATTGCTTCTGTAAGACACTTAAAGTAGGTCGCTGGTTTACATGAGACAAAACCACTAACCCAATCATCCTGCTGCCCTTTAAACACTTTCCATTGGAGGGAAGAGAGAGATATTTTGTGCAGGGCGGGTTTCCCAAGGAAGGGTAAAAATTCCTCGTAATTCGTCCTGCCAACGGCTTAGGGGCCACTCCATTCAACGATAAATTTTTCTTTTTACCAGAGGGTACAATTCCAATGGCTAGTCATCACGTCCCCAGTGATTTAGGTGTACTTGTCACGCTACGGTTGCCAATTTGTGACAGTTGCCTGACTTCCCCCAACATAAGCTTGCTTCCTAAGTAGCTCTTGGCCCAAGACCAAGATAATTTTATCAGCTGTTCTACTAAGGCTTTAAGGGGGGCTGACGTAGGCATCAAATTCCTGACCCCTAGTCGCGTCACCATTGTAAAGGTGGCTGAGGCATGGGGCCGCCACTTCTGGAACCTACAGGTGTTATAGGGAACCTGTTTCTCACTCGGGGGTTGACCTGTCCTTCTCTCGGGGTGGGTCCTAGTTCTACTCCCATCCTTTCCTCTCGGGCCATAAAGAGAGATTCCTTAGTGATACGAAGACAACGCAACGTAGAGGCTTCTCCTATCCAGGTCTGCCAAGCTTTTAGATCCTTACTAGGATCCTCAATATCTTCCTCGTAACATGGTATATTTTCCTGGGTGAGGTTGTCCTTATATTGCACTGTCAATTTATAGATATCGGCCCCTCCCTTAGGTATAGGTTCTGCTTAACATTTGCCTTCTACTGGGTTTAGTGGTACAACGACCCGTCTGCCCTATTTTTTGAATATCATGCTGCGATTTTTGAGGTTGATAATGCCCCCCATGTCCATAGCCCAGTCCAGCCTGAGGAGCGTAGGGTAGGGATTTGCATCTTCCACAATTTATATCACCTCAAAGTCAGTGAGGATCCTTACTCCTGTGATATCAACCATGACACTAGGGAGTCTACCTAGAGGAATGATTTTTTGATGATTTTCAATTTGAAGCTGGATGGTGGATCGCTCTAGCTTGGATTCTCCCATGCACTGCCAAGTGTACCTAGCTAGTATATTGGCATCTGATATGAGGTCTAATATAACCTAATCCATTTCATAGCCGTTGATCTGGACTGTCAACCGCATTTCCCTGCCAATGCGTCTTTGATATTCATGTAACGTATGCACATCTTCGATGCCGGTTGACCTGGTATCATGTGTTGCGCAGCTTTCTAGTAAAGCTTATAGATTTCATACTTCCTAGGGGTTGCGTAGTAGCCTTGTGCATGATTGTAAGAAGGATTTAAACTCCTCAGTTACTTCCACATCTCTCAGGTATGTGGACGGTGAAACTTTAGTCTCAAGGAAGTCCTTTCAGGAATCCATAAACGTTTCCCTTGCTTTGCACAAGTCTATTCCTTCTTGGTTGCTAATTTCCCTGCGGATCAGTGTATCGGCTTCATCCTTCTCCTTAGCCCCCCCAGTCGCCAATCCACTGTGTGTTACTACATTTACCTTTGCGTCTAGACCCCTCAGTTCGGTCAGGACCCTTTTCACCTTCTGCGCAGATGGAAATTGATTTCCTCATACCTTTGCTTTTAGGGTTGGGCAGTGTTCCAGCATATGGTCCAACTGTCTACAATACCTGCAGGATAGTCCTAAGGGGTGCAGGAAATCCTTCTCAAAATTCCCTGTGCCTCCATATTTATAGCAGATTGATTGGCCTCGACCCTGACCTGCAATTTTGTTTTGGCTTCCGTCCCTTTTCTCAGGGGGGGAGTCATCCCTACCTGAGGTGGTTCTTGGTGAGGTAGGATCCTCTTTTCCGTTCGTTGCTTCATTATGGATTCGGAAATCTTGCTCCTCATGGCCAACTAATTAGCAATGTCAGCACCAGCGTCACTCTGATGCGGAAATGGGGGTACTCGGACAAGACCATTGGTTGAACTTACGCAACCCAGCTGTGCATCTTCCTCTGTGCCAAAGTGTAGGTCCCCTTAAGCCCCACCATTCCAGGCTACACACTCTTGGTCCCAACTGGCTCGTTGCGTGACCTTGTTCCGTGCCAGCCCCTCTTCCTTTCTCCCATTGTAGATTCTGAATTTCATGGTGCATAGCCTCAATCTGCACCTGGATCTGTTGTACTTCTAACATAGCCTCCTTTAGAGGCGTAGCTTCTAATTTCATAGCAGCTTCCAAAGCCTCGTCTTGTGAATCAAAAGTCCAGCGATCCATAGGTACACGTAGGTGAGGGAGTAGCATGGTGATAAACCAATCCGTAAGCCATTTTTCATCATACCGAAATCCTCCTTCTCTGATAGCTTTTTTTAGATGTCGGTCTAATTCCCATACAGACTTAGTTGCCCCTTTCTTGAAATATTTTAGTTTTTCTATGACTTGAGAGTAGGACTTAGGGTTTCGGAACTTCTGTCTCAGGGCATCCTTGATGTTGTGGATAGTTGCGTCCTTAGTTTGTGATACGTACACCATATACCAGTCCAAAGCTCTTCCCTCAAGGGCTACGGATAGCTACACTTTTCTCATAGTATCGCCCACCATGCCCTGCGCAACCCATACCGACTCTGCCACAAACCAAAACTACTCCACATATTCATCAGCCGTGCCCTGGAAGGTAGGTAACTTTAAGTGCATCACCATGGTGCCCTTCTTTAGTATTTTCTTATCAGTACCCAATCCCTTTCTCAAACTCCTTCCAGTCTCGGCAACAGAACCATTTGTTGGCTCAAGGGGTCCTGACCTAGGTTCGGTAAGCAAGGTTTTCCAACAAACCCCTATACTACTGGCCCTTTCGGAAGTGGCCTACTTTCGTGGGTCAAAGTCTCACCCGAAGTAGTATGGGTGGGTGCTGGAACCAGGTTTCCGCACCCTGAGAAAGGAAGGGTAAGGCAAGAAGAGCTGCGTTCGGTTTCTGTAACTCCCAGATTACCTTGTTCTGCGCAGGGTTAATTATGTATCTATTTTCATCCACGTGCACTAGATATATAATTATATGCTTTCTATAACATAAACACAATATTATATAAACAGAGAGGAATAGATTTAGATCCAAGAATTCAGTACACAGATCTTCCCAGCAAAAAGACAGAAAATACATAACACAACAATTATCAGCAATTCATACAACAGTACTCACAGATTCAGATCTCTAATAATTCTAATTCATTCCATCATCAATATTTCCTTACAATTCCCTTCCCAACTTGTGCACACAGCGGCACGGTCTGCACATAGCTGGACTAGGATCTCTGCGCACACAGCTAGCAGGAATCCGTTCCCCAAAACCCAAACAGATACAAAATATCTCATCCATTATTATCCTTCTCGATACAAAATACATCTCTATTTATAACAATCTAGCCCTGACTTTCCTATGGTCCGCAACCCATGTTTTTCGAACACCTAGTTTACCCTTTGAACCATTACACTGCATTCGGGGCTTTGACCCACCCCAAAACCCCTGCGCTAGGCTAAATATAATAAAAAATAAGAAAAAAGGACCAGTTTCATAGCTTGTTAGGAGACCCTATTCCAACATCATCCTCCAAGAGTTAGATTTGGAATTCATTGCTGCCAAGTCGAAGAAATCATTAGTCTTTGCTGACTTTATTTGTTCCCTCCCTTCCGACTCCGCTCTGTCTTGTTTTGAGGAATCCATTCCAGAAGATACACTTTTCTTGATTAGCACCCTCAATCTGTGGTATGGTGATATCATCGTCTATCTCTAGACTTCTACTTTCAGACCTCAGTTGACAAAGGATTCCTGCCGATGCATCCGAAATTAGTCACAACCTTATCGTATAGTCGGAGACACGCTCTAATGTGTCAGAGTGGATTCCATACCCCGCTGATGTTTGACTCTCAAGGAAGCTGAGAAAGCCCTAAATTATTGTCACAGTGGCGCCTGTGGCAGTCACATGTCTGGCTATGCCACTGCACATAAGATTCTTCATACTGGTTATTTCTGGCCTTCTGTCTTCAAGGACTGCATTGTCGCGGTTCGTAAATGTCATGATTTCCAAATCTATAAATGCAAGATGTGTGGGCCGCTTGTACCTCTTCATCCTGTCATTACCGTTGGTCCCTTTATGAAGTGGGGCATCTATTTTATGACGTGTAGCCCTCACACAGTTGGGGGGCATGCTTATATTATCGTAGCTGTGGACTACTTCACCAAATGGGCCGAAGCAATGCCTGCACTTGCCACTGACGGTAAGACAACTACTCAATTCATATTCAATCACATCATTGCTAGGTTTAGTGTTCCTTAGGCCATCGTTACTGATCATGGTTCTCATTTTCAACATTATATGGTGGCAGAGTTGACTTCTAAGTTGTGTCTACATCACAACAGCTCAACGCTGTACTATCCTCAAGCCAATGGCTAGGTTGAAGCCGTGAACAAAGTTCTTGTTACCATGCTTCAACATACAATTGGGATCCACAAATCCAATTGGCATCTCATGTTATTTTCGAATTTTTGGGCATACCGAACCTTAGTTAAGAATGCAACTAGATTCACTCCTTTTCAGTTGGTTTATGGTCTAAAAGCTACTCTTCCGATTGAGTGTGAAATACCTTCGCTCAAATTGGTTGTTGAATTAATGTCGAACACTTCGCTAGAATAATAGCATCTCCTTTATTTATAAAGGTTGGATGAAACCCGCTGCTTTGTTGTTTTGGTTATCAAAGCACAGAAGAAGCTGGTAAAAGCTCATTTTGACACATTGGTTTCCCCTTGTTCTTTCGTTGAAGGAGATCTCGTCCTCTTGTACGACCAAGCTCATGATAAGCTGGGGGCAGGAAAATTTCAACCCATGTGGCATGGGCCCTATATTATTAAATGTGTATTGTATAATGGGGCCTATGAGCTCATTGATTACGAAGGTCATCCTCTAGAATAGCCCAGAAATGGGTCGTATCTCAAAAAATATTATGCATGATTCATTCATGCATGATTTGTGTACATAGGTTTTTTTCATTTTTTGTACATGTTTTGATTTTGTGTGCTTTGCAAGCATTTTCCTGCTTATTGGGTCTTGCTTATTTGTGAAGATGTCTATTACCCCTTATGTCGGTTTCACGGATGGTGCTTCCCGTAGTACCAGGAATTTGTCTTTAGCAACTTGGGTAATTTATGATCCTGCTGGTGAGTTGATAGATCTGCAGGGTATTTTTCTAGGACGAACTACAAACAATGTCATTAAGTATGTGTTTTCCTTGAACTATTAACCGAGGCAATCAACCTCAGAATATGCACATTGCATGTAAATCTAGATTCAAGCTTGTCGTTCTGCAACTCAATGGTCATTATTCGGTTAGAAACCCATGCATTCTGAGATTGTATTTACATGTTCGTTTGTTGGAAAGACATTTTTATTTTATCACATATCAACATATTCCTAGACGAATGAATGCATTAACTGATACAATGGCTAACATTGTGTTAGATATACATTTGTATAATTTCTAAAATCATCATCATATGTAAAAGATCCATGTAGAAAAATAGATGTATACATATATATATCGGATGTTTGCATCAGTGTGCATCATAAATTCAAAAAATATGTGTGTTTCTGTTACATCTCGAGACACCATGTCTCTCAAAATATGCAGATATAAAACCTAGGTGTCTAGTCGACGTGATGCTCATGGTAGCGTGTCACTGCCCGTACGAGCCGCCTCAGTAAGCAGTGAATGCGGCTTGGCACACCTACGGTATGTCTCTGGTAGGCATGAGGAACATCATCGAATCGTGCATATTCTAGGACTCCACGTGTGATTCCCTCTAGGTTGTGAACAATCTCCTCCTCCTTGCCTCCCTCGCCATGAGGGTCAAAATCGTGAGGGATTTGCCTCGCTATCAGAGACATGCCTGTGGGTCTCTCTAGGCCAACATCTGCAAGTGCATGGATTTAACGTAAAAGCATACATAATTAAAAAAAATCATAACACTCATGAAAATTAAAAAATGAGTCCTACCCAAATCTTCATCCCAATCCTCTCCCTCTGGGAGTGGGAGGTCTGGATCACCAGTAAAATTTGTACCAGAGTAGGGTGAGTCCTCCATGACAATAAACTCTTAGTGGAGCCAATCAAAGAACTCCGGTCTCCAGGACATTTGTTGACTGCCCCCTGCCCTTGGCATCAGAGTTGCCCATCAAGCCATCCATGGTTCCCTCGATGTTGGTGTTGGGACTATGATCTCTTGACACTAAAATATTGGTAGTAATTCCAGGAAGAATGATACCAAGATAGACCCATAACCAAATTGCTTCAATTTGGTCTTCTTACACTTTGTCAGCTGGCATTTCATATTTATTGTCACGACCTTTGCCTAGTTGTAGATGGTCGGTGTCAAGTAGTCTACAACAAGAAGTAGCTATGTCTTGGTTGCTTCGTGTAGTGCTTGCGATCCCGTAGCTCGTGTGATGCTATGTAGCACTACTTTTAGTACCAAGTCTGGGATAGTTTGGATATCGACTTTCCCACTTCCGGATCCCTTCCGTGCCCCTGGACATACCCTGTCAATCACCATGGACATTCTCTCCATGCAAGGTTGGGTGCCAGTTAGGATTCGTGCTGCTCCCCTCTGCGATAGTCCTGTTATGAAGTAGATATCAAAAAGATCGATCTCAAGTTCCTCATCTCGAAGGATGAACTTTTCCTGATCCTCATCCCATATGCTAATCAAATACTGTAGTAGCTCCAGTTGAGCTCAGAGACACGGTGTGAAGAAGAAATTCTTCAATCCACACTCTCTGAGAGCTTCCATGTATCTCTCATTTTCCATGGCAAGTTCATCCTCTTCGTTGTGTTCTCGTTCTTTCCATTAGATTACCATTTTTCCGCTTTCTACCTGCAAACATTCTCATAAGGATATTATTAGCTATTTTAGAAACTTGGATTTCTAAAAAAATGGGTCTTTAACTTGCATTTTTTTAAACAAAAATGGTTTACGTTGTTGGTGCAACTATTTCTCAAATAGTCACACCAATGGGTGTGCCCTAGTTCAAAAAAATGGGCAATTGGTGTGAGTCTGTGCCTGAAACGTGCGCCAACCATCGTGCCCTAATATTTACATTTCCTCCCCCATAAATCAAAATTGAGGGTTACAAGCAGTAAAAGAGGACTTAAAATGAAGGGAGAGATATCAGCTCTTACCTGGAGCTGACGAATTCAAGATCAGTTTTCTAAATCGTCCACTATCGTTGCCACAAAATCACAGTGTCAAATGGGTAACTATTGCTCCACAAGAGGTAAAAAAGTGAAAAGTAATTATTTTTACCATTTTTTTCATTTTATAACTTTTCACAACCCTAATTAGGTTTTAATATACTGATTGGTGTATCCTAATTATTTTGTTATATTACTTTTCGAGAAATGGGTTTTACACATTTTTCTTGTGCAGCGACAGGTTTTCAGGCAATAGTGATAATGTAACGAGTTATATTTTATAATTTTTCGGACTCGGTAAAAACATGAAAAATTCACTACTGGAGTCATCTTTCAGCTCTTTTCTGATTCTCTAAAATTGAAAATATTGTCAATACTCTTGTCATTTTGAACTCGTTAAATGGCTGTAAAGCGATATCTACCCAGTATACATTTACCCCTTTTTCAGGCCGGGATGGATTATTTACAAAAAAGGAATACCTTAGCCTATCGTGACTAAGAGGTTATTTTAGATATCATTTTCTACCTTTTCGGATCTGAGAGACTATTTATGAAAAGGGCCATGCTGGAGTTTTCTTTTCCGCATTTTTTTCAAACTCTCTAAACATGAAAATATGCTGAGTTCTCCCTTTGTCAGACTCATTAAAACCTGATGACATCAGACTTCGTCACCATGACGTTACTCGAGTTCCTCCTTCCTAGGCTCGTAAAATGTACTAGGTTGGATTTTTCCGAAGGAAAAACTTACAGCACAAGCATATGTTATCCCCTTCAAGCTTGTTTTCAAAAATAATTGGGGTACTTTCCATAAATGGTGGGGGAAAATGGAACCAAGCTTTATTTATGTTGGTAGTATGTCTCTCTTGAACATGGAACTTGTTTGCATTCGTGTCAGGTTGGGGACATCTATTTCGTCACTTTTGCCTCCATGGGTTTGGGTAATCTCTTTTGACCTCTTATTTTCTCTTTACCATATCGTCATGACCTCATATCCTTTGATGTAAAATACTTCCAAATCCAGTGTCGTGTCACTGATATGTTCAAGAGAAGTTTCCCTCTGCATTTTTCAACCTCCCTCTGATTCTATGTTGGTCCCAATTCACTATTATCATGTTACTCTGTCTCGTATCGGTGATGTGGGAAACATTATGGCCCTCCTTCGACCAGGTCACTTCCTGTTGACTTCAACTCATTATCCAGGAATTTGATCTAGAGACTCCCTTCTAGTACCTTGGATCCTACATGCCTCAATGGCAGGTTCTTTGCATTTGATGCAAGGCCCACATCATTGGCCTTTGATCGGGTGATTCTGCAGGTGTTCAATGCTAGATCACTGTTCACATTCTGTGGATTGTACCTGTTGTACCTTGAGAGCCATTGTCATTATTGGTGGTTTCTCTCATGCATGTTAACAACTTTCATGATTGGATGGTAATCAGGTGAATTTCCTGCATGTTCTACTTCAGCTCATATATTTGTATGCTTGAGATTCTACTTGTTCAGGTCGAGATGGAGCGCAAGACCCTTGGTTTTGTCTGATAAAATATAGGTTGTGATTTTTGTTGATTAACATGACTTATTACATGACTCTGTTGATTGGATGGCTGCGAACATACCTGAGTCTATTTGTTGATCCTTACTACTGGATGGTTTCGTCCATACCTTGGATCTCAATTTTTATACACTCTATTATGGATTATTGTGCCCATACCATGTGTTCATGTGTCGGAGATATCAGTTGTATTAGTAATTGTAGGTTTTCCGACAGCGATGTTTGGTTCGAACGAGTTATCATAAAGCATTTCGCCCCTCCCTCTCCCTCGGACCTCATGCTTTAGGGGGCATCTGTTACATAGCATTTTGTCACTGTCCCTGCGATTCCCATCTCGCTCATTGGAGGGTCATTTCTGTGATTAATGAGCAGTTTCATGCCTTGCAAAGATCATCATTATATTCCTTTACATGAGAGTAATATTCCTTCTGTTGACAATTCCCTGAGCAAAGATTCAAAAATCCTTGTTTTTTCCTTGGTACGAGTAGTTAGTTCTGCCCTCACGCTGATGAGGAAGATTAACACTGCGCCCTATGCCAGTTGGTGCTCTGTCTTAGTTAGCAACTCACGCTAAGCTATTTATGATTTAAAAAAAAAAAATAGAGGCAAAGATTCCACTCCAACAACTTCAAGGATGAGTCATTGGGAGTGTTTGGACTGAATAACCACGGAATCCCTCCTTTATTTTATGGTTTCCACATCTTATGGGAACCTCCTAAAGGATAGGCCTACCTCCCACCTTTGTAGGGATCCTAAATTCCTCCTTTTCCTCTATAAAAAGAAGTTATCTCTCCTTGCATAAGCTAGTTGAACATGGAGAATTGAGTATACTATAGCTGAACTATTGAAGAGATAGAACAAGAAGGAACTTCATTGAGAGATCTTGATTACATGCCCTCATCCCATCCAAATCCCCTGATGAGTATCTAAGACACGCTTCGGCTGAACCTCGCTGGAGGAGACTGCGACGTCAAAGCATTGGTTGTAACTCTTCCTTCTATCAATACATATACGTGACTATTGTTTGGTTCCCATTTTGTGTTATATGTTTAATGCAATATGCTTAGCCATCTTTGAATGGCTAGTAGTTATGAATGAAGTTATTATGTCATATGTTGTTCTTGTTTACTGTTCTATGTGCAGGTATCTGAGCATGAATGCAGAAGGATTGTGACTTGCCGAGGCAGGAGTGAAAGGCCACCACCACTACAGCCACGATGACAGCATTGGATTCCAGGTAGGTCGATATACTGTGTCCTATTTTCATTCAGTAATTAGGAATCAACACTATAGCATGTCTCTTTGTTTCTAGACCCACTCTAGGGCTATAGGGATTGTCTCTATCTGCAGAGAGGATTTACCTGCTTAACAAATGCTTAACGAGTTGATCATGGAGGGAATTGATGTGATTTGTCAAATTTAAATAGGAAAATGAGGTGGAAAATGAGGTGCCAACAGTGGAATGGCAGATGGTCAATGGTCAAGTGAGTGGGAATGGTATTAGGAATCTGCCTTTCGAAGGGGGGGTTGAGCAGTTTCCAGTTTCTCTCATGGGCGGTCTGAAAGTTTGAGGTGTTGCCATGTATCGGTAAGGTGATTTTACTTGCCGTTGAGTTCAGAACCCCCCCCCCCCCCAGAGCAGTAAATCTCAGTTCGCAAAGGGGGATGAAATGCTATGAGAGAAGTCGGATATTTGAAGACATGGGATGACTGTCGGATGTGCTGAGGTGGAATGGTGGGTTTGAGAGTTGGTTTAATTAAATGTCAGGAATGATATAAGGGGTATGAATTAGGAAATGAATATAAAAATGGATGAATGGCAAAGGATTTTATATGGTTTAAAAACCTAGGATAGCATTAATAATTTGGAATAACCATATAAACCTTTCTTCTTTTTATGGCGCATTTAGACTAGTAGCCTATGCCTTTTTTACAAATTTAAAATGAAGCTTTCCTTTTATTTTTATTCCCTATCATTTTTTTTTGTTTTCCCTTCTTTGTTTAGGGCAACTAACACCTATCATTTTATTGATATGGATTCCTATAAAACATCAATTTTTCCTAACATTTTTTAACTTTTTCATTCTTTTACATCCATATCCTACCTTAACATTTTCAAAATTATTTGACTAATTATGCTAACTTATCAATACTAGATAATGTTACAACATTGACTCCATCTGGGGACTACTTCCCCCTATGGGATGTAGAGAACAAGAAGATCCAAAAGCCTTCTCCTTGGGCTATGGATTCTTTGTTGAAATAGATACTCACTTGCAATTTTCAGAAATAAATAAATGAAGAATCAATACTGAATATAATGTTTTGAGTACTTCCCATTGACTGGAAATGAGGAATACTCTCCTTCTAAATTTTGTAGGATAAATGTATTGTTCCATTTGACTTCTGAAATGATAAATGGTACAAATCATAGGTTGTCAAATTTTTCATGTTTACCTTTGTCTTCTCTCCTTGTATCTCATCTGAGCACGAGGTCACCTTTCTTAAAATTTCTTTCTCTTGATTTTCTGTCAAACAACTCTTTCCTCTTGTTCTGGTATTTTCTTATCTCATACTAAATTTCATCCATATCTTCATTCAACTCAATAATTTGATTAATCCTTCATAAGAAATCCTCTTTTTCTTCATAATATTCCTAGAGAAATCTCATGATAGGTAAAGCTAAATGTGTAGGAAAAACTGCTTCCTTAACTTAAACTAATTGGAAAGGAGACTTGCCTGTTGATCGCTAAGGAGAAACTTTGTTTGCCTAGATGGCATGTATTAAGTGGTTGTCCCAACTCTTTTTATGATATTAAATAATCTTCTTAATGACCTTAACTAAGCTCTTGTTGGAAGATTCTGCAAGTCCATTACAATGAGGATAGTATGGTGTAGAATGTTGTAGTACGATTGAGTATTTTTTACATAACTCAATCATTTTAACACATCCAAATATTGATAAGATATTTTCTTCAAGGAACTTAATCACAACAGTATCAGTTGCATTTTTAACAAGTATGGCTTCTACCCATTTGGTAAAATAATCAGTAGCAGTTAGAATCCATCTTTGTCCCCAATAAAGTCTAACCCCCATTGTAGAAAAGGAGCATAACTCAGTACTAGAACCAAAGGAAGTGATGACAATTTTTTTTTCCCTGCAGATAATTGACATTGTACACAACTTCTTACTCTTTCTCCAACTTCTTTGAAAAGTGAGCACCATTAAAAACTTTCTTTCAAGATTTTGTAAGTTGTTTCTCTCTAAACATAGTGTCCACCACAAAATTCTGCATGGAATTGATCTATAATTCCCTTTGTTTCATTTTCAATTAAAAAAATAAGAAGAATATTTAGAAGGTCTTTCCAGTATATATTAGCATTGATAATGCAATAATTTATTGATTTGAGCTTTAGAGATTTGCACTGCATTAGATTAAGAATAGATGGACATTGAAAATATCTCAGAATCTACACAATATCAGAATACCAATCAGAGTAGATACTTTTGATCTATGTGAACAAGAATGGATTGATCTGAAGGAAGATGTTCTTGTGGGTTATCTCCTTCCATAAGAGGAGGAGGTTCTTGTGGATTCTCCCTTGATATTAATGGAGGTTCTTGTGGATTCTCCCTTGGAAACATTTCAACAACTAGCTTTATCCCTAATACTTTGCAGTTTGATTTTGCTAACAATTTTTGCAAGACTTGACCTTTTTTTTTCCACAAGAAAAAAATTGAACCTTTTATTATAATATAGAGAGTTACATAGCATATGAAAAATCATTCCAGGGAACTGTGTTTCTCCCTTTTCAGAAAGAAAAGTAGTTTCAACTGTGATAAATAGAAAGAGCATATTCACCAACCAGCCTTATCCACAAAAGAGTGAGTCCTCCTCATCCCTTCCCTCCTCCCAGGCTTCCATTCAAGAAAAAACACCTGAAACAGAGGAGATAAGGGACTTCTGTCAGAACTAGGAAACTAGGAGATGACACTATTCCAGTTTCCATCCAAAGAAAAAAAGAGTAAATACTCAAGACTTGAGCCTCCTCTATGAGGAAAACAACTCAAGATCTAGAGGGACGTTTGAATGTATTCTGTAGCAAAGTATTAGAAATTTTTTTTGATAAAACAAAATATTTACAGCTTGAGAAGTAACGAAAACAACAGAGTCCAAAAATTTTAAACAAAGACGGGCTGATCCAAAGCTTGGACATGCCCATCGACCTGTTCCACCACTATCCAAGACCCCAAATATTGCTCAACGCCTTCTTTAGAAAGGTGGTCTATATCATGGTTCTTTTCCCTATAAATATGGCAAACAGAAATCTCAGTAAAAAAAAAAAATTAAGCGAGTGATCTCATCAAGAAGAGGCAATAAAATATAATTATTACAACGCTGAGACCTATTGAACCACTTTAAAATATTCATAGAGTCCCCAAAAACCTAAACCACTCTCAAGTTCAATAGGGAAAGCCAGCATAGAAGATGGTGGAGAAATTTGAGTTCTGCAAAATTATTGGTCCCCTGTCCCAAACAAATAGAGGCTTTAAGAGTTTTTCCAAAATGAAAATGAATAAATAGCCTTGCACCGCACCTACTCTGGGGATTCGATGCTCCATCAAAATAAGCCCAGGGAATGTCTCCCTTGATATTTTCCTGCTGAAAATTTTGAGCTTGTTGGGACTGTGCTGGGATTGGTATATAATAAAAAATGGATGCATCTTCAGTAGCCATCTTACAGATAGGGAAGGATGAGTCTTTAAAAACCACTTGGTTCCTCGCAATCCAAGTGCCCCATGCTACCAAAAGAGGGACTGAGCGTACCCTATCATCTGGGGCTTCCTGCCACCACCTTTTCCATGCATCCTCCACATCCTGCCCTTCCCACTTCTATGGGATCTTGATCAGACGTAAAGTTTCATTCCACAGGATAATATTGAAAGGGAAAGTGAGAAAGACATGATTTACCATTTCCAGCTTATCTTTGCAAAGCGAGCACCATCCAGGGCAAATTTTCCCCCTTCTTTGTAATAATTCCCACGCGGGTACTTTTTTCTGGAGAATGCACCAGAAGAAAAGCCTCGACCTTTTCGGCCCTTTCAACTTCCAGAGAATTTTGGACCACCACTGAGGATCATCCCATCCATTTTGGGACATAATCTAGTTATATCCCATTTTTGGAGTGTAGAGCCCTGACTGAGAATGGACCCACCTAAGCTCATCTGGTTTGTCTTGAATCCTTACGTTAGAGTTCTGAAGGTCCAAAATGTAATTCTCCCACTCCCCCATCCATATTGCCTCCAACTGGAGAACATTCCCTGACCGCCATTCTTGCTTCCAAATAGAGGAGTTTACAGGGTCTGCAATGTGATCAAGACAGAAGAGACCTCTATTATTCAAGAAAGCTATTAGATCTCCTGATAAGGCATACCTCCACGAGCAACCCACCTATGGATCTCGACCCAGTCTAACCTGGGATCCATTCCCTATATGCCAGGCCAACCCCTGTTCAATGACCTTAACAGAATCAATAGTTGCCTTCCAGACAACAAAAGAGTTTTTTGAAGACTTCTGGGGCATTCGCAGCCATTCCAAGATTGGCATTGGATCAATATATTTTATTTTGGTAACATAGGTCCAAATATTTTCCACTGTGATTAATCTCCATGCTATTTTAGCTGCCAAAGATTTTGAGAAGGCAAAGAGGTCTTTTAATCCCCAACCTCCCCAGCCTCTAGGTCTAGCAATTTTCTCCCAAGCCACCCAGGGAGTCACATGTTCAACCTTTGATCTTGCCTAGAGGAATATACTACAGATATTATTAATAGAGGTCAAAATGTTTTAGGGACCCAAGACGGACTGGCCCAATATACTGGGATGGTCATTGCTACTGATTTAATCAGGACCAGTCTTCTCGCTCTAGACAACCACTTGTAGCTCCAGTGATGCATTCGGCCTTCTATCTTTTCTATAAGCCACGTCCAGTATTTGATGAGATAGGAATCAGGTTTTAAGATAAACCCCAGATACTTGAAAGGATCCTAAAGATATTTACTTTCAAAGTTCAGAATTGCAACAATCCTTCTCTGTTCCTCCCTTGAGAGCCCAGCTGTTTTCAGGGAAGATTTTTGCTCGTTTATGTGAAGTCTCGTTGCTTTCATGAAAATATCAAGGGTCTCCTTAAGAAAACGACAGTCTTCTGGGCTACTCTTACTAAAGAGGAGTATGTCATTCCCAAACAAAAGATGTGTATCCCACAGATTTACTGCCACTTCTATTCCTCTGAGATCTCATTCCCTCTTTGATACATGAATCATTAGACTCAATCCTTCTACAGCCAGCAAGAAAATAAGAGGGTAGAGAGGACATCCTTGATGAAGGCGCCTTTGAGGATTGAAAAAATCTATATCCGCACCATTAAACAAAAGAGAAATTGATGAGGATGTGATGCAGCTCATAATCCATCTAACAATATCAAACCTGAAGCCCAGATGTGTCAATAGAAGTCTTAGATACATCCAACTAATTCTGTCATATGCTTTGGAGAGGTCAATTTTGACAATAACTCCCTTTTTCCTATTTTTCTTGAGGCTATGAAGAGTTTCTTGCGCCACCCTCACTACTTCATGGATTTGTCTTCCATCCAAAAACCCAAATTT
This sequence comes from Pinus albicaulis, assembly GCA_034641835.2. NCBI lineage: Eukaryota > Viridiplantae > Streptophyta > Pinopsida > Pinales > Pinaceae > Pinus > Pinus albicaulis. The sequence goes on along the minus strand of CM076584.1, from coordinate 798,814,101 downwards.
CTCAGCCGAAATGTGCTTGGATAGGAAAGGTTTCAATCTATAAGTAATCACTTTGGTAATAAGCTTGTAGATACAGGTACATAAGGATATAGGGCGACATTCAACAAAAGAAGAGGGATGGTCCAATTTGGGAACGAGGGCTAGGAAAGTTGCATTGAAGGGTTGATAGATGGTTCTAGAGATATGGGACTCCTCAACCACTTCCACCAAATCATCCCCTAAGCTTTCAAAGAAGTGTTGGAAAAATTCAGTCGTCCAACCATTAGGGCCTGGGCTTTTATCCTTCTGCATTTCCTTTAGAATAGCCTCCACCTCCTCTTTTGAAACTAGTTCCATGATATTTTCATTGCCTTCGTCGTGAATATACCTGGGAAAGAATTGGGCCACCCTGATAACTTTAGCTATGGAGACTTCCTCCGGAGCTCTAAAAAGGTCTTTGAAAAATTTGACCCCTAAGTGAGCAATATATTCAAATTATTTTTCCTTCTCTCCACTTTCCTTAAGAATTTCCCAGATGGTGTTAATATTTCTTCGTCCTTTACCATAGTTCTGGAGGAACTTTGTGTTTTCATCCCCAAATTGGAGCCAAATTTCTCGGCTCTTTAGATGCCAGCTTTCCTCTTTGAGCTGAAGAATATTCAACCCTGCAGTTTCCAGTTCTCTAACCCGGTTCCTAGACTATTGAGAAGAATATCCTACTCCTTTTGTAGATTCAAGAAAGTCCAGTTCTTCATTTACCTTCCTTAGATCCTCCTCTCTCTTTTTTTTTTTGGTTTCCCATTCCTTGGTTTCTTTCTTCATATTCTTCAGATTATCCATGAGGTGCTGACTACTGCTTCCTAAACCCCTTAGGTTTCCTTTCCTCCAAGTATCATGGAACAAGGAGTTAAAGGATTCATCTTTTAGCCAGGATGGTTTAAATTTGAACGGGGTCCCAGGATTTTTCAAGCCTCCCAAAACTTCCAAAAGGACTGTGAGATGATCCGACAGACCTCCTTCCCCAACCCAGTGCCTGAATACTCGAATTATTTCCACCAGATCTTCACCCAGGAGAAAGCGATCCAACTTTTTAGCAACCCAGGCTTCTCCCATTCTTCGGTTCCTCTAGGTTGGCCTAGGTTTAATTAAGGTGGCATCCACCAACCGAGAGGCTTTCAGTTTGTTAGAGAAATAGTTCGTAAGTTGATCTGCTCTTGCTGAAGGTCCCTATGACTCTGAAGCACCAAGGGAGAAGTTTAAGTCCCCTCCAATTATGAGGTTTGGATGACTCATACTAGATTTCAAAAAGAAAGGATCCCAAAACTTTTCCCTTTCAATACAGGGGCCATACACATTAAGGAGAAGAATCGAAAAACAGAATTCACTTGAGTATAGTTCCATCACCAAAGAGTTCTCAAAGCCCCAAGAGGAGATCTCTCTGAATTTCCCTGTTTGAAACCCCATTTCCAAACCCCCTGATCTACCATTTGCGTCAAGCACTTGGAACACCCAGCCAGGGAAGAACTTAGAAAGGATTCCTTTAACTTCATCACCTTGCCCCAAAGTTTCTTGAAGCAATAAAACATCTGGATGATGTGAATTCACCAGATCTCTGAGCGCTAGTTTTTTAGGTTGACTAGCTAAACTCCTACAATTAAAAGAAATAATGATCATCTCAAACCTAGGTTGGGTGGCAGCGCTACTCTAAGCACCCTAGAAAAATACCTCTGATTGCCATCTGCTATGTCAATCTTAGCTTTCAATTGTGCCTTGGAGAGTTCCGACTTCCTACCCCTTGACTTCCTTGGTCCAAAAGGCATGGGATTAGACGATAAACCCCCAACTTCAAACCCTTTACAAGTATGAGTGGCTAGAGGTCCTAGATTATAATGGGGGGCCACAGGAAAACTGGAGGAGAGGGTGGCCAAATCGCAACCTTCAGGAGGGATTGAGGGAGGGGACCCAGGGGGAGAAGATATGGACATGAAAATTCTATCAAAAGATAGATGAGAACCAAGAAAACTTTGGAAAAATTGAGGGGATAGCCTGGAGGGACCAGGCTCAAACAAATCCGAAATAGAATAACAAAAATATGTGCAAAAGGAGGAAGGAGAAGTAAAAGGCATACCCGTCTGAGTCGCACCACCTACCCTTGATTCTAGGAGGGATACCTGGAGGGATTCCAGAGCAGGTTTTGGTTTAGACAGATTAAGCGAGGAGATATTGGGTCCTATAGAAAAAGATTCCTTCTTATCAGCTTCCAGTCCTACAACTTCTCCTATCAGTACCTCCTCCATTCCATGCTTTTCCTCTGTACTGAAAGCGGCCACATTTTCCTTAGCCAATTTTTTCACCCTTCTTCTTCTCTGGTGCCCAAGAGGGCAGTCCTTGGCTAGGTGACCAAACTTATGACATCTGTGGCAATGAAAAGGAAGGTGCTCATAATCCAATGTCTGCAGGAACTCCAGTTCTCTATACTTCAAGGTCATAGCATCAGCTAACCCTTCCTTGGGGTTGAGACTAACCAAGATTCTCACCACACTTAGGTCTCTAGTTTGTTCAAAGGACCTGTCAACATCAAGAAATTTGCTGAGCATATTACCAATTGAGTGAAAAACCGAGTCAATCCAGAAAGGCAATGGGAGTCTAGGTAATTTGACCCACACAGGGGATTCTGCCATTTTTTCCTTTTGTGCATCAAAAAGAGGATTTCATCTCCAAAACAAGATCGGTCGCTTCCCAAAGCACCAGTTCCTTTCCAATACCCAGTCTAGGTGTTCTTTCTGCCCAAATCTAATACTGAACCAACCTCTGTCCAGAACCATGATTTCAATAGGGGCCCTAGGGGCTTACTTCCACTCCGTCATGGACCACTCAGTTATATAATCCACTGAATACTTCCTGCCCCGGACTCTGCCAACCAAAATGATTTCGGTAGCCTCCATTACTTCGGCTATGTGTATGTCCACCCCAAGGACACAACTAGGACATTCCTCTTTTCTTCTCATTGCCTTGCTCTTTTTTCTTTTTGCTCCCACAGACTCCTTTCTCCTTTATTCCCCTTCTTCCACCTGTATAAGGGGTGCATCTGTGTCTTCAACCACAGGCGACCCAGGTCACCCTGCTGTAGCTTCTCTAGAAACCCCCTTTTCCAAACCCTTGGTGGAAACCTGCCCCGCACCAAGTCCACAATCCTGACTCTGTCCAAGAACCTGACCTCCTTCCACCAATATTTGTAGCTCTCCTTCTACAAATTTGTTAGATGAAACCCTAGATTGACTAATGTTTTGAATCTCAGCCTACACCAAATAAGGCCAACCTTCTTCAGACACAGGGGTCAAATTGACCTCTTGATTTAATAGAAAGGAGGGGAGGTTTGAAAGATTTAATCCCTGAGTCAGGGGAGGGTTTTGATACCAGTGGGTATCTGCCTTAGCACATCCTTCAGAGAGATCAATACCCTACTGCTGAAATTCCAAAGGGGTTTTTGGCCCACAAAACCTTGCGTAGCTCGACTAACAACAATATCTTCTAATCCGCTTGTGAGAGAGGGAAAATAAGGAATACCTGGTTCTTGCGTGAAAGAAGTGGGGAGTTGAAACCACTGTTGAGAGCTTCCACCACCTCCATCTCTAGGGTTTTGCGACAGATTTTTTGCAGCAGAAACTGCAACCCGCCATCTTCCGCTTAAGTTCTTTGCAAAGTCTCTTCCAACAGAGATGCTCCATTTCAAAAACCCATGCGAACCTCCTACCTCGCTCAAACCCTGAGAGTTTTCTGCAATATTGGGGAAGAAATGGTCTATGTTTTTAGCAAAAACCTCATGCCCCCATCAGGTAATAAAATCTTCAGACGTAGGTTCAACGTCCACGTACTCGTTATCCAACCCCATTGTTGTCGCTGAGGTGTCTCCTTAAACCACCACCATTAATGCGGAAAAGTCACACATGTTCAGAAACCCTAACCACCAAACGCTGTAATGCAGGGAAAAACAAAAATTTACCGCTAACCCCCATCATGAGTTTAGTTAGCAAGAAACGACCTTCCCTCTCCAGATTGTGCACCTCATGGCCAAACGATGGAGCCCCAAGTGTAGTTTGTACTCTGACAAAGCAGAAGCCTTGTCACATCAATGACGAGTACCTGTTATGGCAGAGGGAGCCATCGGAAAACTATAGGCCCCTAGGGTTTTCACCATTGTTTCATCCTCGGGTTTTTTATGTGTCCAAGACTTGACCTTTTACTAGCTTTGTGTTTTTAATTTCAAGATCAAATTCAAGGATTTTAGAAATCCATATTTCTCTTTTTCCATTAGTATCGGGTTGGGTTAAAACAATTTTAACATCATGATTAGGAACATAGGCAGTAATGTGTGAATGCAGGATATATGTTCTAAAGGCTTTGAGGGCTTGAATTGAGGCATAAGATTTTTTTTCCATAATATCATACCTAAGTTCAACATCCCTCGTAAGTTATGTAAACTGTTGCATGAGATGTGTTGAGGTGGAATGGTGGGGTCAGGAATTGGTTTAATTAAATGTCGGGAATAATATAAGGGGTATGACTTAGGAAATGAATATGAAAAGGGATGAATGGCGAGGGATGTTATATGGTTTAAAAACTTAGGATAGTATTAATAATTTGGAATAACCATATAAACCTTTCTTCTTTTTATGGCGCATTTAGACTAGCATCCTATGCATTTTTTACAAATTTAAAATGAAGCTTTCCTTTTCTTTTTCTTCCCTAAAATTTTATTTTGCTTTTCCTTCTTTATTTAGGGCAGCTAACACCTATCATTTTATTGATATGGATGCAAACATCAAATTTTCCTAACATTTTTTAACTTTTTCATTCTTTTGCATCCATATCCTACCTTAGCATTTTCAAAATTATTTGACTAATTATGCTAACTTATCAAAACTAGATAACGTTACAACATAAACCAACATAGATCCATCTTAAATCCGGATCTATTAAGCGACAATAGGGATCAAATATCTTGAGGAGAAAACCTTTCCCCAAGTTCAATATTTAGACCTCTTTTTTGAGTGCAAAACTTGAGGAAATTTTTTCACCTCGAGATATTTTATCCCTCTGGGATATTGATAGATCTAGATTTAAGATGAACTTCTTGGAGCTTGATAGATATATAGTTAGGATGAAACTATACTAGTTATAATTAATAACTAATCTAGCTTATATCTGTATTAACTCTAGGCCTAAAGTGCCAAGATGGATCAAATCTCTTTTCACTCTAAAAAAATTACATCTAAAGAGATTTGATCCCTATGGGCACTTGGTAGATTCCGAGTTAAGATGAATCTATGTTGGCTTATTTCAATATCATTTTATGAGAGAGAGAGTATTAATGTTGACCATAATAAAATATTTTAACACCCATATTAAGTAATCTATATATATATAACAATTTATAAACAAAATCTTATGTTAAATAAAAAAATTATGCATATATTATATAAAATAATTGAAAAAAATAAAAACTTATGTTTAAAAAATTTGAGTAGTCTCATTGTTCTGTATTCTGGTCCCTTTTTAAGTATATTTTGTTGTTAATTTTGTATTAAATCTGACAAATATTTGTTGTAATTGTAAGTTTAAACTGAGTCGTCTGCACAATCCAAGTGGCCAAGGAAATTTTCAAGGTGTTGAATCCATTTATATAATTTAAAATACAATTTAAACTATGAAAAATAATATCTATATATAGATAGATAAATAGATCCATTTTAACCACGTATTTACTTGGCGACAATGGAGACCAAATCTTGAGTTGAAAACTTTTTTTTTGTATTTTTTCACTCTAAAAGAAATATACACCTCAAAAAAATTTATCCCTCTTCACTAGTACCAAATATGTAGTTGATGAATCTATAGTAGATATTAGGAAATAATAATCCATAATAGAGGGTGATGGGCTACACAATTTTTATTTTTTCTACAAGAATACTCTACTCTATTTCTGACCAATCCACCTCTTTTCCACCTTAAATCATTATTAAAACTGTGTACACACATCGTGGGTAGCTCAATTTATGAATTACATATTTACTAGTTCTCTTACTATTGTTTTTATATTAGAACTAAGAATTTTTAAGAGTAGCTTAAATATATAATTATGTATGAAATAAAGGAGACATTAACTTACGTAAGTGTAGAAGTCAAACTATTTACCACCAGGTGTCATGTAACATGTTGGAGGCTCGAGGAAGAAATAGGTGGCATCTAAAGAATTCATGCACATGTCATAAAAATGTAAATAATTTTGAATCGAGCATCTGTAAGAAATACAGTACATATGGTTGTTCCCACTTGTATTTTGTTATAAGGATATGAACAAAACTAATTCCAACCAATCTGTTACAGGGGATTCAGTCCTATTCCATGGAAGGTGTTTCATTATCCCATGATTTATTTCACTACCAACTGAAGTCTGTTCAAGATACCTCGATGCATAATAATTATTATACCACTAAGAATGGAATAGTTACTTTCACTAGAATCAATGTGTTATTTCCCCTCTCTATTTAGGAATTTGATGTTTCACATGAAAAATTGTTTATTTAGCATTGTTTACTTAGCAGATGCAAGTTGTGAATGGTTTCTTAAATCATTGTTGGGATTGATATTCCATTTTGATGGTGTAAATATATGTGCTTTGATACACAATATAGTGTGTGGACTCATTCTATAATTTGATTTCTCCACTTCTTGTACATGGATGTTTTTGTTTACTCACTAAAGTTGTGCTGGTAAATTTATAAGGTTTTAGGTACAAGTCTAACTCCTATTTGGGCCTGCTTGAGGTAAAGAATTGCACTATATCCATTTCTTGTTTTATAAGCATATCATAGTTTGTATTTTTTTAATTGCAATATAAAGATCAGTTGCATTAATTTCATTCTTGTAGTGCGTTGAATTTTATTCTAAATAGTTTAATTGAATTTCCTTTCATGTATTTTTTTGGGCCATGTGTTAATTCTGAGTGTGAAAGGTGGCGATTTCATAACAATGTTGTGAAATATAATTGTTGTGAAATCAACAGTAATTTCTACAAAAATATAGCCCCAAAAAATCACTTAATGTTAGTAGGAACGGTGACACTGATCTAAGGATTGAGATTATATATCAATATGTTAGGCAAGACGTAGCTGAACCAAAGTATAGATTTAGGCCCTGGTATGACTTAGGTTTTGTATTGCCAGCAGGTTTTCCCTTGAGACTAGTTTTCCACATATAGTAGTAGTAGGAACTTTTATGCTTTTCTATACAACACCAAGAGCCTCACAGGTCAGAAGACATTGGGTTGAAAATTTAAATGATCAATGAATACCAATATTTACTTATATATGAACCAAATATTCCCACCATCATTTTCAGCACTGTTGTCAAGGAGGTGCTCAATAATATTATAATTTCTACCTTATATCAAATAGGAATCATACTTGGAGTAGAAGTGACCAAATGGAAATTTTCAGTTAAACCCTTTTAGTAACCTACATCCTGAATATCCTACATTTAGAGCATGCTAGTTGTGTTGGAAAACCATAGATAGAAATAAAAAATCCATTAAAACCGCAATACATGGTGTGGTAGAAGCCACCTAGACTAACATTCTGGAAAGTGAAAAGTGGACTCCTTTGAAGGTATCTTTTCCAAAAATAGTACAGTGGGGTAGCCATCAAATGAATAAATTCCAAGGGGGAAAGAAACTACATTAGATGAGGAGTTATATGACCTTTGTAAGTGATATTATAGAGGGAGCTAAAAATGTTGGATGAATTCTTGGGATGTGGTCTCTAGAATTAAAATGTCAAGTGGGCTAGGGGTAACTAAGGTTGAGCTACAGAACCTGTTAGTTAACTTCAAAACTGATTGATCAGGAGATCATGTCCATTGTTCAAAAATGCTTAAAATGAAAGTGCTCAAAAGTGTTTACAACCTAAGTGACTGGAAAGGTCTCACCACTGTGATTCTGGCACCATGAATAGTTCACAAAATAGAGGTCATATGCAGAAGTTATGAAGGTTTGAAAGGCCCAGTAAACTCCAAACAAAAATGACATTTTGACCCATTTTGAATTTGTATAAAAAAATTTCAAAAAAAAATTATTATTGAAAATTATTTTTATTATATGGTTTCTTTTGGCCAATTAGCGGGTGCCACATGGCCAGCCCGGAGGCTGCCACGTGGCCCTAGGCCAGAGGTTGAAATGTTTATCAAAAATTGTTGGGCCTCCACTGAATTTGAACAGCTGACTTAACGCCCACTACTCGACCGCCTTATCATTCCTCCTGCCCTTGTTTCTTAACCTTAATAACGAGTGGTCTTATTTAAAGGTTAACTGATTTTGGTTTGGGGGCTTGGGAGGCCAGCCCCGAAGGGCCAGCCCCTCCCCCCCCCCTTCCATACAACCATATGTTTTCAACCATTACCTTACCTAACTAGTGGCTAGGATCTCGGTGGTTAAACCACGACTTGTTCACATGACAAATGTGTTAAGTTTAGTGCGATGCCTTTATGGTGGTGGGTTATGGAATGCTGCCACTCCGGGTTCCAGCACATGCGGCGGAGTTGCAAAAAATTAATTGATGGATAGGATATGTCACATGCGCAGGGGTATGGCTTTTAATGCCATGGTTATCTTAACCCTCCCACTCCATATTCCAACTTCTAAACGCGAACTAGTGGTTGGTTCAAACTGTTATTGCGGAGACCACATGGTTTAGGTCGGCATGTGGCCACCCAACCACCCAAGTTAAATTCCATGGTTTAGTATGTGGTCTCTGACTGGAAGATTTTATGGCACGCCCCAAAATTTGGGGTTTCTATCAATTTAGCTACAAACAACTCAAATTCCTCCACAATTAGTGGAGTTTCTTAAGGGACATTGGGAAAATCATTGTTTTGGTCATAACTCTTTGGATATTCGACCAATTTTGATGGATGAATAGTAAATTTTTGGTATTATCGACATTCTAAACACATTATAAGAGGTTTTAGAGGCATCATAGGTCATATTTTTTAAGTTTAGCTTTAGGAGAGGTCAAGGAGCCACCAGGGCCACTAGGGTGTTTTCAGTGTATTGAGCATCCATTCTCTTTTTTCTACAAATGAATAGTCATTCCTAACTAATTCAAGAATTTTGAAGTTGTTTTTATAGAGAAAACAACCATTTTAGGCTCTTATTCACATGTACTTACCATTTTTTAGCAATAAGATATGAGGGACTTGCCATTGGGAGCTGGACCAGCAGATGTAGCCCAAGAGGGTTGAGCTGCTTCATCAAATTTGATGAGTATTGTTACATGTGATGTTTATTTCTTTGTTATTTACTGATGTAAATTGTTATACAAGAAATTTACATGCTTTAACCTCACACAGAAATTTGTTTAACTAAGTTAAAACCATTTGTTTAACCTGCAAACTTCAATGAACCTTATGCACACATTTTAATTACTGTTTGGATACTTAGCACAACAAAAGTAATACATTCCATTCAAATCACTGATATTCTCAATACCCTTAGATCTCAACTAGATACCCTACATGATATAAACAAGAAGGAAGAGGCTCAATTGGCTTTGGCCATATTTTTCTCCAAATTTCAAAAGAAACACCCTCTTAGGGAATATCCTTTGAACAACATTGAGACATGCAATGTTTGTGAGAAAAAACATTCTACTCAAGATTTTCCTTTCTACCAGGGCTTAAGGTAATGTTTCAAGAATCTATTGAGGAAACTAAAGATAATCAAAATAAACCATGTCCCCCTCGATCATCTGGATCCACATCATCTAATCCTTCCCAATATTTTACTCCAACGTTTGGATGGTACCCTCCTATTCCATGGCCATAGTGGCCCCCTCAAATTAAAAATAAAGCTTGGGCCCTATTAGGGTCCTATAATTTATAGGGATCAATTGATGAGTATCTATTTTGTATCCCTTGGGATATTGTAAATAATTGTTACATTATGCAAATTATTTTCAATTAGTAAAAGAAAAAGAAAAAATATGAAAAGAATAAGAAAAAATATGGAAAGAAAAAAAAAAGGGGATATATATATATATATATATATATATATATATATATATATATAAAGAAATAAATAAAAAGAATTGAAAAATAAAAAATAAACCCCTACAACGAGCCAATCAAAATTCACTTTTAAATTTTATTATACAGCTTGATTTATATATATATTTTTATATAAACTTTGGTTATATTACTAAATTTTTGCACATAATGTAATTATTTTTTCATTTTGTGAATAAGTGCCACACATCAATCAATGGCAGTGATCATTTGCTTCCAAATCGATGACGGGAGCAACATTTCGGGCCCCCCCACACTCTTGATGGTTAATGAAGGGGGTGGGGGTACCAAAAGTTATTTTATGTCTAAACCACCAAACCTATCATGTCAACCCCATAGCCATTTCGAGGGCTTCCCTCTTGAAACCACAAATTTCCCTACCACTCTCCAAAAACCTACCTACTCACTTTCCCACCACTTTGGCCCGTTACGTCATCACCTCCACCCGTTACCTCCTGCCACTCATAGACCACCACGTCACTAACACTGCCACGTCCTCTCTCCATGTCACTCCTGTCATGTCACCCAATCGTTGAAGTATTTAAAATTGCCCGCAAATTCAACTGTAAGTATTAATTTCCTCGCCATTTTCCCGTTTGCGAATTAAACGCTCCCGCTCCTAAAAAAAATAAAAATTTTCATTGTCACCCATGCTCATTCTGTTATTAAACCACCCAAAAATCCTACATTTCTTTCTTTTCATACATTTACAGTCATTACAGGTCATATCCAAGGCGAATCTATAGTAACATGTGTGGTTTGTTGTCATTCCTCAGCAAAGTTTCGATAAGATAAAACATTTTGGTAACCTCCTGCATCCTTGTTCATATTTTATTTTAAAAATAACTGGAAGGAAAGAAAAAGGAAAAATCCCATAACAAGATATTATGGTCCCTCCCTTCCCTAAACTAGACAAATCCCCCTTAGTTAACACCCATTACAAAATTTGCGAGACCTAGGACAAATTTGATCTTTATGAGTTGCATAACTGGTAAAAATACAAATTCCTAGACCATAGCGATTATTTGAGTATTTTGGAATCCCTCCTTCCTTAATTTATCTTCCCCCAAACTCAGTTCTTCCCTGAATTCTCCACTTGGTCTCATTATCGATGCATGCCCAACAAGAAAGCAATCATTGCCCCCAATAACGATGTCATTTTTTCTATTTCCCCTGAGAGTATCTGTCAAGCCTTGCAAGTAACTCCCAAAGCTTTCCTTTAGCCATTTTCAACTGATATATTGATGGAATTGTATTAAAAACTCATCTTCCCTGAGAGAGACCATATTTTTTAGTGTTTTCTCCCTTAAAATGTTGAGATACCCATTAAAACGTACCCCATATCCAGTTGCAATTTTCTCAGAAATGTCCAAACAAGTCATTTATGTGGTTACCCATATAGTTGGCTATTATATAGATCAATGGTCAATGAAGTAGTTTTAGGATTCCTATATATCTTTTTAGTTGATAAAAAACCTTTAATCCTTTTAAATTACAACCAGTTTATATCTGATGTTATGCAGGATCAGCTTGTGAATTTCAAAACATAAGGTATTTTTAAATATCAATCAGCCTTGATTTATCTTATGTTATTTCACTAGGAAGACCTATTTAAATTTTGAGCCAATCAAAGTTTCGCTTTTAAATTTTATTATAAAGTTTAATTTTATATGTTTTTATATAAACTTTGGTTATATTTCTAAAGTTTGGCACATAATGTAATTATTTTTTCGTTTTGCGAATAAGTGCCACACATCAATCAATGGCAGTGATCATTTGCTGCCAAATCTATAACGGGAGCAGCATTTTGGCCCCCCCGCACTCTCGATGGTTAACAGAGGGAAGGGGGGGGGTCCTGAAAATAGTTTACATCCAAACCACCAAACCTATCTTGTCACCCCCACAACCATTTTGAGGGCTCCCCTCTCGAAACCACAAAACTCCCTACCACCCCCTGAAAAACCATCTACTCACTTTACTGATACTATGGCTCATTACATCATCACCTCCACCTGTTACCTCATGCCACTCATAGATCACTACATTACTGACACTCCCACATCCTCTCTCCACGTTACTCCTTCCATTTTACCCAACTGTTGAAGTATTTAAAATTACCAACAATTTCAACAGTAAGTATTAGTTTCCCTGCCATTTTCCCGTTTGCGAATTAAATGCTCCCACTCCTAAAAGAAATAATTTTTTCCTTTATCACCCCATGGTAATTATATTATTAAACCACTCCAAAATCCTATTTTTCCTCCCTTTCATACTTTTACATTCACTGCAGGTCATAGCCGAGGAAAATCTACAGTAACAGGTGTGGTTTGTTGTCATTCCTCAACAAAGTTTAGATAAGCTAAAACATTCTGGTAACCTCCTACATCCTTGTTCATATTTTCTTTTAAAAATAACTAGAAGGAAAAAAAGGGAAAATTCCCATAACAAGATCTTATGGTCCCTCCCGTCCCCGACCTAGAAAAAGCCCCCTTAATTGACACCCATTACAAAATTTGCGAGACCTAGGGCGAATTTGTTCTTTATGAGTTAGATAACTGGGAAAAACAGAAATCCATAGACCAGAGCGATGACTTGAGTATTTGGGAATCCCTCCTTCCTCAATTGATCTTCCCCCAAACTCATTTCTTCCCTGAATTATCCACTTGGTCTCATTATTAATACATGCCTAGCAAGAAAGCAATCATTTCCCACAATAATGATGTCATTTTTTTTCATTTCCCCTGAGAGTATCTATCAAGCCTTGCAAGTAACTCCCCAAGCTTCCCTTTAGCCAGTTTCAACTGATATATTAATGGAATTGTATTAAAAAATCACCTTCCCTGAGAGAGCCCGTATTTTTTAGTGTTTTCTCCCTTAAAATGTTGAGTTACCCATAAAACGTATCCCATATCCAGTTGCAATTTTCCTAGAAATGTCCAAACAAGTCATTTCGATGGTTACCCATTTACTTGGCTATTATACAGATCAAATTATGGGTCAATGAAGTAGTTTTAGGATTCCTATCTATCTTTTCAGTTGATAAAAAACCTTCAATTCTTTTCAATTAAAACCAGTTGTTATCTCATGTTATGCATGATCAGCTTGTGAATTTCAAAATAGAAGGTGTTTTTAAATATCAATCAGCTTTGGTTTATCTTATGTTATTTCACTAGGCAGACATTTTTAAATTTCGAGCCAATCAAAATTTCGCTATTAAATTTTATTATAAAGTTTGTTTTTTATATGTTTTTATATAAAACTATTTTATATAATTTTCTAAATTTTGGTGCATAATGTAATTATTTTATCGTTTTGCAAATAAGTGCCATGCATCAATCAATCTCGGTGATCATTTGTTTCCAAATCAACGACGGGAGTAGCATTTTGGGCCGACGCGCACTCTCAACGGTTAACGAAGGGGGGGGGGGGGATTCCTAAAAATTATTTTACATCTAAACCACCAAACCTATCATGTCACCCCCACAACCATCTCAAGGACTCCCCTCTTGAAACCACAAACTGCCCTACCACCCCCTCGAAAAAACACCTACTCACTTTCCCGCTACTCTAGCCCGTTACGTCATCACCTCCACCCGTTAGCTCTTGCCACTCATTTATGATTACGTCACTGACACTGCCACATCCTCTCTCCACATCACTCCTTCTATGTCACCCAACTGTTGAAGTATTTAAAATTACTAACAATTTCAACGGTACGTATCAATTTCCTTGTCATTTGTCCGTTTGCGAATTAAACGATCCCGCTCCTAAAAACAATATTTTTTTCCTTTATCACCCCATGATCATACTATTATTAAACCACCCCAAAATCCTAGATTTCATCCCTTTCATACTTTTACAGTCATTGCAGGTCATAGCTGAGGCGAATCTACAGTAACAGGTGTGGTTTGTTGTCATTCCTCTGCAAAGTTTCAATAAGCTAAAACATTCTGGTAACCTCCTACATCCTTTTTCATATTTTCTTTGAAAAATAAATGGAAGGAAAGAAAATGGAAAAATCACATAACAAAATATTATGGTCCCTCCCTTCCCTGACCTAGATAAAGCCCCCTTAGTTGACACCCATTACAAAATTTGCGAGACCCAGGGCGAATTTGATCTTTATGAGTTACATAATTGGGAAAAACAAAAATTCCTAGACTAGAGAGATGACTTGAGTATCTGGGAATCCCTCCTTCCTCAATTTATCTTCCCCTAAACTTGTTTCTTCCCTGAATTCTCCACTTGATCTCATTATCGATACATACCCAGCAAGAAAGCAATCATTGCCCATAATAATGATGTCATTTTTTATATTTCCCCTCTAAGTATCTGTCAAGCCTTGCAAGTAACTTGCTAAGATTCCCTTCAGCCATTTTCAACTAATATATTGATGGAATTGTATTAAAAACTCACCTTCCCTGAGAAATCCCATATTTTTTAGTGTTTTCTCCTTGAAAATGTTGATTTACCCAGAAACCGTACCCCATATCCAATTGCAATTTTCCCAAAAATGTCCAAACAAGTCATTTATTTAGAAACTTGGAAGAAAATAAAAACAACACAACAGAGAATAAACTTTGTGTTTGATTGAGAGAGAGGACAATTTCAAATTGCTTTTGTGGAACCTCTAGTACCAGCCCCTATGAACGTTGAAGACTACAAGACTTCTATTTTCTCAATTGACACTAAGAAGATACATGCAATCGATCAAATATATTTGCATAAACATACAGGGGAACTCATATTTTCTACAATTACTATCTCAGTCATGAATACTTCAAAATTACAGTAATCTTTGAATAATATGCATTCTCAATAAAGATTGAGAAGATGTCTTCAATAGCTAAAGACCCCATAATCGAATCCCTAGAATATTTGGTGATACAATTAGGGCATGATCCAAATAATATCAAGGGAGCATAAGAACTTATTAAAGCCAATAATGCAAATATTCAAGCACTAAGGAAGTACCTAGAGTTACCATCCACAGAACACCACCAGGCTAAAGAAGGTTCTAGCATAGAGGTGGAAAAGGAGAAATTGTTTACACTAGTAGTTCAAAAAAATGTGCAAATACAAAAAGTTGAACATGACATGGGAGAATTGTTAAAAGAAAAAAAACAGTGGGAAGTAGCAGGTACATCTACAGAACAAGATACATCGACAGAAGCAAGTACATCAACAAAAGCAACATCTTCATGTTCTATAGAAAATCTTGCAAAATATTTAGAAGAGTTATCATTAGCAAATGCAGAAAAAGAGAGATTGTCAGTAGCATTGATTCGAATGGAGGAAAATAATCTCAAAACTAATAATGTATATCTTGACAAATTAAAAAATAATTATAAGTTGATTCGTCAAATATAACTCTATGAAGACAAGTCATTCATCACCCAAATGCTAAAAGAGGCCAAAATTAGCATTTGGCAGAACATCAATGCTAATGTGACAGACATGTGGCCATCAATTAAGATCGTTTTTGAATAGGAGGTATTAGTGAAAAGAGTTAAAGCAAAAATTCAAAATACTAAAATAGACCTTGAACATAGACCAAAAGAAGCACACAAAATGATAAAGCTGTTGAATTCTAAAACCAGAGATGAAATGGAAGAGCTGAACATTGAGGAAAGAACTGCAACAATGATGGAGATTAAAAGAGTATTATCTAAAAATAATTTGATGATACAATGAAAGAATAAGTGTAAAGAACTTGAGTTGAAGGTCAAAAGATTCAACAATTTTTTTAATCTTTTACAGGAAAAAGGGTTACCATCTTTGAAGAACTCTAATGGAAAATTGATTCCATTAGAGAATTACCAGGAACATTTGTGTGACATATTGTTGATGCCTCGATATTCACAAATGAAAAGGGAGCTATTAGTGGAGAAATATTTTTAGAAGGCCTGCAATTCGATCTCAATATTCAACATGAGATCCATCACCCTTTTGTGAATAAGCCAATGTTTGACACCTACACTGAGGTAGATGAAAGGTTTAGAAATATGGTAAGTTTTTCTATTCCAAGTGAAGAAATATGGGACAAATTACTGGAGCTGATCGAATGAGTAGAATTGAAGGCCAATAACTTTCGCAATAGAAAAATAGAATTTGTAGCGAAGTAGCTATAGTCAACAAAAAATTCCTCCAGAATTCCAAACAGTGCAACAGATTTTAACTTCCTTTTCTTATCTTCTTCTTCTATATCTGAAATATCTTTGTTTTCAACATAATATTATTTTGTAGTCTATTTTATTTTTAAGTCTGAAATGAGATTTAAAAATTTTATAAATACTTTGTAAAGAGAATTAGAGAGTGTTGGAACATGTATCAGGAAAGGGTCTGAATTTTGATGTAAATTTGTGCACTTTACTGAAGTGATCAAATTACAAATAATATAGAGAGTTTTGTTTCAAGATTCTCATGTCAAGCAATTGGTGATGTTCTTTCTTATGTGAAATTGTTCATTCTCTTAAGGTTTCCATATGTTTTCTCTCTTTATTTTTTTAATAAGGATAAGGACTAAATTTATTTAATTGTACTCTATTTTGGCTTGTAAATAATATCAATGTTTTCTTTATGATATTAAGTATATAATTTATCTCATTATTCTCTATATTTAGTTGTACTTAAATAATATTCATGCTTCCACCCACAGTTATTTTATAAGATCAAAAAGCTTTCATATCCTTCCCTGTTATAGTTGCTCTGTAATTTTTGTGTTTGATTACCAAATAATTATTGACTCCATGCTGAATGGACTTTCCCTATATTTTTCAACCAAAACTTTTAAAAACCCCATCTCAAACTTGAATACCTAGCCTAAAATATGAAGTAGAAATCTAAGTCAGATAGAGAGATCCCTATATGAATATGGAAGGGCTAGATCCCAGTTTAAAATTTGTTTTTTGGTTACCTCTGGGTTCCTTTCCTTGGCCTAGGAAATTATGAAGTGATAATAGGCCCAAGGCTAGAGAGGGCCTTCCCCCTTTGGAAATATTCCACCACAGGCTCTACCTCAAACACATACACAAAAAATTCACCTACCTTCAAATCAAACCTCCCAAACTCAGTGGATACCTCAATTATCCACCTAACCAATAACTAATGCAAGCAATAAAGTAGTATGAACCACCTACAATGTCAAACTACCCCTTTTTTCTACTTATACCCTCTCATCAATGGACTTCAAAGGCATCCATCTCTATTCTGGGAAATTAATCCAAAATAAAAATCCTCCTATTATCCAGGATCAAGATGATGAGGATACCTTTCTAGAACCAAATTTTTTTTCCTCTAAATCTCAAGATACTTGCACAAAGGCATCTACTGAAAATGAACTAGAATATTCTCCTTACCTAGAAAAGTTGTGTCTTGAAAAAACCATTGTGCAACTCGGGTTTTACTTTTTGGGAGAGATAAGGAATGTATGTGTGAAAATTATACTATTTCAATCCATTAAGGATATCCATATATATGAAAAATAAGTCTGTAAACTTTGTTTGAAGAAGTTGGGAAGGAAAAATAAATATCCCAAGACAGTTCATGTGATCGAGAAATTAGTAGACTTCATGTGAGGGAAAGTGTTTACAACAATGTATGGGGATCCTAGAAGCCCAATAGTTACTGTTAACATTAATTATATCCCCATATACAATACCATAATATATTTATGGGAGTCCATTATTTTTATGACTAAATAAACCATGGAGAAGCTTAAATTACCTAGTCTACAACCTACCCCCACGATATTTTACTTGGTTGATTGGTCTACCATAAAACTAGAAGAAATAGTGGGGGATATCATCATTTCCATAGAGTCATGGGAATACCTAGCTGACTTCATGATTCTTCAGCCTAAAACTAATCTTGGAGGCTACCCATTGATCCTAGGAAGACATTAGATAGACACAACATGTGCCTATATCAGATATAGGTCGCGAGATATAACTATTTCCCGTCGAAATTCTACAAAGAAATTTACTGTTTATCCTTCCACTAAAATTTCCTCAGTAATGAAAATTCTCTCTGGTTTGAGGATAATGACGAATAATCTACTCGACCTTTATTTTCCCTTGATCAAGCCTCAAATTTTAAGGAAAATATTGAGGATGATTGGATTGGTATCTTTATATCACATTCCCATATCGACTACAGTTCACCATTCGATTAAGTTTTAGGGATATAATACCAGGAGACATGCTCATCTATAGAACTAGCACAACAATTGGGTATAATAGCCCCACCAAATACTGTTATAGAAAACCAAACTAAGGATGTTGAAATTCATCTTGGAAAAACAATGAATATTAATGCCCATTTGGAACCCTCACAACAAAATCAACTTATAGAGACGCTTAAGAGAAATAATAGTGATTTTTCTTGGGATTATACTTATGTGAAGGGAATTCCTCCTAATCCATGTACTCATCACATTTATATGAAGGAATATTCCTAACTTTTTATGAAACCCCATAGGGGGATGCATCCAACATTAAAGGATATTGTTGAGGAGTTGAAAATTATGTTGAATGCAAACTTTATCTATCCCATCTAATAGTAATTTGGTCTCTCCTTTGGTTATTCTTCCTAAAAATAATGGAAAATTGTGAGTGTGTGTCAACTATCAAGAACTAAATAAGGATTCTTTGAAATATTATTTTCCTTTTTACTTCACCGATCAATTTTTGGATATCATGGCAGGAAATAATTTCTTTTCTTTTCTTGATGGATTCAACAACTACAACTAGATCGACGTAGCCCCTAAACATCAAGAAATGACAACCTTTACCTATCCATGGTGAACTTGTGCATACCAAGTTATTTTTTTTGGGTTATATAATGCTCCAAAAACTTTCCAAGAAGTTGTTTTCAGGATATTTTATGACTTAACCAATGATTGCATCAAGATATATATGGTTGACTTTAAAGTATATGGAGAAAATTTTGAAGAGACCTTGAAAAATATCGAGAAGGTATTGATTCAATGTCAAGATACAACATTAGAGGAAATTTTATCATAAAAGTGGCCTCCTAAGGAAACATATTAAAATAATAGTTAAAATACTAAAATAAGAGTTATGAATTTTAGAGGGAAAATAAGAAAACTACTTTTTTAATTGTATTTTTGGCTTATCTCCTTACAATTTTACTCAAATTTCAAGTGTAGACACTCATTAGATGCAGAATTAAATCCCACATCCAACGAGTACCTATTATGCATGCTTTTAAGAAGACCCACATTGATAAAAATTGAAGATAGATTAAAAAATGTTTTTGACACACTTTTTTAATGTATATTCATTTTTTATCAATATGGGTCTTCTCAAAAGTGAGCACAATGGGTACTCATTAGATGCAAAATTTAATTCTACATCCAACGAGTGTCTACACTTGAAATTTGAGTAAACCTGTAAGGAGATAAGCCAAACATACAATTAAAAAAAAGTAGTTTTTATTATTTTCCCTCCAAAATATTTACATGTACCTCTTTTTAAATTAAAGGATTTTGATTGGTTTACATATTATGACATGGAAATTATGTGAAATTTTAGGTTAAATTTCCTCTAATGGGATTTCTCTCTTTGATGTGAAATGTGAAATGCTTCTCACTAAGGCGATTTTGTTAGGACATCATGTTCTCCTGAAGGGATTATGGTATATCCTTCTAAAATAGAAGTAATCCTCAAATAAGAAACCCTAGCAACACAAAAATATGTCTGTGATTTTTAGGTTATGTGGGATACTATCAAATATTTATATAAAATGTTACTAAGATATCCTCTCCACTATTACATATTCTAACAAAAGTTATAGGCTTCTCTTGGAATGATCAATTCCAGTTGGCATTTGATACCCTTAAAGAAAATTTATCCATTGTTGCTATGTTGCAAGGTCTTAACTAGTCCCTACATTTTCACATTCATAATGATGCTTTATATACAACCATTGGGATTGTATTAGGAAAAAATGAAAACCAAAAACCATATGCCATTTGTAACCACCACTCCCACATTTACCCACTTTCACAAGCTCTCCAGGGTAAAAATGAGCTAAGTGTATGATATGACTCGACCTCCAAGTTCCAATTATGGAAGTGTGGCCTACAAACCGAATGTGAATTGACATCTCTTAGAGACTAGAGATCACTCAGGAGCCTACCAACCACCCCAAGTGATCAATCCCTGAGCTAGAACTCAATTTCATTGACTTAACACCCAAACCACATCCTTGACACATTGTGCATGTGGTTATGAGGCTCCAACTACACCCACAAGCCTGACTACATGTGATTATGACCAAATGTTAGGTCCCTATAATACTAGTGTAGCCCCTTATTGTTATTTTTGTGCTCGTGTAGTCCCCATATTGTTATTATTGTGACCCCTTAGACACCTATATATAGAAAGGAGATCTTGTCATTTGTATCATCCAATAATTTTTCATTTATGTCATGTAAATGAGGTGTCCTCCTCGAAAATGCTATAAGTCGTTGACCTATATTTTATTATATTTTGTGAGTTGGTTGCATAACACCAAAAAAAACCTTGTTCTGTGCATGTAGTCATGGTATCTATGCCACTTTTTCAGGCAAGCCTCCAATCCTTTGCCCAGGATTTCCTATAATTTTCTAGAATCATGGAATTGATGATAACAATATTAAAAAATTAAACCCTGAGAAATATATTGACCAAAACATGCCTAGGACATGATAGAAATTTTGTCAAACATACAGTAAACATGGAAGCTAAAGGTTATGAACTTCATCTTAAAATCACGAAGAATGCTCAATTCCCTCTCTAGCTAGTTGCAAAAACACTTTTAGCACATGAATTCATCAACCATCCAATAAATTATAAAATCATGAACAAGATCCATAGCTAGAGCACATCATAAAACCATGCATATAACCAACATATAAAAAAAATAAAAAATAGGAAAAATCAGCAATAAGATCACATAATAATTAGTACAAGTGCTCATAGATCACAATAGAAAATAACACATACTAACATATGAAAATTCCAACCAAGAAAGGGACTTCCACGTACCGCTTGGCCATTGATTGTGCTGAACCAAATCTCTCTTTTAGCTAATCACTCCTGTTCCATATTCCAAGCATGAATGTGGGATCATAAGGGTTAAACCAAAATAGAACCAACTAGGGCTTCCAGATGCCAAACCACCTCAACCCTCCAACACATTGATATCAACTATATTGTCTAGAAATCACTACCATCAACTAGATTGGTCTCTACCCAAACTGTCCAAAGCTTCAGGAACCGGTAATTCAACCCACAACCTCCAAGGAACCTGAGCTATTTCAAGGTTCTAAAGAATTTCTCCCAACCAACAAGCTCCAAGGACTAATAACTAAACCCACAACCTCGAGGTAACCCAAGTTATTTCAAGGCTCCAAAGAATTTGCTCCAACCTACAGCCATAGGAAACCTAAGAACCAATTAGAAAACCAAATGGGGAACCCACTAAACCATGCATATCTAGTAAATGGGAAGGAAAGGTTGAAACTGTTTTCAATCTAGGAAAAATATCCATGTCAATGACAACACATAACAAAGGAGCCACATGCATATACCATGCATCCAAAAATCAACAAGGAGATCACACATGCAACCTGTTACATGCAAAGTAAGAATGTTGTAGTTGTTGATCCAATTGTCTCCTTGTGCTTCCTTGATTTTCTTTCCTTTGTTTCTCCAATCTAAGTGATTTCTAGAATTCTCCAAGCATGCTCCAAGAATGCTTTAAGTGTGCAAGAGTATGAGAGAATGAACATGAGATAAACTTAAAACTGTAAAAAATGTAAGCCAAAAAGCTGTGAACTATTTCTATGATGCCCTTTTATTATTGATGTCTCATTTTTCTTCTTTTTCCCTCTTAATTTCCCTTGAATGAAAATTTGTGTCTCTTCACCTTCCTTTTCTCCTCTTTTCCTTTATTTTCATAATTAAATGCCATTTATTGCCTCTTTTCCTTTATTTTCATAATTAAATGCCATTTATTGCCTCTTTTCCTTTTCCAATTTCCATATCCATTATTAAACCACAAGTGATGTCCACTACAATGTTTTCTTGCCATTCAAATTGGAATACATATCCCATGACCTTGGTCTTATTTTATTTTCATGGAAAATCAACCAAGGGTTGTTACAAACCCCTCCCCCTTGGGGGAAAACCATCCTCAGTGTTCAATGACACGTATAACTAGCGAAACATGTTTCCTATGGAGCTTTATAACACAACTTTATGCAACATTTACATCATACCAAACCACAGAAACCCTGAATACCATACGTCTTATTTGAGATTTATAACACAACTCAATGTATTAGTTACAACATATTACATATTGGAGCTTTATAACACAACCCATTGTAGTATTTACAATACACATGTATTTATAAATATGAACCAAAAAACACCAAAAAAGCTTATATGAAATTAAAATTGAAGGTTTCTTGAAAAATTTTGCAAGTTAGTTAATGTCTTATGGGAAATGGATTGATATTGAAAAAGCACACAAACTAAGTTAATTTTTTTGAGATTTAATCAGTGAAAAATAGAAAACAAGTAGCATCACAAAACAATAATTTTATGACGAACTTCAAACCTCTTGGGCTACATCTCTAGGTCCAACTTCCAATATTGGCGCTTTAAATTATATGAAAAAATGTCAAATTACATCAATAAAAAATTCTCCAATTACAAAAATAACACTTCCATTGTGTCCAGAACACCCATAAACCCCTATGTAGGCTCTTCTTGGGCTCAAAATGGCTTAAAAAATTCCAAGTTAGCCTTCCTTCTTCATTTCCCTACTAATTGTTCTGCAAAATCGACCTTCTGTCAAAACTGACAACGAAATTCCTCTTTGGTGGATATGCAAGGTGACAATTTCACACGAGTTTGACCATAAATATTGTCATGTTGGGTGCAATTTTTTGGGAAGTTAGTTTCCCTCTGCGCCCCTATACTCCACCCTTTGGTCGGTCATGTAGCATCCAATATGATCGCGGGGTGCGTTCCAGAGGCCACGCACCCGTCGTCCCCCACTCTTGGTCATGTTATGGGTACAAAGACCACGGGTTGGGTCCATGTAGGTTGTCATGCACCGCTTGTCCCTACATATATGTCGATGGTTACGTTGAAAATAATGGAACCCGAGCTAGGGCCTTAAACCCCGCCCCTTCCTCCTTTGGCCACAAACATGGTATACAGATATGACTTAGGGATGGGATGGCCGGGCGAGCCTGCCGACTTGCCCCCTGCAAATGACATAAACATAACTCTTTGAATATAACCATTTGACCTTATATAAATAATAAATTTTATGGTATACTGGTAAAGAGGATGGTTAGAAATGTGGAGGTCATGCAGTTGAACCCCAGGGAGGTCGATCGGTCCATAAACCAAAATTTTGTCCAATAAACTAGAGCCACATGACACCTTTCTACAAAGCCATGTGGTGGCCAGTAATTGGCCCAACCCAAATCACCACCAACCAATAGAAACTTGCCACTTGTCATCATGGGATTAGCCCGTATAACCATTGTACTGCATAGTCACCCTGTTGATGTTAGCACCAAGTCAATGTACTGACTGCCACGTGGAATTCATACATTTCCCAGTCAACCCTATAAGTTGACTTTTTTTATTGTTTACCAAAAACTTTAGAATGCGATAAATTTCTCATACGGTGTCAGATTGAGGCGATTCAAGTGTCATTGGAATCATAACGATGAGATCTACGATTTATTGCTAGTTTCAAGAGATTTTTAAACCTTTTTTTTTTTAGAATAGTTTTGATCGCCTAGATCATTCCTACCCACTGGAAGCTTTTGGACCACCAAAAGTATGTTTTTACTCAAAAATTGAGGGTACAACTCCCTCACTTTCTCGATATCAATCCACCATGATTTTATTGGATTGGTACCTTTGAGCCCCATTTGAATATAATCCACATTGCCTCTACCTGAAGTCTTAATCCTCCTATCAAGAATTGAATCTTCCTTCAACTCATTTACATATTCAGGAGAAAAATTTTCTATAGATGGAATCTGAACATTCTATCGTCAAACATTGGAGGCTCATAAAATCTCAATTTTTCCACATCACAAAAAAATAAATTTGCATGTAATGTGGAAAATCTAATTGGAAAGCATTGTTACCAATCTTCTCCAAGATTTTGAAAGGACCATGTCTTACTAGATTGAGCTTTTTACCTTCACTTTATAGTCTTTCCTTGTTGATGTACAACCAAACTTGATCTGAAACTTGGGAATCATGTTCAAATTGATTCTTCTCATGTCTTGCTTTGTACTTGGATTTTATTTTCTCTAGCTTTTATTGCACCATTTGATGCACTAGATGAATTTCTTCAATGAAATTCTTGGCTTTGTACACATCACTATGTCCATCAACTGCAACATCTTTACCAAATATGAAATCCAAAGGAGACTTTCGCAAATAACAAGCTTCAAACAGAGACAATTGTGTAAATGAATGCTTGGCACAATTGTAGGCATGCTGGATGTAATTCAAATGCTCATCCCAAATTTTAGGACTCTTATCACAATATCGTCGAAGGATATGAACTATTGTTCTATTCAATAATTCTGCCAGGTCATTGATTTGTGTAAAATGTTGTGCTCTTCTTCAACTTTGTGTCCATGATTTCCCATAGAATTGACCAAAATGTTTCGACAAATTGAGAATCTCGATAAGAAATAATAGACATGGGTAACCCAATGTGAACCCATACATTTTGGAAGAACATATTTGTGGTCTATTCAATTGCAACCTGTTTCTTATATGGCATCCACACACACATTTCGATGAAATGATCCACAACAACATATCGATAATCATGAACTTTCCTAGACATTGGTAGTCCTCCAACAAAATCCATAGAAATCATTTCCCAAGGACGATAAGTAATAGGAATTGGAGTGTAAAAACCCAATTTCCTATTACATGGCTTGCTAGTAGCACACATGGAACATCCTTTCAAATATCTTGAACCAATTTCATTCATACAAGGCAATAAACAATACGTCTGAATTTGAGGAAAAAATTTGCATACACCAAAGTGATCAATAATATGAGAAGTTTGGGCTTCCCTTATGACATTGACTCTTTCACCCTATGGAACACATAACTTTCCAAGATGATACAACAACTTTTTATGAACATGAAAATCCAACTCTTCAGCATTATTTCCTTGACTCAAAGTTGCATAAACATATATAAAATCTTCACCTTGAGCATATTGTTCAATTTAACTGTTATGCATGATTGAGTTATACTTAAGAATGAAAAATGCAGAATGATAGGTCTTAATAACACATCTAAAATTTTGTTGTATATACCTTTCTTATACTTTATTACCAAATGATATTGTTGTAGGAATCTCATCCACCTGAAATGTCTAGCTTGTATTAGCTTGGTTTGCGATTGTAAATATTGAAAAGTTTGATGGTAAATATGTATAATCGTTTCCCATAAAATAATGTTTAAATTTCTTCATGATGTGTACCAAAGAATACAACTCTTTATCATAATTTGGATATTTAATTACTGCATTGGTAAAGGTTTTATAATGATAACAAATTGGCTTACTATGCTGCATCAAATTTCTCCCATGGTGTAATTTCTTGCATCGGTTTGAATCTCAAATGGCTGCTTAAGATTTGGAAGTGCTAGAACTGGTGATGTATTGGTTTTCTCTTTCAAAGTTTCAAAGGATTTCTACTACTTTCCTCTGCACTAAAAGATATGTTTCACAGTTTTCAAAGCATGTAATGGTGCTGCAATGAGTGAGAAGTTAGCAATAAATTTTCTCTAATATTGAGTTGCTCCCAAAAATCTCCTAGCTTTCTTTGCATTGTTGGGTTTATGCCAATTCATAATAACATCATATTTTGAGGGAGCAATACTCAATTCACCCAATCCTAAAATATGATCCAAATAAACCAAATAGGTTTTCCCAAATTCACATTTAAACCTCTTCAAATACAACTTTTCCTTTTTCAAGACATCTAAAATTTGTTTCACATTCTTGACATGTTGTTCACGAGTCTTAATAAAAATAATAATATCATCTAAGTATAATATGACAAAATCATCAAGGAATTGTCACAACACATCATTCATAACTCTCATGAATGTTGCAGGTGCATTGCAAAGCCCAAATGGCATAACTAACCATTCAAGAAAACCTTGTTTTGTCTTGAAAGAAATTTTCCAAATATTATCTTCAACAACCCTTATATCATGATAACCACATCTCAAATATAGCTTATTAAAGTAAAAAAATTCCTTTAACTTATCTACCAAATCTTCAATGCGATGTAGAGGATAATGATCATTTACCGTGATATTGTTCAAAGGTCGAAAATCCACACACATGTTCCATGTACCATATTTCTTTGGAACCAAGAAATTGGAAACCTGCAAGGAGATGTGCTAGGCCTAATGATATCTTTTTCAAGTAGCTCTTGAATTTTCTCCTTGGTCTTTGTATTTTCCAAAACTGAATTTAATTACATTCCAATATTTGGAAGTGGTGCATCCCACTACAAGTGAATCTAATGTTGGATTCCTCTTTTTGGACGCAACCCTTCAGGTTCCTGAAACATATTGTCATAAGTGTTAAAAATTTCAACCAATTAATGCTAGAGTTTAGAATCATATCATGTGAAAGCTTCATATTCAACAATATATTTAGCTTTAATCATCAACAACACAAAATTCTTACTAGCATTTACACACCTTTTCATCTGACCAACACTAACAAGAGATAATTTCCATCTTCTTGTGATGTGGTCTAAAAATATACTCACATCCATCTTTAAAAATATGATATTTTTTCTCATGATGATAGAATATGGCTTTTCGGTCATACAAGTATGGAATACCTAAAAAAATCCCACAAATATCAAGTGGTACAACATCAATCTCTACCTCATATATAAAGTTAGTAGTGATGGTGAATTTGAGTTTACATTTTCTTGAAACTTGTAATTTGGCATCATCACATACCCAACCCAGAGGTTAAGGTTTAATACGAGGTGTAGTTTCTAGATTAATTTTATTGATAATTTCTTCAAAAATAAGATTGAATTGGGATCCACTATTAACAATGTATCAACTTTTGTATGTTTTGTAATGATCCTAATATGGAAAATATCACTTCTTTCTTTATCATTTTGAGATTATATAGGCTTAATAGAAGAACTGGCACTTGCATCAGAAGCTATACCTTTCAGTCCCATGGTTGTGATTTTGGTTACATCACCTGAATAAGATCCTAGATCTTGTTAAGTTGTAGCATCAGCCTTTTGTTTCCCCTTGTTTTTTAACTTCTTTGGTCTCATTTCTGGATGTAATTTCCAATAGTGGTCTTCATCATGGCCTTCTTTTGAACAATTTTTATAGGTAATTTTCTCTCCTTCTTTCTTAATTGTAGAATTATTTTTCCATTTCCTTTAAACTTCCCCTTTCCTTTGTCTACAGATTTGGATGATTTCTTGCTAGTCTATTGAGGAACATTCTTGCCTCTTGATTCTAAATGATTTTTCTGAACACATAATTCATATATATTGGTGGAATAAATGTAAGTATAGTATTTGTCAAATAACTATGTAATCCACCAATATATTTAAGGAGAGTATCTTGTGAAGACAAATCAACACCCAAGATTAAAGATCTTCTTCTAAATTATTGTGTGTAACTTTGGACACTCTGACCTTTATCTTGTCTAAAAATTTTCCAATCCATAGTTTCTTTTTTCATGTAAGCTAATGGGTAAAATTTCCTTCTTAATGAATCTAGAAAATCATTCCAAGAAGAGATAATTTCACCACTTTTATTCAAATATTCTTGAGTTTTGAACTCCCACCAGATGAGAGTTGCACTTTCCAAATGAAGAGAAGAAAGTTGGATCTTTGTAAAATCATCATAACTATTTTGAATCCTTCAATAGACTTCAATTTGATGAACCCAATTATCCAAATTTTTAGCATTTAATTCCCCATTGTACATAGGAAATTCAAACTTGGCATCAAGCTTAATCAAAGGAGACTTAACATGTCCTTTCAATATACTTAACCAATAATAAATAAGGATACAAATTTCATATATGATCAGACATCTCCCATGTAGATTCATTGAGCCCAAATTGATTCAATTTCACTTTAATTTGCTCGATTTCTCGGTTCCAGTGCATTTGGTATTTCCGCTGTAAAATACTCCAAGGTTCTGGTTGGAACTCTCCCTGTAGTTCCACCTACAATACATACCAATCAATCACATGATAAACATCCTGGAAATATATCTTAAGCTATGAAACATGGAAGAAATCATGGAATTTCACTATTGGTAGCAGTGCAAGTTGGTAGGTCACTGGTCCGATCCTCTCAAAGATCTCAAAAAACCCACAATACCAAGGTGCCAGCTTGGAGCATGATCAAATATTCAAGGATCTCCTCTTAGTATTTATGCACAATTACGCACGTTCTCCAACCTAAAACTCCTTGAATTCTATATTATGATATACATAACTCTTTTGACTATCCCGTGATTCCTTCAAGTTCCTTCTAATAACTTGTATTTCTTGTTCCATCTCAGCCAACATATCTGGTCCAATGAACACCTTGTTCACTAGATCAATCCAGCTGATAGGAGTATTACAACTCTACCCATAAATATCTAGCCATAAAGAGCCTAAAATGGAATCATCCTCAAGGATTCATGATACCCATTATTATATGCAAACCCTACTAGTGGAAGATACTCCTCCCACCTATGTTGCCTATACATGACATGAATCCTCAAGATATCCTTAAGAATCCCATTAACTCTCACTGTATTTCCATCTGTATGTGGATGATAAGTTGTACTGAAAGATAACTCTATCCCCAAGCATGAAAACAGATCCTTCAAAAACTTGGAAGTGAACTTAGCATCTCTATCTAATATAATCTTCTTGGGAACTCCATGCAACCTCACTATCTCCCTAATGAAAATATGAGCTAAATCTTCAAATGAATTTATAGACTTCACTACAAAGGAGTTAGCTACCTTGCTCAACCTGTCAACCACAACCATAATGGAATCATTCTTCTTCCACTTCCTCAGCAAAATTGTAATGAAGTCCATGGAAATGGCCTCCTATTTCCATTTTGGAATCAGAATATGCCGCAACAAACTAGTTGGATGCTTACAGTCTGCTTTCACCACTAATAGTCCAAACATATCACAACAAACACAACCACCTCTTTCTTCAAGTTCATCCAATGGTATAAATTATTAACAACTGTCAAATTATTATGGTATCCTCGGTGGCATGAATATAGATTGACATGAAACTTTCTCAAGATAAGCTTCTCGAGATCATTGCTATCTAGCACATAAATATTGTTCCTAAATCTCACTAAGCCATATACTATGAGGTGATAGTCCTCATCCCTATCACCATACTAAAACCTCTGCTTCAAATGTTGATACCTCTCATCATCTTCCCCTACATGAAAGATATACTCCTATAAATATGTCCCATAAGAACTCACATCTCACATGTGGTTCACCTACACTCTCCTACTGAGAGAATCGACAACCCTGTTCTCCTTTCCCTTAATGTACCTGATCTCAAAGTCAAACTCAATGAGGGTATCCAACCATATTTCTTTCCTAGCATTCATATTGGGTTGTTCAAACAAGTACCTAAACCCCTTATGATAACTCATCAAGATGACCCTCATTCCAAGAAGATAATGTCTCCAAATCTTCAATGCACGAATGATAACTACCAACTCAAGATCATGA
Source organism: Pinus albicaulis (assembly GCA_034641835.2). NCBI lineage: Eukaryota > Viridiplantae > Streptophyta > Pinopsida > Pinales > Pinaceae > Pinus > Pinus albicaulis. The sequence goes on along the minus strand of CM076584.1, from coordinate 798,784,159 downwards.
GTCACAAATTTCTACTTGTGCTCATAAAAATTCCTTGAATCATAAAATACCACCTACCCTTCATGCATCAGGACTCCACCAAGTTCTTCCTTGCAATAATATGTACAAACCACAAACTCCTTATCAAGATCTACAAACTTCAATACTGGTGCATTTGTAAGCAAACACTTCAACTTCTCAAAACTAGTTTCACACTCCTTAGTCCATTCAAAATTCTTCCCTTTCCTCTGCAAAAAGGTGACAGGATATCCAATCCATGAGAAATTCCTGATGAACCACCTATAATAACCTATTATTCCCATGAATGATCTGATCTCATCCACATTCCTAGGATTTGGCTACTCCGTGATAGCTTAATCTTTTATGGGTCCATTGATAACCCCTCCTTGGAAACAAAATTTACCAACTAATGAATTTGATACTGAAAGAAACTATAGTTGATGAGCTTTCCATACAACTGATGCTCTCTCAACAATATTAACGCTGCTACTAGGTGATTTTGATGCTCTTTAGCATTCTTAGCATATATAAATATATCATCAATAAACACTATCACAAATTTTTCTATGAAAGGATGCAACACACTTTTCAATGAACACATGAAACTAGGTAGAGCATTGGGCAGAGAAAAAATAACCTCCACAAACTCATAATGTCCATACCTTATACAAAATGTAGTCATATAAATGTCTTCTTCCTTGATGCACACTAAAGATATCCTGATCTCATATCAATGTTTGAGAATATTGTTGCTCCCTTCAATTGGTCAAACAAATCATCAATCATCGATAATGGATACCTATTCTTGATAGTCACCCTGTTCAACTTCCTACAATCAATGCAAAATCTAAGAGTACCATCCTTCTTCTTTACAAACAATACTGGTGCACCCCAAGGCAATACACTTTTCCTTGTTTATCATTTATCAAGCATTTCCTTAAGTTTCGAGTGATTGACTAACTAAACTGAGAAAAATAAAAAATGACTTGAGTTGACTCAAAAACTAATTTTACTTTTGAACTTTAAGAAGAAAAAAACAGCTGATAAGAGAAGCCTTGTGGCCTTCTCCTCAGGCTTCAAACTTCTTCGACATCTCCTTTATTCTTGGACAAAAAATAAAATGTTATTTACAATTGAAGTGAAAAATTTTCTTCACGATCGGGTAATATAGTGTTTTAGGAACCTACCATTCATCGGTCCTCCTGGAAGTGCTTTCCCATCAACATATTCTAACAAGTAAGAATTATTCCCTTTGAATGTTAAAATCTTGTAGGGTCCTTTCCATAGGTTCTTGAACTTACCATGCTTGCATTTGTCCTCATTTTAGGAAAACCACTCGAGAACAACATCTCCCAATTTGAAATCATCTTCCTTAGTTTTCTTATCATAAATTTTCTTAATATTCTTTTGGATCTTTGAGGTGTTATTGAAAAATTCTTCCCTAGACTATTACAAGTGGATCATTTGATTAATTCTTCGTTGAATTTCATTTGGCTCACTTTCAATATCTTGTAGGATTTTCATCACTGGCACTACTAGGGAAGTTGGAAACATTGTATCTACACCATAAAATAGATGAAAAGGTGACATGCTGATAGATTTCTTTGTGCTAACTATGTCTTCCCATAGAGCACTAATTAAATTTTTGTGCCAATTCATTTTTTTCTCTTGCAGCATATTTATTATTATGTTCACCAATGACTTGTTTGATGATTTTGCCAACCCATTGCCTTGAAGGTAATATGTTGTTGAATTCCCGAGTCTTATGTGATATTTATCACAAAATTCTATCATATTTTTGGATTTGAAGGTTGATGCATTGTCAGTAATGATTTTTTGTTGGCATCCAAAATGAGATTGAATATTACTCTCCATAAATTGAATAATTACCGTGTTTGTAGCTTGTCTCGTGGGAATGGCCTCAATCCACTTTGAAAAATATTCAGTGGCAATAAGAATCCACTTATGCTGAGATGATGATAGAGGATGAATTTCACCCAAGCCCCCACTGTTGGAAGGGTGCTTGAACTGCAATTGGTTTCAAGGGCAGCGGTAACAATTTTCTCTTCCATTGGAAAACTTGGCATCCATGATAGCTCATGATTGTTTTATATACATCTGAAAAAAACTTGGCCAATATAAGCCAACCCTCAATATCTTATTTTTTGTAGTTTTTCAAAAATATGACCACAAAAATCACCTTTATGGAAATCATTCATCAATTTCTCAACTTCACTTTCTACCAAACAATTTAATAAAACCCCTCCCAAACCTTTCCAATATAAATAATTATTAAAAATAAAATACTTAAGAGCCTTCAATTTCAAAGATCTATCTTTACTCTTGGGAAAAATCGGTGGAGGATTCAAATGTTGTAGCACATGAACTATATCTGAAGACCATGGTGATGAAATAAAAGTTTGAGATAACTGAGGTAATGAATCATCCTCCTGCTCCTCGAAAAGTGCAACAATAAAGTTGATTTCTAAATCCTATAAGTTAGATTCCACCATGAGCTTAGCTAATCCTTGATCTTTGATCAGTTTTGTAGGTCTTATTTCTAAATCATATGCCAGCATAACATCTATCCTCTTACCACGCCTACCTTCAGTATCATTTTGTGTTAACATATCTTTGACAGTAGCATTCAAAACATATGCAAGAAAATGATAATGAAGGATATAAAATCGAAAGTCATTCCAGGCTTTAAATAGCTCCAATGCTTGATTTTAAATGATATTATATTTCAAATCCCCATCTCTTATTGTCCTATTAAATAAGGAAATTGGACGCTCAGTTTTTTGATATTTCTTCTGCATCAGGACAACAACTAATGTATGTTCAGAGGCAAAGGAAAAGATGATAAAATCAAGTGTACAATCTGGGTTGATAAGGATGGGAGCATGAGACAATGCAAACTTGACTTGATTAAATGATTTTCTTGCCTCATCAAACCATTTCACCTCATTGTATTTCTTTAACATATCATTGATTTCCCTTAAGCGTTCAAGAAGGTTAGGAATAAACCTTCTCAATAAATTGATCTTACCATTAAATGATTGAATCTTCTTCTTACTCCTAGGATATTCCAAATCTTGAAGTGGCTCAATCCTTTAAGGATCAACTCGGATGCCATTTTTGGATACTATCTGACCAATAAATTTCCCCTCCTCCATAGAAAACAAACTTTTCTTTGTATTTAGTGATATGCCAAATTTTTTACATCTTTGGAAGACTATTTTTATGTGATGCAAGTGTTCTTCATCTGTCTTGGAAAAAACTGTTATGTCATCAAGATAAACAACCAAAAACACATCCTTCTCATTGGAAAATGCAATATCCATCACCCACTGAAAGGTTTCTCCTCCATTCTTCAATCAAAATGGCATTTTAGCATACATAAAGGTACCCTAAGGTGTTGTGAAGGTTATCTTTTCTTGGTAATCTAAATGAACAAAGATCTGATTGTACCCGAAATATCCATCTAAAAATGAAATCATGGAAGAACCAAATATCCTCTATAGGATATGATCCGTCTTTGGAAGCGGATAGTTTTCCTTCAATGACACTTTATTCAAAATGCAGAAATCAATACACAAGTAGATCTCACCTGTCTTCTTTCTTATCGGTACTAAATTTGACATCCAGTTTGAGAAACAGAGAGGGGAAATAATACAAATAGTGTCCAATATGTTTAATTCATTTTCAATGGAGGGTGGAAATTTTGGATTGATCCATCTGAGCTTCTAATGGAAAGGCTTATGGGAATGGTATGTTGAATTATGCCCTTTTCATACACCTTTAAATCACTATATTCACCTGAAGAAACATCAAAAAATTCATTCATGAGTGTTTCATATTTACCTTTCATCTCTGGACTCAAAGACTTTTATATCTTAACCATTTTTTTATTTTCAGGCATGCCAATATTAAGATCTTCCACTCCCCTTAGTTGGCAGCATTGTTGGTTTTTGTGCAACATCATCATGATCAAAAATCTCCTCCAAGGGTACTAAACCTCTTTGAATTGAGTTATATTTCAACTGCAATACCTTCAATTATGTTGCATGCATTTTTTGATCATCTTCATACAACTGATCATCAATTTGTGAACTAACAAAATCTTCCTCCATCTGCAAGAAATTGTCAATTTGTTTATCATTCCAGAATACTTACCAATATCGAACATTGTCGGGAACAACAGGGCGAGGTTTGACATTTATATCATACTTATTGTTGGGATAAACCAAAATCTTGAACATACTAGCTCAAGTGGAAAGGGCATCAACAATTATATTACTGCTCCTTGGAATCAATGATAGAGTGTATTCAGTGAAGGTCCTAAGAATGTATAATACCGCATTATGGTATGCTCGCATTTTAGGATTCTTGGCCTAGTATTCCCCTTTGACTTTCTTTATTACCAACTCAGAGTCGCCATATACATAAACCTTTTTAACACCTAGTTTATTGAGTATTTTAAGACCAACTATCAAATCCTCATATTCTACCTTATTTTTGGAACTATCAAATTCCAATTTATAAGAACAAACCCAGACATCCGGAGGAAGATGAGATGATTGATTCATGGGACCACTAATCCAAATTCCAATTCCATCACCTTCCTTACTTAAGGCTCCATCAAAATCCATGGTCCATAGGCCATTTTCTTCATTGGGAAACTCAATTTTGGATGATTGATTTTGATTATCTGTTTGAGAATTATTTTTTGTCCCAATAGGCTCTCTCTCTTTCACTATTTCAGCTGTATTTTTTATTGATACACTTGACTACAAGCTGCTTGGTTCTAGTTTTCACTTTTCTGCACTTGAAATTTCTTGAACACAATTAGAAATCTCTGAAATTTCTGCTTTTTCTTCCATCAAATCATCTAACATTGTTGAGAAATCATCATTGTATAAAACAAATGACTCTAAATCTGTATGAACAACATGAATTGGGTGATTATGGGTTTTTTCTTTGCTACTAATCATGTACTTCATCTTGTTCTCCCTGTATAATTTTCTGAGTTGTCCAAAAACTGGTATAGTAGCATAGGAAAAGTCCCACTGCAAAGCGCCTTTAAGTTTGGCTCCCCATGATAGAGAGAGAAGCATTCCATATCTCGGAGGAATGTCAGCCATAACAACATCCATAAAAACATTCTTAGCTGTAATTTTATCTAAGGATGCCCCTAAATCTTTGATGAGACCAAGACACTTAACCCTTCCTCATTCAAAAGAGTAAAGGTCATGGTATGTCTTGGTAATATCCAATCCTATTTTATCCATGATGGATTTAGGCATGAGATTATGTGAGGCCTCGGATTCTAACATTTCATTATGGAGGATGATGTCCTAAATTTTGAGACTAAGGTAAAAGGTGGAACTTCATTGTCTTCTAAGTTACCATCTATAGTAGGGCCAAACAAAAGCTTAGGGTGGTCATCACTAACATTCACCATATCAGACATTTGGTCAACCTTAACCATTTTGGTGACCTGAAACTTGTAATGGTCATTCTTGATTAATTCAATCAATGGAATTGAGAATTTAAGCTTTGAAATTTCATTCTACCACTTTGGATAGCATGCCCTTGTTTTTAAGTTGTTCTTTGATCAGGGTCTCCTTTATTTGTCCCCTCGCTTGAATTTCTTTGTCTTTCTTCCAATTTCTAGTGGAAGCTTCATTAATTTTTCCCTGATTTGTAATAGCAAGTATTTTTTTCTTTATTCCGATTTAAACTTATGGGAACATTCCTATTTCTAATAACATATTACCTTTTCACTTGGCTAAGAAAATTTTGATAACCTCTTTGATAGTTCTTTGTCTGTCTGTCTGTACATAAGGTTCTTCCGAAAATTCATCCTCCTCGGTCAAGAAAATAGGTTGTTTATTTTCATCAAAAAGGTGATTTTCTTATGATATTTCTTCTTCTTCATCAGGGCACTCTCTATAATTTTGTTGAAAAGGAGTACGGATTTGTTGCTGACCTTGTTGATCTTGACCCCTCTGCTCCCTTTGTTTAATCTTGTATTGAGGTTACTGTTGTTGACCTCTGAAGTTGGGATTTCTAATTTGTGGTTCTTCTTGTCTATCTCTAATGGTCATCTTGTCCATCATCTTGTCCATTGTCTTAATCAAAGTATCAATTTTAACCTCAGATGAAGTGGATGGCTCCTCCTTTATGGTAACCCTATTTTCTGATTTCATCTTTGACTTTTTGATAAGTAGATTTTCCTCAACACTTACTGCATTCATTTGCATGTCTTCAAGGGTAGTAGGATTTCTCTCCCTTAATTGGTAGGGCATATCTAGATCAAAAGCATCTGGATAATCAATAAATTCCAGGCCAGGAGGAGGCTTAATGTTTTCTGGGATGGAATCATATATCCTATTAAATCTGGTTGTGAAATCTTGCAAAGATTCATTGGCCATAATTTGGAGAAGGTTATTTTTCTCTTCCCACTTTGCTAGGAATATGTCTATTAACTTATATTGTGGATTGGATACATAATTATTTGTTAAGGAATGGAACCATTTCTTAACTTCCCGTGAAAAACGTTATGCTATTATGCGCATTTTAGCATCATCGTTATCAATTTCCTCAAGATCAATAAAATCAATCACTTTAAGTATATGTTGCTAAGCAGTGACCTCTGTTGTCCCATCAAACAAAGGCAATATTTGACCATAATTCTGAGGCAAAGAAGTAACTTGGGGGTGGTATAATCAAAGGAGAAAATCTTGCCATGACTGCTTCAGAAGGTTGTATGGAAGTCACAACAAGAGTTGTTGAATGAGGAGATGATTTCATATGAAGTGATGGAGCAGTTGTACGAGGAGGTGTAACAATAGATGTAGCAGTAAATAAAGTCTCTTGTTGGTATTTAATATAGGCCCTTTCAGAGGTTATTTGGAACTGATCAACCAAGCTTTACATTTTATAAAAAATTGATCAAACCTTATTGTCACTCTCGAAAGATGAAGACTCAAAAAATGGAAAAAATGTTTCAACCTTAATGGGATCAAAAAATGCTTCTGAGAGGAAATTATTTTACTTAGACTTGAATAAAGATGACTCAAATTTGAGGTCAAAAGATAAATCTTTAGGAGAAATCAACCTTGTAGGCAAAGAGGTGGATCTTACAAGTGGAGGTGTACCTTTTCTAACTTCCTGATATTTTGACCTCTATTTTTTCAATAGCCTCTCAAGGTCATTAACTATTGGTGAAGTATTAGGATCAAGATTGGACCTCATATGCCTTTTGGGAGACAATGTTCTTCACAATCTGCACTTTGGCTCGAAATGACTAAATAAACCTTATTTGAGTGATAGCATCGGTCACCCACAAGTCTAGCCTTCAACAAATTATAAGAAATATCTCCAGGGAAGATTTGACACTCGTTCCCTAGAAATGGTGCCAAAATATTAGGGCTCCTTATTTTCCCAAGGCTAAGAAAGAAAAAAAAAGAGGTAACCACAAACCAACTTTGGACTTGGTATCTAGCCCTACCAAATTAGAGAGGGCTCTCTGAAAATCAATCTCACAGCCAATGGAATTTACTAGAGAGCATTAGGGTTTTAGGCTAGTTATTATCTCAGTAGGGTTTTTTATTTAGGTTTTTTGGATAAGAAGCACCAAGTTTGGGAACTAGGTCAAGTGTTCCAAAGGATCAATTGCAGTTATAGAATGAGCTAAGATAAATGTAACTAGTGATACAATTTGAATTTTTTTTTGTAGTGTAGTAAGCAAGGAATCATGTATAAGGAGTAAAATGAGCATACATGTATGAATTCATTTACTTAGAAGACAAAAACATTTATATGAAATCTCAGATAAAACAGAGCATATGAGGCAATGTATCATGTTTAAAACATATGAGATTAACACAAGAAGAGTATAGATGGCTGCTTGAAAAACTTGATCATAAGATGCATAAGAAAAATGGAGAAAAAACAATGTCACTAACCACATCACAAGAAACCCATAAAAATAGCTGCAACTGCTTGTAAATTACTTATGCAAATAGTCAAGTACACTAGTTCCAAAAGAATGTGAACTTCAAATATCCAACCCTCTCATTGACTTGATTATGAATACATATAGAAAGAAAAAAAAAATCCACTTCTAGGGGTCAAATCCTGGTCCATAGAAACTAATTAATGAACCTAGTGACTCATTTCGTAATCCTAGGGAAATTAGAAACAACTTCCCCCTTTTTTAGCTAACTAATTAAGCTTATAAATCAAGGCATTAATCTTAATATTATTTACAAATATGACCATTAATGAGCCTATTAATTATTAGATAACTCATGAGCCAGTTGTTACATCAACCAAGTTAGACCTTGGACCTCCATGTGCAGTGAAAATTTCCCAAACACAGAAAGTCATCAAAACAACTAGAAACACAACAAGTCTAGTAGAAGCGCAACAAGTTTTTTGGAAGATAATTTGGAGACCTTCCTGAATGAGTTTTTTGCTTAAAAATACATGGATGAAAATTTTAAGATGTCTTCTATACATTGTATTCTTAAAACCCTACAAAAACCTCCTTCTAACCCCTTCAATTTTGACTTGAAGACAAACAATCCAAAAGCACAGCGAGTGCCATGAAAAAGTGGCAGAAATGTGAAAAATTGGCACTTTTTTACCATTTACTGAAAATTCAAGATTTTTCAAGTGTGCTAAAGTACTTTTCTAACATCCTTGTGCTCTAATCTACCTCCACATGCTTAAAATGTTTTATTTAGAACCTCCTAGAAAAAGTGCACAACTAGTTGTTGCATTTATGTAGGATGTTTTTTCTCCTGTGTCCACAAAAGCTTCAAAATTTCAAAGAAAAAAAAATCTCTTTTTCTTTGATTTATGATTTTCTTTAATACCACTAGTGATACATCAGCCAATAGGTCTAGGATTTTATTCATTTTGAGTTTCCTTTGGGTTATTTTGAGCTTCTTGTTCATGTTTTTGACCCTAACCTTGCAAATCATGTTCCTAGCATAGTAGTGCCTTGCCATATTTCTTTGCATGGTAGTATCCTTGTTTTCTTTCTCCAATAGCTTCTCCAAATGTACATTCACTCTATCAAGCCAATACTCCATGTTCTTCTCAATCTCAACACTTATGGAGTCAAATTTAGTATCTTGGGCTTGAGGAGCACCTATGGTATCTTGAGCTTTAGGAGGAGATGGATCTTTTATATTTTGTTCCTTCCTATCCATTGCTCTTTTCTTAGGTCTCATAGGATGTGTTTGAAAATTATTTTTTTCTAGCTGATCAACATCAATAATAGTATTACCTTTATCCTTTGATGCCAATGTTTTACTTGTTTATGGAGGGTCCTCTTGTGGCTTGCTCTACTGCATTAGAGCCTATCTCAATTGTCTATTCTCTTGTTGTAGGAAAGCCACCATGAAATTAGCTTTGGATATGTCATTCTTTATCTCTTTAATTTATTACTCCTTCTCCTTGATGATATCTTATGTCGCCTTATCTCCGTGTTGTTCTCCTAGGTCATCCATCTCAACTTCTGGAGGTACCTCTTCTTTATTATGCAATGGTGAATTAGGTATGCTCAAGGGTGGTTCATCTCTCATGGTCTCCAACTGAACTACCTCTTCACCTACAACCTCCTCGGGTATCCTTTTTGGTTGAGATCTAGTTTTAGGCCTAGACCAAGGTATCTCCTCTTTTGTTTCAAGAACAAATACCATCTTCTTACCTTTTTTATCTTCCCTTGAAATATTTGTTCTAGGTTGAGTTCTGGTCACTGATGGCATAATTGATGTTTTAGCTCCATGTGGTCCTAATGGTGGTGAAGGGGAGCTTTGACTCTTTGATTTTTTGGAGATAGATAAGAGAGTAGTTGCCTCTAAGAAATCTTCCCATGATATATTGACCTATTTCAGCTAGTGGAGGACTATCATTTTGACTATAGCCTGATGAAATACACTTTCATGATGATTTCTTCCTTTGGATTGCACCTTCTCATTCATTTTCACCAAACTTAGAAACATATATTTGGGTAGGTTTAGGGGTTTGATGGAAGTGAAATGCATCAATAATATAAAAATGGGCATCAATAATGAAGTTATACATTAGATAATTTTTGAGGTCTAAAATGGGCCTCCTAAGAAAAATTTACAACCAAAATAAAATTTATAAAAACCAGTTAGATTCAAAATTATGATGTCAACCATGGGGGATAATCCATCATTTTTGGGGTAAAAAGTAAAAATATTAAAAAATAATAAAATAATAAAACTACTTTTTCAACTTGTATTTTCAACTTATCTCCCTAAGGTTTTACTCAAATTTCAAGCAGGGGTACATTTTGCATGCAAAATTTAATTCCTCATCGAAGGAGTACCCATGTTTCATACTTTCTATGGACCCTACTATTGGTGAGGTAAATCCTCTTTGTGGATAGAGGCGATCCCAGTAGCCCTAGAGTGGGTCTAGCGAAAAACGAAACAAGCTATAATATTAATTCCTAGTTAACGAATGGACATAGATTCGATAGATGACTTACTGGAGGTCCTATGATTTTGTTGTCGTTGAAAAGAGTGGCTGTTACACTAAAAATTTTCATCCTGACATTCTGCTATGTGTATGAGCTCATTATTACTCATACTCCTCCCTTTGCAATTCTAACATATCAATTCCTCATGTCAAGCCTTGAAAATCAGAGAAAAGTTCCTAAAAAAACTCCTAAACTTTGGTGTCGCACTTTCTCTCTATCTTGCCTGCGGTCCCGCACCTGATGTTCAACTTTCCTGCATATCAGAACACACTTTATCTATGTTAAAAGTGCAGACCCCTGTAAGATTAAAAAGGCGCAAGTAATTTCCAAAAAGCTCAATAAAAGTGAATTCTAGAAGCTTCCATAAAATATCTTGCGGTGATAGAACCGCTCTTATGAGGTGCATGTATCCCTTACCTTATGGAAATAACCCCTTGATGTGAGGAGCTTATCCCTTTGAAGGAGGATTCTATCCCTTCATAGTTGGAACAAGAAACCTCCTCTATTCTACTATAAAAAGAGGCATTGGGTAGCCTCAAAGGGGAGTTGAAGCTTTAGAATATTTGAAGTCAAGTGCTATTGAGATTCAGACTCAATTGATTAAGACTTTTGCGAGGAGAGATTACATACCTCTATTAGTCTTGGTTAGAGGAGTGCAGATCTTATCAAAGTAAATGAGATTCTTGCTTCGGACCCCGGAAAGTCCTGTACAACATCAAGGCTCAGGTTGTAAGGATTTTCTTCTTTTGAAATTAATACAAATATACTCATTTTTCTCAATAAGCTTTTAATCAATGGTTTATTTCATAGATTCCTTGATCACTATGATGAGCATGGTTTATGATGATTTCTATACAGGTGCTATGTAATATTTTGCTTGTTTGTGACTGCAGGTTTACGAGGAAAGCTCCTTCAAGCGCGCAAGGGATAATAACAACTTCAAACAAGCACTGGACAAACGGTAAGTCCTTAACACCTTTGTAGAGATTTTCATAGATCATATATGCTTAGAGAAAGATTAGTCTATTTGGCTGTTTGTTGCTGGATAATTTTAGTACTAGGGAGATTGGTCTTGTCCACAAGACGAATTTATCCGCCAACAAATTGGCAACTCCACTGGGGAAAGAACTTGTTGTTTTTGGTTCTCTTTTATTTTGATCCGAGGAAATGTTTTTCCTAGTTTTGATTGATAGACATCTGCCTAGGTAGCTTAGGTTTTCTCTGTTTTGAAAATTTTGATATCTTTTATGTTTTTCACTAATTTTTCTTGGGACCGCACTTTTCCTTCTTTGCACAGTGCGGGCAGTTTCACATTTTTGCTTTAGTAAACAGTGCGGTACCACACCTATTCCTTCTGCAAGCCTGCGGACCCTGTTAAAATTTTGAAAAAAAATTATATTTATTTCTTTAGTTTATCTTTATTTTAATTTAGAGTTTTTGATTTCTGCCCAGATTGATGATTGCTTCTGTCAAAAGCTTTCTTTGAATGAATCTTAGCAGTATTGGTGTTTTGATGATTTTCTAGAAGTTTTGCATTTTGGATTGTCTTTCACTTGGTCTTTGTAGCGATTCGAAGCATTGACTGTTTAAAATACCTGAGATTACATTGGTCTTTTGTCTTTTGTTGAATCCGACCTGATTGTGAAATCATCCTTTATTAAAGAAATAGAGTTGCCTGTTTCTTTGCAAATCTTCGAAAAGAAACTTTGTTATTGGTTTTTGAATTTCATTTTTTATAAAAACATAATTGAGTGTTTTTGATCTATTTTTTATTCTAAACAAATAGATCCTTAGTTTGCTGAATAACTAAGTAAAACATTTTAAGGCTTTTATTCAAATAGGTTATTAAAATTTGTAGATCTCAGAATTAGTTCGATAGTTTTGAGTGATTTTCATAAAAGTTCGTAGATCTCTTTTGAAGAAAATTTGTTTTATAGCTTCAAGTTTTTGAAAGTGAAAGGATTTTTCTTATGAGCTTTGATAGTTTGTTTCATTTGGAGTCATTTCTGAAAAGACAAAAATATTTTCTTTCAATAGTTCTTTATGTTTAAAGAAGGAATTGTTCATTAAAAGAATTGCATTCTAATTAGGATTTCATTGAAAGAAAACGATCTAATTATCATTTTTAGGTGCATTTTTAGTGTTTTTTGGAAGTCGAGTCTTCACACCATCAGAGTTTTACTTCCGCACCCATTGACTTAAGAAACAACTCCTAAAAGTAATGCTTAATTAAAATTCATCTAGCAATCTTTTTATTTTCTAGGGCTCTTATCACCAACATAGCTTAGGCTAGTATCTTGGAGTAGGGAGTAATTAACTCTCCAAGATAGTAAACAAACAAGTAGACAAATCTTGCGGTAGGAAATAAACCTAATTTTAATTCGTATAATCTGGGAAGCTTCTCTTAAAGAAGTCAATCATGAGATCATGTCCGAACCTTTGAGACAATCAATTCTGTTTCATTGGGAAAGATAGAATATTTTGCGTGCATTACAAATGGTAAACCTCGGATTAACCATTGTCGAGGAGCCTGGGGTCACTTGTCGGTAAACCTCAGATTAACCATGTCAAGGAGCCTTCAAGGGGATTGAGCTTTGTTACTCTACCCTTGCGCGTGGAATCGGATCGTAGACTGTTCCCCCAGTTATATTTGTTACTGTTGGTAGCCTTAGTGTCCAAAACTTAAGATTATTTCCTAAGGTGACAGTGAAGGAAAGATCTCACTGTACCTGGAGCAGACGTCGACTAGACTCACTTGGACTCTCTGGGGGGTTCTCTTCACACAAGATGGTTTTGTGAGGAAACTTGTGCCAGTCTGTTTCATTAAGTAGGTTGTCGGGGTAACTGTTCCAACTACCTTTTCTGTATTAAAATTCTACTAAGTTGGATTTCATCACCAACTAGTGTTTTTGGTATGGGAAGTTACTGTTATTTTGTGGTTTTAACTCTTAGCCTTTTAAGCGTGTGATTCAATTGTTTGTTTCTTAGAGACTTCAGGTGTTTTCATTGAAATTTTCTTTGTTTGCGTGTGATTAGTTAAATAATTAATCATGGCAAAATTTCTGAGACAATCCCGGAGATTACAAGGGAAACCCCCTGAATATTCACCAAGTCAACTTGAAGGGCTTCGCACTATGGTATCATCTAGTAGCGGTAGGATTAAATCAACAGAAGTCGGAACTTCATCTATAGTATTTCATCCTAGTTATCAAACACCCATAACAGAACACATTCAAGAGCCGATTTCGGTTTCTGAAGTTACTGGTAGTATTTCTCCTACTAGTGAACTGGCTGACGAACCTGAAATCTCTGAACCTGAAACTGAACCTTCTGTTTTGGAAACATCTTCAGGATTTATTACTCCAACTTCTAGCAATCCTGGTTCACCAAGGGTAAGAAATATTTTCACTGACGATCTTCCATCTGTACTAATTTCTATTGAAGAACTTACTAATCCAGACGAAGAGTTATCTCTTCCCAATTCCCCTCAATCATTAAATCTTATGGAACGTGAATCAATTTTCTACAGCCCTATTCGAACTACTGCTTGGTATTTATCCTTAACGAATTTTTTAAAGAATCCGAGTCTTGCTTTTTCTCCACCTTGAGTTCCATTTCATCCAACACCCAAAGGTTACTATCCGTCATCCATTATGGCAGGGGAGTCATCCATGTTTTCCTAGACACCGGAAACATTTTTACATGGTGGTCCTTCTGTTCCTTCGGGATATCAGGTTTTGTCTGGTACTTTCTCCGAAGTAGCTCCTCAACCAATAGAACAAGTGTTATCATCTGGTTTAAGTGGAATTAAAACTGAAACATCGAATGCAGAGAAAATTTTTATGATGTCTGGTAATGTTTCGAATCCGCAACCTCAAGGCAGTCAGTTACCGCCTGGAGGGAAATCTCAAGGAAATCAGTTACCGCCTGAGGGGCAACCTCAAGGTAGTCAATTACCGCCTGGGGGGAAACCTTCAGGAAGTCAGTTACCTCTTGGGGGTCAACCTCAAGGTAGCTTTTTCCCAGGAAAAACTATGGAATCATATTATTTTGGGGGAAAACCCCAAGGACAGTACATACCTCAAGGAAATCAACCTTCAGGACAGTACATACCACAGGGTCAACCCCAAGCTCAATATTCTCCTCAGGGTCCTTATCAACCCTAGCTTCAGTACACGCCTCAGGCTTATCAACCTCAAGGTCAGTACCCAATTCAAGGTTACCAACAGCCTTCTAGTCAGTCATCTGTTCAAGGAGCTAGAAATTTACCACTTACTTATCAACCCTACGTTCAACCAGGTTATGGTCTTACGTTCAACCTTCTGCGGGACAGTACCCTGGAATGAATATGGTGTGGGATCCATCCCAGTATCAAAAGCCTATGCAGCCTAACGTGCAGCTTCCTTATCAACATGGACAGCCTTTGGTTTCTGGTTTAACCCTGCAACCTGTCCAGCTAACTATTCAAACTTCTGCACCTAGTTCTGTTCAGTAGGCTGGGCCTAGTTCACCTCAGACTCCGCCTCAAACTACTGCAACATCTTTTCAACATGTAACACCTATTTCTGGAGTATCTGTAACTCCGATTTCGATTATCCCTGTATCCGTGCAAATCCCTCAAGTCTCTGTACCCCAGTCAGGATCTTCAGTTCAAACTTTGGTTCAGATGCCTGTAGGACAAGCCGGTACAAGTACAGTTGTCACAAGCCAACCACAATTCACGTATCAACCATACCAGTGATATCCTCAATACGGTCCTGGTTCACAAAATCCAAGTTATCAGTATCAACCGTACCCTGGCTATACTTATCAACAGCCTCAACAACCCCAGTTTGGTCCGGTTAATCCTAGTTTTCCAGGAGGTTACACGATTCCTAACGCAAATCCGATTCCCAGTTATCCTGGGTATCCACCTCCTGGAACTGCTTTGGCTACTCAAGGTTTTCGTGACCCTAACCATTAGTTACCATTTATTGCAACTTTGGACTTACCTGATTTGACGTGCCTTACAAATGATCCAATTTTATATTATCCGTACTGGCCGCCAATGCCGCATAAATTGTCCAGTGATATACCCAAATTTGAAGGTAAGTCAGGAGAGGATCCATCAAATCACGTCATGACCTATCACCTTTGGTGTGCGTCTAATTCAATCATTGATGATTCGATTCGCTTACATCTTTTCCAAAGAACTCTTATTGGTCTTGCAGCCAAATGGTACATTGAGTTACCACGAGGCTCATTTAATAACTTCATTCAGTTAGAAACTGCCTTCTTGAATCATTTTCAGTTGCCTGCCAGATACGACAATGGCACGGAATTGTTAACTTCGCTAAAACAATCTACGTCTATGTATATTTTTTATCATATTCATGAATGGCAACGTAGAAGACGTTTGGTGAAAGTTTATATTCCGGATCAAATTTTAGCAGAATGGTTTGTTAAATCATTGTTACCCAAGATTACTGAAGATGTAGCTAAGGCTGGTGTTGTTACTGAAGATCAAGTGATTTCTCAAGCTCAGTACCTTGACCTCGTTTATACGCAGTCAGGTACTTTACACGAAAAAACCCTGACCTTCCAAAACAAGGTCAAATAGTTGCTGCTCCTTCAGGGTCTCATGCCGCTGATGGTATGATTGGTATAGTCAATACAAAAAGTAAGAATAAATATTCAAAGAATTCTTCTCCTATTATAACTTTACCAGATTCCCCGAAAGGAGAATATTCCCCTAAAATTTCTGCCGACATTCATGTCGTAGAGACATCTACGGCTAAATATAAATTCGGTGGTAAAAAGAAAGGGAAGAATAAAAATAAAAAGAATTCAAAAGAGAAAAATGATAAAAATGAATCCAATGACGAAAAGTGCAAACCTCGTTACCCTTGTTACATTTGTGACAAGGATCACTTCACTAAGGAATGCCCACATCGAGCAGAGGTTGCAAAATTCGTTAAAGGTTCACAACAACCTGCTGTCTTGAAGGATCCTTTTCTGACTCAAGATAGCAAGATGGTTGGTTCTACTTCGACTACTTCAGAAGAACCTATTTTGATGATGTCTCATGTAAGGATTGCGACGTGATCACAAGATTATGGTACTAAGAGTCCTGTTGATGGTAAAGAAGCAGAATATTCTAATGCAAATGCATCAACTATGCCTCCTCCTGTTTCTGGTCCGCTACAGATCCAGAAACAAAATCCAGACTTAATAATCAAACCACCTGCTAAAGGTGTTCTTCGTAAATCAGCTTTCAATCCACATGCGAGAGCTGCTCAGAATTACAACATTGTTGAAGACTTAGCTATTTCCCCTTCAGCAATGTCGACTTTGGAAGTTCTACAATCATGCCTAGCACAACGTAAATTGATTTTGTCTGCTATAGGAGCTGTAGATGTTTAGGATTCTAATCTTATAATCTCTGATTTAGAAAATAGTACACCTCGTCTACCTCATCAAATGGCTTTCTAGATACTAGTGTTAGTCAAAAACAGACCGATCTATCGGACTGTGATTGATGAGGGAGCTTCAACGTGTATTATGTCGATTCAGTGTTGGAAATAACTTGGTTCTCCTACACTCAACCAATCTCCGACGATTCTTAAGGATTTTGATGGTTGAGGTTTCCACCCTTTTGTTATTTTGCAGGATTTACCCATAGGGGTTGAAGGTAAAACCGTAAATCTAGATGTGGAAGTGGTTGATGCCCCTCTAGATTACAAACTTCTCCTGGGTCACAGTTGGTCTTATGCTATGACTGTTGTTGTTTCTTCGGTCTTTCGACTCATAAAATTTCCATATCAAGGAAAGATCATCACAATAGATCAGTTAACTTATTTCTCTTCCGAACCAGCCTCTACAGAAACAATCCATCACGTTGGTAAAGCGGTTATCCCTTATAAGGATGTTGGAGTAGGATTGGTTAAAGATTCTTGTTTACTAGGAACTTTTTCCTTTCCTCCTCCTAATGTATCACCTACTGTTGCAACTATTCACATGATTTCGTCAGATACTATTATGTTTGATGATCCTTGGATCATACCTTCTAATTCCGAGTTAGATTCAATTGATGGCATGATGCCTTTGAGTCCATTTGAAATTGCACACCAGGCTGTACAGTCACTTTCCGACCCCTTTTCAACCGAAAATGATGCAATGAATGGGATCCATGAGGAATCACTTTCTATATCCAGTTCAACCACAACGACATTTCCTGATGTTGTTCATACTGATGAGCACATTCATGAATTTTTGTCCATCGATGATTTACCATGGGAAGATCTGCATCACCGATCTTCGTTTTTACCTGAACTAGATCATTTTGAAGATGATTTCGCTTCAATATTTACTACTGAATATGTTAAAGGACCCCAGAATCCATTGCAAAATCCTGATTCTGAGTTAAATTTGGAAAATATTTCGAACGATTCCAATTGACATTTCAGTAAAACAAAGAATAATTGAAAACATTCATATAGGTGCTTGTTGTACTGAAGATGAAATTAAAGCTTATAAAGCCCTATTTCAATAATTTCATGATGTGCTTGCCTGGTCCTATGAAGAAATGCCAGGAATTGATCCGTCAATCGTCGTACATGAAATCAAGACTTACCTGGATGCCAAACCTATTCGTCAACGTTTACGTCAGATACATCCTAGAAAAGCTGCTACTATTAAAGCAGAAGTTGAAAAATTATTGCGTGCAGGTTTCATTTATCCAATTCCCTTAACGGATTAGGTATCAAATATTGTTCCTGTAACTAAAAAACAAGGAACAATACAAGTATGTATCGATTATAGGGATATTAATCGAGCTTGTCCCAAAGACAATTATCCAACTCCCTATATCGATCAAATAATTGATGATTATGCCGGTAGCGAAATGTTTTCCTTTATGGATGGCTTTTCTGGGTATAATCAAATAAACATACTCCCTGCTGATCAGCCAAAAATAGCTTTTATTTGTCCGTGGGGGACGTTTTCTTATCGCAAGCTACCCTTTGGATTAAAGAATGCTGGAGCAACTTTTCAAAGGGCAATGTCTTATGCATTTCATGACATTAAGCACATTGTGCAGTCGTATCTCGATGATTTACGTGCTCATTCATCACACAGGGGCGACCATCTCACACACTTACGAGCTATCTTTATGAGGTTTCGGCATTATAAAATTAGGCTGAATCCACACAAATGTGTTTTTTGTGTAGATTCGGGTTGTTTACTGGGCTTTGTTGTCTCAAAATCAAGCATTCGCATCGATCCGTCGAAGGTCGAAGCTATTGTTAAATTACCTCCTCCTTCGATTTTACGCCAACTCCAAATTTTGCAAGTGAAAGAAAACTTTTTACGTCGGTTCATTCCTAACTATGCCGAGCTTACAAAGGGTTTCACCCAGTTGTTGAAACAAAATATTCCATTCTTTTGGGATGAGATTGCTGATCGATCTTTTGATGCACTTAAACACGCGTTAACCCATGCACCGTTATTACATCCTCCCAACTACAACCAGGATTACATTTTGTACCTCGCTGCTTCTCATTCCACCATTGGGATGGTGTTAGTTCAGGAAGACGAACCTCATACTGAACGTGTGATTTACTATCTTAGTCAGAATCTGCATCCAACCAAGATCAAGTATACACATGTGGAGAAATTGGCATTGGCAGCTGTCCAATTTGTCCAAAGATTTAGGCACTACATCTTGTTACGTAAAACCACAGTAATTTCTGATTGCAACCCTATGATGTATATTTTAACCAAAGAATTGCTAGGGGGAAAGTATTCCAAATGGATAGTTATCCTACAGGAATTTGACTTGGAGTTTGAGAAATCCAAAGAAAATAAATCTTTGGTATTTGTGGAACTGATGTGTGATTTTCCCTCTACTGATACTGAAACTGTGGCAAAAGAGCCCATTATGGACGAATCTCTGTTTCTTATCAGTACTCTTGATCCATGGTATGGAGATATTATTGTTTATCTCCAAACCCAATATTTTCGACCTGAAATCTCACGATCTCAGCGACGGAAAATACGCTTCCAATACCAACAGTATAATATCATTGGTGATACACTTTATCGTCGTGGAGCAAATTTGGTTTTCCGACGCTGTCTTGTTCATGAAGAAGCTGAAAAACTTTTAAATGACTTCCATTCTGGAGCATGTGGCGGTCATATGTTTGGGTATGCCACAGCCCAAAAGATATTGCGCGCTGGCTATTTCTCGCCTTCGTTATTCAAAGATTGCATTTATGCAGTCCGGAAATGCCACAAATGTCAACATTTTGATCATAAGATGCGCGCGCCACCTGCTCCTCTTCATCCCATAATTGTTGTTGGTCCTTTTGCGAAATGGGGTATCGATTTTATTACATGTAACCCTCACTTGGCTGGGGGGCATGCATATATTATCTTAGCAGTAGATTATTTTACTAAGTGGGCTGAGGCGATGCCTACATTTTCGACTGACGGAAAAAATGCTGCAACTTTCATATTTAATCACATAATTGCTAGGTTCGGTGTTCCTCAAGCCATTAGTAAAGATCATGGAAGTCATCTTCAGAATGTCATGATGACAGAATTGACAGATCAACTTGGCCTGCACCACGATAGTTCCACTCCGTATTATCCACAAGCCAATGGTCTGGTCGAAGCTATAAATAAATTTTTAGTCACCATGATTAGAAGAATTATTGGTATTCACAAAATGAATTGGCATTCCATGTTGTTTTCAGCACTTTGGGCATATCGAACCTCAGTAAAAATATCAACTGGTTTCACTCCCTTTCAACTTGTTTATGGTCTGGAAGCTGTGTTGCCGATTTAATGCGAAATTCTGTCACTGAAATTAGCCATAGAATTACTCCCAGCTACGTCTGAGGAGGAGAAACGTTTCTTTTACTTAGCTCAGCTGGATGAGAATCGATGAAATGTCGAAATAGCAAACGAGGCTCATGTTAAACAAATAAAAGCTCAGTATGATAGAAGTGTTACCCCTCGGAATTTTTCAGAAGGAGACCTAGTCTTAGTTTATGATCAAGCCAACGATAAGCTACGAGCTGGGAAATTCATGCCCATGTGGCATGGCCCTTTCATTGTCAAGCGAAAGTTAGCGAAAGGGGCCTATGAGTTGATAGATTTTGACAGTGTCCCTTTAGATAAACCTAGAAATGGACTTTATCTAAAGTGATACTATGCTTAAAACTTGGTATGGAGATTTTTTGTTAGATTAGATTTCTTTACTGCTGGTGTGTTTTAGATTAGAAAAGCGTACTTAGTTTAGAAGTGTGTTTATCACTATTCCTGCTTATCTGAGTTTTACTCTTGATATTGCAGATGTCGACGTCTCTTCAAACCTACATTGGTTTTGCTGATGGTGCTTGTCATAGTACACGGAACATTTCTTCCGTAGCTTGGGTTATCTATTCACTCTCTGATGAGTTAGTATCCATGCATGGGGTAAGCCTTGGTCAAACAACGAACAACATTTCCGAGTATAGTGCAGTGATTGAGTTATTATCTGAATCCATATCATTTGGAGTTTGGAGTTTGATTGTTAGGTTGGATTCTGAACTTGTTATATTACAATTAAACAAGGTTTATGCCATTAGAAATACGGTGTTATTACAGTTACTTTTAAGAGTTCGTCTCTTGGAACGTGAATTTGACTACATTGAATATCAACATATTCCAAGACATTTAAATACATTAGCAGACGCAGTTGCTTCTAGTATGATAAATCGACATTTGCAATGATCAAAACAGTAAAACAAACAACATCCATAATATGAACACAGATAGCCGGTAAATAGTGATATATCATAGTATAGAATGTTTTTCAAAAAATATACATCGTCTTCGATCATAGTTTGGAAACACCTTATGATCGGCAAAATGATAACACAAAAAGTCAAAAATATGAGTCTACAACACGATCATCCCATCACTGATGGTGATCACAATAAGAAACCACTGCCCGAGCCACCCTACACAGGAACCTTCTAAAAGGTCTTGGAACACCAATCACGTATCTTTGCAATCTGAGTGGGATCTCATCTATGTCTGTCTCTGGAATGTCTAGATTCAGACACTCTAGATGATGCTCTAAATTAGACAAAATTTCCGCTGATTGGCCTACTAGGGCTGGTGCAGCTGCAACTGGTTGTCTTCTGTCATAGGGTTGGAGATGGGCTGGTCGCCGTGGACCCACATCTGCATTCATAAAAAAAAAATTAGTTATTAATTGACAATACGATCAAAAATAAAAAAATTAGAACTCAGAATTCATTGAAAATGATTTTACCTGATTCATCCCACTGTTCCCCTGTTGGGAGAGTCATCTCCTGGTCACCGCGGAAATCTATCCTGGCATATGGAAAGTCCTTGATGACAAAAATTTGACGGTCCAGCCAACGGAAATATGAAGGAGGAAATTGAACAATCTCAGTGCCCTCAATACCGTGACGGGCCATCAATGCAACCCAACGAACCATCCTAGGTTCTCGAGGTTGACCAGCATCAACAGGAATACTTTACGAAGCTAGCATGGGTACCCTCTCTAGAGAAAAAGTGACCACGATGGATCTATATCCAAATTTATTTAGTTTTCCATTTTTCTCTCTAGTCAGTTGGCCTTTCACATTGGCCAACACAGCTTCGCACCAGTTGAAAATGGTGCCTCTAAAACAGTCCACAGCAATACGCATCTGGGAACCGATAGCCACATGCAGTGCGGCACTCCCACACAATCTAGTAATAGTAAATGCAATTACTTTCATCTCGGGACAGATGATAGTTTTTATATCAATCCTTTTGTCCCTGGGGTCTGCTTCATCATTACAGAACTCTTGTTGAAGACTAGCGACAGTTTGGCCACCTGGCCTAGTCCCAAACAAGGAAAGTTGTTCGCCCCTCTTGGACAAACCAGTCAGAAAATAAATATCCTCTAGCTCAATTTAGAGCCAGTGGCCACCAATAATGAAACACTGGTCCTTCACGTTCCACCTGTTTACCAGCCATGTCAAGAGGTCTACCTGTGCCCTCATGCCCTGAATGGCCCAAAATTTATACAAACTGCATGCTCTTAAAGCCTGCATTGTGGGAAAATGGAGCATCGCGGTGTCATCCACATCTTCATGCTCACGTTCTCTCCAAATCAACATCTTGCTAATCCCACAATGCATAAAAAGATAAGTTATAACAATCTACTTTGAAAATTTTTGGGCGGGAAATGAAAATTTTGATTTTGAAATTCAATTGCAAAGGGACCTCACTTTTCCTTCGTACACAGTGCGTAGGAACGCATGCGTTCTATGTAAAAATTTCAGACCCATGACCTTTTTCTACATAGAAAAAGGTCGGGGTCCGCAGGTCCTGTGTGTTGTGCCTGCGGACCCCCGCGGGCGATTTCTTAAACATATTTTTCCCTTAAAAAATGAAAACTAAAGCCTAAAAAGAATTGTAAATGGATGAAAATCAAGATTAAGAGGTTGTGGATTACCTGGGGCTGACGGTTCTTGATTTCTTCGAACGGATCTTCCGGAATCTTCATAGGAACTTTTTTACCCAAAAGCTTCTACTTTTCACTCTGAACTTGAACGGTAAAAATGAAGTTGAAAAAGTCCTTTTTATAAGTTTTTTCGAATAGATGAATTTTAATTTGTTTATTTTTCACTTTAAAAAGGGTATTTTGAAAGAATTTTTACTTATTTTAAACAGGTATGTGTAATGTTTCAAGGTTTTGTGTAGAAATTGGATTTATCAGGAGAATTGATCATTTTTTCAACAAAGAGCATACTTTATCACTTTTTCGGACTCTTTCAAAAATTCATGAAAAAGCGAAACATTGGAGTTCTCTTTTAATCCCTTTTCAGACTCTCTAAATATGAAAATATTTCCGCGTACTTGATTCTTTGAACTCGTTAAAGTGAATGAATAATCGTCCCTTCAGTATAAGTTTACCCCTTTTACGAACTGAAATGGACTATTTACGAAAAAGGTGTACGTTGACTAATTACGGTCAATAGAGTTCTACCCGCATTATTTTATCATTTTTTAGGCTCGAGAGACTAAACTTACGAAAAAGTACACCCATGGAGTTTTCTTAAGTTTTTTCTTCTGACTCCCTAAAATTGAAAAACACCGAGTTTCTCCTATACTGGACTCGTTAAAAATTTAACAGTAAAGGACCTGTTTAATTTTCAACAGGAACGAACCACTCCTTCTTAGGGTTCGAATCTTAAACTAAGCTGGACTCATCCGAAGGATGAGCTTATAAACAAGAAAATGTTATCCTCCTCAAGCTTGTAAAAAATAAAGAGGTACTTGCCAGAAATGGTGGGGGGAAAGAGAGAAAAATGGACTTGGTTGTTGTATTTTGATTTTTCGAAAATCTAGTTAACCACTCTTGAACACAACACTTTCGATCACTTGGGTTGGGAAATATTTTGCCTAACAGTTAATCAAACCTCATTTGAAAGTCTTCATCCGGTTTCTAGGTATTAGCTTTGGGTCAATTGCTACCAAGCTAGCTACAGTGTCGTTATGTGTTCAAGAGGACAGTTCAAATAAACCATTCATCTGAGAAATATCTATCATCCATTTTTCGACCATCCCTAAGTCAGTCCTTACCAATATATTTTCAAAACTTGATCTATGATTTTGTGTTGTGGGCTTGCCTACAACGGATCACTTTCTATCGACGACAACTCATTATCTAGGAAGTTGATCTAGAGATCGTCAGTACCTTGAAATCTGCATGCCTCAATGGCAGGTTTCTCGCTTTCGACGACAGGTTGCATCATTGACCTTCGATCGAATGATTCCGTGACGTGTTCGACTTCAGCTCATTCATTCACATTTCATGGATTGTACTGGGTACTTTGACAGCCATTGAAATTACTGGTGGTTACTCTCACACTTGTTAACAGTTTACATCATTGACTGGTAATCAAGTGGTTTCTACCATGTTCGACTTCGACACATTCATTCACATGGATAGAATTGTACTAGTTCGACATGCGGAAATCAAAACCCTGGATCTAGTTTCTACCATCCAGGCTACGAGGAATTTTGTTATCTTACAGTACACTATTTACAAACAGATGGCTTCGTCCATACTGTGTCTACACATGTCTATACTGTGATGTACTCAAAATCATTCCTGTATCAGAACAGTTTGAATTAGTTGGTTGTGATCTGAGCATAGGAATACCTACCTCAGCGATGATATATATATATATATATATATATATATATATATATATATATTGCATTGAATGTTTTTACAGGTTCCAACTGGGGTGACCATAGGATGATCCTTGAAATGATAAAGTACTGCACTCTTCATATATGACAGACTTCGGCATCATCTATTCCAGACTTTGCACTTTAGGGGGCAATCTATTACACTGAAAATTTTCATGCTAACATTCTGCTATGTGTATGAGCTCATTATTACTCATACTCCTCCCTTTTCAAGTCTAACATATCAGTTCCTCATGTCAAGCCTTGAAAATCAGAGAAAAGTTCCTAAAAACCTCCTAAACTTTGGTGTCGCACTTTCTCTCTATCTTGCCTATGGTCCCACACCTGATGTTCAGCTTTCCTGCATATCAGAACGCACTTTATCTGTGTTAAAAGTGCGGACCCCTGTAAGATTAAAAAGGCGCAAGTAATTTCCAAAAAACTCAATAAAAGTGAATTCTAGAAGCTTCCAAAAAATATCTTGCGGTGATAGAACCGCTCTTATGAGGTGCATGTATCCTTTACCTTATGGATCTAACCCCTTGATGTGAGGAGCTTATCCCTTTGAAGGAGGATTCTATCCCTTCATAGTTGGAACAAGAAACCTCCTCTATTCTACTATAAAAAGAGGCATTGGGTAGCCTCAAAGGGGAGTTGAAGCTTTAGAATATTTGAAGTTAAGTGCTGTTGAGATTCAGACTTAGTTGATTAAGACTTTTGTAAGGAGAGATTACATACCTCTATTAGTCTTGGTTAGAGGAGTGCATAGCTTATCAAATTAAAGGAGATTCCTGCTTCGGACCCTGGAAATTCCTGTACAACATCAAGGCTCAGGTTGTAAGGATTTTCTTCTTTTGAAATTAATACAAATATACTCATTTTTCTCAATAAGCTTTTAATCAAAGGTTTATTTCATAGATTCCTTGATCACTATGATGAGCATGGTTTATGATGATTTCTATACATATACTATGTAATATTTTTCTTGTTTGTGACTGCAGGTTTACGAGGAAAACTCCTTCAAGCGCGCGAGGGACAATAATGACTTCAAACAAGCACTGGACAAACGGTAAGTCCTTAACACCTCTGTAGAGATTTTCATAGATCATATATTCTTAGAAAAAGATTAGTCTATTTGGTTTTTTGTTTCTAGATTCTTTTAGTACTAGGGAGATCGGTCTTGTTCGCAAGACGGATTTATCCGCCAACAGTGGTTGCCTCTCGCTCCTGGTTTGATAGATCACGGTCCACTCGCTTTCACGCTCGGACACCTGCACACACACAAGAAACAGCGACGATATACAACATACTAATTCCCATTTGTAACTATTAGTCAGTCAAAGAGGACTAAATCAAGTGTATTAAATGCTCAACATAACACAATGATGGAACCAGCACCCATAGTCGAGTATATTAATAAATGAAAGGAAGAGTACAACCAAGCTTTGATGTTGTGGTTTCCTCCAACAGGGTTCAAGCGGAGCGCGTCTCACAAAGGCTCGTCGAGAATTCGAACGGGATTCTCTCTATGGAATTCTCCTTGGTTCTACCTTCTCAATAGAAATTACTCAGCTATAGTATTTCTTCTCCAAGTTCAGCTCTTTGGCTATATGTTCAGCTGGATTTCATAAAGGGAGAAGGCCTCTTTTTATAGAGGGAGAGGGAGAGGTTAGGATCCCTATAATTATGGAAGGGAGACGTATCTTCAAGGAGTGTCCCATGGGAGGTAGAAACCACTACCTAAAGAGGGAGATCCATGGCTAATCAACTTAACCACTTCCAGTGACTCATCCCTGAGGTGGTTAGAAGGAAACTTCCTCCTCTATTTGTTAAAAAAAATTCCTAAAACATCTTGGCGCGGGCACTGCACTGAGACAGAGCACCAGGTGGCGTGGGCTCTAGTGTAAATCTTCCACATTGGCATGAGGGGTGAACTGGCAACCCGCGCCAAGGCCAAAACATAGGTTTTGTGTGATTTTTTTGAGGAAATTTCTAACATGAGAAATGATGTCCTTATGTAGAAGGATGCAAAGAAGGTGTTTTCAAAGTATGACACTGCTCACAAGTCACGGGAATGACCCTCCAATATGTGGGGCGAGGGATTTCAGGGACAGTGACAAAATGTTGTGTAACAAATTCCCCCTAAAGCATGAGGTCCAAGAGAGAGGGAGTGGTGAAATGCTTTATGAGAACGTGTTCGACCCAAACACTAATGTCAGAAAAACTGCAAGTATAAATACAACTGATATCATTGATATATGACATGTGGCATGGGCACAGCCATCCATAATAGAATACATAAAAATCGAGACCCGAGGTATGGACACAACCATCCAGCAATGAGGATTAACAAAGAGACTCAGGTATGGTCACAGCCATCCAATCAGAAGAGTCATGTAATAATTCATAGTAATCCACAAAGAACCCACAACTTGGATTTTATCAGACAAAACCCAGGGTCTTGTGCTCCATCTTGACCTGAACAAAGTACAAATTTGAGCATGTGAATATGTGAGCTGAAGTTGAACATGCAAGAAAATTTTCTGATTAACAGCCAATGATGAAAGTCGTTAACAGACGTGAGAGAAACCACCAATAATGACAATGGCTCTCAAGGTACAAAAGGTACAATTAATGGAATGTGAATAGTGATCTGATGTCGAACACCTACAGAGTCATTCTATCGAAGGCCAATGATGTGAACCTTACATCGAATGCGAAGAACCTGCCATTGAGGCATGCAGGCTCCAAGGTACCAAAAAGGAGTCTCTAGATCAGATTCCTGGATAATGAGTGTACAGCTATAAAAAGGGTCTCTTTCACCTCTAGTTACCTCACATTAATATGTCAATCCGGGAGCGTTTTGTTATTACAAAGAGTGACTCAATCTGAGGCTATCACTTGTCAGAGTAATGCTAGTAGTACAGTGCTTAAGAAATACAAGAGTAAATGGATGCTTGTCTCCTCAGAATTCAAATCACTTCAAAGAATAAATCACACATTCAGAAATCCTAGCTTTATCGCCATAATCTCAGTTGATAACCCATCCCTTCCTGTGAACCCATGAAAAGGAAACTAGAGCATAGACCACGAGCCCCGGGAGCGACAGCTGACTCCCAATGCCTCCTACAAACTTTGATCATCTTCTCACCTAAAGCAATAACAAATGCGATTAAATGGAACAAATAAATAAAGATTTGAAAATGTACACCTCCGACAAGAAATGTGCTTAAATCTAAAATGGAACAAGAATTGAATAACCAAGTCCTGTCGGTTGTAACCAAGCTTATCTATTAACTAAAATACACTTTCGCAATCAAATAACATTCTTTCACTCTAAAGGCAATTCACACAAATCACACTAATGGAACAGCGTTAAGTATTAATGAATTATAGAACAGTACTGATAAATCAGAAACGCACGCATCACATTGGAATAATAATCTGATCAACCTGAACCAACAGGAATACAACTGTGCTTCTAACAGAACACTATTATTTATAAATCCAATGATTATGAAGAACACTACCTCAAACGAATATATGAAACAAATGTTAATATAACAGCTCTGTAATAGAACAGTAAGAGTATTTAATTAAGGCTGATAACATGTAATGAACTCTGAACGAATCAATAACATAATGCAGAGTCAATCCACGATTCCACCTGTAACAACTTCAATTATTCAATCTTTTAACAAGAGCATTAATAGCAACTTATAAAGCACATCAAATTACTAAATAACAATAATAAACAAAACCACGAGAAATTCAAGTCGTAATGGCATTGTAAGCAAAGTGTCCTCCGGCTCGGCCTTGGGCCTCCAAGGATGTATACCGCTTTAAGTTAATCCAGACGCAGAGATGAAATAATCACCAAGATTTTATTAATGCATCGGTCAAAAATACAATGAACCAGTTCTCAACGAGACTTAATAATCAGAGCTGATGTCTAACAGAAAATTACATAAAAGCGTATCCTCCTCTATCTAATAGTGTTGTCCCTTTATATAAAGGCGACGGCGGAGATGTCCAAGTAACAAGATGAATAAAGCAGCGATCCCTCAGGATCGAAGATCCTGAGGGATTCGCCAAACTATTAATTCTTCATCCTTTCCTTTCTTTTGCGCCGAGCTGGTGTCTTCTCCTTCTTTTTCGGGCCGACTTGCTTTAATCTATTTAGCCTTGTTTGCATTCGGTTCACCTTCAGAGGGACAGCAGTTATCTCGACTTTGTCTCTTCCTTTGGAGCGACAATTCCTCGTTTTCTCCTCTTCCTGTACAGAAAATAACCATTATCAGTGGTTAAGTCTTGCATATCAATTCTCACATGTTTTGTTATAGTTCCTTATTACTTTCCAAATTCATGATACAAAAAGGTTTACAAATTCTACTAAAAAAGCCATACCCACCGAAATAATCATCAAAAAAGCATACCTTTAGTACCCACACTCCCCCCTCGTCGTCATCATCTTTTGTTTCCATGTCCTCATGAAAACATTGTAGTTGACATGCAAGGCAGTGAGAGAATAGGCTGGAGAAGGAATCTCATGCGGAGGCCTACAGCCATGATGAGTGATTAGATAGTCAAAGAACTGACCTGTTTGCCCCTCAGGCATCTCATACAGGGCCTGGTATCCGGGTGCAGGGTGCCAAATAATTGGAGTGCGAAATCTATATCCTAACCAGGATGACCCTGCCTTCAGAATGCTTTCGCCATAGAGGTTCAAACGGTTGGCAGCTAATTCAAAATTCTCATACTTAAATGGTTCCCTGAGCTGGATGTTTGGATCGGAGATTTGGTACCAAAACTTGGCTGCATTAATGGCCAGATTTTTGATGGAAAGAAAATATTCTAAAATCTATCGAATGAGTGTCTCATGCATGGGTCCTAACGTTTCATTGACACCCAGAGTCTTTATGAGGTTTCTATGAGCTTTCCACAACTGCACTGGGTTCCTAGGCTCAGCCCTTACCCGTAAATCTAGACCATTTTCCTGACTCTGGAAAGTATCATGGGCTTTGAGCCACTTAATATGATTAACCCCGAATGAAATGAATGCTTGTAATTGGATGTCTCCAACGAAAGGGCCAGGGTTCAACTAAGTCTCCTGATCTAACACAAGGTCATGCAAATAAAGTTCACACAACAATCTCTGTACTTTCACCCCATAATGTTTACAGCAGTCTATAAAGTCATTGACAGTGTTGATTTGTATGGGGGCGCCTGCTTTAATAGCTTTTATTTTTAATTGTAAATACCGTTCTAATAAAAACAGAGCATAGTTTTTAGCAGGGGCCCTACATGCTAAAACGTCATTGTATAAAGAACACAAGGTATTCATCTGCTTGATAACAGTATCTAGTCTACGGGTTACCTGTGCAACTTCCTCTTGTTCCTTTCGCCACCCTTCAAAGGCCTAGCTTTTGGACTGATTGACGTCCTTTAGTTGCTGCTGTAACTCTTCATATTTTTCTCGGGGAACCGTTTGCTCTCTAAGTTGTTCGGCTTCTTGCTGGACTTGCTTCATCATCTTATGCAAGGTTTTTGTCTTCGGATCTTTTTTCCATAGGTCAGTGGAGGCCGGGAGTTTTACCTGAACTTTCTTATTATGTTGTTTGGAGTTCAGAACCCTTATTACCCCGGAGGGTGGTGCCTCTGTCTGGATTTTCTTTTCACTGGTCCTTATATCATCCCTTTCTATTTTAACGCGAATACTGGGCCTATTTGTTTTTCCTCGCAACGTTTATGTTTATGCCCGGATTTTCAAAAGAGTTTTGAAATGAGGGTGATTGCTGGCTCCTCTTTTCTTCCCCTCCGATCTTTCTTACCCTCCTCGGTTTGCTTTCGAACCCTAATTTTCTATCCGAGCCGAGTTATTGTATTCACACCGGTGCTGCTCCATTCGCACTTAATTTCCATCATTTCATTAAAGGCCCAGCAGGCCGTCTCGTCGTGGTTTGGACTCATGACCGTTTCTCAGCCTTTTCTCTTGGGGTACTTCCCGCCTTCGCTCAAGTACTGGGCTGTTCGGTGCAGGTTCTGCTCTTCCCGGGAAACTCCCTCCGGAATTTCCCCTCGTGTCTTGGGAACAGAAAGTGTTCCCGTTCAATCTCTCTCTCTCTCTTATCCCCTTTTCATCATGAACAGCAGATTTCCTTCTTTCCTCGCTCTACTGCATGTGATTTTTCAGATGCGTTTTCTTCTTGGGGTTTGTCGTGGAGGTCTGCTGGACTAGAAGGTTGGCCATACTTACCCATATTGGCCAGGACTACGGCCAATTCATCTTTTCCTATTGGGTCTTGTAATGGGCTACCTTCCTGCTGTCCCATTTCCCCCTCCTGTCTGGATTGTTCAGCTTCTACCTCTGTTTCCGTTTCTGAATGCTCAGCTGCTTCCTCTTTTTCCTCTTCGGATTGCTCGTCCTCAATTACCACTGGTTGGCTGGTGCTTTCCTGGAGCTTTTCCAGCCTTCCTCGCATCCGAGCTAACAGGGCTGATTTTCTGGGCTTCTCTATCCTTCCTCGCATCCTAGGTAACCGGGCTGATTTTCTGGGCTTCTCTAGCCTCTCTCACCGAGCTAACCGATCGATTTTCCGGGCTCCCTCTCCGCTACTCGGGGTGGATTATCGGCAGCGTTTGTGCTTTGCCGATTCCCCGGTGTATCTCCCTCGGGTCGTTTCCGATGCGTACTAGCAACATGTTCTCTGTGTTTCACTCCCGCGTTTCTAGAGAGCTTCTGTGTGCTTGTAGAATTCTTTGCGTTTTGGGGATGGTGTCGTCATAATCCCATCAATCATTACAATCGCCTCCTTCCTGCCTTCCTCTCGCCGTGAGACTATGGCCAACTATTAACTCACATTAACTCCATGGTGACTGATAACTAACTCTACATGTCGTGCCTCTTTTTTATGCTTCGTGGGCAAAGATCACAAAGAATGAATCTCGGTATGTGCAGGTTTACGTGTTACTTCGCTTTAAAGCGCCTAAGAAGTTACATGTCGTGGTCTTACCACGTCTTTCCTTCCTTCGCAGGTGATGTAGCTCTGCAATGTTCTTGCTAATTCTATCCAGGGTTCTCCTAGCGTTGCTGGCAGAATGCCCTTCCCCTTAATTGTTAAGCTCTGACCTTCGTCCTGGAAAATTTCCATGATCTTCTGTAATCTTTCCTTCTTTAATGTCCATACTGGTCCGGTGGCTGGTAGTCCCCAAACTTCTGCAATTATATCGTCGGTGACTGCTATCCGCTTCCCCCTTACTGTGGAGTGATCATCCTGCAGGTTCTGTAAAAATTCCATCGCTACTGTTTCATTGGACTCCTGCAGGCGACTGAGATAATTCAACCAGCCTGCTCTTTCTAAGATCTCTCAGGCAGCAGCGGAGATTGTCAACGTCTGAGGTTCGCTTCGAATTGCTCTTCCTCCCATGGTTTCACTGTGGATTTCCAATGGAACAACAACTACTTGTGCTGTTTGAAACACAGAGAGGGTGATAATCACAAAACACAGAGTATGCGACAATGCAACGGAAATGGATTATGAACAGCAACTTGTGTAAAAATAGAAATGCCATGCCGTTAAACCATTCCAAACCGTCGTACACTATTTTTCCCGAATGGTGAGCTGACACGTAATTCAGGGAATCATGAGGTTAACCTCCCCCCCCCCCGCAATGTGATAGGCTGTCCCAGCCGGCAAATAAAGGAGCAGCACCCGATCTGCAACCGAGTCAGAAAGGAACAGCATATGGAATTATGCCATATTTAGAAGGACAACGAATTACCGAAATCGAGGCGGAGAATTGATCGCGTATTACATAAGAGGCTGCTGTGTTATGATATGAGGCCGGTGGGTAGGACATCTGTCGTACTTGCCAAATCTCAAGTGGTCATGGTCACTTCCTTTGCCACGATTGGTGATGATAAATGTTCATGCGATGTATAAATCGGGAAATAATATATGATTAGTTCCTAGGATATAAGAAACAAAAGAGTATTAGTATCTTACCCATTGGTGTAACCAAGGTGACTTCAATACCATTAACAGTGCTCTGCTGCCGACAGGTGTCCATAACCTTGGCAGAGTTGTTTTTCACCCTCGGAACCATGATCCTTTGTGTATATTTAGGAATGTTGTTATGTCAAAATGTAGACCATTATGCTGGCTTGGTGACCAGTTAACCATAATTCCATTCACGGGGAAGGAGCGAAACGTGGGCAGGCCGGCTCGTGATAAGACCTCCTGTTCCAAGGTTTGTTTATTTGATATACCTTCTGGACCATATCCCTGGTGTGGTGGCCATAATGGGAATGCCACTTCACTTCCATCCTCATGATCATGGTAGGCTGGCTCTTAATGAGACCCCCTATCCTGCATTTGACATCTCACATATCATGTTCAGATATATTTTTTCATAGTGTACTTTTCCTTATTGATACACAAAGGGTGGTTCAACACTCCTTAAGAGTAGGAATGGTGGAAGAAGTCTTATTATCTCAATAGGAAGATATAAGCCCTTTGCTCTTATTTCTAAATAATAATCAAAGAGGGTTAAAGGAATCAACATGATAAAGATAACCAATCAGGGCAAAATTAGTAAAACAATGACAACAAAAGATAAGAAATAACTATGTCCTTCCTTTTGTCCTCTTACTAATGCAGAGCCTTATAAATATAGCGATTTATGATTTGCGGATTTCGGTATGTTGTGATTTTATATTCATTGCACAAGTACATAGCTGTATCTTATAGACTAGAAAGAATACGGGCAAGAAGCATCCTCAATTTAGATCAGCAAAAGGAATAAGTTGTTTCACAAGGAGAGCAAAAGTATGCTAGTGGTGTTCCTGCAAAAGAATTTCTTCCCTGCTAAAGTATCTAATACTTGATCTATGAATGGGAGAGGAAAATGATCTTTCTGTGTTGCCTTGTTTAGTTCCCTATAATCCACATAGATTCTCCATTTTCCATTCTTTTTTGTTACCACCACCAGCGGAGAGACCCATTTACTATCAGAAATAGGATAGATAAAGTTGACATCTAAAAGTTTCTGAAGTTCAGCTTTTACCACATCCTTTAGATGAGGATTAAGTCTCCTTTGCGGCTGACGAACAGGTCTGGCGTCTTTTTCCGTATAAATGTGGTGTGTACATAACTGGGGGTCAATTCCTTTCATGTCAGGGTAATCCCATGAAAATGCTTCTTGATATTTTGTTAACAATTGGATGAGTTTAGTTTCCTGTTCAGGTGTGAGATTAGCATTGATGTTTAAAGTTTTCCCCGGTGCAATTTCCACAGTTTTACTATTTGCAACAGAAGTAACAGGTATCGTTTGGTCATGCGTATCTTTCAGAGGATCTTCGTCCAATTCATTATCAAATGTTGCTTCTATCATGTGACACTGTGTGCGAGGTTCAGTTTGACTAATGAAATTATTAATGGCATCATCTTCTGTTTGGTCTTTAAAATCAAGCGCCTCTTGTATAGTTAATGGAAATCTGATGTTATCAGTAAGGTATGATACAGGGTGCTTATTAGTTTTGATCATTGTGACACTTGGCTGCGCTGGAGGATATAGAACTAAATTTTTACTGTTTGGTCCTCTAGTTATGGTCATATTTCCCTGTCGGCAGCCAATGTAGGCATCGGCAGTGGAAAGCCAAGGTCTACCTAAAATTAGTGGATGTCCATCAAGTCGGGTTTTTGGATTAATTATCAGGAAATCGGTTGGATACTCCCAGGATTCTACAGAGACCATGACATCATGTAGAGTACCCTCTGGTCTAACCACAGATCGGTCAGCCAATTCTAACAGAGTAGAGGTGGGTTCTACAGATGTAATGCGGAGCTTTTGGCAAGTTGTGGTTGTTAAAATATTAATTGCAGCCCCTAGATCAACTAAGGCATTAGACAGGGTCTGACCATAAATTTGAACAGTTATAATTGGATTCCCGGGGTCTTCATATTTAAGGGGTGTTTCTCTTCCAGACAATAGGTCAGATAAGATACCGACTACTTGGACTCTTGGATTATTTGTTATATTCCTCCTTGGTTTCTTTATGCACAATTATTTTATAGTTTTGGCGTATATGGGAATGTCTTGAATGGCTTGGAGGAATGGAATTTTTATGTACAAATTTTGTAATTCTCCCAGAATGTCAAAGTCAGGATATTGTATGGATCGAGGTATGGCTAATCGTTCTGGGAACGGGGGAGAGGATGTGGTTGCTTGATTATGAGTTTGTTGCTTGTTTACATCCTCTTGTTGTGACTGATGTTCTCTGGGTAACTGATCTTCAATATGAACTGTTTTATCTCCCTCAGTTTCAATTATACGTCCAGATCTTAACTGAAGATCATTGCACTCCCTCAGGTCGGGTCCTATTTCTGGTGATTCTATGATTTGGAGAGATTGGACCGGTCTGTTATTTGGATTGGGATTGGGTTGGGCTGGGAGTTGCGGTCTCAGGTTAGACTGGGGATTTTGTTGTAAGGCTGGCAGATTAGGTTGAGGGAGTGGAATAGTTCCAGCTGGCTGGTGCATCGGTCTTTTCCAGCTTGTCTTCCAGGGTGAACTTTGTGAAGTAGGGGGAGTCCATTGTGAAGGATATGGGCCATTTTTCCAATATGGTGGAGTGTAAGGGAAATTCGGCCAACCAGATTGGCTTGTTTGATTCAGCCATGGATTTGAAGAAGGAAACGATTGTGGTGACCAGTTTGTAAATGGGGATTGAGATTGATTTTGCCACATACCATATTGTTGAGCATTATACTGTGGAGGTTGAAAGAAAGAGGTTGAGTCCGGAAACATACCAGGTTGTCTCGGCTGCCACTGGCGGCGCTGGTTGATCGAATTCACCGATTCTGGTTCTTCTTCTTCTTCCTTATATACCGCTTTCAATCCAGGAAGTGAGGGGCAGCTCTCCGTAAGGTGATCTTTTGTACAGATGGCGCATGTTTGGACATTATCTAATGGACACTCCTCAATCTATGTTTTTTTTCCTCGTATCGTGAGGGAAGAAGATCACAAATTACTTCCGCCTCCAACCGTTTCCCTTCGTTTAGCCCGCGCATAAACAAGTCAGTAGTTAATGTCCCCATAATATCGTTTTAAAAATTTTCTAATAAATTTCCCCAATTTCTCGCACGTGTTACTCCTTCTCGTCGATACTTTGTTATCTCTGCAAATCGATCATATTCGTAGGTTTTATTCTTGTGCCGCTCTCTCGAATCCTGATACATAAATCAATGATGTCAAGAAATCTCTTGATAAATGTCCTCTTTTCCCCTTTTCCCATACTGTTTAATGTTTCAATCCATTGTTCCTTCATACCCCTTATTAATGCAATTTTTAACACATTATCAGGTAAAGGTAGCGATGCATAAGGAGATCTTTGTAGATTGTACTGAAAACGTTCCACATACTCTTCCAATGTTTCATTCGGTCTGGCTGACATTTGAAATATTTCGTCTTTTAATTCTCTAGACCTACAATAATCCTGATATTTTTTTAAGAAGGATTCTTTCATTTGATCCCAATTGTTGATAACCCCACCACCTAGACCCATAAACCATCTTAAAGCAGCCCCTTTTAATGTAGAGGGAAATAGTTTCAATTTTTGGGGATCGGTGGTGTAATCATACCCCCTACATAACACATCGAATTTGAATAAAAATGCATCCGGATCTTCTGATGTGAGACCGTGAAATGTAGGGATATGCTGAAGAGGGATAGCTTTCATGGGTGCATTAGCTGCAGAATCCACTATAGGATATTGTAATGTAGAGGTTTGAGCATTTGGCTGGTTTTGAGCCATGGTATCGAATATATGCCAATAACCTTCTGGGATATCTAGGAGGGTATTCCTAGGTTGAGAGGGAACGGTTTTGACAGGGATATTTTTAACAGCTCTTCCCTTATCTGGAATAATGAGAATTCATGAAGAGTGGGTTCCTTCGACAATGATTTTCGCAGCACTCCCCTTATCTGGGCTATCTAATGGCTGATTTTTTTCAATAGAGGATTTTGGTTCCTTGGTTTCCCCTGTTTCTCCTTCTCCTTCACAAAAGTTGCTGGAATTCCCTTCCTGCAATAGTTCTGGAGTAGAATTTTCAATTTCTTGAAAGTCCTGCTCTTCAGTTTGACTATGCACCTCAGCACAGGCTACAGATGGTGATCCTGTGGCCTAAAGGGAACTAGTAGGCAGTTTAGAAATGTTTTTCCTGGGGCCTACTGATGGCTGAGATTCTGCGTTCTTATATATTTTGTCTATGAAGGTCGTTCGGCCAAGGGTCACCGGCCCCTTAGCTTTTTCAGGTTTGGATGGGGGTTTGATGTTCTTTTCTGGTCTTTTCTGCTTAGTCATGCACTCAAATGAACTACCAACTTCTATTCAAACAAAGCAAAAAAAATGACTCTGTTAGGAAAGCGGACAGTGGAGCAGGGTTTTTACATGCTCCGCACGTAGGTTCTTACCTTCCGTTTTTAAGATCCAACTCCTCCCTAGCAGGCTTGTACACTACTCTGAAAAAAAAGACAAATGGCTACACTCTTTCCCCGGCAACAGCGCCAAAATGTAGAGCTATAAAAAGGGTCTCTTTCACCTCTAGTTACCTAACATTAATATGTCAATCCGGGAGCGTTTTGTTATTACAAAGAGTGACTCAATCTGAGGCTAACACTTGTCAGAGTAATGCTAGTAGTACATTGCTTAATAAATACAAGAGTAAACGGATGCTTGTCTGTAACTAAATCACTTCAAAGAATAAATCACACATTCAGAAAACTCAGCAGCGTATCAGTCAAGGGTTCGGCAGTGATAACCCATCCCTTCGGAAACTGATGGAAAGGAAACTAGAGCATAGACCACGAGTTTGGGAGCTAGACAGTGATTGCCAATGCTCACTACAGTCTTAGATCATCTCTCACACCAAAGCAACAAATGCGATTAAATGGAACAGCAAATAAAGAATCGAACAGCAATTCTGAAATAGAACGGCAAATCTAAAATGGAACAGCAATTGAATAACTAAGCCCCGCGGGTTGTGACCAAGCTTAATCTATTAACCCAAATACATTCTTCGCAATAAAAATAACAATCTTTCACTCTTAAGGCGAATCACACGAAACACACTAATGGAACAACGTTAATTATTGATAAATTATAGAACGGCACTAATAAATCAGAAACGCACACAACACACTGGAATAATAATCTGATCAACCTGAACCAACAGGAATACAACTGTGCTTCCAAACAGAGCACTATCATTTATGAATCCAACGATTATGAAGAACACTACCTCAAGCGAATGTATGACACGAATGTTTAATATACAAGCTCTGTAACAGAACAGTAAGAGTGTTTAATTAAGGCTGATAACATGCAATGAACTCTGAACGAATCAATAACATAATGCAGAGTCAATCCACGATTCTACCTGTAAAAACTTCAATGATTTAATCTTAACAGAGCATGTAATATCAACTCATGAAGCATATAAAATTACCAAATAACAATAATAAACAAACCATGCAGAAATCAAGTCGTAATGGTACAGAAGCAAGTGTCCTCCGGGGCCGAGCCCTTAGCCTCCAAGGATACACCGCTTTAAGTTAATCCAGACGCAGAGATGAAATAATCACCAAGCTTTTATTAATGCATCGGTCAAAAATACATTGAACCAGTTCTCAACGAGACTTAATAATCAAAGCTGATGTTTTACAGAAAATTACATAAAAGCGTATCCTCCATTATATCAAGCTAACAGTGCTGTCCCTTTATATAAAGGCGATGGCGGAGATGTCCAAGTAACATGATAAATAAAGCAGCGATCCCTCAGGATCGAAGATCCCGAGGGATTCGCCAAACTGTTAATTCTTTATCCTTTCCTTTGTTTGGCGCCGAGCTGGTGTCCTCTCCTTCTTTTCCGAGCCGATTTGCTGTAATCTATTTAGCCTTGTTTGCATTCGGTTCACCTTCAGAGGGACAGCATTTATCTCGACTTTGTCTCTTCCTTTGGAGCGGCAATTCCTCGTTTTTTCCTTTTCCTGTACAGAAAATAACCATTATTAGTGGTTAAGTCTTGCATATCAATTTCCACATGTTTTATTATAATTCCTTATTACTTTCCATATTCATGATACAAAAAGGTTTACAAATTCTACTAAAAAGCCACTGAAATAATCATCAAAAGCATACCTTTTTAGTACTCCACAATGAGCTAAAGTTGACAGGAAGTGACCTGATCGAAGGTGGGCCATAATGTTTCCCACATCATTGAAACAAGACAGAGGAATATGATTTTTGTGAATCAGGACCAACAGAGAATCAGAGGGAGGTTGAAAACTTCAGAGGCAAAATTCTCTTGAAGATATCGGCGGTACGACACTCGATTTGGTAGTATTTTACATCAAGAGATCTGAGGTCATGGCGAACTAGCAAAGAGTAGATGAGAGGTCAAAAGAGATTACCCAAACCCATGGAGGCAAACAAATAACAAGGTGAGATGTCCCCAAGTCGACACGAATGCAAACAAGTGCCATGTTCAATAGTGACATACTGCCAACACGACTACAATTTGGTTCCATTTTCCCCCACCATTTCTGGTGAGTACCCCAATTATTTTTGAAAACAAGCTTGAAGGGGATAGCATATGCTTGCGATGTAAGTTTTTCCTTCGGAAAAATCCAACCCAGTACATTTTACGAGCCCTAGGAAGGAGGAACTTGGGTAACCTCATAACGATGGAGTTTGATGTCATTAGTTTTTTAACGAGTATGAAAAAGGGATAACTCGGCATCTTTTCATGTTTAGAGAGATTGAAAATAAAGAAGAAAATAAAACTCCAGCAAGGCCCTTTTCGTAAATAGTCTCTCAGATCCGAAAAGGTGGAAAACAGCATCTGAGAGAACCTCTTAGTTGCGATAAGCTAAGGTATTCCTTTTTCGTAAATAATCTATCCTGGCCTAAGAAAGGGGTAAACGTATACTGGGTAGATATCATTTCGCACCCATTTACCAAGTTCAAAAAGACAAGCGTCTCAGCAATATTTTTAGTTTTAGAGAGTCATAAAAGAGCTGAAAGATGACTCCTCCTAGAGGAACGAGTGGTTTTAAGGGTAGCAACTGGTTCCGGTGATGGTGGAACTACTTAGAACAAATAAATGTCAAGAGGTTGGCTAACAAGACCACTCATCACAACGGTTCCTTAGGAATGGGTGAAATATCCAAGTGAAGGCATATGATCGGCCAACCAGATAGTGACGATGGAGTGAGAAAACCAAGGCTCATCTAGACAAATAGGCTAATAAAATGGAAATCATGAGAGGTAAAATGGGAATGTTTTCATTTTAACACAAGCTTGAAACAAAGATAAACTATGCTTGAACTCTGCTTGAAGTTGGTTTCATTTTTACACAAGCTTGAAACAAAGATAAATTATGCTTGAAACTTGTTTCATTTTTATACAAGTTTGAAACAGAAACAAACTATGCTTGAAAAAGTAAGCATGTCCCCAGCATGGTGACTCAATTCGAGGTACATGCCCCCCAAGCTTCAGTCCATATGAAAGGAAGATGGAGTGAAGGTTTGAATTACGAGATCAAGAGAAAGAATCGATTGGGATTTTATGAGATTTTATCAAAGACTCGAATTGAACAAGAACATGTTTCATTCTTTTAACGAGGTTGACACATTAAAAGAGTTGTCCTCATGATGCCTTGTTTCATTTTTTAAGGAGCTTGACACAAGAAAAAATAACTCTCCTCCAATGAGCTTGTTTCATTTTTTAAGGAGCGTGACACAAGAAAAAAAATTGTGCTCTGATGATCTTTCATCATGATGAATAAGAGGTCATGGATTCGAAGAGGTTCACATCTGATGGGAGAAAAACATCCTGAAAATCAAGACCCAATGCCCCCAGCACACGATGCACAACGACACTATCACTGAGTGTGGGTATGGGACAGGTAGCCACATAATTAACTTGCGGTGGGGAAGATACAACCAACGGATAAAGAACCGAAAGGGACGATGTAGGACCATATGTCACGTCAGGGCCAAAGAATGAAAGCTGATCAATGGTCACTATCCGACCTTTGTGTGGGAAAAAAATCACACGAAAGAGGAAAGAGACAAGTGCTCCGATCACATAAGTATAGTCGTGCCCCAGGATTAAATTAAAATCCAAGGGGCCTGGAACAACCATCACGTCTATATAGACGGTTTTCCCTCCCAAAGTAATAGGAAACTTCGGAAGGATCCCTAACAGTTGACTGGTTACTATGTTAAATGCCAAAAGATTCTGCGTAATAGGCACAAGTGGTGGAGAACCAAAAGCTTGCCAAGTAGTTGAAGACAAAACACTAACAGATGTGCCTTCATCTACAATCGTGCTAGGTACGATCATATCAAAGACCTGTACCGTGATCTCAAAAGGCACATAAGAAGGAAGGCGGTATCCTGCAAACCAATTCCAATCGAAGGAAGCGACCAAACTACTTGGAGGGGGTACCATTGAACTGAGATGGTCACCCCTTGGTGTTACCAAAGCAAGAGGAGCATCCTCCTAGACCTCCATCATGGGAGAAGGAGGAGAAACTTCTTGAGATATAGGGACAAGAGAATATTTCCCCAAGTCTGAGGAATCTGAAGAAACAAGAGGAACATGGGGGGGATGAGATCCACTCTTGACAGAAAAAACCTGATGAACCATGGGCGGGATCAAGTCAGCCGATTCCACGTCCAATGGTTGGTTGGGAACGGATTCCTGAATTTGAATTTTCGGGAGAGCAGGGTTGACCAAGGATGACTCTTGACCGATAATGGAATCAACTAGCGGAGGACTCAAATAAAGCTTCTAGTAACCAACTGGAAGGCAGGGTATAGAAATAGTAGGGTTTTCCAACATTCTCTTGGCTTCATCCATGTATGGACAAAGGTGAATGGGATGATGCCCTTCACACAACTTATAGGGATTCGTAATCTTACCCTGTTTCTTACGATTCTTATCAGTACTATTCGAAGATGTGTCACCAATATGACGTCCACAAGCCAAAGGCAACGACGGATGGTCGTCGGACCATGCTTCAAGTACCTTGGGAATGCCAGGGCATCCTCGAAGAAGATGGTCTCCTTTGCACAACATACAAGGGAATTTGACTTTCTATGGAAGGTTGGATGGTTTATCAATGGAAGGTTTCTTAGGCATGATAGCTGCAGCATTAGCCTCTCGCTTAGCTAACTTCTTCTTCTTCATATTCTTCTTCTTCTTCTTAGCCACCTGGTTACTATAATCCATAATTTCACCAAGCAAAGTAGATTCAGAGGAGGATGAAGAAATAGGTGAAGAAGGGGATAGGTCCACCTTAGAAGCAACATGATGTTGTTCTGGTGGAGGAGATGGTTGTACAGTGGATGGAACACTTGAGACCACAGAGGTCGAGAATAACCAAACAGGAAACCCAACAGTTAATCCAGACAGGGAAAATGTTTCCATATAAGGAGCACCAACATTCCCAAAAGCAGGAAAAGGACAAGGATTCCCTTCGGAGGGGATTCCTGGGTTAGTGAACTCCAGAAACGTCGCCATCAGAAACAACCTTAAAACAACACTAAGGAAGCTAAC
Source organism: Pinus albicaulis (assembly GCA_034641835.2). NCBI lineage: Eukaryota > Viridiplantae > Streptophyta > Pinopsida > Pinales > Pinaceae > Pinus > Pinus albicaulis. The sequence continues at coordinate 798,741,761 of CM076584.1, read as the reverse complement.
TTTAACCAGGAATATTTTGTGGACAGTTAATTTTTAAGACATTGAAACAAAACTTTGTCGTTTCATATTTTAAGAGTCGAGAAATAGGAAAAAGTTGGCTCTATCACTTTCAAGTTGAAATGAGCGTGAAAGGACAAGTGCTCGATGATCTTTTCACTTTTAGAGAGTCACGAAAAAACCAAAATGACTACTCAGGTAATCGAATCAAGAGGGTGTACCAAGTTTCCGTGAACTGCCATATACACCTTAGTGATCAAATGAAAGAAGAATTGACCAAGGACTTTACTTACATGCAGGTAGTTTCCCTGAATGTTGTGTTTGGTGTATCACGGTTACAAGGCGGCAGACTCGACTTCCTGCGGATAAAAGGATGGCAACCTAGAGGGGTCTCCCTTTATATACTCGATGGTACGGGGAGCGCAAGTCCATACTAGTGTTGTCTGAAGCCAGATGCCAAGCGACAACTACTAGGTTTAAAGATGCCGGAACACGTCTCTAACTTAGACGACTAATGTTTCTTTAGGTTTAAATGTTGCCTTAGGTTAATTGAGTAAATTTTAAGTTGATCTTGTATTTACATTTCAATTCCAAGGTCCTACCGAATTTTGGAACTAAAAAATCCCTAAGTACAAGCTACATGCCAAAAGATACCATTTCGTTCGATGAAAATCTATCTACAAGAAAGTTAGGAGTTTTCAAGCGATAGAAAATAATAAGAACATGCAGAAGCATCCACTACAATATCTGATGCAAGCTAATGAAAATGAGAAATCTTTCCTAGAATTGTCCAATGCTAGATATGCGAAAGACTTTCAATTTCACAATGAAAACAAGAATGCAAATACAATTTTATTTTATTTTCAATGTAATAGAGCAAAAAATGCACTAAATGAAATAAAAAACAAACCAAAACACTAGTTTGAGAATGTTAATGCGAGAGTTGAAGCAAAGTAATTTCAATCAACCCAAAAAAAACATAACAAAAACTCAAACCAATGTTGCAATCTCTCAAATCGAAGAAATATTTCCAAACAGACCCATGCAAGTAGTGTGATCTATGCTTGGAGTAACAAGAGGCAAAATTGAACAAAAGAGGCAAGAATCATTCAACCATTGCAATCACTCAAACGGATCAAGGGAGCTGAATGCAACCAAACAAGGAATGAAGTTGACTATGAAACAAAGACCCAAACTCCTACAAGAGGCTCAACATACCAAAGAACTTAAAAACCTTAAGGCTGTGATGCTAATAGGAAATGGACAAACAATTGAAGGAAAGAAGCTGATCACAATCAGAAACAATCCCAAAGCACTCAACACATATCAAAAAATCACCCAGAAGCACAAGCACTGACCAAAAAACTTCAAAAAAGACCAAACCCTAAAACCTATAGGGGTTGGCACGCCTATTTGGATGTAATCAGCGCTAAACAGTGGATGGTACAGGTGAAACACTAGCAACAAGCTAGTCGATGCGACTGTCTGACCAGAAAGCACTCCAAGCCAATTAACTCAGGAAAAAGGGAAAAATGGAAAGATAGAGGTCAAATTTGATCCTCTGGGGCTGAACAAGGATCTTAGACTTAGCAGAATAATCATAAAAGGAAAAATAATAAAGCAAAGACCAAAAAGAAGACCTAATGGATGCAAGACAAACTCGCACTGATCCCCAGTATGGTCACCAATTTTTTGGTGAGGTAAATCCCCTCTACGAATAGAGGCGATCCCACTAGCCCTAGAGTGGGTCTAGCGACAAACGAAACAAGCTATAATATTGATTCCTAGTTAACGAATGGACAGAGATTCGATAGATGACTTACTAGAGGTCCTATGTTGTTGTTGTCATCGGAAAGAGTGGTTGCCTCTCACTCCTAGTTTGACATATCACGATCCACTCGCTTTCACGCTTGGACACTTATAAACACACAAGAAACAACGATGATATACAACATACTAATTCCCATTCGTAACTATTAGTCAGTCGAAGAGGAATAAATCAATTGTATTAAATTATCAACATAACACAATGATGGAACCAACACCATAGCTGAGTATATTAATAAATTAAAGGAAGAGTACAACCAAGCTTCGACGTTGCGGTCTCCTCCAACAGGGTTCAAGCAGAGCGCGTCTCACAAAGGCTCGTCGGGAATTTAGACGGGACTCTCTCTATGGAATTCTCCTTGGTTCTACCTTCTCAATAGCAATTACTTAGCTATAGTATTCTTCTCCAAGTTCAGCTCTTTGGCTATATGTTTAGCTAGCTTTCATAAAGGGATAGGGCCTGTTTTTATAGAGGGAGAGGGAGAGGTTAGGATCCCTATAATTATGGAAGGGAGACCTATCTTCAAGGAGTGTCCCATGGGAGGTGGAAACCACTACCTAAAGAGGGAGATACATGGCTAATCAACTTAACTACTTCCAGTGACTCATCCCTGAGGTGGTTAGAAGGAAACTTCCGCCTCTATTTGTTAAAAAAAATTCCTAAAACAGCTTCGCACGGGAACTGCACTAAGACAAAGTGCCAGGTGGCGCGGGCTCTAGTGCAAATCTTCACATCGGCGCGAGGGGTGAACTAGAAACCTGTGCCAAGGCCAAAACATAGCTTTTGTGTGCTTTTTTTGAGGAAATGTCTAACAGGAGAAATGATGTCCTTATGCAGAAGGATGCAAAGAAGGTGTTTGCAAAGTATGACACTACTCACAACTCACGAGAATGACCCTTCAATATGTTGGGCGAGGGATTGCTGGGACAGTGACAAAATGTTGTCTAACACCTATTACACGAAAAATGAGAAATACATGAAAAAGCGTGATTTCAATCACATTTTTCATATATTTATCATTTTTTGTGTAGTAGATTTGATCAAAAGTATTCAACATGGATACTCCTTGGATGAGGAATCAAATTATGCATCCAACGATTATTCCCTCTTGAAATTTGAGTAAACCCATAGGAAGATAAGTTGAAAATACGAGTTGAAAAATAGGTTTTCTTTTTTCCCTCTCAAATTTGAGGTAGTCTAATCTTATTTTATTATTTCCATTATTATTTTTTAATTTCCTTAGGAGGCCCATTTTAGACCTTAAAATTCCCCTAATGAAGCACATTTCTATTTCTCAGACCATATTTCCTTTGCACTTGGATAGGGGTGATTTTGATAACCTCTTTGATAATCCTATGTCTATACTGCCAACATATCATCACTAGAAAGAACATATTGTCGATCATTGGGTACATAAGTTTATTCAAAAAATTCATCCTCCTCAATCAAGAAAATGGGTTGTTGATTTTCCACAAAAAGGTGATTTTCTTCTGAGATTTATTCTTCTTCATTAGGGCCCTCTGTATATTTTTGTTGAAAAGGAGTACGGATTTGCTACTAACCTTGTTGATCTTGACCCCTCTTCTCCCTTTGTTTAATCATGTATTGAGGTTGTTTTTGTTGACCTCTGAAGTTGGTATTTCTGATTTGAGGTTCTACATGTCTCTCTATTATGGTCATCTTTTCCATCATCTTCTCCATTGCCTTAATCAAAGTATCAATTTTACCTTGAGAGGAAGTGGATGGTTCCTCCTTTATGGTAACCCTATTTTCTGATTTCATCTTTGAATTTTTGATAAGTATATTTGCCTCAACACTTACTGCATTCCTTTGCATGTATTCAATGGTAGTAGGATTTCTCTCCCTCAATTGGTAGGCCATATCTAGATCAAAATCATGTGGATAATAAAGAAGTGCCAGGCCAGGAGAATGCTTAATGTTTTCCAGGATAGAATCATATATCCTATTAAATTTGGCTATGAAATATTTCATAGATTCATTAGTATTTCTCTTCAAAGCATTATACTTAGCCAGAATTTGGAGAGGTTTCTTTTTCTCTTCCCACTTTTCTAGGAATAGGTCTATTAACTATTGTGGATTGGCTACAAAATCAATTGTTAAAGAACGAAACCATTTCTTGACTTGCCGTGAAAATATTTTTGTTGTTATGTGCATTTTGGCATCATCATTATCAATTTCCTCAAGATCAATAAAATCAATCACTTTAACTATATGTTGTTGAGGAGTTACCTCTGTTGTCCCATCAAACAAAGGCAATCTCTCACCATAATTTTGAGGCAAAGAAGTAAGTTGTGGATGTAAAATCAAAGGAGAAAGTATTGCCATGACCGCTGTAAAAGGTTGTATGGAAGTCACAACAGGAGGTTTTGATAGAGGAGATGATTGCAGAGGAAGTGATGGATTGACAGTGGAGGATGATGGAGCAGTTGTATGAGGAGATGTAACAGTAGATGCAGTAGCAAATAAATTCTCTTTTTGGTACTGAATATAGGCCTTTTTAGAGGTTATTTGGAACTGATCAACCAAGCTCTGAAGTTTATAAAAATATGACCAGACCTTACTATCGCCCTCAAAATATGAAGACTTAGAAAATGGAAAATATATTTCAACCTTAATGGGATCAAAAACTGCTTCAGATAGGAAATATTCTGACTTAGAATTGAATAAATATTACTCAAATTTGAGGTCAAAATATAGATCTTTAGGAGCAACCAACCTTGTAGGAAAAGCGTTGGCTCTTACAAGTGGAGGTATAGCCTTTTTAACTTCTTGAGACTATGACGTCTACTTTCTCAATAGCCTCTCAAGGTCATTAAATATTGGTGAAGGATTGGGATCAGGATTGGACCTCATACACCTTTTGGGAACCAATGTTCTTTTCCATCTTCACTTTGTCTCAAAATGAATAAATCAACCTTATTTGTGTGCTAACACCTATCACCCACAAGTCTAGCCTTCAAAAAAATATAAGAAATACCCCCAGGGAATATTTGACACTCGTTCCCTGGCAACGGTGCCAAAATTTTAGGTTTCCTTAGTTTCCCAAGGCTGAGAAATGAAACCAAAGAGGTAACCACAGAAAAACAAATTGACTTAGTATCTAGCCCTACCAAATCATAGAGGGCTCTCTAAAAATCAATCTCACAGCCAATGGAAGTGATTGGAGAGTGCTAGGGTTTAGGCTAGTTATTAGCTTAATAGGGTTTGTTATTTAGGTTTTGTTGGATAAGAAGCACCAAACTAGGAACTAGGCTAAGTGCTCCAAAGGATCAATTCTAGTCATAGAATGAGGCAAGATAAATGTTAATAGTGACACAATTTGTAATTTATCATTGTAGTGTGGTGAGGAAGAAGTCATGTAAAAGGATTAAAATGAGCATACATGTATGAATTAATTTACTTAGAAGATAAAACATTTATATGAAAATATCGGATAAAACAGAGCACATGAGGAAATGTATATTGTTTAAAATTTATGAGATCAACACAATAAGAACATAGATGGATGATAGAAAAAATTTATCATCAGGTTCATAATAAAAATAGAGAAAAACATTGTCACTAAAAACATCACAATAATCCCATGAAAATAGCTGCAAATGACTGTAAATTACTTCTACAAATAGTCAAGTACACAAGTTCCAAAAGAGTGTGAAACTTCAAGTATCCATCCCTCTCATTTACTTGATTTTGAGTACATATAGAAAACAAGACAAAATCCCACCTCTAGGGGTCAAATCCTAATCTATAGAAACTAATTAATGAACCTAATGACTCATTTCCTAATCCTAGGGAAGTTAGAAACAACTTTCCCCTTTTTTATCTAACTAATTGAGCTTATCTCTCAAGGCATTAATCGTAAGATTCTTTACAATGATGAAAATAAGCCTATTGATCATCATATATCTCATGATCCATCTGTTACATCGACCAACTTTGACCTTTGAACTCCCCGTGTATTGAAAAACCTTCAAACATAGAAACGTAACAAGATTTCCCAGAAACGTAGCAAAATGTTTAGCAGAAACGCAACAACTTGGGCTTTATTTTTAGCTGAATTAAAAGAGGTTCTGAGTGATTTTGAAGGTTGGTGAAGAAATCTTAGGATTTTTTCTATTCCCTAACCCTTAGGTCATCCAAAATCATCATTTTAACCCCCCTCAAAACTGATTTTAAGATCAAGTATCCAAGAACGCAACGAATTTCTGAAAACATGGAAAAAAGGTGTAAAAAAGGCACTTTTTGGTCAATTTATTCAAAACCATGATGTTACAAGCCTCCAAAAGTAGTTTTCTGACATCCTTAAGTCATTATACATCCAACCATACTTGAATTTTTGGATTTGGACCCTCTGAGAAAAAGCGGAGCAACTAGTTGTTGTGTTTCTGTAGGATGCTTTTTCTCCTGTGTGCAAAAAAACTTAAAAATTTCAAAATTTTGTCTCTTTTTCTTTGATTTCATTCCAATACTGAAGCATCAGCCAATATGGCTAGGATTTTCTTCATTTTGAGTTTCCTTTGGGTTCTTTTAAGATTCTTCTTCATGTTTTTGACCCTAACCTTGCAAATCATGTTCTTAACATAGTAGTGCCTTTCCATATTTCTTTGCATGGTGGTATCCTTGTTTTCGTTTTCTAGTAGCTTCTCCAAGTGTATATTCACTCTATCAAGAAAATACTCCCGATTCTTCTCAATCTCAGCACTTATGGATTCAAATACAATATCTCGAGCTTGAGGAGGAGACAGATCTTCTAAATTATGTTTCTTCCTATCCATTATTCTTGTCTATTGTCTCCTAGGATGTATTTGAACATTCTTTTCTTCCAGCTGCTCAAAATAAATAATGGCCTTACCTTTAACATTTTCTTCCAAAACACTTGTTTTACTTACTGATGAAGGGTCCTCTTATGGCTTTCTCTATTGCATTAGAGCATGTCTCAACTGTTTATTCTCTTATTGTAAGAAAGCCACCATGAATTTGGATTTGGATAGGTCATCCTTCAACTCTTTAATTTGTGCCTCCTTCTCCTTGATGATATCTTCTGCTGCCGTATCTCCATGTTGTTCTCCTAGGTCATCCATCTCAAATTCTCGAGGTACGTCTTCTTCATTATGCAATGGTGAATCATGTATGCTCAGAGGTGGGTCCTCTCTCATGGTTTCCAATTGAAATAACTCTTGACATAAAACCTCCTTAGGTATCACTTTTAATTGAGATCTAGTTTTAGGCCTAGACCAAGGCATCTCCTCTATTGTTTCAAGAACAAATATCAGCTTCTTACCTTTATTATCTACCCTTGAAATCTATGTTCTAGGCTGAGTTCTTTTCACTGATGTCATACTTGATGTTTCAGCTCCTTGTGGTCCTGATGGTGATGAAGGAGAGCTTTGACTCTTTGAATTGTTGGAGACAGGTAAGAGAGTAGCTGCCTCCAAGAAAGAATCCTATGACATTTTGATTTGTGTCAGCTGGTGAAGGACTATTACCTTGACTAAATCATGATGAAAGAGGTTTGATTGAGGATATTTTCTTTTATACTGCACCTTCCCTGACATCTTCACCAAACTTCTATAAATAGATAGTTAGGTAGGTTTAAGGGATTTTCAGAAGTGAAACAAATCAATAATATGATATGATACTGGTATAGCCTGCTAAACCTACCCAAAAAAGTGGAATATTTCATAATAATCTTCATCAAAGGGTTGTACTTTTCCAACAATTTCCTGCTAGGAAAAACATGAGTAGGAGACTCCTTATACTGTGGTTTCAAGAACATCTTGTAGTGATCTAGGTCTAAATCCATCCCTTGAACCAAATTTCACCTTGATTAGGGATGGTAGTTGTTGAAGCTATGACCTCCTCTGACACTGGAAAACTAATCCCTATTATGGTTGCCTGATCCTTCTTGAAATTGATGGCAAAGAGGCTTATTAGATCATGATGATAGCATACCTCACTTTAAGACAAAACCCTAGGCAGCCTACATGCTCAAATGATCTTGTGATAAACTATGATGCATTGACCTATTGCATATGATTTGACTCATATCATGAGATCTCTCCTCCCTTATACCTCCCCCTTTCACTGGTCTTCACCATATTTTTGGTTTCACTTTTGATTAGGAAACCCTAGTTTCAAACAAGAGAGGGCAAGGGATTTGGAGCTGCAAAATAGGGCTAAAAATGCAACAACTTGAAGGTAATTAAGGGGATGGGGGGTAGGAAAAAATTTGAAAAAGTATGGGAGATAGGGATAGGTGTTAGGGACACAGTGAAATTGAAATTTCTCAAAATGAGTGAGAAATGAGTGGGGAAAAAGAGAAAACACAAACTTGTGCCAAAAAGACAGCAACAAGTTGGGTTTATGAAGGAAATGATGAAATGGAGGAATTTAAGTGAGAGGAAGGGTGGGGAATGCTTAATGAGGATGGTCAAGGATGTGTGAACCTAGAAACAAAGAGAAACCCTCTCAAAACAAGAAAAACACTATTAGAAACGGAAAATGCAAAAAGAAAACGCAACAAACCCTAGGGATAGAATTTGACCAATTTTCTGAAGAAAATGGCTACACAAAGGAGTTGAAAGTTTAGAATTACTTTTTTAAGGAACTCTTGAAGCACTGAGATGATGACAGGACCCTTTCTTTCTCCCTTTGACCTCCAATTCAAAATCGCATCAACTCCCTCTAGAAACATAACAAACTCTTGTAAAAATAGTGGTGCAGAAAATTCGAAGTTTTGGTGGCTATGGAAGACCTTAAAATTGATGGAGAGGAGCTCTTGACACTTGTGGAAGGATGGAATGAAGTTTTAAAACACTTTTATGTCCCTTTATAACTCAAAAAGTGGATTTTGTCTTGTTAGTTGAGTGACATCATGTACTTTAACCAAATGACTTTATGATGTGATTTATTCCCTAAGTGCTAACTCTCATGACATTTGAATAGCATTGGATGATAATGACATGACTCCAAATGGAAATATGATGACACTCATGACAAACTCATGATCAACCCTATGACAACATGACTCTTCCTTTCCAGATTTATAAATAATGACACTTAATGACCTATAGTGACTAAATGACTCATGAAACTAATTATGTTTTGACCTTGATGACCATGAAATTAGAGTAAAAATCACACTTATACAATGACTTGACCATTTGACAACCAATTGAGGTATCAAAATTTATTTGAAAATATAACAATTTGACCAGAAGACTGTAACTACAGTAAAAAGAGTCAATTTTGATCACTGTGACTATTGGACACTAATAGGGGCAGTATTCGTATCCAGGTCAAAATCTGTCCTATTGGGGCCAAAATCCATATCAACCAGGTTTGAACACTTGACCATTTTTCTCATCATCCTCCCTTTCCATTTTTGGCTACGTTGGAACTACTAGATGTGTCAAAGCTTACAAATGACCCCATCCAAAATCAGTTGCATTGGCCACTAGTTCCGACCAAAATATTGGGAGATTTTCCTAAATTTGAAGGAAAGTCTGTGGAAGACCCCCAAACCCATGTCATGATGTACCACTTATGGTGATATTATAACTCTTGGGTCAATCATTCAATTCGTCTTCGTCTTTTCCAACACACTTTGACTAGTAATATGTCCAAATGGTATATTGAAGTCCCTCGAGGTGCATTCTTTGATTTTAACTCCTTGGCCATGGCTTTCCTTACTCACTTCCAATCACCTCATTTCAGTAGTCAACTGCTACTCACATTTCAGATCACATTCACGAATGGCGGCGTCAACGTCGCCTCATAAAATTTGAGATCCTCGATCATTTTTTGACTGAATGGTTTACGAAATCATTTGTTCCAAAGATTAATAAATATATTTCCATGGGTGGATGTGTCATGGAAGAGGAATTCATCGCTAGATCTCAATACCTAGATTTGGTTTATTCCCAATTTGGAACTCTATACGAGCTCTTTCTTGATGCACCGCAGCCTTCAACTGATCTGACATCATCTCAGTCTCCTACTACACCTTTGGTTGATGGTGTTATTGGGGTAGTGGCCCATGCTGATAGTAGTGTAGGCAAAGCTTCCTTAAAGTGTAATTCCACTATTGTCGTTGTAACCTCCATTCCTTCCAGTAACTAGAATAATCCTCATAAAACCTCAAAGGTAAATGTTGTCCAATATACCACAACATAAAAATCCTCAAAATTTAAGGAAAATCCAAATCTGATAACCCTAAACAGGATTCAAAAAATTCATATGTTGACAATTATTCAACGTCCAATCCCAAATATCCCTGTATAATATGCGATGATGATCATTACACAAAGGATTTTCCTCGACTTGGTGAAGTTTCTTATCTTCTGAAGGGTGCACCTGAGACTTCGTCTATCTTAAAAGAGCCCTTCCCTTCTCAGTAGACATAAATGGTGGATAAAACCCAATCATCTAGAAACTCCCAAGTTTTCATGGCTGGCACGGAACCTATCTCTGTTACCACGAGATCAAAAGACTACACCAATCCATCCAAAGCTCATATGGATTCAGAAATCACAGATCACCCTTCCTCTTCCACACCTTCGAGTTATGGTTTTCTCCAGATCGAGAGTGTTTTCAACAAGATGATGAGCTTAATGAAAATAGTCACCTTCACTAAGTGGGCCCGTAGGCTATTTTTGGCAAAAGTCTTTTTTTAGACATGGTGATCATATTTTAGAAGTTGTAGGATGCTATTTGTGGATGGTTGGTCAAGTTGGAAAAATAGATGAAATTCTGTTTTTAGAATATTGGGCGAATTCTATTTATAGATCATCGATCTAAAAATAGAAGTGTCGATTATTATTAGCTCTTTATAATAATCTGACAATAAACAGTAACTTATTCTCTTGGAGCACTTAATTTCAGTGCATGGATTTGGAAAATTAGTGAGCTGAAGGAATTACGCAATTCCTAGAGTTTACTAGTGGTTCATGCATGGAGGACTCAATTAGAACAGAAGTGGAAAAGTTATGACAGAGTTGGAAGAGTATTTCATGGAGTTGTTATTTAGTTTACCTCAGTTAATGGAGTTAAACTCAATTGATCTAGTTGTATCTAGTCTAATTGAATGATACACTAGTGAGAGTGGAGTGAATTAATTAGTTAATTAATTCACAAATAATAACTCATTAATCAACTAAACAATACAACAGTTAGGTACAGTGCATGTCAATTCCAGTGGAGACCCAGTGGAGAGATAGGTGAAAGGGCAAGATGGACTATCTGTTGTGACTATATTTATGCATTGATTGCATCACACACACATTGGAGTTTTCAATGAGGATTGCACAGTCAAGGCAAGGGTAATTCTAATTCATTCAGAGCTATTCTTCAACAAGGATTGCACAGTGGAGGCAGGCTATTAGGTGGCAAGAAATCGGTGCATGGATTTGTAGATTTCTTCTGATTAATGTGTGACGATTGATTGTATTGAAAGCTTGATGTACTAAGCTTTGTATGAGATTGTTACATGATCTCCATGATACATAATATATGATATTTGGGGTTTTTAGCTTCAGGCTTTCCCGTTAAACAACTGTGTTATGTGCGATTGTTTTTATTTCTTCATGTGTTTTCAATTGAATGTTTAATTTCCACAAAATATTAACAGTGGAAGGATTATGTATTTAGCAAGAAGTTTAAATATTGTTAGATCAGGGGAATCTGGATATATGAATGCTTATTGTATATAATTTCTACATGGTATCAGAGGAGTGTTAATTCTTGAAGATTGCAATTGTGAAGAATTGTTGAGTTTGTGCTGGTGGACAATTCGAATTTGAATCAGAAAATTCTTGGTGCGACAATTGAGTATACATTGAAATGCTTTCAATGGGTTGCGATTGGAGTATGCCCTTGATGGAAACTTGAATTACATATACTAGAAGGATAGGATGGAGGGGTTTCTGGAAGATAATTGACTGAAGGAGTTCATCGATAGTGATGTTCCTAAGCCGGGATCTCGCGATGTTGCATTACTTGACGCATGGAAAAATAAGATAGCAAAGACAAGAAGAATTCTGTTGGAAGGTGTGAAGGACCATATTATTTCAAACCTTCATAGGAAAGCCACTCCATTCTTAATGTGGAAGGCTTTGACAGATTTGTTCCAAAGCAGCAGCGACCAGAGGAAGTCGGCGCTGAAAGACAAGCTCAAAAAAATAAAAATGGAGAAGGGCGACAGTATTCCAAAATATCTCATGAAGTTTTTCCACTGTAGGGATGAAATGGGAAGTGTGGGGATTACTATTGATGATGAAGACTTGGTGAGCTTGGCTCTCCTTGGGCTTCCGAAGAGTTTGCATAGCTACGAAGACTCTGTCAATGGATAGGAGAAACTGCCAGGATGGGAGCGACTTTGGTTAGATCTTGTATAGGAGGAGATAAGGCGAGGCACCGGGGATGGATCTTCATCGAAGAATGAAGATGAAGAGAATTTTTCTTTGTCTACCAAATAAAGGAAAGGGAAAGGGAAGAAATTTCCTTCAAAATTCAATGCTAAAGGCAAGAAGCAGGATTTGTCCAAAGTGAAGTGTTTTCACTTTCGCGAACATGGGAATTTCGCCACTAACTATCCACAGAAGAAGAAGAACAGGAAGGTTTTTGGAGCTACAGCTGGAGAGGCCTTAGCCTAGAAATTTGAACTTGATTTCTCTTTGTTCGCATTTTGATCGCATGATTGGTTTCAAGCTATATGCGATCGATGTGGTATCTTGATAGTGGTGTGTATTTCCATATGACGGGAGACAAGGATTTGTTTAGTGACTTGGAGGAGAAGGACCTCCAGATGCATATAGATATGGGTGACGATGGTCAATACAGTGTGACCAGCATTGGGACCATTAAATTTGAGAGGGAGTCCGGTAATCCATTCTTGTTGAAGGATGTTATGCATGTTCCAAGTCTGAAGAAGAACTTGGTCTTAGCTGCAATGTTGGAAGACAAAGGTTATGACGTTGTTTTCAATGAGGGAAAAGCCTTCCTTCGACATAAAACAACGAGTCAAACCAAGAAGATAGGGTTTCGAGTTAAGAATCTCTACAAGCTGGAAGTAGATGGCTGCACTGCAATGGTGGGCAAAGCAGAAGAAGTGGTGTGCCAGGATGATGGCGAATTATGGCACAGGAGATTGGGCCATCTTTACCATGGCGCTTTGAAGATTTTGCAACAGATTTCTACTGGAATTCCCAAGGGTACTCTTATGCAGTCAGATCAGTGCAAGGGATTTACTATGGGTAAGTTTGTGAAGACCACCTTTCATGAGAAGGATAAGCATGCTTCGGTGATCTTGGAGAGAATTCACACAGACATGTGTGGACCTTTCTTGGTTGCTTCAACAACAAAACATGGGTATTATGTTATATTTTTTTATGACTATTCTCATAGATTTTGGATATTATTCATGCAGAATAAGAGCGAAACATTCTCAAAGTTCTGTGAGTTTAAAGCATTGGTGGAGAAGGAGTCGGGGAATCAAGTGAAAGCTCTACGGAGCGATAATGGTGGTGAATACATCTCAGGAGAATTCAAAGAATTTTGGAGGAAAGAAGTAATTTGAAGAGAACTCATAGCGCCTCATAATCCATAGTAGAATGGGGTTGTGGAGAGGAAGAACAGAATGATCATGGGTGTTGCACGAGCTATGCTTGAGAGGGAGCTAGACTTGCATGCAGTGGAGGAACTTCCAGTTTCAAAAGATGAGCCTCCAGATGTGGATCAGCCACAGGAGGAGATTCATGGAGTGGAGGAGTCCTCTCATGCAAAACCAAACATCATACAATGCAGAAAGCGGACCAAAAAAGCTAAGATACTGAAGCTTGATGCGGTACAAAATGTAGGAGTCCCTACATCACAACACAGACAGAGACAGTCACCTCACTGATTTACTGGATACGTGGCTCTGATGAGCAAGCGTATTGTGACAGAGACATATTCTTTTGAAGAAGCAGTGCAGGAGCCCACATGGGTATATTCCATGGTGGAGGAGTATGACTCCATTGTCAGAAAAAGTGCTTGGGAGATTGTTGCAAGGCCGGTGAGTAAAACAGTTGTAGGATCAAGATGGATCTACAAGTTAAAGCAAGTTGCTGATGGGAGTGTCGGGAAGTATAAGGCAAGATTTGTTGCTTGGGGCTTCTCGCAGATTGAGGGGATTGATTATGAAGAAACCTTTGCACCTATCGCACGGTATTTTTCCATAAGGACCATCATTTCTCTCTCAGCACAGATGGGTTGGCACATTCATCAGATGGATGTGAAGACTACGTTCCTTAATGGGATCATTGAGGAAGAGGTGTACCTTGATCAGCCTGAAGGATTTTAGATCTTCAGTAGCAAGTCACAAACCTGTGCCAAATTGTGGTGGAGGGTAAGCTTTTAATCATTTTTCTTTATGTTGATAATTTAATACTAACAGGTGATGAGCAGTTGATACACTCATGCAAGGCAGATATTGCAAAGGAGTTTCAGATGAAGGATTTGGGCCTCCTTCATTATTCCTTGGATTGGAAATATGGTAGCAGGAAGGTGAACTGTTTGTGTCTCAATGCAAGTATTCCCGGGAGATACTGGAGAAGTTTCACATGCAAGGCTACAAGCCTATAGACACTCCTCTTCCAGGAAATTGGAGGAAAGAGGATTCTACATCGGCAGAAATAGTGGATGCCATTTTTTATCGACAGTTGGTGGGTTTGCTCATGTATTTAGTTAATACAAGACCGAACATATGCTATGCGGTGAACTAGCTTTCACAAGTGATGGTTAAGCCTACCAAGCTCTTTTGGAAGGCAATAAAGCATGTCCTAAGGTATCTCAAGGGCACATATGAGTATGGATTGTGGTACAGACAGACGGATGAGGTGAAGTTGCATGGCTTCACTAACGCAGATTCCGCAGGCAGCCCAATAGACAGAGAGAGCACATCGGGATGGTTTTTTAGTATTGGATCTATGGTAGTTTCTTGGTACAGCATGAAAAAAATATATGTGGCACTCAGTTCAGCGAAAGAAGAATACATGGCAGCAATTCAAGCTGCATGTGAGGCTATCTGGATGAGGATGATCCTGGTCGGTTTGTTCGGTTCACATTTAGATCCTAAAGTGATACATTGTGATAATTAGAGTTGCATTAAACTCTCGATTAATCATGTGTTTCATGATAGATTTAAACATATTGATATCTGATATAATCATATTAGAGATTGTGTGCAACAGAAGATCATGTTGCTTCAGTACATTCCTACAGAAGATTAGGATGCAGATATTCTGACAAAGGCGCTCACCAGGAGAAAATTTGAATACCATAGAGGCAGGA
Source organism: Pinus albicaulis (assembly GCA_034641835.2). Lineage (NCBI taxonomy): Eukaryota > Viridiplantae > Streptophyta > Pinopsida > Pinales > Pinaceae > Pinus > Pinus albicaulis. The sequence goes on along the minus strand of CM076584.1, from coordinate 798,726,586 downwards.
TTAGGGTGAATGATAATCCCTATCATGTTGAAAGGGAGTGTTGATATTCAACAATATGATGAGCTTAGTGAAAAGAGTCGCCTTCACTGAGTAGGCCCGCAGGCTATTTTTGGCGCAAGTCTATTTTTAGACATGGTGATCATATTTCAGAAGTTGCAGGATGCTATTTGTGGATGGTTGGTCAAGTTGGAAAAATATATGAAACTCTATTTTCAGAATATTGGGTGAAGTCTATTTATATATCATCGACCTAAAAATAGAAGTGTCGATTATTGTTAGCTCTTAATAATAATCTAACAATAAACAGTAACTTATTCTCTTTGAGAACAAAAAATTCAGTGCACAGATTTGGAAAATCAGTGGGCTAAAGGAATTATGCAATTCCTAGGGTTTACTAGTGATTCATGCATGGAGGACTTAGTTAGAACTGAAGTGGAAAAGTTTTGACAGAGTTGGAAGAGTAGTTCATGGAGTTGTTATTCAGTTTAACTAAGTTAATGGAGTTAAACTCAGTTGGGCTAGTTGTATCTAGTATAACTGAATGATACACTAGTGAGATTGAAGTGAATTAATTAATTCACAAATAATAACTCATTAATCAACTAAAAAATACAGCAGTTAGGTACAGTGCATGTCAGTTCCAGTGGAGAGCCAGTGGAGAGATAGGTGAAAGGGAAAGATGGACTATCTGTTGTGACTATAGTGATGCATTGATCGCATCACACACACATTGGAGTTTCCAATGAGGATTGTGTAGTCAAGGCAAGGGTAATTCGAATTCATTCAGAGCTATTCTTCAGCAGGGATTGCGCAATGGAGGCAGGCTAGTAGGTGGCAAGAAATCGATGCATGGATTTGTAGATTTCTTCTGATTAGTGTGTGAAGATTGATTGTACTGAGAGCTTGATGTACTAAGCTTTGTATGAGATTGTTACATGATCTCCATGATACATAATATATGATATTTTGGGTTTTCAGCTTCAGGCTTTCCCATTAAACAACTGTGTTATGTGCGATTGTTTTTATTTCTTCATGTGTTTGCAATTGAATGTTTAATTTTCGCAAAATATTAATAGTGGAAGGATTCTGTATTTAGAAAGAAGTTTAAATATTGTTAGATCAGGGGAATTTGGATATATGCATGCTTATTGTATATAATTTCTATAGAGAGGCCTAGTAGTGATTCCATCACCTAACCACCCCCTAAAGGTGTTCTTGAAAAATCTTCTTACAATCCGAATGTGGGAGTTGCACAACACTACAATATTGTAGAGGATCTAGCTCAAGCGCCTTTAGTAATGTCAGCTTTTGAAGTCCTTCAGTTGGGTCCATCACAATAGAAGGAAATACTATCTGATATTGGAGAGATTGATCGGATAGATTCCAATCTCATTACTTTCGATCTTGAGAACTTCATTCCTAGCCTCCCATCTCAGGTAGATTTTCTGATTCAAGTTACTGTGATGGGGAAAACCATACATAGGATTTTTTTTAATTAAGATGCTTCAACTTGCATCATGTCTATCACTTATTGGAAATCTATCAACTCTCCTCCATTGAGCCAGTCCCTGAACACTTTGGAAGCTTTCAATGGTAGAGGTTTTTGGTCATATGGTATTCTCAAATATTTTCCCATCCTATTGGAGGGAAAGATAATGAATTTAAATTTAAGGTGATAGACACCAACTTGAATTATAACCTCCTTCTTGGATGCAGTTGGACTCATGCCATGGTTTTCGTGGTCTCCACCATTTTCCTTGTCCTCTGCTTTCCTCATCAAGGAAAATCCGTGATTGTTGATAAGTTAGCTTTCTTTTCCTCTGATTCTTCAACAGGAAACATTCTATATGTTTGGAATACCACTACCCCCTATGAGAACATTAGGTCGAGTCTATTCAAAGACTCATCTCTTATGGGAATTTTTCCACTCCTGCCTCCAAATGTCACCACTATCAATATGATATCATTTGGTCATGATCCATGGATTGTTCCCAATCACGACCAGCTGGAAAGCTTTGGTGACGCTATGCCCTTGATCCCTGAAGAAAAAATGTATCATAATATTCTTACAGCTTTTGAGAATGCATCTAAAACCAACGACCGATTTCTTTCTTCTCTAGACACTTATGTGCAGTCTCCCTGGTTTTGTTCTTGGGACTCCAATGATCCTTTGAATGAGACTTTCCCCATCAACGAAAGTATCGTGGAGGTAATGTCTCTTGAAGAAACCTCGTGGGATTATGGACATCATCATTCCTCGTTTCTCTTGAACCTAGGTGAAATTCTGATTTTCTGGAATCCTATGCTTAGTGTGTACCGACTGGCCCATTTCGGAATTTCATCTTGATGGCATGAAGTGTTGTCTGAACGGGACATGGGAAATTTTTCTCCGACCATTCCGATCAACTTCTCTGTCAAACCAAGGATCGTTGAGAATGCTGACATTGGTGCATATTGTTCCCCTAACAAGATCAAGATATACACCAATATTTTCTAGGAATTTCATGATGACTTTGCATGGTCATACGAAGAGATGCATGGCATTGATCCAAGTATTTTCCTACATGAAATCCCTACCTATCCGGACTCTAAGCCCATTCACCAACGGCTTCATCCTGTGCACCCAATAAAGGCTACTTCCATAAAGGGTAAAGTTGGAAAACTTCTCAAGGCCAGTTTTATTTATCCGAAACCTTTGATGGATTGGGTCTCCAATATTGTTCCCATTACTAAGAAACAAGGGACCATCTGGGTTTGTGTTGATTACTGCGACATCAATCGAGCATGTCCTAAGAATAAATACCCCACTCCCTTTATCGATCAAATCATTTATGAGTGCATAACGAGTGAGAGTTTTTCTTTTATGGACATTTTTTCTTGCTATAACTAGATCAAGATTGCTCTAGCTGATCCGCACAAAACTGCTTTTATCTATCCATGGGGAACCTTTGCCAATAAAAAGCTCCCTTTTGGCTTAAATAATGTTGGGGCCACCTTCTAGTGAGCTATGTCGTATGATTTTCATGACATCAAGCACATAGTTTAACCATACCTCAACAACTGTCCTGCTCATTCCGCAAAATGTCGAGATCACCTGGAACACCTTAGAGCCATATTTCTTAGTTGTCAGCACTATACTATCAGGTTGAACCCTCATGAGTGTTTCTTTTGCATCGAATCTAGTCAAATCTTTGGTTTCGTGGTGTCGAGATAAGGCATTCGAATCGATTCTCTTAAACTAGAGGAAATCATCAATTTGCCTCCTCCCTCTTCTTTTCATCAACTACAAATCTTGCAGGGGAAATCCAATTTCCTCTATCGCTTCATCCCGAATTACATTGATTTTGCTAAAGGTTTTACTCACTTATTAAAAAAGGAATCCAATTCATTTAGGATGAAATTTCCCAAATCTCTTTCGATGCTTTGAAATGAGCCCTCATTAGTGCTCCTCTGCTGCATCCTCCCAACTATCACTATGATTACTTCCTTTATTTGGCCACCGCATAAAACACTATCGGTATGGTGTTGGTTCAGGATAATGGCGATGGTCAAGAGCATGTAGTTTACTACTTGAGACGAAATCTCTTTGATGCTTATACACGCTATTCTCATGTAGAGAAACTCGTGTTGGTTGTTTTCCATGTTGTTCATCATTTTCGTCATTACATTCTTCTGTGTAAAACTTTGGTGATTTCTGATTGTAACCCCATGACTTACATTCTCACATGTCATTTTATTGGGGGAAGGTACTAGAAATGGATTTTCATCCTTCAAGAGTTGGACTTAGAGTTCACTTCCACTAAGTCTAATAACTCCCTTGTATTTTCCAAGATGATCTATGATCTTCCCACCACGGTTGATCCCAATCCTTTTGAAGATTTGATTCGATATGAATCACTCTTTATCATAAGTACTCTTGATCCATGGTATGGAGACATCATCATTTATCTCCAGACCTAAAATATTTGGCCAGAGCTATCACACACTGACCGACGATGAATTCATTAACAGTCCCAAACCTACCGTATCATTGGAGACACTTTGTATCACCCTAGTGTTAACTCCATCCTCCATCGATATTTGAATCTCAAGGAAGCTGAGAAAGTTCTCAACGACTGCCACTCTGGGGCCTGTGGTGGTCACATGTATGGTTATGCTACCACCCAAAATATCCTTCGCGGTGGATATTTTTGATTGTCTATATTCAAAGATTTCATTTTTGTAGTCCAAAAATTCCATGACTTCCAAATATTCTCTCTGAAGGAGCGCACCCCACCCTCACCCTTGCACCCAGTTATGACTACCGGACCATTTTCAAAATGGGGCATAGATTTCATGACTTGTAACCCTTGCTCGGGCAGGGGGCATGGTTATATTATCGTTTCCATCAATTATTTCACTAAATGGGCCGAAGAGATGCCTACATATGATAATGAAGGTATAACTACGGTGAAATTCATATTTAATCATTTCATAGCTCGGTTCAGTGTCCTGAAAGCGATTTTCACTGATCATGGCTCTCATTTTCAAAATCATATGATGATAGAGTTTGTTGCTCAGTTGGGGTAACATCACAATAGCTCCACTCCTTATTATCCACAAGCAAATGGCCAAGTTGAACTTGTTAACAAAGTCTTGGTAACCATGCTTCAACAAACCATTGGAAACACAAACAATACTATCATCTCATGCTCTTCTCAGCTATGTGGGCTTACTAAAATTCTGCTAATACTGCCACTGGATTTACACCATTCCAATTGGTGTATGGTCTAGAGGCCACACTCTCGATCAAGTGTGAAATTCATTCTCTGAAGATAGTTGGCAAAATACGTCCCGGTACTTTTCCAAAAGAGGAACATTTTCTTTACCTCAAGCGTCATGATGAGACCCGATGACTTGCTGCTTTAGTCATTGAAGCACAAAAAGGACGAGTTAAGGCTCAATATGACAAATATGTCAATCCTCATGTTTTATTTGAAGGCGACTTGGTCCTACTTTATGACCAAGCCCACGATAAATTAGGAGTCCAAAAGCTCAAGCCAATGTGGCACGAGCCCTATATTATTCAATGTGTATTAGAAAGAGGTGCATATGAGCTAGTAGATTATGGAGGCAACCAACTGGTTGAACCCCAAAATGGGATCTATCTGAAGAAGTATTATGCTTTATCATAAGTGTGATGCTTTGTACATTATTTTTTATTCATTAGTGTGCTTTGATTGGATTTTTGGTGTGATTTTTCACTTTGCATATATGTTTCCACTGCTCACCTTGTGTTCCACTTGGTTTGCATTTGCCGTCAAATAATTACATCAGTTTTGTTGATGGTGCTTTTCGTAGCACACAAAACTTATCTTCTGCAGCATGGGCACTCTTTTCCCCTGATGGTGAGTTGATTAATTTACAAGGTATATTTTTAGTTTGAACAACTAACAATATTTCTGAATATAGTGTGGTTATGAAGCTATTATCGAATGTAATTTATCACAGGATTATATATTTGGTTGTTAAATTAGACTCACAACTCATTGTGTTACAGTTAAATGGCCATTATCTTATGCGAAATCCTCAAATTTTGCGTATGTATTTGCATGTTCGATTATTGGAAAGTAATTTTGATTTTATTACATCTCAACATATTCTAAGATGTTTCAACACATTAACAGATACATTATCAAATCATGTACTAGATAGACACCTACATAATATGTAAAAACCATGTAATATCCCTTTTTAGGGATATCTCTAAAACACGGGCAACTCTAACCAGAGATGGACTGGGAGGGAATTTACCATATATTTCACCTCTAAAAAGAGGATGAGATTTGGAGGCTATCTGGCCCTTTCCATGCTCTATTTAGGAGTGTGGGAAAAATCAGCAAGTGGTATATAAATCTAGATGTAAAAGGGAAGAAATAACATATTGCAGTCATACAATAGCGTATATATAAAGCATGCATAGATACTCAAGAAATAAGAGAACATTGAGCCATTTTATTAATCTGATAAATATAGAGGAGTACAATCGGTGATCAAGTGATAGCATCTAAATCTTGCACAAGGCAAGTCAAGATCTATTCTCAAAATGCTGCATGGAATGACTGTATTTCAGATCTGCATTGCATGGGACGGTTGTGTCTCATATTTGCGTTCCAGCTAATGAAAAAAGGTTGTGTTGCTGCCCAGACATATCTCCTTGCGGATCTGTGCTTTCCTCCAATTGATCGCGCCTCCACTATCCGAAATCTGCAATAATACGATCACCCGCCGATCTAGAAATGCCCCCAATAGACGCGCTGCTATTTCTATGCTTGATCTCCTATCCACGGTCCTCCAGAATACAACCGGAGCTTCCCACATATGGGTTGCATCCTTCTGCGTAGCTAATAAATGCGCTGATCCTCCACAGGTGCTGTGTAGTTAATAAACGTGCTGCTCCTCCACAAATAAATTGGATCGATCTTCCTATAAAGATACTAACGGGACTACCTCACCCGAGCAGGCACTCGAAGTCTCCTAGGGCTGAGGGCGAGATCTCTGAACGGAGACACTCAATGAATTAAACAGCATTACAGACAGGCTAAACAGCCAGCGTGCTCAATAGTCGCAATGACCAGATTCAAAATACATAAATTATCCATGATCCCCAAATGAGGAAATTATCTTCTTTATATAGCATTGGCCGCTCTCGAATCCTACGGTCGCCTCAACCCATGATACCACGGTAATATCCCTTTATTGTGTGCGTCTCCACCCATGATACCATGGTAATACCCTTTTTTGTTGTGTGCCCCATTTGGCCCTCCTTAATTACCACGTGCATCTTATTTTAGAGTGAGTCATGGTCCTTTTACTCACGTTTATTCATAAACTAACTACTCAAAGAAAAATTGTCCAAAATCAAATATTCCAATTAGCCATTGCTAATTGGGAATATTAAAATCTCCCCCGGCAGAATGTTGCTTGTCCCCAAGAAACTGTAGTGATGGATGTTGCAATATTTTATCATTCTCCCAAGTTGCATCCTCATCCGGCAAATTATTCCACCTCACCAAGAACTCCCAGATTGTTCTGTTCCGCAGCTGCCTTTCCCTGGTATCAATAATTGCCTCGAGCTGTAATACCAAATTCCCTTCATCATCTGTAGGTGGCAACTCCTTTCTCACTATCACCTGCTGCCCCAATGCCTTCTTTAGATAGGACACGTGGAAAATGTTATGAATCTTGCTGCTTGGGGCAGCTCCAACTCATACACAACTTGTCCCACTCTGCGTATCACCGTGTATGGCCCATAAAAACAAGGCTTGAGCTTCTCGTCTCCCTTCTATTTCAGTGATGACTATCGGTATGGCTGTAAACATAGGTAGACCAAGTCTCCTACCTCAAACTGTCTTACCACCCGACCCCTGTCAGCATACCGCTTCTGCTAGTTCTGCGATGTAGCCATGTTATCCTTGAAAGCGCGGAAAACGTCCTAACTCTCCTGGGTCCAACATTTGGCTCTCGGAGCCTTGCTAGCACCCAACATCATATCAAAAAAAGATAAATAATGGTACCCATACAAAGCATATAATGGTGTCATACCGATGGACATGTGATATGTGTTGTTGTAATAGTACTCCCCCAGATGCAACCACTTCAGCCACGCTCTATGCTTCCCACTAACATAGTTACACAAGTAGCCTTCCAGCCACTTGTTAACTATCTCCGTCTACCCATCTGTCTATGGGTGATAGTTGGTGCTTGGTGTCAGGTCCATCCCTACCAGCCAAAAAATCTCCTACCAGAATCCGCCCATAAAGAAACTGTCCCTGTCACTGATGATGGTCTTGGGAAGACCAAGCAACCTAAAAATCTCTCTGAAGAACAGCTCCACCACCTCTGCTGCTGTATAGTGTGCAGATATGGTGAAAAAATGCACATACTTCGTCAGCCGATCAATGACGACGTATATACAGTCCTTGCCCTACACCATGGGCAACCTTGTGATGAAATCCATCGAAATTCTCTCCCATTTCCCCTCCGAAATGGGAAGAGGTTGCAGCAAGCCTGCGGGGTGGTTCATATCCCCCTTGTTTCTTTGGAAAACTTCGCATTCCCTGATATGCCGGAGCACATCCTCCTTGAGGCCTTTCCACGAGAACCTCTCTCTGATAGCCTGGTAGTTTTTGGTAAACCCCTGATGTCCAGAAAATGGTGAGTCATGAGATGCCTGAAGTATCTTCTTCTTGAGCTGGGAGCCCTCCGTCAAGAAGATCCTATCTCTGTAGTAGGTGATCTCATCTATCACCCTATATTTTTCATCTGTCACATGACCATCTAGGACCTCATAGGCAAATCTATCCTTGGAGTACTCCACCAAGATTCGATCCCTCCAATCTATATCTAAGCTCATCAAAGACAATGTAGCTGGCCTACGTGAAAGTGCATCGGCTACCACGTTATTCTTCCCTTTGAAATATTCAATGTCAAAGTCATAAGCCTGGATCTTACTGATCCACTTCTGCTGCCTCTCCTGTAGCTATTTCTGCTCCAAAAAGAACCTGAGGCTGTTGTGATCATTTCTTACTTGGAACCTATTGCCCACTAGGTACTACTGGAATTTGGCCAATGCATGCATAATGGCCATCCTCTCCTTGTCGTATATAGGGTACAACCACTCATGAGGAAGGAGATTTTTGCTCTCGAAGGCTATAGGGTGGCCTCCCTGCATCAAGACTGCGTCGATCCCCTCTCCTGACGCATCACACTCCAAAACAAAAGGCTGCGTAAAATCTGGCAATGCAAGCACTGGACAACTGCTCATAACCTCCTTGAGCCTGTCAAAAGCCCATTGTGCTGTATCCGACCAACTGAATGCCCCCTTCTTTTTCAAATCTGTAAGGGGTACTGCAAGCTGAGAGAAATTCTTGACGAACTTCCTATAATAGGTGCAGATGCCAATGAATCCTTGAAGCTCTGTCACGTTTCTCAGCTCTGGCCAGTCTCTGATGGCCCTGATCTTATCCTCGTGGACCCTCACTCCATCCACTCCTATGATGTGCCCCAAATACAACATCTCTGTCATCCCAAACTCACACTTGGAGAGCTTAGCATAGAACTGTTGCTCCTCCAAGATATGCAGTATTGCCTCTATATGCTGGAGATGCTCCTCCCAAGTCCTGCTATATATCAATATATCATCGAAAAATACCAACACAAACTTTCTCAGATGACTGCGGAAGATATGGTTCATGCGTGACTGGAAAGTAGCTGGGGCATTGGTTAGCCCGAAAGGCATAACCAAAAACTCAAAGTGGCCGTAATGGCACCTGAAAGCAGTCTTGGGAATGTCCTGTTCCCTCACACGAATTTGATGGTACCCGAACCTCAAATTGATCTTTGAGAAGAACTGGGTTCCTCTCAGCTCATCCATCAGATCATCGACCCATGGTATGGGGTACCTGTTCTTCAGGGTCTTCTTATTTAGGGCCCTATAATCAATGCACATTCTCAATGTGCCGTCCTTCTTCTTTACCAACACCACTGAAGAAGCAAAGGGACTGGTGCTAGGCTGAATATGTCCAAGAGCCAACAACTCCTGGATGGCCCTCTTAATCTCATCCCGATAGGCCTTGGGGTGCCTATAAGGTGTGGTATTAATGGCCTGGATGCCCTGTTCTAACTCAATAGTGTGCTCAAACCCCCGATCTGGTGGTTGTCCTGGCGGTATCTCTCCAAATACTGTCTCATACCTAGCGAGGATGGCCTGTATATCCGGATGAACTATCTACCTGGTAGCCCCTGCCACTAATGCCTGTAACTCAACTTCCCATTCTATGTCTCCCTTTCAGAAGTATGCCTCCATCTAATGAGCTAAAAAAGTCTGAGGTGGGTAAGTGTGCATTCCACGTATCATATCATGCTTCCCGGTCTTCTTGTCATCCAATTCCATTTCCAAGGCCTCCCAATCTGTGGTGACTTTTCCCAAAGTAATCAGCCACTGCACACCCAAAACCACATTGGTATCTAGTATGTTAACTACAAAAAAGTGGTCGGTCACTATGTAGGTGCCCATCGTTATAGCCAGCTTTGGAACATACCTGACACACTTCATCGTCTGATCTCCTCGGACCAACACTGAAAATCCATCGAAGCTCTTTGTTGGTATGCCTCTCCTCTCAACCATTTGTGCAACGATGAAGTTGTGGGTTGCCCCACTATTTACCAGAACTAAAAATCACTGCCCCCGCACTGTCCCTCGGAGCCACATTTTCAGATACTTGGGTACTCCTTGTAATGCTGCCAGGGTCCCCCCTGTGGGTGCAAAAGCTGCACCTCTTTCCCCTGGAGGTGAAAGTGGCAAACGATATTGCTCTATATGACTGTTTCCTACCTCCCCATCCTCATATTCATCCTCTTCCCCACTACTTTCAGAGAAGAATTAAATTAAATGTGCTTTTCCAGAAGCACATTTGTGACCTAGTGCCCACGGCTCATGACAGGTAAAGCATAACCTCTTCTTCTTCAACTCCCTCCAGGCATCATCATCGAGTTGTACCCTACCCTGATTCCCCTTTGGAGGCAGAATCCTCACATCCTTCCCCTTGGGTAAGAAAGATGGTTTCTGGGGGTAAGGTGTTCTAGTCCGAGGTAAGGCATCCTGCAAGTTCCGAGTTCTGCCAATGGCATCCTAGAGTGTGGCTGGTCTAGTGGATCTGACTAGACCCCGAAGCGGTTCTGTCAATCCTTCCACAAACATATAGATCATCCATGCTACAAATAGATTTGGCACCATCACTAAAATCCTCATGAAATATGCATTATACTTCTTAGGACTCCCGATCTGTTTGAGCCTTGTCATCTCAACAAAGTGCTCCTCCGGTTCCTTCTGGTCGAACCTCTCTATCAGTCTTCGAGTGAACTCGGCATAAGTAGTCATGGTGAAGTGCCCAAGAGTCACCCTTCCATGGAACCACCAATCCTGAGCCTCACCCTCCAAATGCAGTGTGGCCACCTTGATGGCCTCTGTTTCTTCCATCTGGTTGAGCTGGAAATATACATCCAGCTTTTCCACCCAACACTTTTCCGAACTGTTTGATGAGCCATCAAACGTAGGCAAATGGAATCAGATCAATGTGTGCTGGGTGTCTCCATCATGATAATATATGTGCCCTTTGTGATGTTCGCGGGGTCTGCTGTCCCGCTTGATCTGAACAAAGTCTTTAAATAAAATGGCATCCCTGAACTCTTGCCCAGCTGCCTGGTACTCAGCAAAATACTCACTTATGCGGTTTGGTTCTTCTTGTGCTCCTGTCCCCGTATCTACACTCATAAAAGTGGGCATAGTGGCTCGAATGGGGCCATGTGATGCCTGGTGCAGAGCGACAACCTTCTCCTGCAAATGGTGGGATGTGTTCGACCCCTCATCAACATGGAAACCCTTTTGGATTTCATGCTGTCTAGCCTCCACAGCTGTGAATCTCTGGCCCATCACTTCTATTTTCCTTTCCAGATCCTGCACTGATTTGAGGAGTGCTTCCCTAAAATATTTTTCATCGCTATCATCCGCCATTAGCTCTCTCTGCTCTACTTCTACCGTAGGCTCCTCCTATTCTGTGTCCACCACCCAAATGCAGTCTCCTTCTCCGTAGGTGTTCTTTAACCTACGCTCAATATCTTTGTACTTCCTACCCCTGTGGCAGATGTAGGGATTTTCTTTCGATGACATAGACTACTAGCTCCACAGGCTGAGCCAGATCTATGCTCTGATACCACTGTAATATCCCTTTTTAGGGATATCTCTAAAACACAGGCAACTCTAACCAGAGATGGATTGGGAGGGCATTTACCAAATATTTCACCTCTAAAAAGAGGCTGAGATCTGGAGGCTATCTGGCCCTTTCCAGGCTCTGTCTAGGAGTGTGGGAAAACACAACAAGTGGTATAGAAATCTAGATGCAAAAGGGAAGAAATAATAGATTGTAGTCATACAATAGCGTATATATAAAGCATGCACAGATACTCAAGAAATAAGAGAACGTTGAGCCATTTTATTAATTTGATAAATACAAAGGAGTACAATTAGTGATCAAGTGATAGCATCTAAATCTTGCACAAGGAAAGTTAAGATCTATTCTCAAAATGCTGCATGGAATGACTGTATTTTAGATCTGCGTTGCATGGGACGGATGTGTCTCAAATCTGCATTCTAGCTAATGAAAAACGGTTGTGTCGCTGCCTAGACATATCTCCTTGCAGATCTGTGCTTTCCTCCAATTGATCACGCCTCCACTGTCCGGAATCTGCAATAATATGATCACCCGCCGATCCAGAAATGCCCCCAATAGATGTGTTGTTATTTCTACGCTTAATATCCTATCCACAATCCTCCATAATACAACCGGAGCTTCCCACATATGGGATGCATCCTTCTGCGTAGCTAATAAACATGTTGATCCTCCACAGGTGCTGTGCAGTTAATAAACATGCTGCTCCTCCACAAATACAGTGGATCAATCTTCCTATAAAGACACTAATGGGACTACCTCACCTGAGCAGGCACTCGAAGTCCCCTGGGGCTGAGGGCGATATCTCCGAACGGAGACACTCAATGCGCTAAATAGCACTCTAGACAGGCTAAACAGCCAACGTGCTCAATAGTCGCATTGACCAGATTCAAAATACATAAATTCTCCATGATCCCCGAATGAGGAAATTATCTTCTTTATATAGCGTTGGCCGCTCTCAAATCCTACGGCCGCCTCAACCCACGATACCACAGTAATATCCCTTTGCTGTGTGCGTCTCCACCCATGATACCATGGTAATACCATTTTTTGTTGCGTGCCCCATTCGGCCCTCCTTAATTACCACATGCATATTATTTTAGAGTGAGTCATGGTCCTTTTACTCACGTTTATTCATAAACTAACTACTCGAAGCAAAATTTTCCAAAATTGAATATTCCAATTAGCCATTGCTAATTGGGAATATTACAAACCAATACATCATTATGATACACAAGTAGTCGTAAAAACATGCATGTGTGTGTGTGTGTGTGTGTGTGTGTGTGTGTGTGTATATATATATATATATTAGTTATGTCAAGTGTGTTACATCAAAACCTCAAAGAATATGTGTTATGTGACAAAAATGGCTCTCTGAGCCTACATTAGTACAAAAATGTAAGAAGAGGGTTGATATCTGCCCACATGGTGCTCATGATAGTAGGTGACCGCTTGAATCACTCACCAAAGTAAGCGATGAAGTCTTCCTCAGACACTAGTTGTATGCCTCTGAAAGCGAAAAGGAATATCATCAAATGTAGCATACTCGAGGATGCCTCTCATGAGGCCTACCAAGTTTTTCTCTATCTCGGCTAATGGGTCAACTCCCTCCTCATGGGGAACATCCTCCAATGGGAGAGCTACTCTCCTCACGATTGGTGACATGCCTGGTGGTCTCTAAGGACCCAATTTGTAAAAACAGCATAAGTTTAAATCTCATAATACATCACAAAAACATTCAAAAACTAAAAAATGTTAAAAACAATTTTTACCTTCATTAGTCCACTGTGTGCCTGGTGGAATGGGAAGATCTAGATCTCCCCTGAAATAAATTTTTGCATATGCATAGTCCTCAACCATGGTGAGTTGGCATCACAACCAGTTGAAAAACATTGTCGAAAAGTGCATCTGTTGGTCCCCGCCCTGACGAGGCATTATTTCACACCATCTCATCGGCCTCGAGTCCCTCAAGTCTGGATCATGGATCTCTAACTAATAATACTAAAACAAAGGTATCATTTCCAAAAATAAGGTAACCAAGATGGACCCGTACCAAAACTATTTCAGTCGACCTATTTTTCGCTTGGTCAATTGGCTTTTCATGTTAGCCAATAACCCCTCACAACAGTTGAACATAGTAGGAGCCATATAGTCCACCACGTACTGGAATTGGGATTTTGTTTCCTCATGCAACGCCTGGGCTCCAGCCACTCGATTCATTTTTGGGGGAATATATTTATATAAACATTAAATTATCAATCTGGGGCTCATAAACTTCGAGGCACAAGCATAGGGAACGCAGGATCAAAGCATCTAACCTAAACTAGAGTGAGAAAATCAATTTACTACTTAAGTAAGGAATCGCAACTGAAGCAAAGAAACTTATAAAACTAAATCCAAACCTTAATCACTACTCTATTTGGGTCATAAATTGACTAAGTAAAATATCACTTAATGCTAAATCAAACAAACAAATTTATGCACACTTCTTCAGAACTCACAGTTTAGATCACACTAATCACTATTGTAAAATGCAATATCCCAATATGGAATAATGCATTGATACAAAAACACAATATTTGTAACTAAAACAAGTATAAATAAAATATTCAAAAATCATAGAGTATACATAATAGGTGAAACATTTTATTCATTAGAGATGGATTTCAGATTACAACATTTCTCAAATAGATGCATACAAGCCAAAAACATAGGCTAGAATGACCCTAAAAACATGCCAAAGCAGGAAATGGGTAACTGGAGAGCTACTGGAAGCTTCAGCAGATGATGTACATATAGCTGCTAGCTAAAAAGGGAAATTCAGATCTATGGAAATTTGGAGCTCTGATGATGCCAAGATTCTAGATCTGGGCAGTATGATGGAAACCCAAGATAACCCAAAAAGGATATTCCAGAACTATAAGATTGGAAATTTACCCTCTTGTGGTTTGGTCCCTTGACCATTGGGTTATGCAGATCTGAAGTTGGATCTAAAAAATAGATGGCTGTAGTATGTCACAAGATCATATCTAAGCTTAAAGGGTTGATCCCTTCTCTATAGCCTCAAGCTAGAAGCTCGAGATCTAGGTCCTCTATCCTCCTCTACTGATTGCAGCTACTACTACACAGTTGTTGTCAAAAAATGTGTTGTCAAGGATGGAGGATCTCTAGCCTATTGTTGAATAATGAAATGTAGCTCAGAAAATATGGAAACAATGAATACAAAGTGAAGGAATGGTCCTCCATAGGATTTCTAGCTGAAATGCTGAAAAATTCCCTTCTCCCTTGGATCTGCAAGACTGGATTGTGTAACTCTTGATGGAGGTACTACTGCTAGGAGATATATGATAGATGGTATGATTCCTAATATATGGATGGATGGATGGTCTGATTCCTGCTATACAAGGTGATAAGATGAATCCTTCACCGATTCCTCAATTGAAATACTAAAGACAACCTCCTCCTCCCAAACTGATCTTCAGAAATGTGTAATTTCTGAAGGTATGTGTTCTGCAAAGAGTAGGAACAATATGGCACCAATGCCTGATGATGAATGCCAGCTCAGAATAACCTTCCTAGAGTAGGCACTCGAAGTCCCGCGTGGGTAAGGGTGGGATTTCCAGTCGGAAACACCCTGTGCTAAACAACACTACAGACTTAGCTAAATAGCGTAAGCATGCTTGGAATGTCAAATGACAACTCCAAATCTAAACAGCTTAAAAATCAATAATACCAAAATCCTACCTCTAATGTTTCCTTCATCTTCATTATATAGTTTGTGAACCTTCTCATGCCTTCGCCCACCTCATAACTGCGTTGTGCATGTGGACATGTGTCTCCATGTTGACTATGTTGTCTCTCCATGATCTCCATCATGTATGTATGTAATGGTCACTCTCTCCATCATGTGTGCATTAATGCACCATTTCCTCCATCATCTCATCATGAATGCTCTATGATCTTACATTTGATTCCCTCCATGATCTTAGTTGACTGCTTCAGCCTCCATGATCTTTCTCATTAATGAGACATGATCTCCACTCCTTTCACATTAAGTAGCTGCTCCAATACTCCATTATGTAGATATAGATATGAAATAACCACATACACTCATCAAAATTGGATTTTATTCATCAATGGGGTTTGTGGGTCCCTCCACCCCCTTATTTACTTAATTAATTATGAAAATTAAGAACTTTAATATTCCAATTATCTTGTAAAAAATTGGGAATATTATAGTCCTCCCGGAAAAATGTTGCTTGTCCTCAAGCAACTGCAAAAGTGGATGCTACAGCAAACATCCTCCCTCCAAATGGCATCCTCATATGGAAGGCCTCCCCATTTGTCACAATGTGTCATGCATGTCTAGCTCGAAAGATGCCTCTCTAGAATTTCTAGAATGGCCTCCAACCGAAACGTTAGATACCCATCCTCATCAATGAATCTCCAAGTGGAAACCATATGATGAACAAAGATATCCTTTACACATGAGATACATAAAATGAAGTGTTTCATTCCCAAAGTGTTTCATTCCCAACTCATAAACTATCTCTCCAACCCATGATACATAGAGTAAATTGCATCTATCAATGCTCTCAACATTAGCCCTGTTGGCCATGTAGGAATCAAAAATAACATCAACTTAGTGAGAAACAAGGAGTAGAGACATATGGATTATCATGAACAGTTTCAAACCATATTCTCCCAATAAAAACCACCGCAGCAAGGCCTTCTTCTGCCATGCTATATCATCATGAAAACATGTAATAAAACCATACTCTCTCAAAATAATCCACTGCAGCAATGCTTCTTGAGGCCATGCCAAATCAGCATCAATTTAAACATGAGATCCATACTCTCTCAAAAGAATCCACTGCATCAATGCCTCTTGTTTCCACACCACGTCATCATTGTACCAAATGTAGTGGCCATATTCTCTCAAGAGAAGCCACCGTAGTAAGGCATCTTGATTCCCCATCACATACTCATCATACCATGTATAGTGACCATGATCCCCCAATATAATCCAACACTGTAAGGCCTCCAGTTTCCATCCACCAATAATTTCATGCAATGTATGGGAAAAATTCAGCTGTAATATTCCTTTTTAGGAACAGCTCATGAATCATGCACTGAAAAATGAATTTTCAGAAAAATATACTTTGGAACAGGAAAATAACTCTTGGATCCTTTATATCACACAATATAAAATCTGAATCCAAGATTTGAGCTGAAACAAATAAGACTAGGTGGGTTAAACAAATCTCCCACACCTAGTTACCTTCAAGAAAATGCCCAATGAGGGGTTGCAGCAAAGTAAAACGACATGCTGAAAGTGTAGGGAGCTAATAATACATAAAATATGATTATAGACACTCATACATCAATTAGAAACACAGCAGCAAGAAAGAGGTTCAATCCCTTCATCCGATAGTGGGGAAAAGTGAGGATTTATGACATAAAATGAATGTATTCAATTATCAGCGTAAAAATAAGGGAAGAGGATGGCGGGATCTGATATACTAGGTGAAGAGGGACCTACCTACCGAATTTAAGCTCAAAAAAAGGTGTTTTACTATGTTAAACAGATCCTCCATTCCCGACTAGGCTAGAAAACCCTGATTCCCCATGGCTTAAATTATGCAGATTGAAATGAAGCTTCAGTAGCATGATTTTGTGAAGGGTTTGGATGAATTTATACCAAAATAAAATTATGGCAAGTTTATAATGTGATTCAATGGTTTTACATGAGAAAATATAGATCTATACATGAAGAAATGGCTCAAAACCCAACATTATAACACAAGGAATTGCAGGATGGACCAGAAAACGTGATTTACAGGAATCTGAAGCAGTGTTATATTATGTTTCATATCTATAATATATCATAGTAAAAAAATATAGATATAATTGGGATCTATATGTAAAAATTACTTTTGAGTACATTCCCCTTAGGGATCTCAGCTGAAAATGAAGAACACTGAATAGATCTGAGATCTACGCCATGGATTTGCAGTAAAATTCAGAAATTTATGAAGAATATGTCACACAGAAAATCAGATCTGAAATAGAACATGGATTGGTTGGCCAATACACGGATCACCTCAGTGAAGGAAAGGAGTCCTTTCACCGGAGATCTCTCCTCCAAACTGCCAACAAATGGACATTGCAACTATGGCTGCAAAATAACATAATTTCTGAAGATAACTACGTAGATGAAGTATATCACACTTTGGCCTCATGCCAAGATGCAATTCTAAAGCTCTAAGCAGCTATTGCACTCCTGCCAATGGTTTAGATGACTTCCCCATTGACAAGATGCAATAGAACTCTTCAGATCTGAATAGATCTTATTCCACTTGCTGCAGCTCTCTAAACAGTGAAGCCCTAATCAAGATTTATGATTTCAAGGGAAGTGAAGCTTGGCCAAAATTCCAGATAGTGGATTAATGCAGCACAATCTCCTCCAAGAGACCCTCAAGGAAGGAAGAGGAATTCCTAAACAGGAAATTCCTCTCTCTTAGCTAAACAACCAAGAGAGTTTGAGTTGCTCAAGCAATCTCAAAATAGAATTAACATCAACAACCTTATCCATGATTCTTTCCCTTTATTTTATAATATTAGGGTTTTCAAAACCCTAAACCACCTTCATTCATTTGTCCCTTTTCACATGGAGGACCTCCTCATGGGACTGCGCTGATCATCTAAGAGGTTCATTGTATCTGGACTGTGTTATGATTTGGTCCTATTGACCCATTCAAACAGCTTGAACCTGTTTCACATACAAGTGGATTTTATTGAGCAAGCCCTGACTTGACTCTATTCACATTGGGCATTGATTTATTCTCATGTTTAGGAGTTTTTATTTGTTCTCCTTTACATTTTATTCATAAACCATAAAAATAAAATGTCATTGAATATTCCTATTAGCTTGGGCTAGTTAGGAATATTACAGTCCCCCCCCTTCAAAATGTTGCTTGTCCTCAAGCAACTGCAGGGTAGAACCGAACTTCTCCTTCCCCTTCTTGTGGCCTCATAAATGGATCCCACATGGCTGAAAATGATAAGCAATGAATCTATCCTCCAATTATTTTCTCCAAGTGTAAGATAGCAAGTGCACATCATGAGAAAATGGAAGGTGCAAGTGGTGATATTCTTGTTTCTCAAGGGCCTCATTAAGGTAGGAGTGATGAAGAGCATGGGGAAGATTTCTCCCAATGAATGTCTCCCACACCCATGCTATCATCCAAATGAAGTAAACTACCTCCCATCTTGGTAGTCCATAGAAAAGCTCCTCCCCAACATCAGTGAGAGGAATACACCAGCTCATATGGCTCACCTCATGCAAAAGCAATTGTTTTAGTATGGTAGCCATATCATATCTCATGCTCCCTTTAGAGCATGCACTGCAAAAAGTATGGGGATTATTTCCCCTGCAAGACACACTCATACAATGTGTCTCTCTTCCACATATGCTCCTAATAAAAATAGAAATATCAGCAACATAAGGAGCAAGAATAAAAATCATGTTGGCTGCCATATGTAGCAAATGGGAAGGGCAGTGATCCCTCATATGCAACCAACGTAGTTTGGATCTCAACTACAATAGAGATTGATGAAAGGTGTGGTCCTCCAACCACTTTCTTGCTGCTACATTCTCCTCATGTATTTGGAGAAAATGAGTGATGTATGATACATGGTGAGCATGTCCTCCAAAATAATAATCTTCCCCAAGCCCACCAAGGGAGTGGTCATCAACATTGCTCATGGCCTGAAGTAGACCATGCAGCCTCAAAGTAAGAATGCTTCTCCTTGGAGCAACATCATGCACATATATGGTTAAGGAATCAATATATAAATCAGCAAGTAAACAAACAATGTCCTTACCATAGCTTTTTCTCATGCAAAAGGAGCAGCTCATAGATGAGTCTCCTTTCGTCCTCAAGGAGAAAGGAGGTGATTGAGTTAACTCTTCCAAAGAATTATGTGCATAGACAGCTCCCATGCCAAATGTATAAGTGGGAAGGTTGCTACCATTCCCCTACTTCTCTTGCCATAGCACAGAAACTGAAATGAGAGTGGGTGTGGATGATGTTGAGAGACTTCTTCTCTCCTCCTTGAGTCTACCCCAGACTCTCAGTGTTGTATCAAGACCTTCCAAGGTCTCCACTCTTCTGAAATCAATGATTTTTTCCTCAATAGGTGAAGCACTCATCCTCCTTTGCTGATCCAGTGGTATCCTTGGTACAATGTCTCCATGCAATGAGACATCATCAACAAGAGGTGACTAAACATATGAATGGAGAAAACCCTCCATGCTTCCACTGCACAATCCAATCACCTTCTTAGGTGCATTAACCTTCTGCAATGGGTAGGAATGAGATTGGCTCTCTTCCCTATCTTCACCTTGTGTCTCCATGGCTCTACACCTTCTCATCGATGGAACATGTTGATCATGAATTGTGCCTCGATCTCCATACATGAGATCTTGGGGATTTTCTTGCCATGCAACAAGAATCCCTCTTGTTGGAGCAAAAGCTCCTTCTTCCTCTGCATGAGGCACTAGATCATATCTAGATCTAACAGCGTTTTGCCCTTTATCTCTGCAACCAAATGGGGCATCCTCCCAATGGAATGATCCACCTTTGAAGAAGATACATCTCTGTTCTTTTGTTCAAAGGTGTGGGAAGGTAGTCTTGCCTCTAGCAAGGCATGATGCAAGTTTTCAGCCCTTTCCATGTTTTTCTGAAATGGATCTGTGTTTTTATGCAGGGATTTCATTTGAGTTCTCTGGTTTGACTTCACCATATGTTTTTCATGAACTACCTTATCAAACCTCTTCACTAATGATTTATTGAGACTTATGTATGATGAATTTTTTACATTTCTGCAAAAGAGAAACTCAAATTTCAACCAAGCATAGGCCTTACCCCCCAAATGTAAGGCTACAATTCTAATGGCTTCTTCTTCAGGAATTTGGTGCAGCTATAGGAAGGTGTCCAGCTCTTTCACCCATTCTTTGGCTGAACATGTAGGTGACCCTTCAAAGGTCGATAGAGTGAATCTATCATGCTTCTCTCTGCTCTTCACCTTGGCCCACCAATGCTCTAAAAAAATAGAACTAATTTCTGAGTTTCAGGGCTTGAGACTCATCTTTCTTAAAGAAATCACTAAGAGTTTCCCTTTTAGTCACTTCTTCTTCTTCTTCTATCTGTCTCAGGGTAGATATGAGATTAAGACCGTTGTATATCACAGTGTGTGGCTGCATGCTCACACTCACTGTGTGAAGATCTAGAGTTTGATTGAGGTTCAAACCCTTTTGGAGATTCTTCAGACATCTCCCTTCTGATTTGCTTGAGATCTTCAGGAATGCTCTGAATAGATTTAGGAAGAATATTTGTGAGCCTGTCTTCCTTATTTCCTCCAAAAATTGGAGTCTTCCTCCTGCTTCTTTATATGTCTTCTTGATTAGAATAGGAAGTGGAGGGTTCTTCCTCTTCTGTTTTCTCGTCCTCTTTGGGGAGGTTCTTCATGGATCTGAAAAATGATGAGACAAATATCATCTTCTCTAGATTTTGTTCTCTGTTCTTCTCTTCTCACTTGCTGATAGCTTGATATCACAGGCTGTGCCAGAGATCATGCTCTGATACCACTGTAATATTCCTTTTTAGGAACAGCTCATGAATCATGCACTGAAAAATTCATTTTCAGAAAAATATACTTTGGAACAGGAAAATAACTCTTGGATCCTTTATATCAGAAAATATACAATCTGAATCCAATTTTTGAGTTGAAACAAATAGGACTAGGTGGGTTAAACAAATCTCCCACACCTAGTTACCCTCAAGAAAATGCCCAATGAGGGGCTGTAGCAAAGTAAAACGACCTGATGAAAGTAAAAGGAGCTAATAATACATAAAATATGCTTATAGACACTCAAACATCAATTAGAAACACAACAACAAGAAATAGGTTCAATCCCTTCATTCGATAGTGGGGAAAAGTGAGGATTTATGACCTAAAATGAATGTATTCAAGTATCAGCATAACAATAAGGGAAGAGGATGGATGGATATGATATATTAGGTTAAGAGGGACCTACCTACCGAATTTAAGCTAAAAAAAAGGCGTTTTACTATGTTAAACAGATCCTCCATTCCCGACTAGGCTAGAAAACCTTGATTCCCCATGGCTTAAAGTATGCAGATTGGAATGAAGCTTCAGTAGCGTTATTTTGTGAATGGATTGGATGAATTTATATAGGAATAATAGTATGGAAATTTTGTAATTTGATTCAATGGTTTTACATGAGAAAATACAGATCTATACATGAAGAAATGGCTCAAAACCTAGCATTATAACACAAGGAATTGCAGGATGGACCAAAAAATGTAATTTAAAGGAATCTGAAGCAGTTTTATATTATGTTTCAGATCTATAACAGATCATAGTACAAAAATATAGATATAAGTGGGATCTATATGTAAAAATGACTTTTGAGTACATTCCCCTTGGGGATCTCAGCAGAAAATGAAGAACACTGAATAGATCTGAGATCTACACCATGGATCTGTATTAAAATTCAGAAATTTCTAAAGAATATGTCACACAGAAAATCAGATCTGAAATAGAACATGGATTGGTTGACCAATCCACAGATCACCTCAGTGAAGGAAAGGAGTCCTTTCACCGGAGATCTCTCCTCCAAACTGCTAACAAATGGACACTGCAAATCTGCCTAAAAAATAACACAGTTTCTAAAGTTAACTATGTAGATGAATTATATCACACTTTTTCCTCATGCCAAGATATTACACTCCTTCCAATGGTTTAGATGACTTCCCCATTGAGAAGATGCAATAGAACTCTTCAGATCTGAATAGATCTGATTCCACTTGCTGCAGCTCTCTAAACAGTGAAGCCCTAATCAAGATTTACGATGTCAAGGGAGGTGAAGCTTGGCCAAAATTCCAGATAGTGGATCAATGCAGCACAATCTCCTCCAAGAGACCCTCAAGGAAGGAAGAGGAATTCCTAAACAGGAAATTCCTCTCTCTTAGCTAAATAGCCAAGAGATTTTGAGTTGCTCAAGAAATCTCAAAATAGAACTAACATCAACAGCCTTCTCCTTGAGTCTTTCCCTTTATTTTATAAGATTAGGGTTTGCAAAACCCTAAACCACCTTCATTCATTTGTCCCTTTTCACATGGAGGACCTCCTCATGGGACTGCGTTGATCATCTAAGAGGTTCATTGTATCTGGACTATGTTATGATTTGGTCCTATTGACCCATTTAAACAGCTTGAACCTGTTTCACATACAAGTGGATTTTATTGAGCAAGCCCTGATTTGACTCTGTTCACATTGGGCATTGATTTATTCTCATGTTTAGGAGTTTTTATTTGTTCTCCTTTACATTTTATTCATAAAACATAAAAATAAAATGTCATTGAATATTCCTACTAGCTTGGGCTAGTTAGGAGTATTACATCAGCCCATACTCTCCCAATAGCAACCAAAGCAATAAGGATCCTTGTTTCCTCCTTACATCATCATGATGCAAGTCATGGAGAAACAATATAGTAATGAACATGTGGAATATCTCATCATAATAATACAAACAAGCTCCCTTATGCCACATCATGTGATAGTTAGGCCTTCTCCCAAACCCAAATACATACATGAACATGAGATACATCCCAAAAAGAAATACAAGT
Organism: Pinus albicaulis; assembly: GCA_034641835.2. Taxonomy (NCBI): domain Eukaryota; kingdom Viridiplantae; phylum Streptophyta; class Pinopsida; order Pinales; family Pinaceae; genus Pinus; species Pinus albicaulis. The sequence goes on along the minus strand of CM076584.1, from coordinate 798,703,101 downwards.
AAAGACATGAGACATATCCAAAACAAGAGTAAATACATGGACATAAGATATATCATGAAATGTCCAAAATGGACATAAGATATATCATGAAATGTCCAAACTCTCTCATCAATAACCAAAGTAACCATGCCTTTTTATTTTGCATTCTTTCAGTGATGTGCAAGGCATGAATCAGAAAAATATGAACCATCAGATGGTAACCATACTCACCCAAGAGAAACCAGTGCAACCATGCTTCTTTCTAGCCTATCTCATAGATTTTCAAGTGGTTTGGCAACCCCTTGCTCCATATCATCAACCATTCATCCCAATGTGGATGATGGATCTCATTCTACAAAGACTAGGTATCCTCGCATTGTAGGACACCAACCTCTTCAAACTTTTGAAGAACTTTGCACTCCATGATATTTTGAAGTGCACCACCCATGAGATCTCTCCATGAGATCCTCTTCTCATCAATGGCCCTCCAAAACCAATAAGGTTTTGGATCTTCTGCAAGTAGAATTTTCTCTTTGAGCTGTGAGATGCTTATTGAGAAAGAGTCATCTTGAAAGGGGAAAAGATTTCCCATCTCAAGATTTCTACCATCTATCATCTTCTACTCCATGGCTTCATGAGTGAAGCTGCCAATAGATTTCTCCCATAGGGAATGGTTCCTCTTCTTCTCACTGCTGCTCATTAACAACGTTGTATTTTTTGTCTCATAGCAAGGTGCAATGTTGAGCTCATATCCAGTCATTGTACATAGGATCATAGTCATCCCATCTTCTGAAAAATCTACATTTCAACTCAAAGGGTTGAATGTAGCTCACAAATGATTAACTGGGATAGAAATACATCTCCTCCTTGATCAGATCAAGGGTCCTCTGCGCAGTGATATGTTGTTGCTTCAAATCAGCATGTTGTTATAATCCTTGGTCATGCAATAGCCTTGATGGCATGTACCCATAAGTTTCAATAAGAGGTATTGAAACAATATGAGATGAAAGTGGTTGCATACCTTGGATAAACTAATGTGTGGGAACCTCTTGCAAGACCACAAGAGTTCCTCCAACCAGGACAATGGTGTACCCAACTGCTGGCAGTGATGATGGCTGCATCTCTATAATTGTACCAGCACTGGTATTTGTCTCCTCCTCATCATGCATCTCATCAATCATGCATGGGGCTCCAAATGTCAGGAACTCAAGACCATCTTGCAAATATGCAAGTGATCATCCTCTTGATGTAAGTACATTTGCAGTTGGTGGTAGTAGAGGCTCCTCCTCCTGAGTGATAATAAGGACATCTTCCTTGGGCTCTTCATTCACTATCTCCTTGATGATATGTCTCTGGTTTATTTCTACCATACCTCTTCTTCAATCTTTGAATAAAATCTGGATAAGCAGACACTTTCATGTGTGACAAGTGACTGAACCACCAATATCTTGCTTCACCTTCTAGGTGCAATGCTGCAAACACCACAACCTCTCTTTCTGATATAGGATATTTCATAAATAAGGTAGTCAATTCTTCCCTCCAAACCCTTCATGTGATTTTGGAATATCCATCAAATGTAGTCAAGACGAATCTATGCCTCTTTCCTCTATTACTGCTTCTAGATCTCCTCTCTTCCTTGAGTTGCAGAAACTGTTGGAGAGAGATATTTTCCTTCAATGCTCTTGGATGTGACTTGTACTCAGAAAAATATTTACTTAGGGTCTCATGCCCCAAGTCTCTTTCATATTCAAGCCATTCCTCTTTCTTATCAAAAAAGTGGATCTATTGGAATAATGTGAAGCTATTTGCCTCTCCGGTCTTATTTGTTGCTGATAAGAAGTACTAGGACCTCCTTCATCTTGAAACCTTCTTGAGGTTTCTCTTTTCCTTTCTCTTATTGTTTCATTGATCTCTTTGGAGAGATCCTTCATAGATCTAAAGAAATATGAGGAAAAACTTAATCCCTCCATAGTACATCTCTACTATCTTCTTTTCATATGTTGTCAATAATGTCCACAAGTTGAGCCAAAGATCATGCTCTGATACCAATGTAATATCCCAATATGGAATAATGCATTGATACACAAACACAATATTTGTAACTGCAACAAGCATACATAAAGGATTCAATAATCATAGAATATACATAATAGGTGAGCCATTTTATTCATTGGAGATGGATTTCAGATTACAACAGTGCTCAAATAGATGCACTCAAGCCAAATACATAGGCCAAAATGACCCTGAAAACATGCCAAAGCAGGCACTATGTAACTAAAGAGCTACTGGAAGAAATAATGCATTGTCCCTTCAGCAGATGATGTACATATAGTTGCTGGCTCAAAAGGGAAATGCAAATATATAGAAATATAGAGCTTTGATGATGCCAAGATTCTAGATCTAAGCACTATGATGGAAACCCAGGATAACCCAGAAAGGAAATTCCAGATCTATAAGATTGGAAATTTACTCTCTTGGGGTTTGATCCCTTGACTGCTGGGTTATGGAGATCTAAAGATGGATCTGAAAAATAGATGGCTGCAATATGTCACAAGATCAAATCTAAGCTTCAAGGGTTGATCCCTTCTCTAGATCCTCACACTAGAAGCTCAATATCTAGCCCTTCTATCCTCCTCTATTGATTGCAGCTGCTACTACACAACTGCTGCCAAAAAATGCGCTGTCAAGGATGGAGGCTCTCTAGCCTGCTGCTGAATAATGCAATGTAGCTCAGAAAATATAAAAATAGTGAATAAAAATTGAAGGAATGGTCCTCCACGGGATTTCCAGTTGAAATGCTAAAAACTTCCCTTCTCCCTTGGTTCTGCAAGATTGGACTGCGTAATTCCTGATGGAATTACTACTACTGGGAGATATATAATGGATGGCCTAATGTCTGATATAGATCTGAAGCACTGGAAGGTTGATCCTGAAGTAGAAGGTGATAGGATGAATCCTTCACTAGTTCCTTAGCTGAAATATTGAAGACAACCTCCTCCTCCCAAATTGATCTTCAGAAATACGTAATTTTTTAAGGTATGTGTTCTGCAAAGAGTAGGAAAAATATGGCACCAATGCGTGATGATGAATGGCAGCTCAGAATAACCTTACCAAAGTAGGCACTCGAATTCCCCTGTGGGTAAGGGTGATATTTCTGCTCGGAAACACCCTATGCTAAACAACACTGCAGACTTAGCTAAACAACATAAGATGCTTGGAATTTCAAATGACAACTCTAGATCTAAACAGATCCAGAATAAATAATACGAAAAACCTCCCTCTAATGTTTCCTTCATCTTCATTATATAGTTTGTGAACCTTCTCATGCCTTGGGCCACCTCATAACTGCGTTGTGCAAGTGGACATGTGTCTCCATGTTGACTGTGTTGTATCTCCATGATCTCCATCATGTATGTATGTAATGATCACTCTCTCCATCATGGGTGCATTAATGCACCACTTCCTCCATCATCTCATCATGAATTCTCTATGATCTAACATTTGATTCCCTACATGATCTTAGTTGACTGCTTCAACCTCCATGATCTTTCTCATTAATGAGACATGATCTCCACTCCTTTCACATTAAGTAGGTGCTCTGGTACTCCATTATGTAGATATAGATTTTAAATACCACATACGCACATAAAAATTGGATTTTATTCATCTATGGGGTTTGTGGGTCCCTCCACCCTCTTATTTACTTAATTAATTATGAAAATTAAGAACTTTAATATTCCAATTATCTTCTGAAAATTTGGGAATATTACATAAAAGAATACGAATCATTGCTGTAAAAGAACACATCTTAAATAACTCAACTACTGTAGGAACTTAACTATGATATCAATTATGACTTTATGAATTCTGATGTAAACAAAAAAGGAACCATGAAAAAGACTAATCATTTATCTAAGACAAACTTATCACAAATAATCTGCAACTCACAACTTAGAAATATTCAATAAGAAACCTACCTACTGCAAAATAAAATTCATGCTCAATTTTATTCTAAAAAAAAAAAACAATGTTCAGCTAATGTCTCTTAAGCTATGGAAAACACGAAAGCTTCAATTGAAAAGGAATTGATTTACTAAGCTAAACCCCGGGTCATGAACACTCTGTTCTACAATCTCTCAAAAATAATTGCACACAACTTCCACTCGATTTCCCACACTAATATCATCAATGTATTTAATTAAGAAATCAAATCATGTTATAATTCATAAATACAATAATTAAACTTTGGGAAAGTTCACGTTGATTGTATTATGTATTCAGTTCAAAACTCTAAACCCTGTTCTAAATGAAAGTTGTTGTAACCAAATTCAGGAGCCATTTCAAGCATTAAACTTTTACTGAGTCTTGACAAGAATACTCTATAAATTACATAATGATTATGTTTACGCTATAGTGATGAACATGAATTCAAAGCAAGAAAACTAATAATCAAATAAACACGCATTAACATTTTAGTTACCAATACAAGAAGACTTGTCCCCGGCTTGTGATGGGCCCTTACCACACTCTGAAGCAAGCCTAAGTTACTCCACACTTAGATGATCAAATGGAATACATACTTTAATGGGGATGAATACACACTGGCGAAGATTTATATTAATGGATCAAAACATTGAGAAAAGTTCAGAATTCATAAAACAAGACAATCTTTTCCATTGTCATCTTCACACACAGTTTTACAATTATGAAATATATATCTTTCTCACATCTCTCCCCTCCTGTGTAAAAATCATATAATTCTTTTAAAATAGACGTTGGCCCTCTAGAATAACATTAATTTCCTATCTACCATGAAAAATACTAATCATTTATCTAAAACACACTTATCACAAATAATCTGCAAATCACAACTCAGAAATATTCAATAAGAAACCTACCTACTGCAAAAAAAAATTCATGCTCAAGTTTATTCTAAAAAAAAAAAATGTTCAGCTAATGTCTCTTAGGCTATGGAAAACACGAAAGCTTCAATTGAAAAGGAATTGACTTTCTAAGCTAAACCCCAGGTCATGAACACTCTGTTCTACAATCGCTCAAAAATAACTACACACAACTTGCACTCGATTTCCCACACTGATATCATCAATGTACTTAATTAAGAAATCAAATCATGTTCTAATTCATAACTACAATAATAAAACTTTGGGAAATTTCCAATTTGACTCAACCTTTTTAGAATAATGGAATTCATATTCTAAACAAAATATTAAAAGAAGTCAAACAATATGCACACTGAACTTCGACATTCACTGTGAAATCAAACTCACACCAAACTCAATCTAGATAAGAGTAACTAAAATGTTTCGATGCTAGACAAAATCAGATAATTCCAATTGAATGAAATCTAATTATTGAGCATAAATCCCAAGTCATATGAGATCAATTAGTACAAAATTCTACTTGCAATCATTCTAAATATCTAAGCACACAACTCTCATTCAAATTTTCACGTTGATTGTATTACGTATTCAGTTCAAAACTCTAAACCTTGTTCTAAATGAAAGTTGTTGTAACCAAATTCAGGAGCCATTTCAAGCATTTATGTTGAGATTCAACAAGATGATGAGCTTAGTGAAAATCAGTAACCTTCACTAAGTGGGCCCGCAGGCTATTTTTAGGTGTAAGTCTATTTTTAGACATGATGATCATATTTCAGAAGTTGCAAGATGCTATTTGTGGATGGTTGGTCAAGTTGGAAAAATAGATGAAATTCTATTTTTAGAATATTGGGCAAAATCTATTTATAGATCGTCGATCTAAAAATAGAAGTGTCGATTATTATTAGCTCTTAATAATAATCAGACTCTAAATATCAACTTATTCTCTTGAAGCACTTAATTCCAATGTACAGATTTGGAAAATTAGTGGGTTGAAGGAATTATGCAATTCCTAGGGTTAACTAGTGATTCATGCATGGAGGACTTAGTTAGAACTTAAGTGGAAAATTTTTGACAGAGTTGGAAGAGTAGTTCATGGAGTTGTTATTCAGTTTAACTTAGTTAATGGAGTTAAACTCAGTTGAGCTAGTTGTATCTAGTCTAACTGAATGATACACTAGTGAGAGTGGAGTGAATTAATTAGTTAATTAATTCACAAATAATAACTCATTAATCAACTGAAAAAATAAATAGTTAACTATAATGCATGTCAATTCCATTGGAGACCCAGTGGAGAGATAGGTGAAAGGGCAAGATGGACTATCCGTTGTGACTATAATGATGCATTGATTACACCACACACACATTGGAGTTTCCAATGAGGATTATGCAGTGCAAGCAAGGTAGATTCGAATTCATTCAGGGGTCTTCTTCAGCAGGGATTGTGTAGTGGAGGTAGGCTATCAGGTGGCAAGAAATCAGTGCATGGATTTGCAGATTTCTTCTTATTAGTGTGTGACAATTGATTGTACTGAGAGCTTGATGTACTAAGATTTGTATGAGATTTTTACATGATCTCCACGATACATAATTATGATATTTGGGGTTTTTAGCTTCAGGCTTTCCCGTTAAACAAATGTGTTATGTGCGATTGTTTTTATTGCTTCATGTGTTTGCAATTGAGTTTTTTAAATTTCCGCAAAATATTAACAGTGGAAGGATTCTGTATTTAGCAAGAAGATAAATATTGTTAAATCAGGAGAATCTAGATATATACACGCATCTTGTATATAATTTCTACATGGTATCAGAGCAGTGTTAATTCTTGAAGATTGAAATAGTGAAGAATTTTTGAGTTTGTGCTGGTGGACAATTCAAATTTGTTGTAGAAAATTCTTGGTGCGACAGTTGAGTATACATTGAAATGTCTTTCAATGGGTTGTGATTGGAGTATGCCCTTGATGGCAGCTCGAATTACATATCCTATAAGGATAGGATGGAGGCGGTGTTGGAGGATAATGGACTGAAGGAGTTCATCGATAGCAATGTTCCTAAGTCGGGATCTAGCGATGCTGCATTACTTGACGCATGGAAAAAGAAGATAGCAAAGACAAGAAGAATTATGTTGGAAGGTGTGAAGGACCATACTATGTCCAGCCTTCACGGGAAAGCCACTCTAATTTCAATGTGGAAGGCTTTGACAGATTTTTTCCAAAGCAGCAACGACCAGAGGAAGTTGGCGCTAAAATATAATCTCAAAAAAATAAAAATGGAGAAAGGCGACAGTATTCCAAAATATCTCACAAAGTTTTTCCACTGTAGGGATGAACTAGGAACTGTGGGGATTACTATTTATGATGAATACTTGGTGCACTTGGCTCTCCTTGGGCTTTCGAGGAGTTGGCATAGCTATGAATACTCTGTCAATGGACGGGAGAAACTGTCGGGATGGGAGCAACTTTGGTCGGATCTTGTGCAGGAGGAGATAAGACGAAGTACCAGGGATGACTCTTCATCGAAGAATGAAGATGAAGAGAATTTTTCTTTGGCTGCCAAAGCAAGGAAGGGAAGGGGAATAAATTTTCATCAAAATCTGAAGCTAAACGCAAGAAGCAGGATTTTTCCAAGGTGAAGTGTTTTCACTGTCACGAACATGGGAATTTTGCCACTAACTACCCACAGAAGAAGAAGAAAAAGAAGGTTGCTGGAGCTGCAGTCGGTGAGGCCTTATCCTTGCAATTTGAACTTGATTTCTCTTTGATCGCATGCTTGGTTTCAATATCAATGGGATCGGTGTGATATCTTGATAGTTGTGTGTCTTTCCATATGACAAGAGACAAGGAGATGTTTAGTGACTTGGAGGAGAAGGACCTTCAAATGCATATAGATATGGGCGACGATGGTTGATACAGTGCAACCGGAATTGGGACCATTACCTTTGAGAGGTAGTCAGGTAATCCATTTATGTTGAAATATGTTATGCATGTTCTAGGTCTGAAGAAGAACTTGGTCTCAGTCGCAAGGTTGGAAGACAAAGGTTATTATGTTGTTTTTAGTGATGGAAAAGTTTTCCTGCGACATAAAAAAATGGGTCAAACCAAGAGGATAGGGATTTTTGTTAAGAATCTCTACAAGCTAGAGGTAGATGGTTGTTCTGCAATGATGGGCAAAGTAGAAGAAGTGGTGAGCCGGGATGAGGGCGAATTATGGCATAGGAGATTTGGCCATCTTCACCATGGCGCTTTGAAGATTTTGCAGAAGATTTATACTTGACTTCCCAAGTGCACTCTTACGCAGTCAGATCAGTGCAAGGGATGTACTATGGGTAAGTTTTTGAAGACAACCTTTCATGAGAAGGAGAACTGTGCTTCGGTGATCTTGGAGAGAATTCACACAGACGTGTGTGGACCTTTCTTGGTTGCTTCAACAGCAAAACACAGGTATTATGTTATATTTTTTGATGAATATTCTCGTAGATGTTGGATCTTCTTCATGCAGAAGAAGAGTGAAACATTCTCAAATTTCTGTGAGTTTAAAGCATTGGTGGAGAAGGAGTCGGGGAAGCAAGTGAAAGCTCTACAGAGCGATAATCGTGGTGAATACATCTCAGATGAATTCAAATAATTCTGTAGCAAAGAAGGAATCTGAAGAGAACTCATAGTGCCTCATAACCCACAGCAAAATGGGGTCGTGGAGAGGAAGAACAGAATGATCATGGGTGTTGCACGAGCGAGGCTGCATGACCAGGGCCTACCGATGCACTTGTGGGTGGAAGCATGCAACACTGCGGTTTGTGTGCAAAACCGTTGTCCTCATAGAGTACTTGGCATGAGTACACCTGAAGAAGATTTTACTGGTAAGAAGCCTGATATCTCCCATTTGAATATTTTTGGCTCATCTATTTACATTCATGTGACAAAGGATGCCAGGTAGAAGCTGGAGCCGACTGCAAAAGTTGGGATATTTGTGGGGTACACAGAAACACCCCATAATTATCATGTGTAGTTTCTAGATATTCAGATGACTGTGGTGCGACGGGATATAAAATTCAATGAGGTGAAAGCCATGAAGTTGTCACTTGAGAGGGAGCTACACTTGCATGCAGAGGAGGAACTTATTGTTCCCAAATATGAGCCTCTAGATCTGGATCAGCCACAGGAGGAGATTCATGGAATGGAGGAGTCCACTCATGCAGAACCAAACATCAGACAAGGTAGAAAGCGTACCACAGAATCTGAGAGACTGAAGCTTGATGCAGCACAAAATGTAGGAGTCCCTACATCACAGCGCAGATAGAGACAGTCACCTAACTGATTTACTGGATACATGGCTCTTATGAGCAAGTGTATCGTGACAAAGCCATCTTCTTCTGAAGAAGTAATGCAAGAGCCCACATGGGTAGATGCCATGGTGAAGGAGTATGACTCCATTGTCAGAAACAGTGCTTGGGACATTGTTCCAAGGCCGGTGGGTAAATCAGTTGTAGGATCAAGATGGATCTACAAGGTAAAGCAAGTTGCTGATGGGAGCGTCGAGAAGTATAAGCCAAGATTTGTTGCCCGGGGCTTCTCACAAATCGAGAGGATTGATTATGAATAAACCTTTGCACCTGTTGCACGGTATTCTTCCATAAGGACCATCCTTTCTCTCTCAGCGTAGGTGGGTTGGCACATTCATCAGATGGATGTGAAGACTGTGCTCCTTAATGGGATCATTGAGGAAGAGGTGTACATTAAGAAGCCTGAAGGATTTAAGATCTTCAGCAGTGAGTCACATGTGTGCAGGCTCAAAAGAGCATTGTATGGGCTGAAGCAAGCACCTCATGCTTGGTACACATGGACCGACAGCTATTTCACTGGACTTGGCTTCACCAAGAGTGAGGCGGATGCAAACCTGTACCAAATTGTGGTGCAGGGTAAGCTTTTAATCATTGTTCTTTATGTTGATGATTTAATACTAATGGGTGATGAGCAGTTGATACACTCATGAAAGGCAGATCTTGAAAAGGAGTTTGAGATGAAGGATTTGGGCCTCCTTCATTATTTCCTTGGATTGGAAATATGGCAACGGGAAGGTGAACTATTTGTGTCTCAAGGCAAGTATGCCCGAGAGATACTAGAAAAGTTTCACATGAAAGTCTGCAAGCCTATCGACACTCCTCTTCCAAGAAATTGAGGAAAGAGGATGCTACATCGGCAGAGGTAGTGGATGCCACTGTTTATCGAAATTTGGTGGGTTTGTTCATGCATTTAGTTAATACAAGACCGTACATATGCTATGCGGTGAACCAGCTTTCACAAGCGATGGTTAAGCCTACCAAGCTCTTTTGGAAGGAAGGTAAGTATGTCCTGAGATATCTCAGGGGCACATTTGAGTATGGCTTATGGTACAGAAATATGGATGAGGTGAAGTTGCATGGCTTCACAGATGCAGATTGGGAAGGCAGCCCAACGAATAGAAAGAGCACATCAGGAGGGGTTTTTAGTATCAGATCTACAGTAGTTTCTTGGTATAGCAGGAAAAAAAGATATTTGGCACTCATTTCAGTGGAAGTAGAATACATGGTAGCAATTCAAGCTGCATGTGAGGCTATCTAGATAAGGAAGATCCTGGTTGGTTTGTTTGGTTCACATCTAGATCCTACAATGATACATTGTGATAATTAGAGTTGCATTAAAATCTCAATTAATCCTGTATTTCATGATAGATCAAACATATTGATATCCAATATCATCATATCAGATATTTTGTGTAGTGAAAGATCATGTTGCTTTAGTACATTCCTACGGAAGATTAGGATGCATACATTCTGACGAAGGCACTCACTAGGAGCGAATTCGAATACCACAGAGGCAGGATCGGGGTGAAGGGTAATCCTTATCTTGTTGAGAGAAAGTGTTGAGATTCAACAAGATGATGAGCTTAGTGAAAATCAATCACCTTCACTAAGTGGGACCGGAGGCTATTTTTAGGTGTAAGTCTATTTTTAGACTATGTCTATTTGTAGACATGGTGATCATATTTCAGAAGTTGCAAGATGCTATTTGTGGATGGTTGGTCAAGTTGGAAAAACAGATGAAATTCTATTTTTAGAATATTGGGAAAAATATATTTATAGATCATCGATCTAAAAATAGAAGTGTCGATTCTTATTAGCTCTTAATAATAATCAGACTCTAAATATCAACTTATTCTCTTGGAGCACATAATTTCAGTGTACAGATTTGGAAAATCAGTGGGCTAAAGGAATTACGCAATTCCTAGGGTTTACTGGTGGTTCATGCATCGAGGACTCAGTTAGAACTGAAGTGGCAAAGTTATGACAGAGTTGGAAGAGTAGTTCATGGAGTTGTTATTCAGTTTAACTCAGTTAATGAAGTTAAACACAGTTGAGCTAGTTGTATCTCGTCTAACTGAATGATACACTAGTGAGAGTGGAGTGAATTAATTAGTTAATTAATTCAAAAATAATAACACATTAATCAACTAAACAAATACAACAGTTAACTACAGTTCATGTCAGTTCCAGTTGAGACCCAGTGGAGAGATAGGTGAAAGGGAAAGATGGACTATTTGTTGTGACTATAGTGATGCATTGATTGCACCACACACATATTGAAGTTGCCAATGAGGATTGCACAGTGCAAGCAAGGTATATTTTAATTCATTCAAGGGTATTCTTCAGCGGGGATTGCGCAGTGGAGGCAGGCTATTAGGTGGCAAGAAATTGGTGCATGGATTTGTAGATTTCTTCTGATTAGTGTGTGATGATTGATTGTACTGAGAGCTTGATGTACTAATCTTTGTATGAGATTTTTACATGATCTCCATGATACATAATATATGATAGTTGGGTTTTTCAGCTTTAGGCTTTCCCGTTAAACAATTGTGTTATGTGCGATTGTTTTTATTGCTTCATGTGTTTGTAATTGAGTTTTTTAAATTTCCACAGAAGATTAACAGTGGAAGGATTTTGTATTTAGAAAGAAGATAAGTATTGTTAGATCAGGATAATCTAGATATATACATGCATCTTGTATATAATTTCTACAACTTTTACAGAATCTTGACAAGAATACTCTGTAAATTAAATAATGATTACGTTTACACTATAGTGATGAACATGAATTCAAAGGAGGAAAACTAATAATCAAATAAACACGCATTAACATGTTTGTTATCAATAAAAGAAGACTTGTCCTCGGCTTGTGATGGGCCCTTACCACACTCCAAAGCAAGCCTAATTTACTCCACACTCAGATGATCAAATGGAATACATACTTTAATAGCGATGAATACACAATGGAGAAGATTTATATTAATGGAACAAAACATTGAGCAAAGTTCATAATTCATAAAACAAGACAATCTTTGCCATTGTCGTCTTCACACACAGTTTTATAATTATGAAATATATCTCTTTCTTAAATCTCTCCCCTCTCGTGTACAAATCACATAATTCTTTTAAAATAGAGGTTGGCCCTCTAGAATAACATTAATTTCCTATCTACAAGATTTTCGTGGCTAATTTACCCAATCTGCACAATAGATTCTTGGTAATCCTGGATGCAATCCTTGATTGTTGTCTAAGGTGGGTGGCTTAATGGTTGAGCTGGGTTATTTTGTAATAAAATTTTTCCTTGTTTGAGCATGAAGAAATTCATTCAAATAGTGGATGTGACCGAAATAGTCAAAACCTAATTTTGACCCTGATTTTGTACTTAAGATGGTGCTGGAATATTCCCCCGGTCATAAATTCATCATAATGACGAATGATACCAAAATTTTTTTGGGTTACCTGAATGAGGATTCTCTTAACAAATCCCACGTGCCGAAATTTCAATATTCTGCCCCATTTTATCAAAAAATTCATATTTTCACCTACATCAATGTATTTCGTACTCAAATTGTAGCAACTAGTTTTAATTGACTTGTGCAGAATTTCGGCAATGGAACCCTGAGACAATTAACTTAGTGAAAACATCATTAGAAAATCATGAATAAATTGTCTCTAATTATATAATACCTTAAGAAAACTAATGATAATTAACCACGAGGCGTAGGATGATAATTTGGCGATAAGTGATGGAATTATGATGTGAAATGAGTGTAAAGGTGTCAGAATTTAGGTTATGAATGACGGTAATATATAGTGGAAAATTGGGCATATTTGAGGCTTAACATCCCCCCATGCCTAAGGGTTTGCATGTCCTCATGCAAACAAATATCTTTCTCATTGATAGATTCTTAACATTGTTTTGTAGACGTTGGTTCTTTTGGGACAACAGTGCTTGAATATTTAAAGGTGTTAGTTCTTGTGGAGAAGCACTTCTTGAATACTTGGAGGTGTTGGTTCTTGTGGAGCATCACTGTTCACATTTAGCATGTCACACTAATTTTCTAAGCAATACAAATTGAGGACAAGAAATGAATGCATGAGGGAGAGATGATGGATGAAATGAGGTGGTAATGGAGATGGTGAATGGGTGGTTTCATATTCTTTCATCATAATGCAAATGTTTTATATGTGGTTTCCTTTATTATTTCATGGAAGTAATGAATTCATCCTATGAAAATAATTCTTGGAGAAGACACTATAGATAGTGCTTTGATTAATGCACCATAAGGATTTTTCTTTTAACATGGTCTTGTAATTAGAGTATATGTGGAGTAAATGGAAGGAAATAGAAGGATAATGGTTTATGAAAGATGAAATGTGTGGAATGAGAAGTGGTGAATCATTAAGCTTCTTTAAACTTCTAATGCATTAGAGAATCATAAGCCAAATTTACCTCAAGTTTTACCTTTTTTCGTTGATGTGCCCAGTGCTACAAGATGAAGTGGAGGATGGAATGGCTGGAGCTGATGTGACTGCTGATCCAATCTGTTGAAGAAGGCTAAAGGATGAGCTGAAGAGATGAATGATGATCTAAATGTCCCATTTTCCCCCATGCCTGAGGAGTTGTATGTCCCCAAAAAACTGAGGAAAGGTGACTACTGCTACAAATGATAATGGAAATGCTGATACAAAAATCGAAATAGCTGCAAATCTATGTTGAGATCACCAAAACCATATAGTATTCAACCGCTACACACCAGTGTGAAATATTTCTTATGTGAATAAATGGTGTCGATGTCGAACATAGGCAATAATCATTGGATCACCAACCTTTGATGATTTCGTTAACCAATTCCAAATATCCCACCTTTGATGTCAATGGAAATTAAGGCACTAGGTACATTCTACTAGCCATGAATAGATTTTTCAGAGTCAAATGGATTGTATAATTCATCCACCAAGAAACATTATTTTATTTCCTTTGTAGATGACAAGGATACCTTCCATTAAGGCATGCAGGCTCCCAGGTACCTTATCTAACCCTAGCCTTAGTCCCAGATAATGTGTTGATGTCGATGGGACAAGGCTTGTTGGTAGGTGGGTCTTAAGGAATCCCACATCAACCAACATGAGTACAAGACATAAATACATGATTTGAATGAATCATACAAATTTACAAAATTTATTGGGAACCTTGCCCGCCAATTACCTGGTTTTCAAGAAAAGTCCATGTCTAGTTGCGCCACATAAGCTAGTTTTCACAAAAAGACTTATTTTTCTCTTTATTATTTCATTTATTTATTTAAAATAATAACTTTACTCCTATACTAGATAAAATATGTTCTCCTTCAAGTGAAATATAATTTCCAATGAAGCCATGTGTGGATTAGGTGCAAAGATAAATTCATGCTCAAATTGAACATATAAATTTTAGAAGGTACACGAGCATGAAAAATCAACATCTTTGAAAGATGTGATACAAAGAGTATTTGAATATGAGAGTGGTACATTGACTGGATTTTGATCTAGAACCAATTCTTAATCTAATCTTGGTGGTGTTGGCTCATTTCTTCTTTTGTACCACTCTGAAATTCATCCTCATTCATGCCAGGCAAACTTGGATAATTGGTCTCTGGAATGCATACAAGGCTCATTGTTGGGCATGGTGAAATTTATCCGATCTCAGGTTCATCTAGATGATCCCCACTAGATTTGTTACAAAATTAATTGATCTCCTTGGTATATTGGCAATAGGAATCAAGGGAGACTTCTAAATCCTTTTCTGGTTGTGGAGAGATAGACAATTTCCTGAATGTGGTCAGGATGAACTCTTCTTGAGAGGCAGATATCCCAGCTACTGCTAGGATTTGAGAAAGTAATTGAGGGACATCCTACAAGATCTTAATCATTCTTGAATTTCTCTTATTGTTTGATGATCCATGTCTCACAACACGAATTAGTACAAAAGTTTCTTCCCGCACCCCAAAAAATGTTGTCTTTAAAGGGCTTGAAATTTTAGTCTAAATGAATTAAAAATAATTGAAGTAAAACTCACTGAACTTGCATAATTGGACAACCAAACTTTGGAGAAACCTCACTATTGTGGATGCATGGCTCTTCACTCACGTCTTACCGTACACTCTCCGCCCTCTGATTTCCATGCAACTAAGATCACACAAAAAAACTTTGAAAGAATATATGCTATAATCCATTTAGCACCTCCCCGGCAATGATGACAAAAATGTTGGGGAAATATATTGCTATAATTTCCAACATTAAATTATCAATCTGGAGCTTGTAATCTTCAAGGCACAGGTGCAAAGAACACACGATCAAAGCATCTAACCTAAATTAGAGTGAGAAAATCAATTTACTGCATAAGTACGGAATCACAGCTGAAGAATAGAGGATTATAAAACTAAATCCAAACCTTAATCACTACCCTATTTGGATCATAACTTTAATAATTAAAATATCACTTAATGGTAAATAAAACAAACAAATTTATGCACACTTCTTCAGAACTCACAGCTTAGATCACACTAATCACTATTATAAAAGAATACCAATCATTATTGTGAACGAACACCAATCTTAAACTCAACGACTGTAGGAATTTAACTATGATATAAACTCTAACTTTGTGAATTCTGATGTAAACAAAAGAGGAACCATGAAAAAGAGTAAAAATTTATCTAAAAGAAACTTATCACAAATAATATGCAACTCACTACTCAGAAATATTAAATAAGAAACCTATCTACTGAAAAATCAAATTCACGCTCAATTTTATTGTAAAAAAAAATGTTTAGCTAATGTCTCTTAGGCTATGGAAAACACGAAATATTCAATCGAAAAGGAATTGACTTACTAAGCTAAACCTCAGGTCATGAACACTATGTTCTAAAATCACTCCAAAAGAACTACACACAACTCACACTCGATTTCCCACACTAATATCATCAATATATTTAGTTAAGAAATCAAATCATGCTCTAATTTATAACTACAATAATCAAACTTCAAGAAATTTTCAACTCTTCTCAACCTTTTCAAAATAATGGAATTCACAATCTAAAAAAATTATTAAAATAAGTCAAACCATATGCACACTGAACTTCGACATTCACTATGAAATCGAATTCACACCAAACTCAGTCTATATAAGAGTAACTAAAATTTTCCGATGCTAGAGAAAACAAGAGAATTCCAATCGAATGAAATATAATTATTGAGCCTAAATCCCAAGTCATCTGAAATCAATCAGTAAAACATTCTACTTGTAAGAATTCTAAAGGATCTAAGCACACAACTCTCATTCAATCTTTCACGCTGATTATTTTACGTATTCAGTTCAAAACTCCAAACCCCATTCTAAACGAAATTTTTTGTAACCAAACTAGGAGGCCTTTCAAGCATTACACCTTTACTGAATCTTGACAAGAATACTTGGTAAATTAAATAATGATTACGTTTACGCTATAGCATTGATCATGAATTCAAAGAAAGAAAACTAATAATCAAATACATATGCATAAACAAGTTAGTTATCAATATAAGAAGACTTGTCTTCGGCTTGTGATGAGCCCTTACCACACTCTGGAGTAAGCCTAAGTTACTCCACACTCAGATGATCAAATGGAATCCATACTTTAATGGAGATGAATACATATTGTTGAAGATTTATATTAGTGGATCAAAACATTGAGAAAAGTTCAGAATTCATAAAATAATACAAACTCTGCCATTGTCATCTTCACACATAGTTTTATAATAATGAATTATATCTCTTTCTTATGTCTCTCCCCTCTTGTGTACAAATCATATAATTATTTTAAAACAGAGTTTGGCCCTCTAGACTAATAGTAATTTCCTATCTACATAGTGCAGAGGATCCAAGTGATCTTCCTGGTTAAGCCAACGATATTTTCATGGCTAATTTACCCAATCTGCACAACAGATTCTCATCAATCCTGGAGGACACAATCCTTGACTGCTGGCTGAGGTGGGTAGTTGAATGGTTGAGTTTGGTTAATTTTTAACAAAAAATTTCCTTTTTTAAGCATGAATCAATTCATTCAAATCGTGTCTGTGGCCGAAACAATCAAATCTGAATTTTGACCCCGATTATGTACTTAAGATGGTGCTAGAATATTCCCCTGATCATAACTTCATCATAACGATGAATTTTACCAAACCATTTCTGGGTTACCTAAACTAGGGTGCTTTGAACAAAACCCATGTGTATAAATTTCAATATTCTGCCCCATTTTATCACAAACTTCATATTTTCACCTACAAAAATGTATTCCATACTCAACTTGTAACAACTAGTTTTATTTGACTTGTGGAGAATTTGGGTAATGGAACCCTGCGACAAATGAACTTAGTGAAACCATCATTATAAAATCATGACTAAATAATTTCTAATGATAGAAAATCTTAATAAAAATAATGATAATCAACCACAAGGCATAGGATGATGATTTGGTGATAAGTGATGGAATTATGATGTGAAATGAGTGTAAAGGTGTCATAATTTAGGTTATGAATGGCGGTAATATATAGTGGAAAATTTGGAATATTTGAGGCCCAACATTCATGCAATGTAATATCATGCACAAGGGAAGAACCATGATAGAGGATATCTCTATCTTCCCGCTCTTAGTCTTCTTAGCCCTGGGACACTGTCTCTAAATGAGCATATTAGTACTCTCACCTCTAGCGCGAGCTCCAAAGAGTTGGATTCTCTCCCCTCTCCTGGGTAATCCTACAATGAAGTAGATATCCATCACATATAATTCTAATTCTTGGTCTCCAATTATGAATATTTGGTGATCTACGTTCCACATTCCAATCAAATACTAAAGTAGCTCCAACTGAGCTCTCAACCCTAATGTTTGGAATAATTTCAGCAATCCACAATTACGCAATGCATTTACGCAATTTTGGTCTTGTAGTTATTAGTGGTCTTCCACCTCATGGCCTCTTTTTTTCCATTCGATGACCATTTACATTGAAATCACCTGCAAAACATGTTTAATTGAAATTTTACGAGCTTTCATCGGAGTAGTTTTTGAAATAATCCATTGGAAATGGGTGGATTTCTCATTTCAAATTATTCCTTGTAGCCAGTGTGATTGTTCAAATTAATTCAGTACTCGTGGCGCGCTTCCCTAACAGCCTAAGCATGACCATCGTGGTTCTGATAGCTTGAAACTACGCTGACCATGAGCGATTTTGAAATTTGAAATTTTCCCCCCATCTCTGGATTTCTAAGCTAAACAACTAAAGAATGGAATTAAAATGAAGAGGATAGTTTGAGCTCTTACCTGTAGCTGACGAATCGTTGGATGGTGTCCTGGATCAATTGTGCCAGTGATATGAAGTTTGAAGGAAAAAGGGGTAAAATGCACTTCTACAATTTACTCAAAATAGAAAGGTTAAAATGAATTTAATTTTTGTCTATTTATAGATTTTTGAAGATATTTTCTCCATTATTTTATTATTTTCTCCTCGATATCAGTGATGTTTTCTATTTTTTGTGTAGTAACACGTCCTTTACATCGTTGGCGATTATGTCTGATGCAAACAAGTTTTATTTTATCTCTTTTTTGCACTCGGTAAAAATAAACGAAAAAGGAACCCATCTATAGTCAACTTTCATCTCTTTTCTGACTCTCGAAAAATGAAAATATTGTCAAGTACTTGTCATTTTGAACTCATTAAGGTAAATGAATTGATGTAGTCTTAGTATACATTTACACCTTTTTTGGGCTCGGATTCACTATTTACGAAAAAGGAATACCTTGATCAAACATGGTCAAGAAGTACTCTCAGGTATTGTTTTCTACCTTTTTGGATTTGAGAGATGATTTACGAAAAGGGACATTATGGAGTTTTTTTTTCTATTTTTTTTTCAAACTCATCAAACATGAAAAGGTACTAAGTTACCCTTTCATTGGACTCGTGAAATATTAAACAGTGAAATACCTATCACCATGACGAGACTGAGTTACTCCTTCCTAAGGCTCATTAAAATTACTAAGATGGATTCATTTGAATAATGAACTTTCATGCTCAGTGTATGTTATCCTCTTCACACTAGCTATCAGAAATAAAGAGGTACTTGTTAGCAATAATAGGGAAAAAATTGAAAGTAAACATCCTATGTGTATTTTGGGCAGCTTGTCGCTCTTCAACATGACACTTGTCTGCAGTTCATGTCGGGTTGGGGACATCCTACATTCATCATTTTTCCTTCGTGAGTTTGGGAAATCCATTTTCCTCCTATTTAATCACCATTTTTGTCATCATGACCTCTGATCCCATTTGAGTCAAATTTTGCCACACTCTGGAGTTGTGTCACCAATATGTTCAAGACAAGTCCTTTTGTTATGATCAAACATCATTTTCTTATCTGACCTCCTCTTTTAAAATCCAAAATCACTCCTATCATCTTGAGATATTTTTTTTTCATGTCGATGATGTCGGAATCATTATGGCCCTCCTTCGACGAATCCCTTCTTGTCCAATTCAACTCATTATCCGGGAAGGTGGTTTAGAAACTTCCTTTTAGTACCTTGGAGCTTGCATGCCTCAATGGAAAGTTATTCGTGTCCGACGATAGGTTCGCATCATTAGCCTTTGATCGAATGATTCTACAAAACTTTGACTTCAACACATTTATTCACAATTGTATATTGTGTTGTTGTACCTTCAGGGCCATCATCATTACTGGTGGTTTCTCTCATTCCTGATAACGGTTTTCATTATTGGCTGGTAATCAAGTGGTTTCTACCATTTTTTATTTCATCACATCTATTTGCATGGCTATATTTGTACATTGGGTTGATTGAGATCACGGTGAAGACCCTGGGTCACATTTGATTTTGATTCGGGTTGTGAGGAGTTATTGAGTATTCATGATTGTATACATGATCCTATCTATATGGATTTTTATGTCCATGCTGCAAATCCATTCCTATGATCTCTTTAGATGGATGGTTGCAACCATGCCATGGGTTCATGTGTTATTTCATGCCTAGTGCAAAGTTATGTGGTTAGGAATATTTATACCAAAGATGCCATATATTGTATTATGCTTGATTTGGTAGGTTTCCTGGTGGTGATCTGAGTTCTTTACCTTGGTTCAATTTCATCCATCACTCCTCGTTATGCCTTCATGCTTTAGGGGGCATATGTTACACAATAATTTTTCACCATGCTGACTTCTCATCCTTGATCCTGAAGTTCCCTATGATAGACCATATGCAATGTTTCCACCATGGAAAAATATGAAATGCATCCCCTAAAGACTCAAAGAAAACTACCTTAAAATATTACTGAAGGAAATTGGTTAAAACCCTAATTTTCTAGGTCAGCGTGTTTTCTAGTTTCCTACCCCCACTGATGGCAAGTTGATAGTTCTGGCTTAGCACTTTTAGCACCCTTATTTATTGGAAAATTGCATTGATCCATTTCTGGCAGTGTTTCCTCAAGTGGAGGAGAAGCTTCAACCTCTAGAAGTTCCAAGGCGGTGAGTTGGTTGTTAAACAAAGGTGATAGGGCCGAGCTCTCTAATTTTAGAGATTTAATCTCATCCATGGGGGTTTATCCCTTATAAATTGAACCTTCCTCCTCCTTTCATGGGCTCCCAACCTCTTCTCCATTCCTAAAAATTGGTCCACATCCTTCCTCTACTGATTGGTCATTGTTGGGCTAGTTTGAACTCTCGTTCCCTATACATTCCTGCACTTTCATTACACCTAAGTTGTTTGGAAGAAGGAATTATTTAGATATTTGGTGAAGGACTAAGATTTTCACCAAAGGGAGGCCTTCAACATAAAGGCTTGGGTTGTAAGCTCTCTCTTTTATATTCATTAATAAAACATCTGATATTTTCTTTCTATATTTGTCTAATAATTTTTTCAAATATTTTGGTACTCCTTGATCTGCTAGATAGCTAATGTTTAATGATTATTATGTATTGGATTGTGTTTGGTGTTGCCTCTTTATCATCTGCATGTATTTGTGTGCCACTAGTAGCAAGGAGCGAGCCTAAAAGGTTCATGGATCAAGGCCGCCATCAACAAGTTCGAACATAGCATCAGGAAAAGGTACCTCTATCTCCTTTCTTGTCACATTTTGAATATTGGCTAGGAAATCTTTGCACTAGAAAGTATCTCAAGTTTATAGACCCACTCTAGGGCTAGAGAGATCACCTGTTTCTGCAGAGGGGATTTATCTTCACAATAATATAATGGATGTATCTTCATTATTTTATTTCCCATCCATTTTAACAGCTTCCAAATATAAAACATCGTGCTTGTATGGAAGAAAATAGTGATTATCATCTTCATAATATCCATTTATAGGGTTTTATTAGCCATGATTAAACATCTTTCCTCACACTATTCTATATTCTATAAACTATTTGGTCATTTTCAATTTTAATCAAAAATGGATCCTTTTCTTCATCCTCTAAACATGATACCTCACAAGTGTATGATAGGAAAATTGTATTTACAAGATTTAAATAACCACAATTGTTAAAATATCCTAAAACCATTCATCTAAGTAAAAATATCAAATTTAGTTCCTTGTTGGTAATATTAAGTTTTTCATGCAATGGAAAATGAGAAAAGAAATCACACATAGTACAAAAATATTTTTTCCCTTCTAGATCAGTTCATCATTAAAAATTATCTTCAAAAATTAAAAGAGCTCCCTTACAAGGAAAAAATGGCTCTGAGAATTAATCAAATGAATAGCAAACCTAAAAATTATAGTTTACATGGAAATAAAGGTAGCATGCCCTCAAATTTGTACAGTTGTGTGAAATATGTATGGTGATATGGTATCTGTATAGATGACAATACAATCTACTATGTTAGGCTATAAATTTGTTAGTTTCTTTGTTGCTAACTAGTTTCCTATCCTTGTTGAAGATTGGTTTCCTTCTCCTTATTGAAATAGTATCGAAATCCTTGCAAATGGTTGAAAATTGGATCTCTGTTTTTCTCCTTCACTCCCGTGATTTGTGAAATGAATTGTATGTATGTCTTTGTCACTTTCCCTCTCTTTCTTTCATAAATTTGACATGACGAAAATTTATAATCTTCAATTGTTGAGATCTAACTGTGAGATCAATGGCTCTCTTTTAATTAAACTATCAAGTGACCCACTTTAGTCACTTTATTAATTAAAAACCACTTCAATAAAATAATTTTCAATTGATTAATTAATTAATAATGTGAAGTTAAAAAATCATAGGATACTTTTAAAGATTATTTCCATTAAGTAGACACCCTCATGGAAATATACCTCTAAGCTAAAAATACTAACACTCCCTCTTAGCGGGGAAGGTATTCTCCACCACTCCAAACTTGTCTTCAAACTAGACGAACTTCCCCTTCACCAAGGGCTTGGTATCCTCCACCACTCTAAACTTATCTTGAAAACAGATGAATTTGTCCTTCACCAAGGGCTTGGTGAAAATTCCTACCATCTACTCCTCTATGGAAATATATTGGAGCTTGACTCCTCCCCTCAGCACCATGTCTCTCATGAAATGGTATTTTATCTCAATGTGATTTGAATTGTTGTGAAACATTGGATTCTCCAATATTTTGATACAACTCTGGTTATCGTAGAAGATCATTGTTGACTCAAGTATTTGAGCAAACAATATTTTGAGTAGCTTGTAAATCAAAATGGCTTCACAACTAGCTAGATTAGCTGCCATGTAATTTTCCTCAGCTAATCTTAGTTCTACTAAGGTTTTCTTCCAACTTACCCAGGAAATTATTGTTGACCATAAATTGAAGCAGAGCATAGAGGTGGTCTTATGATCTGTATCATTTCTTTCCCAATATGAATTTGAGTACCCCTGCAACCTCATACCATCTCCACCAAGGTACTGCAATCCATATCCTATTGTGCCCTAAAAATATTTGATCATATGATTTTTTTTAACCCAGTGAACCTCCATTAGTTCCACCATGAACTGACTTAGGGTGTTATCAACAAAGTCGATGTATGGTCGAGCATTAACTCGATCCATCAATGAGCCAATAAATTACATATATGGTATGGATCCTACCAACTATGAAACTGAAGAATCAATCTTCTTCGGGTTGGTCACCATTGGACTGGCCATCAGTCTTCTATCCTCCATATCGAATATCTTCAAGATCTCTAGAGTGTAATTTCCCTGTCCAAGTAAGATCTCGCCCAGTTGTTGCCAAACCTCAAGTCCCAGAAAGTAATACATTGGCCTGGTATCCTTCATCTCAAACTTCGATGCTAGATCTAATTTGCAACTTAAAATTTGTATATTTTCACCTATCAAAATGAGATCTTCCACATAAAACACCAAAATGAGGGGCTCGTGTCCAACCAACAAGAAGTATAGGTTAATATTTTCCTCAATCTTAGTGAAGCTTTTCCATGCAAATAGCTATCAATCCTATAATACTAGGTCTTGGTTTCCTATATTATTCCATACAAGGTTATCTTAAAACTGCATACATGTCTCTCTCTATCATGGACCTCAAACCCCTGTGGCTGCTTATTGTAGTCTTATTCTTCAATGATTTCATCGAGGAAGGTGTTCTTCACATCCATATAATGGATGCTCCATTCCATATTAGAAGTTATAAAAAAAACTACTAAAATATAGGATTATCTAGCTATAGGATAAAAAGTATCCTTGTAGTCTACTCCCTCTTTATAAGAGAACCCGTGAACCACAACTTTGGCCTTGTATTTCTCCACACTAATATCTACTACATTCTTTACCTTATAAATCCACTTGGAAGTCATAAATAACTTCCCCTTTGGTCTTGGCACAATATCCCAAACATATTTCTTCATGATGGAGTTGTGCTTCTCCACCATGGCATCTCTCCACACATATTGGTTGGATGCTTCCTCAAAGCTGGAAGGCCCTAATTCTATGATTTTTCTCTTCAAATCCATGTATGTCAAGAACTCCCATGAAGGTATTCTCTCACTAAAAGTGGTCTTGAGAGGCTCAATCTACTTGTAAGCATCCCATAATTTTTTCTTCGCCCACCTAGGCCTCTTAACTAATTTCAAAGGAGTTTACTGCTCCTACTGCACTAAAGGTTAGTTATCTTTACTATTGGAAGAATTTTCTCTTAGCTCCTCCTTTGGTTCCTCCTCTTCAGATCCCTCTCCAACTCTTAGTAGTTCCTAATATTTCCCAGATGTCAAGTACTCCTCAAACTTGGAATCTCGGCTCAATGTTGTCTTTTGTTAATATGTCAGGAAGACTCTATAAGCCTTTGAATCCTTGTTGTATCCCAAAAAAAATCCCCTCTCGCTTGAGGGTTACAAATTTTTCCTCTTTTCCATAGGTATGTTCATGTATACTAAACAATCAAATATCCTGTGATTTCCTATCTCAAGCTTCTTTCTTATGAATGCTTCCTTCGATGTATCTGGTGTGGGCTCTTATTTTGCAAATACATAGTTCTATTGCATGGCTCAACCCACAGAAAAAATGGAAAACTCTGATCATAGATCATAGCCTTCACCACAAGGATGATATATTGGTTCTTCCTCTTTGCAACGCCATTCTTCTATGGGTTGTAGGTCACTATCTTCTGCCTCTTGATCCTCGCCTTTTTGCATAATTCTATGAACTCATTAGAGGTGTATTGATCTGAATGGAAAGTAGCATCCACCCATGGTATTTACCCAAGGTATTTATCCATGGTATTGTAACTCAAGAAGGCACCATACATAACGAGCCTCACCATGTAAAAGGACATATCAATCCACGATAATGTAGTGGTAAAAATTGTATCTCCTTGTTACACAACAATTTGTCACTATCCCTGCAATTCCCCATCCCACACAATTGGATGGCTTATTCCGTGACCTGTGAGCAGTGACATGGCTTGAAATCACTTTCATGACATCCCTCTGAACAAGAGCTTTCATTGCCCTGAAGACATCTCCTTGTAAAAAACCCTAAAAATGGCCCTATTTGCACCCAGCGCGGAGTGCAGCGGGTTCAGTACCCGCGCCAATGAAACCTTCTAAGGGGAGTGGGTATGATTAGCGCTCTGACACGGTCGCACTCGCGCCAAATGCAATTTGGGGAGTGTTTTTTAAAAATAAATGGCGGAAGTTGCGTCCCTAGCGGTCCGGAGCTGTATCTATCTTGGGGTTAGGGTAGGTTTGGCTCTGGATCTCCATGTAGAGGAAGTGGTTTGCCACCTCTCATGGAAGCTTCCTTGAGGATAGGGCCAATCCCATGATTAAAGGGATCCCAACTCCCCTTCCTCCATCTATAAAGCTTGCTCATCTCCTTTGCAAGCTAATCTCCAAGTTCCCAAGAGCCATCAGAGCCTTATGCTGCAAGAGCCTTGATTCATTCCCTTAAGGCCAAATCCAAGCAGGGAGACTATTGTCGAGACATTCGAAGAGAGAGGCTTGTCCCATCCCCGACAGGCTTTTTCGAGACGTGTTCCGCTGGCGACCCTCCGAAGGAGAATTCAGCATCAGAGCCAGGTTGTATCCTCCTTTGATTGATTAATGATAAACGACTATTGGTTATGGTTCCACTCTTGTTGTTGATTATGATAATGAGTTATGTCTTTCTCTGACTGACATATAGTTGCATATACTGGAATTTACGCTTGCGTTTTAATATTTCTTACGTGTGCGGGTGTCTGATCGAGATGGTCGTGAGTACGCGAGCTGAAACGGGAGCGCTACTTTCTCTACGAGCGACAGCGTTGGATTCCAGGTAAGCCTCCATCGCTAGTTGGTTTATTTGCAATTAGGAACCTGCACTATAGTGTGAAAATTTGTTGCTAAACCCAGTCTGGGCTAGTAGGGATCACCTCTGTCCACAGAGGGGATTTACCTCCACAACACTCCTTTAATAAATTGTTATCTTTCCTTTCACATGTTGGGATGTATTTAGTGAGTAATTTTTTTATCAGTGTTCTATTGAGAATAGTTGATATTATGTTTTTATCCTCCCATATTGGTATTCAAGTGTCCCAAATATTAGCTCCTCTAATATCTAGATCAATATTATTAGATCCAAGTTACAACTCCATGACAAGCACAATTTTATTAGAGCCAAGTTACAACTCTCGATATGGAATGTGTAGATTTATTTCCTATGGTCGTCTCTAGAATTGCAGGCCTGGAAAATTGGAGTGGGCATAAAATGAGTGCTCAAGTCCAGCTTCAAATATGACACTTCAACTTCTGACAATCTTGTTAATATTCTCAGCCACTCAAAGGCATTTGAAACCTTGTGAAGTTTTTTGTCAAAGAGGTCACCTAATTCTTGCAATTATTCTTCCATACCACTTTCCTTCACCCTTGCCTAGCATGATGATCAGGATATATTTTTTTAGTGTTTGAATGTTCAGTGATCAAATATTCTCTTTCAGTTTTATTTGGTAGTGGTCCTTGGTAAAAAAAAATCATGTTTTCAAACAAATTCTCAAATAATTTTTTTTTCACTGAAATGTTGTCTAGGTCTAATGTTTCTCCCTTCAGCCATTCATGGTCATTATAAAATTCAAGGTCATGTCATTCATCATCACCTAGGGTTATATATTAGTCAACATACCCTAATCTAGGTCGTGGTCTAGGTTTCCTTTATTCCACCGTCATAATGCTAATAATGACATGTGAAGAAGGCAAGTAAGAGTCATTTTCACCATTCAAATCACCTTCATTGGGAGTTAGAAAATTAGAAAATAAAGCCAAAGGAGAAAAAAAAAGGATAAATTCATCATTTCTCAAGGTTCATGTGCTCCTAAGCTAGTAAGTGATCATCCCTCACCTTTCATTCAGCTCAGTTTCTTCAACAAAGGGTGGATTCCCTCTTCTAGGGTTTTCAACTACGTTTTTTGGTTCCATCGATTTTTAGCTTGTTCAAGTTATAAAAAAATAGTTTCATCACATACAAACCTTTACACATCACTAATATACCTTACCAAATCACTACATATCACGCATACCCCTCATAACTATCATTTTCACTCAAACCATAGTTCTCACTACGCTTTTGCAGTGATACTAGGTCAACTCTGTGTTTAGGCCCTTTTGCCCTCTTTCCCTTATCCATTTCCAAAAATTACACCTATAATTTTTTCTGAACACACTACCCTATCTCCCCTAATTTTTTCAGATTTTTCCCTAACTCCTATCGCCTCCATTTCCTTCCCTAAACTTGTTGCCCCAATTTCCCTTGTTTTCCTAGTTTCCACCCTTCCTTTCCTTCATATCAAGCTAGGGTTTATTTTTTCTGAAAAACATCATGGAAGGTGAGAATATAAAGCCCAAAAATGGAGTTCAAGTTTCCAGGTTTGATCCAAATCAGACCCATTGCATCATTTTCAAAGTTTTTTTACCATTTGTTAGGGTTTACATTGCACACAAGGACAATCCTACTTCAAATTTACTTTCTGAAGAAATGAAGATGAATTTGACAAAAGTGAAAGAGATTTTTGTCAATAATATACCCAAAAAAAAAAGCCTTCATTTTATGCATATTTGTTATGATTGGAGATAAATTCCAAAAATACAGTTGCACTAGGTCATTTTCTACACTCTTGGAAAGGTTATATTCAAGTAAATGTTTCATGGGTTGGAGTCGGGTTTTGTAGTGCTTGATGACTCCATTGTTTAGTAGACATCCTTATATTTCCATCCTAGTTTACTTTTATGTTTTTCTTGAGTCCATGTCAAAGGCTGGCTAGTTTCAAAGTACTTACCAGATCCTGGGCTGCTCTTGTTTCTGCATCTGTTAATTTCTCCTTCTTATTGTATCATTCCATTCCATAAATCAATCTTCAAAGAGATCCTTAGACATATATTACTTGCCCCATGGACCACTCTTGCCTCTTGCTGTTCCAATTAAAACCCTATTATGACTCCATAGCCCAATGGACTAAAACCTGCAATTTTCTACCTTGTTGACCGAAGCTTACTCTGATTTCCTACAACTTCTCACCTTTGGAACTTTTTGCACTCAGAAATTTTCACCTTGAACAGTAATCATGCTCAACCATCCAAAAATCAAACAAACCTTTGTCCTTCATAACTAGCCTAATATCATAACCCCAAACTTCAAAGACAAATCCATCTTTGTACATATTGGAGAGATCCCTCTCTGGATTCAGGAGGGCTAGATCCTAGAATCCCAAAGTTGGTTGAAACGATGTTGTTTTTGTAATTGGACTCTGCCAATCTTGCTAATAAATTACAGATCCCTAAAATTTCTGGTGACTCCGTTGGGGACCCGAACCCAGAATCATTTTTCATCTCTATAAAACTTTGTGAGTAAAAAGCAGCCTTTTCAAGCACTACTAAGAAATGGTAATTATGATGAAACTTGTTTGAATCATTGACAAACTAGGTAAACCCTAGGATTCTCTTAAGACTTTATCTAAACCTTGAAAAATCAGCTGGCTTAGCCATAAAAGTAGACTATCTTTGTCTCATAAACGTAGCTAAGTTTTGAAGCAGAGTTAGGATATTCTTAAAAAACCACACAACTGAAAAGAACTCTGAAAAAACCAAAAATATTTCAGATTGGTAGGAAAACACTTACTCCTACATTGACACTTACCTTTTGATTTATTTTACCCCATACTCTTAGACAGAGTCTGGAAAGGGCCAGGTAGCTTCCGGATCTCATCCTCTTTCAGAGGTGAAATATTTGGTAAATGCCCTTCCATTCAATCTCTGGTTAGAGTTTGTTGTGTTCTGGGATATTCTTGAAAAGGGATATTTCACCAAGCATGGTGGTGGACCATAAAACCTTTTACCTCTGAAAAGAGCTAAAAACTTCCACTTGGCGACTCCAAAATCCTGAACAGAACTTAAGACTCCACTGGGAAGAACCCTGATCATCATAATATCATTAAAACTCAATTAGAGGACTGTAGGATTGAAATTTAGGTAAACAGATTAGTTAACCATTCAAAGACTGTCATATCTGGTTGAACTTCTCTTGTTTATTTGGATCTGAAAAACACAGCATAGTGGCTCCTAGAAATATTCACACTAGAGCCTATCCTAACCCTGATCCACCTCAGATAGTTGATAACCCAGAAATTATCCTTAGGAAGTCTCCTGAGATTAAATTATCAACTATTTTTAGGTCACCCTTGAGAGCTAAATCAGTTCCTGAACATCTTTCAGCTCTACAACAATCACAAGCTGACTTAGTAAATCCATTTAGAACTAGGTCATTTGATGATATAATCCAACTAGATTCTGAGTCTTCACTTTCTTCTCCTCAAACTAGTGAACATCTTGGTAGTAGAGAAACAACACCTCCTAATTTTCACTTCCTGTTGAACTTAGGTGCCTCTCATCCAAGATCAGCTCAGCAATCTACTCATGTTCCATCCACATCCATTCACCCTTCATCTACTGTTCAAACCACTCCACTTCAGTCCACCTTCCCTTTTGTCAACCCACCTATAAATCCGCCCCCACCTCCTATCATGGCAGCATGGTATGCTCCCCTAGTCCTTCCTGCACCATTAGTCAATCTTCCACAGGACTATCAGTCCAAAATTCCATTATATAATCCTAGCAATAATACAACTGCATCACAACATGTGGATAAGATGGATGACTATTTTGACAGAAATGAAATTGATGATGATTCTGTCAAGATTAGATTATTCACTCAAAGCTTGGGGGGAGAAGTAAGAAAATGGTTTAAAAGCTTAGCCCCCGATAGTATCAATGATCTCCAAGGCTTCCATCAAACATTCTTAAACAAATGGGAAGTGAAAAAGAATCCTCTCCAAGTCCTTTATAATTACAAGAACCTCCATAGAAACCCTGGGGAAAGCATGCAAGCTTATTGCACTAGATTCAATAGTGTGTATAATTCACTTTCCCCAGAACTAAAGCCTCCACAAGGCTCAGCTTTAAACAAGTTTCCTGAAGGTTTTGACTCTGACATGACCTATTAGTTGAGAGAAAGAGATTTTGAAACTCTTGAAGATATGCAAAGAGGTGCTCTTTCTGTAGAGGTCAACCTGATGGAGAAAAGAGCAAGGATGAAAGTTGAGAAGAGAGTATCTTTTAGAGAGGAATCCACACCTTCAACTTCCAATTCAAAAATGGAAAGAATGATGGAGGAGATGATGAAAGAGATGAGCATAATTAAGAGAGCACAAGCAAGCCAAAATCAAAATGCTCCTCAAAACAAAAACCAGAACCAAAATCAGAATTCTAGAAGGAACCAACCTCCAAACAGACCCAGGGAAGATGATCAACAGATCGCTCCTCCCTTTCATCAAAACTATGTGAGTGAGGTTGAGGAAACAGATCAAATA
The DNA here is from genome assembly GCA_034641835.2 of Pinus albicaulis. Classification (NCBI taxonomy): domain Eukaryota; kingdom Viridiplantae; phylum Streptophyta; class Pinopsida; order Pinales; family Pinaceae; genus Pinus; species Pinus albicaulis. The sequence goes on along the minus strand of CM076584.1, from coordinate 798,672,523 downwards.
ATTGAGGAAGATGATATTAACCTATTTTGGGTAGATGATGATGACTTTGAGGTTCATTATGATAGAAAACAAGGTCTTTATACACCTTATGATGACAAAAGAGATGATAATGAAAATTGTTATCAAAACATGGAAAATGCCATCACCGAACCTCCAAGAGAATATGACCTCAGAAGTAAATCTAGTCAACAAACCCTCAACAACAAAACCTCTGATAAATCCTCACAGAACAGTACTGCAACCAAGCCTAAATTTTTCAAACAAAAGGATAAAACGGTGCCTGAAAATTCTGATAAAGGTAAAGGAAAAAACACTCAAGACAATGAAAAACAGAGTGCAGACATTAGTAGAACTAACACTTCAGTTAGTCCTCCTGTGAAAACAATTTTATCAAATGTAAATAAAAAAAAACAGCAACCTGACATTGTTGATAAAGTGACAGCTAATAGGGCTGAGACAAGTGCTCCAAAGAACCAAATTCCTTTCAACCTGGAACAGGAAATTTCAAAAATTAAATTCTCTGTTCCCCTGACTGAGTTAACTGCCCAACATGTATATAGGACCCAAATTTTGAAGGCTTTAAATTTAGAATATGACAATGACACAGTAAATCTTAACGATGACCAACCAGAGCTTATTTTTGGTCCAAAGATTGAAGGAAAATATCAAGAGGGACCTGTTCCTCCCTTTTATGTAAGTTTTAACGTTCATGACAAAAAATTTCATAATGCTATGCATGACTCAGGAGCCTCTCACAATTTAATGCCTAAGGCTGTAATGGAGAGCCTGGGTCTAGAAATCACCAGACCTTATAAAGACCTTTACTCCTTTGATTCCAGCAGAGTAAAATGTTTAGGATTGATCAAATATCTCTGTGTTAACTTAGCCCAAATTCTAGCCAAATGCTTAGTCATGGATATTGTTGTGGCTGATGTGCCCCCAAAATATGGAATGTTGTTATCAAGATCTTGGGGGGCTAAGTTACAGGGGACTATGTAAATGGACATGACCTATGCGACTATCCCTATTTTCAATCAAACTAGAAGACTTTACAGGGAGTCCCCTATGCAGTACACAGTTACAAGCCAAGACAGACCACAAAACTCTCCTATATATTCTGTTAATACAGGCCTTGATTCTTTTATTATGTTTAATGATGAAACATTCGGAGAACAAGTCACTTTAACAGAATTAATGGCCGATAGAGAGGAGGAGGTCAATACCAATGAATTGTCAAAATAGTTTGATGAGCCTTTAAACAACAGTAAACCAAATATGGGTCTTGAAATAAAGTCAGGTGCCCCTTGCTTCTAAACATTGAGGGTCAATAATGTATCCCTCAAATAAATGAAAATCTGTGGGAATCAAAACAAATTCAACTCAGTGTTGAGATTCCACCACAACCCTTGAGCACGATAGTTAAAGAGGACTCAAACCAAGATAAAACCAAGAAAGGTCCTCTCTGGAGTATGTATTTTGATGGGTCATGCACTAGAACTAACGCTGGTGCAGGTGTCTGGATTACTAACACTAAAAACAACCACACAGAATGCATTTCATGCAAATTAAACTTTCAGTGTTCCAATAACATAGCAGAATATGAGTCCCTTCTCTTAGGCTTACATCTTTTGAAAAAGTTAGGAGCCAGAAGAATCAATGTATATGGGGATTCTGAATTGATCATTAGGCAAGTAAATGGGGAGTATAACACAAATAATCCCAGACTTAGAGCCTATCAGAATGATGTTGTGGATCTTTTGAAAACATTTGGGGAGTCCAAAGTAATTTTTATCCCAAGGAAAAGAAACATTACAGCCCACAATTTAGCCTTTGCAACTAGGACATGCTCAGCGCCATTGGAAACCAAAGACTGTACAACTGAGATAAAGTTTAGACCAGCAGTGCCTGATAATAAAAATTATTGGCAGGTGTTTGACAATGACATACAAATATAAGACTCCATGCAATTCAGAAATGAATTCGAACTAAATAGTTCGGACTCAGACTATGAAACAGACTGCAGTGAAGAAAACTTTTTTGGTGAAGAAGAACCGTCTCCTGAGCCTGTCAATATTAACCTGTTGTCCAACAAACTTACAAACAAAACACAGGAGTTAGAAACTCTACATGCTGAAGATGAAAATTTTCCAAGTGGTCTGACACCTTTAGAAGAGTTGTTTGATTTTGACGATGTGGCAAAAAAACCAAAACTAGAACCTGTAGAAACTGAAGTGGAGGAGTGCAATATAGGCAGTGAGGAAAAACCAAAAATGATTAAGCTGTCTAAGACTTTACCAGCTCACATTAAACTCAAATATATAGAGATGTTTAAAGAGTTTTCTGATGTTTTCACATGGAGTTACGAAGATCTTAAATCCTATGACACTGAAATAATACAGCACAAAATCCCCCTCAAAGAAAACCAAAAACCATTCAAACAAAAACTGCGCAGAATAAACCCTGTTCAGTTGCCTTTGGTTCAGAAGGAGATCATGAAAATGTACGATGCTGGCATTATTTTCCCTATTAGATATTCTGAGTGGGTGTCTAATCTAGTGTCTGTTAGGAAGAAAACTGGAGAAATCAAGCTTTGTATAGATTTTAGAGACTTAAACAAAGCTTCATTGAAAGAAAACTACCCTTTAGCTAAGATGGATCACATTTTACAAAAGGTGGTAGGGTCTAGAAGAATTTCTTTGCTGGATGGCTATTTAGGGTACAATCAGATCTTGGTTTACCCTGCTGATCAATTAAAGACAGCCTTTAATACACCATGGGGCACTTTCATGTACGTTAAAATGCCCTTTGGTCTAATGAATGCTGGAGCAACCTTTCAAAGAGCCATGGACATAGCATTCTCGGAAGAACTGGGTTTCTTCATCATTATCTATCTTGATGATGTCACTATGTTTTCAAAAATAGATGAAGAACACTTAGAACATTTAAGAAAAGTTTTCGAGAAATGAAGAAAGTTTGGAATATCCTTAAACCCTAAGAAGACACTATTTGGTCTCCAAGAAGGTAAACTTCTCAGGAACATTATTTCAGAAGAGGGTATTAAGATAGATCCAAAGAGGATTGAGGCCATATTGCAAATCTCTCATCCTCGAAACATCAAAGAGTTGCATTCTTTCATTGGGAAGATTAAATTTTTGAGAAGATTCATCCCTAACTTAGCTTAGCTCCTTAGGAACATCACAAACATGCTGAAAAAGGAGCAAGGGGTAAAATGGACCTTGGAAGCAAAGACATCCTTTGAACTGGTGAAACAAGCGTTAACCAAAACACCGGTCCTAATAAGTCCTGATTTTTCAAAAGATTTTTATATCTTTTCATTTGCATCGGAACATACCATAGCTGTTATCCTTTTACAGCAGAATCCACAAGGACAAGAGCAGCCTATTGCATTCTTTAGCAAGGCATTGTGGGATGCCCCTTTAAAGTATAACATTATGGAGAAGCAAGCTTTTGCTTTGGTTAAATATTTGAAAGACTTCAAGGTATACATCCTTCATTCACACATTATTGCCTTTGTCCCAAATTCAGTTGTTAAAGACATTCTAACACAGGACCCAGATGGTAAGAGAGGTAAGTGGATTGTTGTTATTCTTGAATATGATTTAAAGATAAAACCCACTAAGCTCATCAAAGGCCAAGGTCTAGCTAGATTAATGGTTGAATCAAATTGTGAAGCTCTTGATATTCATATGATTAATGCTTTAGATGATCAAGAGGAAATCTCAACACCCATTGTTGAAAACCATTTTATGAATTCCTATTGGTATGCTAATATTATTTATGTTCTGCTTAATTTGAATACACCTCCTGGTTTGACAAAAACAAAGGCAAGGTTCCTAAAATTGAAAGTTGTAAACTATTGCATTATAGATAAATGTCTGTATTGGAAAAATGCAAGTGGTCTATTGCTTAAATGTTTGCCTGAGTTTGATGCAGAGACGGTTAAGTACCAGTTCCATGAAGGAGAGTGTGGAGGTCATTTGTACTGGAAGACAACAGCCAAAAAAATTTTGAGGGCTGGTTTCTATTGGCCTACTCTTTTCCATGATGTGCACCAGATGATCATAGCATGTCATAAGTGTCAAATTTTTGAAGTCAAAAGAAAAATGCTACCCTTGCCTCTTCATCCAATCACTGTTGAAGCCCCTTTTCAACAGTGGGGACTTGACTTTATAGGAGAAATCCATCCCCCATCTTCTGCCCAGCGCAGATGGATTCTCACTGCCACAGACTATTTCACTAAGTGGATAGAAGCCATACCTTGTAGATAGGCCAATGATTCAGTTATCATAAAATTCATGGAAACTAACATTCTCTCCTGATTTGGCTGTCCTACCAAAATCATTACTGATAATGCAGCGGCATTTGGATCAAAGAAAATGGTTGAATTCTGTCACAAATATCAGATAACATTGGGGAATTCCACGACCTATTACCCTCAAGGTAATGGACTTGCGGAATCCTCAAACAAAAGCTTAGTGAACATAATGAAGAAAATATTGGAGGACAACAAGAAGTCCTGGCACACAAAGTTGATTCATGCACTTTGGGCTGACAGATTGACTTTGAAGAAATCCATTGGTATGTCACCCTTTCAACTTGTGTATGGTACTGATGCAATTTTTCCAAACAACCTTGGTGTACCAGTGATGAATTTGATTCAAGAGTTGCAGACTGAAGATAATGACATGATCAGAAGAATAAATCAGACCATTCATCTTCATCAAACCAGGGAGGAAGAGTATAACAAAGCATTGCAGAAACAGGAGAGCATTAAAAATCTTTTTGACAGAAGAACAAAGGCTAGCAATTTCAAGATTGGGGAAAAAATTTTAAAGTGGGACTAAAGAAGGGAAGAGAAGGGCAAGCATGGAAAATTTGACAACCTATGGCTTGGCATGTACTCTATTCATTCAGCTGTTGGTAACAACGCATTTTTCTTGCAGGAGTTGAATGGAGCAGAATTGTTTGGGGGTCCTGTCAATGGCAGGATGCTTAAGCATTACTTCTCTTGATTCTTGTTACATTTTGAAGCCTTTTTATCTTTTCCATTATAAATATTTCATCCACCATTGCATTCAAAGTTGTAAAAAACAAAAATACAAAAACAATGAAAAGAAAGAAAAGAGGGAAGATTTTGAAAACAAGAAAGGTATAGCCCCATACCAAAAAGAGAAACAAATCTGAAAGTGTGCAAGCTCAAATGCCACTCCTGCAAAACACACTTCTATTTTAGTCAAACTGTTTAATATTAACTAATTAGCTTTAAATTTTCTGCTGATAGGATAGTGAATTTGATATGCCAAACTGTCTAATCTTGGCTTATCAGTAGATAGTTTAGGATAGAAATTAAAGGTTCAAACATGATCAAAATCTGAACCTAAGGTTGCAAAGAGAAATGACTCAAATCTATTCCATTTTTCTGAGTCAAAGAGATGTAAAAATCTGGTTCTAATTAGATCAAAATCTGAACCAGAAGAAAAGGAAAGACAGCTCAATAAGAGTCAAAACAGAGCTGTGAAAAGAGGAAGAAAATGTTTCCAAATTTTCAGATTTTGAGCCTTCCATTTTTTATTTAATTTTTGTGAAATAAATGTCTATGTGCAGCTTGTCTTTTATGCCATAGACCAGCATCAAGTTAGACTGTTCAATCCTAACTTGAGTGCTTTTCAATTTCTATTTTAGAAATTTAGAGAATGAAAATCTGTTGGACAGTTTAATCCCAACAGATGGTAGATTAGGTAGAGAATCATCTGAACTCAACTATTAAATCTGAGTTCAGGGAGAAATAAGGAGTAGAATTAGATTAGATTTACTGCTTTCAAAAGAATAAAATGTTGTGAAAAGATTTTGCCATTCCAAGTGCACTCTATTGAAGAAAAAATGTTATATCTATAGGATTGGGTAGGTATAAAGTTGTATTGGTGAAGATCCATTGCTTTTATGACTGCTAATACATTTTTAGAGAAAATCATCCCATCACAGGGAGAGCAACCCAATGGATTAGGCAACTGATCAGCCTCCCAGAGAACATTAAAGGATCAGGCACATGGTCAGCCTCCCAGAGAATGTAGGTCTTAAATTTCTTGATGCCTTCAAGAAGGCACCATCCCCAAGTGGAGCCACTGTTAGCCACCTGTAAAATTTGATTATCCCCAAAGGTGGCTAAATCTATTTTTGAGCCTTCAAGGAACAATTTTTCTCACTAAAAACTATTGGCTCTTGAAGACTTTTTGAAGGCCTCATGCCTCTGTCCAAACCATCACTGTTGTTTACATCCTAAAAACCTCTGAAATCCTGCTAAAATCCAAAGCTCAAATGCTGCTGCAAACCCCATTTTCCCCTGCCTCTTCTTCCAAAACTAACCCCATTTTCATGTTTCTCCCCCTTCTACTTCATGAAAATCCGTAATAAGGTTTTGAGACCCCTTCTTAGCCTTATCGGAATCCTCGAATTCTTTTGGAAATCCTTTTAAAAAACTGTTAAAATGCATATTTCCTATGTATTGGACTTAAGCCCCCTTCGGCCAGGTCCCTAACCCTTTTTATCCATACACCTTGGTGCCAGAACCAGACACTTAGCCAATCAGGTGCTTATCCATTTTAAAACAAATATTTCGCCCCGAAAACATTAAAACCTTTGTTTTAATTGAAACTTTGGGTTTTTAATTATTTCATATTTTTCCACCGGTACCATTTTCTTAAACTGTTCCGCACAGTCGATCTGATCTGTAGAAAGGACAGTGCGGAGTGCATCTTTCCATGGTCCCCACCGCCTGAAATCCGGTTGCCCAAACTGGCGGTATTCATCGCACCGCCTTCGGGCAAAAGGTTGTTTTCCCCTGATGGCCAGCAATTCCATACACCTGTCGCCACGCGTCCCGTGTACTATTTTCAAAACCGCCATCCATCCGCCGTCCATCATGCATTAACGTTCAGGCCTGGATGCCCAGCAATATCGTTGTCCATCGTCCAATCTGGGGCGAGCCATCCAACGGCGATCGCTCGTCGGAGATGCCCGACAATTAACGAAGGTGCCCACGCGATAACCGGGCTATGGCGCGGCGGAAAATAAATCTCTGTCGTCGATCTGATCTGCAGATCGACGGTCCATATTCCATCGCCCGATGTCCTCCGTTTGAATTTCAAACTCCGCTCCCGACTGTCGATCTCTGCGCGATCGACGGCTCAGATTCGATCTTCTTCCGCCCATTCTACGTTCTCTCCTGATTAACCCCGACCGTTGGATGATATCATCCAATGGCCATGCTTCCTCCACTCTTCCATTAAATAATTCAACCTATAAATGCATGGATTTCATAACTTTTTTTGTATTTTCTAGGGTTTAAAGCGATTCTCCACTAAAATGGAGAAAATTCGAAAGTAGAGGGTGACGATCCTCCCTCTTTCGATTCACCAAGGGAAATCAGTCACAGGTGTTCAATTTCACGTTTCATCGGTGTTTATCCAAGCACTAATGCCACATGATCCTGCGTGACCCTGCACATTAGCAGAAAAATATGAAACCAACACAGGCAAAGAGTATCAGAGATGAAGACCAGAATTTACCAGAACAGAGGAATAAAGATAGATTTACGAGGATTACGTCTAAGATACTTATCAAAAGCATAATCCCCAAATAAAACATAGTTTACAGAAAACCTAAAGTGTTTTATCAAGCTGGAATGCCTCCACTACCACAACCTGAGGCAAATTGATTCCTCAGCTACCACAGTGCCACCTATTCCTCAAAGTACTCAATCAAAGGCCAAAGTTATTGATCAAATGAATATTTTCACCTCAGCGCAGTCAGAAATTTACTTCTGCAATGAAACTTAATGCTAAAGATATCTGCAGAGTAACCCTAGCATCACACAGAGCCTCGAAGGTTAGTAAAGCTCCCACTGATCTTAATTCATAAGTGTAAATCAATTAATACAGTGAAACACCTGTACAGTTTCTTCATTAAGCCCCCCAAGGGCCAAGAAGACATTAACTCTGTATTAATTGTAATTAAGATCTTTTATCAGATCTCACCTCCTTATTCTTCTATATATACTACAGCAGAAGATGAGTGAGGGGTTGGTTGCAGAATTTTGATATACACTTGAGCTAAAAACTTCTGATTGTACATAGTATCCACTGGCTCTTGGAGCTCTGCTGGTGACAGATAGGTTAGGCTGAGATGTGTAGATGGTTGCTAACCTAAAGCACTAGACTTAAAGCTGTAACTGGTTTGAAGCATCAATACAAGCTAATTTATGGGATCCTGGTCTATGTTGACGGTGATGTTTTCCTTATTGTAACTTGTTATTTTGTTTCTGTTTCCATCTGTGTTTCATATTCATTTATAAAGAACAACATGCATAGAGTTAGGACCTACTATACATCAGTAACCTTCTCTGACTGAAAATCTTTATCTGAATGTTTTCTTCCATCTGTGTTATTTAGGAATGAATTAATTCAGTTTAAACATAGGAATGTTGGCGTTCCCTCGTCTTATTGTCTCAGCTGAATGTTATTCTTAGATGTTATTTTTAGTATACGTTTCGTGAATATGAACTGAGGAAGATATGGTGAGCCCTAGTCCCAGTTTTGTCCCCACAAGCTATCTGGATGTTTCCCTTAGAATGTGTTAAAAGTTTCCTAGTTTCAAAGTACTTACCAGATCTTAGGCCATTCTGTTGTTATCTTTTTATTTTTCTTGAAAGTAACCAAGTAAAGAAGAGCTAGGAGAGGATTTGTGGTGAGCCCGGCCCGCTAGTTTCTACTCCAAAAGTTGCGTTCAAGTTTCCCTTTGTTTTGAGATGTTTTCTATTGAAAGTGTATCAAAGGCTGGCTAGTTTCAAAGTACTTACCAGATCCTAGTTTACTTTTATGTTTTTCTTGAGTCCATGTCAAAGGATGGCTAGTTTCAAAGTACTTACCAGATCCTGGGCTGCTCTTGTTTCTGCATCTGTTAATTTCTCCTTCTTATTGTATCATTCCATTCCATAAATCAATCTTCAAAGAGATCCTTAGACATAGATGACTTGCCCCATGGACCACTCTTGCCTCTTGCTATTCCAATTAAAACCCTATTATGACTCCATAGCCCAATGGACTAAAACCTGCAATTTTCTACCTTGTTGACCGAAGCTTACTTTGATTGCCTGCAACTTCTCACCTTTAGAACTTTTTGCACTCAGAACTTTTCACCTTAAACAGTAATCATGCTCAACCATCCAAAAATCAAACAAACCTTTTGCCTTCATAACTAGCCTAATATCATAACCCCAAACTTCAAAGACAAATCCATCTTTGTACATATTGGAGAGATCCATCTCCAGATTCAGGAGGGCTAGATCCTAGAATCCCAAAGTTGGTTGAAACGATGTTGTTTCTGTAATTGGACTCTGCCAATCTTGCTAATAAATTACAGATCCCTAACAGCAGCCATCTGGGAAGGTGAATCTTCTTGTATTTATTGATCATGAGCACATGTTCAATGGACACTTTGAGTTGCCTATCTTTTGTTCCTTTTTCCTACTCAAGGAAAGTTTGAGCAGGATTCAAGTAAGTAGCCATTTTATAGATTGGTTACACTGGAGGGATCATATTGCATCATTGTATGTATATATTCAGTAGGTGGGCAGATATCATCAGGATTTGAAGCCCGAGGAAAAGGCCCTAAGATACCGATGGTCTGATGCCATAAGTAAGTTCATTCAATAGTCAATTTTTTTAGTCAAAGTCAGTTTTTGTTTCAGTTATTCATTTGAGTGTCTAGTGTTTTATTTTTTACTCCATTGTCCAATGAATGAGGCTACTTGATATATGGTGTTATTGACACCTCTTGAAGGATATGTGATGCAGGGGCATTAGACAAAAACAAATTCCATGCATTTTTGTTAGACTTAGGGGTTTTAGTTTTCAAGAGAGCTAGATTTTATGTAGTGAATTTAGTGGGTTTTAATTAATTTTAATTAAAGGTGGAGAGAATTGTAACTTCCCTCAAATGATTAGTTGGGCATCTGAAGAGATGAGAGATTCAGAAAAACTGCAGAGTAGGAATGAGTTGGAGTCAGTTTCCATAAATCTAGGGACTTAGTCTAGATTTAGGAATTTGGGAATTTTAAGAGTTTTGTCGAACTGTAAGGGAGTTGAATCCATTCATTATTTTCTTGTATAAGTGTAAGACTCAAATGCATTAATGAATAGACCTGGAGAGATCGACAGAGTGTCGAGCAGTTGTGAAAAGGGCCATTGATTTGAAGATCTGGCCAAGAAAAGAAGAAATTTGTAAGTGATCTCATTTTTGTATATGAAATAATTTGCTCAGAATTACATGAGTATTGGTTGATTTACTTCTGTGTGAATGGCTCTTGAATCTCAATGAGAAATTGCATAAAAATACAGTGTGGTGAAATTCTGTAATTGGGGTTTAAGTGTGTTTTGTGTGCCATTGAAGAAATCGACATTCAGGTCGATGTTGTGATGTAGAGTCGAATGTGCATAAACTTGTGAATTAGAGTCCTACGTGTTTAATTTAGTACTAAATATATGAGACCTATTGTGCAGAAGAAAGAACGACGTAGCAAGGGTTTTGTGGTGGTTCCATATATTATTGGAGAGTTGATGTAGAAATTGATTTGAGGATTTATCGAATTTTGTTGAGGAAAAATCGTAGACTGAATCCCCGTTCTAAGTCTATTAAATGCGCATTTATCCTATGTGAAAGGCTATAATAGTATCATAGATTCATTTTTATATTGATACGTTTGGTGAAACGATCTGTTGGGTTTCGGTTTGTGTAAATTGATACCATTTCTGGTGTTAAAGCCACAATACATGGAATTGATGAGTTATGCCTTTTGATGGAGGGCACAAGTATGTGAATCTCTGATATTGAATATATTTAAATCTGCATTGAACTCTATTTGTTTAGGTCGATGAGAAAGTAAACATTGAAGCGGTTACATTGTGTCAAGGGAGAACGTACAGCAGTGTGCGTTAAATGGAACCTGGAGCTAATGAAACAGTTGGAACCTTCAAGAAATAGTGAAAGCGGTTTCGAAGGTCAAACCAGAAGTATCGCACTGCCTCTTAGGTGGTAAGTTGTTTTTGTGAAAAAAATGCGATATCGTTCGTTGGAGGGCACATGGCATAAGGTGGTTTTCAATTACCACCTATTTCGCATTTTTTCTGAGCGTTAACATTCTGTCCTTAAAAAATGAAATAACCATTTGATGCAAGGTTATAGGGATCCGACTGCATTCACATAGAAAGCTGCACAATAGTTAATGAAGAGGTACGTAAAATTTGGGGCCCAGATGCATTATTAATTTGATGCATTGGTTTTCTTTTAACCAAATTTATATATGGTTGAAGATTAAATGTGTGATGGCATTCCAATAAAGGTCGTGAAGATTCACTTAATAGTCATTGATGTGGGAATGTATAATATTTATGTGCATTGGTGTAAATTAACCAAGGTCAAGCTTGGTAAGTTTTAAAAGGCAAAGGGCGCATATATATAATTGAGTTGGAACCTTGAGCTTCGACAAAAGTTGAAGGATTGGTGCGAAATGAAATGTTCCATGAACATTTAAATAAGACCATGTGTATATGTGAATTGAGTATAAATCGAGTGTTGAGAAGGGATTTAAACATGATATGAAGAACTCCACATATGAAGGCTAATGGGTCTATATGAAATATGGGTTCTAACCATAGGCTAGCAGAAATTTAAGCTTCTGGATAAGAGAGTAAAACCTGGGTTTTATGGTTTTATAACCATAAGAAATTTTATTCTAATATCTCAAATCTGAGATTTGAGATATAGAAGTCTCAGTATATGGTATTTGAGATTGTCAGATTTTGAAATTGAGGGCCTTTTGGATGGTTAATTAGAAAGGAATTTATATGCATAGTAAAGAAAAAAAGTGTGTTTGGCAGGGGCCCCAGCATCATGTGGTATCAGAGCTAGAATAGCTCTTTGAAGGTTCAAAATCTTTATTAATTGCATGTGTGATGAAAAGAAATCAGATTTTTTAAAACTGACAAAGATTGCAGCATACAAAGATGCAGTGCAGGTGAGAGGAACAGCAATATCACTTAGGTATCTTGGAAGGTGAGTTGATGAGCATTATTTAACTCTGGTTTGAAGTATTGTTTGCAGAATTCAGATCGCAGACAATTGAATAAATATCAGCAAAAGCAGATCATATATTTGAGAGCAGTGATGAAGGAGTCCAGCAAGGGATTCTAAAGTGCAAGAAGAAAGTGTGGCAGAACCTGGAGAATTCCCAACAGAGGTTGGATGAAAGAAGAACATATGTGTTCTTGAAAAGTTGCAGAGTGAAGCCTAGAGAGAGCAGAAGAGAGTTCTCAAAAGGATCCAACAGATAGGGGACCAATACTTGCCAAAAGCCCAGATCTAGAGGAAAGGATTGGTGAGGTAAGTGGCAGTAGGAGAGCTTGTTGTTGCAAAGGCTTAGTGTAGCTTGTGAGTGAAGAAATCATGGGGAAAAGGATGACTACTGATAGTCATAACAGAGATTGCAGAGGTTCTGAGAGAGGCCACAATAAAAAGGAAAAGGAAGATGCCAGGACAAATGGCATGAGGAAGAATTTGACTGATGCAGAATATTGGAAAGACATAGCTGAGATCAAAGAACAGTTTAATAAACTGGAAAATATGATAGAGGAAATCCAAAGATTTGGTTGTCTCATGAAGAAGAAAGTAAAGTGGCATGGGCTACAGATGAAGAAAGAGCAAATGATACATGCTCAGTAGAAAGAGAGACTACTCAGGATGATTGAGTATTTGGAGAAGGACTTGAAGACTGAAACTTCAAGTGAGACCAAGAGGTCAAATGACTTTACATCTGATGATTTTTGTATGTTTACAGAAAAGTTGAGAAAGCTTGAACAGAGGATGGATGTACAGTTGGAATGTGCAGAACTCAAAGTAGCTAAGTTGAGAAGAGAAGTTTATGTTTTTGAAGCAGAACAGAGTACAGATGAAGAATACAGATCTATGAAGGATCTTATGAATCATGATGAAGGTTTAATACAGCAATAATTTTGTCTTGCTGAAGAGGAAATTATTGATGATTTCCTGAGTTATTGGACAAGTCCAAATCAGCTAGATGATGTGAAGCCTTATATTTTTTAATCTGATAATTGTGGTGTGATTACAGGTTTTGTAGAGGAGGATGAGCAATATTGTGAAGTTGTCACAAGTATGAATAAGTATCTCTCAGAAGATGGATATTCTGAAGAAAAATGCGATGCTGGAGAATGTCTCTTGACTTAAGGAGGTAGTGATGTATTTATGATTGAATCTGTTGCAACACAGGAAGAAATTATTGTGAATGAAGAAGGAGGGGATCAGTTTGAGGAACTGAAATGTGAAACACAAGTTGAGGATGTTGAAGCTCCTGGTCTACAAACTGAAATTTTGTGTATGAATGTAGGGATAGTAAGTGATGATGAAGTTCTTAAAGAATTCCAGAGAGAAATTGCATTGTTGGAATACTTGTTGGAGAATTCAGAGTATGAAAGAGAGATTGCAGAATGAAGGGTTCACTACAGTGGACAAGAACAGGAAAACATCATGAGAGCAGATGATGTAGGAGAAAGACTTGTTGAAAGTCTTGAGAATTCTTCAGAGAATTATTTGGGAAAAGTGAATCAACATATTGATGTGCTGATAGAGAAGGAAGGAACTTTAGGACGGTGTATTGAAATGCTGGCAAAGGAAAGAAAGGCACTAAGGCCTTATGATTTTTGTTTTAACAATTGTTTTTTGAATGCAGATTTTGTTGGTGATGGAGAAAATTTGACACCACTGGACAGCCAAATAAAGGAGAAGGAAAATTTTGTGGAAGTCTTTAATCCATGGAATGAGGAAATCAGATTGCTGGAGATTATGTTGAATGAACAGGATTCACTGCAGGAAGGAGAACCTCAATTTCAAAATTGGGGATTGCAGAATGGGAAGATGCAAGAGAATGATGACAGGGAATATTTTCTAAGTCTTGGAAAGGACTTAGGACTACAGAAGGAAGAATTGGTGACTATATCATCAATTGAGACCATTGGGTCTTGTAGTGTTGAATTTGACAATTTGACTATGATTTCAGGTGTTATAGAAGACAATCCATCTCTTGGAGTTGTCTTGGGTGAAGATGAACTGTTGCAGAAGAAGGAAGGTGAGGCTGTCATGTCTCATGGGAAAGAACTTGTTATTACTATTTATGACAAGAAGGAGTTGATTTGTCTGATGGACAAAGAGAAGACTGGAGAAAATACTTTTGAGACTACTACAAAAGTGGAGAATCAAAATTTTATTCTGATAGAAGATGAGGACACAGTACTTGAAGAACTTGAATTGATTGCCAGAATCAATCAAGAAGATGGAAGACAATTACTGAAGATTTTCAAGGAAGAAGAAGAAGAATATGTTGAACCAAGTTTGCAGCATATTGATGAAATTCTTGAAAATAGATGGCTGAATTTTTTACTGAAAACATTTAGAGAAGAGAATGAAATGGTAGAGTAGCAGATTGAAGTGTTTCCAGAGGAAATGTTGGAGCAACAATTTGAAGTGTTTCCAGAGGAGGAAGAGACACAAGGATTTTGTAATTTTGGTGTTTGTTTTATGATTGCAGGTACTGATGGAAGGACTAAGGGATGTTTGGTCCAGGAGAATAAAATGGATAATGATAGTGACTGGAAATTTAAATACCAGTCCAGAGAACTACTGAAGTCAGTGAATGAAGAAATTGTCATGGATGACAATCAGGAGGAGTTTTACTGTTGCAGAAAAAAAGAGGGTATGGATAATTGGGTGGCAGTAAGCATGAGAGCTCAGCAATTTGAAGCTGGGGCTAAAGCTACAGAAAAGGGGGCAGAAACCACATGATTTCAACAAGCTAGAGCTAGAGCAAGAGTTCAGAAAATAAGAACTCAGCAAGCAGAAGCAGCAGCAGAAGTTCAGCAATCAAGAGGAAGTAGTATCCAGCAGTCATAGGACATACTAGACAGGGAAATTGAATTTATGAGGATATTGATGATGAAGGTGCCTCAGAAGCAGCACACAACAGTAAGAAAGTAGAGAAATTTTAACAAAGAAAAAACAAGAGCAGAATGTGAAAGCATAGTTGGAGGCAAGTTGCAAAACAAAGTATGGAAACCTGGGAGTGTGCAGTTGAAGAATAATGCAACTGATAGACAGCAACAAAGAAAAGTATGCGATCCAGGAAGAAAAGTTTTAAGAGCACATGATCAGGAGATCATGATTAATTTTAACCTTGGGAGTCCGATGCAGGGGCATTAGACAAAAACAAATTCCATGCATTTTTGTTAGACTTAGGGGTTTTAGTTTTCAAGAGAGTTAGATTTTATGTAGTGAATTTAGTGGGTTTTAATTCATTTTAATTGAAGGTGGAGAAAATTTTAACTGCCCTCGAATGATTAGTTGGGCATGTGAAGAGATGAGAGATTCAGAAAAACTGCAGAGTAGGAATGAGTTGGAGTCAGTTTCCACAAATCTAGGGACTTAGTCTAGATTTAGGAATTTGGGAATTTTAAGAGTTTTGTTGAACTGTAAGGGAGCTGAATCGATTCATTATTTTCTTGTATAAGTGTAAGCCTCAAAGGCATTAATGAATAGACCTGGAGATATCGGCAGAGTATCGAGCAGTTGCGAAAAGGGCCATTGATTTGAAGATCTAGCCAAGAAAAGAAGAAATTTGTAAGTGATCTCATTTTTGTATATGAAAGAATCTGCTCAGAATTACATGAGTATTGGTTGATTTACTTCTGTGTGAACGAATTTTGAATCTCAATGAGCAATTGTATAAAAATACAGTGTGGTGAAATTTTGTAATTGGGGTTTAAGTGTGTTCTGTGTGCCATTGAAGAAATCGACATTCATGTCGATGTTGTGATGTAGATTCGAATGTGCATAAACTTGTGAATTAGAGTCCTACGTGTTTAATTTAGTACTATATAGATGAGACCTATCGTGCAGAAGAAAGAATGTTGTAGCAAGGGTTATGTGGTGGTTCCATATATTATTGGAGAGTTGATGTGGAAATTGATTTGAGGATATGTGGTGGTTCCGAATTCTGTTGAGGAAAAATCGTAGACTGAATCCCTGTTCTAAGTCTATTAAATGTGCATTTATCCTATGTGAAAGGCTCTAATCATATCAGAGATCCATTCTGATATTAATACATTTGGTGAAATGAGCTGTTGGGTTTTGATTTGCGTAAATCGATACCATTTCCGGTGTTAAATCCATAATACAAGGAATTGATGAGTTAGGCCTTTTGATGGAGGGCGCAAGTATGTGAACCTTTGATATTGAATATATTTAAATCTGCGTTGAACTCTGTTTGTTTAGGTCGATGAGAAAGTAAATGTTGAAGTGGTTACATTGTGTCAAAGGAGAACGTACAGCAGTGTGTGTTAAATGGAACCTAGAGCTAATGAAACAGTCGGAACCTTGAAGAAACAGTGAAAGCGGTTTCAAAGATCAAACCGGCAGTATCGCACTGCCTCTTAGGTGGTAAGTTTTTTTTGTGAAAAAAACGCGATATCATTCATTGGAGGGCACGTGGCATAAGGTGGTTTTCAATTACCACCTATTTCGCGTTTTTTCTGAGTGTTAAAATTCTATCCTTAAGGATCTGACGGCATTCACATAGAAAGATGCACAAAATTTAATGAAGAGGTATGTAAATGTTGGGGCCCAGATGCATTATTAATTTGATGCATTGGTTTGGTTTTAACCGAATTTATGTATGGTTGAAGATTAAATGTGTGATGGCATTCCAACAAAGGCCGTGAAGGTTCACTTAATAGTCATTGAGGTGGGAATGTATAATATTTATGTGCGTTGGTGTAAATTAACCAAGTTCAAGCTTGGTAAGTTTTAAAAGGAAAAGGGCGCATATATATAATTGAGTTGGAACCTTGAGCTTCGACCAAAGTCGAAGGATTGGTGAAAAATGAAATGTTCTATGAACATTTAAATAAGACCACGCATATATGTGAATTGAGTATAAATCGAGTGTTGAGAAGGGAGTTAAACATGATATGAATAACTCCACATATGAAGGTTGATGGGTCTATATAAAATATGGGTTTTAACCATAGGCCAACGGAAAGTTAAGCTTCTAGATAAGAGAATAAAACCTGGGTTGTATGGTTTTATAACCATAAGAAATTTTATTCTAATATCTCAAATCTGAGATTTGAGATATAGAAGTCTCAGTATATGGTATTTGAGATTGTCAGATTTTGAAATTGAGGGCCCTTTTGGATGGTTAATTAGAAAGGAATTTATATGCATAGTAAAGAAAAAAGGTGGGTTTGGCAAGGGCCCCAGCATCAAGATGCCATCCCTAGCTGGAGCCAATGCTAGTGTATGAATGTTCAGTGATAAAATATTATCTTTCAGGTTTATTTGGTAGTGGTCCTTGGTCAAAATTTCATGTTTTCAAACAAATTCTCAAACAAAATTTTGTTCACTTAAATGTTGTCTAGGTCTGATGTTGCTCCCTTCACCCATTCATGGTCATTATCAAATTCAAGGTCATGTCATTCATCATCACCTAGGGTCATATATCAGTCAACATGCCCTCATCTAGGTCATGGTCTAGGTTTCTTTTGTTTCACCATCATAATGTCAATCATGCAATGTGAAGAACAAAAATAAGAGTCATTTTCACCATTCAAATCACCTTCATTGGGAGTTATAAAATTAGAAAATAAAGCCAAAGGAGCAACGAGACAGGTAAATTCAAAATTTCTTAATATTCAAGTGCTCCTAATTCAGTAAGTGATCATCCCTGATGTTTCATTCAACACAATTTCTTCAGCAAAGGGTGGATTCCCTCTTCTAGGGTTTTCAACTACGTTTTTTGGTTCCATTGATCTTTAGCTTGTTTTAGTTGGAAAAACCCTAGTTTAATCACATACAAACCTTCACACATCACTCATATACATTACCAAATCACTACATATCACTCATATCTCCCATAACTATCATTTTCACTCAAACCCTAGTTCTCACTACACTTTTGTATAGATAGTAGGTCAACTTTGTGTTTAGGCCCTTTCTCCCTCTTTCCCTTATCCATCTCCAAAAATTCTAGCTATATTGTGTTCTTAACACACTACCCTATCTCCCCTAATTTTTTCATATTTTTCCCTAACTCCTATCCCCTCCATTTCCCTCCCTAAACTTGCTGCCCCATTTTCCCCTGTTTTCCTATTTTTCACCCTTCCTTTTCTTCATATCAAGCTAGGGTTTATTTTTGCTGAAAAACATCATGGAAGGTGAGAATATAAAGATCAATAAGGGAGGTCAAGTTTCTAGGCTTGAGCCAAATGAGACCCATGGCATCATTTTCAAAGTTTTGTGATCATTTTTTAGGGCTTACATTGCACACCAGGACAATCCTACTTCAAATTTAATATATGAAGAAATGAAGATGAATTTGAAAAAAGTGAAATAGGCGTTTTTCAATCATAGACCAAAGAACAAAAAAATCCTTCAGTCTACGCACGGGTGTTATGATTTGAGAGGAATGCCCAAAATACCATTGCTCCAGTTAATTTTCTGCACTTTTGAATAGGTTGTCTTGAAGTCAAATGTTTAGGGGTTTGGAGTAGGGGTTTGCAGTTCTTGATGACTCCATTGTGTATCAGTCATCCTAAGCTTTCCAACCATACCACTTGAACCCAAAACCTCCTTTGGGAAGGCCTCCAAACTCCCTCTCAAAGAGTGTGCTACACTTCTGTTGAGGGCATGCTACGCTTTTTCAATTTTTAGCAATCAACTTCAAACTTGGATTCTAAAAAGATGTGAAAGTATTTTTGAAAAATGGAAGAATTTTTTGTTCATAACATACCAATGAACACAAACCTCTCTCAGTGTTGAAAAAAAAATTATTTTTAGATAGATATTGGTCCATCTTTGAGCCCCATTTCTGCAGGAAAAGTTTGGAAAATTTTGGATTTTTGGAAATTTTGACAATTTCGGTGGTTCATAAGCGTCGCACAGCTGCGCGACACTTTTCCTAAGAGCCTCCAAATGAAATTTATCTACATGGTTGATTTATCTTTCAATGTAAATTCCATATATGGTCTTATTTTTTCATGAAACCTCTCAGTTTTGGAGAAAAACCCAAAAAATGCCCTCTTTTTCATGCTTCTACCACTGCTTTTGCTTGTGCGTGACGCTTCTGGAGTAAGCTTGGAAAAATGTATTTTTGAAGGCCTTGTAAGAGGTATTTTATCAATTTCAAGGTTGAGTTGGATAGATTACATCCAGGGCTACCTAACACAATCTTCATATCAGCAGGAGGATTCCTTAAGCTGCCAAAAATTGCCCTCAAAGTGGCACGACGCTTCTGCTAACTGGCGCGACGCTTATGTAACTGGCGTGACACTTCTGTCTTGGATTATTTATGGACATGTGTCAAGCTATAATGGTCCAAATATCAAGGTTGCAACTTTCCTATGAGGTGTCTTTTGGATAAGATAGTATTTTTTTGCCCTTCGTTGTTGAGGAATAATGTAATTACTCAAGGAGACAAACACTCCTAGTTTTTAGCTAAATTTTGGGGGATTGTTTCTAACTTTCCTTGATTGGAGGCTGAGTATTTTAGCTCAAAAATAAAAGTGATCCTAATTGATTGGAAATTGAACTACAGCCACCCACCCATCGACAGGAATCCAATGCAACTCACTTCGTCGAAAAGCGAGTTTGGATGAAGAAGTTATAGCCTGTTGATCATCATTCGGAACGAGTAAATTTAAAAGAAAATAAAAATTGCAGAATAGGTACAAGTTGATGACATGGCAGCCCAGTCAGCATGTAGGGAATATTCTTCAGTTTTTTCCCAATGGGACTGTGACAAGTTTCACTGCAGGATTCGCTAGTTTGGTTTGAAGGTGATTTTTTTTTAAGATTTCTCTCCTAAGGTTGAATTTGAATTTTTTTTTAAGTGCGAGGACATCCCAACCTGGGACTGCCACTTGTCCCCCTTGGTGGACCCCCTCTCCAAGGTCTACTTTGAAATTCTGGTTCGAATTACATTTTAACTATGGTCAAATTCCAATTATATAGTATGGTGGCATATTAAACTATGGGTTTAATACATATTATGAAGTGTATTTTATATATGTTTCATATTACATGTTAACCATAGTCCGAGCAATTTTATATGGGAGCACATATGTTTACGGTGGTGTATTTTAAATATCCAAAGTCTTGGAGGAGCAATATATCACATGGGTTGGTGAATATAATATTAATCCAAAGTTTATAACATTTGAAATGGGTCGTATGTGTTTATTGGAGCAAAATATATGCGTGGGGGTCAGGGTTGAACCCACAACCTCCCCCGTGGAAACTACAAAAATTACTGCCAATACACCATGTAATCCTTATTATATATATATATATATATATATATATATATATATATTCTCCGACCTTTAATTAAGGTGTGATGCACTATCCAACGGTTGAAAGGAGGGGTCCAACCCCCTTCCATAAGACCAACCACTAAAACTCGTGGCAGAGGCTTTGGATAACTGCATGCTTAGAGCGCTAATCCTCATTAAAAACCATGCTTATCATTTAATTAAACTCAGTGTTTAATCTAGCATATATTTTTGTTGCGCCTCCAAATTCAATGGAATTTCCAAAATTGTTGGACTTATCTAGAGTTTCTCTAGTTTTAAAGATAGATTCTAGGGAAAATTTGATTAGGCCATCTCTCGAGAAATTTTCGACCAAATTTGGATAAGGAAGAGTCATTCTTAGCAGATTGGCATGCACTGAACACATTGGAATAGGTTTCAGAGGTAGAGGATAAATTCTACAGAGGTTTTTGTCACTTTGAATACTTTTGAAGCCCAAGGCCAACAAGAAGGAAGGCCATGCCTAGAACATCTAAAGGCCAAATTGGCTTAATGAATAGTCATTTTTGATATATTTAAACATTTTTAACTCATTGGAGTATGTTTCAGGAGCATTTGATTCATGTAAATAGCAATTTGAGCATTATTTAGCTAATACATAGGCCCAAGCCATGGAAGCTGAACCAAGGAGATGTAGCCCAGGAGGGGTGAAATCCTTCGTCAAAACTTTTTTTAATGGATAAATTGTGATGGTTTTTTGTTCATTATGTTTTTGTTGTTAAAAATTTTAAATTCATACTTTATGCTCTTGAATTCACTCATAGAAACTCAATTAAATTACCTGTTTGACACACATAAGAAATAAGGAAACATGTACATCAAGCATAAGATCAATAAATAAATTTTATATCTGAAAATGAAATTAGCACAACCAAAATAACCATCATAATAAGATCAAGTTGGTATTATAGCTTTGGTTGAAAGGCAAGGTTATTTTCTTGATAGTTGCTTGATTTTTGTGCAAGATTAATGGTTGCAAATTTGTGATGCTGACAAGGTTAAAGTTGTAGAAAGGTGAAGGGAAATTGTTGGTTGCAAGTCCTGAGATTAGGACCAAAAGAAGGAGAGCTACAATAGCACCATATTCACCAAAATTTCCACTCATAGCTGCACTTGAAGCACCTCAAGTTTTGTCTCAAGAAGTTGAGATTGAGGAGGTACAAGTTGTACAAGAATCTGAGTTGATTGAGGAGGTACAAGCATCAGAAGTTGAGCTTGAATCCATAGCCATCATGTCAGGTGTTTGAGAGACTCACGGAAATTCAAAAGAGGAAGACGTCAAGAGAGACTTCAATGACATAAATAGGACGGTTAAAATTATGTTTGATGCATTTACTGATGGGATGGCAGGAGAAGGTTCTAAGCCTCCACATGGAGAAGGAACTTTAGATGGTAAGAAGGATGAAGAGAAGAGTTCAAAGGGTAGTGGAAGAAAGCCACCTCCATCTCCACCATCTTCATCATCCTCATCATCTCCATCAACATCATCTTCCACTTCCACCACAAAAACCACCCACACTCACTCAAAAGCCACAAAAGGAAAGACACCCTTACTTAAATTAGATGTCAAATTTGAGCTTCAAATGTATAATGGCAAGGTAAATGCAGAGAGGCTTGATAATTGGATACATCAATTGAAGGTGTATTTTAGGATTCAGAACCTTCATGAAGATGAAATAAAGATTCAGTTAGCTTCTTTGAGAATGGAAGGATCTGCACTTGTATGGTGGGAAGCAAGGACTCAAGAAGAGATAAAAAAACTACAGTAAGATCTCTATGTCTTGGTCAAGTTTTATTGCTGCCATTAAAATGAAATTCTGTCCATTAGCATACATGCAAAAGAAAACTATGGATTGGCTAACTTTTAGACATTTGAAAGGGAAAAGTGTGCAAGCTTATACTAGTGAATTTAGGAGAAGAGCTATTATCTTAGGTATTAATTTATATTCTCAATAAACTTTGTTAAATTACATTGGCGGTATGCACAATTACCTTAGGCACACTATTCTCATGTTTAATCCCACAAGCATAGATGAATTTTGTGTACAAGCCACACACTTAGAGTCAAGAAGGAAACAAAACATAGATGAGAAAAGTGAAAGTGAGGGTAAAGGAAAGGGAAAGTTTTATGGAAGAGGAAAAAGAAACAGCTCTGTAAAAAGAGAGAACAAAAAAATCACATGAAAAAACTATTCAAAGACTAGCCATGATGAAGACCACTATTGGCAACTTCATCTAGAGTTGAAGCCAAACAAACTAAAATCCAAAGAAAAGGGTAAAATTGTTTCTATAGTTGAACATGACTTAAGGTCAGATTCAGGAGATGAGACAAATATTACAGCCATGGGTTTGAAAGCTAAACATATTGCAAGCACTATTTCTTCAAATTGTTCAAATGTTACTCATGATGAAGATACAATAATAGAACTTTTCCATATTAGAGTTGTCTCTAAACATACCAATATTAATACACTTTTTGATAGTGGGTCATAAGCTAACTTGATTTCCGAAGACTTGGTTAAGAAACTAGGCCTTGAAACTATTAGACATCCAAGACCATATCCTTTGGGTTGGATATGAAAGAATGAAAACCTTACAGGTTACAAGGAAGTGCATACTAAGATTCTCCATCAATTCAAACTTTCTTGATGAAGTTGAACCTGATGTGGTGTCACTTGAGATATTAGGTATTGTATTGGGAAGTCCTTATCTGTATTATATGAAAGAAATATTTCATCACCATGAGAATACGTGTCATTTGTTTAAATATGGTATTGAGTACATAGCTAGAGTGAATAAGAAGAAGACAAACTTGCCTCTTATACATGTAGGAGAAATGAAGAGGATAGTGAATGCAAGTCAGAATTTGACATTGTTGATGATCAAAAAAAGAGATGTTTTGAATCAAAATTTTCAAAAATATGATTATTCTTGTAAAGAGATGTTTCAGGATTCTAACATGTTTCCTTTGAAAGGAGGTGAACAAGATGTTACAGATTTGCAGCAGTCAACATCAGTGTTGAGCAGTGTTGGAAACAAGATGTCGGTGAAAGAGAGTGCAAAGGTAAAAGAGAAAGTGACAAAGAAACTTGGTAAAGAAGGCATGGGTTCCACAAATTCTTATTATTGGTTTCCAAAAGGTACATGGAAATGACGAAGATACTTGGTTAAGACTTGATGCAAGTACAAAGCAAAATCATCTAAGAATCACCATGGTGACAGTGTGCAAGGTGAGAAAAAATTTAATTTTCCTTTGATTAATGAACAAGGTAGGAATAAGATGATTTCTGCAAGTGTTACACAGCAATTTGTCACCATCCCTGCAATTCCCCGTCCCACACATTGGAGGGCTTATTCCGTGACTTGTGAGCAGTGACATGACCTGAAACCACTTTCATGGCATCCCCCTGGACAAGGGCATTCATTCCTCTGAAGACAATTACTTGTGAAAAACCCTTAAAATAGCCTTTTTTGCCTTGGCATGACTACTCAGTTTAGCCCTCGCGCCAATGGGGGAAATCCTCCAAAGAGGGTGCACCAGCTGGCACACTGTCTCAGTGTTGTACCCGTGCTAGGCTTATCAAGGATTGTTTTTTAAAAATAAATGGCGGAATATTGACTCCAACCAATTCCTGAAATGGTCTCTAAATTGAGTTGGGAGGTTTGGCTCTGGATCTCCATGTACAGGAAGTGGTTTTCCACCTCTCATGGAAGCTTCCTTGAGGATAGGGCCAATCCCATGATTGTAGGGATCCCAACTCCCCTTCCACCATCTATATAAGCTTGCCATTTTCCTTTGCAAGCTAGTCTCCAAGAGCCTTCATAGCCTACAGAATGTTGCAAGAGCGTTGATAGTCCTCATAGAGCCAAATCAGTAGCAAGGAGATTATTGTCAAGACAACCGAAGAGAGAGGCTTGTCCCATTCCCAACGAGCTTTACCGAGATGTATTCTGTTTTCGACCCACCGAAGGAAGATTCAGCGTCATAGCCAGGTTGTATCTTTCTTTGTATTAATTAATGATAAGCGACTTTGGTTATGGTTCCACTCGTCTTGTTCATTGTGATTATGAGTTGTATCTTCTTTGACTGATACATAATTGCATATATTGGGTTCACGCTTGTGTGTTTGTTGTGTTTCTTGTGTGTGCAGGTGTTCGATCGCGACAAGTGGGAGAATCGTGATCTGTCGGAGCAGGAAACGAGAGCGCTATCTTCTCTATGAACAACAGCGTTGGACTTAAGGTAGGCCTTCTTCGCAATTTGGTCTATTGCAATTAGGAACTTGCGCCTTAGTGTGATACGATTGTTGCTAGACCTAATCTGGGCTAGTAGGGATCGCCTCTATCTACAGAGGGGATTTACCTCTCCAAGAAATTGGTGACTCCACTGGGGAGACGTTGATTTGGAGTATTGTCTTGTCTTTTCAGTCGATTCTTGACTTTGCTTGCTTGATTAGCTCTTTTGGTTGGCTCTTTCCGTGTGTTTGGCTTTTGTTTAGCTTCACCATCACTAGTCTATTTCTTGGATTGCTCTTTTTTATTTTTTCTTAGTAAACTCGACTGGCATGCTTATTAGCCTAACAGTCGCGCCAATTGGCACATGTTGCTAGTGTATTACCCACGCCAATCCTGTTCTGGCACTATATTTAGCCTGACATTCGTGCCAATTCTGTAAGGTGCTAGGGTTTGCTCTGTTTTGAGCTTTCTGAGCTTGATCTGTGATTTTAGTTCCATTTTTACGACTACCTGAGTGTTCTGGAGCCTTGTTTGACTGACTGTGGCCTTTATCCTTCGGTTGTTTGCCCTCTTCTATCGATTTCTCATTCTAGCCCTAGGGCATCTAGGTGCTATAGTGTGTCGAGCCTCCCGTGGGAGTTTTTGGTTTCTATCTGTTCAGTCAACTTTGTGATTTCTTCTCTACATTCGTTTGGTGGTTGTCTATAATTTTGTTGCATTGTTTGAGTGATTGGTTTCTTCCTCATTCGAATTCCGCCTTGTCTCGTTTTGGGCCTAGATTACATGTTTCATTTGAGTCTTTGGGATTCTCTTGGTTTTGAGGGATTGTTTTGCCGATTTGAGCTCTAATTGTGTGTTTGCATTGAGTGAAATTTTCTTTCTTTTACTCTTTTTCTTTCGCTTCTCAAATTGTTCATTTCATTAGTTTTCATTTGTTTAGTGCACTCTGCTCTCAAACACTAAAAATACAAGAAATATATTTTGCTCTTAATTAGTTAATGCAAATTGAATCTTTTCTGTGTTATTAGTGATTTATAACTCTGAAAGAAAAGCTTTTTAGTTTCCATTAGCTGCATTAGAGTCATCACTGGTTGTTGACTGGTCATTTTGTTATTGTGTGAAAATCTCTTAACTCTCTCGTAATTAGCTTTCATTGAATGAAATGATATACTATGGCACGTAGTGTGAATTTAGGATATTTTGAGACATTACACTCGCTAGGGCCTGAAAATTGAAACATAATTGAAGATTAACATTAAAATTTATTCAATTTACACTAAGGCAACATTGAAACATTAACAAAATATTTAGAGGTCTAGGCTAGAGACGTGTTCCAACGTCGTTAAACCTAGTAGCTGTCGTTTGCCTCTTGGCTTTAGACAGCACTAGTACGGACTTGTGCTCCCCATACCATCGCGTATATAAAGGGAGACCCCACTAGGTTTCTATCCTTTATCCATAGGAAGCCGAGTCTGCCGCCCTATACCCATGATACACCGGACACAGCATTCGGGGAGATTGCCTGCACATACACCAAGTCCTTGGTTTATTTCTTCTTCATTTTGAAACTAAGGTGTATATTGTAGTTCACGAATATTTGGTACACCCTTTGCCTAGATTACCTGAGTAGTCATTTTGATCTTTTCTGACTCTTTAAATTTGAAAAGGATCATCAAGCGCTTGTCCTTTCACGCTCGTTTCTAATCTGAAAGTGATAGAGTCACCTTTTTCCTGTTTCTCGACTCTTAAAAGATGAAACGGAAGAGTTTTGTTTCAATGTTTTAAAAATTAACTGCCCACGAAATATTCCTGGTTAAAGTTAGTTTCCTTAGGGTGTTGTTCTGAAGATCATTTCTGATGGCAACTTTTCTGGAGTTCACCAACCAAGGAATTCCCTCCGAAGAGAATCTTGGTCCTTTTCCTCCTTTTGGAAATTTTGGTGCTCCTTATATGGCAACGTTGTCCCTTCCTGGGTTAACTGTTGGTTTTCCTGTTTGGTTGTTCTCAACCGCTGTGGTCCCGAATGTCCCGGCTACTATTCAATCAGTTCCTCCGCCTGAGAAACATCATGTTGATTCTAAGGTGGACCTCTCCCCTTCTTCACCTGTTTCTGCGTCCTCCTCTTCTACTTCACCTAGTGAAAGTCTGGATTCGAGTAACCAAGTGGCTAAGAAGAAGAAGAAGAAGACAAAGAAGAAGAAGTCCAATAAAGGAGAGGCTAGCTCCGTAGCTATTGTGCCTAAGAAACCTCCTCTTGATAAACCTTCCAACCCTCCACGGAAAGTCAAATTCCCTTACATGTTGTGCACAGGAGACCATCTTCTTTGAGATTACCCTAGCATTCCCAAGGTGCTCGAAGTATGGTCCAACAGTCATCCGCCGTTGCCTATGGCTTCCGGGAGTCAGGTTGGAGGCATGCCTTCAGCTAGTGCTGGTAAAACTCTTAAGAAGCAGGATAAGCTTTCCAATCCCTGTAAGTGGTGTGGGGGGCACCATGCCATTCACCTTTTCCCGTATATGGATGAAGCCAAGCAAGTTTTGGACAACTCAGTTGTTTTTGCGTCGTGCCTTCCGGTTGGTTACAAACAGCTTTCTTTGAGTCCTCCACCAGCTGATTCTATGATTGGTCAAGAGACATCCTTGGTCAATCCTACTCCCCCAGAAATTAAAATTCATGAATCCATCCCTGACCAACCATTGGTCATGGGATCGGTTGAACTGGCCCCTTCTGCGATGCACCAGGTCTTTTCGGTTGAGATTGGACCTCACATCCCTCAGGTTCTTCTTGTTTCTTCAGATTCTTCAGACTTGGAGAAAGATTCTCCTATCCCTACACCTCAAGAAGTTGCTCCTCCGCGTCCCATGATGGAGGTCCTGGAGGATACTCCTCCCACCTTCGAGATGGAGGTTATGGAGGATGCTCCTTCTTCTTCCATAACACCATGGGAAGACCATCTCAGTTCGATGGTAGCCCCTCCAAGTAGTTTGGTCGCTTCCTTTGACTGGAGTCGATTTGCAGGATACTGTCTTCCGTCTTATGTGCCTTTTGAGATAATAGTACAGGATTTTGGTCTAGTCGTACCCAGCACCGTTATAGATGAAGGTGCGTCTGTTAGTGTTCTATCCTCAACTACTTGGCAAGCTTTTATTTCGCAGACGCTTGTGCCTGTTACGTAGAATCTGTTGGCATTTAACAGAATAACTAGTCAACCGTTAGGGATCCTTCCAAGGTTACCTATCACGTTGGGAGGTAAAACCATCCATATGGATGTGATGGTTGTTCCAGGCCCCTTGGATTTCAATCTGCTCTTGGGGCGCGATTACACCTATGCCATGGGAGCGCTTGTCTCCTCCCTTTTTCGTGTGGTTTTTTTTCCTCATGAAGGACGGATCGTGACCATTGATCAGCTTTCGTTCTTTGGTCCTGATGTGGCAGCTGGCCCGCCATCATCCCTTCCTGGTTTTTATCCACCCGTTGTATCTGCCCCACCGTAGGTCAACTATGTGGCTACCTACCCCATGCTTGTACTCAGTGATGATGTCATCGTGCATAGTGTGCTGGGGGCATTGGGTCCTGACTTCCAAGATGTTTTCCTTCCATCGGACCTGGAACTCTTGGAAGCCATGACTTCTTATTCATCATGATGAGTTATCTTCGGAGCAGAGTTCATTTTCTTGTGTCAAGCTCCTTAAAAAATGAAACAAGCTCTTCGGAGCATGGTTCGTTTTCTTGTGTCAAGCTCCTTAAAAAATGAAACAAGGTCTGTTGGAGCAGAGTTCCTTGTCTTGTGTCAAGCTCCTTAAAAAATGAAACAAGGTTATCGGAGTAGAGTTCCTTGTCTTGTGCCAAGCTTCTTAAACCATGAAACAAGGTGTCCTAAGGATAGTTCTTTTAATGTGTCAACCTCGTTAAAATAATGAAACACGTTCCCCTTCAATTCGAGTCTTTGATAAGATCTTGTAAAATCCCAGTCGAGTCTTCCTCTTGGTCTCGTAATTTGAACCTTCACTCCATATTCCTTTCATATGGATTGAAGCTTGGGGGGCATGTACCTCGAATTGAGTCACCATGCTGGGGGCATGCTTAAATTTTTCAAGCATAGTTTGTTTCTGTTTCAAGCTTGTGTAAAAATGAAACCGGTTTCAAGCATAGTTTATCTTTGTTTCAAGCTTGTGTAAAAATGAAACCAACTTCAAGCAGAGTTTCCTGATTTCAAGCTTGTGTAAAAATGAAACCATTCCCATTTTACCTCTTGTGATCGCCATTTTATCAGCCTATTTTGTTAGATGAGCCTTGGTTTTCTCATTCCATCGTCCCCATCTGCTTGGCCGATCATACGTCTTCACTTGTTTGTTTCATCGATTCCTGAGGAACCGCTGCAATGAGTGGTCTTGTTAGCCAACCTCTCAACCTTTACTTGTTTTGATCAGTTCCACCATTACCAAAACTAGTTGCTTCCCTTTATACCACTCGTTCCTCTAGGAGGAGTCATCTTTCAGCTCTTTTCTGACTCTCTAAACATGAAAAGATTGTCGAGTCACTTGTCATTTTGATCTATTTAAAGTGGCTATGAAACGACATCTACCCAGCATACGTTTATCCCTTTTTCAGACTGGGATAGATTATTTACGAAAAAGGAATACCCTAGCCTATCGCGACTAGAAGGTTTTCTCAAACATAGTTTTCTACCTTTTCGGATCTAAGGAACTATTTACGAAAAGGGACTGTTGGAGTTTACTTTTCCCCTGTCTTTTCAAACTCTCTAAACATGAAAATACGTCGAGTTCTTCCTTCGTCAAACTCGTTAAACCCTGATGACATCGGATATAGTCGTAATGATGATATTCGAGTTTCTCCTTCCTAGGGCTCGTTAAATGTACTAGGATGGATTCGTCTGAAGGATGAACTTATATGACAAGCATATGGTATCCTCTTCAAGCTTGTGTAAAAATAAAGAGGTACTCACCAGAAATGGTGGGGGAAAATGGAACCAGTATCATCGTCGTGTCAGCAGTATGTCGCTCTTGAAAATGGCACTTGTCTTCATTCGTCTTAGGTTGGGGACATCTCACCTCATTATTTGTTTGCCTCTGTGGGTTTGGGTAATCCCTTTTGACCTCTCATCTGCTCTTTACCTCTTCATCATGACCCCTGATCTTTTGATGTCAAATACTGCCAAATCCACTGTCGTGCTGCCGATATGTTCAAGATAAGTTGACCTCTACAAATTTTCAACCTTCCTCTGATTCTCATCTTATCCTGATTCACAAACATTATTTTCCTCTGTCTTGCATCAATGATGTGGGAAACACTATGGCCCACCTTCGATCAAGGTCACTTCCTGTCGACTTCAGCTCATTATCTGGGAAGCTGATCTAGAGACTCCCTTCTGGTACCTTGGAGCCTGCATGCCTCAATGGCAGGTTCTTTGCGTTCGACGTGAGGTTTTCATCATTAGCCTCCGATCGAGTGATTCTACGGGTGTTCGACGCCAGCTCACTGATTCACATGCCGTAGATTATACCTATAGTACCTTGAGGTCCATTGTCACTATTGGTGGTATCTCTCGCGTCTGTTAACAACTTTCATCATTGGCTGGTAATCAGACGATGTTCTTGCATGTTCAACTTCATCTCACTTATTCACATGCTTGAACTTGTACTTTGTTCGGGTCGAGATGGAGCGCAAGACCCTGGATTTTTTCTGTTAGAATCGAGGCTGCGATTATGTGGATTGTTTTGATTGGTTACATGACTCATTCATTGGATGGATGCAACCATGCCTGAGTCTATTTATTGATCCTCATTGGATGGTTGTGTTCATGCCTTGGATCTGGATTATTGCATACTCTGTTATGGATGGCTGCACCCATACCACATATATCATGTATTTGAGATATCAGCTGTACTTCTCTACGCAGGTTTTCCGACGGCAGTGTTTTTAGTTGGACACGTTCTCGTAAATCATTTCACCCCTCTCTTTTTCGGGCCTCATGCTTTAGGGGGCATATTTTACACAACAATTTTTCACCGTCCCTTCAATTCCCCATCCCGCACATTGGAGGGCTTATTCCATGACCTGTGAGTAGTGACATGACCTGAAACCACTTTCATGGCATCCCCCTGGACAAGGGAATTCATTCCCCTGAAGACAATTCCTTGTGAAAAACCCTAAAAATAGCCTTCTTTTCCTTGGCATGACTAGTCAGTTCAGCCCTCGTGCCAATGGGGGAAATCCTCCAAAGAGGGCGCGCCAGATGGCGCACTGTCTCAGTGTTGAACCCACGCCAGGCTTATTAAGGAGTGTTTTTAAAAAATAAATGGCGAAATATTGACTCCAACCAATTCCTTAACTGGTCTCTAAATTGAGTTGGGAGGTTTGGCTCTGGATCTTCATGTAGAGAAAGTGTTTTTCCACCTCTCATGGAAGATTCCTTGAGGATAGGGCCAAACCCATGATTGTATGGATCCCAACTCCCCTTCCACCATCTATATAAGCTTGCCATTTTCCTTTGCAAGCTAGTCTCCAAGAGCCTTCATAGCCTAAAGAATGCTGCAAGAGCCTTGATAGTCCTCATAGAGCCAAATCAGTAGCAAGGAGATTATTGTCAAGACAACCGAAGACAGAGGCTTGTCCCATTCCCGACGAGCTTTACTGAGACGTATTCCGCTGTCGACCGGCCGAAGGAAGATTCAGCGTCAGAGCTAGGTTGTATCTTTCTTTGTATTAATTAATGATAAGCGACTTTGGTTATGGTTCCACTCGTATTGTTCATTGTGATTATGAGTTGTAGCTTCTCTGACTGATACATAATTGCATATATTGGGTTCACGCTTGTGTGTTCGTTGTGTTTCTTGTGTGTGCAGGTGTTCGATCGCGACAAGTGGGAGAATTGTGATCTGCGAGAGCAAGGAAATAGGTGCACTATCTTCTCTACGAACAACAGCGTTGGACTTAAGGTAGGCCTTCTTCGCAATTTGGTCTATTGCAATTAGGAACTTGCACCTTAGCATGATACGATTGTTGCTAGACCCGATCTGGGCTAGCAGGGATCGCCTCTATCTGCAGAGGGGATTTACCTTTCCAATAGCAATAATAGCTTGTTTTTATGCAAATTCAAAAAAATTGCAGCATGACGGTGTCAATCACAACAAGAGAGGGTCACAAGAATCAATAAAAAAGTTAACTTTTTGTTGGAAAATCTCCAATTGATGAAATTGGGAAACTTTCAGTGGATAGAGATTGCAAGGGTGAGGGAACATGTTGCACTAAAAATTTTCATCTTGACATTCTGCTATCTGTATGAGCTCATTATCACTCATACTTCCTCCTTTTCAATTCTAACACATCAATTCCTCATGCCAAGCCTTAAAAATAAGAGAAAAGTTCTCAAAAATCTCTTTAACTTTGGTATTGCACTTTCTCTTTGTCTTGCCTGTGATCCCGTACCTAATGTTCATGACTCCTGTGTACTTGAACACACTTTCTTTGTGTTAAGGGTGTGGACCCTAGTAAAATATTAAAATGGCGCAATTAAACTCAAAAATCTCACTTTCAGTAAATTCTAGAAGCCTCTAGAAGGATTCTTGCAGTGGCAGAACCGCTCTTTTGAGGTTCATGTATCCCTTGCCTTAAGGAGCTAACCCCTTGATGTGAGGAGCTTATCCCTTTGAATGAGGATCCTATCCCTTCATATTTGGAACTGAAACCTCCTCTTTTGCACTATAAAAAGAGGCATTGGGTAGCCTTAAAGGGAGTTCAAGCTTTAGAATTATTTGAGGTGAAGTGTTGTTGGGATTCAAACTCATTTAACTGATATTTTGTGAGGAAAGATCCCAAACCTCTATCTGTCTCAGTTGGAAGAGTGCAAGGCTTGTTAGAGTAGAGGATATTCCTGCTTCGAACCTTGGGAAGGCCTGTTCAACATCAAGGATAAGGTTGTAAGGTTTTCTTTATTCAAAGTTAATACAAATGAATTCATTTTTCTTAATAAGATGTTAATTAACTGTTTATTTCATGGATTCCTTGATCACCATGATAGGCATGATTTATAATATTTACTATACAGGTTCTATTTAATTTTTGCTTGTTTGTGACTATAGGTCTACAAAGATAACTCCTTCAAGTGACCGAAGGACAACTACTTCAAACAAGCATTGGATCTACGGTAAGACCTTAACACTTTTATAGTATTCTTTTGTAAATCGCATATGTCTAGAGAAAGATAAGTTCATTTGGTTGTTTGTTGCTAGATTAAATTTTGGTACTAGGGAGATCGATCTTGTCCGCAAGATTGATTTATCTAGTCAAAAAATTGGCGACCCCGCTAGGGAAGGATTCTTGTTTTTTGGTTCTCCTTTGTTTTGACTTGAGAAAATGTTTTTTTTGGTTTATGATTGATGGATACTTGCCTGGGTAGCTTAGGTTTACTTTGCTTTGAAAATTTTTGAAGTCTTTTGTGTTTTTCTTGAACTTTTCTGGGGACCGCACTTTGTTTTCTTACACAGTGCGGGCAGTTTTTCACTTTCCTTGAGTAACCAATGTGGGACCACACCTGTTACTTCTGGGACCTGCGGACCTTGTTAAAATTTTTGAAAAAATTCAGATTTATTCTTCCAGTTTATATTTAATTTGATTTAGGATTTCTAGTATCTACCCAGATCTGTATTTTTCCTGTCAAAAGCCTCTTGTGAGTGAGTTCCAACAGTATTTGTGTTTTAAGTGATTTTCTAGAAGTTTTGCATACTTGGCTTGGTTTTCACTTGGTCTCTGTAGTGACTCAAAGATTGGAAGCTTGAAATACCTCAGATCACACTGGTCTTTTTTTCTTCTTGATGAGTCTCACTTGGTTGCAAAATCCATCCTTTCTTGAGAAATAGATCTAGTCGTCTCTTTGCAAATCTTTGAACAAACTTTGTTATAAGTTCTGAATTTCATTTTTACAAAAGGAAACATATCTAGATGTTTTTTGATTTGTTTGTTATTTTGGACAAATGAATCCTTAGTTTACTAAACAACTAAGTAAAACATTCTCAAAAAAAATTAAAGCTTTTATTCAATTAGATTTTCAAAGTTTGTAGATCTCAAAATTAGTTTTTGTAGTTTTGAGTGCTTTTTACAACTTGTAGATCTCTTTTGAAGTAAAGTTGTTTTTGTAGTTTCTAGTCTTGAAAGTGAAAGGGATTTATTGTGAGCATTGAATATTTGTCTCGTTTTAAGTTCTTATTAAAAAGACAAAAAGATTTTCTTCCATTTATTCTTCATGTTTAAAGAAAGAATTGTCTCTTAAAAGAATTGCATTCTCAAACTCTTTCTTTAGCTAGAATTTCATTGAAAGAAAAAAGAATTTATTATCATTTTAGGTGAATTTTTTAGTGTGTTTGGAAGTCAAGTCTTCACACCATAAAAGTTTCATTTCCATACCTATTGAATTAAATAACAACCATAAAAACAACACTTAATTAAAATTGAACTAGTAATCTTTCCTATTTCTAGGGCTCTTATCACCAAGATAGCTTAGGCTAGTATCTTGGAGTAGGGAGTAATTAACTCTCCAAGATAGTAAAAACAAACAAGTAGATAAATCTTGCGGTAGGAAATAAATCCAATTGTAATTGGTACATTCTGGGAAGCTTCTCTTAAAGGATTTAATCACGAGATCATGTCCAAACCTTTGAGACAATCAATTTTGTTTCATTGGGAAAGATAGAAGATCTTCGTGCATTACAAACGGTAAACCTCGGATTAACCATTGTCGAGGAGCCTGGGGTCACTTGTTGGTAAACCTCGGATTAACCATGTCGAGGGGCCTTCAAGGGGATTGAGCTTTGTTACTCTACCCTTGCGTGTGGAATCAGATTGTAGAGTGTTCCCCCAGTTGTATTTGTTACTTTTGGTAACCTTAGTGTCCATAAGCTTAAGATTATTTCCTAAGGTGACGGTGAAGGAAAGATCTCACTGTACCTAGAGCAGACGTCGACTAGACTCACTTGGACTCTCTGGGGGGTTCTCTTCACTTGAGATGGTTTTGTGGAGAAACATGTGCCAATCTGTTTCATTAAGCAGGTTGCTGAGGTAAATTTTCCAACCGCCCTTTCTGTATTAAACTTATACTAAGTTGGATTTCATCACCAACTAGTGTTTTTAGTACGGAAAGTTACTGTTTTTGTGTGGTTTGAACTCTTATATTTTTTTTAGGCGTGTGATTCAACTGTTTTTTTCTTTAGAGACTTTACGTGGTTTTATTGAAATTTTCTTTGTTTGCGTGTGATTGATTAATATTTAATCGTGGCAGAATTACCGAGACAATCCCAGAGACTTCAGGGGAAGCCCCCTAAGTATACACCAAGTCATCTTGAGGGTTTGTGTGCTCTAGTATCATCTAGTAGCGGTAGAATTAGATCAACAGAAGTCAAAAGTTCATCTATAGTTGTTCATCCTGATCATCAAATACCCACGACAAAACATATTCAAGAGCCGATTTCAGTTTCTAAAGTTACTGGTAGTATTTCTCCTTCCAGTGAACTAGCTGAAGAACCTGAATTTCTGAACTCGACACTGAACCTTCTGTTTTGAAAACATCCTCAGGATTTATTACTCCAACTTCTAGCGATCCTAGTTCACCTAGGGTAAGAAATATTGTTACTGAAGATCTTCCATCCGACCTCATTTCTATTGAAGAACTTGCCAGTCCAGATGAAGAGGAATCTCTTCCCGAATCCCCTTAGTCCTTGAATCTTAGGGAGAGTGAATCCATTTTCTACAGCCCTATTAGGAGTGACGCTTGGTATCTATATTTGACAATTTTTTTAGAAAACCCGGGTCTTGCTTTTTCTCCACCTCGAATTCCATTTCATCCTACGCCCAGAGGTTACTATCCTTCATCTATCATGGCAGGAGAGTGATCTATGTTTTCCCAAACACTAGAAGAATTTTTACACGGTGGTCCTTCTGTTCCTTCAGGGTATCAGGCTCTCTCTATTACTTTCTCAAGAGCATCTCCTTGACCGATTGAACAAGTATTATCATCTGGTCTTAATGGAATTAAAACTGAAACGTCGAACATAGAGCAAATCTTTATGATGTCTGGTAATATTCCAAATCCTAAACCTCAAGGTGGTCAGTTACCGCTTGGGGGGTAACCTCAAGGTGGTCAGTAACCACCTGGGGGGCAACCTCAAGGTAGTCAGTTGCTGCCTGGGGGACAACCTCAAGGCAGTCATTTACCGCCTGGCGGGCAACCTCAAGGTAGTCAATTACCACCTGGGGGGGCAATTTCAGGGTATTTGTTTCCCAGGACAAACTGTAGGACAATATTATTTTGGAGAAAAACCTCAAGGATAGTACATACCTCAAGGATATCAACCTTCAGGATAGTACATACCCCAAGGTCAACCCCAGACTCAGTATATTCCTCAAGGTCCTTATCAACCCCAGATTCAGTACGCGCCTCAGGGTTATCAACCTCAAGGTCAGTACCCAACTCAAGGTTTTCAACCACCTTCTGGTCAATCATTTGTACAAGGAGTTGGAAATTTACCGCTTAATTATCAACCCTACGTTCAACCAGGCTATGGTCCTTCATATGTACAACCTTCTACGGGAAAATACCCCGGAATGAACATGGTGTGGGATCTGTCCCAAATTCAACAGACTATGCAACCTAATGTGAAGTTATCTACTCAACCTGGACAGCCTTTGGTTTCTGGTCCAACCCAGCAACCTGTCCAGCCTACTATTCAAATCCCTGCACCTGGTTCTGTTCAGCAGTCTAGGCCTAGTACACCTCAGACTCTGCCTCAAACTGCTGCAACTACTGTAACATTTGTTCAACCTATAACATCTGTTTCTGGAGTATCTGTAGCTCTGGTTTCTTCTATCCCTGCATCCGTGCAAATCCCTCAAGTATCTGTACCCCAGTCAGGACCTATAGTTCATACTTCGGTCCAGATACCTACGAGACAAATTGGTACAAGTACGATTGTCACGAGTCAACCGCAATTCACATATCAACCGTACCAGGGATAGTATCAATTTGGTCCCATTTCGCAAAACCCAGTTTATCAGTATCAACCGTACCCTGGCTATACTTATCAACAGCCTCAACAACCACAGTTTGGTCTAGTTAATCCTGGTTTCCCAGGGGGTTATACCATTCCTAATGAAAATCTGATTCCTAGTTATCCTGGGTATCCTCCTCCCGAAACTGCTCTTTTTACTCAAGGTTTTCGCAACCCTAACCGTCAGTTACCATTTATTGCAACTTTGGATTTACCTGATTTGTCACGCCTTACAAATGATCCAATTTTCTATCATCCGTATTGGCCGCCAATGCCACATAAGTTGCCCAGTGATATACTGAAATTCGAGGGTAAGTTAGGAGAGGATCCGTCAAATCACGTTATGACTTATCACCTCTGGTGTGCGTCTAATTCGATAATTGATGATTTAATTCGCTTACATCTTTTTCAATGAATTCTTATTGGTCTTGCCGCCAAATGGTACATTGAGTTACCACAAGGATCTTTTAACAATTTTAGTCAGTTAACAACTGCTTTCTTAACTCATTTTCAGTTTCCTGTCAGATACGAAAATGGAAAGGAACTATTAACTTCGCTAAAACAATCCACATCCACATATATTTATGATCATATTCACGAATGGCGACGTAGAAGGCGTTTAGTGAAAGTTTTCATTCTGGATCAAATTTTTGCGGAATGGTCTGTTAAATCATTATTACCAAAAATCACTGAAGATGTAGCTAAGGCAGGAGTTTCTACTGAGGAGAAATTCATTGCTCAAGCTCAGTACCTTGACCTCGTCTATACGCAGTCAGGTACTTTACATGAAAAAATCCCCGATCTTCCAAAACAAGGTCAAATAACTATAGCTCCTTCAGGGTCTCATGCCGTTGATGGTATGATTGGTTCAGTTAATACTAAAGCAAGAAGAAATCTTCAAAGAATTCTTCTCCTATAATAAATTTACCTAATTCCCCGAAAGGAGAGTCTTCCGCTAAAATTTCTGCCGACATTCATGTCGTAGAGACATCTATGGCCAAATCTAAATCTGGTGGTAAAAAGAAGGGGAAGAATAAAAACAAACAGAATTCAAAAGATAAAACAGATAAAAATGAATCTAATGACAAAAAAATCAAGCCTCACTATCCTTGTTTCATTCACGATGAGGATCATTTTACTAAATAATGCCCACATCGAGCAGAGGTTTCGAAATTCGTTAAAGGTCCTCAACAGCCTCCTATCTTGAAGGATCATTTTCCCACTCAAGATAGTAAGATGATTGGTTTTGCCTTGAACGTCGCAGAAGAACCTGTTATGATGATGTCTCATGTCAGGATTGTGACGCGAATGCAAGATTATGGTAGTAAAAGTCTTGTTGGTGGTAAAGAAGTAGAATATTATAATCCAAACACATCAACTACACCTCCTCCTATTTATGATCTGCTACAGATCGAGAAACCCAATTCAGACTTAGTAATCAAACCACCTGCTAAAGGTGTACTTCGTAAATGAGCTTTCAATCCACATGCGAGAGCTGCTCAGAATTACAACATTGTTGAGGACTTAGCTATTTCCCCTTCAGCAATGTCAGCTTTGGAAGTGCTGCAATCGTGCCCACCATAGTGTAAATTACTTTTATCTGCCATAGGACCTGTCAATATTCAGGATTCAAACCTAATAATCTTTGATTTAAAGAATAGTACACCTCAACTACCTCATTAAATGGATTTCCAGATTCCAGTATTAGTCAAAAACATACCGGACTTTCGGACTGTGATTGATGAAGGGGCTTCTACGTGTATTATGTTGATCTAGTGTTGGAAAATTCTTGGTTCTCCTACACTCAATCAGTCTCTGACAATTCTAAAGGCTTTTGATGGCCGAGGTTTCCATCCTTTCAGTATTTTTTAGGATTTACCTATAGAGGTCGAAGGCAAAACCGTAAATCTAGATGTGGAGGTGGTTGATGCCCCTCTATATTACAGCCTTCTCCTGGGTCGTAGTTGGTCTTATGCTATGACTGTTGTTGTTTCATTGGTCTTTTGGCTTATCAAGTTTCCACATCAAGGAAATATCGTTACAATAGACCAGTTGACTTATTTCTCATCTGATCCAGCCTCTACATAAACAATCCAGCACGTCGGTAAAATGGCTATCCCTTACAAGGATGTTGGTGTAGGTTTGATTAAAGATTCTGGTTTACTAGGAAATTTTCCCTTTCCTCCTCCTAACGTATCACCTCCTATTGCAAATATTCATATGATTTCATCAAATACTATTACTTTTGATGATCCTTGGATCGTACCTTCTGATTCCGAGTTGGATTCATTTGATGGCATGATGTCTTTGAGTCCCTTTGAAATTGCATATCAGGCTGTACAGTCGCTTTCTGATCCTTCTTCAACCGAAACTGATCCAATGAATGTGATCCATGAGGAATCACTTTCTATATCTAGCTCGGCTACAACAACATTTCCCAATCTTGTTCATACTGATGAGCAAATTTGTGAATTTTTGTCTGTTGACGATTTACCATGGGAAGATCTACATCACCGATATTCTTTCTTACTTGAGCTGGATCATTTTGAAAATTATTTCTCTTCTATTTTTACGGCTGAATATTTCAAAGAACCATAGAATCCATTGCAAAATCATGATTCTGAGTTAAATTTGGAAAATATCTCTCAAATGATTTCAATTGACATTTCAGTTAAGCCAGGAATAATTGAAAGCATTCATATAGGTGCTTTTTGTACGGACGATGAACTCCAATCTTATAAAGCCCTATTTCAAGAATTCTGTGATGTGTTTTCCTGGTCATATGAATAAATGCCAAGAATTGATCCCTCAATTGTTGTACATGAAATCAAGACTTACCCGGATGCCAAACCTGTCTGTCAACGCTTACGTCAGATACATCCGAGGAAATTTGCTGCTATCAAAGCTGAAGTTGAGAAATCACTTTGTACAGGTTTCATTTATCCAATTCCTTTAACCAATTGGGTATCGAATATTGTTCCTGTTAACAAAAAACAAGGAATGATAAGAGTATGTATCGACTATAGGGATATTAATCGCGCTTGTCCTAAAGACAATTATCCAACCCCCTATATCGATCAAATCATTGATGATTGTGCCGGCAATGAAATTTTCTCCTTTATGGATGGCTTTTCCGGTTACAATCAAATAAACATACTCCCTGCTGATCAGCCTAAAACAGCTTTCATTTGTCTGTGGGGAACATTTGCTTATTGAAAACTACCCTTTGGATTGAAGAACGCTGGGGAAACTTTTAAAAGGGATATGTCTTATGCATTTCATGACATTAAACACATTATGCAGCCTTATCTCGATGATTTACTTTCTCATTCATCGCATAGGGTCAACCATCTCACTCATTTACGAGCTATCTTTACGAGATGTAGGCATTATCGAATTCGGTTGAATCCACACAAATGTGTTTTCTGTGTATAATTGGGTCGCTTACTGGGATTTATTGTTTCAAAAGTAGGCATTCGCATTGATACGTCAAAGTTCGAAGCTATTGTCAATCTACCTCCTCCTTCGACTCTGCGCCAACTCCAAAGTTTGCAGGGGAAAGCAAAATTTTTACGTCGGTTCATTCCTAACTATGTTGAGTTAACAAAGGGTTTTACCAGGTTGTTAAAATAGAACGTTCCATTCTTTTGGGATGATATTGCTAATCGATCTTTTGATGCACTCAAACACGCGTTGACCCATGCACCGTTACTGCATCCTCCCAATTACAACCAGGACTATTTTTTGTACCTCGCCACCTCTCATTCCACCATTGGGATGGTTTTAGTTCAGGAAGATGAATTCAACAATTAACATGTGATTTATTATCTTAGTCAAAATCTGCATCCAACTGAGATCAAATACACACATGTGGATAAATTGGCCTTGGCAGCTGTTCAATTTGTCCAAAGATTTCGTCACTACATCTTATTATGCAAAACCACAGTAATTTCTGATTGTAACCCTATGATGTACATCTTGACCAAACAATTTTTGGGGGGTAAGTATTCCAAATGGATAGTTATCCTGCAGGAATTTGACTTGGAATTTGAAAAATCCAAGGCAAAGAAATCTTTGGTTTTTGCGAACTGATGTGTGATTTCCCGTCTACTGATAATGAAACTATGGCAGAACAGCCCATTGCGAATGAATCCTTGTTTCTTATCAGTACTCTCGATCCTTGGTATGGGGATATTATTTTTTATCTCCAAACCCAATCTTTTCGGCCTGAAATCTCACAATCTCAGCGATGGAAAATACGTTTCCAATCCCAAAAATACAATATTATTGGTGATACACTCTATTGTCGTGGAGCGGATTCTGTTTTCCGACGTTGTCTTACTCATCAAGAAGCTTAGAAGATTCTAAATGACTGCCATTCTAGAGCATGTGGCGGTCATATGTCTAAGTGTGCCACAGCCCAAAATATATTACGCGCTGGTTATTTCTGGCCGTAGTTATTCAAAGATTGTATCTATGCAGTCCGGAAATGCCACAATTGTTAGGTATTTGATCGTAAAATGTGTGCACCACCCGCTCCTCTTCACCCTATAATTTTTGTCGGTCCTTTCGCAAAGTGGGGTATTGATTTTATTACATGTAACCCTCACTCGGCCGGGGGGCATGTGTATATTATCCTAGTAGTAGATTATTTTACTAAATGGGCCAAGGTGATGCCTACATTTTCGGTAGACAGCAGGACTGCTACAACTTTTGTGTTCAATCATATAATTGCTAGATTCGGTGTTCCTCAAGCCATAATTACGGATTATGGAAGTCATTTTCGAAATATCATGATGACTGAACTGATAGATCAACTTGGCCTGCGCCATGATAGTTCTGCTCTATATTACTCGTAGGCTAATGGTCTGGTTGAAGCTATCAATAAAGTTTTAGTCACTATGATTAAACGAATCATTGGTATTCATAAGTCAAATTGGAATTCCATGTTATTTTCAGCACTTTGGGCATATCGGACCTCAGTAAAAACATCAACTGGTTTCACTCCCTTTCAACTGGTTTACGGATTGGAAGCTGTGTTGCCTATTGAATGCGAAATTCCGTCATTTAAATTAGCCATAGAATTACTCCCAGCTACATCTGAAGAGGAGAAGAATTTTTTGTACTTGGCTCAGCTAGATGAGAATCGATGAAATGCTGCATTAGCAAACGAAGCTCATGTCAAATGAATAAAAGCTCAATACGATAGAAATGTTACACCTCGTAATTTTTTAGAAGGAGACCTAGTTTTAGTGTACGATCAAGCCAATGATAAGCTAGGGGTTCGAAAATTTGTGCCTATGTGGCATGGTCCTTTCATTATTAAGTGAAAGCTGGCAAAAGGGGCCTATGAGATGATAGATTTCTACAGTGTCCCTTTAGATAAACGTAGAAATGGGCTTTATCTGAAGAGATATTATGCTTAAACTTGGTGTCGAGATTTTCAATTAGATTAGTTTCTTTACTGTTGGTGTGTTTTATATTAGAAAAGTGTGCCTAGTTTAGAGTGTTTTTTTATCACTATTCCGGCTTATCTGAGTTTTACTCTTGATATTGCAGATTTCGACGTCTCTTCAAACCTACATTGGTTTTGCTGATGGTGCTTGTCGTAGTACATGGAACATTTCTTCCACAGCTTGCGTTATCTATTCACCCTCTGACAAGTTAGTATCCATGCATGGGGTAAGCCTCGGTCAAACAACAAACAACATTGCAGAGTATAGTGCAGTGATTGAGTTATTATCTGAATCCATATCATTTGAAATTCGAAGTTTTATTATTAGGTTGGATTCTGAACTTGTTGTATTACAGCTTAACAAGGTTTATGCCATTAGAAATCCAGTGTTATTACGATTATTTTTGAGAGTTCATCTTTTGGAACATGAATTTGATTACATTGAATATCAGCATATTCCAAGACATTTGAATACATTAGCAGATGCAGTTGTTTCTAGTATGATAAATAGACATTTGCAATAATCAAAATAGTAAATTAAACAAATTTGAATAACATGTACACAGATAGGCAGTAATAGTGATATATCATAGCATAAAGTGTATTTCAAAATATACATCATCTTTGATCATAGGTTGAAAAAAAACTTATGATTGGAAAAAATGATAGTACAAAAGGTCAAAAATGTTATGAGTCTACAAAACGATCATCCTATCCCTGATGATGATCATGATAAGAGACCACTGCTCGGGCCACCCTACACAGGAACCTCCTAAAAGGTCCTGGGACACCAGTCACATATCTCTGTAATCTGAGTGGAATATCATCTATGTCGGTCTCTGGAATGTCTAGAGTTAGGCTATAGGTGATGCTCCAAATCAGACAGGATCTCTGTTGATTGGCCCTCTAGGGCTGGTGCTGTGGCAGCTGGATGCCTCCTCTCATAAGGCTGGAGATTGGCTAGTCGTCGTGGGCCCACATCTGCATTTAAACTTTTTATTATTAGTTTTGGGACGATTAAAATAAAAAAAATTAGAACTTATAAATTGTTGAAAATGATTTTTACCTAAATCATCCCACTGTTCCCCTGCTGGGAGAACCATCTCTCAGTCACCGCAAAAATCTATCCAGGCGTATGGAAAGTCCTCTATAAAAAAAAAATTCTGTTCTCGCCAACAAAAATATGAAGGAGGAAATCGAACAACCTCGATGCCCTCAGCATGACGGGCCATTAAAGCAACCCAACGAACCATCCTAGGTTCTCGAGCTTGACCAGCATCAACAGGAATGTTCTACGGAGCTAACATGGGGATCCTCTCTAGAGAAAATGTGACTACAATGGATCCATATCCAAAGTTGTTTAGCTTTCCATTCTTTTCTCTGGTTAGTTGGCCTTTTACATTGGCCAACACAACTTCTCACCAGTTGAAAATGGTGCCTCGAAAACAATCTACAACAATGCGCATCTGGGAACCGATAGCCACATGCAACGCTACGCTCCTGCACAGTCTGGTGACAGTAAATGCAGTAACTTTAAGCTTAGGATGAATGATGGTTTTAATGTCAATCTGTTTGTCCTTGGGGTCTGCCCGATCATCACAGAACTCTAGTCAAAGACTAGCGACAGACTGGCCACCTGGCCTAGTCCCAAACAAAGAAATTTGTTCGCCCCTCTTGGACAAACTAGTCAAAAAATAGATATCCTCTAGCTCAATTTCAAGCCAATGGCCACCAATAACAAAACACTGGTCCTGTAAATTCCATCTATTCACCATCCATGTCAGGAGGTCTACCTGTGCCCTCATGCCTTGAATGGCCCATAATTTATATAAACCACATGCTCTCAATGCCTGCATTGTAGGAAAATGATTCATTGTGGCATCATCTATGTCTTCATGCTCGCGTTCTCTCCAAAAAAGCATCTTGAATGTCCTACAATGCATAAAAAGACATATTAGAACAACATTATTTGAAAAATTTTGGACGGAAATTGAGAAAAATGAGTTTGAAATTTCATTGCGTGGGGTCCGCACCCTATTTTCATACACAATGCATAGGTACGCATGGGTGCTATGAAATGGGTGCGGACCCGGGACTTT
Organism: Pinus albicaulis; assembly: GCA_034641835.2. Lineage (NCBI taxonomy): Eukaryota > Viridiplantae > Streptophyta > Pinopsida > Pinales > Pinaceae > Pinus > Pinus albicaulis. Next base: position 798,628,166 of record CM076584.1, on the reverse strand, counting down.
TTTCTATGTAGAAAAAATTCAGGGTCCGCAGGGCCCGCATGTTGCACCTGCGGACCCTTGCGGGCGATCTTTTCAACCTATTTTTCCTTAAAAAATGAAATCTAAAGCCTAAAAACGAAATGTAAATGGATGAAATGCAATATAAGGAGGACGTGGATTACCTGGAGCTGACGGTTCTCGATTTCGCCAGATGAATTTTCTAGAATCTTCGCAAGAACTTTTTTACCCAAAAGCTCTCACTTTTCACTCTGAACTCAAATGGTAAAAATGAAGTTAGAAAAGTCCTTTTTATAAGTTTTTTCGAATAAATGAATTTTTAATTTGTTCATTTTTCACTTTAAAAAGGTAAATTTTGAAAACACTTTTATTTATCTTAAATAGGTATGTGTAATGTTTCGAGTTTTTGTGCAGCAAATTGGATTTTTCAGGGAAAATTGATCGTTTTTCAACAAAGAGCATACTTTTATCACTTTTTCGGACTCTTTCAAAAATTTACAAAAAAAAGCGAAAACTTGGAGTCCTCTTTTAAGCTCTTTTTAGACTCTTGAAAATTGAAAAGATTGTCGAGCACTTGATTATTCGAACTCGTTAAAATAAATGAATGATCGTCCTTTTAGTATAAGTTTACCCCTTTTACGAACTGAAATGGACTATTTACGAAAAAAGTATACATTGACTAATTACGGTCAATAGAGTTCTCTCTCACATTATTTTATCCTTTTTCGGACCCAAGAGACTAAATTTACGAAAAAGTACACCCATGGAATCTTCTTAAGTTTTTTCTTCTAACTCTCTAAAAATTGAAAAAACACCGAGTTTCTCCTATACTGGACTAGTTAAAATTTAACAGTAAAGGACCTGTTCAATTTTAAACAGGAACAAACCACTCCTTCTTAGGGTTCGAATCTTTAACTAAGTTTGACTCATCCGAAGGATGAGCTTATAAACAAGCAAATGTTATCCTCCTCAAGCTTATCAAAAATAAAGAGGTACTTGCCAGAAATGGTGGGGGAAAAGAGAGAAAAATGAACCTGTTTGTTTTATTTTGATTATTCGAAAAGTCGTTAACCACTCTTGAACATGACACTTTTGTTCACCTGGGTTGGGAAATCCTTTGCCTAACAGTTAATCAAACCATTTTGAAAGTCTTCAGCCGGTTTCTGGGTATTAGATTTGGGTCAATTATCACCAAACCATTTGTAGTGTCATTATATGTTCAAGAGGATAGTTCAAACAAACCATTCATCTGCAAAATATATGTCATCCATTTTGACCATCCCTGAGTCAGTCCTTGCCGATATATTTCTTCAAAACTTGATCTATGATTTCGTGTTGTGGGCTTCCCTATTACGAATCACTTCTTATCGACGACAGCTCATTATCTGGGAAGTTGATCTAGAAATTTTCAGTACCTTGAAATCTGCATGCCTCAATGGCAGGTTTCTCGCCTTCGACGACAGGTTGCATCATTTACCTTCGATCGAATGATTCTGTGACATGTTCGACTTCAGCTCATTCATTCACATTTCATGGATTTTACTGAGTACTTTGAGGGCCATTGACATTACTGGTGGTTACTCTCACACTTGTTAATAGTCTACATTATTGACTGGTAATCAAGTGGTTTCTACCATGTTCAACTTCGACACATTTATTCACATGGATAGAATGGTACTGGTTCGAGAAATGGAAATCAAGACCCTAGATATAGTTTCTACCATCCAGGCTGGGAGGAATTTTGTTATTCATTTATACAGTGGACTATTCATAAACAGACGGCTGCGTCCATACTGTGTCTACACATTTCTATACTATTGATGTATTGAAAATCATTCATGTATCAGAACAGTTTAAATCAGTTTTCTTGTTAGTTTTGATCTGAGTATGGGAATTCCTACCTCAGCGATGATATGTTTACATATATATATTTTTCATTGAATTTTTTTTACAGGTTTCGACTGGGTTGTCCACAGGATGATCTTTGAAATGATAAAGTACTTCACTCTTCATACATGACAGACTCTATATTCATCTATTCCAGACATTGCACTTTAGGGGGCAATCTGTTGCACTGAAAATTGTCATCTTGACATTCTGCAATTTGTATGAGCTCATTATCACTCATACTTCCTCCTTTTCAAGTCTAACACATTAGTTCCTCATTCCAAGCCTTAAAAATAAGAGAAACGTTCTCAAAAATCTCTTTAACTTTGGTATCGCACTTTCTCTTTGTCTTGCCTGCGGTCCCGCACCTAATGTTCATGACTCCTACGTACCTGAACACACTTTATCTATGTTAAGGGTGCGGGCCCCTGTAAAAGATTAAAAAGGCACAAGTAAACTCAAAAATCTCACTTTCAGTAAATTCTAGAAGCCTCTAGAAGGAATCTTGCGGTGGCAGAACCGCTCTTTTGAGGTTCATGTATCCCTTGCCTTAAGGAGCTAACCCCTTGATGTGAGGAGCTTATCCCTTTGAAGGAGGATTCTATCCCTTCATAGTTTGAACTGAAACCTCCTCTTTTGCACTATAAAAAGAGGCATTGGGTAGCCTCAAGGGGATTTCAAGCTTTAGAATTATTTGAGGTGAAGTGTTGTTGGGATTCAGACTCATTTAACTGAGATTTTGTGAGGAAAGATCACATACCTCTATCTGTCTCAGTTAAAAGAGTGCAAGGCTTGTCATAGTAGAGGAGATTCCTGCTTCGAACCCTGGGAAGGCCTGTTCAACATCAAGGCTAAGGTTGTAAGGTTTTCTTTATTCAAAGTTAATACAAATGAATTCATTTTTCTCAATAAGTTGTTAATTAACTGTTTATTTCATGGATTCCTTGATCACCATGATAGGCATGATTTATAATATTTACTACACAGGTGCTATTTAATGTTTTCTTGTTTGTGACTATAGGTCTATAAAGATAACTCCTTCAAGTGACCGAAGGAAAACTACTTCGAACAAGCATTGGATCTACGGTAAGACCTTAACACTTTTATAGTATTCTTTTGTAAATCGCATATGTCTAGAGAAAGATAAGTTTATTTGGTTGTTTGTTGCTAGATTACCTTTTGGTACTAGGGATATCGATCTTGTCTGCAATATTGATTTATCCGGTCAACAGAACAGTACCCTCATACACATGATCCGAAATACAAGAGATTTTGGGGACCAAAAGGCTTCTAGTGGGGAGGAATGATCAGAGGCTCGGCATTTTAGCTCAAAAAAAGTGCTCATAATTGATTGGAAACTAAACGACAACGACCGACCCATCTCTAGGAATCTAACACAACTTGTTTCGTCGAAAACTGAGTTCGGATGAAGAATTTATAGCCTTCTGACTGTCGTTCAGAATAGACAAATTTTAAAAAAATGCAGAAAATATATAGATTGATGACATGGAAACCCATTCAGCATGCACGGAATCTTCTTCAGTTTTTTCCCAAGGGGACCATGAAATTTTGAACGATAGTCAGAAGGCTAGGATTGACTTGATGGGGTTTCAAATTTCATTAGAGAAATTTTGAGGTCTAAAATGGGCCTCCTAAGAAAAATGTACAAAAAAAAAAAAAATTATAAGAACCAATAGGATTCAAGATGATGATTCCAACCATGGGGGATGATTCACCATTTTTGGAGTAAAAAAGTAAAAATATTAAAAAATAATAAAACTATTTTTTCAACTTATCTCCCTAAGGTTTTACTCAATTTTTGAGTGGGAGTACTCGTTGGATGAAAAATTTAATTCCTCATCCAAGGAGTACCCATGTTGCATACTTTCGATGGACCCTTCTACACAAAAAATGAGGAATACATAAAAAAACATGATTGCAATCACATTTTTCATGTAGTAGAGTCCATTGAAAGTATGAAACATGAAACATGAGTACTCCTTGTATGAGGAATAAAATTTTTCTTCCAATGAGTGTTCCTGCTCAAATTTTGAGTAAAACCATAGGGGGATAAGTTGAAAATATGAGTTTAAAAAGTAGTTTTTTCTTTTTTCTCTCTAAAATTTGATAATGTAATGTAATCTTATTTATTATTTCCACTAGTATTTTATAATTTCCTTAGGAGACCCATTTTAAACCTCAAAATTCCTCTAATTATTTCCATGAAAGGGAAGAATCTCAGTGATCTTGAAGGAGAAACACTTGTGGGAATTTGTGTCCAAACATCCTCCAACTCTAATGCAGGCCTCAAGGAGCACACAAACACCAATATTAGTAGACCATCCAGTGCAAGAAACGTGGGATAAGGACATAAATGCATAAAGGGTGATCCTTGAAGATATTAAGGATCATATGATTCTGCATGTTACAGAAAAAACCATCTCTAAGAAGACACTTGATGCCTTAGTGCCACTTTTTCAAAGTGATAACACATGTTAGAAAAAATTTCTCAAAAATAGTCTCAGAGAGTGTAAAATGAACCCCTCCAACAATGTAACCAACTACCTTATGAATATCACATAGATCCATGCCCACCTTACAACTATTGGAGAAGTTGCATTGGATGAAAATTGAGTGAATGTAACTATGAATGGGTTCACTAAGGCTTGGGAACCATTCATCATGGGAATATGTGCTTAGGAAGATCTTCAAAATTGGGAGAGACTCTGGGATGAATGCATCCAAGAGGAGACTCATAAAGATTCCAAGGCCAACAAGCAGGGAGGAGGAGGAACAAAAGCCCTGGTCAGTAAGATGAAGAAGAAAAAAGGGAAAGTTTCTCTTAAGAAGGGTGATAGTAAGGGAGAGGGACAACAGTGCGATCAAAAGAGAGATATGAACAAGATCAAATGTTGTATCTACCATAAGAGTGACTAATTTTCTTCTCAGTGTCCATAGAGGAAGAAGGGAAAGGGGAAGTCGTAGACAGTTGCAAAAATAACAAAGACACAATCGAGCGAGATTGGTTCCAAGTTTAAGAGTAAATTTTCACTCATGTATTTCATTTCTACCAACACCATTATTAGAAGCACCCAACACTTGGAAAATGGTGCCTCAACCACATGAAAGATGCTAGGGAGCTATCCGATAGTTTTGCGGAGAACGACTTAGGGATCCATATTGAGCTTGGTGATGATGCCAAGTATATAGTGAAGGGATAAGAGAAAATTCAATTCTAGCTTGAATCAGGAGGGTCCTTGGATGCACAGGTGGTACACTATGTACCTAACCTAAAGAATAACCTTTTTTCTATCTAAATCATGGAGGAAAACTTTTATGAGGTTAAATTTCAGAGGTGGCAAGTGTTCATTTTCCTAGAGGAATCCAATGGAGACACTAAAATGAGTATTAGAGTTTGCGAGGAGAACTAGGGACTGCCACGTGTCCCCCCTCTCCAAGGTATGGTTCAAATTTCTGGTTCAAATTACATTTTAACTATGGTCAAATTCCAATTATATAGTAAGGTGGCATATTAAACTATGGGTTTAATACATATTATGGAGTGTATTTTATATATGATGCATATTACATGTTAACCATAGTTCGAGCAATGTTATATGGGAGTGCATATGTTTATGGTGGTGTATTTTAAGCATCCAAATTCATGGCGAATTAACAAAGGTTGGCAGAGAAATATATCACATGGGCTAGTGAATATAATATTAATCCAAAGTTTATAACATTGGAAATGGGGCGTATGTATTTATTGGAGCAAAATATATGCATGGGGGTTGGGGTCAAACCCACGACCTGCCCCACGCCAACCGCACACATTACTGCCAAGCCACCCTATAATCCTATTATATATATTCTCCTACCTTTAATTAAGGTGTGATGCACTATCCAATGGTGGAATGGAAGGGGGCAGCTCCCTCCCATAAGACCAACCACTAAAAATAGTGGCGAAGGCTTTGGATAACTGCATGCTTAGAGCACTAATCCTCATTAAAAAGCATGTTTATCATTTAACTAAAATCAGCGGTTAATTTGGTGTATATTTTTGCAGCGCCTCGAAATTTGGCTGAATTTCCAGAATTGTTGGACTTATCTGGAGTTTCTCTAGTTTTAGAGGCAGATTCTAGGGAAAAATTGATTAGGCCATATATTGAGAAATTTTCAACCAATTTTGGCTAAGGAAGAGTCATTCTTAGCAGATTGGCATGCTCTGAACACATTGGAATAGGTTTTATAGGTAGAGGAGTAATTATACATATGTTTTTTTCACTTTGAATAATTTTGAAGCCAAGGTCCACTAGGAAGGAAGGCCATGCCTAGAGCATCTGAAGGCCAAATTGAGTGAATGAATAGTAAATTCTGATAGATTTTGACATTTTGAACTCATTGGAGTATGTTTCAGGAGAATTTGATGCATGTAAATAGAAATTTGAGCACTATTGAGCTAATACAGATGCCCAAGCCATGGAAGTTGTACCAAGGAGATGTAGCCCAAGAGGGGTGAACTCATTCATCAAAACTATGTTTCAATGGATCAATTGTGATGCTTTGTTGTTATTTATGTTGTTGTTGTTCAGAATTTTAAATTCATACTTTATGCTATTGAATTCGCTCATATAAACTCAATTAAATTACCTATTTGACACACATAAGCAACAAGGAAACACGTACATCAAGCACAAGATCAATAAATAAAATTTATATCTGAAAATGAAATTAGCACAGCAAAACTAACATTCATAACTAGATCATCCCTAAATTCTAGGTAATGACTCATGGGGTAAATTTATGATGTATTTTGGATTAGGTTTCGACCCAATGAGGTGGTATCTCCTCTCTCATATAGGTGTTTTTCCATCATGAGCTGCGAGGAAAAATGAGCTTTGCTTCCGTTGCTTCCTGTGTTAGGGTTCTCAGGTCTGGCCATCCCCACGGCTAGAGAGCAGAGCCCACAGTTTTTCATACTCTAGTAGATCGAGAAAATAATAGCAAGGGAGAAGCAGTGCCCTTCCCCGGCAATGAAGGTGATCTAATCTTGGAGTTCATCGGCAAGGTTGGGGATCCATCCAACTGTAGTCGCGTGCGTGAATGGAGAAGGGTCAGTAATACCTAGACGTGCAGCTCTGCCAAAGCAAGGCCGATGGACCAGAGTTGCAATGGTGAGCACACCAGCTTTCCAGCAGTTGACTCTCGTTCTAATGTCACTGAATAGCCTCTGCTTCACCCTATGGCACATCACGCTCATAGGTTAAGGTGTGCATCGACCCCTTTCAAGCCAGCACCAGCTCTCACAGTCACACACTGCTACGCAAAGGAAAATGGGAAAAAAGCTAAGGATGGGCTCCTTCGTTGCACCAACGCTGAAGAAAAAATGGAGGCGGCTCCTCCTCTCACACAGAACCATAGCAGTCGTGCAGATCCAGATTTTAGAAATTACTCTGCCTCATTTTAGATCCAGATCTTGCAACTCTCAGGAAAAACCATATTGCAATGGGTTTGTTCTTCGGACCTGATGCAGAATCTCAAGCTAGATTTGGAACGTCGGACTAGGATACCTTCGGTCCTCCAGAGACTTCTTTACCAAGGTAAACAACTTGAGGACCATCTTCCCCTCTCTGTTTATAGCATTAACAGAAATGATTCTATTGTGTTAACCCTTTGTTTGAGAGGAGGCACAGCTGGACAATCATATTCAGCTCCTACTTTCTCATACAAAGATGTTGTACATTCTCAGAACCCCAAACCCCCTAAAGCCCCCAAGCCCCAGCCTTTTTTGGTTGAAAAATTGGAGGATGTTCCCTCTGTTGAGATCTCCCATCTAGATCTCGCAGAAGATCTTCAAAAAATTGCAGAAAAAGCCATCATATGCAGATTTAATGGACATTGGCCACGTACAAAGGAACTCTATGAATGGATCTATGCTAATTGGACACATAATTGCAAGGTCATATTCTATTCAAAAGGATTCTTCATAGTACTATTCGATCACTCTAAGAATTATCAACGGGCCTTAGAGGAAGGTCCTTGGTTTTTGGGAACAGCGGGGCTCTTCTTAACCCCATGGTTCCTAGATTTTGACCCAGCTACTGAAGTCATCACTAGGACACCTGTTTGGGTCAGGCTTCCCAAATTACCAGCCCATCTATGGTATCTTACAGTCTATAAAGGAATAGTCAATGCCTTGGGACACTTTTTAATGGCAGACTATGGGAGGGAAAATCAAGGTCTATACACATATGCCAGAATATGTGCGGAATAAGACATAAGCAATGACTTGCCCGAAAAAATCATCATAAAGGTAAAAAAATTTGATTGGACTCAGATCTTATATTACAATAATACTACCTTCCGTTGCCGTCGTTGTCACCAAACAGGGCATCTGCAGAACTCTTGCCCCACATTCCCTGCAAAAAAGAAAAAGGAAAACATTAAAAAGTCCAAATCCAAAATATGGACTCATTGTACTCCGCCGCCAGCTGTTGACTCTGAATCCTTGAGCTCAGAAGATGAAGGGCATGATGTAGATTTGGATCATGCTCTTCAGACGAAGGACTTGTCCACCACTGCACCTGAGCAACCTCTAGATACTACAATCACTTATAAACGCATTCATGAGTCCTCCTCTTCCGATTCAGATAAGGAGACCCCCCATTTTGCGAACTCCAATCTTCAAATCTTCCTAGCTCATACACACCAGGATGGATGGGTTAAAGTCAACAAAAAGAAAGGGAAAAAACTTCGTGTGGAGGCTTCTGCCCATGCTGGGTAGAAGTCGGTTATTTCCAGCCCTCTAGTCACATGTTGTAGCTCCTTGCTTGTTTCATTTTCTCTCTCTGGGACCGAGGTTGATATTCTATCATTTTTTGTTGGCCGATTACTTGTTTCTCTTGATTTTACTCTCACCATGTACCATATTTTTGTTTAAATAGAATTAGTCCAATTCAAAAAAAAAAAAATGAGGTGGTATCTCTTCTATTTTCTATATGTAGTCCAACTCAAGTCATTTTAGAGGTTGGATAGTTGTTATTTGCAAAGGAACAATTGTAAAAACTTCTTCAGTGAAATCAAAGACATGTTGCAGCTATAATTGGGACTCCATTGGTATGCTTATTAGCAGTGTTTTTTCTCAGTAATCACCATTAAGTTAAACGTTTATGTTTTCTTGCCATCACATGTATGCTTCTATATGATGATCTTATGAGTCTATGAACAAAAATCTTGCTTTTTATGCTCTATTTTAAAATATTTTCATGAATGTGTTTTACCTCTTCTGATGAATGATATCATGTATTCATTCTCATTCTGACTCTATTTCTCTTTCCAAACCCTATACACAATGAAAAATTAAAGTGTGTTCTTAAGTATACCTACTTGGTCTCATCTTCATCTCTGCAACTGAACCTTTGAAATCATACCTAAAACATAGACCTAGTTCCTTGATTGTCATTCCTATTCAGCACAAATTCAAAATAAAAAAACCTAATTCACTGAGCTTATACCTAGCCTAAGATCATTACATCTCCAGTCATCTCATTGACTGTAAAAGTGACATTGAGAGAGCCCTATTTGGTTTTGGTAGGGCTAGCTACCTGGCCTAAATATTGGTTTGAGGTTACCTCCTTCAGTTCCATTCTCAACCTTGGGAAACTGGGGTAGTGATAACATATTGAATGAAGTAATGTAAATGTTGGAGCAGTTGGAAATTTATCTCAGAAGATGTGCTTTTGAAATGCTTATTGTGGCTTTTTGTGAAGAAAATAATATCAATGTAGATTTAGTTGTGTTGGAAAATATGGAAAATACTTATTTTGATTTAATTATGCAAATCTTAAAAGGTTTCATGGTGATTGCAACTCACAAAAAACATATGATAACATGAAAAACATAATATTGTCATCAACGTGGGAAGTATCAAAAGTGTTTTGACTTAAGAACGTCACTTTTTTTAAAGTGGTCATTTTCATTTGAAATGCACACTAGTACATATTGCAACAACAATGAAAAACTTGGCCACTCTGGTTCACAATAAGCCTAAAAAATGCTCAAGAAATTTCAATGAATTTTTTAGGTGTCTGCAAATCAAGAATTTCCATTCTAGCCAAAGGATGCATACATCATAATCTCAAGTGTACTTTACTCACTAATGCAGTTTTTCACCCACTACACCTAGGGACATTAGAGGCATATCCATATTCCTCTATCATTCTCACTAATAGGGGTGTCCATGGTCATAGATCTATCTTTTTTGACTATCTTGAAGTGTACTTCTGGTTGCGACAAAACACCCCTCCCGATGCCAAGGTAATGTCATGGTGGGACTATCAATTCACAAAAAGGCGAACCAAAAATGTGAAACTGAGTACTTAGAGGAATCCTTTACAACATCTCCTTGGATAGTGAGAAATTATAAATATAAGACACTAGATAAGCAACCATATTTCTAACGGACCAACAATTGATCTATATTGAGGTCCATTTGCTCAAAATACACTGTTTGTATCACATTTGTCCCACAATCAATATAGGGTATCTACATACTCATACCTTCATTCATCATGGTTATGGTTCAGCCACAAACCCACATGTATGGATCAACCATACAAAATCCTTTCCATCGAAGTCTATTTTATAGGTTGTACATTGTTAATATCGCAGTTGGCCCACTGTCAAATTCAGGGTAATTTCTATCCTCAGACCTTTGTTCATCATGGTCATAGGTCATCCACAAGCCCATGGTTATGGGTCAACCACAAAATACCCTTATCTTCAACAACATTTGGTTTTAGGCCATTCACAAACCCAAGGTTATGGGTCAACCACACAAAACCCTTCTCTTCATTGGCGCATATTCAACAAAATATTCTCAAGAGGGAACTTGATGCAATGGGGACCACGGCTTCTTAGGGGGGCAGGATTGATTAGGATAGAAAGAGGCATCCACCCATGGTATTCACTCATGGTATTTATCCATGGTATTGTAACTCAAGAAGACACCATAAATAATATGCCTCACCTTGTAAAAGAACAAATTGGTCGACCATAGTGTAGTGGTAAAAAGTTTCACATTTAAAAAATGGTTATCTTTCCTTGAACATGTTGGGATGTATTCAATGATTATATTTTTCTATCAATGTTCTATAGAGAATATTTGATATTATGTTTTTCTCTTTCCCCTCTTGGTATTCAAGTATCCTAGATCTTAGCCTCTTCATGATCCAGATCATGTTTTCACCCAATTTATTTGTCCTAAACACCTTGATCTTATTTCATGTAAAATTTGAAAGATTTGAAATGACTAAAGGCCTCACCCTTCATATTCATTGAGTAAATCCAAGTATTCTTGGAGAAGCCATCAATAAAGGTCACATAGATTTTCCATTTACTAAAGATACTAGCATAGGTCCTACTAAATCATAATGGATTAGATCCAAAATTCCTTTGGATTAAGCCTCGCTGCTAGGAAAATCTGCCTTGACATTATTTTCAAGTGCACACCCCCTATTGGTCCATACTAAAGTCTAGAACCCTAATGACCATTCATCTCAGTAATGGTAGAACTTTGTGATGGATATGTCCCATCCTCTTGTTCCAAATCTCACACATTATCTCGCTAGTGTGCACTAGTGCCTAAGCAAGCTAACCCTGAAGTATATATAGGTTCTCCTCGAAAACTCTAATACTCATTTTAGTCTCTCCATTGGATTCCTCTAGGAAAATGAACACTTGCCACCTCTGAAATTTAACCTCATAAATTTTTTCCTCAATGATTCAGATAGACAAAAGGTTCTTCTTTAGGTCAAGTACATAGTGTAATGCCTGTGCATCCAAGGACCCTCCTGATTCAAGCTAGAATTGAATTGTCTCTTATCCCTTCACTATATACTTGGAATCATCACCAAGCTCAATATGGATCCCTAATTATTTCTCTGCAAAACTATCGGATAGCTCTCTAGCATCTTTCATGTGGCTGAGGCACCATTTTCCAAGTGTCGGGTGCTTCTAATAATGGTGTTGGTAGAAATGAAATACATGAGTGAAAAGTTACTCTTAAACTTGGAACCAATCTTGCTCGATTGTTTCTTTGTTATTTTTGTAACTGTCTACGATTTCCCCTTTCCCTTCTTCCTCTACGGACACTGAGAAGAAAAGTAGTCACTCTTATGGTAGATACAACATTTGATCTTGTTCATATCTCTCTTATGCTCGGACTGTTGTCCCTTTCCCTTACTATCACCCTTCTTAAGAGAAACTTTCCCTTTTTTCTTCTTCATCTTACTAACCAGGGCTTTTGTTCCTCCTCCTCCCTGCTTTTTGGCCTTGGAATCTTTATGAGTCTCCTCTTGGATGCATTCATCCCAGAGTCTCTCCTAATTTGGAAGATCTTCCTAAGCACATATTCCCATGATGAATGGTTCCCAAGCCTTAGTGAATCCATTCATAGTTACATTCACTCGATTTTCATTCAATGCAACTTCTCCAATAGTTGTAAGGTGGGCACGGATCTATGTGATATTCATAAGGTAGTTGGTTACATTGTTGGAGGGGTTCATTTTACACTCTCTGAGACTATTTTTGAGAAACGTTTTCTAACATGTGTTATCACTTTGAAAAAGTGGCACTAAGGCATCAAGTGTCTTCTTAGAGATGGTTTTTTCTGTAACATGCATAATCATATGATCCTTAATATCTTCAAGGATCACCCTTTATGCATTTATGTCTTATCCCATGTTTCCTGCATTGCATGGTCTACTACTATTGGTGTTTTTGTGCTCCTTGAGGCCTGCATTAGAGTTGGAGGATGTTTGGACACGAATTCCCACAAGTGTTTCTCCTTCAAGATCACTGAGATTCTTCCCTTTCATGGAAATAATTAGAGGAATTTTGAGGTTTAAAATGGGTCTCCTAAGGAAATTATAAAATACTAGTGGAAATAATAAATAAGATTACATTACATTATCAAATTTTAGAGAGAAAAAAGAAAAAACTACTTTTTAAACTCATATTTTCAACTTATCCCCCTATGGTTTTACTCAAAATTTGAGCAAGAACGCTCATTGGAAGCAAAATTTTATTCCTCATACAAGGAGTACTCATGTTTCATACTTTCAATGGACTCTACTACATGAAAAATGAGAAATACATGAAAAATGTGATTGCAATCATGTTTTTTTATGTATTCCTCATTTTTTGTGTATAAGGGTCCATCGAAAGTATGCAACATGGGTACTCCTTGGATGAGGAATTAAATTTTTCATCCAACGAGTACTCCCACTCAAAAATTGAGTAATACCTTAGGGAGATAAGTTGAAAAAATAGTTTTATTATTTTTTAATATTTTTACTTTTTTACTCCAAAAATGGTGAATCATCCCCCATGGTTGGAATCATCATCTTGAATCCTATTGGTTCTTATAATTTTTTTTTTTTTTTGTACATTTTTCTTAGGAGGCCCATTTTAGACCTCAAAATTTCTCTAATGAAATTTGAAACCCCATCAAGTCAATCGTCAACTTTCACACTAGTTTATATTGACATAGTTGTCCTAAGATTTATATTTCAATATTATCGAAGTACCATGAAGATTATAGTTTTTTTTTCTCAAATATGGAGCTCTTATACCATGTTAACATATCATAAAGCCATCTATTTAAGAAAACATGTTAGATCTAGTTACTTGTTGGTAATATAACTTTTGCATGCAGTGAAAAATGAGAAAATTAATCGTGCACAATACACAGATATTTATACCCTTCTAGATTAGTTCATCATTCAAAATTATCTTCATAACTGTTGGAGAGGTAAATCCCCTTTGCGAACAGAGGCGATCCCTAATAGCCCAGATCGGGTCTAGCAACAACCGAGTCATGCTCAGACGCAAGTTCCTAATTTCAAAAGGCTAAGATGCGACAAGAAGCCTACCTTAAGTCATACATTGTTGTCATTTGCGGAGAGGATGGTGCTTCCATCCCTCGCTTTGGCAGATCAAAATTCTCCCGCTCGGCGTGATCGAACACCTGCATGTACAAGAAGAAACAACAAACACACAAGCGTAAAACCTAATACATGAAATTATGTATCAGCCAAAGAAGATACAACTCACAACATAAAACATGAACATCTGAGTGGAACCATAATTGAATTCACTTATTATTAATCAGAACAAAGAAAGATACAACCTAAGCTCTGACGCTGGATCTTCCTTCGGCAAGTCAATAGCGGAGTACGTCTTGGTAAAGCTCGTCGGGAAAAGGACAAGTCTCTCTCTCTTCGGCTATCTGATGATAATCTCCTTACTATTGATTCAGCTCTATTCAAGCTACTAAGACTACTAAGGCTCAACCCTTCCAGCCCCTTCATCAATGGAAGATGGCTATATTTATAGAGGAGAGGAGGAGGTTGGGATCCCTACAATAGTGGAAGGGAGGCCTTATCCCTTGGGAGGTTCCCCATAAGATGGAAACAAGAGGCCAAAGGAGGAAGGTCATGGTTATTCAGTCGAAACCACTCCCCATGACTCATCCACGAAGTTGTTGTAATCGAAACTTCGCCTTTTTTTTTTTTAACTTTCCATAAGCATATTGGCATGGGTACTTAACTAGGACAGAGCGCCAACTAGCATGGGCTCAGTGTTAATTTTCCTCATTGGCGCGAGGACATAACGGGCTACCAGTGCCAAGGGAAAAACAGGTGTTTTTAGGGGTTTGCTCAGGAAATGATCAACAGAAGCAAAGTTGTCCTCATGGCAAGGGATGCAATGATGGTATTTGCAAGGCATGACACTACTTATTCATCACAGAAACGACCCTCCAATGGGAGAGATGGGGATTGCAGGGACTGTGACAAATTACTGTGTAACAATAACTTAAAATATGTCTCTTATATGGAAAATGGCTCTAATAATTAATCAAACAAATAACAAACCTAAAAATTACAGTTTTCACAAAAATTAAACCAACCTACCCTCAAATCCATACGATGGTATGGAGTCTATACAGAAATTGGTACAACCTACTTTGTTGGGTTGTAAGACTACTCTTCTCTTTGTTGCTAACATGTTTTAGATTTGTTTTTCTCTCAAATATGGAGCTCTTATGATGGCGGGAAAAACCCGCTTAACCCACAATCACACTTTCCAATGCATATGAAATGCATTTCAACTTTATGCTCTAATAAAAATTCCCATTCTACGCAAACTCACAATATGTGGAAGCTTCTTATTTCACATCTGATGGTTATAAAACCATGGTTATTAAAAACCAAACAATCCAGCCTAGATTTAAATTGCTATTGCGGAAGCTTTACTTTTCTCAAATATCTATGGTTAAATCATAGTCCAAACCTGTTTCATTTAATGGAATCAATATTCATTACTTTGGAATAAAACCCAATGTAAGTCTTTGGTTCTTACACTCACCATCTCACATCAAATTCAGCTTTGACTTTTGATTCAACCTAAAATAATAATGATTGGGGCTTATTGATCTCACATCAAACATAATATATCAATATATATTACGTCTTCACATTAAATGTTATAAAAATTATGATAAACCTTTTGACCATCGCATTCGCCCATAAGCATTTATATATAATATCCATAATTTAACCATATGTACCAACGCATATCTTAATTTTCGACTTTGGGTTTAAACTAACATAGGTAATGTTGACCCACAGCATTTCACAACATACCTTTCACCGTTAATCTCCACACATCTTCATGATGCGACCAACATCTGATCACGAGGTTAGATCATCCAACGAATATCGCATTCGTTTGCTCTCCAGGGTTTATCTAATCAAAGTTATGCGAAACTCGTGGTAATTGAATACCACTTCAGGACACGTGTCACTCAAAGAACGATATTGCGTTCCATTTCAAAGAATCTGCTTACCATTTGGAAGTCACACGAAAACCATATGTGGTTGTCCCAAAACTGCTTCACTTCAAAATTTCACCTTCAATTTTGTGCCTTCAATTTTCACGGTTCTGATGCAGGAGCATCAGAATTAGCCAGCAATGTGAAGATCTGTTCACATGTTGTGGCTAAACAGAGTGAAATTCATTGACTGTTTGGTCAAAATCAGTTTTACTGAGAAGGTTGGACTTCTCAAATAGTTAGTTATTGTAATAAATAAGAGATTGTCTTATTTAGATTTAGAGATAAGATTTGTTAATACAGGTGTGCACGAGAGATGGAGGATTCTGTTAAGATCTTTAGGAAAAAATAGGAGATTGCTGCTAGCTATTATTAGAAGAATTAATGAAAATAATAAAAAGGAGAAAAGTGTGATGAGCGAGAGAGTTAGTGAGGCTTTGAGTGGAGCGAGAGCTCAGAGTGTGGAATGAATTGTATTTTTTTAGTGTATAACAGAGACCATTCCTTGCACAATTGGGCCAGAGGGCGAGACTCTATTTATGAATAAAATTAATTTGGTGTGAATCAATGTATGATGAATTCGTGAGATTGATGCGTTTGTTTTTCTTGGTAATTGCTTGAAGTGGTTTCGATCTATGTTTTTATTTTAAAACTGTAATAATTCTGTGTTTAATGCAAACCTAACGTTGTTGAATTTAGTGAGCTGAAAAAGTCTTTAACACAGAGAAATGGCCTAAAAAGACTTTGTGGATCCTTTGAGCGGAGTTGAATTAATATACATGTCAGTTTTGGAATTAGTCGGGTCCGTTTAACTCATCGCATCGGGTCGAGGAGAGGAGTTCACATATCATTGCATATAACAATAAAATGGACGTGAATTGATATAATTCAGTTTTGAAGTTAATCCGGGTCCGGAAGATATCGCCAAGATTACGGGATGTAACATTGAATATATAGCGATCGCCGATTTCCAATAAAACTTCGCATCGGAGTTCTGGAAGCTGCAACAGTTAGTAGTGACATCAACCACATCGATTTGTGATCGCCGATTGATATCACATCAGCACACATTTGAATGAGTAGTGTATTGGATTTGCGATAGTTGTATTGATATCGCATCGGAGTTGTGAACTGCTAAACAATAAAAGTGGTGGCACATTGTCAATTGTGATTTGCGAATTGACTCGAACTGTCGGATCATTCAGATATGGGGTTGCAGTATTATATATATATATATATATATATATGTATAATTGTTAGAAAAGGCATTGTTTCAAATGGTTTAAAAGGTATATCGGATCAGAAATATAAAGAGTTTTTGTTTTTTCTTTGATCTAATAAAAGGGTTTTGGTTCCAATAGAACAAGGGTTGAGCGAAGAAATAAAAAGTATTATTGTGGGCTTATTCAATCCATTGCTACGCTACATCAATTTTTGGTATCAAAGCAGAAGAAAGGGGTATTTTCAATGAAAATGCCACCAAGAAGAGGAATTGGTCGAGGGAGACCAGAACCAAATGCAGTTTTGTTGGAAGAAGTGCGAAATTTGCGTGCACGAATGGAGACAATGGAGACAGCCCAAAGAAGAGCGCTTGATGATGGAGCTGAGAGTTCTTCAGAAGAATCTGATGCAGATGTGGAAGTAGAACAAGACAATGAAAATTTCAAATTCATCAAGATGCTGGCAAAAGTTGGAAGCAAACCCAAGATGGATATTCCTATGTATGAAGGGAGTCTGAATGTGGAGGAGCTTATGGATTGGATCAGATCCATAGATCAGTACTTTGACTATGAAGAGGTTGAGGAGAATAAGAGGGTGAAGTTTTCAGTTACTAGACTGAAGGGTCATGCAGCCATCTGGTGGGACGAGGTACAGACATCAAGAACGAGAAAAGGGAAATCTAAGATCAAGCAGTGGGATAAAATGGTAAGTAAACTGAAAGCCAAGTTTTTGCCTAAAGACTATCATTTGAATATTTTTAAGCAAATGCAAAATCTGAAGCAGAAAGGAATGTCTGTTAAGGAGTACAAAGAAGAATTTTATAGATTGAGTATCAGAACAGGGCATGTAGAAGATGATTTGGAGAAAATAGCTAGATATGTAAATGGGCTAAGGTATGAAATACAAGATGAGATTAGCCTGTTAAGTCTGAAAACTATTGAGGATGCCTATCAAGCAAGTCTGAAGGCAGAGGAGAAAATATTGAGGAGACAGAATCAAAGGAACAGAGGGAAGAGCTCAGCGAGAGGTAGAGGAGCTATCAGATCCAGAGGAACACAACATCAGCATGAATTAGGAATTTCAAGTGGGAGATCACCACAGACGGGTGAATCTAGTAGAGGAAGATTCGCGCTTAGAGGAAGAGGGCGAGGAAGAGATGTTAGATGTTATACCTATGGAGAATGGGGACACATGTCAAGGGATCGTCCTCATAACAAATCAGCAAGCCAGAGGGGTGCAAATGTGGCTGAGGCAGAGCCAGAACCGCCTCAACTTGTGGAGAAAGAGGAACCACCTGAAGAAGGTGAATCACTGCTGCTTAGAAGAACTTTGCTTAGATCAGCAAAGGAGGTTGGAGAACATGTGCAAAGGAAAAACTTGTTCAGAACTACATGCAAATCAAATGGTAAGTGTTGTAAGTTTATAATTTACAGTGGGAGTACTAACAATCTTGTGTCCACAGAGATGGTGGAAAAACTTGGGTTAGCAAGGATAATGCATCCTGCACCTTACAAAGTATCTTAGCTACAGAAGGATCATCAAATCATCGTGACAGAGCAATGTAATGTGGAAATGCAGATCGGCACATACAAAGACATGATCATATGTGACATAATTCCCATGGATGTATGTCATGTGTTATTGGGGAGACCATGGCAATTTGACCGGAAAGCGATTCACAATGGGATAAGGAACACATATAGCATAGAGAAGGACGGAATTAAACACACGTTGCTGCCAATGAAGAATGATGGTGATAAAGGATTTCCTGAAAATAATATTATGCTGATAAGTGGCAAAGAACTGCTACAGGAGGTCGATAAAAGTGAGGAGGTGCATTTTGCTATCGTAGGGAGGCCCAAGGTAATCTTAACCTCCACGAATTTAAACGATTTGCCTGAAGAAATTCAAGCTGTGTTAAATAATTTCATAGATATCATTGTTGATGAATTACCGAATGAATTACCACCGATTAGAAGTGCGAGCCACCATATCGACTTAATACCAGGAGCGAGTCTACCTAATAAAGCTGCGTATAGACTAACTCCCCAGGAAAATGCAGAGATTGCAAGACAAGTACAGGAGCTGATGAACAAGGGGCTGATTTGAGAAAGTCTGAGCCCATGTGCTGTGCCAACGGTAATTAGTCTGAAAAAGGGAGGAGAATGGCGCATGTGCACCAATTCCAGAGCTATCAACAAGATAACAGTCAAGTACAGATTTCCTTTGCCCGGAATGGATGATTTAATGGACTGTTTGAGTGGATCTAGGTACTTTACTAAGATAGATTTGAAAAGCGGGTATCACCAGATCAGAATTCGGGAAGGCGATGAATGGAAAATGGCTTTGAAAACAAATAGTGGATTGTATGAGTGGTTAGTGATGCCTTTTGGGCTCACTAATGCACCCAATACATTCATGAGACTAATGAACGAGGTCTTGAAGGAGTATGTAGGTAAATTTTTCGTTGTTTACCTTGATGATATTCTGGTTTTTAGCAAAAGTAAAGAGGAGCATTTGGAACATCTGAAGTTAGTCTTGACAACTCTACAGAAAGAAAAACTACTAATCAATTTGAAGAAGTGTAGTTTCATGAAAGAGGAGCTGGTATACTTGGGATTTTTGATTTCCAAAGAAGGTTTGAAAATGGATCCGGAAAAGGTACAAGCAATCAGGAACTGGCCTACTCCCAGGAGTGTATTTGAGGTAAGAAGTTTCCATGGACTTGCTAGTTTTTACCGAAAATTTATAAAAGGATTTAGTCAAATTTGTGCACCAATCCTTGAGACAATCAAGGAGGTCAACCAGCCATTTCGATGGACAGAAGCAGCTGATAGGAACTTTAATCTGCTGAAAAAGAAGATAACAGAAAAGCCAATTCTAGCATTGCCTAATTTTGAGAAAGTCTTTCAAGTAGAAACCGATGCAAGTGGAGAAGCAGTTGGTGCGGTACTGAGTCAAGAGCAAAGACCGATAGCATATTTCAGCGAGAAATTAAATGATGTGAAAAAATAAATATTCTTCATATGATAAAGAGTTTTACACTATTGTGCAGGCATTGAAAAAGTGGAGGCATTACTTACTGCCAAAGGAATTTATCTTATATTCAGACAACCACACTTTGCAGTTTATTAATAATCAGCCAAAGCTAAATCAGAAGCACGCCAAATGGGTGGAATTTCTACAAAGTTTCACTTTTGTAATAAAGCATAAAAGTGGTAAGTCTAATAAAGTAGCAGATGCATTGAGCAGGGTAAGTTTTCTTTTGCAAGAATTTAAAGTGGTGTTGTAGGTTTTTATGAAATGATAGAAATGTACAAGGATGATGAGGATTTTAAAGACATCTACACAACAGTTCAGAATCCAGTAAGCCATAACAGAAGTTAATGGATGGACTACCTTATTCAAGGAGGCATGTTATTTAAAAGCAACAAATTATGTATTCCTAAATGTTCCATAAGAGAGAACATAATTAAAGAGAAGCACAGTGGAGGGTTGTCTGGTCATTTTGGACAAGATAAAACCTTCGCTCAGGTGAATGCTTTTTATTATTGGCCTAAAATGAAAACTGATGTTAAAAATTTTGTTCAGAAATGTAGGGTATGTCAATATACCAAAGGAAGGAGTCAGAATACAGGTCTATATCAGCCATTGCCCATACCAGATCAACCATGGGATGCAGTGAGTATGGACTTTGTTCTGGGTTTACCAAAAACTCAGAGAGGAAATGATTCTATTTATGTTGTAGTAGACAGATTTTCTAAAATGGCACATTTTATTTCTTGTAAGAAGACTAATGATGCAACACATATAGCAAATTTATTATTTTCAGAGACTGTAATATTGCATGGTTTACCTGTAAGTATTGTATCAGATCGAGATACTAAATTTGTAGGGCATTTCTGGAGGACACTTTGGAAGAATCTGGGGACTAAACTCAGTATTAGTTCAGTGTACCATCCTCAGACAGATGGAAAAACTGAAGTAGTGAATAGGAGCTTGGGGAATATATTAAGAAGTCTGGTACATCAGAATCCCAAATAGTGGGATTTGGCATTAGCTCAAGCTGAATTCACTTACAATGATACACCAAACCGAAGCACTGGAATGAGTCCATCTCAGATTGTCTTTGGAATGCATCCGAGAGGAGTATATGAGCTTAGGGACTTGGGAAAACAGGAATCCAGGAGTGCAAGTGCTGAAGATTTTGTTGAACAAATGCAGAGGTTACAGGAAGAAGTCAAAGGTAAATTGCAGGAAAGCAGCAGAAGATACAAGCAGAGAGCAGATCTGAAAAGAAGAGAAAAAGAGTTTCAAGTAGGGGATTTAGTCATGGCATATCTGAGAAAAGAGAGATTTCCTACAAAAAATTATAACAAATTGAAAATGAAGAAGATAGGACCTTGTAAAATCAAAAGGAAATTTTCAGCCAATGCATATGAGATTGAGTTGCCGGAAGGAATCGGAATATCCTCCATATTTAATGTTGCAGACTTATATCCATTCAGAGAGGCAGAGACCGAGTTACAGACTAAAACTACAGGTGATGAAGTTCAAACTGTAGACTGGGAGGAATAGGTACCAAAAGCATTCAAGAAAGAAGTTGAAGCTATCTTGGATCAAAGAATATCCAAGAAAACTCGAGGGCAGACATATTTCCAGTATCTTTTCAAGTGGAAGGAGCAGCCAATGGAAGATTCCAATTGGTTAACAGCAGCTGAACTACAGAAATATGGAATAAGTCCTGAAAGTTTGAAGAACAAATATTTTCTTCCTCGGGAGTCTGATGCAGGAGCATCGGAATTAGCCAGAAATGTGAAGATCTGTTCACATGTTGTGGCTAAACAGAGTGAAATTCATTGACTGTTTGGTCAAAATCAATTTTACTGAGAAGGTTGGACTTCTCAAATAGTTATTTATTGTAATAAATAAGAGATTGTCTTATTTAGATTTAGAGATAAGATTTGTTAATACAGGTGTGCACGAGAGATGGAGGATTTTGTTAAGATCTTTAGGAAAAAATAGGAGATTGTTGTTAGCTATTATTAGAAGAATTAATGAAAATAATAAAAATGAGAAAAGTGTGATGAGCGAGAGAGTTAGTGAGGCTTTGAGTGGAGCGAGAGCTCAGAGTGTGGAATGAATTGTATTTTTTTAGTGTATAACAGAGACCATTCCTTGCGCAATTGGGCCAGAGGGCGAGACTCTATTTATGAATAAAATTAATTTGGTGTGCATCAATGTATGATGAATTCGTGAGATTGATGCGTTTGTTTTTCTTGGTAATTGCTTGAAGTGGTTTCGATTTGTGTTTTTATTTAAAAACTGTAAGAATTCCATGTTTAATGCAAACCCGACGTTGTCGAATTTTGTGAGCTGAAAATTTCTTTAACATAGAGAAATGGCCTAAAAAGACTTTTTGGATCCTTTGAGCGGAGTTGAATTAATATACATGTCAGTTTTGGAATTATTCGGGTCCGTTTAACTCATCGCATCGGGCCGAGGAGAGGAGTTCACATATCATTGCATATAACAATAAAATGGACGCGAATTGATATAAGTCAGTTTTGAAGTTAATTCGGGTCCAGAAGATATCGCCGAGATTACGGGAGGTAACATTGAATATATAGCGATCGCCGATTTCCGATAAAACTTCGCATCGGAGTTCTGGAAGCTTTAATAGTTAGTAGTGACATCAACCACAGCGATTTGCGATCGCCGATTGATATCACATCGGCGCACATTTGAATGAGTAGCGTATTGGAGTTGTGATAGTTGTATTGATATCACATTGGAGTTGTGAACTGCTAAACAATAAAAGTGGTGGCACATTGTCAATTGTGATTTATGAATTGACTCTAACCGTCGGATCATTCAGATCTGGGGTTGCAGTATTATATATATATATAATTGTTAGAAAAGGTGTTGTTTCAAATGGTTTAAAAGGTATATCAGATCGGAAATATAAAATATTTTTTTTCTTTTTCTTTGATCTAATAAAAGGGTTTTGGTTCCGATAGAACAAGGGTTGAGCGAAGAAATAAAAAGTATTATTGTGGGATTATTCAATCCATTGCTACGATGCATCAGGTTCTCTGCCATTGAATGGGTCTTGACTCATTTTTTTACTGCGCCCTCGCTCTTTGCTCAGTGATCCATCGATTCCTCATTTGATATGATCCATCACTTGACTTATGGGTACCGTAGCTTACGGTTCTTTCCTTCACTAGTGTTCCACTGCAACACTGCTACCAATTCAATTCAAAACTTGTGCCTTTGACACAGCGCTCTCGATTCAAGATTCCATGGAATTGGATTCCATTACTCTGTTGTTTAGTTTTAACAATTGAAACAGATTTTAAAACCTTCTCTATGTACGTTCCACTTGCTTTGTTTATGTAGAACTCAGACTCTTTACAATGATTCTATTGTGCCATCGAAACACCGTTGAGTTTTTGCATACTCTCCACATTCATGTTTTTAACGTTGTCTTCCTTATGCTTGGTAAAACAATTAAAACTCATCGATTATTCAATTCGAAGACTCCCTCTCTGTTTGCCATCTGTATTAATATTCAATTCTCTCTTGAATCTCACTTTACTATGGATACACAACAGATTGTATAATTTCCTTCTTGAAATAATTATACAATAACGAATCCAATATTAGAATACGCCCAAACCAATTTATGTCTTAACGCATACAATTCACACAGAATTCTAGATTCTCAACCTAATTCCATTTACACATCATATAACCCAGTAATGGAACATAAACTCAGAAAATTAAGTTCTATATTAATACACATAGTACTTACATCACAAATCTTCCTCCTTGGCCTGATTTTCAACTAGTGGCCACATCCTAAAATCTGCCCGAAAGCTTACAAGCAAAAACCCTGCTTCTACTCTACTCAATCTCTACTGATCTATCTTTTATGCCATTAAGGCTTACATTTTATACAAAAAAGGTCTTGAAACTGATTTTGTTTTCAGTTCCTGCATTTTCTCAACAAAAATCCTAAATATCCTATTTAATCCCTAAGGATTCTCTTTTATCCAAAAATTAATGAAACCAACTCTAATTTAAATTCTCTCAATCCCTTTACATTCTCAACTAATCAAATTCTCTCATGTTCTCAAAAATTCAAGAACATTTAAAATTCCCTCACAATTTTTTATTAAAATCATTAAAACCCACTCAAATTACTCATAAAAATCCAGCTCCTTTAAAAACTTAAAAACCCCTAAGTTTAATAAAATACATGGATTTTTCTTTTAGCTTAATGCTCCTACATCAAAATCCTAGGGTCAAAATTAATCAAGATCTCCTGATCATGTGCTTTTAAATATTTGCCTCCTAGATCCCATACTTTGTTTTGCTATTGTCCATAAGCTGCATTATTTCTTAACTGCACTTTTCCAGGTTTCCATATTTTTCTCTGTAACTTGCCTCCAGCTACGCTTTCACAATATTTTCTTGTCTTTTCCTTGCTGAAATTTCTCAGCTTTCTTACTGCTGTCTACTGCTTCTGAGACACCTTCATCATCAGTCTTCTGATGCTTTCAATCTCTCTGTCCAGCTTATCTCCTGTCTAGAAATTATTCTACCTTTTTTTGTTGCCTTTAATTTCTACTGTTGTAGCTACTTTTGTTGTTATTGTTTTTACTGCCTTTCTTGCTGCCAACATTGATGTTACTGCTACCAATGTTTTCCCCCCAATTGTTGTTTCCTCCCAAAATTCCTAAATATCTCTTAAGATATCTCCCTCTACAACAATTTTATTCTACTTATCACCTTCAAATTTATCTTCAAAAAATAAATTATCATTTAATTCTCTATCTGCAGTAACATACTCATTCAGTATACTAGTAAGTAAAATCAAATTTGACAAACTAGTATCTACTCCTGTTTCTTTCATAGCTTCAGGAAATTTTACTCTAGTGTTTGCAATTTCTTCCTCTTGTTCAAATGTTCTCAGCAAACATTTCAGCCAATTTCTTTGAACTTGTTTCCTCTCAAGCATTTCATCAATATGCTGCAATTTAAATTTGGCATCTTCTTCTTCTTCCTTGACAATCTTCAGTAATTCTCCTTCACCTCCTTGATTGATTCTGGCAATCAAATCAAGTTCTTCAAGTACTGTGTCTTCATCCTTTATCAAAATAGAATTCTGATTCTCCACCACTGTACCAATTTT
The DNA here is from genome assembly GCA_034641835.2 of Pinus albicaulis. Classification (NCBI taxonomy): domain Eukaryota; kingdom Viridiplantae; phylum Streptophyta; class Pinopsida; order Pinales; family Pinaceae; genus Pinus; species Pinus albicaulis. The sequence continues at coordinate 798,602,967 of CM076584.1, read as the reverse complement.
AAAACTCTATTCTCCAGTCTTCTCTTGGCTATTCAGACAAGCCAACTCCTCCTTGTCACCAATAGTAACAAGTTTCTGCATATGAGACATCATTGTCTCACCTTCTTTTTGCAACATTTCCTCATCTTTCAAGACAACTCCAAGAGATGGATTGTCTTCTTAATCACCTGTAAACATAAACAAATTGTCAATTTTAAAATCACAAGACCCAATGGTCTCAATTGATGATCCAATCACTAATTCTTCTTTCTGTAGTTCTAAGTCTATTTCAAGACTCGGAAATTCTTCACTGGCTTTCTCTTCTGACAACACATCAGTATGTTGTTCTGAGTTTCCTCCCAATTCCTTTGTCAGCCCATCAGTATGTTGATTTGCATCTTCCACGAGACTGTCAACTATTCTCTCTTCCTTTCCGTCATTTGTTTCATGAATGTCTCTCTGCTTTGATTCACCAAAATGAACTTCTTCTTTTTTTTGAATCATTATTTTATCCTCTGTTCTCTGATTGTCATTCATGAAAAATTTCCTGCCTTGCTTCTTTAGCAAATTATCCTGTGTGTAAGTCCTCTGCTTCTCCAATTCTCTTCTCTGAAGATCTAATTTCTTATACAATTCAATAACTTTAATTGGAGTATAATTTGGAAACTTCAAACAACTTTCCATACCTTCATTTGTTTTTGAACAATCATTAGATGGTCCTTCTTTCTCTGCCTCAATATTATGTTGAATATTCTCATTAGAGCCCTCTATCTCCTTTTCTTCCTGAGTTCTTACTATCTCAGCATTGATCTAAACATATTTTAGATTCAATTTTCTCTCCTGAACAAACTCTAAAGCTTACTCATCATCCTGTGATGTACTTGCAAACATACAAAACTCATTAGTTTTTAAACCACAAGACTTTTCAGTCTTAGTTGCTTTCTCAAGCACTTCCCTTTGAATAGATCTGAATGTGGAATCTTCAAATTCCATCTTTGACTCAAGAAATCTGAGTTATTCCTTCAATAAGGCAATTTCTCTTTCTCTATCCTTCATCTTACTTTTGTGGCATTCTTTAGAACCTCTTCTATGATCCTCCATGATCATATTCTCCATCAGCTCCTCACTCGCCATGAGTTGCACTAAGCCTATGCAACAGCAAGCTCTCCTGCTGCCACTTACCTCCCCAATCCTTCACTAGACTTGGTCTTTTGGAAAGCACTGGTTCACTATGTTTGGAACCTCTTGAGCACTCTCTTCTGCTCTCTCTAGGCTATCTCCTAAACTCACCTTTTCTTGAGAACACTTTAATTGTTCTCTCTATCCAACCTTTAGTTGAATATCAGGTTCACTGCCATCACCATCAAAACTTTGTCTTCATCATATCTGCAAACATAATTCTGCAATCATAATTTTCAAATTAGATTTAAAAAATTATCTCACCTACAAGATCTCTGTATGATCTTGTTCTCCATTCATTTCTACAAATGTTTGTTCACTGCAATTGTGTATATGCTGCCTATCAAAAAAAATCTGATCTTCCTTCATTCTCTCATCACATGCACTCATTCAGATTTAATATATAAAAAAAAAAAAAAAATCAATTTCAACAGAGCCTTCCGACTCTGATACCACTTGATTGCAGGAAAAACCCGATTAACCCACAATAACACTTTCCAATGCATATGAAATGCATTTGAACTTTATGCTCCAATAAAAATTCCCAATCTGGGAAAACTCACAATATGCGGAAGCTTCTTATTTCACATCTGATGGTTATAAAACCATGGTTATTAAAAACCAAACAATCCAGCCCAGATTTCAATTGCTATTGCGGAAGCTTTACTTTTCTCAAATATCTATGGTTAAATCATAGTCCAAACCTGTTTCATTTAATGGAATCAATATTCATTACTTTGGAATAAAACCCAATGTAAGTCTTTGGTTCTTACACTCACCATCTCACATTAAATTCAGCCTTGACTTTTGATTCAACCTAAAATAATAATGATCGCGGCTTATTGATCTCACATCAAACATAATATATCAATATATATTAAATCTTCACATTAAATGTTATAAACATTATGATAAACCTTTTGACCATTGCATTCGCCCATAAGCATTTATATATAATAGCCATAATTTAACCATATGTACCAATGCATATCTTAATCTTCGACTTTGGGTTTAAACTAACATATGTAATGTTGACCCACAACATTTCACAACATACCTTTCACTGTTAATCTCCACAAATCTTCATGATGCGACCAACGTCCGATCACGAGGTTAGATCATCGAACGAATATCGCATTCATTTGCTCTCCAGGATTTATCTCATCAAAGTTATGCGAAACTCATGGTAATTGAAAACCACTTCAGGACACACGTCACTCAAAGAACGATATCGCGTTCCATTTCAAAGAAACCACTTACCATTTGGAAGCCACATGAAAACCATATCTGGTTTTCCAAAAACTGCTTCACTTCAAAATTTTGCCTTCAATTTTGTGCCTTCGATTTGCATGGTTCCCTGCCATTGAATGGGTCTTGACTCATTTTTTTTTTACTGCGCCCTCACTCTATGCTCAATGATCCATCAATTCCTCATTCGATATGATCCATCGCTTGACTTATGGGTACCGTAGCTTACGGTTTCTACCTTCACTGGTGTTCCACTGCAACACTTCCACCAATTCAATTCAAAAGTTGTGCCTTTGACACAGCGCTCTCGATTCAAGATTCCATGGAATTGGATTCCATTACTCTGTTGTTTAGTTTTAACAATTGAAACAGATTTTAAAACCTTCTCCGTGTACGTTCCACTTGCTTGGTTTCTGTACAACTCAAACTATTTACAATGATTCTATTGTGCCATCGAAACACCGCTGAGTTGTCGCATACTCTCCACATTCATGTTTTTAACGTTGTCTTCCTTATGCTTGGTAAAACAATTCAAACTCATCGATTCTTCAATTCGAAGACTCCCTCTTTGTTTTCCATTTGTATTAATATTCAATTCTCTCTTGAATCTCACTTTACTGTGGATACACAATAGATTGTATAATCTCCTTCTTGAAATAATTATACAATAACGAATCCAATACTAGAATACGCCCAAACCAATTTATGTCTTAACGCATACAATTCACACAGAATTCTAGATTCTCAACCCAATTCCATTTACACATCATATAACCCAGTAATGGAACATAAACTCAGAAAATTAAGTTCTGTATTAATACACATTGTGCTTACATCAAAAATCTTCCTCCTTGGCCCGATTCTCAACCAGTGGCCACATCCTAAAATCTTCTCGAAGGCTTACAAGAAAAAAACCTACTTCTACTCTACTCAATCTCTATTGATCTGTCTTTTATGCCATTGAGGCTTACATTTTATAGAAAAATGGTCTTGAAACTAATTTTGTTTTCAGTTCCTGCATTTGCTCATCAAAAATCCTAAATATCCTATTTAATCCCTAAGGATTCTCTTTTATCCCAAAATTAATGAAACAAACTCTAATTTAAATTCTCTCAATCCCTTTACATTCTCAACTAATCAAATTCTCTCATGTTCTCAAACATTCAAGAACATTTACAATTCCCTCACATTTTTTTATTAAAATCATTAAAACCCACTCAAATTACTCATAAAAATCCAACTCCTTTAAAAACTTAAAAACCCCTAAGTTTAATAAAATACATGGATTTTTCTTTTAGCTTAATGCTCTTGCATCATCTTATACCATGTTAAAATATCATAAAACCATATATTTAAGAAAACATATCAGATCTAGTTACTTGTTGGTAATATAACTTTTGTATGCAGCGAAAAACGAGAAAATTAATCACGCACAATATACAGATATTTATACCCTTCTAGATTATTTCATCATTCAAAATTATCTTCATAACTTACAATATGTCTCTTATAGTGAAAATGGCTCTAATAATTAATCAAACGAATAATAAACCTAAAAATTACAGTTTTCACAAAAATTAAGCCAACCTACCCTCAAATCCATACGGCGGTATGGAATCTATACGGAAATTGGTACAACCTACTTTGTTGGGTTTTAAGACTACTCTTTTCTTTGTTGCTAACATGTTTTTTGTCTTTGTTGAAGATTGGTTTCATTCTCATTGCTGAAACACTGTTGAAATCCTCACCAATGGTTGAAAATCAGATCTCCAATTTTCTCCTTCAATCACATGACTTGTGAAATGAATGTTCACTATGTCTCTGCCATTTTCCCTCTATTTCATTTATAACTTTAACATGAGCCAAAAACCAAATCCTTGATTGTTGAGATATAACCATGAGATCAATGGATCTCTTTTAATTAAATTATTAAGTGACCCACTTTAGTCATTTTATTAAATAAAATCACTTTAATAAAATAATTTTCACTTAGCTAACTAATTTATTAATAATGTGAACTTATGAAAAATAATAGGATACTTTTAATGATGGTTTCCATAAGTAGACATACTCATGGAAATACATATCTAAGCTACAAACACTAACAACAATTATAATATTTTCTTGAAAATATTCATTCAATTCTACAAACCATTTATAATCATTTTCTATCTTACTAAACAAATGATCATTTTCTTCATATAAAATGATACTTCACTTCTTCGGGAGAAACCAAATAAAAATTCAAAGTGCCTTCATACTTTACCAAAGTAGGGAGCTTGTAGAGTCACCAAGGTGAATTTGATATTTTCATATGTTGCTTGCTTCACCTAACAAACAACCAGCTTTAAAATTTTCTATAGTGAAAATGAAGTATTCCCTTAGTGGAGTCACCAAGATCAGAAAAATCTTCAATGATCACCCTCATCATGTAGTTGATCTACAAGATGTCTTATAGGAGATGGAATTTATCCCTAGCAACAACACCAAAATGTTATCACTCAAACTCTAAATAAGTGAAAATGTTTACACCATAAAGCATGAGAGCCTAGAGGCAACTTCTAGGCAATCCATCCACTATCATCTCAGTGGCCTTTCCTCTCACATTAGACTAAGGAAATGGATTCTTTCCCTAGGGAGGTGTCCCTAAAGACTCAAATAAACCAAATGTTGTAGCAAGGGTGAGTGAAATTAATTTAGTTGATATGGTTAATCCAAACAAGTTTATTTTCTTTAAGTTAATAAGTGTGAAAGGATGTGTAAATTTCTTATTATATCGACCCCAAAAGTGAAAATACAAGGGTAAATGCAACATGTCAAATTTGTCACAATGAACAATAGGTTCAAGATACAAGTGAAACACAATGCTTAGATATTACAAGGGATTAAGATGTGACAACACCACATAAATTTGTTCCAAAATTTAAGATGAGTGTTGAAAACACATGTGAAATGAAAAAACCATGTTGTAATTGTTGTGTTGGTTAATTTATTTAATTATGGTTATGCGATGAGTAGAATTTATTGTGAAAAAATACGACAAGAGAGTTTCAATATCCATAATTAAATTTATGTTGTAATAAAAGTGTTTTAATCAACCATGAAAATAGAAATAGGACATGTGATTTATGAGACATAAAGAAATTGAATTACATTTTTATGTTAAACAAGTGATTAAACAATAAGTTACTTCAAATTCAAGATCATATCAATGAAACCAAATGTGGAAATTTAAAAGTTTTCTATAAACCAAATATGATTAAGTTGGCTTATTAACTTAACTGCTACAATTTAATTTATAAACCAAAATTATTATGTTGTTCTAAGGTGTGCTTATCAAGAGTGTTTTGGAGCATCTACTTACTCATTCAATGTTCCAACCATGATAAATGAAAGCATGCAAATCACTCAAATTGCTCAAATTGCACATAATTAACACATTGTCCATATTTGCATTTATTGGAGCATCCACATCCTCATTCAACGTTCCAACCATGAGAAATGAAACATTTTCAATCATTGTTTAAGAAATTTTTCAAAGTGAACATCATTGACACATTACCCATATTTTCATTGTATGATGTGCAAACCACAACTATGAGATGATTAGTTGGAGAATGGTATTGTTTATCACATATATATTTTCTTTTAAGAATGTGATTGATTAAGTGTCTAAAACATTCAAGTAAATTATGGCCTTCAACCATACAACTAATCCAAAATTTACGTGAATGACAGAGTAGGAAATAAAAAAAAAAAAGTCAAATTCAAGCCACTTGCTCTTAAACTTGTTAGATTTGAAAATAATGACCATTTAGAAGTGGATTTCAGATCTAATGAATGAAACCTATTGCTCAAAAAATTATACTAACAAACCAAAATTTAGGAAAAGTGTTAAAATTGTAGTTCATTTAGAAGGTTAACCAATATTTCGTTCTTATTTATGGTTAAATCTATTTTAAAATGTTCAATTGATAAGTATTTCAATTATAATGAATATGTTGTGAAACCAGCTCCAAAAAAAGAAGAAAAGAGATATGAACGCCTTAGAAATAAGCCACTTCAAGCGGGAAACCTCCAATACATTACATGAATGAACAATTATTGGATGTTACAAATTACAAAACCTCCTTTCTATATATAAGACTCCATGGGGCCACAATGTAATCCTAGCCGACCTAACAATAATAATTTAAGGGAATAATAATAACAATATGGGGGTTACAAGGGTACAATAATAACAATAAGGGGGTTACACTAACAACAATAAGGGACTATACTAGTAATATAGGGACCTAACATGCCCCTCTCCTTTAAAAAATTGTTGTCCTCAATTCTTGAGTAGCTCAAGGTGCTTCTGTATAAAATTCTCATCCTCCCATGTAGAATCTTTAGTGGGTAAGTTCTTCCACTAGATGAGATACTCTGAAATTGATCGATTCCGTAGCTATCAAGTTCTGGTTTTCGTGAGCACTTCAGGTTCCAGTATGATTTTTCCTTCCTCATCAAGTTCTAGCAATATTTTTTGAACTAGAATATTTTCACCTATAACCTTCTTTAAGCATGAAACATGGAAAATTGGATGCACTGGTGAAGAAGCGAGAAGCTCCAATTTGTATGCCATAGTACCAATCTTTTGCAACACCTTGTAAGGACCATAGTACTTTGGCGATAATTTATTATCCTTCTTAGCTTGCTTGAGGGACATTTTTTTGTATGGTTGTAGCCGTAAAATAACCCAGTCTCCTACATCAAAACTTCTCTCGCTGCGATGTTGATATGCCTATTGTTTCATTCGATTTTGTGCCAAATTTAGGTTGTCCTTTAAGATTTGAAGAACTTCTTGTTGATGCTTGATGTGATCTTCCACTGCTTGAACCTTCGAATTTTCTCTTAAATATGATGTGATGGATGGTGGATGATATCCATAAAGTGCCATAAATGGGGTTATTTTTGCTGCAGTATGGAAGGAAGTGTTATACCACCATTCAGCGAGAGGTAACCACTTTACCCATTGTGTTTTTTTATCAGATACAAAACAACGAAGATATCCTTCCAAACATTTATTTACTATTTCAGTTTGACCATCGGATTGAGGATGATAAGATGAGCTATGAGCTAATTGAGTACCCAAACAAGAAAATAACTCCGTCCAAAAATTTCCAGTAAAAATGGGATCTCTGTCGCTCACAATAACCCTCGGGTTTCCATGTAGCTTTTGAATTGTGTCCATAAATGTAGTAGCAACTGTACTTGCTTTAAATGGATGAGATAATGCACAAAAGTGTGCATACTTGGTAAGTCTATCAACTACCACCATGATGACACTCTTTCCTTCGGACTTAGGTAAACCCGTGATAAAATCCATTGAAATCTCCTCCCAACGTTGACCTGGAATGGATAAAGGTTGTAGAAGTCCTGGGGTCTTAATTGTTTCCACTTTATTCTGTTGGCAAACCAAACATTCCGCCACAAACTTTCGAATATCAGATTTAAGGTCATCCCAAAAAAATTCTTTCTTCACCCTGTGGTAAGTTTTTAAAAATCCTGAGTGTCCTCCTAAAGGAGAAGTGTGCAATTCCAGAAGAATATTTTGTTTTAGTTGGGAATTTTTACAAAGATATAAGCGATCTTTGTACCATAAGGAATCATTTTTCCAACTAAATGTATTAGATGTACTAGGATCTTGCTGCAACTTTTGAATGAGTGTCCATACATCTTTGTCCTTCTTCCATTCATCTCTTGCTTCGGTTATCCAATCCGGCTAGATAATAGAAATGGCACAAAGCAATGCTTCCACCTCTTCATTCTTTCTTGAGAGTGCATCTGCAACAACATTAAGCTTTCCTTTTTTGTAGATTATTTCAAAGTCATAACCCAACATCTTTGTGACCCATTTTTGCTGCTCTTCTCAAGATAGTCTTTGTTCCAAAAAGTGTTTAAGACTATCATGATCAGTTTTTACCTTGAAGTGTCTTCCCATTAGGTAAGTTTGCCATTTCTTTAGTGCATGCAGTATTGCTAACATTTCCTTCTCATAAATAGGTTTCTGTAAATACTTTCCTTTGATTGGATGACTTTCAAAATCAATGGGTCTTCCTTCTTGCATTAAAACAGCACCAATTCCATTTCCTGAGGCATCACATTCCATAATAAAGGTTTTTGTGAAGTCTGGCGTAGCTAAGACCGGTGCTAGGCACATTTCCTCTTTAAGATGTTCAAAGGCCTTAGTTGCTTCAGGAGTCCATGAAAATGTATCTTTCTTCAATAATGTTGTTAGAGGTGTTGCTATTCTCCCATAATTCTTAACAAACTTGTGATAATACCCTGTTAACCCGAGAAATCCTCGCAAATGCTTTATGGTTGTGGGGAATTTCCATTCCTTAATGGCTTTAATTTTGTTAGCATCTACCTTGACACCCTCGTGAGATACAATATGACCCAGATATTTCACCTCTTGTACTCCAAAGAAACATTTGGATGTTTTTGCATATAATTATTTCTCCTGCAATAGTTTGAGCACCCTGTCAACATGTTGAACATGATCCTTCCAAGACCTATTGTAGATTAGTATATCATCAAAAATACTAGCACAAATTTTCTAAGGAAGGGTTTGAAAATGGAATTCATCAACCCTTGAAATGTAGAAGGTGCATTGGTAAGGCCAAAAGGTATGACCAAAAATTCATAATGACCCTCATGAGTTCGAAATGTTGTTTTTGGAATATCTTCCGTCTTAATTCTAATTTGATGATATCCTGAACGAAGATCCAACTTGGTAAAATAAATTGCTCCATGTAATTCATCCAATAATTCATCAATCACAGGAATGGGAAATTTATCTTTAATGGTGAGCTTATTGAGCTCCCTATAATCTGGACACATGCGCCATGATCCATCCTACTTGTGTACCAATACTATAGGAGCAGAGAAATAACTTTGAATAGGTTGAATATTTTTAGGAGGAATTTTAGAACCCAATACTGATAGCTATTCTCAATAGCCTTTGGAATCAACTAGAACTAATTTTTCAAACAAAACTTGTGCAATTTGAAATAAAATTACACATATTTTTCTTGATTTTGAGGAGCTCGATATTTAAACTGAATTATCTCTGTGATTTTGGATCTTCAAGATCTGAAATTTGGCCTTGAAGTAACCCTGTGAATCTTCTTTTGAATTCCACAGGTCTAAACTGATTTGGATTCTTCAAGGAAAAGTTATGTCCAATCTCCAACAATGACCCAATTATGGACTGGTCCAGTATAGCGAACGTGTACGACTTGCCACGTGTCATTGCTTCCTCCTTTGGCTCTGAAATTGATAGAAAAGAAACTGCAGTCCATGTACTTACAGATAATTTTTACAGCATTCTAATCTAATGCTCAAAGAGATATTTATGAATATTTTCCCACAATAACCTCTTTGAGATGAAATTCGGGAGCCTAAAAAATACCTAACTTCCACAGATCATATCTCTAAAAATATTGCGAACCAAGATATAAAATTTTGTGATGATGTTTCTCAGGCTTTTGGCTTCGCTCTCTAAAAATTTCAGCTTCTGCAACTTCGTAGAACAAACGTTATAGTGCAAATTTCGTGATGACATTTTTAAGTTAAATTCAGGAGCCTGCAAAAAGCCCTAACTTCCACAGATCATATCTCCGAAAATATTGCGAACTGAGCTCTACAATTTTTCGATGATGTTCCTCAATATTCCAGCTTTGTACTCTCAAAATTTCAGCTTTTGAACCTTCGTAGAAAAAAAGTTATAGCGAAAATTCCACGATGACCTGTTTGGGGCAGTGAAACCCTAGAATCCAAAGCTTTGATACCAAATGTTGTGATACCAGCTCGAAAAATAGAACAAAAGAGATATCAACGCCTTAGAAATAAGCCACTTCGAGGGGAAAACCCCCAATACATTACATGAATGAACAATTCTTGGATGATACAAACTACAAAACCTCCTTTCTATATATAGGAATCCATGGGGCCACAATGTAATCCTAGTGGGGCCACAATGTAATCCTAGCTGACCTAACAATAATAATTTAAGGGCACAGTAATAACGATATGGGGGTTACAAGGGTACAATAATAACAATAAGGGGGTTACACTAACAACAATAAGAGACTATACTAGTAATATAGGGACCTAACAGAATCCCCATCAAGAGAAATGTGAACCAGAAAGCAAAAAGGGGTTAATAGGTGAGCAATATAGCAAGGTTTAATCATGCAAATTGAAATAATATTTCTCTAGAACTCCAACCTATAAACCTTTTAAGTGTTATAACTTACTTGTAGCAAATGTAACAAATATTTATGCAAGTAATTTATATATTTTCTATATATTTTCTAGAAACAAACAAAATATTAAAGGAAAGTAATCTTCAAGAATTTTGGTAGTTGGGGAAAGTGATAGATCAATGCTTTAATCCACTTGGATTTTGGGATCAAGCATATATTTTATTAAAGGTTTTGTCTTTGCGTAAATTTTTGGGTTCACAAGTAATCTAAGGATATGCTATGTAATCCATCAATTAAACACTTAGACCTAGTACTTCTAAAGAGCACAAAATGGGCTCTATTTCTAATTTAAGAAAAATATGAAAAAATCTAAAGATGTTAAATGCCTATCAACTACATATAGAAAATAAATGACCAAGAACCATGGGATAGGAGTTACCTTATCACTTTTTGTTTCTCCAATGAAGCATGGCACTCCTCTTTTTTCCTTGTGCTTCCTTTCCTCCAAAGAAGCCGGCAAGAAGAGGCATCTCCAATTCACCCTAAACAAATATCCTTAGCAAGATCAACACTATAGTTCAAGACACAAGAAAAAATTAGAAAAAAAAATCCCACTAGTTTCCAACAACTTACAAATGAGGAAGAGGCCCTTTATATAGGAAGAAACCCTAACAACATAAACAAAATACAATAGATTTCTATTCCAACTCTCTAACAAACTAGAGAGAATAAATTCATAAAATAAAATATAATGTGGGATAGTAGAAACAACTCCTCAGACAAGTGGGCACACTCCAAAACCATGGCCAAAATCACCTCTATCAAGTGTAGATGGTACAAGAGCCCCTCAAAAAAAAATTCCAACTAACTCAAGTAGACACACATGTGGACAAAATTTAGCTCATAAACAAGTGCACCTTCCAAAAAGTGTGTTAACCACCTCAAGTGTAGCAATAAAATAATATATTGTGTCATAACCAATTTCAAACAATTCAAAGTGTGAGAGACCTATTCAATGAGGAGTGTGCTCCACAAGCAACTCCAATGACCCAGGACGTAAGTAATTATGCCAATAAGAAGATCGTTCTATCACATTTGTGGTCATAATAACCTTAATAAACAATAAAAGCAAGTGCAAACAACTCCACCTAACTCCAACCATGTCACAAGTGTGGTCCAAAAGATGTAAAAAATTCAACAACCCATGCCTATAAGGGAATCTCTCCATGAAAACAAGTGCACCCTCCATATACAATATATGTGGCACATGTGATGATGTGGAGTTCCTGTCACACTACCTAATGCACTATCAGGAATCCCAATTTAGTGACACTTATCATAATAAATGTACAATTATCCCAACACAAATACATAAATACCAATATAGCATCATGAATCCCAATAAAATGTCACAAATATCAATGAATATATACAAGTCAATATGTTGGTACACAGATCCCAAGGCAATATCACAAATCCTAATGTTATGTCACATATCCTAAGGCAAGTGCATAAATCTTGAGGCATAGTACATGGATATCAAAGCATAGATGCAACTCTTGATGCAAGTACATGGATCTCAATGTAAGGCACCCACTTATAGTGATGATTCAGGCCTCAATATACATGTTATTAAGTGGTAAACATGTAAGTGACATCTCCTAACTTACAATAACTAATTAATTTTTGTGCTTTAGCTAAGGTTAATCATTGAGGGGAAAACATCAACCTCAATTACATGTAATAACTCCTAATACCACAAAGGGTATGCTCTAGATCACTATGTCAAAAATATGCAATATGATGGATAATATGTGAAAGGGGAAAGGGGAAACTTCATGAATCAACCTCATAATAACATATGATGTGTAGGCATTCTAATATCTTTCAAGATTTAGAGGTCTTCATTTCTCCATGACAATTTTCATGAAGGTGAACTAGGCTTTGAGTTACCTCCTCGGCATATTTTCTTGCTACCCCTTTTCTTCTTTTCCTTTTCTTTATAATCTCTTTCTTTCTTTCTTTCTTTATTTTTTATTTTTGTATATATAAAATAATGAGCATATTACTAGAGGCATTGGCCTCATTAAGAGGTAGCATAGCTCAAGCATTTTTTTAAGATTTTTTTTTTTTTTTTTGCTACAACTACCTCGACCACTTTTTATATTTTTACTTTGAGGCTCTTACACATATTTCTGCATGTCTTTGCTTTGGATCTTCATGAATGACTTAAGACAAGTTAACCATGAATGGAGAAATATGATTGATGGTATGAAAATGAATGAGAAAGATAGAAAGTGTTTAGTATGGTTTGGGATATGAAATATGTTAGAAATTTATATATTACAAAGAAATAGAACACATAAAAATATGTGGAAATAAAAACACATAAAACATATAAAACAAGAGAGACACATATATATGTGGTTCACCCATATTGGGCTACATCCACGAAGAAACAACCACTCCTTCCTTTCTATTATCTAGGAAAATGAAGAGACACAACCTACAACAGATCTATCGTAATATCCTCTACTCTCTCACATAGTGCCCCTTTCTCTTTCTCGCTCAGAATACACTCTTAACACACAACCACAATACAATTCCCTCATACAACAGAGGGGTTTCCTTCTAGGTAAAAAAACCTTAAATTAAACATAACTTCTACTGTCATATATTTTTCCTAATGAACGGCCCAGATTGACTATGAAATTACAATATTGTACAAGAAAATTTTACATATATTTTTAGCTCCGGGGGCGCTGCCCTTAAACCCCTGCAGGGGGGGGAGTTCACCCATGTGGATGGGTGTACATTATTCTTGGGGTATACATCCAGCTGAAACAAATACTTCTAAATCATGATGATAATCAGGCTCCACACCCAACAATCTCCCACATGGAGACTGATTGTAGTAACTCCATCGTTGCTTCATTTGTTGGAAAATGACTCCACTTTGGACTTGGCTATTTCTCATCTTCATCATCATACTTGAAGACCAATTGAAACTGAGTAGAACATCAGTTTCTCCCTGGTTACAACTTTTGTTAACATATCTACAGGATTCTTGCTAGTGTGTATCTTTTCTAGCTTCAACTGTCCATCTTCCAACATTGACCATATGAAATGGTACTTGAGTTGTATGCATTTAGTCTTGGAATGAAAAGTTGAGTTTTTTGCAAGATGAATGGCACTCTGATTGTCACTGTATAACCTGCCCATCTCTTGATTCTTACCCAATTCATCCATAAACCTTTGTAACCAAATCATTTCTTTACTAGCCTCTCTTGTAGCTGTTAGCACTCGAATCTACCTTAGGCTGAAATAAGGTAAAACTCAAGGCAACATCAAACCAAGCTTAGCCTCGTAGCTAGCCCAACAAGGACAGGAGAGGGCTCTCTCCGGGTCAATCTCAATGAAAAATGTTCAAAGGGGCTTGAGATGACGATAATAACAACTGATCTTAGGCTAGATAAACAAATAGGAGGATTTGATTTTGATTTTTAGGGGTTTCTTTTGGAAAAAGGGAAAAACAATTTCGGGCTTGGGGATGAGGCCAGATCTTACAGAGTTCAAGTTGGGGCAGGGTAGGCAATGGCTTTGATGTCTTAGATCGAGTGAATGGATGGAAAATACTGCTGAGGAGCTGAATAGGGCAAGAGAGGTCAAGGATCCTCTCCAAACTGATGAAAACATAAAAACTAAACAAAATTCTAAGGTAGAGCACCAGCAAATCAATGAATTCTACCTCAATTACTCATTCGTTTAATTCGGAATCATAGATAATGGAATGGCATACATAACATTAATGAAACTTACAATAACATGAGAAGGACATCATCAAAACTCAGAAGCCACAAGGATCCCAACAAGTGCTTCAAAACTCTGGTCTTTCCTTTGCCAAAAACTGAAATATGGATGTACAATGGAGTGCCAAACTTTTCCCAAGAGTCCAACCCTGAAAATGTCTCAGAAAATACAATATATAGACAAGTATAACCCCTTCCCATGACTCTAGGGGTCGAGCTCATGCTTCTAGGAGCAGTTTGAACCAATTCTAAACAAAGAGCTAAAATCTAGGCAGCCAAACAACTTGCCTCTATAAGCTAGGAAACTGATCCATTCACTTGATTTTCACTTTTTTGCGAATGAATCATCTAGAACAAGTAAATACATGCCAAAATTACATCATGGTTACCAAATTACATCAAGCTAGATCAAAAATTACATCAAGAGGTGAAACTAGTCAAAACTGGCCGAATTCCTGAGCTGGAAGGTGAAAAATAGGCTGAATTCCTCTATGCGCCGCGCTCCAAAGCTCTATGCTCCGCGCTACTTTGGACCTGATTTTGGAGCACTTCCCGCAGTCAAAATTGAGCTCATGATAGCTTTTTGGAAAGCCCTGGATGTCTGCTATCCAACCCAAGTGTAATTTTTCAATTTTGAGCTCATTTTCCACTCCAAAAATTCATTCTCCCAAGACTACTTCCTGCTGGTGCAAAAGATGGCAGAAAGGTGATTTTCATGGTGTTTTTGGCCCTTTAGGCAGCCCAGAATGTGATGAAATGCTTCGGCCATTCCTGAACATACACAATATATCATGAAAAACCCAAAAATGCAAATTTTTCCTCCAGAAGATGTCCCCAACGTAAGCGCGCGTCGGGTGGAAAAACCTGTTTTGCAACCAAAATTTTCAAAATGACAAAATCTTCTCCAAATTTGCTGAAATTTGGAGTGAAGGTCTCCCATCATGTCTCATGCTCAGCCAAGGAAGCTTCAGCCAATATTATGCATTTTCATGTCTCCTTGATGCCTTCTTCATCTTTGCCCATTGGCAAGAGCATTCAATAACATGTAGTCCCATGGTTTTACCTAGGCCCTTGCTCAACATC
Source organism: Pinus albicaulis (assembly GCA_034641835.2). Classification (NCBI taxonomy): domain Eukaryota; kingdom Viridiplantae; phylum Streptophyta; class Pinopsida; order Pinales; family Pinaceae; genus Pinus; species Pinus albicaulis. The sequence continues at coordinate 798,587,417 of CM076584.1, read as the reverse complement.
CACTTTGATATCTGAATGATTTGTTTCCATTCCCTATCAGCCTGAAGTTTTCTCAAAGCCTTCTTTATTACAATAAGAGGAAACTCTACCTCCCACGCAATAAAATAATCTAGAGCACTACATACTTCTTCCTTGACATTGGATAATGTTTGACATGTTCAACCAGCTTTTCTGATTTTGACACACTACCAATTTTTGTTCTTATTTTCCATACTCTTGGATTCCTTGGCCTTGGCCCTCCTGCAAAGCACACCCAAGAAGGAAACTTCCTCCTGCTCATAGAAGCAACAAACTGAATTCCTTTAAATGGCTCCAATGTATCAACTCCCCCCCTTGGGAAGCCCTGATTGTGGCAACCATGTGTCTGCAGACTTTGTATCAACTTATGTTTGTTCATTTGATGTAATAATTTTAAAACCACCATGTCCACACCATTATACAACAAGTTATTTTATAGATTAGTTTACAAATAGTCTTTGTCTGCACATGCTAATGGAGAGATGTTTGTCTTTGTTGACACCTCTTAAGGCACTCAAGAAAATGCTTTTCAGCCACCACAGGATCGAAACATTTTATGCCCTCAATTTATATGACACCTTCCGGAAAACATTCTTGATCTGTTGTTTCAATAATTATATGATCGGATTTCACCACCTTTGTTCTCACCAATTCTGGAAGCATTTTCACAAGATCTTCTCTACAGCATAGAAAATTATCACTAGACCTCACAACATCTCCAGCTTCGGTCATTTTGGAAGTAACTAAGGATCCATCGACATCTTCTTCACCAACTTGGAGCGAGAAGGACTGAGTGATTTGAATTTATTTGGATGATATGGGAGATGGTAGGGTTTATGGATAGGGATAAATGGGGACAAATGACTGTATGAAAGAATTGGGGAATGTGAACAAGTGATATGAGCGGTATTTTAGGATATAAGGAGAAAAGGGATTGAAAATAATGAATGATAATATTTCAGTGATGGGAAAGGAGCCACAGGTGTAAAATGACTCTTTGGAACTTGACATGATGATGACAACCCTCTGAATGATAGCACACTCAGCTGAATGGTGACAAGGACCGACCTTTGGACAACTTTGAAAAGAGTAAAAGCAAACCCTAGACCTAATGCCTAGTGACCAAATTTTGCTTGAAGACTCACTGAAATGACAAAATTTGACCTTGACACCTTAAAATCACTTTGTAAGAGCATGTTTGATCACTGAAGGAAAGCTTCAAAGGCTGACACTAACATTGGCTCTAATGGGGATGGTAGCTCCCTGGAGGTGCCAAGAACAGCAGATCTTTGGGAGAGCAGACCAGTGCCTTATCCATTGGGCTATGGAATCCATTATTTGACAGATGACTGAATTTTGAAACTGAAATCACTGAAAGACTTGACTCAATAGACCAAACACAAATGACTCATGACTGACTTAAGACAAGAATTTACAAAGATTTTTGAAAAAAAGGCAGCAGTCCATCAAGATTTAAAATCATGATGACAACCACCTGCATACTGATGAAATATGTACAATTATGTATAGTGGGCCTTCCAATGTAACCAATCAAGAAGATGCCTTCTTGATTGATTCTCTCGATCAGATCTCCTGGTCAATAACAAATACTGGTAACTGGGCATCCAAAAACCTAATTGACCATGATCTCCTTCATCACTGAATACTGCAATAATCACCTTCACTGCTGACTGCAACAGATTTTCCAGTGGATCCTGAAAAACATGAAGATTTTCTTCTTGTTGAAAGAACAAGGTGTCTTTGTCTCCTGCTTCTGATCTTTCTCCAGTAAAATTCTGTTCCTGGTCCTCAAAAAATTCTGAACAAATAGACGAGCAGATCTCCTCTTGGAAAGACATTTCAAAACATGAAACATATGAAGAAGAATCTGAAAGGCAGTCTTGAATGTTCTGATCTTCTACAGTCTGAATGTATTGTAGGTCATCTTCATATGATATGACAGCCAGATTCTCATTACAGTCATCAATCATAAGAAAAGAAATTTCAGCTGATTCTTGATGCTCAAACATGATATTTCTATCATCTACCATAAATTCATCAAAAGAAACTTTTTCACTTACTCGAACAAAGATCTCATCTTGGTTTTCATAAAATGACTGGATTACCTCCTCATGAAGGCTTTGTTCGGATGACATGAGAACATTTGGATCCATAACTCTGTCTATGATCTCGGCTCATGGGAGCGTATCTTCTTGTGATTTGGTCCATCTTGAAAATCTCACAGCTACTGATCTCCCTGCAATGAAGTCACCATGGAGGATTGATTGCTGGATTTTTCAGTGAATGGAGTCACTAGGTGAATGATTTCAGCCTTCTGATGTCTGATTGTTGTTCACCATCAACGATCAGATCTGAACCTGATACACTTACTGGGGCAAGACAATCTACAAATCAAGTGTTACATTCATACGCAAACCATCTTCCCCAGTATGGTCACCACTATGTTAGCGCTTGAATCTACCTCAGGCTGAAGGAAGGCGAGGTTCAAGGCAACATCAAACCAAGCTCAGCCTCGTAGCTAGCCCTACAAGGACAGGAGAGGGCTCTCTCCGGGTCAATTCAGTAAAAGATGTCCAAGAAGGTCTGAGATGACCACAAAATTGATACTGATTTTAGGCTAGTAAATAAATAGGAACAAAGTAATTTTGATGAATGTTTCTGGGCTGTATGGGACCAAGGACAGCATGAACAGAGAGGTTTAATCAAAGGCACAGAGTATTTCATAAGGTGAGATAGGCATTAGGTTTTAGCAATCAAATTTGAAATTATATGGAATGGAAAGACAGTTGAGATGGCTGAAAAGGGCATATATAATGAATCCTTCTCAGACAGAAGAAGATACACAGAAAATGAATGCTTTCTCAAGTCAGAGAAATTAACATGGATTCTACCTTTCTCACTTAAAAGCATTCATCTAGAAATGATGATGAAATGAACAGTAAACATAACGAGAAACATATGAAACAGAGAAGAAACATATGCCAAACTCATACCGCAAGAATCTTACAAATCAGAGCTGCACCATTTAATTATTTCTCTGTCAAAACTGTACAGTGATAGCGTTGGGTTTTTTCCTCCCACACTTTTCAGAACTCTCTCTCCAACCCTTACAAATGTTTTTACAATACAATAAATAGACTCTGCTAGGAGAAAACAGATCGACCCAAAAATAAGAAATTATTTAATCATTTAACTAATAAAAGCTAAAAAAAAACCAACCACCTATTCTAAAAAGAAACAGCGCTCCACTTAAATCTTCTGATGACCAATAAGAAAGCGAAAACTGTAATGTAGAGCCTTGGAATATCAATTGAAGTCAAAAATAGGCAATCTGTTCCTATTTTTATACTGTGGTAGGTATTCTGCGTTTAATTTTAGGTTTGACTGTTTCTTCGCTTCCATTCACCGTTTGAAAAAACCATTTAATAAAAATATATTTTATTCCACCTCACTTGAGAACCTTCTGAATGGATTTCGGAGCCATAGCACCTCTGCATCAGTGAAAACGAAACTAAATCTGTGCTTTTCTACCAAAAGTTGTTCACTTAATGTGATCAACTTTAACCATCCAAAGACAAATTCTGTCTAAAGAAATGGCGCAATATCATTCTAATAAAACTTATAAACTATAAGTTGGGAGCCATTTGAACATCAACTCTGTCACAAGAAGTTCATCTTCTGTGTCAATGAGACATGCAGCTCGACCTTTCACGCGCATCACACCATTAATTACATATGTTGAACATGTATATACCTCTGTGGTCTTCTTCTTATAAATAGCTGCATATCCATTCTTTTCAAATAATCACTCTGGACCTCTTGCAGGCAAACAATATCTGCATCGTAGCCAATAATTTCTCGCAGCAAGTTCTGTCGACAATATGGCCATGAAAGAACCCAAGGAGGAAAATATGTGTATATTTCGTTAGTAGCATATAGGTTTGCAAGCACATTATATGAGAGTCCAGTAAATTTTCCCGAAACTGCATTATGGATTCCTAGCTCCAAATTCCCTTCAAGACCATTCACTGGTATTAAACACCGCGGAGTAGGTGAAACGGCTGGAATAACACAACCAATGATCAAAGTAATTGCAGGGGCAAACAATAGTCCTGTAGTTACATCAAGAGCTACGCATTCCAACTTCAAATCATGGCTAAAGACAAAAATAGGCCTTCAATCTTATCGCTCTGCATGGTAGATGTTCTTCATTTAATCTGGCTCCGGTCTTTGACTGCCACGTTACATTTACCTTTTGAATTAAGAACAACTTTTTAATAAAAATGGCGTTGAACGTAGATCAAAGTCAAATTTTCCTGATTGTGTTGTAATCTCATAAACATACTTGTCGCCTTCCATATTCAGTAAAATGTGGCTCACTGCATCATATGTCCATTCACGTATCCCTGGAGCAATTTGATCACCCGATCTTTCAACAACGAGCAGATCACAAGTTTTTGTCTGAGGAGACTTCATAATCAACATCAAACACAATTTCAGGGGCGATGGGAGATCACATGAAGTTGTTTGGAGCAGGAAGGACCGAATGATTTGAACTTTTTGATGAAAAATTGAAGAGATTAAGCCTGTCGGCTCTATGCGTCGCGCGCACTCCCAGTGCGCCGCGACCTTTGGGTGCGCCGCGCCTGAACAAATTAACACAGCTGAAAGACGCTCTATGCGTCGCGCTCAATAGGTGCACCGCGCTCTATGCCAACGTGCCGCGCTCTGTTTTCAACACAGTGAACTCTCAACCAAACACAAATTTCACCTTCCACGATTTGAAATCGACTTTCTCATTCAAGCTTGGATGCACAAGAACATTTAAACATATGAAAAGATATTTTAAACTTGTGGAGTTTGATTTTTGGTTTGAAAAACCCATTTTTGTAATTTCTGGGCATGGACACCTTTTACAATTTAATACAGCTCTGCTCTTTTGCAGCTCGACATTTGGCCTGAACTTAATTTTGTTTTTTATTTGATTTTCTTGACTTGGGGAATGACAATTTTTTCAGGGTAATGGGCATAAGATCTCGACTTGACTTAATAAAAACCCATTAGTTGCAAATTTTTGACATTTTCACAATGAATTCTATTCTTGATGGCTTTCGACTCTTGGATTGAAAAATGAGTTTCTTTTTTGTCTTTTGCAGGAATGTTAGCATGTCTTTGGCAAGGTGACTAGAACCTTAAATGGAGAAATTTTACGGCTGAAGAACATAAAACTCACATGGCAGCTTATTTACATAAATCAAATTTGACAATTTCTTCTTCAAAATAGAGTTTTGAAGAAGAAATATCTTTGAGCATTTTTTACGATGACAATCCTGAAATGAAGACTTATTGAAGCTCCCTTCTGGCTTGTAGGTGTTATTGAACATTTTGAGAATGACAATTTGTAAACCCTAGACCTAATGACCAAGTTTGACTCTTTGCTTATCAAGCGACAAAAACAAGACTGTAAATGACGATAAATGAACTTTAGTGAATTTGACTCTGGCGGAGGACTGACAAGACCGACTCTAACAGCAGCAACATATTTTGCTTCCGTTGTTGAAAGTGCAACAACACTTTGCATTTTTGAAACCCAACTGACAGTTGTTCCACCTATATTAAATACATATCCTATAGTTCTCCTCCTGTTATCTCTATCACCTACCATATCTGCATCAACATATCCCTATAGAGAAATGTTTGAATCGCCAAAGCATAATGCTTGATTTTTGGTACCTCTAAAATACCTAAAGATCCATTTCACTGCCATCCAATATTCTTTTCCTAGATTGTTCATGTACCTTCTTACAATTCCCATTGCATGTGCAATATCAGGAATTATGTAGACCATTGCATATGTTAAGTTTCCAACCGTTGATGCATATGGAACTTTAGACATATAATCCATTTCTTCTTGGGTCTTGGGCCACATCTCCTTACTAAGTTTGAAATGGCTAGCCAAAGGTGTACTAATTGGTTTTTCATTTTTCTTATTAAATATTTCCAACACCTTTTATATGTACTCATTCTGAGACAATGTTAATTTGTGATTTTTCCTGTGTCTAGTTATTCTCATACCAAGGATTTGTTTTGCACTCCCAAATCCTTCATTGCAAATGAATTTGCCAATTTTCCTTTTAGTACATATATTTCTGGCATGTTAGACCTTGCAACAAGCATGTCATCTACATAAAATAACAATATAAAATAGTTTCCATCATTTTTATTTTTCAGATAAACACAATGATTAGAGTGACATCTATTATAACCTTGTTCAGACATAAACATGTCAAATTTTAGATACCACTACCTCGGAGCCTGTTTTAATCCATACAAGCTCTTCTTCAACCTACACACTAAATTTTCTTTCCCTTTGACCACATATCCTTGTGGTTGTTGCATATATATCTCTTCCTCCAAATATCCATGGAGAAAATTTGTATTTACATCTAAATGTTCAAGATGAAAATCTTTCGTTGCTACAAGACTTAAAATAGTTTTGATTGAATTCATTTTAACAACAGCAGAAAATATTTCATCAAAGTCAATACCTTTCTTTTGTGCAAACCCTTTCACCACAAGTTTAGTTTTGTACCTTTGTTTTCCTCCATCTTCTTCCTTCAACCTGTAAAACCATTTATTCTGCAATTTTTTTTTACCTACAGGCAACCTGACTAAGTCCCAATTCTAGTTATGTACCAAGGAGTCCATCTCTTCTTTCATGTGTAGCTCCCACTTTTTCATGGTTTCTACCTGCATTGATTCTTCATAACATTGTGTTTCACTAGAATCAGTCAAAAATACATAATATAATGAAGGAGAGTATCATTCAGGGGGTCTAATTATCTTGGTAGATCTCCTAACACCATTTTCAGGTGTTTGAGGTGTTTTTTGTTGTTGTGGTGGTTGTTGTTGTTATGGCTATTGATTATTATTATTTTTAGGCACCTTTACTTTTTCTGTGATCTCATCAAGAACTATGTATTCTTTGTTTATTGTTTCCTGTTTATTTTCCTGCAAATGGTCCTTATACAAGACTGTTTCATTGAATATCACATCTCTACTCCTAATGATTTTTTTTTTCATAATCATATGAGAGATAACCAAAATCATTAACACCATATCCAATAAAGGTACGTTTCTTTGATTTTGCCTTGAGCTTTGTTCTATTTTCTTTATTAATATGGAGAAAGGCCTCATAGTCAAAAGGATTTTAAAAAGAGTAGTTTACCTTTTTACTTGTCCATGCCTCCTTTGGAATACCACAATCCAAGTAACTTGAAGGCCCTCTGTTTATTATATAAACAGTATTCTACAACATATTCCCAAAATTGTAAAAGAAATCCTCCATGCAATCTCATGCACCTTACACGCTCCATGATTTTAATGTTCATCTTTTCTAACACACAATTTTCCTTTGGTGTTCTTGGAACTGTCTTCTCTCTATGAATTCCATGCTTTGAGAAGTACCTATCAAACTCTTTGTTGCAATATTCACCTCCATTGTCTGATCTAAGACACTTCAAATTCTTTCTTGTCTCAATCTCAACCAAATATTTCCATTTCTTAAAAGTGTCAAATACATCAGATTTATTCTGAATACAATAAATCCATTTTTTTCTACTTGCATCATCAATAAAAGTAACATAATAACGAGAGCCACTGAGAGATGATACCTAAGTAGGTCCCCATACATATTCATGCACAAGCTCTAATTGTTCACTCTTCTTTTCTTTCTCAACTCTAAGAAATTTGACTCTCTTCTATTTTTCATAAACACAATTCTCACAAAAATCCATATCAATATTCTTCAAACCTCACAACAAATTTCTTGAGTGAAGAATCTTCATACCGTTCTCACTCATGTGTATGAGCCTATGATTCCATAATGTTGCATTTTCTCCTGTGGGGTTTAAAGAATTAACATAATTAGAAATATGATTTCATAAATATAATGTACCAACCTTTTCTCCTTTTTCTATTACCATGGCTCCTTTAGTGACCTTCCAAGTTTTATTCGTAAAAAATTTCACACAACCTTCACCGCCTAACTGCCCTGCTGAAATATGATTTTTATTCATATCTGGAACATTCCTTACCTCCTTCAATAACCAATGGTTTTGATTTTTTTTTACAAGAACTTTACCCATTCCAACGATTTTACAGGGTTTATCATCACCCAAATGAACATGTCCAAAATTTCCTTGAACATAGTCATGAAAATGTTTCTTATCAGGTGTGGCATGGAATGAGGCCCCTGAATCTACCACCCAGGCATCAATAACATTTTCTAAAGAAAGAATCAAATCATCTTGAAACACGTCTCACATTCTCTTCATGATTATTTTGTTGTTTTGTGTCTCCTTATTTTCCCTTCTGAGACTTACTGTCTTTCTTCAGGTGTCCTTTCTTCCTGCATTTCCAGCACACTATCCTCGATATGGACTTGGATCTTCCTTTCTTTGATTTACTGCAATATCATGTGCTCTTTCCTCTTTTCACTTTTCTTCCCCTAGTCTCTGCACTCAAAGCATTACCTGAAGTCTCACCAGATATTTTCCGTCGCATTTCCTCGCTAAGAATAGCACCGACAACATCATCAAACTTTAAATTACTAGATCCATAGACAGAGTTACTAATGGCCATAACTAAACCATTCCAACTTTCTAGAAATGAACATAGAAATAACAGAGCCCTAAATTCATCATCAAATTTTACCCCTGAAGAACTTCACTGACTAGTAACCATATTAAATTCATTTAAATGGTCAACAACAGATCCACCTTTCGACATCTTCATATTAAATAAATGTTTCATAATAAACACCTTATTTGAGGCCGACGATTTTTCATATAGTCTGGCCAATGTTTTCATTAAACCCTATGTTTTCATTTCCTTCGAAATATTGAAGGCTACTGATGCCATGAGGCATAGCCATATTATTCCAAGTGCCTTTCTGTCGAGAATCTCCCATTCTTCGTCTGTCATACTCGACGAATTCTTTTTTTTTTCTTCTCAATGGTAGGTACATATATTTCTGATATAGTTAATCTTCCATATGCATCTTCCACAGCAGTTAGTTTTGGTTGTTAAATTTCTCGACCCTAAACCTACCATATTCTTCCATTGCTCCCACTCGAACCAGGAACCCTTCTTTCCTACAAGTTTATCATCCAAATTGACCTTCGTCTCTGATACCAGTTATTAGAAAATTATATATTACAGAGAAATGGAACACATAAAAATATGTGGAAATACAAACACATAAAACATATAAAACAAGAGAGACAAAAATATATGTGGTTCACCCAGCTTGGGCTACATCCACAGAGAAACAACCATTCCTTCCTTTATATTATCCAACATAGCAGATTCGTTGTAATATCCTCTACTCTCTCACATAGTGCCCCTTTCTCTTTATCGCTCAGAATACACTCTCAACACACAGCCGCAATACAACTACCTCATACAACAAAGGGGTTGCCTTCTAGGGAAGAAACCCCTAAATTAAACATAACTTCTACTGTCAAATATTCTGCCTAATGAACGCCTCAGATTTACTACGAAATTACAATATTTTACAAGGAAATTTTACATATTTTTCTAGCTTCGAGGGCACTGCCCCCAGACCCCCAGTCGAGAGGGATGGGAACCCGTGAACCCCTGTAGGGGGGACAAGTCCCCCATGCATGGAGGCGTGTACATTATTCCTAGGGTATACATCTAGCTTAAATAAATACCTCTAAATTGGGATGATAATTCTGCTCCACACCCAACAAAATACACTACATTCCACTTAGTTCTCTATTGGTACGATATGAACTCCATAGATGAAAACACTTCAAGGAAAACTATGACCCACATTGGAATTTCCTACCAAAAGATAATAAGAAGTATTATGATGCATTATTATATGTCCACCAGAGTCCATACCAACATACAAACATTAGCACCATGTTTAAATAGGAAACCCATACATGAAACCATATTAGATCCATTGAAGTGAACAATCTAAACCAAGGGAAACTAGCACCATGTGTGTGAAAGTATAATGTACCATTTGCAAGCCTAGATATTTTCTGAGGTGTATGAGATAGTAGCTAATGTACCATGGATGAGGAATCTAGAGGTAATTGAGAAAAACACATTGTGACGTTAGATCATCATATAGTTGAACGAGAACTAAGAGAATGAATATAATTTTAATTGATATGACCAAGAGTTCTCATATGAACTGGAACACCACACTATTAGTAGGTTGGATATGGTAGTGGTTGCATATGAAATCTCCTCACACCACATGAGGTGGAAACACTAAGTAAAATCAAACACAAGTACCACATGAGCCATGAAGAAACATAAGTTCAAAATTGTTGTCATGGACAAGTTTTATTATATTTTCAATGATGGCTTGTCAAGTTAGTGAAGGAAGGTATTTAATGTTGAATTTCCATGACCTTGGGTCTATATTAGAGTCTTAAAATCATTGACGCTACCAAACCAAGAATCTCAACATAACTATTGTTGTATCTCATCCTGTCGATCCTTTGCTTCTATACTGCTCACTAGTAGTGCCTTAGCCCATCAAGGCCACTACACATCAAGACTCCAGGAGGGCTACCACCTAACACTGCTACAAGTCACTTCTGTAGAGTGTACATTGGCTGATCCAATCTTCTCTCTGTGTAGGCCTAATTCCCGAGCTCCAACTTCCAGGCTAGAAACCTCCTTATTCCATCAAAGTGTTGCACTTCAACATCAATCTTCACCCAACCTTCAACTCTTTTTTGTCACATCAAGATAGTTTTTCTAGGGCTCTTTTGGTCTATCAACATGCTACCATGCACTAGGAAAATGATGCCCAATATTTCATTGTAATTTCTTCTACTAGGAAAGACTCTTCACCTCCCCGGAAAGTCCTCCACACGGCACCAATAGGCTGCAATATCAAAATGATCCAAATTAGTCAAGTTCTTTTACCCAACACACATCAAACTTCCACTCCAAGTTTGTTGTCCTCATGTTGCCATTGACTATCACTGGTTAGGGCTTATTTTGCAAGATGCAACAACCACTAACTGACCCCTAAACAACCCTCCAACAGCCTTAATAAATTTTGGTCCCTCCTTGTGTAAGACTTCTCCACTTCGCTGAAGGTTCAGGGAAATAAACAACCACCAATTATGCCTACACTACCCTTTTTTGTTGTGGTATGGCCTGCGGCCTACAACATAATAGTCTTGTAGGTTACGACAGCCTTCATAAGGGTTCAGCCCACACAAAACAATCCACACAGACTTGTGTTCCACCTTTGTTGGTGAGGTAAATCCTCTCTGCGGACAAAGGCAATCCCACTAACCCTAGAGTGGGTCTAGCCACAAACGAGACAAGCTATAATATTGATTCCTACTTAACGAATGGATAGAGATTCGATAGATGACTTACCGAAGGTCCTATACTATTTTTGTCATCGGAAAGAGTGGTTGCCTCTCACTCCTGGTTTGACGGATCACAATCCGCTCGTTCTCATGCTCGGATACCTGCACACACACAAGAAACAATGACGATATACAACATACTATTTCACATTCGTAACTATCAGTCAGTCGAAGAAGACTAAATCAATTGCATCAATAATCAACATAACACAATGATGGAACCAATATCATAGTCGAGTATATTAATGAAAGAAAGGAAGAGTACAACCAAGCTTCGATGTTGCGGTCTCCTCCAATAGGGTTCCAGTGGAGCACGTCTCACAAAGACTCATCGGGAATTTAGACAGGGCTCTCTCTATGGAATTCTCCTTAGTTCTACCTTCTCAATAGCAATTACTCAGCTATAGTATCTCTTCTCCAATTTCAGCTTCTTGGCTATATGTTCAGCGAGCTTTCATAAAGGGAGAAGGCCTATTTATATAGAGGGAGAGGGAGAGGTTAGGATCCCTATAATCATGGAAGGGAGACCTATCTTCAAGGAGTGTTCCATGGGAGGAGGAAACCACTATCTAAAGAGGGAGATCCGTGGCTCATCAACTGAACCACTTCCTGTCACTCATCCTTGAGGTGGTTAAAAGGAAACTTCTGCCTCTTTTTGTTAAAAAACATTCCTAAAATAGCTGGCACGGGAACAACACTGAGACAGAGCACCAGATGGCGTGGGATATAGTATAAATCCTCCACATTGGCGCGAGGGATGAACCGGCTACCCACGCCAAGGCCAAAACATAGGTTTTTGTGTGATTTTTGAGGAAATTTTCAACAAGAGAAATGATGTCCTTATGCAAAAGTATGCAAAGAAGGTGTTTGCAGAGTATTACACTTCTCACAAGTCATGGGAAAGACCCTCCAATATGCGGGGTGAGGAATTGCAGGGACGGTGACAAAATGTTGTGTAACAGATGCCCCCTAAAGCATGAGATCTGAGAGAGAGGGAGGGGTGAAATGATTTATGAGAATGCATTTGACCCAAACATTGTTGCCAGAAAACCTACAAGTACAAATACAATTGATATTTCTGATACATGACATGTGGCATTGGTGCAGCCATCCATAATAGAGTCCATAAATAGTGAGATCCAAGGTATGGACACAGCCATCCAGTAATAAGGATCAACAAATAGACTCAGGTATGGTCACATCCATCCAATCAGAAGAGCCATGTAACCAGTCATACTAATCCACAAAGAACCCGCAACTTGGATTTCATCAGACAAAACCCAGGGTCTTGCGTTCCATCTTGATCTGAACAACGTAAAAATTCGAGCATGAGAATATGTGAGCTGAAGTCGAACATGCAAGAAAATCATCTGATTACCAGCCAATGATGAAATTCGTTAACAGACGCAAGAGAAACCACCAATGATGACAATGGCTCTCAAGGTATAAAAGGTACAATCCATGGAATGTGAATAGTGATCTGACATCGAACACCCACGGAGTCAGTCGATCAAAGGCCAATGATGTGGGCCTTGCGTCAAATGCGAAGAACCTGCCATTGACGCATGCAGGCTCCAAGGTACCTAAAGGGAGTCTCTAGATCAACTTCCTGGATAATGAGCTAGAGTCGACAGGGAGTGACCTGATCGAAGGTGGGCCATAATGTTTCCCACATCATCGATACAAGAAAAAGGAATATGATGTTTTTGAATAAAGACCAACAGAGAATCAGAGGGAGGTTGAAACTTTCAGAGGCGAACTTCTCTTGAACATAATGGTGGCACGACACTGGATTTGGCAGCATTTGACATCAAGGGATCTGAGGTCATGGCGACATGGAAAAGAGAAGATGAGCAGTCAAAATATATTACCCAAACCCATGGAGGAAAACAAATAAAGAGATGAGAAGTCCCCAACCCGACATGAATGCAGACAAGTGCCATGTTCAAGAGCGACATACTTCCAACACGACTACAATCTGGTTCCATTTTCCCCCACCATTTCTGGTGAGTACCCCAATTATTTTTGAAAACAAGCTTGAAGGGGATAGCATATGCTTGCGATGTAAGTTTGTCCTTCGAAAAAATCCAACCTAGTACATTTTATGAGCCCTAGGAAGGAGGAACTCGAGTCACATCATAACGACGAAGTCCGATGTCATCAATTTTAACGAGTCTGACAAAGGGAGAACTCGGTGTCTTTTCATGTTTAGAGAGTTTGAAAAGAAAGCGGAAAAGAAAAATCCATCAGTCCCTTTTCGTAGGTGGACTCACAGATCCGAAAAGGTAGAAAACTGTGTCTGAGAGAATCTCTTAGTCGCGATAGGCTAAGGTATTAATTTTTCGTAAATAATCTATCCCAACCCGAAAAAGGGGTAAACGTACACTGAGTAGATATCGTTTCGCAGCCATTTTAACGAGTTCAAAATGACAAGTGTCTCAGCAATATTTTTAGTTTTAGAGATTCAGAAAAGAGCTGAAAGGTGACTCCAATAGTGACTTTTTTGTGTTTTTACCGAGTCCGAAAAAGTATAAAATACAACTCATTTCTTCGTCATAACCATGTGAAAACCTGTCGCAGCACAAAAATATGTGTGTAAAATGTATTCCTCGAAAATAATATGATAAAATAATTGACAAATATGTTTTAAAACCTAATTTAAGATTTTGGAAAGTTATAAAAGGCCATAAGTGGTAAAAATTATTTACTTTTCACTTTTACCTCTTTGTAAAGCAACAGTGACCCATTTTCCTTGTGATCTTGTGGCGACGATTGCGAGCGATCCAATGAAGCAATCTTGATTCCATCAATTTCAGTTAAAAGCCGACATCTTTTGCCATCTTTTGAGCTAAATTTTATTACCCTTATTTGTCATTTTGAATCCTTTAGGGGAGGATTTTTCAAAACTAGGGCATTGCCATTGGCACGGGTTTTGGGCACAGACCCCGCCAATTGCCCCTTTTTTAAATAGGGGTCGTGCCAATGGTGCAACCCAAAAATCTGCCTAAATTAAAATAAAATGCAACCATTTTCTTGCAAATTTCGATGCCTAAGGAGACTAACAATGCTCATATGAACAATGTGTGTAGGTACCAAGCAGAAATATGGTGATTGAGTGGAAAGAGAGGGAACACAATGAGGAGGATGAACTGGCCATGGAGAATGAACAATGCATGAATGCCCTCAGAAACTGTGGGCTAAAGAAATTCTTCATGACACCGTGCCTCCAGGCTTATCCAAAATTGCTTCAATATTTGATAAGCATTTGGGATGAGAATCAAGAAAATTTTGTGCTTCGGGATCAGGAACTTGAACTCGAAGTCTCTGATGTGTATTTTATCACAAGATTGTCGCGCAGGGGTGCAGTCCCTATCTTGACCGGTACCCGGCCTTTCAGGGAAAGCATGGCAATGGTGATCGACCGGGTGTGCCGAAGGGCACGAACAGGGATAGGGAGTGGAAAGGTTGACATCCAAACCATTCCTGATCTGGCATTGAAAGTAGTGTTGCACACTATCATGCGGGCTACAGGATCACAAGCACCACATGAGGCCACAAAGACATAACTACTTCTTGTCTTAGAGTGCATGAACCCGACTCTCTTCAACTGGGCTAAGGCCGTGACTATCAACATTAAGCGGCAACTTACCAAGTGCAAGAAGACCAAACTAAAGCATTTTTGGTATGGATCAATTCTGGTATCATTCTTCTTGGAACGACTACCCATATTCCAACGTGAGGAGGTCATTGTTCTGATGCCACCACCCAGAGAGCCACGGATGGCCCGAAGGGTTGCACTGATGCCTAGAGCAGGGGGTGGCCAATAGATGTCCTGGAGGCCAGATTTTTTTTATTGGCTCCACAAACAACTGATTGTCGTGGAGGATTGGCCCTATGCTGGCACAAACTTCATCGGTGATCCAAACCTCCCGCTCCCGAAGGGAGAGGATTAGGACGAAGATCTAGGTGAGACACATTTTTATTTTCATGAGTTTATGATTTTTTTTTAGTATGTACGCATGTTCTGATAGTTAATCTTATACACAAATTTTTGCCTAGAGCGACATGCAGGTATGTCGCTGATAGCGAGGTGAAATCCTCGCGATTTCGATCCTCATGGTGAGGGTAGTGATGAGGAGATAGTACAGAACCTGGAGGGGATCACCCGTGGGATTACAAACTATGCTCGTTTCGATGATGTTCCTCGGGCCTATCAGAGGCACACTGTAGGGGTGTCGAGTCGTATCCACCACTTGCTGAGGCAGTTGGTATGGGCGGTGACATGCTATCATGAGCACCATGCTGATTAGGCACCTAGGCTTTTATTTCCACACATTTTGAGAGACATGTTGTCTCGCGATGTAACTGAAACATACATATATATTTTTTGGGTTTTTTATGATGCACACATTGCAAACAATTGATATATATACATATATTTTCTATATGGGTCTATTTACATATGATGATGTTTTATAAATTGCACAAATGTCTATCTAGCACAATGTTAGCTATTGCATCAGTTAATGTATTCATTCATCTTGGTATATGTTGATATATGTGGAAATCAAAATTTCTTTCAAGTAAACAAATACGTAAATACAATCTCAAAATGCATGGGTTTCGAACCGAATAATGACCGTTAAGTTGAAGAACAACAAGTTGCGAATCAAGATTCATAAGCAACGCGCATATGCCGAGGTTAACTGCCTTGGTTAATAGTTCCAAAATAGCACTATATTCAGTGACATTGTTTGTAGTCGGTCCTAGATAAATATCTTGTAAGTTAATCAACTCACCAACAGGATCATAAATTACCTAGGTTGCCGAAGACAAGTTCCTGGTACTACGCGAAGCACCATCCGCGAAACCGACATAAAGGGAAATAGACATCTGCATAAAAAAAAAGACCCAATAAGCAAAAAAAGTCTTACAAAGCACATCAAACCAAAGCATGCATAAAAATGAAAAAATCACCTATGTACACATATCATGCATGAATGACTCAAGCATAATACTTTTTTAGGTACAACCCATTTCTGGGTTGTGCTAAGGGATAACCTTCATAATCAATAAGCTCATAAGCCCCATTTTGTAACACACGTTTGACGATGTAGGGCCCATGCCACATGGGTTGGAATTTACCTGCCCCCAGCTTTTCATGAGCTTGGTCGTATAGGAGAAGGAGGTCACTTTCGATAAAAGAACGAGGGGAAACTATTTGGTCAAAATGAGCTTTGACTCGCTTCTTCTATGCTTCGATGACTAAGGCAGCTAAGCGACGATTTTCATCCAATCTCTCTAAGTAGAGGAGACGCTCTTCCTCAGGCAAAGTATTAGGTAGTAATTCCCCAGCTAATTTTAGTGAAGGGATTTCACATTCAATCGGAAGAGTGGCTTCCAAACCGTACACCAACTGAAACAGGGTAAATCCGGTTTCACTCTTAATCGACGTTCAGTAAGCCCAAAGAGCTGAAAACAACATGAGCTTCCAATTTGATTTATGGATCCCAATTGTTCATTAAAGCATTGTAACAAGGACTTTTTTTATAGCTTCAATTTGGCCATTATCTTGAAGGTAATAAGGCGTTGAGCTATCGTGACGCAGACCCAACTTAGATGTCAGCTCTGCCATCATATAGTCCCAAAAATGAGAACCATGATCAGTAACAATGGATTGAGGAACACCAAACTGAGTAATAACATGATTGAATACTAATTGCGCTATTGTCTTACCATCCGCAGCCAGTGTAGGCATTGCTTTGGCCCATTTTGTAAAATAATCGACGACGACGATAATATAGGCATCTCCCCGGCCAAACGAGGGTTACATGTCATGAAATCGATGCCCCATTTGGAAAAAGGACCAATGATAATGATAGGGTGTAAAGGAACAGGTGGTGCATGCATCTTGCGTTGATATATCTGGCACGCATGAAATTTGCGTATTGCAGCAATGCAATCTTTAAAAATGGACGGCCAGAAATAGCCAGCACGAAGGATCTTCTGTGCGGTGGCATAACCAGACATGTGACCACCACAGGTGCCACTGTGGCAGTCATTTAAAAATTTCTGAGCTTCCTTAAGGGTCAGACATCGGAAAAGTACAGAATCGACTCCAACACGATAGAGGGTATCTCCGATAATACGGTAAGGTTGCGACTGATGCCGAATGCGGCGTCGGGCATATTTCATTAACTCAGACCTAAAAGTAGAAGTTTGGATATACACGATGATATCACCATACCACGGATCAAGGGTGCTAATCAAGAAAATATTTTTTTCCAGAATATGATCCTCGGAATAAGAAGGAGCAGAGTCGGTGGGGAGAGAACAAATTAAATCAGCGAAAACAAGTGATTTCTTTGATTTGGCCATAGTAAACTCCAAATCAAAATCTTGGAGGATAACAATCCACTTCAATTATTTTCCCCCTAGTAACTGCCAAGACAGAATATAGGTCATGGGGTTACAATCAGAAATCACAGTCACCGTGCGTAAAAGGATATAATGACGAAAACGTTGGATGGCATGGACCGCAGCCAGCACTAACTTCTCAACATGTGCGTAACATGTTTCAAGATCGAGAAGGTTCCGAGACAAGTAATAAATGACATGCTCGTTACCGTCATCATCATCTTGTACCAAAACCATGGCGATCGTATTGAAGGGGGTAGCTAGATAGAGGGTGAAATCACGATGATAATTTGGAGGACGTAATAGAGAAGCATTGACAAGAAATGTCTTGAGCGTATAAAAATATTTCTGAGCAATCTCATCCCAACAGAAAGGGACGTCCTGATTTAAAATTCGTGTGAATTCTTTGGCTACTTCGGCATAGTTCGAGATAAAACGACGTCAGAAATTTGCTTTCCCTTGGAGACTCTAGAGCTAGTGTAATGATGGAGAGGGGAGATTAATAGTAGCCTCAACCTTAAGCGGGTCAAGGCGAATTCCATCTTTACATATGATAAACCATAAAAGGCTACCAGAATCGACGTAGAATACACATTTATGCGGATTGAGCTGAATGTTCTAGCGTCTACAATGAAGAAAGATTTGGCAGAGATGGTCCGGGTGGTATTTTCGCGCAGCTGAATGAGTCGAAAGGTCATCCAGGTATGGTTGAACAATATGACAAATATCATGAAATGCATAAGACATCGCGCACTGGAACGTAGCCCTAGCATTATTCAAGCCAAAAGGGAGTTTCTTATACGCGAACGTTCCCCAAGGACAGATGAAAGCAGTCTTGTGTTGATCGGACAAGAGAATGTTGATCTAAATATAGCCAGAAAATTTGTCTTGTTACACTGAAATTTGTCACCATGACATTTTAGTACTCTCTTATAAGTCTACAACATCAAAGTTCCTAAAATCAAGCCTTGAAATTGAGAGAAAATCTCATAAAAGTCTTAAAAAGACTTGTACCGCACTTTCTCTTAACATTGTCTGCGGTGCCGCACCTTTTTTTTCTAAAGCATGGAGAGCTAAATGCACTTTTTCTTAATTAAGGGTGCGGACCCATGTAAAATTTAAAATGAAGGTGGAAAGTAACATTTAGAAGCCCAACAGTCAAATCTGGAAGCTTCTAGAAGCAATTATCTAGTCTAAGGTTCGCTCCTATCATGTATGTTCATTCCTCCATTATGGGAGCCTACCCATTGATTTATGGAGCCCAATCCCTTCAAAAGAGAATTTTATCCCTTCTTATGTGGAACCATAACCTCCTCTCTTTTCCTATAAATTGAAGCCATAGTGCAGCTTCAAGGGTTAGAGTTAGTAAATTAGACTTTGAGAATTTTTGAGGAGAAATTCTATAGAGACTCATACTCTCTTAACTTATCATTATGTGGGAATGATTACACACCCATGTACATTTTAGCTGAGAGAGTGAAAAGCTTGTCAGAGTATAGAAAACACCTATTTCGAACCCCAGGAAGGCCTATATGACATCAAGGCAGACACGGTTGTAAGTCTCTTTCTTCATCAAAGATAATATGAATGAATATCGTTTTCTTAATGAGTTCTTTAGTTAAGTAGCTTGTTTATCATGTTTTATAAATGAGTTATTTAATTAATTAGCTTAGTTCTTGAATTCCTTGATCATCTTGATAGATATATGATTCGTGAATTAGTTTATACTATGCAGGTGCTATTGATTTTTTCCATGTTTGTGATTGCGGATCTTTGAAGACGACTCTTTCAAGCAACTGGAAAGAAGATTATTACAAATAGCACTGGACTACAGGTAGGTCCTCAAAACCCCTATTGTAGCTAATTAATGAATTGAATATTATCTAGAGAAAATAGTTTTTGTTTTTTTGTTTTTTTGTTTGTTGGTAGTTTTCCGTAGGACACTTGGGAGGTCTATCTTGTCTACAAGAACAACTTATCCGTCCAACAAAATGGCGACTCAACTGGGGAATGGATCTTGAACTTTGATTTCTTTTATTTTGAGTTGTGAAATTTTTATGATTTTGATTGATTTATACTAGCTTGGGTAGTTTATCCCTATAGAATCCCTAAGAAATGTTTTAGAGATTTTTATTTTTCTCTTAGTTTTCAGGTATCCGCACTTTTCTTTTAGAAACAATGTGGGCATCTCCATTCTTTTCTTGTATAAACAATGTGGGACCGCATCTGTTTACACTATAAACTGAGGACCTTGTGAAAATTTTTAGAAAACATTAAAATTCTCTTTCCTGGATCAGGTTGTTAGATTATCAGTGTATACCCAGACTTGTATTTTTTGTCAGAAAGCTTTGATTGAGAGTTTATTTCAGCATTTTTTAGTTTTGAATGATTTTCTAAAAGATCTGCATGTTATAGTGATTTTTTCTTTGTCTTTATCCCGCTCAAATATCAGAAACCTTGGTATACCTTTAGATCACTATTATTTCCTTTCTTTCTTGCTGAGTTTGACATCATAGCAGAAATTTTTTTATGAGATTTAGATCCCATTTTCTCATTTGCAAATCTTTAAAAAACTTTTGTTGATAAGTTTGGAATTTCACTTAAAAACAAAAATTGGATGTTTTTTGATTTCTTACTGATCCAAGCAAAGAATTTCTTAGTTAGATAACAAGTTAAAAAAGACATCCTCAAAATATTTAAAGTTTTAATTCAGATTTAGTCTTTAGAATTTTTAGATCTCAAAATTAGTGTTTTTAGTTTTGAGTGTTATTTCTAGAAATTATAGGTTCTTTTGAAGAAAAACTTTGTTTGTAGTTTCGAACTTGAATGATAAAGGGATTTATTATTAAGCAATTGATCATTTTGAGTTCTCATGAAATTAGATTTATTTTCATTTATTTTTGTTTGAAGGAAATAATTGTTTTAAAAGATTGCATTTCTCAACTCTTCCTTTAGATAGAATTCATTGAAAGGAAATGAATTGTTTCTTATAATAGATGCATTTTTAGTATGTCTTGAGTCGGGTCACTACATATCATCAGTTTCACTTTCGCACCTATTTTCTTAAGAAACAGCTTATTAAAATCAACGCTTAAATTAAAATCAATCTAGTAATTTTTATATTTCTAGGGCTCTTTTCACCAATAGAGCTTAGGCTAGTGTCTTGGGGTAGGGAGTAGTTAACTCTCCAAGACAATTAAAACAAACAAGTAGTTTATCTTGCGGTAGGCAAAATCCAATAATCGCTTGTATTCTCTGGGAAGCTCCTCTTAAAGGAGTCAAGCACGAGGTCATATTCGAACCAGTGGGATAATCAATTCTATCTCATTAGGAACGATAGAAAATATGTGCGTATTAGCAACGGTAAACCTCGGATAGACCATTGTCGAGGAGCCTGGGGTCACTTGTAGGTATACCTTGGATTATGTCAAGGAGCCTTCAAGGGAATTGAGCTTTGTTACTCTGCCCTTGCACGTATGTCAGATCATAGACTGTTCCCCCAGGTATATTAGTTCCTGTTGGTAACCTTAGTGGCCATAATCCTTACGGTTTTTTCCTAAGGTGATGGTGGAGGAAAGATCCCACTGTACCTAGAGCAAACGTCGACTAGACTCACTTGGACTCTCTTAAGGGTTATCTTCACTCAAGATGGTTTAAATGGAGAAACTTGCACCGGTCTATTTCATTAAGCAGGTTGTCGGGGTAACTGTTCCAACCGCCCTTTCTACATTAAAATACTACGATGTTGGATTTCATCACCAAATAGTGTTTTTAGTGTGCGAAGTTATTGTTTGTGTGTGGTTTGATCTCCTATATTTTTAGGCGTGTGATTCATTTGTTTGTTTCCTTAGCGACTTTAGGAATTTTAATTTAAATTTTCTTTGATTGCGTGTGATTAATAATTTTTAATCATGGCTGAATTACCAAGACAATCACGTAGACTCCAGGGGAAACCCCCTGAGTATACACCAAGCCAACTTGAAGGGCTGCGAGCTCTAGTACCACATAGTGTCAATAGAATTAGATCAATAGAACTAGGAGAATAATCTATAGTTATTCATCCTGATCATCAATCACAAACAGCAGAATATATTCAAGAGTGAATTTCAATTTCTGAAGTTACTGGTAGTATTTCTCCTTCCAGTGAATTCGCTGAAGAGCCTGAAATTTCTGAGCCTGACACTGAACCTGCTGTATTGGAACCATCTTCAGGATTTGTTACTCCAACTTCTAGTGATCCTAATTCACCTAGGGTAAGACATCGCATTACTGAAAATATTCCTTCTGACCTCATATGTATTGAAGAACTTGTTGGTCCAGACGAAGACGTAACTCTTC
Source organism: Pinus albicaulis (assembly GCA_034641835.2). Classification (NCBI taxonomy): domain Eukaryota; kingdom Viridiplantae; phylum Streptophyta; class Pinopsida; order Pinales; family Pinaceae; genus Pinus; species Pinus albicaulis. The sequence continues at coordinate 798,565,188 of CM076584.1, read as the reverse complement.
CCGAAACCCAAGAAACTTTGAATCTTAGGGAGCGTGAATCAATATTCTATAGTCCTTTTAGAACTGATGCTTGGTATTTATCATTGACAGATTATTTACAAAATGCGGGTCTTACTTATTCACCACCCTGAATTCCTTTTCATCCTACACCGAGAGGTTATCATCCTTCATCAGCTATGTCGGGTGAGTCATCTATGTTTTCCCAATCTCTGGAAACATTTTTATAAGGTGGTCCGTCTGTTTCTTCATGATACCAGTCACTCTCGGGTACCTTCTTGGGAGGAACTCCTCAACCAATTGAACAAGTGTTATCATCTGGTACAAATGGAACTAAAACTGAAATGTTGAACGCAGAGAAAATTTTTATGATGTCTGGCAATATTCCAAATCCTCAACCTCAAGGTAGTCAGTTACTGCCTGGGGGCAACCTCAAGGTAGTCAGTCACCACCTAGGGGGCAACCTCAAGGTAATTTTTTACCAAGACAAACTGTAGGACAATATTATTTACCTATAGAACAACCTCAAGGACAGTACATACCTCAAGGTTATCAACCTCAGGGACAGTACATACCCCAAGGTCAACCCCAGACTCAGTATATTCCTCAGGGTCCATATCAACCCCAGAGTTAGCTTCTTCCTCAGGGTCAATATCAACCCCAGATTCAGTACATGCCTCAAGGTTATCATCCTCAAGGTCAGTACCCAACTCAAGGTTTCCAACCTCCTTCCGGTCAACCATTATTACAAGGAGCTGGAAATTTTCCAATTAATTATCAACCCTACGTTCAACCAGGTTATGGTCCTTCATATGCACAACCTTATATGGGTCAATACCCCGGAATGAATATGGTGTGGGATCCATCTCAAATTCAAGAGATTATGCAACCTAATGTGCAGTTACCTAATCAACCTAGACAGTCCATAGGTTCTGGTCCAACCCAGCAACCTGTCTAGCCTACCGTTCAAATATCTACACCTGGTTCTGTTTAGCAGCCTGGGCCTAGTACACCTCAGACTCCACCTCAGACTGTTGCTACTGCAACTTCTGTTCAATCTACCACACCTGTTTCTGGAGTATCTGCAGCTCTGGTTTCTTATATCCCTGCATCAATACAAATTCCTCAAGTACCTGTACCACAGTCAGGACCTACAATTCATACTACGGTCCAGATGCCTACAGGACAAGCTAGTACTAGTACGGTTGTTGCTAGTCAACCACAATATACTTATCAACCGTACCAGGGACAGTATCAATTTGGATAGGCTACACAAAATCCAGCTTATCAGTATCAACCATATCCTTGGTATACTTATCAAATACCTCAAAAACCCCAGTATGGTCCGGTTAATCTTGGTTATCCAGGAGGTTTTACAATTCCCAATGCACATCCAATTCCAGGGTATCGCGGATATCCTCCTCCTGGCACTGGTTTGATCACATAAGGTTATCAAGACCCTAGCCATTGGTTACCATTTATAGCAACTTTAGATTTACCAGATCTATCGCGCCTTACAAACGATCCTATATTTTATCTTCCATATTGGTCGTCGATGCCTAACAAGTTGCCCAGTGATATTCCAAAGTTTGAGGGTAAGTCAGGTGAGGACCCATCTAATCACGTTATAACTTATCACCTCCAGTGTGCATCCAATTCACTAATCGATGATTCAATTTGATTGCATATTTTTCAGAGAACTCTCATTGGTCTAGCTTCCAAATGGTACATTGATTTACCACGCGGCTCTTTTAATAATTTTAATGCACTAGCTACTGCTTTCTTAACCCATTTTCAGTTTCCTGTCAGATATGACAACGGCACAGAATTGTTGACTTCATTAAAACAGTCTACGTCTACATACATATCTGATCACATTCATGAATGGAGACGTAGAAGGCGTTTAGTGAAGGTATTTATTCCGAATCAAATTTTGGCTGAATGGTTTATTAAATCATTATTTCCCAAAATTACTGAAGATGTGGCCAAAGGAGGCATTGTTACAGAAGAGCAAGTCATTGCTCAGGCTCAGTACCTTAACCTTGTATATACCCAATCAGGTACTCTGTATGATAAAATCCCTGATTTACCAAGACATGGTCAATTAACTACAACTCCTTCTGGCTCTCATGCCGCTGATGGTGTAATTGGTTTTGTTACCATTGGGAAAAGTAAGAAGAAATCTTCCAAGACTAATTCTCCTATTATCACTTTACCCGATTCACCGAAAGGAGATTCTTCTATTGAAGCTTTCGCCGATATTCATGTTGTAGAATCATCTACAACCAAACCTAAAACTGGTGGTAAGAAGAAAGGTAATAATAAAAAGAAAAAATCTTCAAAAGATAAAAATGATACAACTGAACAAACAGAAAAAAAAACGCAAACCTCGATATCCTTGTCTGATATGTGACGAGGATCATTTTACAAAAGAGTGCCTGCATAGACCTGAGGTATCAAAATTTGTTAAGGGTTTGCCCATACCTGCTATCTTGAAGGATCCCTTTCCTGCTCAAGATAGTAACATGGTTGGATCTTCCTCAACTGCGCTAGAGAATATCTTGATGGTTGCGACGCGATCGCAAGATTATGGTAGTAAAAATCCTGGTAAAGAAGCAGAAACATCTAATTCAGCATCAACTACATCTCCCTCAGTTTCTGTTCCATTACAGATCGAGAAACGAAATCCTGACTTAGTAATCAAACCGCCTGCTAAAGGTGTACTTCGTAAATCAGCTTTCAATCCACATGCGATAGCTGCTCAAAATTATAATATTGTTGAAGACTTGACGATTTCCCCTTCAGCAATGTCGGCTTTGGAAGTGCTGCAATCATGCCCAGCCCAAAGAAAATTACTTTTTTCAGCCTTAGGAGTCGTAGACCTCTAGGATTCAAACCTCATGATCTTCGATTTAGAGAATTTTACACCCTTCCTACCCCATCAAGTGGCTTTTCAAATTCCGATAATAGTCAAGAACAAACGTATCTTTCGTATTGTTGTTGATGAATGGTCTTCTACGTGTATTATGTTATTAAAATGTTGGAAATCACTTGGTTCTCCGACAATTAACCAATCGCCAACTATTCTCAAAGCTTTTTATGGAAGAGGTTTTCAGTCGTATGGTATTTTACAAGATCTACCAATAGAGGTCGAAGGAAAAATGGTTAATCTAGATGTGGAAGTGGTTGATGCCCCTCTGGATTACAACCTTCTTCTGGGTCACAGTTGGTCTTACGCCATGAATGTTGTTGTATCATCGATCTTTCGTCTCATCATGTTTCCTCATAAAGGAAATATCGTTAAAATAGATCAGCTCTCATATTATTCATCCGACCCAGCCTCTACTAATAGCATCCAGCATATCAGAAAATCGACTATCCCTTATAAGGATGTCGGAGTAGGTTTGCTTAAAGATTCGGCTTTTCCAGGAACTTTTTCCCTGCCTGCTCCCAATGTACAACCTCCTATTGCGAATATCAATATGATTACATCAAGTACTATTTCCTTTGATGATCCTTGGATAGTACCTTCAAAATCAGAATTGGATTCTTTCGATGGTGCGATGCCTTTGAGTCCTTTTGAGTTAGCATATCAGACTGTACAGTCATTTTCTGATACTCCTTCAACTGAATCTGATCCAGTGAATGTGATCAATGAGCAGATCATATCACTCATTTACGAGCCATTTTAATACGATGTAGGAATTATAAGATTCGTCTAAATCCTCACAAATGTGTTTTTGCATGCAATCTGGATGATTGTTGGGATTTATTGTCTCAAAGGCAAGCATTCATGTTGATCCATCGAAGTTTGAGGCAATCATCAATTTACCTCCTCCTACTCTTCGCCAACTCCAAATTTTGCAAGGGAAAGCCAACTTTTTACGTCAATTCATTCCTAACTATGTTGAGTTAACGAAAGGTTTCATTAGGTTGTTAAAATAGAATATTCCTTTCTTTTGGGACGATATCGCTGATCGATATTTTGATCCTCTTAAAAATGCATTGACCCATTCACCGTTACTACATCCTCCCAATTACAACCAGGATTACTTTTTGTACCTCGCCGCTTCCAATTCCACGATAGGGATGGTTCTAGTTCAGGAAGATGAATTCCATGGTGAACATGTGATTTACTATCTTATTCGCAATTTGCATCCAACTGAAATCAAATATTCACATGTGGAGAAATTGGCCTTGGCATCTGTTCAAGTTGTCCAACGTTTTTTTCATTACATACTTTCACGCAAAACAATAGTGATTTTTGATTGTAACCCTATGATGTATATCTTGGCCAAACAATTTCTAGGGGGAAAATAATCCAAATGGATTGTTATCCTATAGGAGTTTGATTTGGAATTTGAAAATTCCAAATCAACGAAATCATTGATATTTGCTGAAATTATGTGTGATTTCCCACGTACTGATACAGAAACTGTGGTGGAAAAACAAATCACAGACGAATCCTTGTTTCTTATTAGTACCATTGATCCTTGGTATGGAGATATCATACTTTATCTTTAGACCCAATCTTTTCGGCCCGAACTTTCACAGTCACAACGACGTAAAATCCGCTTCTAGTCTCAAAAATATCATATTGTTGGCGACACACTATACCGTCGTGGTGTGGACTCTGTTTTTCGACGTTGTCTCACCCATGAAGAAGCCGAAAAGTTTTTAAATGACTGTCACTCTAGAGCATGTGGCGGTCATATGTCTGGGTATGCCACAGCCTAAAAGATATTGCGCACAGATTATTTCTAGTCACCCTTATTTAAATATTGTATTTATTCAGTCCAAAAATGTCATAATTGTCAAATATTCGATCGAAAAATTCCTGCACCACTAGCTTTTCTTCACCCTATAATTGTTGTCGATCCTTTTTCAAAATGGGACATTGACTTCATTACATGTAACCCTCACTCATCCGGGGGGCATGGGTATATTATTCTAGCAGTAGATTATTTTACCAAACGGGCCGAGGCGATGCCTACATTTGCGGAAGATGGAAAAACTGCAGCTACTTTCGTGTTCAATCATGTGATTTCTTGTTTCAGTGTACCCCAAACGATAATTACTGATCATGGAAGCCATTTTCAAAACATCATGATGACTGAACTGACTGATCAACTTGGCCTGCGCCATGAAAGTTCTACACCATATTACCCACAGTCTAATGGTCTGGTTGAAGCTATCAATAAATTTTTAGTCACCATGATCAAACAAATCATCGGAATTCATAAATCGAATTGGCATACCATTCTCTTTTCAGCACTTTGGGCATATCAGACCTCAGCAAAAACATCGACAGGTTTTACCCCTTTTCAACTGGTTTACGGTTTAGAAGTGGTATTACTGATTGAATGCAAGATACCATCACTACAATTAGCCATAGAGTTATTACCCGCCACTTCTGAAGAGGAGAAACGTTTTTTATACTTAGCTCAATTAGATGAGAATTGGCGTACCGTTGCCTTAGCTACCAAAACTCATGCAAAACGAATGAAGCTTGATATGATAGAAATGTTACACCTCAAATTTTTTCAGAAAGAGATCTATTCTTGGTTTATGATCAAGCTAACGATAAGCTAGGGGCTGGGAAATTATAACCCATGTGGCATGGTCCTTATATTGTCAAGCAACAGCTTGCAAAAGGGGCCTATGAATTGATTGATTTTGACGGGGTCTCTTTAGGTAAACCCAGAAATGGGCTTTATCTGAAGAGATATTACGCTTGATTCTTGTGTGGAGATATTTCCTGTATATTAGTTATTTTTTAGCTAGTGTATTGTATATTAGAAAAATGTGCCTAGTTTAAGTGTGCTTTTACTACTATTCCTGCTTATCTGGATTACTCTTGATATTGCAGATGTTGACGTCCTTTCAAACATACATCGGTTTTGCTGATGGCGCTTGTCGTAGTACATGGAACTTTTCTTCCGCAGCCTGGGTTATTTATTCACCCACTGAAAAGTTAATATCTATGCATGGGGTAAGCCTCGGTCAAATGACAAACAATATTGCATAATATAGCATAGTCATTGAATTATTGTTTGAATCCACTTCATTTGGAATTCAGAGTTTGATCGTTAGGTTATATTTTGAACTCGTTGTATTACAATTAAATCGAGTGTATGCCATTAGAAACCCATTGTTATTAAGATTATTTTTGAGAGTTCATCTCTTGGAACAAGAATTTGATTATATTGAGTATCAACACATTCCAAGAAATTTAAACACATTAGCAGATGCAATAGCTTCTAGTGTGATTAACAAACATTTGTGATAATAAAAGTAGTAAATCAACATTCGATAACATGTTGTACAGGTAACTGAAAATAGTAGTATATCATAGCATAGAGTAGTGTTTCAAAAAATAGTACATCTTCCTCAATCATAGGTTCAAAACGCCTTATGATCGGGAAAAAAGTGATACAAAAAATGATAAGAGTCTATACAATCGATCATCCACTATCCATGGTAATGATTATGATAATATACTACGGCTCATGCCACCCTGCTCAAGAATCTCCTGAACGGTCCAGGAACACCAATGACATATCTCTATAAGTGAAGAGGAATGTCATCTATAGTAGTCTCTGGGATGTCCAGAGTCAGTCGCTCCAAATGGTGTTCCAAATCAGTCAGGATTTCTGTTGTCTGATCCTGTGGTAGTGGTGCTGCTACAGCTACACCCCTTTGCCCCCTGTCAAAGGGGCAAAGAGTGACTGGTCGACGTGGACCCACGTCTGCATTTGAAATTTTTTGTTATCAGTTTTGGATGATTTTAAAAACAAAATAAAAATTATAAATTAGAGCGTGTCAAAGAGATTTTTTACCTGACTCATCGCACTGAACTCCTGGAGGAAGTGGCATATCTCGGTCGCCGCGGAAATCTATGCTCGCATAAGGAAAATCATCTATTACAAAGTTTTTGTGCTCTAACCAACAGAAATATGATGAGGGAAGTTGGAAAATCTCTCCACCCTTGCTATGACAGGCCATCAAAGCAACCCATCGAACCATCTGAGGCTCTTGAGCTCTAGCAGCATCAACTGGAATATGTTGTGGGGCTAGTAGAGGAATCCTCTCTAGAGCAAAAGTAACTGCGATCGATCCATATCCGAAGTTATTTAACTTACCATTCTTTGCTCTAGTTAGTTGGCCTTTGATGTTACCCAACACTGCCTCGCACCAGTTGAATATGGTGCCTCGGAAACAATTTACTGCAATCCGCATTTGAGATCCAATAGCCACATGCAAAGTTGCACTTCCGCATAACTTGGTAACGGTAAATGCAACTACTTTTAACTCGGATAGCGACAAACTGGCCACCTGACCTAGCCCCAAATAGAGAAAGTGGTTTGCCTCTTTTAGACAAACCATTCAAAAAGTATATGTCCTCCAGCTCGATTTCGAGCCGGTTGCCTCCAATCACAAAACACGGGTCTTGCATGTCCCATTTGTTTACCAACCAAGTGAGAAGGTCTACTTGAGCTCTCATGCCACTGATAGCCAAGAATTTAAGTAGCCCGCATGATCTTAAAACTTCTAATGTAGGTGGATGAATTATTGCAGCTTCATCCACCTCCTCATGTTCACGTTCCTGCTAGATAAGCATTGTAAACACCCTACAATGATCAAAATGAAAGATTAAAATCATTTTAAAAAGGAAATTTTGGGCAATTTGGGAAGAAATTATGTTTTTAAATCCTTCACGGTGCCCCCGCATTTTTCGTTCAGATACAGTGCGTAGCTCTGCACGGGCTCTGTGCTAAAAGTGTGGGGCCACGACATTTTTCTTTGTAAAAAAATGTCGGGGTCCGCAAGTGCCATGTGTCTTGCATGCAGACCCTCGAGGATGAAATTTTGAACATATTTTCTCCCCAAAAATGAATTTTAAGCCCTAAATTAAGGAAATGAACGGACGAAAATCAAGGAAAAGAGGATGTGGATTACCTGGAGCAGACGATTTTTGATTTGAATGTTTGGTTTGTCCGGAATATTCTCTGGAGTGTTTTTTGCCAAAAGCTCTAAAATCTTCACTCTGAACTCAAACGGTAAAAATGAATTTGGAAAACTCCTTTTTATAAGTTTTTTCGAGTAAATGAAATTTAAATTTGTTTATTTTTCACTTTAAAAAGATGGTTTTTTCAAATATTTTTATTATTGAAGCAGGTATGTTTAATTTTTTGAGTTTTTGTGCAGAATACCGGATTTTTTAGGTGAGATGGTCATTTTTGACAAAGAGTATACTTTTATCTCTTTTTCGGGCTCTTTTAAATTTACAAAAAATTGAAACCATGGAGTTCTCTTTTAAGCCCTTTTCAGACTCTCTAAAGATGAAAAGATTGCCGAGTACTTGAATATTCGAACTCGTTAAAGGAAATGAATAGTCGTCCCTTCAGTATAAGTTTACCCCTTTTCGAGACTGAAATGGACTATTTACGAAAAAGGTATGCATTGACTAATCATGGTCAATATAGTTCTCTCCCACATTATTTTATCCTTTTTCGGTCCTGAGCGACTAAAATTATGAAAAAGTACACCCATGGAGTTTTCTTAAGTTTTTTCTTCTGACTCCCTAAAAATGAAAAACACCGAGTTTCTCCTATACTAGAATCGTTAAAATTTAACAGTAAAGGGCCTATCAATTTCAAACAGGAATAAACCACTCCTTCTTAGGGTTCTATTTTAAACTAAGTTGGACTCATCCGAAGGATAAGATTATAAACAAGCAAATTTTATCCTCCTCAAGCTTGTCAAAAATAAAGATGTACTTGCCAGAAATGGTGGGGGAAAAGAGAGAAAATGAATTCATTTGTTGCACTTTGATTTAAAATCAGTAAACCACTCTTGAACATGACACTTTTTGTTACACTTCTACCTGGGTTGAGAAATCCTTTGCCTATCAGTTAATCAAACCACATTGAAAGCCTTCAACTGGTTTCTGGGTATTAGCTTAGGGCAACTGTTACCAAACCATCTGCAGTGTTGTTATGTGTTCAAGAGGATAGTCAAACAAACCATTCATCTGCAAACGTTTGTCTCCATTCGCATTCACCATCCCTAAGTCAGTACTTGCAAAAAAAATTCTTCAAACATGATCTATGGTTTCGTGTCGTGAGCTTACTTACGACGGATCACTTTCTATCGACGACAACTCATCATCTAGGAAGTTGATCTAGAATCTGTCAGTACCTTGGAATCCACATGCCTTAATGGCAGGTTTCTCGCCTTCGACGACAAGTTGTATCATTGACCTTCGATCGAACAATTCCATGAAATGTTCGACTTCAGATCACTTATTCACATTTCATGGATTGTACTGAGTACTTTGAGAGCCATTGTCATTATTGGTGGTTTCTCTCACACTTGTTAACATTTCACATCATTGACTAGTAATCAAGTGGGTTCTACCATGTTTGACTTCGACACATTTAATTGCATGGACAGAATCATACTAGATTGCGATGCAGAAATCAAGACCCTGGATCTAGTTTCCACCATCCAGGCTGCAAGGAGTTTTATTATTCATTATGCAATAGACTATTCATTACAGATGGTTGCATCCATGTTGTGTCTACACTATTGATGTAATATTAAAATCATTTCTGTATCAGAACAAGTTTAGTTAGTTTTGATCTGAGTATGGGAATGCCTACCTCAGTGATGATATATATATATATATATATATATGATTTACATTGAATGTTTTTACAGGGTTCCAACTGGGGTGTCCACAGGCTAATCCTTGAAATGATAAAGCACATCACTCTTCGAATGCTCTCAGACTTCTCATTTTAGGGGGAAATTTGTTACACCGAAATTTGTCACCATGACGTTTTAGTACTCCCTTAGAAGAATACAACATCAAATTTCCTAAAATCAAGCCTTGAAATTGAGAGACAAGCTCATAAAAGTCTTAAAAACACTTGTACCGCACTTTCTCTTAACATTGCTTGCGGTGCCGCACCTTTTTTTTCTAAAGCATGCAGAGCTAAATGCATTATTTCTTCATTAAGGGTGCAAACCCCTGTAAAAGGTAAAATGAAGGCGGAAAGTAACATTTATAAGCCCAGGGGTCAAATCTAGAAGCTTCTAGAAGCAATTATCAAGTCGAAGGTTCGCTCCTATCATGTATGTTCATTCCTCCATTATGGGAGCCTACCCCTTGATTTATGGAGCCCAATCCCTTCAAAAGAGCATTCTATCCCTTATTATGTGGAACCATAACTTCCTCTCTTTTCCTATAAATTGAAGCCATAGCGCAGCTTCAAGGGTTAGAGTTAGTGAATTAGACTTTGAGAATTTTTGAGGAGAAATGCTGTAGAGACTCATACTCTCTTAACTGATCATTATGTGGGAATGATTACACACCAAAGTGCATTTTAGCTGAGAGAGTGCAAAGCTTGTCAGAGTAAAGGAAACACCTATTTCGGACCCTAGGAAGGCCTGTACGACATCAAGGCGAACACGGTTGTAAGGCTATTTCTTCATCAAAGATAATATGAATGAATATTGTTTTCTCAATGAGTTCTTTAGTTAAGTAGCTTGTTTATCATGTTTTATCAATTAGTTTTTTATTTAATTAGCTTAGTTCTTGAATTCCTTGATCATCTTGATAGAGATATGATTTGTGAATTAGTTTATACTATGCAGGTGGTTTTGATTTTTTCCATGTTTGTGATTGCAGATATTTGAAGATGACTCTCTCAAGCAACTGGAAAGAAGATTATTACAAATAGCACTGGACTACATGTAGGTCCTCAAAACCCCTATTGTAGCTAATTAATGAATCGAATATTATCTACAAAAAATAGTTTGTGTTTGTGTGTTTGTTGCTAGTTGTTCATAGGACACTTGGGAGGTCTGTCTTGTCCACAAGAATGACTTATCCATCCAACACGTCCATAAGGGAAAAAATCTCACTCCCCACACAATCGTCAATGATCTGATCGATGAAAGGGGTGGGATAGTTATCCTTAAGAGAGGCATGATTAATATCGTGATAATCAACATAGACGCAAATTGCTCCCTGCTTCTTATCCACAGGAACAATGTTAGAAACCCACTCTATCAGAGGAATCGGATAAATGAAACCCGCTTTGAGAAGTTTTTCAACTTTAGTTTTTATGGCAGCGGCTTTCCGAGGATTCACTGGACGAAGACGCTCGCGAACAGGCTTTGCACCTGGGTAGGTGCGAATCTCGTGCACCACAATACTGGGATAAATTACAGACATTTCTTCGTAAGACTAGGCGAAAACATCACGGAATTCATGAAAGAGGATAGTATACACTTGGACTTCATCGCAAGAGCAAGTGACTCCCACATGGATGTTCTCGAAAATCCCCGGTTTCACGAAAATGTTGATAGGCATTGTTTAAGTAATGTTACCCAAGTAACCTTCAGCGAAGACTTCATGAGTCAAGATAAGTGTTTGAAGTGGCAGAGAAGGAACTTAAGATGCGAAATGCTCAAGACAGTTAGACATTGCCCCGAGGCCATGCATAAATGAGGAACGATGATGCCCATTGCTCAACGGTAGATCTTCAAGAGACATGGTTTCCATAATAGCCTCATCGGATGGAAACACTTCTTTCAAAGGATCAAGTGAATATGCATCACCGAGCCAAGGGGATTCATAATAAACGTCGAGAGACATGCTCAAAGGAGCACCTTAAGAAGAGGGAGAATCAGATGCAGCTGTAAGCTCACAATAATTGATTTCAATTGGACTAAGCGGCATTGAATCCCCAAATGAATCAACCTGTTCAGGTAAAGGGACGATCCATGGGTCATCCGACCGAGAGACCATATTAACTTGAACGGTATTTGGTGGTTGAAGGGGAAATATACCCATGAGGGTGGGATATTTGAAAAGACCCAGCCCTACACTGTCAGGGGAAGAAGGAATCTGATCCACGTATGGCACGTTGTTCTCAGAAGACGAGGTAAAGAATGACAACTTATCGACAATAATTATTTTTCCCTCGTGTGGAAACTTTAGAAGACGGAAGAGGGTGGACGGAACTTACAGCATAGCATGAGTCCAACTGCGACTGAGTAGAATATTGTAATTGAGTTTAGCGTCAACAAATTCTACATCAACATTGACCGTCTTTCCTTGCAACGTGATCGGTAAGCTAGCGAGAACAACCAAGGGTTTCGATTCCCTTCCATCAAATTCCTCAAGGGCATTGGGTGATGAAGTCAGGGCTGGAGATCCAATAGCCTTCCAGTAAGCAGATGACATGACACAAGTAGATGCACCTTCGTCCACAATGGCTCTATGAATATTGATACCGCTAATGCCGACTTGTATGACAAGCGCAATCTGGTGCGGAAGTCGAGGGATGAAATTCTCTAAGTCAAAAGTGAGGAGGCTAGAATCAGCAGGATCAATCTTGTCGATCGTAGATAATAATGCTTTCCCTTGAGATGGAAAACTCTAAATCACTTCTAATGCGGACATCACGGATGGCGCCTGTGCTAAATCCTCAACAATATTGTAATACTGAGCAGCACAGACGTTAGGATTATAAGAATATTTCTGGAGAACACCTTTAGAAGGTAGTTGTACAATGGATTCACTACTGGGCCTTTCAATCTCTAGAGGACCAGAGGCGAGTGGGGGAGGAGGACCATTGGAGACCTCTTTCCCAGTTGCCTAGTGTGATCCAGCATAATCCTTCGATCGAGTAGCGATGGAAACGGGTGCAGAACCGTTCATCATGAATACTTGAGAGCCAAACGATGTATATGGAGGAGGTTTCTCAACCGTATGTGTTTGCTGAGATGGGAAAGGTTCTTTAAGGACTGTTGGAGTTCCCTTAGCGCCTTTGAGCATTTGACTAGCCTCGGATCGTTTAGGACAATCCTTAGTGTAGTGTTCCTCATCATAAATTAGACATGGATACTTCGGCTTTCATTGTGAACCATCATTAGCATGAGGTTTAAACGATTCTTGTTTTGGGGCATCAGCTTTGGCCTTTCCTTAGCCCTTCTTTCTCCCCTTGGATGTATTATCTGTAGGATTGGCCTGAACGGCGTTGACCTCAGAGGTTTTACCAGAATCCGGGGTAGGCTGAGGAGCAAAACCATTGGAAGAATTTGATTTCTACTTGGAAGAATTACGTGAAGTCTGAGACACATAACCAATAACGTCTTCGACAGATGGGGTAGCCAGTGCTTTAGAGGTCCCAGGTCGCGGAGAATCATTCAAGATGTCATACAAAATGCCCAATTGAGAGTACACTAAATCAAGGTATTAGGCACGAGCAATGGCTTTTTCCTCGGTTACACATTCCCCCATGGCGATATCTTTCACAATCTGATTGACAAAAGAGGTAGCAATGAGTAAGAAGCTGATCAGGAATTTCGAACTTGATCAAGCAATGACGTTGTCTCCATTCATGAATGTGGTCCAATATATGGGTAGCCCGGTCCTGTTTCAAGGATGTGAGGATATGCGTCCCAGCTTCATAACGAACTGATAGCTGGAAATGAGTAAGGAATTCCATAGCAAGAGTGTTGAAATCTTGAAGATACCACAAGGTAGTTCGATGTACCATTTAGCAGCAGCCCCGATGAGAGTGCGCTGGAAAAGATGGAGTCGAACAGAGTCATCCACCCAATAATTGGAAGAACACCATAAATGGTATGTCATGACGTGTGCTTGGGTGTCTTCTCCAGATTTTCCCTCAAACTTAGGACAATCACCAGGAACCTTCGTTGGAACCGGAGTGTTGTGGAGGTAAATCCCCTCTGCGGACAGAGGCGATCCCTACTAGCCCAGATCGGGTCTAGCAACAATCGTTCACGCTATAGTGCAGGTTCCTAATTGCAAATAAACCAACTAGCGATGAAGGATTACCTGGAATCCAACGCTTTCGCTCGTAGAGAAAGTAGCGCTCCCATTCCTTAGCTCCGGAAGATCACAATCCTCACGATCTCCATGATCAGACACCTGCACACGCAAGAAACAAAACAAACGCAAGTGTAAAATCCAGTACATGCAACTATATGTCAGTCATAGAAGACATAACTCATCATCATAATCAACAACAGGAGTGGAACCATAACCAATAGTCACTTATCATTAATCAATCAAAGAAGAATACAACCATAGCCCTAACGCTGAATTCTCCTTCGGAGGGTCGCCAGCGGAACACGTCTCGACAAAGCCTCTCGGGGATGGGACAAGCCTCTCTCTTTGGATGTCTCGACAATAATCTCCTTGCTTGGATTTGGCCTTAAGGGAATGAATCAAGGCTCTTGCAGCATAAGGCTCTGATGGCTCTTGGGAACTTGGAGACTAGCTTGCAAAGGAGATGAGCAAGCTTTTATAGATGGAGGAAGGGGAGTTGGGATCCCTATAATCATGGGATTAGCCCTATCATCAAGGAAGCTTCCATGAGAGGTGGCAAACCACTTCCTCTCTATGGAAATCCGTAGCCAAACCTCCCAACTCAAGATAGATATCAGTTCCTGGATCAGTTAGGACGAAACTTTCGCCATTTATTTTAAAAAACACTCCTTAAATTGGCTGGCGCGAGTGCGACTCTGGGACAGAGCACCAATTGGCGCGACCTCTTTAAAGGATTTTCCCCATTGGCACGGGTACTAAACTGGCTGCCCGTGCCAATGCAAAAAGGGGTGTTTTTAGGGTTTTTTAGCAGGAGATGTCTTCAGGGGGATGAAAGTACATGTTCAGGGGAATGCCATGAAAGTATTTTCAAGTTATATCACTGCTCACAGGTCACAAAATAAGCCCTCCAATGTGCGAGACGAGGAATGGTAGGGATGGTGACAAATTGATGTGTAACAGATGCCCCTACAGTATGAGGCCTGAACGAGAGAGAGGGGTGAAATGCTTTACGAGAACGTGTCCAACTGAAAACTCAGCTGTCGGAAAACTTGCGTGAATAAGTAAAACTGATGTCTCAAATACATGATATATATGTGGTATGGGCGTAGCCATCCATAACAGAGTATACAATAATCCAGATCCAAGGCATGGACGCAGCCATCCAGTGAGGATCGATAAATAGACTCAGGTATGGTCGCATCCATCCAATCAGTGAGTCATGTAACTAATCATAAGAATCCACAAAATCACAGCCTAGATTATAACAGACAGGAATCCAGGGTCTTGCGCTCCATCTCGACCCGAACAAAGTACAAGTTCAAGCATGCGAATATATGAGTTGTAGTCGAACATGCAAGAATCATCGTCTGATTACCAGCCAATGATGAAAGCTATTAACAGACATGAGAGGTACCACCAATAATGACAATGGTCCTCAAGGTACTATAGGTAAAGTCTACGACATGTGAATCAATGATCTGGCGTTGAAAACCCATAGAATCACTCGATCGGTGGCCAATGATGAAAACCTCACGTCGAGTGCGAAGAACCTGCCATTGAGGCATGCAGGCTCCAAGGTACCAGAAGGGAGTCTCTAGATCAGCTTCCTCGATAATGAGCTGAAGTCGACAGGAAGATACCTTGATCGAAGGTGGGCCATAGTGTTTCCCACATCATCGACGCGAGACAGAGGAACATAATGTCTTTGTGAATCAAGATCAGATGAGAATCAGAGGAAGGTTGAAATTTGCAGAGGTCAACTTCTCTTGAACATATTGGCGGCACGACAGTGAATTTGGCAGTATTTGACATCAACAGATCAGAGGTCATGGTGACGAGGCAAAGAGAAGATGAGAGGTCAAAAGGGATCACCCAAACCCACGGAGGCAAGTGAAAAACGAGATGAGATGTCCCCAACCCGACATGAATGTAGACAAGTGCCATGTTCAAGAGTGACATACTGCCGACATGACTATAATAGTGGTTCCATTTTTCCCCACCATTTCTGGTGAGTACCTCTTTATTTTTACACAAGCTTGAAGAGGATACCATATGCTTGTCATATAAGTTCATCCTTCGGATGAACCCATCCTAGTACATTTAACGAACCCTAGGAAGGAGAAACTTGAATAACGTCATTACGACTGAACCCAATGTCATCATAGTTTAACGAATCTAACAAAGGAAGAACTCGGCATCTTTTCATGTTTAGAGAGTTTGAAAAGACAGCAGAAAAGTAAACTCCAATGGTCCCTTTTCGTAAATAGTTCCTCAGATCCGAAAAAGTAGAAAACTATGTCTGAGGAAACCTCCTAGTCGCGATAGGGTATGGTATTCCTTTTTCGTAAATAATCCATCCCAGCTCGAAAAAGGGGTAAACGTATACTAGGTAGATGTTGTTTCGTGGCCACTTTAACGAGATCGAAATGACAAGGGACTCGGAAATCTTTTCATGTTTAGAAAGTCAGAAAAGAGCTGAAAGATGACTCCACCTGGAGGAACGAGTGGTATGAAGGGTGGCAACTGGTTCCAGTAAAGGTGGAACTGCTCAAAACAAAATAAAAGTCAAGAGGTTGGCTAACAAGACCACTCATCACAGCGGTTCCTCGGGAATGAGTAAAACAACCAAGTGAAGGCATATGATCAGCCAAGCAGATAGTGACGATGGAGTGAGAAAACCAAGGCTCATCTGGCAAAAACAGGCTGATAAAATGGCAATCACAAGAGGTAAAATGAGAAAGGTTTCATTTTTACACAAGCTTGAAATCAGAAAACTCTGCTTGAAGTTGGTTTCATTTTTACACAAGCTTGAAACAAAGATAAACTATGCTTGAAACCGGTTTCACTTTTACACAAGCTTGAAACGGAAACAAACTATGCTTGAAAAAGTAAGCATGCCCCCCAGCATGGTGACTCAATTCGAGGTACATGCCCCCCAAGCTTCAGTCCATATGAAAGGCAGATGGAGAGAAGGTTCAAGTTACGAGATCAAGAGACAGAGTCGATTGGGATTTTACGAGAACTTATCAAAGACTCGAATTGAACGGGAATGTGTTTCATTGTTTTAACGAGGTTGACACATTAAAAGAACTATCCTCAGGACACCTTGTTTCATGGTTTAAGGAGCTTGGCACAAGACAAGGAACTATGCTCCGATGACCTTGTTTCATTTTTTAAGGAGCTTGACACAAGAAAATGAACTGTGCTCCGACGGTCTTGTTTCATTTTTTAAGGAGCTTGACACAGGAAAAGAACCATGCTCCGACGACCTGGTTTCATTTTTTAAGGAGCTTGACACAGGAAAAGAACCATGCTCCGACGACCTTGTTTCATTTTTTAAGGAGCTTGACACAAGACAAGGAACTCTGCTCCGACCAGCTTGTTTCATTTTTCAAGGAGCTTGACGCAAGAAAATGAACTGTGCTCCGCAACCTTATCATAATGAATAAGAAGTCATCGCTTCCAAGAGTTCCACTTCTGATGGAAGGAAAACATCCTGGAAGTCAGGACCCAATGCCCCCAGCACCTGATGCACAATGGCACTATCACTGAGTACAGGCACGGGGCAGGTAGCCACATAGTTGGCCTGCGGTGGGGTAGATACAATAGGTGGATAAAAACCAGGAAGGGATGATGGCGAGCCAGTTGCCACATCAGGACCAAAGAACGAAAGCTGATCAATGGTCACGATCTGTCCTTCATGTGGAAAACAGACCACACGAAAAGGGGAGGAGACAAGCACTCCCATGGCATAGGTGTAATCGCGCCCCAATAGAGGATTAAAATCCAAGGGGCCTGGAACAACCATCACGTCCATATGGACGGTTTTACCTCCCAAAGTAACAGGTAACCTTGGAAGGATCCCTAACGGTTGACTAGTTCTTCTGTTAAATGCCAACAGATTCTGCGTAACGGGCGCAAGCGACGGTGAACCGAAAGCTTGCCAAGTAGTTAAGGATAGAACACTAACAGATGCACCTTCATCTATAATGGTGCTGGGTACAACCATACCAAAGGCCTGTACTATGATCTCGAAAGGCACATAAGACGGAAGGCGGTATCCTGCAAATCGACTCCAATCAAAGGAAGCGACCAAGCTACTTGGAAGGGCTACCATCGAACCGAGATGGTATTCCCCTAGTGTTATGGTAGAAGAAGGAGCATCCTCCACGACCTCCATCTCGAAGAAGGGAGGAGTATCCTCCGGGACCTTCATCACGGGAGGCAGAGGAGCGACTTCTTGAGGTATAGGGATAGGAGAATCTTTCTCCAAGTCTGAAGAATCTGAAGAAACAAGAAGAACCTGAGGGATGTGAGATCCACTCTCAACGGAAAATACCTGGTGCACCGTAGAAGGGGCCAGCTCAATCGATCCCAGGACCAATGGTTGGCCGAGAATGGATTCCTGAATTTGAATTTCTGGGGGAGCGGGATCGACCAAGGATGACTCTTGACCAATCATAGGATCAGCTGGTGGAGGACTCAAAGAAAGTTGTTTATAACTAGCTGGGAGGCATGGTGTAGAAACAGTTGAGCTGTCCAAAACTCGTTTGGCTTCATCCATATACAAACAAAGGTGAATGGCATGGTGCCCTTCACAGAACTTATAGGGATTGGTGAGCTTACCCTGCTTCTTAGGAGCCTTACCAGCACCAGTTGAAGACGTGCCCCCAACCTGACTCCCAGAAGCCAAAGGCAATGGCAGACGACCGTTGGACCATGCTTCGAGCACCTTGGGAATGCCAGGGCAGTCTCGAAGAAGATGGTCTCCTGTGCACAACATGCAAGGGAACTTGACTTTCCACGGAGGTTTGGAAGGTTTATCAATGGATGGCTTCTTAGGCGCAATAGCCACAGAGCTAGCCTCTCCCTTATCGTACTTCTTCTTCTTTGTCTTCTTCTTCTTCTTCTTATCCACCTGGTTACTATAATCCATACTTTCACCAGGTGAAGTAGAAGAGGAGGACGCAGAAACAGGTGAAGAAGGGGAGAGGTCCACTTTGGAATCAACATGATGTTGTTCAGGTGGAAGAACTGATTGAACAGTAGTCGAGACACTCGGGACCACAGAGGTTGAAAACAACCAAACAGGCAACCCAAACGTTAACCCAGGAAGGGACAACATCGCCATATAAGGAGCGCCAACATTCCCAAAAGGCGGAAAATGACCAAGATTCCCATCGGAGGGGATTCCTTGGTTGGTGAACTCCGGAAAAGTTGCCATCAGAAACGATCTTCAGAACAACACCCTAAGGAAACTAACTTTAACCAGGAATATTTCGTGGGCAGTTAATTTTTTATGACATTGAAACAAAACTCTACCGTTTCATATTTTAAGAGTCGAGAAACGAGTAAAAGGTGACTCTATCGCTTTCAGATTGGAAACAAGCATGAAAGGACAAGCGCTTGATGATATTTTAAAATTTAAAGAGTCAGAAAAGATCAAATGACTACTCAGGAATACTAGGCAAAGGGTGTACCAAATAACCGTGAACTGCAATATACACCTTGGCTTCAAAATGAAAGAGAAATCAACCAAGGACTTAACGTATGTGCAGGAAATCCCTGTATATATCATGTATTTGAGACATTAGTTGTACTTCTTCACGCAAGTTTTCCGATGGCAGAGTTTTCAGTTGGACACGTTCTCGTAAAGCATTTCGCCCCTCTCTCTCGTTCGGGCCTCATACTTTAGGGGGCATCTGTTACATAGTAAATTGTCACCGTCCCTGCAATCCCCATCCCCAGTGGAGTCGCCAATTTTTTATGGAGGTAAATCCCCTCTACGGACAGAGGTGATCCCTACTAGCCCAGATCGGGTCTAGCAATAATCGTTCACGCTATAGTGCAGGTTCCTAATTGCAAATAAACCACCTAGCGATGAAGGCTTACTTGGAATCCAACGCTATCACTCGTAGAGAAAATAGCGCTCCCGTTCCTTAGCTCCGGCAGATCACAATCCTCACGATCTCCATGATCGGACACCTGCACACGCAAGAAACAAAACAAACGTAAGCGTAAAATCCAGTACATGCAACTATATGTCAGTCAGAGAAGACATAACTCATCATCATAATCAACAGCAGGAGTGGAACCATAACCAATAGTCGCTTATCATTAATCAATCAAAGAATAATACAACCATAACCCTGACACTGAATTCTCCTTCGGAGGGTCGCCAGCAGAACACGTCTCGACAAAGCCTGTCGGGGATGGGACAAGCCTCTCTCTTCGGATGTCTCGACAATAATCTCCTTGCTTGGATTTGGCCTTAAGGGAATTAATCAAGACTCTTGCAGCATAAGGCTCTGATGGCTCTTGGGAACTTGGAGACTAGCTTGCAAAGGAGATTAGAAAGCTTTTATAGATGGAGGAAGGGGAGTTGGGATCCCTATAATCATGGGATTGGCCCTATCATCAAGGAAGCTTCCATGAGAGGTGGAAAACCACTTCCTCTCTATGGAAATTCGTATCGAAACCTCCCAACTCAAGATAGATATCAGTTCCTGGATCAGTTAGGACGAAACTTCTGCCATTTCTTTTTAAAAAACACTCCTTAAATTAGCTGGCGTGAATGCGACTCTGGGACAGAGCGCCAATTGGCATGACCTCTTTAAAGGATTTTCCCCATTGGCGCGGGTACTAAACTGGCTGCCCACGCTAATGCAAAAAGGGGTGTTTTTAGGGTTTTTCAGCAGGAGATGTCTTCAGGGGGATGAAAGTACATGTTCAAGGGAATGCCATGAAATTATTTTCAAGTTATATCACTACTCACAGGTCACAAAATAATCCCTCTAATGTGCGAGACAGGGAATGGTAGGGACGGTGACAAATTGCTGTGTAACATGGAGGCCAATAAGGATTATGAAGAATTGGATCATTTTTCAATTTGGACACATCCAGTAACTCCAACGTGGCGAGAAAAGGCAATTGAGGGTTGAAAGGCATAGCAGGTCCTCGATAAGGACCCGTACCCATACTCCATCCTGGTTGAGTATAAATCTACCCCCATTGGTTATGTCCTGAAGGATTCAGACCATAAGGGGTATAAGCCGGATAATTCATTTGATATTGCAGCTGAGGACCAAGATATGGGGGTTGAAGACCAGGATACTGATTCTAAGTATACGAGGGTACCGATTGAGCAGCATACAGATTTTGCTGTGGAATATAAGTATGGCCTAGCGATTGAGGGTAATAAGGAGGACCTTGAGGTGCATTGTATACCAGTCGATATTTACCTTGAGGGTAATAGCCACCTTGGGGCCATACGGGATAATGATAAATAGGGGCCTTCTGAACTGGATAAGTCGGGCACAGAGGTTGATTCGACTGCGGCATATAGTAGAATGATGGCTGAGCAAGGTGAACTGTTTGTGTAGGTTGGCCCGGCTGAGGAGGTTGACCTGACTAATGAGGGCCACCAAGTTTCCCTGGTGGAGTTGGTTGGCCTGATGGCTGCAGTGGGCCAGGTTGCACCTGATAACTAGGTTGACCTGAAGCAGGACAATAAGATGGTCCTAGCTGTGCAACATTTGGATCAATTGGAAGATATGGTTGTTGTGGTTTCACTAAAGGTTGTGATGGATAGATATTCCCCCCAGGACTGTACGAAGGTCCAGGTTGATATACCGGTTTCCCAGTAGGTCCTTGAGGTTGCCCTGGTTGGATCACAAGCTGAGCTTGTAAAGGTTGACATTGAGGATTGTAAGGCTGCCCTTGCGGGCCGTAAAATAATCTTTGTTGGACCGAAGGTTGTCCCTGTAAGGGTTTCCCTTGTGGGTCATACACATACCCTTGCTACACTGAAGGTTGTCCCTAAAAGGGTTGTCCTTGTGGGTCATAAGCAAACCCTTGCTGAACCGAAGGTTGTCCCTGAAAGGGTTTTCCTTGATGGTTATAAGGTTGCACAGGCAAGATAGGTCTAAAACCGGAAAGGAACTGATAAGCCTCAGGAGCAGGCAAATAGATAGGGTTGTCGTCCTCATCATATTGAAATGGAAGTGAAAAAATCGAGGTACCATCCATGCCATAATGAGAAAAATAAGGACGATTAGGATCCTGAGGGGAATGATAAGTCTGGGAGCTCTGCTGCTAAACAGCCATTCGATACTCCTCAAAAGAAAGGCTGTCAGGGATTTCCATGGTAATCGAAGTCTCTACCGAAGCCAAAACTCCTGACGACTGAGCGGTGACAACCGGTGCCGATGCAGCCACGTAGACAATAGGCCTTGTGGGGACAGATGTAACAAAAGGCATCGACGAGACAGGTGTCATCGGTGACATCCCTAATGATGGGAGAACCGACCCCCTCGACGGAGTTGATTTTTCCATGGAGGAAATACCAGTTATAATCTGACCCAAAGACCTATATCCAGCTGGAAGTGACACTGATGGTGAAGATTGAGCAGGCTCTTGATGGATGTATTCTAGGAAAAGTTGGTATTCTTCATCAGAAATTGGAAAACCCTCACTGCCATTAGGACCAGACGATTCCATGTCTGAATCCACCGTGAGATCTTGTAAAAGACTATCGGGGCTAGGAGGTATGATAAAAGCCAAAAATGGTGATCCTGATGTGGGGGGGGAATGTTCCCCAACCCCAAACCCAAACCAAGCATTTGAAAGAGGCCAATGGAACTCAACTAGTTCTCCAAAGGGGTACTCTGATGGGATGATAGGTTGTTGAAGCTCGGCAGAACTAGAGGTTTGAGAAGTTTCAGATGAATCGTCCAAGAAAGGACTGCCAGTAGACGAAACCAATGGTTCCACCACTATGACTATAGAACACCAGAAAAGGGAAAAATATCGGAAAAGAAGACTCTTGGATCAAATCCAAGAGTCAAGATAGTTTATTTTACCACATTGAAACCAAAAATTTGTTGTTTCATGTTTTAAGAGTCAAGAAATAGTCAAAGATGACTCTAGTCTCTTTCAATTTTAAGTGAGCGCGAAAGGACAAGTGCTCTATGATCTTTTCAAATTTACGGAGTCAGTAAAGATCGAAAATGACCGCTCAGGTATTCTAGGTAAAAGAGTGTACCATCTTTCCGTGAACTTCCATATACACTTTGGTAATCAAATGAAAGACGAATCAACCAAGGACTTGACGTATGTGCAGGTAGTCTCCCTGAATGTTGTGTTTGGTGTATCATGATTACAAGGCGGTAGACTTGGCTTCCTACAAATAAAAGGATTGCAACCTAGAGGGGTCTTCCTTTATATACTCGATGGTATGGGGAATGCAAGTCCGTACTAGTGTTGTCTGAAGCCAGATGGAGAACGACAGCTGTTAGGTTTAAAGATGCCGGAACACGTCTCTAACTTAGACCACTAAATGTTTTGTTAGTTTTCAATGTTGCCTTAGGTTAATTGAATAAATTTTAAGTTGATCTTGTATTTATGTTTCAAGTCCAAGGTCCTACCAAATGTTGGATCTCACAAATCCCTAAATGCAAGCTACATGCCATAAAATACCATTTCATTCAACAAAAAGCTATCTACGAGAAAGTTAGGAGTTTTCAAGCAATAGCAAACAATAAGAACATGCAAAAACATACACTACAATATTTGATGCAAGCTAATGAAAATGAGAAATATTTCCTAGAATTTCTAACGCTAGTTATGAAAAATAATTTCAATTCCACAATGCAAACAAGAACGCAAGCAAAAACTTGTTTTTTATTTTTCAATGTAATAGGGCAAACAGTGCACTAAATGACATGAAAAGAAAACCAACACACTAGTTCGATAATGTTAATGCGAGAGTCGAAACGAAACAATTTCAATCAACCCAAAAGCAAACAAAACAAAACTCAAACCAATGTTGCAATCTCTCGAATCGAAGAAAGATGCCAAAACAGACCCATACAAGCAGTGTAATCTATGCTTGGAGTGACAAGAAGCACAACTGAATGAAAGAGGCAAGAACCATTCAACCAATGCAATCACTCAAACGGATCAAGGGAGCTGAATGCAATTAGGCAAGAAACAAAGTTGACCATGAAACAAAATACCCAAACTCCTACAGGAGGCTCAGCATACCAAAGCACTAGAAAACCCTAAGGCTACGATGCTGACAGGAAAAGGACAAACAACTAAAGGAAATAGGTTGTTCACAATCGCAAAAAATCCTAAGGCACTCAAAACATGTCAAGAAATCACCCAGAAACACAAGTACTGACCAAAAAAATCCAAAACAAGGCAAACCCTAATACCTACAGGAATTGGCACAACTGTTTGGCTTTAATCAGCACCAAACAGGGGATGGTGCGGGCGTTGAACCAACAAAAAGTGCCAGTGGGCATGACTGTCAAACTGGAAAACGCACCAAGCCAGTTAACCCTGGTAAAAGGAAAATTTTGAAGGACAGAGGTCAAATCTGATCCTCTGGGGCTGAACAAGGGTCTTAGACTTAGCAGAAACAACCAGAAAAGGTAAAATAAGCAAGCAAAGACCAAGAAAAAGACCTAATGGATGAAATACAAACTCGCACTGATCCCTAGTGGAGTCACCAAGTTTTGGGTGAGGTAAATCCCCTCTGCGGATAGAGGCGACCCCACTAGCCCTAGAGTGGGTCTAGCCACAAAAGAGACAAGCTGTAGTATCAATTCCTAGTTAATGAATGGACAGAGATTCGATACATGACTTACCGAAGGTCCTACGCTGTTGTTGTCATCGGAAATAGTGGGTGCCTCTCGCTCCTAGTTTGACTCACGATCCGCTCGTTCTCATGCTCGGATACCTGCACACACACAAGAAACAATGATGATATACAACGTACTATTTCACATTTGTAACTATCAGTCAGTCAAAGAAGACTAAATAAATTACATCAATAATCAACATAACACAATGATGGAACCAATACCATAGTCTAGTATATTAATGAAAGAAAGGAAGAGTACAACCAAGCTTCAACATTGCAGTCTCCTCCAACAGGGTTCCAGTGGAGCGCATCTCACAAAGACTCTTCGGGAATTCAGACGGGGCTCTCTCTACGGAATTCTCATTGGTTCTACCTTCTCAATAGCAATTACTCAGCTATAGTATCTCTTCTCCAAGTTCAACCTCTTAGCTATATGTTCAGCTAGCTTTCATAAAGGGAGAAGGCCTATTTATATAGAGGGAGAGGGAGAGGTTAAGATCCCTATAATCATGGAAGGGAGACCTATCTTCAAGGAGTGTTCCATGGGAGGAGGAAACCACTACCTAAAGAGGAAGATTTGTGGCTCATCAACTTAACCACTTCTTGTGACTCAACCCTGAGGTGGTTAAAAGGAAACTTCCGCCTCTTTTTGTTAAAAAACATTCCTAAAAT
Source organism: Pinus albicaulis (assembly GCA_034641835.2). Classification (NCBI taxonomy): domain Eukaryota; kingdom Viridiplantae; phylum Streptophyta; class Pinopsida; order Pinales; family Pinaceae; genus Pinus; species Pinus albicaulis. The sequence goes on along the minus strand of CM076584.1, from coordinate 798,539,998 downwards.
AGCTAGCGTGGGCACAACACTGAGACACAGTGCCAAATGGCATGGGCTCTAGTGTAAATCCTCCACATTGGTGAGAGGGATGAACTGGCTACCCGCGCCAAGGCCAAAACATAGGTTTTTGTGTGCTTTTTGAGGAAATGTTCAACACGAGAAATGATTTCCTTATGCAAAAGGATGCAAAGAAGGTGTTTGCAGAGTATGACACTGCTCACAGGTCACGGGAAAGACCCTCCAATATGCAGGGTGATGGATTGCAGGGACAGTGAAAAAATGTTGTGTAACAACCTTACCTAAATTGGCCTTCCTGCAACTATAAACAGAACCCAGAACAACCTCCAGAAAGCTCCCACACTGCCTCTTTTCCACATTGTCTTTTCCTCTACCTACGGCCCAATCAAGCTAAGGAATCTGAGCTCTCTTTATCCTCCAACGAGTCTTTTTCTCCAAGTGTGTGTTTCCAAATGGATGCTCCAAAACAACATCATTTCACCCTTTATTTATACACAACAAAAGGGATCCACGAATTGATGAAGAGACACATCTATTGGATAATTTTTACTTCAATCCTACATGACTTGAAAACCAATAATAACTTGTCAACTTCAAAAATTCATTTCTCCTCTTCTACCACTTGAGATTCGACTATTCTGAAGTGTTGGATTCTCCTTTCCGGCCTCTTTCATCTCATTCCATCACATGTAGAAGTGCGCTCCCGGAAATGCCCAAAACACATTTTGGTGAAAAACTCCATACTTGGGTTCCAAGCCCACAAGTGGCCCTTATGGTGCTTTTCCCTCCAAACCCTGAACCCTAGTTCTTGGAGTACCTCCCAAGCTACACAAATCAACACTCCCTATTAGAGAGGGAGGTACTTCCAATATTAGGAAGCATCTCGTCATCATCATCACTTCTCTCAACACTTTCCCAGCTCCTGGCACTCACAATCACAACAATCCCTATATGGTGAACTATGCCCTTCTCGGAAGTGTCGATGTCACTACTGGAAGAACCCTACTTATTCTTTTCCTGTATTGCTTTCCAGTCCCTCCATGATTCTTTCTAGGTAGATGTGGAAGCACCCTTACTTCCCACTAACCACATGCTCTTCTTGGGCTACAAAGTCTCCCTCTGAATCTAAAAGCTCCCTCTAGAACTTGAATCCCTCTAATTCTCTGGAATCTGGACCTTCTTCTCCAAAAATTGTACCTTCTTCTCAAGAAATTGTACCTGCTCCTCTGAATATTACACCTACTCCTACTTCTATAGGACCTGCACCTGCTCCACCTGCTTCTTTCCATGATCCACAGGCTTTCCCATCAACCTATAGAGACCATGCTCTCTAACTCTGAGTATAATCCCATTGTAATTAGAGCCCCTAGGTATGAGTATTGCCTTCGCATATTGTAACAAGACCTCAAACCCCTTCCTCTCCATCATCTAGACGAAAATCACACTACATCGAAGTCCTGGTACAAACAGTACATCCTGGACCAGTATCATACGTCATGTCTCCATCTTGAATGACACCATACGTGATCCTTTTATCTCCAACTGACTCTTGTCTCCAAACACCATGTGCAACTTCAATTCCCATTCATCTAGAGTCTCAAAAACCTCCTGTGACCCTGTCATGTGCTTCTTCGCACCAGTGTCTAGGTATTATCCATCCTCCTTGATAGTACCCTACAAGAAATGAGAAATCATAGAAAAGTACTCCTATTCCAATCTCTTGGAGAGATCATCTATCTTAGTTGAAGTGGAAACATCGGCAACCTACTTTCCTTTCCTCTTTTCATCATCTCCCCTCTTCATTGATATCGACGAAAAATTACCCATCTCGCCACATCTGAAATACTTAAATTTTACTCAAGTCTTTCTTTGGCTTACTCTTCATTCATTTTGTGAGCATCACATCCTCATTTGCCTTCTTTGATGGATGAAGGCCCTCGTCTTGCAACTCTTCTTGAATGAATTTGTCCCACAGTCTATTCCAGTCTGGAAAATTCTCCTTGGCAATGATTCCTTTGATGAAGGGCTTCCACTCCTCAGTGAACCCTTTCAAGGCAATCCTCACCATATCTCCATCTGAAATAGTCACACAGATGACAACAAACTCATCTCTGACCTGAGATAACCTTGTCATATATGAAGTCACCCCTTCACCCTTTATCATCTTGGTGGACTTCAACTTATCCTCCAATACCAATACCTGATTCTCGTTCTTATTCTGGAACAAATCATGAAGAGCCATCCACATCTCACGTGCATTTTTCTTCGTAAACAAAGGAGGTATTAAGGAATCCTTCACACCATCAAGGATGATCAGCCTCGCCTTCATATCCAAATCTTCCCATATATCCAGCTCCTTAGGGTTGGTTGGCTTCTTGATCTCTTTCACGGAAAAAACCTAGATATTGTTGACTTGTAAGACCAAATTGATCTTGCACTTCCAAGGAGCATAGTTGGACAACCCTTCCAACCTATCCTCATACCAGATACCTGCCTACAACTTCCACATTGTAGTGAGCCCCTCACTTATAATGTGACCAACTCCCTCTCATGTTGTACTTCGTTGCGAACAACTATGATTCACTGACTTCTAAACTAGCTTAGACACACTCTTATTGTTGGAAATATTTTCATAGATGGCAAAGGAGAAAAAAGGATCAGCACCAGAATTATCATTAAGGAAAAGGAGTAGAGAAGCAGTAACAATAAGGCAATGGAGCAGATCAGGCAATGATGCAGTGATAATTCTAAAAGGAGGCAAGTGTTGGGTGCTAAAAGGTGCCTTTTAAAACTCCTATTTATCCCACATTAATTATCAACCCGGGAAAGTCCTCTTATTTCAAGAGTGTACACAGTATGTGCACGCTATAATCCCGGAGAGTAATGTTTCTTAAAATGTAGTACATTGTTTCAAATACATGAGTAAACGGATGTTGAAAATGAAATCTAATTACAACAATATGAAACTCAATGTTCTGAAATTCAATCACTCACTCAAAAATCATCAGTCAAGGATGCAGTAGTAATAACTCTTTCCTCCGGCAACTGATGTAAATGAAATAAAACATAACAAGATCCTCAATCTGAGAACTTAGACAATAATAGCTAATTTCCTTTACAGTTGTTGATCTTACACTCCACACCAAAGAAACTAATTGGAAATGATAGCTGAATTAAATTAACAATGCTAAAATGGAAATGGAATAAACAAGATCACTGCAAACTATTCTAAAGCAAAACCAATCACTTGCAAAAAGGAATAAACAGTAAACTAGTTAACAAAAATGAACAGCAAATGGAAATGAACAGCGATCAGAAATGAACATAAAATTATATCTAATGGAAATGAACAACAATGGGAAATTAACAGTAACTTCTATTTAATGGAAATGAACAGCAAATTCTATCTAATGGAAATGAACAGCAAAGCTATTTGATAGAGATGAACAGAAAATCTGGAATGAACAACAAGGCTATTGAATAGAAATGAACAACATAACAATGTAAGTTGTAAAGAATATAAATCTTGTTATGGTGGAAAGGAACAGCAATGTGGTTCAATCACAGCTTATGTAATAAAACAAATTCATAAAATATTGAAACAGCAAGTTATAAAACAGGAAACTGTAAAGCAATGTGATTAAAAGAAATAAATGTTAAATCAAATCACTCACACGCTGCAAGAATCAGAAATATAATACAAAGACGCGGTGAACTCCACCAGAGGCCGGGCCCTTAGCCGCCAGTGAGCACTGCTAAGTTACTTCAGAATAATCGAATGAGCAGCAACGCAACTTATTTATTGACCATCAAAATCATTACAACACAAGTCCGTCCTTTCAGAACTATGTTATGTCCATTACAAACGTTGCGTAAATGAAAGATACATAATGTAGCATTTAATACAGTATGTTTTACAATATTCGCTCTTTTATATCAGCATATCAGTCCCATAATAAAATATGAATTAATTCTCAATTGATCCATATTCAATCCCCCCTTCTCTAATCTTTGTTTTCCATTTAAATATGCAGAGCGCAAAGAGAAGTTACAATAGAGATAATTGCAAAATGATTCTCATAACAAATTTGGATTCTCTTCAACCAATTTATCAGCAAGAAAATATATTTCCATCAATCATTCAACAGGAACAGGTCGAATTTGGATTTGCAGCTGAGATAATTTGGAAAACGGCCGTAACAGTGAATCTGAGAAAATCATCTTTAGAGAACCTTTCGTTTCTCTTAATATGGACCGAATTTGGGTAAACCATTATTTGATAAAGTTAACTCAGTCTGTTCTGGACAAAACCCATGTTTCGGATTTTCCAGATTCTTCTCTATTTGCCCAGAATGTCCAACGCAAAACTATCACTTCTTATTCTAGCGAATTTCTGAGTTGGAATATTGAATGATGTGCTGGAGACCAAATCTGCAATCTGGAAAATATCTTGGAGGCTAAAATGGTGAGTGATGTTAAAAAATATATTAATAAACCGTCATTGATAAAATCATGCATAATAATCATTAATTTATTAAAAATAAAGGAGAAGAAATAATATTTATCCATAAGAGGATAAATAATTATAAAATGGAATTATATGATAAATTATGATAAATGACATGATAAAGAAGAGTAGAAATGGATGAAATAGGTGTTAAAAAGTGACAATAATAATAACATATTAGCGGCCCAACTTACCCCCAAATTGAATATATTGCATGTCCTCATGCAACCCAGAACTGAATATATTGCATGTCCTCATGCAACCCAAAGACAAAACCCATGTGTTAACCAAGCCAAAAAAAAAAATGTTCATCCCAACTCATGAAATGGATGGAACAAATGATTTTTCTTCAAATAATGAATATTCAATTTTAGCAATCCTGATGAAGGCGTAACAATTTTTACAGTTGACGTTCAAATATATGTATATGAAGTTGCAGAAAAATGTGATATAAGTAACAGCAAAATTCATTAACCATTTTCTCAAAAATCAGATCATTTTGATGCACGGATCATGAGATATAAACAAAATGGTTGTAGGTGATAGTGCACAATTTTCAAAATTTTATGAACTAATTTAGCGTGAAATTATCTGGGTTTATGTATTTTAATGATACCTCTTTGTTATGCAGAAATCACAAGAATTCAGTTCATAGTTTTAAATATATATGCAAATCAATTTCTGCATTGTATAAAAATGAAATTGTATGCCTTAACCGAGAAATAAAGTAGAAAATGTCCATCATGTGTAGCAATTCCTCCCACAAACTGAAGAATTAGCATGTCCTCATGCAATGCTAGAAAACAAAGAGAGGTGGTCGCTACAATCTTTTGAAATCTATGCTTGGTGTAAAACAACATGAAATAAGGGAGGTGTTGAGAATGAATAAGAATATCAATGTATGATAAAGAATATTACTGCCATGGTCATAAGAAATAAATGAAGGAAAGCAACACTCCCCCAAGCTGAAAGATGATATGTCTCTGAAAAATGGGAAGTGGTAAAGATGTGGAATGAATGATGATAAATAATGCTCAATGGATTTTCATGAAATTCTCCTAAATTCATAATAAATCAGAAAAATAATGTTATTTTACCTCAAGTGTTATCTCCGAAAAAAATGTGGAATGACATGTAGGAACTGACATTTTTTGAAGCTGATGTAGGTTGAACGGATACTGAAAGTGATGCAAAAGGTGGAAGCCATGCAAGCACATCATGTCTGAAGAATTGTGTGTGTTCGCGAGTTGTGTGAGCCTTTGCTGCTAGTTGCAATAGTGTGGTTGTGCTGCGAATAGAATTTCCCCCCCCACACTTGGTGTTCACCTGTAAGCAAATCACGATTATGCATGCAATTTTCTTGAATCCACAGTTTTCATTTTTACGAGCAGCAGATAAGATGTATGCCAAAAGTTCAATCAGAAAAACTTCTATAGAAATGGAGTATGAATATTAGGATTCGATCCACATGCAGACATATTTAAAAGGCATCCATGCCCACCCTTGAAAGATGATAGGTCGCCCTCGACCGGCAAATATAAGAGTAACGTACTGCACAACAATTGTACAGCATGGAAAGGCATACATACTTATGATATGATCAAAATACTATCGGATTACTAGAATCAATGCATATTTTCAAATCGTGAGTAGATATGAAAATGTTTATGTAATGATTCGAAAATAAGGGAAAAGGACAACTGATGTGAAAAAATTACTTATGCGGTCATTATCCACATAAACCATTATGATCAATTTATAAATAAATTTCATGCATAAGAGGTTCCGAACAAAGGGTTTAGGAGCATACTCTCATTTGATATTAGATAAAGATATAAGAAAAGGGTTTAGCATTACTATTGATTTGTGAAAAATATGACTCCAATACTATCAGCAGAGCTCTATTGCCCATAGGTGTCTATAACCTTTACAAAGTTGTTTTCTCACCCTTGGAACCATTATCCTTTATTTATGCCTAGGGAAGTGTTGTGTTATGGCATGATGGAGGCCACTGTGCTGGCTTGGAAACCAGATGAATCACAATGCCATTCACTAGGAAGGAGTGAAAGGTGGGCAGGCCGGCTCGTGATGAGACCTCCTGTTCTAAGGACTTTTTATTTTTCTGAGTTGTTCATTGGATCATATCCCTAGTGTGGTGGCCATAATGGGAATGCCATTTCATTGTTCCCTTATGATCATGGTAGGTTGACTCTTGATGAGACCCCCTATCTTCCATCTGCCATATCATAGAATTTTTAGTAATCATATAGAGATTTTTTTCTTCTTTTTTCATGTAGCACTTCCCTGTTTATGTATAGAGGATGGATCAACACTCCTTAAGAGTAGGGATGGTGGAAGAAGTCTGAACATCTCAATAGAGAAAGTATGCCCTTATTCTTATTCAATAAATAAAAATCAAAAAGAGTTATGAAGATTTAGGGAAGAACCAACATGATAAAGATAACCGATCATATTAATTTTAGTGAAAATAAAGACATCAAAGTGATATAGATGGTGGTGTCCTTTCCATTTCTTATCACTACAAAAAAATTTCTTAAAAATTACAATTTCTCTTGATTTGTTGATTCCAGTAACTTCTAATTTTTGTGTCCTTGCATAAATTGTTTGTTTGCATTTAAAATAATCATGAAGAATTCACAAAAATCCTAAAAATGTTGTTCTAAAACAAGAAAAATGCACTCAAAAATTGTTGTTCCTTAGATGGAACAGGTGTTGTTCCTTAAGAGGAATAGCAAAAACAATCGGCGAAAATGTTGTTTCTTTTAAAAGGAACATCAGAAACAATCGGAAAAAGAATGTTGTTCCTTTGTTGTTCCTTTTGAAAGGAACAACAAAAACAATCCGCGGGAATGTTGTTCCTTTGAAAAGGGACAACAAAAATAGTTGGCAAAAAAACATGTTGTTCATTTTGAAAGAAACAGCAAAAATAGGTGGCAAAAGCTGTTGTTCCTTTCCTTTTGAAAGGAACAGCAAAAACAAGTGGCAAAAAATGTTGTTCCTTCGGAAAGGAATAGCAAAAACACACAGCAAAAGTGTTGTTCCTTTTGAAAGGAACATCAAAACTGCTATTCCTTTTGAAAAGAACAGCAAAAACACGTGGCAAAAGTGTTGTTCCTTTTAAAAGGAACAACAAAACTGTTGTTCTTTTTGAAATGAACAACAAAAATAATCAATGAAAATGTTGTTCCTTTTGAAAGGAACAACAAAAAGAAACACACAAACGCACTGTTTCTTAAGAGGAACGGTTGTTGTTTCTTAAGAGGAACCTTAAACAAATATAAGCATGCAAGATTGGTCTTCCTTAAGAGGGGTCACCGCTGTTGTTCCTTAAGAGGAACAACAGTTGTTCCTTAAGAGGGACAGCATGAAAAATAAAGGCACACAAAAAAGTGGTGTTCCCTATAGGGAACAGCAAAGAAAATGCACACACAAATTGTTGTAGGGAACAACAAAGGAAAAAATAGAGGAAAGAACAAAGCTAATGTACAATCTATTTTCAAGTAAATCTAATCAACTAAAAAGGAAAATTTATGTACAAGTTTCAAGAAAAAGTAATTTTTTACAGAATTGGTGCTGCCGAAGGATTGCCTTTTGAAACTTGCATGATGTGGTCTTTATTGTTCAATTTCCAATGGAGTGGAAACTACAATTTGAAGGGATCAACACCTGAAACACAAAAACATAAAAGAAATCAAAAAATAAACAACACTTTATTAAGTTACAACAACTATGATGTTATTTCTTAAGGGAATATCAATCTGTCAATGGAAAAAAATGATATTTTTGAAAAATGTTTTGGCAACAATGACATGAATCTTAAAATGGAAACCAATTCTTCATTTCTACTGTTATGAATCTATTAGGTAATGAACTGGATGAAATGTCCTTGTTTCACTAAAATTTATTTCAAGAATCGCTCTTCTATAAATTGACCTTCTTTGTTCTGCTAAGACCTACAAAAAAAGAGTGTCTACCTGCAATAAAACATTAAATCATGGAGAAAGAGAAGTAATCGAGCTCTCCTAATCCAAGAATTATGCAAAAAAAACTAACAAGTAGTTACTCTATAAAACAAATCCACGGACAAAATTAATTTATTACCTGCGGGAGAGAAGTGGCCAATCATACTAACCAGCAGTGTTTTAATCATAACTTCTTTGTTTTTCGTTCGATTTGAGTGATTTCAAAGCCAAATGAAAGTGAATTCAGAGATATGTCTCCAATAGAAATAGGTTTTAAAAATTCCATGTAATGGTATGTTAAATTTTCTTATAACAACCTGCATAATAGAGTCATTTTCAATTTTCCAGCTCAGACCAATAGTTGATATTTCAAGCATAAATTTTTCATTTGATGGCGGATTGAACCAATTCAAATTGGAGATTAAATTAGATTCATTTATTGATCTCCAATAGAAACAGTTTTTAAAGACAAGAAGAATTGATGGGTCAAATACTTTAATGAACAGCTGGAAAAACAGATTTTTAAGAGTGTTGATTTATGATAAGCAGTCAATATTTTGGTCATAAATTCCTCATACGATATCGAAATCGAGTGATTAAAATTGATTTGTAAACAAGATACATAGAGGAATATACAATAGAAACATGTTTTAAAAATATAGTCATTTAGGCCTCCAAAAACTGACTGTCCCAACTCTGTTACTGAGCTGCCTACTAGACACCTTGTCAATGTTTTGGTTATAAGTTTTTCGTTTCAAATCCAAATGAAGTGATTCAAATTTGGTTGGAAAGTAGACATCAAGGGCTACTTAGGATATAAACATGTTTTAAAAATATTCACTTTTTTTCCCTCAAAACATGATTGTCCCAACTCTGTTTTCAGAATTTTCATCAAGCACGCAAGAAAAAAAAAAATGATATTCAAGAAATTTTTCCATATTGGTGATAAAAATGAATATGAGTGTTTGTAGAATTTTTATTTTCAATATAATACATATAAATACACAAAGAAATTAAACTATTTATCACTGATGTTGATTTTCACAGCGTGTTGCAACAAAAACAACTATTTTTACAAAAATAAAATAAAATAAATGTGTTTATTTTATTTCCTTATTTATTTATTTTTTTTACTAGCCTACTCTGATTTGGAAAATGTATATGATTACATATAAGAGCATTTCCAGTGTAACCATTTCGAAATAAGGCTTCAAGTATGTACATACCCAAATTTGAAAAATGCATGTTAATAAAAATTAGTGTATGAGAAGCCAACTTCCCTTGAAAAGATGATGCCAAAATTGTTGAAGCATGGAGTGATGCTGCAAAAAAATGGAGTGAAACCAATCTTAAATGTATCCCTTAATTTCTTGATTTCACATAGCCATCATATCATGAATTTCTTGAGTGTTTAAAACGGCTTGTTGATGCAGGCTAGAAGAAACCTCATTTTCTTTCATAACCTTTACAATTTTTGGATTTGAGACATTTTGAATCTCAGTATAAGTTTTCTCCAATGGTGCATATGAGATAGAATGGGCGGGAAGGTTCAGTAAATTTTGCAGTTCAAAACTGTAAGCATGTTGTACTGGTTTATTATGGTGAGGGTGTGGAATGAGTTGAGCAGGAAATTGTGTAGGGAATGGAGCATTTTGATGATGTAGTTGATTGGGTTGAATGGATGATTTTGATAGGCAAGAAAGATGTTGTGGAAGAGCTGGTGGAGAATATGGAGGATATGTTTGTGCTACAAGATGAGGGAGAGTAGTCATGCAATCATAAGATGAACCGTGCCAAACTTATAGACAATATTGATGGTGGTTATATTGAGATTGACATGGCTGCCCTAACATATGAGTATTCCATAATGGATTATGCAAGTAAGAGAAAGGAGAGGAAGTGTTTTGAACCATACTTGTAGGCCACGATTTCCATGGTTTTGACCTTGTTGCAGCTTCCCCATCTCTTTGATATGCTACTTCCATCCTAGATAAGGAAGAGTGAGTATCTATGGGATGCTCCTTTTGGAAATGAGGGAAAAACACTCCTTCAATTTCTTGATTTTTCTAAACCTGCAAAGCATCCAATTGTGAATTTAGAGAGCTAATAAAATCATATTTAAAATTTTCAAATAAAACATTGATTTTAGCTCTTATGTCTCTTGTTCTTGTAGTAAATTTGGAAAATAAAGAAGAAACTTCTCTAGAATTCTTACCAGCCTTGGAAATTCCTCTTGAATATTGTATGCACAATTCACAAACATAATCATATGATAACTGAAAAACATCACCTTTTCCTATCAGATTTAAGAGTTCTAAAAATTCATCTTTGATTCCTTTAAGAAGGAGTGTTTTCAAGATCTCTTTTTCCAAATGCTTATGCTTTGATTTTTGAAGGTTATATTGAAATTGCTCTACATAGTCCTCCAAGCTTTCATCTTCCTCTTGTATCATACCGAAAATAACTTGTATCGATTTGCAGTAGTCTTGGTACTTCTTCAAGAATATGTTTTTCATGTCCTCCCATGTTTGGATGCAGTTCCCACCTATGCTCATGAACCATTGGAGAGCTGCTCCTTTCAGAGTAAGAGGAAACACTTTCAATCTTTGATCATTAGTAAAATAATCATATCCTCTACAAAATACTTCAAACTCAAATAAGAATATATCGGGGTCTTCATTTTTCAAACCATGAAAATTTGGTAGAGATGATGGGGGAAATATATGCTTTTGTGTCACTCCTCCTAGATATTTGATAGGGAATTTGAAAGTTGCAATGTGAGCCATTTCTTACCATAATAGAAGATGTTTTTTATGTGTTTCTTTGAGGCTCCTCCTTCAAATGTTCCTGTCAATTGGCTAGTGAAATGGGTGGTGCTTACATCACCACTCGAGTGGAATTACAAGATTTTTTTTTAAATTTATACCTCTAAAATACAAACGTTCATTTCTACCTTAAATTCCTACGCAATTCTGCTGAAAAGCAGGCGGAGGAGCAAGTATTTTACTTTCTCATTATGCAGGTTCTTACCTTCCATTCTTAATACCCAATTCTTTCACAGAAGACAAACATCAAACATACATCACTCTCTGTGAAATGGCAACACTCTCCCCAGCAACGGTGCCAAAATGTTGGGTGCTAAAAGGTGCCTTTTAAAACTCATATTTATCCCACATTAATTATCAACCCGGGAAAGTCCTCTTATTTTAAGAGTGTACACAGTATGTGCACGCTATAATCCCAGAGAGTAATATTTCTTAAAATGTAGTACAGTGTTTCAAATACATGAATAAACGGATGCTGAAAATGAAATATAATTACAAGAATATAAAACTCAATGTTCTGAAATTCAATCACTCACTCAACAATCATCAGTCAAGGATGCAGTAGTAATAACTCTTTCCTCTGGAAACTGATGTAAATGAAATAAAACATAACAATATCCTCAATCTGAGAACTTAGACAATAATAGCTAATGTCCTTTATAGTTGTTGATCTTACACTCCACACCAAGGCAACTAATTGGAAATGATAACTGAATTAAATTAACAATGCTAAAATGGAAATGGAATAAACAAGCTCACTGCAAACTATTCTAAAGAAAAACCAATCACTTGCAAAAAGGAATAAACAGTGAACTAGTTAACAGAAATGAACAGAAAATCTATTTACTAGAAAAGAACAGCAAAATGGAAATGAACAGCAATCGGAAATTAACAACAAATTCTATCTAATGGAAATGAACAACAAATTCTATTTAATGGAAATGAACAGCAATCATGAAATAAACAACAAATTCTATCTAATGGAAATGAACAGCAAAGTTATTTGATAGAGATGAACAGCAAAATCTGGAATGAACAGTAAGGCTATTGATTATAAATGAACAGCATAACAATGTAAGTTGTAAAGAATAGTAATCTTGTTATGGTGGAAAGGAACAACAATGCGGTTCAATCACAGCTTATGTAATAAAACGAATTCATAAAATATTGAAACAGCAAGCTATAAAATAGGAAACTGTAAATCAATGTGATTAAAAGAAATAAATGTTAAATCAAATAACTCACACGCTACAAGAATCAGAAATATAATACAAAGACGTAGTGAACTCCACCAAAGCCCGGGCCCTTAGCCGCCAGTGAGCACTGCTAAGTTACTTCAAAATAATCGAATGAGCAGCAATGCAACTTATTTATTGATCATCAAAATCATTACAACACAAGTCTGTCCTTTAAGAACTGCGTTATGTCCATTACAAACAATGCGTAAATGAAATATACATAATGCAGCATTTAATACGGTTTGTTTTACAATATTCTCTCTTTTGTATCAGCATATCAATCCCATAATAAAATATGAATTAATTCTCAATTGATCCATATTCAATCCCACCTTCTCTGATCTCTATTTTCCATTTAAATATGCAGAGCGCGGAGAGAAGTTACAATAGAGATAATTACAAAATGATTCTCATAACAAATTTGGATTATCTTCAACCAATTGATCAGCAAGAAAATATATTTCCATCAATCATTCAACAGGAACAGGTCGAATTTGGATTTGCAGCTGAGATAATTTGGAAAACGGTCACAACAGTGAATCTGAAAAAATCATCTTTAGATAACCTTTTGTTTCTCTTAATACGAACCTAATTTGGGCAAACTATTCTTTAAAAAAGTTAATTCGGTCCATTCTGGACAAAACCCATGTTTTGGATTTTCTAGATTCTTCTCCATTTGCCCAGAATGTCCAACACAAAACTGTCACTTATTATTCCAGCGAATTTCTGAGTTGGAATATTGAATGATGTGCTGGAGATCAAATCTGCAATCTGGAAAATATCTTGGAGGCTAAAATGGTGAGTGATGTTACAAAATATATTAATAAACCATCATTGATCAAATCATGCATAATAATCATTAATTTATTAAAAATAAAGGAGAAGAAATAATATTTATCCATAAGAGCATAAATAATTATAAAATGGAATTATATGATAAATTATGATAAATGACATGATAAAGAAGAGTAGAAATGGATGAAATATGTGTTAAAAAGTGATGATAATAATAACATATTAGCGGCCCAACAGCAAGGAGTAGCAATGTGCAACGAAGAGGCAAAGGAGCAAGGAAAAGGAGCAGCATTAGAAGTATAATCTAAAGCAGAGAGAAGTAGCAAAGAGGCATGGAGAAGCTTTAGAGTTATTACTTAAGGCAAAGGAGCAGCAAAGAGTAAGAGAAAGACAGAGGATCAGCATTAGAATCTTTATCAAGGAACAAAGGTAGCAAAGGAGCAAAGGCAGTAAAAGAGAAAAGGCAGTTAAGGCAGCAAGGTGGGTCAAGTCGTGAACGTGGGCAGAGTCGTGAATGAGTGAGTTGAGTCATGATATTCAGAAAAGCTCAAGAGTCCGACTTGTTTTGCGTTCAAAACAGTGCACGAGGGCGCTTGCAGTTCAATGGGTCAAGTCGGAAAATGGATAAAATCGTGAACGCACGGGTCAAGTCAGTGAACCGAAGTGAAGAAGAAATGGACGGTCGTGATCAATTCGTAGAAATGACAACGAGAGAATGGATGCACCGGATTACATCGCATTGGCCAAAAGACGATTGGCGCACATCACAATCGGTAACTTTTATATTTACATGTTAAGACATCGTAAGTTATTTAAGTTTCGATGTGAAGCATATCGAATATCGCATAAGATAAGGATAATCATTATGGTAAATGTTAAAAGGTGCGACGTGCGATAATTTTTTCACCGCAGGTTGCGAAATCGTGAAATCGCAAATATTGAAAAATTCTTAAACTTGCAAAGTGCGATAAAGAGCCCGAATGTGATGTAGCTTCAAAGGCAAACTCCAAGGGATTTAAAATCCAAATGTGAATCATTTACTGTGTTAAATCGCATCGAAGGAGGAAAAGGAGCCATATAACGTAGAATGATTGGAATGTCGAAATGCGATAGAAAGAAAATGTGATACCAATTCAGAGGTAAATAAAATATGTTTAAGTATAGTCTAACAATGGTTTATGAAGAAAAGGTTGAACACGGTAGAAGGACTCGGGTGAAGAATAGGACCCGACACTACCGGCATGGGTGTAAAGTGGTTACACCTTGATAATGGAAGAAAGTATGAATGTGGGTAGAAAGACTCGGGTAAGTGACCCGACACAAAACAAAGGGCATAGTAAGTTGAACGTCGTGGTAAGGATGATATAGACACCATCGGTCGATTCGGGCCTAGCAACACTCTAGGTAGAGTCGGGTGTTGAGACAAAGGTGAAGGTTGAATGATGCAGGCACGAGTAGAAGAGGTAGAGTCAGGAAAAAGGATCATATGGTGGCACTATTGGAAATGTTCCAGCTGAGTCGAGTCAAGCTCACGGCGTTTGTGCAAAATTGTGTTGAATGTAATAGCAGAAATAGAAAAGAATCTGACAGCAGCTAAAAATACAAATGCACAGCGAGCAAAGAACTGAAAGGGTTGAGTGAAATATTTGTTGTAACTGTAAATGTAAATTGATTGATTAATTTTTTATTGTTTGTGATGCAAAGGAAAGTCTCCATAGGCATAGGAAAAACTCCATGAGTGTTGTAATGATTATTTCTGATGTAATAACCTAAACTGAAGTGTAAGGAATTTAATGGGTGGAAGGCATAGGGTCAGGCCTGTTCACTTTGTATTCCCTGTAGAATGCAAAAAATCATGTATTTACCTGTATAAAACATGTAATATCAGAGTGCAAAGACAGGCTATAAAGATGAAGAATGCAAGAGATCAGAAGAATGTAAGAGAGATGTAGAAGGTTGGAGAGTGGAAGAATCAGAGAGAAAGTCGATAGAAATGTTGTGCACATCGCGAACTGGTATGAAGCAGATATGAAGGCTGAAGAGGAA
Organism: Pinus albicaulis; assembly: GCA_034641835.2. Classification (NCBI taxonomy): domain Eukaryota; kingdom Viridiplantae; phylum Streptophyta; class Pinopsida; order Pinales; family Pinaceae; genus Pinus; species Pinus albicaulis. The sequence goes on along the minus strand of CM076584.1, from coordinate 798,524,595 downwards.
ACAGTGGAGAAGGAGTATAACTGAGCTGATATCCAGGTAAATCAACATTTTAGTTTCATGTTGAGTGAAGGGATTGCAGTCTCCTTTCAAGTTGTAGCTTGATAAATTTCCAGTTGGATTTGGGTGACGTAGGAGCCTCCTGTAGGTTGTGGCCTGCAGAAAATACATGAGATTTGGTGCTTCCATTTCAAGTTGTAGCTTGATAGATGTTTAGTTGGAGCTGGTTAAGGTAGGATCCTCCTGTAGGTTGCAGCCTAGATAAAATACATGGGATTTGGTGCTTTCGTTTCAAGTTGTAGCTTGATAGATGTCCAGTTGGAGCTGATTGAGGTAGGAGCCTCATGTGGGTTGTAGCCTGCAGAAAATGGATGGGGGTTGGAGCTTCCTTGCAAGTTGTAGCTTGAATAATTTGAGGTATTAGCCTCCTGTAGGTTGGAGCCTACAAAAAATCAGTGGTGAGAGGGAGTTGGAGCTTGCCTTTGCATCACATCAATAATAAGATGTGGTTTTCTCCCTTATGGGTTTCCACTTATATCTGTTGTCTATGTTCTTGATGATTATGTGTTGATGAGATGTTTTAATCTACTTAATTACTTGTTGTCCACAATTAAGTTTGTTGATTCATTATGTATTAAGCTACTTATGAAATGAAGATGTAAATGAGTTGAATGAAAAGAGTTTTGAATGACCATGAATGTACGAAACTGATTCACCCCCCCCCCCCCCCCCCTCTCTCAGTTTAGCTAAGGGTTCATCAATTGGTATCAGAGCAGGTTCCTTTGGTGTAAGCCTAATAGCTTCAAGGAGATCTGGTTGAGTCATGGACTATCAAAATGTACCCATGTTGAGTATAACAAACTTTCCTGAATGGAGAGATAAGGTTAAAACAGATTTAATGGCTTATGAACCTGAGGTATGGAAGCTTGTATGTGATGGTTACTACACAAACTCTCCCTCTTTGCAAGAACAACAGTGGAATGCCAAAGAAAAATGTTTGATATATAATAGTCTTCATAACAAGGATCTTAATTCAATAATGGATTTAACTTCTGAAAAAGGAATCTGGAATAGATTGCATCTCATGCATGAAGGACACACTAGTGGTTGCATTATCAATAAGCATAAGATAAACAAGAAGAAGAAGAAAAATTCCTTTCAAAAGGAAAAAGGTCAATCAAATGAGATAATTGCTACGGTGAATGGATGTGATTACCATGAAGAAATTATAGTTGAATAAAAATCCAAACTTGACACAGCCTTGAGTGAAATAGAAAGATTGAATAATGAAAAGAAAGACCTTAAGAAACTGGTGAAAATATGTGATGAGAGAGAATATGAAGATAAGGAAAAAATTGTTGTCCTGAAGGATCAACTTGAAGAAGCAAGGAGTTTAGGAAGAATGATTAATAACTAGCTCAAGGAGAGAGATATGCAATATGAAAGACTAGAATCTGAGATTATTTCAACTAGAAGGTCAATAGAAGAAAGGAGCATGTTGTGTAAGCAGCTCAGAGATGATATTTCCTCCATAGAGAACTCAGAGAAGGCAGCCATTGAAAGGGATGATGAAGCAGCACAAAAAGGATCCACAGAAGAAGAAGCCAACAAGAAGTTGATGTGTAAAGAAACAAACATAGACAAGCAGCATCATCAAGAGACAAAGAATGAGAGGAAGAAGCAAGTAGTTACAAAAATCTCAATTGTTCCTAAAGATGAAGTGAACAAGTTAGGAAGATCTAAAAGGAGGTTCTTTCCTCCAATGAAAAATATCACATGTTTCTCTTGTCATAAACCGGGACATATTTCAGCACATTGTAAGACAAGGCATATCAACTTTAACCATCAAAAGATGCAGCAAATGAGAAGACCCCCTCAAGCAAGCAGATGGAAAAGACAATATTTCACTAGGTACACTAATAATTTTCATGGCTACTATTATTCATGCAATGAATTTAGACATAAATATATTAAATGTAATATATGTTCAAAAAGGATCACAAAAGGTTATACATCAGCTCAAACGTACCTAGGTAAAATAAGATGTTATGTGTACCACAAGCTTGGACACAAAGAAAATGACTACAAGCTGCCATATACATTAAAGGACTCTAGACAAATGATGGAACCAAATCAAATCAGACCAAACTGGGAATAAAAAAGAAATGCAGACATTATGAGGAACCCTAACAAAGTATGGAAAATGAAGAAAAATGTGGAGCATGTTACTTTAATGACATTATGAATCCATTATAGTCTCAAGGGGAGCTGCTCCAGGAAGCAACTCAGATATCCAGTCAATGTTAGACAAGAAGCAACATCCCAGGGGGAGAGAAGTTCATAAAAAATCCCCATAAGAGTTGTCAAAGAAGAGCTACTTTGAATAAGGACATCTAAAATTTCAGGAAGGGAAAGGACAGTTTCTCTGGCAGAGAACTATAGAGGAAGAAGGACACCTGAAGCATTCAATAGCCAATAGGTTGATGAAATAAGAGAAAGCAGAAAGCAGCCATGGTGGTAAAGGGAACATCAGTGATGAACTTGGAAACTAGGAGGATGATTACACTGTGTATCTCACTACAAGTATTGATAATGAAACAAATTATTTTAAGAAGGATGAATAAGAAAATGTTATTATCATCATATCATTACAAATATCCATCCCAAGTGTTATTCTTGGATTAGTGGTATGATACAGGTCCTCAGGATCTGAATATTATGGTATGCATCATGGTGGTGGTATGGAAAAAAATACATTGAGGAAGTAGTCCCAGTGTTATCGGCATTATAATATGTTTGGATTAAGTTCTAGTTGCTCTGATTAGTGCAAATTATCTTCTGGTTGTAAATGCTGGAGAATTTCAAGCTACATTATTAAAGCAGGGAAAGGTCATTAAAAGTGCCAAAGTATCATTATCTTGTTTGCATTTGAAGTGTTATATTAAGCATTGAAGTAGTATCTATTCTTGGATATAATTGCATGCCTTCCTCAAGTCAATATGGATATACTTTCAAAGCCTCTTTCTTAAGTCATCCATAAGCTTGTTGAAGTTTGTTTGATGAAACTTCAAGTAGCCAAATTGAAGATGTTTCCAAAAGAACATGGTAATAGAACAGTTGAAGTGTCTGAAGTATGATGGGTTAGTTGTGTTAATCTTACCATTGAAGGTCAAGATTCTATTATTGATTCATCTAAAACTTACATTAGTAGAAAGGAATAACTGATATTTCACCATTGCATAGAGTTGATCATTGAACTACATACCCCCTTGTGTCATAAATAAATGTGTATAGTTGATAGTAAGATTGTCCAATGCATGGAATGCATCAAGCCTCAAAGGGTTTATGTTTAAATCTATAACTTTTCAGTATTAAAGTCCTTGGGCCTATTAGATTGAAATATATAGTCTAATCTTACAATGAAGTGTATGCCATGTTTGGACTCATTGTTCACATCAGCATCAAGGTCTTTTGGCTTGGACTAATTATATCTTCAGAATTCTGGCACATATCACCAATATCAAGCAGTAAGGGACAAAATTACAGAACATTCTATGGTGACATGCCTTCTAGCATTCTCATGAGTTTGGGATAGCATCAATTTGTAGCATATGCATGTAATCTCTATGATTTTCAAAGTGTTACCTCAACAATTCTCATATATCTTATGAAGTTTGCATTGCAGTCACAACGATAGCCTACTACACTCTTGTAATGTTGAAGTGCACATAGAGAAATGCTTGTGTGTAACATAAAGCAGCACCCATTGTGTATGTAGAAGATCATAAAGCAGTAAGACAATGATGGAGTGTGTATATTCATTTAATAACAAAAGACCTGAATGAATGATGCTTATACTAAACTCAAAGAGGAGCTACTCTAGGAAGCACCCAAGCATTATTATTGGAGCAGCGTTGGTATTGGAGCAAGCATTATTGATGTGTTGAGCTTGCATTGAAGTTGGGCATGTTTTGTTTTGGATATTCTTTATATTGATGATTTTTGTTGACAAAGTGAAATTACCACATGGATTATCAGTGGGTATCATATTATCTCGTGGCCTTGGATGCATAGACACTTTTGGCATAAGTGTATACTGTAGAGATCATATATATCTATCTCTAACCATTAGTCTTCCTTGAGCATGTGCTACGCCTAAAAGGTGTGTAACAGAGGTATGTGGGTGAATTTGAAAATCCCTTATAAGAAAGTATGAGTGGCTGGCCTATGAACCAAGTTCTGTGAAAATACATCCTTGAATCTGCAATGAAATCACTTTGTAATCTGGTATTAAAGGTGAACTGTGGCTGCAAAAGATATATTGGCATCATCATATTTGAACATATGTGTATTGCAGAAGAATACATATTCCATCTACAATCTTCCTCAACATATATGTATCTCAGATGAAGATCATAGACTAAAGTCTATTTGGAGTAGACTTTATATGTCGTATGGAGCATTCTCAGTGTTTTAGTATTACTCCAATGATGCATCTTTGATTATATAAGTCTAGTATACTTTTTTCTATGGAGTGTCCTTATCATCACTTTGAGCATTATACAAATGCAAGGATTTTTTTCTTTGGGATGGTATCATCTTACTGTGTATATACATACAATTTCAATAATTCCCAAAGTGTTCTCCCAACAATGCTTATACACCAAATGGAGCAGGAGTCCCAGCCAGGTATGTGGATAGAATGAATAATGCTTATGCAAAACTCTAATAAGGAAATGATGGAAAATACACTCAAAAAGGAGTAACCCTTTTCCATTGATGTCAAATGGGGAGGAAAATCAAGCATAGGAAGATAGACACTTCTCAGAATGAAAGGGGGAGGAAGTGTTTCCATCAATTCCAAAGGGGGAGATTGTTGGAAATATTGTCATTGATGGCAAAGGAGCACAAAGGAGAAGCACCAGAATTATCATTAAGACAAAGGAGCAAAGAAGCAGCAACAATAAGGCAAAGGAGAAAACCAAGCAATGATGTAGTGAGAATGAAAAAAATGTGGCAAGAAGCAGCAATATGCAACAATGTGCATTGAAGAGGCAAAGGGGCAGCATTAGAAGTATAATCTAAAGCATAGAGAAGCAACAAAGAGGCATGGAGAATTTTTAGAGTTATTACTTAAGGAAAATGAGCAACAAAGAGTAAAAGAAAGACAGAGGAGAAGCATTAGAATCTTTATCAAGGAGCAAAGGCAGCAAGGTGGGTCAAGTCGTGAACGTGGGCAGAGTCGTGAATGAGCGGGTCGAGTCATGCTATTCAGAAAAGCTCAAGAGTCAGACTTGTTTTTCATTTAGAATAATGCATGAGGGTGTGTGAAGTTCAATGGGTTAAGTTGGAAAATGGAGAAAATTGTGAACGCACGGGTCAAGTCAGCAAACCGGAGTGAAGCAGAAATGGATGGTCGTGATCAAGTCGCAAAAATTACAGCGAGAGAATGGATGCACCGGATTAAGTCGCATTTGCCAGAAGATGATTAGCGCACATCGCAATCAGTGACTTTTATAATTACATGTTAAGACATCGTAAGTTATTTAAGTTGCGATGCGAAGCATATTGCATATTGCATAATATAAGGAGAACCATTATGGTAAATGTTAAAAGGTGCGACGTGCGATAAGGTTTTCCCTATGGGTTGTGAAATCGTGAAATCGAAAGTATTGAAAAATTCTTAAACTTGCGAAGTGCGATAAAGAGCGTGGATGCGATGTAGTTTCAAAGGCGAACTCCAAAGGATTTCAAATCTGAATGTAAAGCATTTCCTGTGTTAAATCGCATCGGAGGAGGAAAAGGAGCCATATAACGTAGAATGATTGGAATGCCAAAATGCAATAGAAAGTAGACGAGAAACCAATTTAGAGGTAAATAGAATATGTTTCAAGTCCATTATAGCAGGGTTATAAAGAAAAGGTTGAACGCGGTAGAAGGACTCAGGTGAAGAATAAGACATGACATTGAGCACGAGTGTAAAGAAATTACACCTTGACAATGGAAGAAAGTCGGAATGCGGGCAGAAAGACTCAGGTAAGTGACCCAACACTGAGCAAAGGGCAGAGTAAGTTGAACATCGTGGTAAAGAGGAGATAGAAACCATGGGTCGATTCAGGCCCAACAACACTTTGGGTTGATTCAGGTGTTGAGAAAAAGGTGAAGGCTGAACGCTACAGGCACGAGCAGAAGAGGCAAAGTCGGGAAAAAGGAGCATATGGTGGCACTGTTAGAAATGTGCCAGCTGAGTCGAGTCGGGAAAAATTTGTTTGTGCAGAACTGTGTTGAATGTAACAGAAGAAACATAAATGACTCTGACAGTAGCAGAAAAGACAAATGCACAGTGAGAAAAGAACTGAGAGGGTTGAGTTAAATATTTGTTGTAACTGTAAATGTAAATTCATTGATTAATTTTTTATTGTTTTTGATGCAAAGGCAAAACTCCATGAGTGTTGTTATGATTATTTCTGATGTAATAACCTGAACTGAAGTGTAAGGAATCGAATGGGTGGAAGGCATAGCGTCAGGCATGTTCACTTCGTATTCCCTTTAGAATTCAAATAGACATGTAGTTATATGTATAAAACATGTAATATCATAGTGCAAAGACAGGTTAGAAAGCTGCAGAATGCAAGAGAGTTGCAGAAGGTTGGAGAGTGGAATAATCAGAGAGAGAGATGATAGAAATGTTGTGCACATCAGGAACTTATATGAAGCAGATATGAAGGCTGGAGAGGAAGCAGTGGAGGAGGAGTATAGTAGAGTTGATATCTAGGTAAATCATAATTTTAGTTTCATGTTGAGTGTGGGAATTGCAGTCTCCTTTCAAGTTGTAGCTTGATAAATTTACAGTTGGAGCTGGGTGAGGTAGGAGCCTCCTGTAGGTTGTGGCCCGTAGAAAATACATGGGAGTTGGTGCTTCCATTTCAAGTTTTATATTGATAGATGTCCACTTGGAGTTGGTTGAAGTAGGAGCCTCCTGTAGGTTGTAGCCTACAGAAAATAAATGAGAGTTGGTGCTTCCGTTTCAAGTTGTAGCTTGATAGATGTCCAGTTAGAGTTGGTTGAGATAGGAGCCTCATGTGGGTTGTAGCTTGCAGAAAATAGATGGGGGTTGGAGCTTGCTTGCAAGTTGTAGCTTGCAGAATTTGAGGTAGTAGCCTCTTGTAGGTTGGAGCCTACAGAAAATCAGTGGTGAGAGGGAGTTAGAGCTTGCCTTTGCATCACATCAATAATAAGATGTGGTTTTCTCCCTTATGGGTTTCCACTTATATATTTTTTCTATGTGCTTGATGATTATGTGTTGATGAGATGTTGTAATCTGCTTAATTACTTGTTTTCCACACATTAATTTTATTGATTGATTATGTATTAAGTTTCTTATGAAATGAAAGTGTAAATGAGTTGAATGAAAATAGTTTTAAATGACCATGAATGTACGAAACTGATTCCCCCCCCACCCCACTCTCAATTTAGCTAAGGGTTCATCACTTGTACCATGTTGAATTTCCAAAACCTTGGGTCTAGGTTAGAGTCTTAAAATATCTTATGCTACTAAACCAATAATCTCAATGGAACTAATTTCATATCTCGTCCTAATGATCCTTTGCTTTCGTACTACTCACTAGTTGTGCCTAAGTCCATCAAGGCCACTACACATGGAGACTCCAGGAGGCCTTACACCTAACATTATTTCAAGTCACTTATGTAGAGTGTACACGGGTTGATCCAATCTGCTCTCTGGGTAGGCCTAATTCACTAGCTCCAACTGCCAGGCTAGTAGCCTCTTTAGTCCATCAAAGTGCTTCACTTCGGCACCAATCTTCACCCAACCTTCAGCTCTTCTTTGTCATGTCAAGATAGCTTGTCTAGGGATAATTTGGGCTATCAACACGCTACCCTCCACCAGAAAAATGATTCCCAATACTTCACTGCCAGATTTTCTCTTAGGAAAGACTCTTCACCTCCCCGGCAATTCCTCCACATGGCACCAACAGGATGCAATATCAAACTGATCTAAACTGGTCAAGTTCTTTTACCCAACACACATCAAACTTCCACTCCAAGTCTGTTTTCATCACGCTTCCCTTGACCTCCACTACTTATGGATTATTTTTAAGGTTGAAACAACCACTAACCAACCCCTAAACAACCCTCAAACAACCTTAATAAACATTGGCCCCTCCTAGTGTAGGACTCCTCCACTTCGTTGAAGGTTTAGGGAAATAAACAGCCCCCAATTATTCCTATGCTACCCTTTGTTGTTGTGTTATGACCTGCGACCTACCACACAACAATCCTGTAGGTTACGGTTGCCTTCATAAGGGTTCAGCCCACACAAAATAGTACACATAGACTTGTTTTCCACCTTACCTAATCTAAGGCTTAGTATTTAGCTAAAAATTGATAGTGCTCAAAAATTATTCAAACCTGAATGCATGGATAGAGCTCGTCTCTGGGATTCCAATGCAACTCGTTTCATCAAATTACAAGTTCATATGAGGGAATTATGGCTTGTTGTTTGTTTTCCCAAACAGGAAAAAAATTAGCAAAACAGGTATAGGGATGTGTGGCAAGCCCAGTCAGCTTCATAGGGAATATTCTCCAGAAACAGCCAATGATATTGGGCCAAGTGGCACCACCGGATTCCCCAATGTTGACTAGGAAGGGAAATTTTATATCCTAACTCTAAGGGTGAATTATTATTATTATTGGTGCAAATGTTGATTTTATATATTTTACAATTATGGGCCAATGGGGAAGGGCCATGTGGCATGCCACGTAGTCCCCCCCCATGGCATGGCAGGTTAGGATTCATACAAATTGGGCACATATGTGTTTTACACTAACATTCGAGGTCGAAACTTTACAACTGGCGGGCTTCACTATATAACTGGAGTAGCTTTATAGCGGAATTAGCGAAAGGTTAATATGGTGGAGCACAGCCAAGTTTGGTGGTGGAGCGACAAGTATGGAGGAAAAAAATTATGTGGCGGGAGTCGGGGTCAAACCCCAGACCTACCACCTACCAACAAACAACATTACCATCTCCGCTCCTACCATGGGTCTTACCCATATATGTTTCCGTCGAGGTTTAAATACTATCACGCCATCATACGAGGGTTCGGAGGGGGCCAGACCCCTCCAATATGTCCAACACGCCAGAACCAAAGGCTAGCGCTACAACTGGTGGAAATTTTAATACGAGTTTAGCCATGAGTTATTACGTTGAGCCACAATTAACCCATGATAATTTGCAATTAGCACTTAAAAAATAAACCGCGCTTATCTTATTTCTAACTATGCTTATCCCTAACTAAGCGTAGTTTAATCTAGTGGTCAAACTAGCGGAGCACGCCAAATGCGGCAGCATGGCTAAATTTAGAATTTTAACTGGCGAAATCCCATTTTTAGAGGAGAAATTGTAGGAAAAATTGTTTCTTCCATAACTCAGGCAATTTTTGACCAAAATGAGCTCAGGAAGAGTAATTTCCAATAAATTTTGATGTTTTGGAACCATTAGAGCAGGTTCCAGAGGCAAAAGGAGACTTTAAACAAGCATTTTGCACATTTTAAGCTAATACAAAGGCCCACACTATGAAGCTCGACCAAGGAGATGTAGCCCAAGAGGGGTGAACTCCTTCATCAAAAACTTGTGTATTGAGCTATGTTATTTGTGCTTGTTGTGTACTTATTTGCTGATGTTCAAAAATTAGTTTCTATGCTTTTGAATTCATGAAAAACACTAAATTTTACCAATTTTAATGATTAGACAATCACATGCTCATGGATAAACTCTTAATGGATAAGCAAACCAAAGCAATGTTTATTTAAGTCTAAAACTGATATTAGCACAGAAAAAACTAACAACCAATTTCATATCAAGTTGGTATCAGAGCACAAGGTTGCTTGCTTGGTTGCAATTTTTGTGATGCTTTCAAGGTTGAGGTTGCAGAGAGGAGAAGGAAAGATATTGGTAGCTAGTCCTGAGATTAGGAAAAGAAGGAATATAGTTGAGAAAGCATCATCCTCACCCAAAGGAACACTCAAATCAGCACCTGAAGCACCTCAAATTCCATCTCCATTAGTTGAGATTCAAGAGGTACAAATTGCACAAGAGGCTGAAGTGATTTAATTTTAGGTCCCTATATTACTAGTATAGTCCCTTATTGTTGTTAGTGTAACCCCCTTATTTTTATTATTGTACCCCTATAAAGCCCATATTTTTATTATTGTGCCCTTAAATTATTATTGTTAGGTCAGCTAGGATTACATTGTGGCCCCATGGACTCCTATATATATAAAGGAGGTTTTGTAATTTGAATCATCCAAGAATTTTTCATTTATGTAATGTATTGGAGGTTTCCCCCTCAAAATGGCTTATTTCTAAGGCCTTGATATCTCTTTTCTTCTATTTTTGGAGCTGGTTTCACAACATTTGGTATCAGAGCTTTGGATTCTAGGGTTTCGCTTCTCCAAACATGTCATCGTGGCATTTTCGCTATAACGTTTTTTCTACGAAGGTTTAGAAGCTGAAATTTTTAGGGTGTGAAGCTAAAATCCTTAGGAACATCATCGCAAGATTTCAGAGCTTAGTTCGAAAAATTTTCGGAGATATGATCTATGGAAGGTATGGCTTTTTGCAGGCTCCTGAATTTCACTTAAACAGGTCATTGCAGCATTTTCGCTATAACTATTTTTATACGAAGGTTCAGAAGCTAAAATTTGTATAGAGTGAAGCCAAGATCTTGAGAAACATTATCGCAAAATTTCAGAGATTGGTTCACAATATTTTCGGAGATATGATTTGTGGAACTTAGGTCTTTTTCAGGCTCCCTAATTTCATCTCAAAGAGGTGATTGTGGGAAAATCTTCATAACTCTCACTCTGAGAATTGGATTGAAATTTTGTAAAAAGTGGTTGGAATTACACAGACTTTAGTTTATTTTCTATAAATTTCAAAGCCAAAGGAGAAAACAGTGACACGTGGCAAGTCGTACAAGTTCGCTCTAATGAACCAGTCCATAATTAGGTCATTATGGGACACTGGACATAACTTTTCCTTGAAGAATCCAAATCAAGTCAGACATGTGGCATTTGAAAGAAGCTTTAGAGGACTACTGCAGGGCTAAATTTCAGATATTGAGGATCTTCAATTATATAGATAATTCAATTTCAATGTAGAGCTCTTCAAAATCAAGTAAAGGTGTGTATTTTTTTCTGAATTGCATAAGTCTTGTTTGAAGAATCAAGTTGAATTGATTCCAAGGGCATATTGTAGAATAGATATTAGTATTGGTTTTTAAAATGGCCCCTAAAAAGAATTCAACACCCACTAAGCCTTTATAAGGCTCTACTATGACTCATGAAGATGAAGAATGGCAACATGACATATCAAAATTACAAGAGAAAGTGCAACAAATTTCGCTCTCGTAAAGAGCAACAAAAAATGACATGGAACACCTTCTTTAGCCAATTGATAAATCTCAAACAAAAAGGTTTAGTGGGGGAGCACATTGAGGACTTCCAAAAATTGAATATAAGGGTAACTGATATTATAGAGGAACACAGGATTGATCTCTTCATAGGTACTTTAAAGGATAAAATCCAACATGAAGTTTATTTTTTGGAACCTGATTCATTAGAGAAGGCATTCAGGTTGGCAAGAAAAATTGAATGTAAAACTATGGCGACAAGGAAGCCTACCACTCACTTGTATAAAGAGGGAAGTGTTAGTTACGCCTCAGATTTCCAAAACTCCACAAGTTTGACACCACAATAATTGAAGAAAAAGAGCAAAAGGGTTTACACATTGTGATAGCAAATACACTAAAGGTCATAAGTGTGTTGAGAAGAAATTATTTTACATAGATTGTGAAGAGGAAGAAAATGAATAATAAGAGGATATACACTAGGAACCAACCCTAGAAGAGGAAGAAATAAGTCTGATCATATCATGTAATGCATTGGCAAGACTTACCACTAATCAAACTCTCACAATAGAAGGACATATAAAGAAGAAAAAGGTAATAGTGTTGATTGATTCAGGTAGTACCCATAATTTTATTCATTTTAAGGTAGCCAAGGAATTGAATTATTTCCTATACCCAGTACCAGAATGTCAAGTGATGGTTGCAAATGGAGGAACTATAAATTGCTCTAGAAAATGCCATAATATCAAGCTAACCATGGGAGAATATGTATTGAATATTCCAATGATTTCCATTCCTATGGGAGGTGTTGATGTTTTACTAGGAGTACGATGGTTACAATCTTTGGGGACGGTAGCTTTTAATTTTCAAGAACTTTTCTTGAATTTTTTTTCAAAAGGAAAGGAAGTCGAATTACAGGGTATTGTAGGGAAGCCGGGAAAGATAATAAGCTCTAATGTCATGACAAAGCTTCTAAATAAAGAGCAACGAGCCGTAATTGCAAAATTATGCTCACTAGAATTCAAAAATGTTGGGTTATGACTTTGAAATAATATACAAAAAAGGGAAGCTAAATGTTGTTGCAGATGCACTCTCAAGAAAGAATGAAGAGGTGGAAGCATTGCTTTGTGTCATTTCTATTATCCAACCAGATTGGATAACCGAAGCAAGAGATGAATGGAAGAAGGACGAAGAAGTGTGGACACTCATTCAAAAGTTGCAGCAATATCCTAGTAATGTTGACACATTTAGTTGGAAAAATGATTCCTTATGGTACAAATATTGCTTATATCTTTGTAAGAATTCCAAACTAAAATAAAATATTTTTTTGGAATTGCACACTTATCCTTTAGGAGGACACTCAGGATTTTTATAAACTTACCACAGGGTGAAGAAAGAATTTTTTTGGGATGGACTTAAATCTGATATTCAAAAGTTTGTGGCGAAATGTTTGGTTTTCCAGTAGAATAAAGTTAAGACAATTAAGACCCTGGGTCTTCTACAAAATTTATCCATTCCAAGTTACTTTTGGAAGGAGATTTCAATGGATTTTATCACAGGTTTATCTAAGTCTGAAGGAAGGAGTGTCATCATGGTGGTAGTTTATAGACTTACTAAGTATGCACACTTTTGTCCATTATCTCATCCATTTAAAGAAGGTACAGTTTCTACTACATTTATGGACACAATTCAAAAGCTACATGGAAACCCAAGGGTTATTGTGAGCGACAAAGATCCCATTTTTACTGGAAATTTTTTGGCAGAGTTATTTTCTTGTTTGGTATTCAATTAGCTCATAGCTCATCTTATCATCCTCAATCCGATGGTCAAACTGAGATAGTAAATAAATGTTTGGAAGGATATCTTCGTTGTTTTGTATCTGATAAACAAATACAATGGGTCAAGTGGTTACCTCTTGCAGAATGGTGGTATAACACTTCCTTCCATACTGCAGCAAAAATGACCCCATTTATGGCACTTTATGGATATCATCCACCATTCATCACATCATTTTTAAGAGAAAATTCAAAGTTTTAAGCAGTGGAAGATCACATCTAGCATCAACAAGAATTTCTTCAACTCTTAAAGGATAACCTGAATTTGGCACAAAATCGAATGAAACAACAGGCAGATCAGCATTGCAGCGAGAGAAGTTTTGATGTAGGAGACTGGGTATTTTTACGGCTACAACCATACAAACAAATGTCCCTCAATCAAGCTAAAAAGGATAATAAATTATCGCCAAAGTACTATGGTCCTTACAAGGTGTTGCAAAATATTGGTACTATGGCATACAAATTGGAGCTTCCTGCTTCTTCACGAGTGCATCCAGTTTTCCATGTTTCATGCTTAAAGAAGGTTATAGGTGAAAATATTCCAGTTCAAAAAATATTTCTAGAACTTGATGAGGAAGGAAAAATCATATTGGAACCTGAAGCGGTCACGGAAACAAGAACTTGACAGCTACGGAATCGATCAATTTCAGAGTATCTCATCAAGTGGAAGAACTTACCCAGTGAAGATTCTACATGGGAGGATGAGAATTTTATACAGAAGCACCCAGAGCTACTCAAGCGTTGAGGACAACACTTTTTTGAAGGAGAGGGGCATGTTAGGTCCCTATATTACTAGTATAGTCCTTTATTGTTGTTAGTGTAACCCCCTTATTGTTATTATTGTACCCCTGTAACCCCCATATTGTTATTATTGTGCCCTTAAATTATTATTGTTAGGTCGGCTAGGATTACATTGTGGCCCCATGGACTCCTATATATAGAAAGGAGGTTTTTTAATTTGAATCATCCAAGAATTGTTCATTTTTGTAATGTATTGGAGTTTTCCCCCTTGAAGTGGCTTATTTCTAAGGCGTTGATATCTCTTTTCTTCTATTTTTGGAGCTAGTTTCACAACATTGAAGAGGTACAAGCTACAGAGGTTGATCTTGAATCCAAAGCCAAAATGTCAGGCTATGAAGAGACTCGTGAACATTCTGAAGAAGAGGATGTTAAGAGATACTTCAAAGAGATGCAAAGAGTGGTTAAAGTCATGTATGAAGCATTCATTGCAGAAAAAGCTGGAGAAGGTTCAAAGCCTCCACATGGAGAAGGATCTTCAAATAGTAAGAAGGATGAAGAGAAGAGCTGAAAAGGTAGTGGAGGAAAGCCACCTCCATCTCCACCATCCTCATCTTCCTCATCTTCATCGGCATCTTCATCTTCCACATCCACCACAAAAACTCATGCCCACACTCATTCCAAGATCCCAAAAGGAAAGACTCCATTACTCAAGTTGGACATCAAGTTTGAACTTCCTATATACAACGGAGAGGTTAATATAGAGAAGTTAGACTAGTGGATTCGTCAATTGGAATTATATTGCAAAATTTAGAATTTACAAGAAGATGACATAAAGATCCAATTAACTTCATTAAGGCTAGAAAGAATAGCACTAGTTTGGTGGGAGGAAAAGACACAAGAGGAAATGTGAATCCATGGTAAGATTTACATTTCCTGGGTTGAATTCATTTCTTCCATTAAAATATTGTTTTATCCATTAGACTATATGCAAAAATAAATTATGAGTTGGAAAAACTTTAGGCAGCTCAAAGGCCAAACTATTAAAGAGTACACTCAGGAGCTTAGAAAGAGGGCTTTGTTGATAGGAGTAAACTTGAATTCACAAGATACACTCTTGAAATATATAGGAGTTTTACACTCCTACTTGAAACATACTATCCTTATGTTTAACCCAAACAACTTAGATGAAGTGTGTGTGCAAGCCACGCATCTTGAAGCAAGGGGAAAAAACATTCCTGAAGAGGGTAGTAAGAAGAATCCATTCAAGGGTAGGGGAAAAGAGAAGGGAGGAAAATGGAAGGGAAAGAAGAATGCAAGTATCAAGAAATAAGGGGAGAAAACTACATGCAAACATTGTTCCAAAGAGGGGCATGATGAAGCCCACTTTTGGAAACTACATCTCAAATTAAGGCCAAAGAAACCAAATAACAAAGGGAAACAAAAGACGACTACCACTACACGACAAGATCTTGGATCTAGTTCAGGAGATGAGACCAAGATAATCGCCATGGTTAACAAAGGAAAGGAAGCCATAGCAATTTCTAGTTCCTCAAACAATCACAAAAACACTCCAAATGAAGAAACAAGGATAGAATTGTTCCATGTTAGAGTGATTTCTAATCATACAAAGATTGATGCATTATTTGATACGAGGTCACAAGAAAACTTGATTTCATAAGACATAGTCAAAAATATTAACCTTGAAATTGTACCACATCATAAACCATACCCTTTGGGTTGGATAGTTAAGAATTCACATTAACAGGTTACAAGGAAATGCATATTTAGATTTGTTATTACTGCAAACTTTGTTGATGAAGTCGAGTTAGATGTGATTCCACTTGACATTTCTAGGATTATCTTAGGAAGTATATATTTGTATGACATAAAAGCATTGTTTTATCACCATGAGAACAAATATCATTTTCTCAAGGATGGGGTGGAGTATATTCTGAGAGATCATCACAAGAAACTGAACATTTCTTTAGTTAACGCGGGGAAAATTAAGAGGCTAGTAAATGCAAGTAAATATTTTGTGCTTCTCATGATCAAGAAAAAGGATGATGTTGACTATGAATCTTTTGATGGATGTGATGAAAAATTAAAATCTGATTTGTTTGATGTGGTAAGTCAACATGGAGAGATGTTTTAAGCACCAAAGGGGTTACCACCCAAGAGGGGAATTCAGAATGAGATTTAGCTGTAGCAGGATGTTCCACTTCCAAAAATTGGTATGTATCACATGTCAATTATGGATATTTTTGAAATCAAGAAATAAATCCAAGAATTGATGAAAAAAGGTATCATACGCCCATCTACTTCGCCATGTGGTTCACCAATAGTTTTGGTTCCAAAGAAGGATGGGACTTGGCGCATGTGTATCGATTTTTTTGCATTGAATAAAATAACAGTAAAGAATCGATACCCACTCCCACGCATTAATGATTTTCTAGATCAGTTAAAACATGGAAAGTATTTCACTAAGTTATACTTAAGAAGTGGTTATTATCAAGTTATAATAGTTGAAGAGGACATTTGGAAAAGTTCTTTCAAAACTAGACAAGGATTGTATGAGTGGTTAGTTATGCCTTTTGGCTTAACAAATGCACCAACTACTTTCATGAGAGCCATGAATGATGTACTTAGACCATTTCTAGATGAATTTTCATTGTTTACTTAGATGACATACTCATATTCAGTAAGTCAAGAGAAGAAGATGGCATGCATGTGAACAAGGTACTTGATGTCTTGAAAAAAGAGTAATTATTTTTAAAGATGTCAGAGTGTGAGTTTGGTAAGACTTCATTAGTGTATTTGGGACACATTGTTGGAGGAGGTGAGTTGAATATCGATCCTTCTAAAGTAGAGTTCATTATGAATTGGCCCAAGCCTAATACAGTTACAGAGGTAAGAAGCTTTTTAGGGGTAGCACAATATTGGAGGAAATTTATTGCTACTGTTTCTTCCATTGTAGCTTTGTTACATGCATTGACAAGTGTGAAGAAAGTCTTCCATTGGGGAGATGTACAACAAAAATAATTTGATGCGTTGAAGCAAAAGATAAGTTCAACACCGGTTTTAGCACTTCCATATCTTAGCTAACAACCATTTGAGATCCAAACATATGCAAGTGATTATGCTATGGGAATAGTGCTCATGCAGCATGGTAAGCCTATTTTGTTTCATTCTGAAATTTTTAATGGAGGTGCGACTAAATATCCCACCTATGATAAAGATTTATATGAATTGGTACAAAGTGTAAATAAATGGAAGCATTACTTGATGGGGAAAGAGACCATTATCCATACCACCCATCAGCCATTGCAGTACTTACAATCACAGTCAAAGTTGCAGCAATCAAGACATTTTAGATTGATGGGTTTTCTACAACAATTTGTTAGGTCTCTATATTACTAGTATAGTCCCTTATTGTTGTTAGTGTAACCCCCTTATTGTTATTATTATACACTTGTAACCCCCATATTGTTATTATTGTGCCCTTAAATTATTATTATTAGGTCGGCTAGGATTACATTGTGGTCCCACTCGGATTACATTGTGGCCCCATGGACTCCTATATATAGAAAGGAGGTTTTGTAATTTGTATCATCCAAGAATTGTTCATTCATGTAATGTATTGGAGGTTGCCTCCTTAAAATGGCTCATTTATAAAGTGTTGATATCTCTTTTCTTCTATTTTTGCAGCTGGTTTCCCAACATTTGGTATCAGAGCTTTGGATTCTAGGGTTTCGCTACTCCAAACAGGTCATCGTGGAATTTTTTCTATAATGTTTTTTCTACGAATTTTCAGAATATCAATTTTTTAGAGAGTGAAGCCAAACTCATGAGGAACATATTCACACAATTTCAGAGATTGGTTCGCAAAATTTTTGGAGATATGATCTGTGTAATTTAGGGCGTTTTACAGACTTCTGAATTTAACCTAAAAAGGGCATCGTGGAATTTTCGCTATAATTTTTTTTCTACGGAGGTTCAAAAGCTAAAATTATTAGAGAGCGAAGCGGAACTCCTGAGGAATATTGTCGCAAGATTTTAGGGCTTGGTTCACAATATTTTCAGAGATATGGTATGTGGAAGTTAGGGAATTTTCAGGCTCCCGAATTTCTTCTCAAAGAGGTGATCGTGGGAAAATCTTCATAACTCTCTCTCTGAGCATCAGATTGGAATACTGTAAAAAGTGGCTGCATGTAAATGGACCATATTTTCCTGTCTATCAATTTAAGAGCCAAATGAGGAAACAGTGACACATTGAAATTCATACAAGTTCGCTCTACTGAACCAATCCATAATTGGGTCATTGTGGGAGATTGGACATAAATTTGCCTTGAAGAATCCAAATCAGGTCAGACCTGTGGCATTTGAAAGAAGCTTCAAAGGGCTACTATAGGGCTTAATTTTAGATATTTAGGATCCGCAATTATATATATAATTCAATTTCAATATCGAGCTCCTCAAAAGCAAGTAAAAGGTGTGTATTTTTTTTCGAATTGCATAAGTCTTATTTGAAGAATCAAGTTGAATTGATTCCAAGGGCATATTGTAGAACAGATATCAGTATTGGATTCTAAAATGGCCCCTAAAAATAATTCAACACCAATTAATCCTTTATAAGGCTCTACTATGACTCATGAAGACGAAGAATAGCAACATGACATATCCAAATTACAAGAGAAAGTGCAACAAATTTCGCTCTCGCAAAGAGCAACAAAAAATGACATGGAAGTTTTGAAGAAAGGCATGGAAACTAAGATGGATGGTTTGAAGAAATTTTCAGAATCTAAGATGTATGGTTTGAAGAATGGTATGGAAGCTAAGATGGATGGCATGGAAGCTGGCATGGAATCTAAGATGGATGACATGGAAGCTAAGATGGAAAACATGAAGAATGGTCTAAAAGTAGACATGGAAGGTTTGACAAAGTTGATACAAGAAATGTTGCCTAATGGTGAAAAGATAGTAGAGGAAACTCATGATGAGGAAAAAATAAATGTTAATCATGATTTCATAAACTCTAATGTTGGAGGAAAGAACCACCATATTCCAAAAATGGATATGAGGAAGTTTGATGGAAAGGATCATGTAACAAGGATACTATAGATGGAGCAATATTTTGATCTCAATAATGTGCAAAACACACAAAAGGTACGCATTGCAACTTTACATTTAGAACAAAATACATTTGTATGGTATCGATGGCTTTGCTCCCGTAAAAAAATTGTCACTTGGTCAATTTTTACAAAGGAAATGATAGCACATTATGAGGATACAAAGAGCAACACCTTCTTTAGCCAATTGATAAATCTCAAACAAAAGGGTTTAATGGGGGAGCACATTGAGGACTTCCAAAAATTGAATATAAGGGTAACTAATATTCCAGAGGAACACGAGATTGATCTCTTCATAGGTACTTTAAAGGATAACATCCAACATGAAGTTCACGTTTTGGAACCTGATTCATTGGAGAAGGCATTCAGGTTGGCAAGAAAAATTGAATGTAAAATTATAGCGACAAGGAAGCCTACCACTCACTTCTATAAAGAAGGAAGTGTTGCTACGCCTAGATTTCCACAACCTACAAGGTTGACACCACAAAAATTGGAAGAAAAAAGAGCAAAAGGGCTTTGCTATAGTTGTGATAGAAAATACATTAAAGGTCATAAGTGTGCTGAGAAGAAATTATTTTACATAGATTGTGAAGAGGAAGAAGAAAATGAACAAGAATCTTCAAAAGAAGAGGATATACACCAGGAACCAACCTTAGAAGAGGAAGAAATGAGTCTGATCATATCGTGTCATGCATTGGCAGGAATTACCACTCAAACTCTCAATATAGAAGGACATATAAAGAAGAAAAAGGTAATAGTGTTGATTGATTCAAGTAGTACCCATAATTTTATTCATTGTAAGGTAGCCAAGGAATTGAATTGTTTCCTACACCCAGCACCAAAATGTCAAGTGATGGTTGAAAATGGACGAACTATAAATTTCTCTAGAAAATGTCATAATATCAAGCTAGCCATGGGGGAATATGTATTGAATAGTCCAATTCTTTCCATTCCTATGGGAGGTGTTGATGTTGTACTAGGAGTACAATGGTTACAATCTTTGGGGACGATAACTTTTAATTTTCAAGAAATTTTCTTGAAATTTTTTTCAAAAGGAAAGGAAGTCAAATTACGGGGTATTGTAGGGAAGCCAGGAAAGATAATAAGCTCTAATGTCATGACAAAGCTTCTAAATAAAGAACAACGAGCTGTAATTGCACAATTATGCTAACTAGAAGTTCCAACATCAAAATCATCTATTTTTGCAGATCTCCAAAAAGTCTTGGACAATCATTCCAAGGTGTTTGAAACTTCCAAAGGACTCCCACCTATTCGTGATCATGATCATGCTATTCATTTGATTCCAGGAAGTGTTCCTCCAAACATCGGGCCTTATACACATCCTTATGTCCAAAAGAGCGAAATTGAATGTATGATTGCAGAAATGTTAGAGGCTGGTATAATTCAACCTAGTAAAAGTACTTTCTCTGCTCCTGTAGTATTGGTATACGAGAAGGATGGATCATGGCGCATGTGTCTGGATTATAGGGAGCTCAATAAGCTCACCATTAAAGATAAATTTCCCATTCCTGTGATTCATGAATTATTGGATGAATTACATGGAGAAATTTATTTTACCAAGTTGGATCTTTGTTCAGGATATCATCAAATTAGAATGAACACTAAAGATATTCTGAAAACAACATTTCGAACTCATGAGGGTCATTATGAATTTTTGGTCATGCCTTTTGGCCTTACCAATGCACCTTCTACATTTCAAGGGTTGATGAATTCCATTTTCAAACCCTTCCTTAGAAAATTTTTGCTAGTATTTTTTGATGATATACTAATCTACAACAGGTCTTGGAAGGATCATGTTCAACATGTTGACAAGGTGCTCAAACTATTGCAGGAGAAACAATTATATGCGAAATTATCCAAATGTTTCTTTGGAGTACAAGAGGTGGAATATCTAGGTCGTATTATATCTCACAAGGGTGTTAAGGTAGACCCTAACAAAATTAAAGCCATTAAGGAATGGAAAGTCCCCACAACCATAAAGCTGTTGCGAGGATTTCTCGGTTTAACAGGGTATTATCGCAAGTTTTTTAAGAATTATGGGAGAATAGCACCACCTCTAACATCGTTATTGAAAAAAGATGCATTTTCATGGACTCCTGAAGAAACCAAGGCCTTTGAACATCTTAAAGAGGTAATGTGCATAGCACTGGTCTTAGCTACGCGAGACTTCACAAAAACCTTTATTGTGGAATGTGATGCCTCAGGAAATGGAATTGGTGCTATTTTAATGAAAGAAGGAAGACCCATTTCTTTTGAAATTCGTCCAATCAAAGGAAAGTATTTAAAGAAAGCTATTTATGAGAAGGAAATGTTAGCAATCTTTGAGGCTTACACTAAGAAATGGAAAACTTACCTAATGGGAAGACACTTCAAGGTAAAATTGATCATGATAGTCTTAAACACTTTTGAATAAAGACTATCTTGAGAAGCGGCAAATGGGTCACAAAGATGTTGGGTTATGACTTTGAAATAATCTACAAAAAAGGGAAGCTAAATGTTGCTGCAGATGCACTCTCAAGAAAGAATGAAGAGGTGGAAGCATTGCTTTATGTCATTTCTACTATCCAACCATATTGGATAACCGAAGCAAGGGATGAATGGAAGAAGGATGAAGAAGTGTGGACACTCATTCAAAGGTTGCAGCAAGATCCTAGTACATCTGATACATTTAGTTGGAAAAATTATTCCGTATGGTACAAATATCACTTATATGTTTGTAAGAATTCCCAACTAAAACAAAAGATTATTTTGGAATTGCACACTTCTCCTTTAGGAGGACACTTAGGATTTTTAAAAACTTACCACAGGGTGAAGAAAGAATTTTTTTGGGATGGCCTTAAATATGATATTCAAAAGTTTGTGGTGGAATGTTTGGTTTTCCAATAGAATAAATTTGAGACAATTAAGACCCTGCACCTTCTACATCCTTTATCCATTCCAAGTAAACGTTGGGAGGAGATTTCAATGGCTTTTATCACAGGTTTACCTAAGTCTGAAGGAAAGAGTGTCATCATGGTTGTAGTTGATAGACTTACCAAGTATGCACACTTTTTTGCATTATCTCATCCATTTAAAGCAAGTACAGTTGCTACTACATTTATTGACACAATTCAAAAACTACATGGAAACCCAAGGGTTATTGTGAGCGACAGAGATCCCATTTTTACTGGAAATGTTTAGATGGAGTTTTTTTTTTTGGGGGTACTCGATTATCTCATAGCTCATCTTATCATCCTCAATCTGATGGTCAAACTGATATAGTAAATAAATTTCTGGAAGGATATCTTCGTTGTTTTGCATCTGATAAAAAAACACAATGGGTCAAGTGGTTACCTCTTGCTGAATGGTTTTATAGCACTTCCTTCCATACTACAGCAAAAATGACCCCATTTATGGCACTTTTTTGGATATCATCCACCGTCCATCACATCATCTTTCAGAGAAAATTCGAAGGTTCAAGCAGTGGAAATCACATCGAGCATCAATAAGAAGTTCTCCAACTCTTAAAGGATAACTTGAATCTGGCACAAAATCAAATGAAACAACAAGTAGATCAACATCGCAGCGAGACAAATTTTGATGTAGGAGACTAGGTATTTTTACGGCTACAACCATACAAAAAAATGTCCTTCAAGCAAGCTAAGAAGGATAATAAATTATTTCCAAAGTACTATGGTCCTTACAAGGTGTTGCAAAATATTGGTACTATGGCATACAAATTAGAGCTTCTTGCTTCTTCACGAGTGCATCCAGTTTTCCATGTTTTATGCTTAAAGAAGGTAATAAGTGAAAATCTTCCAGTTCAAACAATATTTCCAGAATTTGATGAGGAAGGAAAAATCATATTGGAACCTGAAGCAGTCATGGAAACAAGAACTAAGCAGCTACGAAATCAATCAATTTCAGAGTATCTCATGAAGTGGAAGAACTTACCCACTAAAGATTCTACGTGGGAGGATGAGAATTTTATACAGAAGCACCTAGATCTACTCAAGCAATGAGGATAACACTTTTTTGAAGGAGAGGGGCATGTTAGGTCCCTATATTACTAGTATAGTCCCTTATTGTTGTTCGTGTAACCCCCTTATTGTTATTATTGTACCCTTATAACCCCCATATTGTTATTATTGTGCCATTAAATTATTATTGTTAGGTCGGCTAGGATTACATTGTGGCCCAACTAGGATTACATTGTGGCCCCATGGACTCCTATATATAGAAAGGAGGTTTTGTAATTTGTATCATCCAAGAATTGTTCATTCATGTAATGTATTGGAGGTTGCTCCCTCGAAGTGGCCCATTTCTAAGGCGTTGATATCTCTTTTCTTCTATTTTTGGAGCTGGTCTCACAACACAATTTCATTTGGTTCTCAGGTACAAAAAGGGAATCTACAATAAGGTAGTTGATATGCTCTCTAGGCCTATTGTAAAATCAACTATTATACTCAAACACAATTCCATTATGCATGAAAGTTACATTGAACAATAAGAAAATGATAGTGATTTTCAAGATGTGTATGAGAGTTTGATTCAAGGAAACCAAGACGAAGAGTTAGATTATCATGTGCATAACAGTTTTTTGTATCACTTGGGCAAGTTATGTATTCCACGGGGAGAAAGAAATGGTATCATAAGGGAGGCGCACACATCATTGATTGCAGGTAATTTCGGTGTTGGCAAGATAGTAGAAAATCTCCAAAGGTATTTTTATTGGCCACGCACGATTGATAGTGTATCTCATTTTATTAGAGGATGTTCTTTATGTGCAACAAGTAACCCTAGCAAGAGGAAGCTTGGATTGTACACTCCACTTTTGGTTCCTTCACATCATTGGGAGAGTATCTCAATGGATTTTGTAGGTGGTCTTCCTATGTCAAGGAAAGGTCATGATTCTTTGTATGTTGTGGTAGATAGGTTCAGAAAAATGTGTATTTTGATGTCATGTAAAAAAACCATTACAGTTGAAAAAACCACTAATATTTTCTTTGAAAATGTTTGGGTCCATTTTGGTCTTCCTACTTCTATTTTAAGTGATCGATATTATCGATTTGTGGGATTTTTGGTCAAAATTATGGGACATGATGGATACAAAGTTGAAGAAGAGTATAGTTTTTCATCCGCAAACAGATGGTCAAATATATGTGGTGAATAGGATCGTTATTCATGTTCTTATAGGTTATTTCAGCAAGCATCCCAATTTGTGGGATGAATAGTTGCATTACATTCAGCATCCATACAACAGGGCAAAACAATCTTCCACAAACACATCACCATTTGAGGCATGTTATGATTATTTACCAAGATCACCATTGGACTTCATCTTTGAGAAATATGTTGCTATAGATGGTCATAGTGACATAGATAAGGGAAGGAAGTTCATTGAGCAAATTCAGTTGATACATCACACCGTGCAAGAGCAACTTGAAAAGAGTCAAAGCAGCTACAAGGCAAGGCATGACAAACACCAAGTTGATCACAAATTCCAAGTTGGTGATGAATTTTGGTTGTACATAAGCAAATAAATATTGCAAGGGGAAGGTAAAAAACTAAAACCAATCCATTATGGTCCATTTAAAATTCTGGAAAAGATTGGTACAAATGCATTCAAGCTAGTTTTGTCTCCTTATATGCAAATTTATTCTGTCGTTAATGTTGATAATTTGAGATTATTTGAGCCTTATTTATTTGATGATCAAGGAGAGCATGTTCAATTGCCATCAATAGATTATTTCTCACCAGAATATCTTGACGAACTTCAGCAAGATCTCATACTTAACAGAAGAATCAGAACTAAAAAAGAGGGAATGTTGAATACCTTAGGGTGGGACTCAAGTAACAAAATCCTTCAAAGGCCAAATGGTTGGAGATTGGAAGAGCGAGGGAGTTGTACCCTCACTTGTTGAACAATTGATAGTATATTTTGGGGTCCAAAAGGCTTCTAGTGGGGAGGAATGATCTAAGGCTCATTATTTAGCTCAAAAATGAAAGTGCTCAGAAATTCTTCCAACTTGAACGCTTGGATAGAGCTCGTCTCCAGGATTCCAACGCAACTCATTTCATCAAATTTCGAGTTTGTATGAGGGAATTATGGCCTACTATTTGTTTTCCCAAACATGCAAAAAATGAGCAAAACAGGTACAGGGATGATGTGGCAAGTCCAGTCAGCTTCACATGGATTATTCTCCAGAAAAAACCAATGATATTGTGTCAAGTGGCACCACTGGATTCACCAATGTTGACTAGGAAGGGAAATTTTATATCCTAATTCTAAGGGTGAATTATTATTATTATTGGTGCAAATGTTGATTTTATATATTGTACAATTATGGGCCAATGGAGAAGGGCCACATGGCATGCCACGTAACCCCCTCCCCATGGCATGGCATGTTGGGATACATACAAATTGGGCGCATATGTGTTTTACACTAAGGTTCAAATTTTATGGTGGCTTGGCACACACACACACACACACATATATATATATAACTTATGGTCGAAACTTTACAACCGGCAGACTTCACTATATAACTGGAGCAAATCTACAGTGGAATTAGCGGAAGGTTAATATGGTGGAGTGGAGCCAAGTTTGGTGGCGGAGCAACAAGTATGGAGGAACAAAAGTATATGGCGGGGGTCGAGGTCGAACTCCAGACCTACCGCCCGTCAAAAAACAGCATTACCATCTTTGCTCCTACCGTGGGTCTTACACATATACGTTTCTGTCGAGATTTAAAGATTATCGCGCCATCATACGAGGGTTCGTGGGGAGGGGGGCAGCCCCCTCCCATATGTCTGACATGTTAGAACCATCGGCCAGCGCTACAACTGGCAGAACTTTTAATATGATTTTAGCCACAAGTTATTACGTTAAGCCACGATTAACCCATGATAATTCGCAATTAGCACTAAAAGTGCTTAAAAACTAAACCGTGCTTATCTTATTTCTAACTGTGATTATCCCTAATTAAGCACAGTTTAATCTGACGGTCAAATTGGTGGAGCGCGCCAAATGCAGCAGCATGGCTAAATGTAGAATTTTAACTGGTGAAATCCTAGTTTTAGAGGAGAAATTTTAGGAAAACTTGTTTCTGCCATAACTCAGAAAATTTTCGACCAAATGAGCTCAGGATGAGTCATTTCTAGTAGATTTTGATGTTTTGGAGCTACTCGAGTAGGTTGCAGAGGAAATAGGAGACTGTAAACAAGAATTTTGCACATTTGAAGCTAATAAAAAGGCCCACACTATGAAGTTGGACCAAGGAGATGTAACCTAGGAGGGGTGAACTCCTTCATCAAAACTTGTGTATTGAGCTATGTTATTTGTGCTCGCTGTGTACTGATTTTTTGTTGTTTAGCAATTAGTTTCTATGCTTTTGACTTCATGAAAATCACTAAATTTCACCAATTTTAATGATTATAAAATCACATGCTCATGGATAAACTCTTAATGTATAAGAAAACCAAAGCAATGTTTATTTAAACATGGAATTGATATTAGCACAGCAAAAACTAACAATCAATTTCATATCATTACCTAACTCGGCCTTCCTACAAGTGTAAACATGTTAGGTCCCTATATTACTAGTATAGTCCCTTATTGTTGTTAGTGTAACCCCCTTATTTTTATTTTTGTACCCCTGTAACCCCCATATTTTTATTATTGTGCCCTTAAATTATTATTGTTAGGTCAACTAGGATTACATTGTGGCCCCATGGACTCCTATATATAGAAGGGAGGTTTTGTCATTTTTATCATTCAAGAATTGTTCATTTATGTAATGTATTGGAGGTTGCCCCCTCAAAGTGGCTAATTTATAAGGCGTTGATCTTTCTTTTCTTCTATTTTTGGAGCTGGTTTCACAAAATTTGGTATTAGAACTTTGGATTCTAGGGTTTCGCTGCTCCAAACAGGTCATCATGGAATTTTCGCTGTAACCTTTTTTCTACGAAGGTTCAAAAGCTGAAATTTTTAGAGCGCGAAGATGAAATCCTAAGGAACATTTTTGCAAAATTTCAGAGCTTGGTTCGCAATATTTTCAAAGATATGGTCTGTGGAATTTAGGGAGTTTCAGGCTCCCGAATTTCATTTCAAAGAGGTGATCGTGGGAAAATCTTCATAACTCTCTCTATGAGCATCGGATTGGAATGTTGTAAAAAGTGGGCGTAAGTACATAGACTTTAGTTTCTTTTTAATCAATTTCATAGCCGAAGGAGGAAACAGTGACACGTGGAAAGTCGTACAAGTTCGCTCTACTGAACCAGTCCATAATTAGGTCATTCTAGGAGAGTGGACATAACTTTGCCTTGAAGAATCCAAATCAGGTGACCTGTGGCATTCGAAAGAGAATTTAGAGGGATACCTCAGGGCCCAATTTGAGATATTGAAGATCCAAAATCATGGAGATAATTTATTTTTAATATCGAGCTCCTCAAAAGCAATAAAAAGGTGTGTATTTTTTTTTCGAATTGCATAAGTCTTGTGTAAAAAATTTGTTTGAAGTGATTCCAAGGGCCTATTGAGAATATATTTCAATATTGGGTTCTGAAATGCCTCCTAAAAATAATTCAACACCCATTAATCCCTCATAATACTCTAATATGACTCACGAAGACGAATAATTGCAACATGATTTATCAAAATTACAAGAGCAAGTGCACAAAATTTCGCTCTCACAAAGAGCAGCAAAAAATGAAATGGAAGTTTTGAAGAAAGGTGTGAAAGCGAAGATGGATGGTTTGAAGAAAGGCGTGGAAGATAAGATGGATAGCGTGGAATCTAAGATGGAGGACATGGAAGAAAAAATGAAAGACAACATGGAAAACATGAAGAATGATCTAAAAGCAAACATGGAAGGTTTGACAAAGTTGATACAAGAAATTATTCCTAATGGTGAAAAGATAGTAGAGGAATCTCATGATGAGAACAAAATAAATGTTAATCGTGATTTCATAAACTATAATTTTGGATTGAAGAACCCCCATATTCCAAAGATGGATATGAGGAAGTTTGATGGCAAGGATCATGTAACATGGATACTACATATGGAGCAATATTTTGATCTCAATAATGTGCAAAACACACAAAAGGTACACATTGCAACTTTACATTTAGAACAAAATACATTTGTATGGTATCGATGGCTTTTCTCCCGCAAAAAAATTGTCACTTGGTCAATTTTTATGGAGGAAATGATAGCACATTATGAGGATATAAAGAGCAACACCTTCTTTAGCCAATTGATAAATCTCAAACAAAAGGGTTTAGTGGTGGAGCACATTGAGGACTTCCAAAAATTGAATATAAGGGTAATTGATATTCTAGATGAACACAGGATTTATGTATTCATAGGGACTTTAAAGGATAACATCCAACATGAAGTTTGTGTTTTGGAACCTGATTCATTGGAGAAGGCATTCAGGTTGGCAAGAAAAATTGAATGTAAAATTATGGTGACAAGGAAGCCTACCACTCACATCTATAAAGATGTAAGTGTTGCTACTCCTAGACTTCCACAACCTACAAGGTTGACACCACAACAATTGGAAGAAAAAAGAGCAAAAGGGCTTTGCTACAGTTGTGATAGCAAATACACTAAAGGTCATAAGTGTGTTGAGAAGAAATTATTTTACATAGATTGTGAAGAGGAGGAAGAAAATGAATAAGAAACTTCAAAAGAAGAGGATATACACCATGAACCAACCCTAGAAGAAGAAGAAATGAGTCCGACCATATTGTGTAATGCATTGGTAGGAATTACCACTCCTCAAACTCTCAAGATAGAAGGACATATCAAGAAGAAAAAGGTAATAATGTTGATTGATTCAGGTAGCACCCATAATTTTATTCATTGTAAGGTAGCCAAGGAATTGAATTTTTTCCTATACCCAGCACGAGAATGTCAAGTGATGGTTGCAAATGGAGGAACTATAAATTTCTCTAGAAAATGCCATAATATCAAGCTAACCATGGGGGAATATGTATTGACTAGTCCAATGCTTTCCATTCCTATGGGAGGTGCTGATGTTGTACTAGGAGTACAATGGTTACAATCTTTGGGGATAGTAGCTTTTAATTTTCAAGAACTTTTCTTGAAATTTTTTTCAGAAGGAAAGGAAGTCGAATTACGGGGTATTGCGGGGAAGCCAGGAAGGATAATAAGCTCTAATGTCATGACAAAGCTTCTAAAGAAAGAACAGCGAGGCGTAATTGCACAATTATGCTCACTAGAAGTTCCAACATCAAAATCATCTATTTCTCTAGATCTCCAAAAATTCTTGGACAATCATTCCAAGGTGTTTGATACCCCCAAAGGACTCCCACCTATTCATAATCATGATCATGTTATTCATTTGATTCTAAGAAGTGTTCTTCCAAACATCAGGCCTTACAGATATCCTTATGTCCAAAAGAGCGAAATTGAACGTATGATTGTAGAAATGTTAGAGGCTGGTATAATTCAACCTAGTCAAAGTTCTTTCTCTACTCCAATAGTATTGGTGCACAATAAAGATGGATCATCGCGCATGTGTTCGGATTATAGGGAGCTCAATAAGCTCACTATTAAAGATAAATTTCCCATTCCTGTGATTCATGAATTATTGGATGATTACATGGAGCAATTTATTTTACCAATTTGGATCTTTGTTCAGGATATCATCAAATTAGAATGAACACTGAAGATATTCCAAAAACAGCATTTCGAACTCATGAGGGTCATTATGAATTTTTGGTCATGCCTTTTGGCCTTACCAATGCACCTTCTACATTTCAAGGGTTGATGAATTCCATTTTCAAACCCTTAGAAAATTTGTTCTAGTATTTTTTGATGATATACTAATCTACAGCAGGTCTTGGAAGGATCATGTTCAACATGTTGACAGGGTGCTCAAACTATTGCAGGAGAAACAATTATATGCAAAAACATCCAAATGTTTCTTTGGAGTACAAGAGGTGGAATATCTGGGTCATATTGTATCTCACGAGGGTGTTAAGGTAGACCCTAACAAAATTAAAGCCATTAAGGAATGGAAAGTCCCCACAACCATAAAGCAGTTGCGAGGATTTCTTGGGTTAACAGGGTATTATCGCAAGTTTTTTAATAATTATGGGAGAATAGCAGCACCTCTAACAACATTATTGAAGAAAGATGCATTTTCATGGACTCCTGAAGCAACTAAGGCCTTTGAACATCTTAAAGAGGCAATGTGCCTAGCACCAGTCTTAGTTACACCAGACTTCACAAAAACCTTTATTGTGGAATGTGATGCCTCAGGAAATGGAATTGGTGTTGTTTTAATGCAAGAATGAAGACCCATTGCTTTTGAAAGTCGTTCAATCAAAGGAAAGTATTTACAAAAGGCTATTTATGAGAAGGAAATGTTGGCAATACTACATGCACTAAAGAAATGGAGACCTTACCTAATGGGAAGACACTTCAAAGTAAAAACTGATCATGATAGTCTTAAACACTTTTTGGAACAAAGACTATCTTCAGAAGAGCAGCAAAAATGGGTCACAAAGATGTTGGGTTATGACTTTGAAATCATCTACAAAAAAGGGAAGCTAAATGTTGTTGCAAATTCACTCTCAAGAAAGGATGAAGAGGTGGAAGCATTGCTTTGTGCCATTTCAATTATCCAACCAGATTGGATAACTGAAGCAAGGGATGAATGGAAGAAGAAAAAAGAAGTGTGGACTCTCATTTAAAATTTGCAGCAAGATCCTAGTACATATAATATGTTTAGTTGGAAAAATGATTCCTTATGGTACAAAGATCGCTTATATCTTTGCAAGAATTCCCATCTAAAACAAAATATTCTTTTGGAATTTCACACTTCTCCTTTAAGAGGACACTCGAGATTTTTAAAAACTTACCACAAGGTAAAGAAAGATTTTTTTTGGGATGGCTTTAAATCTGATATTCAAAAGTTTTTGGCGGAATGTTTGGTTTGCTAGCAAAATAAATTTGAGGCAATTAAGACCCCGGGTCTTCTACAAACTTTATCCATTCCAAGTCAACATTGGGAGGAGAAATGGATTTTATCATAGGTTTACGTAAGTCTGAAGGAAGGAGTGTCATCATGGTGGTAATTGATAGACTTACCAAGTATGCACACTTTTGTGCATTATCTCATCCATTTAAAGCGAGTACAGTTGCTACTACATTTATGGAAACAATTCAAAAGCTACATGGAAA
This sequence comes from Pinus albicaulis, assembly GCA_034641835.2. Taxonomy (NCBI): domain Eukaryota; kingdom Viridiplantae; phylum Streptophyta; class Pinopsida; order Pinales; family Pinaceae; genus Pinus; species Pinus albicaulis. The sequence continues at coordinate 798,493,246 of CM076584.1, read as the reverse complement.
CCCGAAGGTTATTGTAAGTGATAGAGATCCCATTTTTACAGGAAATTTTTGGACGAAATTATGTACTCAACTATATCATAGCTCATCTTATCATCCTCAATCCGATGGTCAAACGGAGACAGTGAATAAATTTTTGGAAGGATATCTTCGTTTTTTTGTATCTGATAAGAAAGCACAGTGGGTCAAGTGGTTACCTCTCGCTGAATGGTGGTATAACACTTCCTTCCATATTGCAGCAAAAAATGACCACATTTATGGCACTTTATGGATATCATCCACCATCCATCACATATTCTTTAAGGGAAAATTCTATGGTTCAAACGGTGGAGGATCACATCGAGCATCAACAAGAAGTTCTCCAACTCTTAAAGGATAACCTAAATTTGGTAGAAAATCGAATGAAACAACAACCAGATCAACATCATAGTGAGAGAATTTTTGATGTGGGAGACTGGGTATTGTTATAGCTACAACCATACAAACAAATTTCCCTCAAGCAAGCTAAGAAGGATAATAAATTATCGCCAAAGTACTATGGTCCTTACAAGGTTTTGCAAAATATTGATATTATGGCATACAAATTGGAGCTTCCTGCTTCTTTGCGAGTGCATCCAGTTTTCCATGTTTCATGCTTAAAAGAGGTTATAGGGGACAAACTTCCAGTTCAAACAATATTTATAGAACTTGATGAGGAAAGAAAAGCCATATTGGAACGTGAAGCAGTCACGGAAACAAGAACTCGACAACTACGAAATCAATCAATTTCAGAGTATCTCATCAAATGGAAGAACTTACCCACTGAAGATTCTACATGGGAGGATGAGAATTTTATACAAAAGCACTCGGAGCTACTCAAGCATTGAGGACAACACTTTTTTGAAGGAGAAGAGCATGTTAGGTCCCTATATTACTAGTATAGTCCCTTATTGTTGTTAGTGTAACCCCCTTATTGTTATTGTTGTATCCCTGTAACCCCCATATTGTTATTATTGTGCCCTTAAATTATTATTTTTAGGTCGGCTAGGATTACATCGTGGCCCCATGGACTCTTATATATAGAAGGGAGATTTTGTCATTTGTATCATCCAAGAATTTTTCATTTCTGTAATGTATTGGAGGTTGCCCCCTTGAAGTAGTTGATTTCTAAGGCATTGATCTCTCTTTTCTTCTATTTTTGGAGCTGGTTTCACAACATTAACAAAACCTAGAACAACCTCCAAAAATCTCCCACGTTGCCTCTTTTCCACGTTTTCCTGTCCTCTTCCTTCGGCCCAATCAAGCTAAGGAATCTGAGCTCTGTTTCTCCTCCAACGAGTCTTTTTCTACAAGTGTGTGTTGCCAAATGGATGCTCCAAAACAACATCATTTCACCCTTTATTTATGCACAACAAATGGACTCCATGAATTGATGAAGAGACACATATATCGGATAATTTTTACTTCAAGCCTACATGACTTGAAAACCAATAATTACTTGTCAACTTCAAAAATTCATTTCTCCACTTCTATGACTCAGAATTCTACAATTCTCTAAGTGTTGGATTCTCCTTTCCACCCTCTATCATCTCATTCCATCACATGTAGAAGTGTGCTCCCGAAAATTCCCAAAACACATTTTGGTGCAAAACCCCATACTTGGGTTCCAAGCCCACAAGTGACCCCTGTGGTGTTTTTCCCTCCAAACCCTAAACCCTAGGGCTTGGAGTACCTCCCAAGCTACACAAATCAACAGTAACCCCAACCAAGGCTCAAGTCTCATCAAGTGAACATTGTTTTATAGAGTAGGAAAAAGAGCTATTGTTTCCTATAATCCATGATAGAAGGCATTTACTTTATGGTAATGATCCATCCTAAATACATAGAGTGAAAAAAATTATTCTCCATTAAGACCCAAATTAAGATGGAGCTTCAAACCTTAGTTTATTATATTGTTTCCAATGAGAATTAATCTTAGTAGTAGTGAAGAAGCAAAATTTTCCCATAATCACACATCTAGAACCCTACTTCTTGTGATGGCTTAGCAACAAAAAATATTTGCGTGTCCAACACAAATGTAAGGCCAAGTTTGTCATCTTAGTCAATTGAAATGACAAATTAGAGTTCAATATTCTACCTTTGAATGTATGTGGAGTAATTTTTGGCAATCCATACATCTTATATTGCGATGCAATCTATCGCCAATGCAAGAACAAGTACAAACTAGTCAAAGATGGCCAAACTTATTGATGATAGTGCAAGAAAATTCAGTGCCTCTAGCACTATTTTATGTTGTTGAGCAAGACATAGGAGTCAATTTTCGATAAACTTCCTCAAAGGATATAACTAAAAACCAATAAGAGAAATGTTGGCATCATTGTAGTAGTGGATCACTTCAAAAAATGTTCATCGCAATAAATTACAAGAATAAAATTCTTATGTAGCAGGAAAAATAGTTGTATTTTGAAAAAATTTGGGCGCACTTTGATCTACCAACATTAATAACCATTGGTTGTGACATTAGATTTCTTAATATCTTATGCAAGCATGATGGGAATTGATGGATACCAAGTTGAAAAGTATTTCTTTCCATACACAGACATATGGACAAACTAATGTGACTCTTACCATTGTACAAATCTTGCATATTATTAGTAATCGACATCCAAAAACTTGGAATACCAGTGTCCCTTACATGAAACATCATTAAAATTGTGCATTGTTCAACATGATGGGCACTTCAATTTTTGCAACGTGCCTTCCATACCTACCCAAGGACCCATTAACTAAGTACAGGTCCCATTCTTAAGTTGGTGATGGCATAGGAGGCTATTACACATGAGCAAGTAATCAAATTCAATGACCAAATCCAAAAAAATCATGATCAAATTTAAGAAGCTTTGAAAAAGAGACAATTGAAGCACAAGGCCAAACATTATCATCATCACACGTATCATCAATATTGCATTGGATATAGGATCCAAAATTATCTTTGGAAAGATTGCTTCAAGGATGACAATAATATCAAGATACTCATATATATCCCCTATAATATTATTGCATTAAGTAGAGAGAATGAATTCATATTGTAACTACCAACTTCCATGGGAACACGAATACTTTTCATGTGGATCCCCTAAATCTCTACAAGACATTGTTGTTGGACAAGGATGCAGAATTTATTGTGACATTTCCTAAAGTGTTTGTTATCAAAGTTGGCATAGAGCTAATTTGTCATGCAAAAAGTGGGTAACTAAGCAAGGAACCTTGGAACTTTATTAGAATGAGATATAAGGATAGTCATCCTCGGTCAACAAGTGGTACATCTTAGAGAAAAATTAAAAATAAGTTTCCTCAAGTGGTAGGAAAAAATTTGGGGACTAGCAACTGCTAAGCATTGGAGTTTGATCTTGAAAGAGCTCAAATATCAACTAAGTCAAGACCATTAGAGTCACACAAAAGAGAAAATAAACCAATTTTTTTTATATCCATGGATGCATGAATTTGATCATTTTATTAGAGGGAGTAACATGACAACATTATGAGGACTCCACATTATGGTGAAAAATCAACATGTTTAAATCCTTGTCTAACTTGTAGAAACTTAAGTCACACTAAATTTGTTGCAGAACTTGGCACACTAACTTAGTCGTGAACAATGCCAAATAGCACAAGAATATTGGCACAATTGGACAACACAACAATAGGCACACATGGAATGAAACTAATCACAATGAATCATCTTCAATTCTCTCTTCCTCGTCCCTGGATTTCTCTAAAATATTTTCAATAAAGAAAATAAGCAAATGATAATACTTTGTATTCCTTTAAATTATTTCCACCTATTCTTAACATTGTAAATGGGTCAATTACTTGATTAGTTGTCGGTTCCTTAAGGATTTGTGTTGTTCATAACCTTGTTCTACATATTTATTCGATGAATGAAAATTTGAAATTGTTTTTCCAAACCAAATATTTGCACCAATGTGTACATAACAAATGGTTGATACTATTTGAGTTTACTTCATTTATCAACAATACCATCATTTACATCATGTAAAATGAGCTAAGCATAGTAATTTAAGTTTTGTTGGCATCGATTTCCTAGTGCACTTCCTAATGGAGAAATCGTCTTTTAAATGTACTCTAAAAGCCCCTTCCCCATCTCAAGATCCTCTCTCACTACCATGTTGTAAAATAAATTTCGGTTTAGAACATAGTTATCAATCAAACGGGAACTATTACCTCAAAACAAGAACTCTAGCCCAAAAAAACTCAAAAAACATGAAAAAACGACCCAAAAATGAAAAGTGTACCTTGCAAAACACACTATTTTTTTAGAGTCAAATTTCAACATTTTTTTAAATTATGCTAAAAACCAATATTTTTCTTGAAAAAAGGATTGAGAAAATGCCATCGAAACAAAAAGTGTTGATGGTGGATTAACGTTGCCAATTTTATGTGTGCAAAAAAACCCTAAAAACAAAAAGTGTTGATGCTGGAATAATGTCGCCAATTTTTTGTGTGAAAAAAACAGCCTGAAAACAAAAAGTGTTGATGCTGGAATAACGTCACCAATTTTTTGTGTGAAAAGAACAACATGAAAAAAAAAAGTCTTGATGTTAGAATAACGTCATCATTTTTTTTTATGCAAAAAACAACCTGAAAAATGAAAAGTGTCGATGTTGGAATAAAGTTGTTAATTTTTTTAGTGCAAAAAACACCTTTAAAATGAAAAGTGTTGATGTTGGAATAACATCTTTTTCTTTTCGGAGTAAATTGTCAACAGTTTTTAATAATAACATTAAAGGTAAAATATCATGACTCTGAAAAACCTTAAAATTTCAAGGATAAACATCACATTAAAGATAAAATATCAAAGGTCTTAAAATTCCAACAATATTTAGGCATGGTATTAAAGATAATCTATTATCATGTCTCTCAAAAGCCTTAAAAATCCAATGATGATATTAAAGATAAAATATCACCTTTATGAAAATAAAATTCCAACGATTTTTTGGCATAGTATTAAAGATAAAATATCTCTTTAAAATATTAAAAATACAAAACAAAACAAAAAATTTCAAAAAAACACACAATTTAAAAAAAAACAAAAACAAAAACAATTTTGTTTTTTTAAGTTATAAAAATAATAATACTAAACCACATAACTAAAAATGATAAAAAAAATAATAATAATAATTAAAATAAAAAATTTATTAGTTTAAAAAAAAAAAATTGATATTTAAATTTAATATATATATATATATACATGAGAAAAAAAATTTAATAATAAAAATTTAAATTTAAAAAAAAAAAAATTAAATTTAAATTTAAAAAATATATATATAATCTTTCGCAGGGTTCGCAGGGTTCAATTTTCCCAATCCTGGTTTACTTTCGCAGGTTTACTTCCGCATTTTTTTTTCCAAGCTCTGCGGCCTTATAGACCTGTGGTTCTTCACTTTTGGGTCTAGTACGGTTTCTAGCTTCGCAAAGATAATTGTCGGCCCAGTTCCTTCCGCTTTTGAGAGTCAAGCTCCTGCCCATATTGTTAGTGAAGCCCCAACTCCCACTGTGTAGGTGGTCAAGGCCTCACTGGATGAGGCCTTGAAGTTTTTTGAAAGTGCCTTAATCTATCGATTTAATGGCTTTTGGCTGCGGCTCACAGCTCTCCACAGTTGAATCTCGAAGGTATGGAAGCCTGCCATTTCCGATGAAATTAATATCTACCCCTGTGCTAAGGGTTTATTTATAGTAGATTTTGAAAACTCTGAAAGCAGACAATGCATTTTAGATTCTAGCCCTTGGTTTTGAGAAAACTCGAACCTATTCATGAAGCCATGGAACCCATCATTCGATCCCTCAACAACCGTCATAACCTCAAAACCAATTTGGGTCAGATTGACAAACCTACCTTTGCATCTCTGGAATCTCTCTTCGCTAAAAGCCATTGGAAATGCAATTGAGAAATTTTATTACAAGTGCCCAGAAACAGAGGAATATGTCAGAACCACCTATGCACGCATCTGTGTAGAAAAGGACTTCAGCGCCAGATTCCTAGTTGAAATAATCCTAACAAACAAAGACTATATATGGAACCAGAAACTCGATTATGAAAGTGTCCTCTTTAGATTTCGATCCTGCTTTGAGATAGGCCATCTAGCCAAAAATTGCGCAAAATTCTCCCAGAAAAATGCTGCTATAAAGAATCACCCTAGATCTACATGGTGCAAGGGAGCACAAAAGGAACATTACACTATCATCAAGGAAGAATACTCTCCAGAAAACTCTGAATCGCAAGAAATCGGGAAAGAAAGAAACAACCCTCAAGACAAGTAGAAGGAGATCCCTGCCCAACAACAAAAAAACGAACTCAATAGCCCCCTCAAGCATCAACAATTATGAGGATTCGAATACCACGCAAAAGAAATCTTCATTTAGCAGCAAAGCAGATCTCCCAGATCCTGAAGATAAAGCACCAGTGTCCCAAGAATCAGAAGAGATGAAGGAGGTGCAAGATAAAGAAAGTTGGAAGACCGTAGAGAAGAAAAAGAAAGCTACAACACCAATTTCGCCAAGAAAGACGAGAAGCCAAACAATTAAGAACTAAGAAAATTATAGGTCCGATAGACCAAAGTTTGGTCTCAGTGGACATTCATCATCGTCATCATCATCATCATATATGAAAAATACATTTTTAAATAATAATAATAATAATTCCTTTTTTTTAATTTAAAAAAATTAAAAATTAAAAAGATAGAAGGAATAATAATAATAATAAAACAATTTTAATTAAAATATATATATATATATATTAAAAAATGAAAAAAATAAAAGAAACGTGTCAGCAATATATTTTTTTGATGTGATTATCACCAAAAAAAATTATATACAATTTATGGATCACAGAAGCCAAATTCCTAATAATAATAATAAAACAATTTAAAAAAAAAAATTAAAAAAAAAAATCAAAGAAAATTCAAGTTCCAAAAATATGTTCAAAAAAAAAAAACAGGTTATTCTACATCAGCACTTTTCAAAATCAACATAAAATTCATGACATTTAAAGAAAAAAAAGTCATAAGAAAATTTAAAGTGTCAAAACTATGCTTCAAAAAAAAGAGTGATTATGCATCACCACTTTTCAAAATCGGGTGTTTTTTTTGCTACCTCAAAAAAAGGGGTACGAGGTAATTTTCTCGTTTTATTATTAACTTTTTTTTAGGTGAACCCCAACCACATAAACCAGTTAATCAAAAATTCCAATCCATTTCTCATCAATGATACCCTAACAAGCCTAAAAATAATGTAATCAACAATATAGATGCTTCAGTTTCTCTGATTTTCCAAATCCATAACATTATATAAGTAACCAATGGGGATATTTTTCTCCATCAATAATGTGCAAGAAACAAAATAGGGGTTCAATTATTGATTCCATATCCTCCACATTCCTCCAAATTTATTAATAGATACACCAATGCAGTAATAATAATCCCTTCAGACGTCCTTCAGAAATTACAAGACATCCACTCAAGTGATACAAACATTCTGTTAATTTTAGTTAACAATGGTATGTTTTATGCTTAGCACAATTACTACAATGTTCCTTTAGCATCTCAATGACAATTTCTAATTTAGATTTCCAATAGCAATCATGTTAGCCATTAATCACACTGATAGCAAAAGTAGATATAACATGAAACAAAATGCAGAAGACAAGCCAAGACAAGAGGGCACCAGATTTGGCGGATGCCGGGGAAAAACCCCAATGTGGGGAAAACCCTTTGATCAATTCTTCTTATTATTATATCAAATATTCAACAGAGAGAGAGAAAGTACAAAAGTAATTTTGACTTCCAAATCACAGTCAAAACAGACATGTCAATTACTGCAGTCAAACTTCAACCCTAACCAGAAAGTCAAAGATGGTCAATGCATCAGTCAAACTCCTCCTTTGAAGCTCGGTCAAAGGCAGTGAAACTCGGCCTCCAATAGTGGTCAAAGTCAGCCCAAACTAGTCAAAAAAATTGTGGTCAAACTTATCAACCTGAAGTCAACCCTGCAGTGAATGCATGTCAAATAGCCTAGAAAATCTTGATTTATGTGCCAATCAATGTGGCATGGTCAAACAAAAATATTCCTCCAAAAATCACAGTCAAAACTGGTCTAATAGCTCCTTGTCAACGCTAGTCAAACTTGGTCAACTCTTGAAATTTTTGGCCCTGCAATTTTGTCCAGAAATCCATTGTCCTTGTGCCACGTGTGTGAGAGAGAGAATGCCCAATGTTGTACGAACCAATTAGAGAAGGAGAGAGAAGAATGTGTGAGTGATGATGATGCCAAATGAGGAGAGAGGGCACTTGTATTTATACAATTCGTTAAAGGTGAAGAGTCACGTCCATTAGGCTTCATGAGCCTACATGAAGATGTGGCCGACCTGAACAATTTGCACATGTGTGGGCATAAATTCAAAAACACACTTTTTCTTGTCCAAATCGGATGATCTTTATATCAATTTTGGTCCTCTCAAAAAGAGGAATTTAATGCAATCATCATCTCTATCAAATGAGTTGTCCCAAGGTGGAATTTTGCCCTAATTTCCAATTTTAACACTCCCTATCAACTAGGGAGAATTCCACCTACCAATCCATCCATCATCATCCATCATCATGCCATCTTGTCGTCATGAACCATCTTTGTATCTTGTCTCATATTTGCTCTATTGAACATTGATATGAATAATGAATAAGAATTGATCGAGAGTGAGCCAAAATACCTTACCACTCTCCATTGACAAAAGTGAGTCTAGAGGTAGAATCTCAATCAGACTTGATCCCAGATCAAGTTGTTGAACACTATGTCTAGGGAGTATGATAGTACACAATGCGTCCATCGATAGTGTTATGGTCCATATTCCCAACTCATTGGCTAGATGAGAGGTACTTGCCATGAGTCTCGAACTACATTGGTAGGATGTATGTTGGGGCATCAGTAGGGGAAGGTAAATCACTCATCCTACTCATATATAATAGGAGAAGGTTAACCACTCATCTTATGCATATGTCAATCATAGGGGATGGTGAACCACTCACCCTACACATGTTTCATCAATCATAGGGGAAGGCGAACCACTCACCCTATGGTCGCTTATAGCTCCAAGAAGTACCCCAAGCCCCCAAGAGCTCCAAAGCTCAATGTCCAACTCAAGCGGGACCCTCATGGGAGGGTCTTTCCACAACTCAAAGTCTCTTTTGGAAGGCTAAGAATTTGATCTTCCCTAAGGGCTTTGTGAGGATGTCGGTGACCTACTCATCAGTTTTAATGTGTTGGAGCCTTATGGCTCTCCATTTTACCATATTCTGGATAAAGTGGTACCTAATATCAATGTGCTTGGAGCGGTCATGGAGCACGGGATTCTCTGAAAGGCAAATCCCACTTTGGTTGTGGCAGCAGGTCATAGTGGTATGTGACACATGCTCAAATAGCTCACTAAAGAGCTTCCTCAACCAAATAGCTACACAACAAGCCATACTAGCAGCAACGTAATTTGACCTCGGTGGTGCTTAGACCAATCAATTTATGCTTCCTGCTTATCCAAGAAATTGAAGCAAACCCCAATGAGAATAAACATCCAGATGTGCTTTTACGATCCACAACACTGCCAGCGCAGTTAGCATCGATATATCCATGAAATCTAAAATTCTCGGCAATGTATCTCTATCCATAGTTGATTGTGCCACGGAGATATCTCAAGATATTCTTAGCAGCAATCCAATGTATGTGATGAGGCTCGAACATAAATTGACTCAATGTGTTTATAGTGAAGCATATATCTATTCAAGAGTTTACCAAGAACATCAGGCCCCCCACAAGTTGTTTATACTTAGAAGGGTCTGCCAATTCGGGCCCAGTAGCACTACCACATAACTCCTTGAAGTTGAGTTCCACTAGAGTAGACACATATTTGCAATCAACCACCCCATATCTTTCGAGCAGCTTTACAGTGTATTTTCCTTGAGAAATGAAAAGCTCGCATGGATTTTTCCAGACCTCCAGGCCTAGGAAGTAGTGCATCAGACCTAGGTCCTTCATCTCGAACTCATAATCCAACTCCCTTTTACATTGATAAATGAGAGGGTCTGCACCTGTCAGAAAGAGATCATTTACATAAAGGACCAAAATGAGAGGCATGTCCTTTTCAAACTTGAAGTATAGGTTAGGATCAACATCGCTCCTCGTAAATCCCAACTTCATAAGATAGATATCAATGCTCTCATACCAATCCCTAGGGGCTTGCTTCAACCCATAGAGGGCTTTCTTCAACCTGCACATGGGTGTTCTTCAATCTTGTACTTCGAACCCCGGAGGTTGTTCCACGTAGACTTCCTCCTTAAGTGAGCCATGCAAGGTTGTCTTAACGTCCATTTGGTGTAGGCTCCATCCTTGAGAGGCAATGAGAGAAATAATAGATCGAATAGTGGGATATCAAGTAACTGGTGCAAATATCTTGTCATAATCCACTCCTTCCTTTTGAGAGAATCCTCGAACAACGAACCTAGCCTTATATGTTTCAACACTCCCATCAGCTTCATCTTTGATTTTGTAAAGCCATTTAGAAGTGACCACAGACTTGTCCTTGGGTCTAGGAACCATGTTCCAGACATCGTTCTTCATTATTGATTTGTACTCCTCATTCATTGCATCCTTCCATACTTGGTGCTTTACGACTTCTTCGAGTGTGCATGGTTCAGTTTTAAATAGTACTCATAGTAGCCAAATATTCTTGGTACTTGTTTGGCTTCTTACTTTCACGAAATGTCCCTCTTGGAGCAATATGTCTTTCAGCATATTCAAGAGTATCTTTGAGCCACAAAGGTCTTTTCCTTGAGGCAGAGGGCTCACCAGGAGGTGGATCAATAGGATCCATCAGGGTTTCAACATTGAGCATCGCCTCATCTGAAGGAGGTTCATCCTGTTTTTCCGCAACATCATCATTGTCCTTTCTTGGAATGGGAAGATCTATGGCTTTCCCAAGGGCAGTGTCTTCATCGAAGGTGACATCATGGCTTATTTCCACGACTCTTTGACCAGCTACATAGATTATATATTCCTTTGATTTTCATTGTATCCAACGAATATACCTTTCTTCCCATATGATTCCAACTTGTTTCTTTTCTCTTTAGGCACATGAAAATACATGAGACAACCAAATATTCTAAAATGAGAAACATCAAGTTTCTTACTAGTGAAGATCTCCTTGGGTGACTTGAAATCAAATGCTTGATGCGAGCTCCTATTTTAAACATACATGGCAGTGTTGGCAGCTTCTCCCCATAAGAACTTATGTAGGCCTTGGTCATGGAGCATGTCACGAGTGGCTTCCATGATTGTTTGATTCTTCCTTTCAGCAACTCCATTCTTCTCAAGAGTGTATAGAGTGGTAGTCTCCCTCTTAATGTCAGCCTCTCTGCAAAAGTCATTGAATTCATTTTATTCGTATTTGGTTCCATTATCGGTCCTCAATATATTTTGATCATCTTCCCTGTTTGATTCTCCACCAAGGCTTTGAAAGAACGGAACCACTTGAACACTTCATCCTTTCTTCTTCAAGAAATAGATCCATGTTTTACGAGAGAATTCATCCACAAAAATTGCATAGTATAAGTATCTTCCCAATGATGTTACGGGAAACATACCAGATAGATCAAAATGGACCAGTTGAAGAATATCAATAGTTTGGTTTTCACTTGAAGGGAATGGTCCCCTTGTGAGCTTCCCAGTTGCACAACCCTGACAAACTCCTCCATAATTCATATTGAACTCGGGCATACCTCTAACCATCTTCCTTACCATAGGTAAGGCTTTGTAATGAAGGTGAGAAAATCTCTAGTGCCATAATTCAGATTGAAGAGAAGTATCACAAGTCAAAGTTTCCAAAGGACTTCCTCCAACTTGATAGAGACCTTCAACCCTAAATCCAAGTGTAAATGCATCTTTAAAGTTTCTTTGCCAAATATTTACCTTTCCATCAATGAATGCTACCTTGAAGCCTTTCTCTTCCATCACAAAAATATACACTAGGTTCTTCTTCAAATTGGGCACATACAATACTTCTTGTAGATGAACGGTTTGGCCTTAATTCAAGTGAAGAGTGACAATACCTATCCCTTTCATGGGGTAGGTGGCATTGTCTCCAAGTATGATCTCCAAATTAGTCTTATTTTCAACCAAATTTGAGAGGGCCTCCTTGTACCCAGTGAAGTGCCTTGAGGCTCCACTATCAATCAACCAATGATCGAACGTATCCATAGGAGAGGCAATAGTGAGGGCAGAAATAAGATAAAATTATTTTTGTTTTTCTACAACATTACTTTCCTCATACCTAGTATTTCTCATCCTTTTGGGAGGTTGACCATTACAATATCGAGCAGCAAGAGCATTCCTCTTTCCTTTATGGTTGAACTTCTTGTTCCTTTGATTTCCATTTCCCTTGTGGTTTTTGTTGTTGTCATCATCCCTTGGAACATCCTTCTTGTGAGGACACTTTCTAGCATAATGGCCAAACCTATTGCAATTATAGCACCTTCATTTTCTTCCTTCTTTGAATCCCTGCTTGAACCGTGACCTTGTCTCCTTGGACCAGCATTATTTTTCTTCTTTGTATCAGCAGAGTAAGTAGTAGGTTCATTTCTATTCGAAGGTTTGTCTCTCTCCATCATCCCTGTCTCCTCTTGAGTGCATCTAGCCAATAATTCATCGAAACTAGGAATCTTGTCATTATTGAGAATGGTGGTGTTAAACACATCCCATGCTCTTGAAAGGCCCCCAAGTGCAATGAGAGTGAGCTCCCTGTCAGCAATAACTTCTCCAATAGATAAAAGGTCATTCTTGATTTGTGTGATCCTCATGAGGTAGGATTGGATGGACTCCCCATTATCCATCTTGATGTCCTTCAACTTGTTTTAGAGAAAGAGGGTTTGATTTGCATTGTTCACTTTAAACATCCCAACCAGTTTATCATATATTTCCTTAGAAGTTCCCAAATCAGAAATATAGGCAACCAAATGCTTTTGAATAGAATCAACCAAAAAAAAAATTCTTCGACCTCACCTTTTATATATTTTGTCTTTGCAGCAGCAGGTGCACCTGAAGGAGGCTCCACCACTTTTCCCTGCACATAGTCCAATACTTCATGCTCCTCCAAAGTCATCTTTCATGCATGATAGTCAAATTTGTCATTGAGCTTGTGTTAAAATTGGACAACTAGGTCCAAAATCCATGTTGTGATGCTCAGATGAAGATACCAATATTTTTATCGGGTTCCTCTTTTGAAGAGGCGAAAGATCAATCTAAAGATCATCTTGATCTGATGAGAAGAACATTTATTTTGAATTTATTTTCTAATATATTCAAATATGTGCAGGTCAGCTTTAAGGTTTTGTACCCCAGCAAATGTGTCACACACCCTCAAGTGATGGATATAAATAAGGTCAACGTTGGAGGACATTTCACTCATCTCATCATCACACATATTTCTCTCTCCACTTTTGATTGGTTCGAGCTACTTGGAGGAAATCTGCAGTTCACACATGGGAGAAGGACGAAGACATTTCTGCTGCAGCTAGGGTTTCCACCGCAGGTTTGACCAGCGTTGACTTTGGTCAACGCATGGTCAAAAGGCGCTAAATTTTGGCATAGACTTCGATTTATGCAGTCCATACATTTTGGCACAAGAACTGAGGTCAAAGGTTGACTGTAGACTATGTTGTGTTGACTTTGACTTGATGTTGTTTTGTGTTGACTTTTCTAGGCAGCGTTGACTTTTCTGGGGTTGACTTTGAGTTGACCGTTTGGTTTTTTTAGGGTTGTGTGACATTGTTGGTTGGCCAACCATATCAAGACTTCGCTAGTTGAAGCATCATGTTGACCGCCATAACGTACCAACACAATTATCTGTTTCTGGCTTGTCTTTTGTCGATCTAGTGGTATGTTCTATCAACATTTTACTTTATGGTTTATGTGATTGCCGTCTAGTATTGAAGAGAAAGTAAAGTTGCATCAAGCATAGAACATCTACATAAATTTACATGGTATCAGAGCTGAGGTGAAGACAAAGCTCTAATTTGTAGCAATCCCCGAAGAAGAGGATGGGTTCCTCAAACTACAATGGCTTCAAGGCTGATGACAAATTGACTGGGAAAGATGAATTCCATTCTTGGAAGATGACATTGGATCTTATGTTGGAAGACCAAGATGTCATGGACTATGTGCAGGGTAAAATCCAAGAGCATCCATCCACTGCAACTGTTGCCGCAAAAACAAAATATAAGAAGGGGGGGATCAGAGCAAAGCTGATGATTAGGGACTCAATTCATAAGAGTATGGTGGCCTACATCTCTGAGCTAGGCACATCCAAAGAGATGTATGATAAGATGGTCCACATGTTCAAGGCCAACAATGTAAATCAAGTCCTATTCTACAAGAATCAATTGAAGAATCCGAGGAAAGGCAGGGATGAGTCTGTTCAATCATATTTTCTGAAGCTGACCGAGATCAGGAACAATCTGTTGGCTATTGGGGAGACAATCGCTGATCGAGAGATGGTACTCACCGCACTTGGAGGGCTCCCATCCGAATGGCCTGTGTTCAACACTACCATTCTAAATAATAATGTGATACCTGACTTTGACGAAGTACTATCAAGATGCGTTCAAGAAGAAACAAGAATGAAGGAGTATGAAAATGAAGGAAATGTTGCCTACACTGCTCATTGGTGGTCCAAAGAACAAAGGAAGAGCAGGGGCCCAAGGAAAGAAGGGCAAGTGTTACACTTGTCATAGGCCAGGTCACTATGCTAGAGAATGCCCTTTCAAGAAGGATTCTCCGGATGATGATGACAACAACAACAATCGGAGGAATGGCAATCAAAGGAACAATGGGTTCAAGGGAAAGAGGAAGGCTCCCTCCGACAGAAATGAGCAACCTTTCAAAAGGTTGAGAAATTCCAGGTATGAGGAATCAAATGTTGTTGATAAAAGAAATGAATTCATTCTTGTATCTGCCCTCTCCGCTGCATCTCCACCCGACACTATGGATGTCTAGTTGATAGATAGTGGTGCCACAAGGCACATCACTGGGTTCAAAGAAGCACTTTCTGATATGGGTGAAAAGGATACTAATCTGGAAATCATCCTTGGATATAATGCCACATATCCCATGAAAGGGACAGGGGACCCTCTACTTGTCTCAAGGTCAAGTCCTCCACTTGCAGGATATACTCTATGTACCTAATTTGAAGAAGAACCTTGTGTTTATATCGGCCATGGAAGACAAAGGTTTTAATGTGGCATTAATTGATGGGAAGGTGCGTATCTGGAAGAAGAGCTTCAAGGAAACTATCACGATTGGGTTTAGAGTTGATACACTCTACCAGGTTCAAGGAAGTCCACTGGGAGCGATGACATGTGATACTATCTGACAAACCGATAATGGCACTGAATATGAGATGAACGAGTTCAAGAACTTTTGCAGAGAAGTTGGCATTAAGAGGGAGACCACAACTGTCTATACTCCTGAGCAGAATGGCGTTGCTGAGCGAAAGATCAGGACCATTGTGAAAGCTGCCTATGCCATGATATGTGACTAGGGTCTACTGAAGTTTCTGTGGGGAGAAGTTGTGAACACTGTTGTGTACATACAAAACCGATGCCCACATTCTGCCTTGGACTCCAAAACTCCCGAAGAGGTTTTCACTGGTAAGAAACTTGACGTCTCACATTTTAGAGTTTTTGGATGTCCTATTTATTTTCATGTGCCGAAAGAGAAGAGGAGCAAGCTGGATGCTTCTGGGAAGAAGAGAATGTTTGTGGGCTACAACGAAACTTCGAAGGCCTATAGATTCTATGTGCCTAGTCAAAGGGAAGTGGAGATATGCCACAATGTCACTTTTGACGAAGATGCTTCCCTGAAGAAAGTAGTCAATCTTTCGAGATCTGAGGAAGATCATGAAGCGAGGCCTGGAAATCAAGAAGAACCGAGAATGAGACAATGACCGATGTTGAAGGACCGATGGACCCGATTGATCCACCTCCTTCATTGGGGAAGAGACCATCATGGCTCAGGGACACTCTCGAGGAAGCTAATGGACATATGGCCCCAAGGGGGACATTCCATGAAGGCAAGAAGTCAAGTAGATACCAAGGGTATCTAGCAGCCATGAGTACTATTGTACAATCTGAGCCTGGATTTTTTGAAGAAGCCATAAAGCATCAAGTCTGGAAGGATGCTATGCACGAAAAGTATGAGTCCATAATGAAGAATGATGTCTGGGATGTGGTTACAAGACCGGAGGACAAAATAGTTGTCACCTCGAAATGGCTCTACAAGATCAAGCATGGATCTAATGGAAGTGCTAAAAATTTCAAGGCAAGATTCGTTGTCCGTGGCTTCTCTCAAAAGGAAGGCATAGACTATGATGACATATTTGCACCTATGGCCCGATATACCACCATTCGATCTATCATAGCCCTTGCTGCTACACAAGGATGGAGTCTTCATCAGATGGATGTGAAGACCGCATTTCTGCATGGTGCGATAAAGGAAGAGGTGTATGTGGAGCAACCTCTGGGGTTCGAAGTCCAGGATCGGGACACCCATGTCTGCAGGTTGAAAAAAGCCCTCTATGGGTTGAAGCAAGCACCCAGAGCTTGGTACGAGAGGATAAATAGCTACTTGATGAAGTTGGGCTTCACTCGTAGTAATGTTGTTCCGAGCCTTTGCTTCAAGGTTGATAGAGAAAAGCCCCTCATTTTGGTGTTGTATGTGGACGACCTCTTCTTGACAAGTGTTGACCCTCTCATTCATCAATGCAAGAGGGAGCTCGCTGTTGAGTTCGAGATGAAGGACCTAGGACTGATGCATTACTTCCTAGGCCTGGAGGTCTGGCAGAGACCTAGTGAGATTTTCCTTTCTCAAGGAAAATACATTGTGAAGCTTCTAGAAAGATTTGGTATAGTGGACTGTAAGTCCATGTCGACACCGATGGAGCTCAACTTTAAGAAGTTGAGTGGCAGCGTTGTTGGGCCCGTGTTAGCTAATCCTACTGAGTATCGTCAACTCGTAGGGGCCCTGATGTTCTTAGTGAACACCTGTTCGGATGTATGTTTTGCAGTGAACACTTTGAGTCAACACATGGTTGATCATAAAATTCACTGGGTTGGTGCCAAGAAACTCTTGAGATATCTCTGTGGCACGATAGACCATGGGTTGAGATACACTTTCGGGAGCATGACACTCCTTGGATATACTGATGTCGATTGGGCTGGCAGTGTGGTGGATCGCAAGAGCACATCTGGATGTTGCTTCACAAGTAGATCTGCTTTGGGCAGGAAACAGAAGTTGGTAGTCTTGAGCACCGCTGAGGCGGAATACATTACAGCATGTATGGCCCGTTGTGAAGTCACTTGGTTGTGAAAGATCTTCAGTGAGTTGTTCGAGCATGTGCTAGATGCCACCGTTATCCTTTGTGATAACTAGAGGGGGATTCGTTTGTTATAGAATCTTGGGTTCCACGATCGATCCAAGCATGTTGATGGCTGGTACCACTTTATCCGGGATATGGTACAGCGAGGTGCCATAAGGCTCGATCATATAGGAACTGATGAGCAGGTCGCGGATATTCTCACAATGCCCTTGGGGAAGGTCATGTTCCTAACCTTCCGTGAGAATCTTGCGGGATGAGCAGACGACCCTTTTTCGAGGTCTGTCGGAGCACGGTGAGCTCTTGGAGCTGCGGGGGCTTTGGGGATAACCTGGGGCCCCATAATCAGCACGAGGCTAGGCTTGTGAACACTTGTTCGGTGACCATGCCTTTTCATTGACGATGATTGAGTTGTTCACCTCTAAATGACATACAGCTCCGTGTAAATACTACCCATTGAGTTCAGGGCTCATGGGAAGTGCCTCTCATTTGGCCAGTGAGGTGGGAAAAGCTAGAGACTAGTAGCAAAGATTGATGGACGCATCAGAGATTGCTGTACTCTCTATCTAGGATGGCACAGTCCAACCACTTGATCTGGGATCAAGTCTAGTGAGGTTTCGAACCTCCCACTGACTTCGGGTTAGATAAACCAACTTCGGGTTCGTATGAGACTCTTTGTGAGTCCTATAAAGGTTTCGGACCTCTGGGCTGAATCTGTCATCCATGAATGATGTCTTTGTGACTGACCCACTTCTGTTCTGAAATAAAGAGCCAGCAAACCAAGTTATGGTAGGATGATGCACGATGTTGAGTTGCACAGGTGGATGGAGTTCTCCCTAGTTGAGAGGGAGTGTTAAAATTGGACAACTAGGTCCAAACTCCATGTTGTGATGCTCAGATGAAAATACCAATATTTTTATTGGGTTCCTCTTTCGAAGAGGTGCAAGATCAATCTATAGATCATCTTGATCCGATAAGCAAAGAATTTATTTTGAATTTATTTTCTAATATATTCAAATATGTGCATGTCGGCTTTAAAGTTTTGTACCCCAGCAAATGTGTCACACACTCTCAAGTGATGGATATAAATAAGGTCAACATTGGAGGACATTTCACTCATCTCATCATCACACATATTTCTCTCTCCACTTCTGATTGGTTCGAGCTACTTGGAGGAAATCTGTGGTTCACATGTGGGAGAAGGACGAAGACATTTCTGCTGCAGCTAGGGTTTCCACCGCAGGTTTGACCTGCATTGACTTTGGTCAACGCATGGTCAAAAGGCGCTGAATTTTGGCATAGACTTCGATTTTTGCAGTCCATACATTTTGGCACAAGAACCGAGGTCAAAGGTTGACCATAGACTATGCTATGTTGACTTTGACTCGTTGTTGTTCTGCGTTGACGTTTTTGGGTAGTGTTGACTTTGAGTTCACTGTTTGGCTGTTTTGAGGGCTGTGTGACATTGCTGGTTAGCCGACCATATCGAGACTTTGCTGATTGAAGCATGCTATTGACCGCCGTAACGCACCAACACAATTATATGTTTCTGGCTTGTTTTCTGTCAATCTACTAGTATGTTCCATCGGCATTTTACTTTATGGTTTTATGTGATTGTTGTCTAGTATTGAAGAGAAAGTAAAGTTGCATCAAGCATAGAACATCTACATAAATTTACAGCTTGTCCTTAGTCTTGAAGTAGGATGAGGAAGCTATTGAAACTTGTCCAATAAACTTTTCTCGATGATTGCTTTATCTCTCTTGCTTGGACTTTGTCTTCACCTGGGCTCTTATACCATGTTAATTTTAGTTAACAGTAGTATGTTCTATGCTTAGCACAATTACTTCAATGTTCCTTTAGCAGCCCAATGATAATTTTCAATTTAGATTTCCAATAGAAATCACGTTAACCGTTAATCACATTGATAGTAAAAGTAGATATAACATGAAACAAAACACAGAAGACAAGCCAAGACAAGAGGACACCAGATTTGGCGGATGCCGAGGGAAAACCCCAATGTGGGGAAAACCCTTTGATCAATTCTTGTTATTATTATATCGAATGTTCCGCAGAGAGAGAGTGAGAGAGTACAAAAGTAATTTTGACTTCCAAATCATAGTCAACATAGGCCTGCCAATTTCTGCAGTCAAACTTCAATCCTAACCAGAAAATCAAAGATGGTCAACGCAATAGTGAAACTCCTCCTTTGAAGCTCGGTCAAAGGAAGTCAAACTTGGCCTCCAACGACAATTAAAGTCAGACCAAAATAGTCATAAAATTTGTGGCCAAACTTGGTCAACCTGAAGTCAACCCTGCGGTCAATGCGGGTCAAACAACGTAGAAAAGCTCGATTTCTGTGCCAGTCAATGTGGCCTAGTCAAACAAAAATATTCCTTCAAAAATCGCAGTCAAAACTGGTCAAACGGCCCCTGGTCAACGCTAGTCAAACTTGGTCAACTCCTGAAATTTTCAATCTTGCAATTATGTCCAGAAATTCGTCCTTGTTGTGCCACACGTGTGAGAGAGAGAATGCCCAATGTTGTATGAACCAATGAGAGAAGGAAAGAGAAGAATGTGTGAGTGATGATGATGCCAAATGAGAGAGGGCATTTGTATTTATACAATTCGTTGAAAGTGAAGAGTCACAAGACCATAATTATATATAAATATCACTCTACTCACGTTGTTCAACACATTCCTTAACCAAAGTTAATTTCCCTTTGTCTTCTAACATAAGGTATGTGCAACGTGCTCCACAAGGTGTCTTATGTTTCTTCATCAATATTTTCCACACTAAAACATAATTAGCAACGTTATCAATAACAATTTGCAAAACGTTTTCCTCCCTTCTCTCCAAATTATTTTCAAGATTGTAAGAAAAATGGCATCATTCAAAGGATGCACCAACTAATTTGAGGAAAATTATAACTTTAGGACATGAAACCAAAATCTTAATTATGGTCTTTTCCCTTCCATCTGTCCAACCATCTAGCATAGTAGGGCATATTGTTTCTATCCAAGATCCCCTTAATGTTATCAACCACTCTATGGTATCCTGAGTCAAATAGTTCAAATATGAGGTTGGGTTCAACAACAATTAGGTTCAGTTTGAATTCAAATTTTTTTGATGAGGTTCAGATGAAGTTTGGGATGAGGCTCATCTATATACATTTTTCCTTATCTATAGAGTTTGACTACGGTGGTCACTGGTCCTAGATAGAAACCCCATGGGCCATGGCACATGCTACAGGCTATAGCTTGAGTTGTGGGTGTGGCACAGACTATAGGCCATAGCTTGAGCTATGAACCATGTCAAATCCCCGGAGGTTGGGCACAACAAGGGTGGAAAATCGCAAACAAAAGAAGTCTTTGTGTGTAGTGAACCATCGACCTGGCAGGTATATGGTCCATCTGCAATGGTAATGGAGGGTCAAATTCCACAGAGAAGAGAATTAAGACTAGAATTGGCATAAAGCAATCACATGGTCGAATAAGGTTAGCAGGATCAAGGGTCAACAGCGATGGAAAGAGGGTCAGTGACATGGGCAATGGAGACAAGTTGGTTGAGTGAAGAGTGAACAAAAAAGTGCAAAAAGGATTCTAAGTCAAGGGATCTAGGGTTAGCAAAACTTTACTTTATTATTTATAAAAAATGAGAAAACTGATAATAATAATAAAAACCAATTTTTCCTTCAAGTTCAAATTCAACTTGAATTCAACTTGAGGTTCAGTCATGAGGTTTGAAAAACCTAATCAAACCTAAGAATTTTCTTTAGGTTCGTTGAATTTTAAACCTCAAGTTTGAATTTCGGTGAACCATGTGACATAGATGGTATCAATGTTTTTAGCTTGCAAAAGGGATTGCTAAGCTTCTCAATGCTCATAGTTAAGAGTCTTTAAAAGTTAGACCACAAATATCAGCTGCATCATAGGCTGATAGAATATGTTTCCCTTAAGAGGTATTAATGAAAATCAGAGCAATACCACCATCTACCTACAATTCTCTCTGCCTTTTTTCTACTCTTTTGCCTTCCAACATGAATCTAAGTTGCTTTGTGCACCAACTAGTGGACGGGTAAAATCATAGACTAGTTTTTCTATTACTTGAGATGTTTGCATCATCTCCAAAACGTTAAAACCCTTAAGAAACCTCCCTCACCTCAATTTCCAAGGCCTCTCCCAATCTTTGTTGCGTGCCTCTTTCCTTCTTTTTTTTTTTGCATCTCTATATCACGATTTCAAATGTCTTATTGGGACAAAAAACTAGATTGTTGTCAGAAAGTGTAACCACGTAGTATACAAGCTGGTTTATACCCCCAGAGTAATTATCATTGTATAATTCACATCTTACCCAAGAACGCGCTAAATTTATCCCAAATTGCCAACGGTGTCTAAGACTTTTGATAATGGTTTTGAAACAAATTTCAAGCCTTAACCAAACTGACCTAGAAATTCAAAGATGGGAATTTGAGGGAAAAAAGAAATGTGAAATCTTATGTATCAAAATTCAGTCCCAATTTTTTTCGGACATTCTGATTATAGTAACTTATAGTTGTTTTTGAGCTAAGTGGCCATGCTATGAGGGGCATCCCTATTCCATCAAAACCAACCAAGAGTTGCACCTGGCCTCATCTACACCCACTCAAGAGGTTTTGAATGTGAATCTCTGTGTTAATACAAGCCTAATCACCTCACTGATAGCTGCTACGCACCACAGCCATGGGCTAAATTTATCCCAAATTGCCAACGGTGCCTAAGACTTTTGATAATGGTTTTGAAGCAAATTTCAAGCCTTAACCAAACTGACCTAGAAATTCAAAGATGGGAATTTGAGGGAAAAAAGAAATGTGAAATCTTATGTATCAAAATTCAGTCCCAATTTTTTTCGGACATTCTGATTATAGTAACTTATAGTTGTTTTTGAGCTAAGTGGCCATGCTATGAGGGGCATCCCTATTCCATCAAAACCAACCAAGAGTTGCACCTGGCCTCATCTACACCCACTCAAGAGGTTTTGAATGTGAATCTCTGTGTTAATACAAGCCTAATCACCTCACTGATAGCTGCTACGCACCACAGCCATGGGCTGTAGCCTCTATTTTTCCTGTTATACCCATCAAAACCCATTCTAAATGCCTTCAAATGGCTCAATGTTGGTTCTAGACGGCTCCATGGCACTCCCAAGACACCCAAGCACTTGAAGAAAATATCCTAAGATAAAGAACTTTAAGAAAATAAGAACTGTTAGTTGACTGAATCTTTTGCCAGCTGAAAATCACCTTAAGGCCAAAAGATTACAACTAGCCTGTTAAATGACTTGAAATTCTCCTTAAAACCCCGAAATCTGCTTGCAAATGGCCTTCAAAAAATTCTCACAAATGACTTTGTGTTCAAGTCAAGGGGTTTTAAAGGAAAAGACAAGGTGAAAAACTCCCTCTTATCCCCAAAACCGCCAGCAACATCAAAAACTGCCATTCATTCAGACTTACCATACTCCATTGCGCATGGGAGAACTTGCCAACACTCACAAGTACAGCAAGTATTGACTGCCCAATGCTAAGTCAATGTGAGTTTTGTCCCAAGTACTAGCCAAACCGCCACACTCCTGAGCAATGTTTTAAAATTTGGACTTGGCCTCGGAATCGGTCAAGGGTCAACTAGGACTTGGAATGACTCAGACTGATCTGATTTCAATTGTGCTTGGTTTGCTAAAAAAATATAGATAATATTTAAATTTTAATGAAAAACTATATTTTGAAATTTGAAGATTCAAAACCATGATTCCAAACCATTAGAGACAAAATATGCAAAGCCTACATATATATATATATAAAATCAGTAAGGCTCTAAATGGCCTCTAGAGTGGGAAGGGCCCTTAAAAAGGATTAGGAAAATATAATTTTTGAATGACAAAAGGTAATACCCTCCCTCAAAAATTTACCCTTGGGCCTTCAAGTATCTACAGAGTATAAACCTAGAGATACTCCACTAAAATTACAGTGAGAAGAAATACTAATTTGTTGTGGGAACATTCAACAAACCACACATGTGACAAATCGTTGCTTGCACACAGAAATTTTGATCCTAGATAAACCCACAAATTTATACATACCCTAAATTAGCAGGCTTACCAACAGCCAAACTTATGCTAGAAAAATGTGCCAAACAGGTTGAAGCACAGCCTGAAACCCAAGATAACAGGCAAGA
Source organism: Pinus albicaulis (assembly GCA_034641835.2). Taxonomy (NCBI): domain Eukaryota; kingdom Viridiplantae; phylum Streptophyta; class Pinopsida; order Pinales; family Pinaceae; genus Pinus; species Pinus albicaulis. The sequence continues at coordinate 798,469,577 of CM076584.1, read as the reverse complement.
ATACCTCCAACCAGCAACAGAATTTGTGGCATGTAATTGACATGCCCGTACCAGCAACACAGTGGAGGAGGAAACTGCCAAAATCCCTTAGAATAAACATGCCATAGGCACACTAAATAGATCTTCTCAAACGCCAGGTTTGCTGGGCATATTTACAGCATGCTGGCAGAAACAAGAAAAATTCAGTGGAGGGTCTGCGAAAAGGCTGAAATAAGGCCAAATTTCTGTCCAGGAAAATCTGCTCTAAAATATCAGCAAAAATACAGGTCAAAGAATGACCTATGCATAACATATCATGCCCAAATTCCATCAAAAATTGACTTGGCCAAGAAGGTACGGACTCAGCCGAGTTGGGTCAGTTTGGTACCAAACCATCCAAGTCATGCCTTGTGGTTTGGTACCAAAACAGTCCGACTCGGCCGAGTGGGTACTGGCACTCTGAACCAATCCATTGGCCAAGCTGATATGGTAGTCCGAGTCAACTTGGTCCAAGTTTTAAAACAGTGCACACAAGTACTCCCAAGCAATAACCAAGGCTATGGAAACTATGGAACGAATAATGATTAATTACCAAACTGTCATGCTGAGCACCATATTCATAATTTGAGGATGCATGTAAGGGCAGCTTTAGAGGATATATGACCATCGTCTCAAGCAACCTTAGAAGATTCTATTAGACTTTTGAATTTCATGTTTTTCCTTGCCACTTTAAGCGTGACATAATATTGATAGGTATATTGCTCTATCAGGTAACTATTGACAGGATTCCCATGGCATACCCCTTCTTTTTTATTTATGCTTCCTTTAATGTTTATCTTTTGGGCCTGCAAGCTATTCCCAAAAGATGGGAAATGTTTCACATGTTGTCTTCCAAATCAAGAAAATCATCTGAGATTCAAAGCAACGCAATTCTCTCCCAGATTTGTGAATCCTTATACCCAAAGCATTCTAGCTCCAAGCCCAGGTCCATTGGATCCAATAGGCAGATCCAATAGCCAAAACAAACGTTGAAGTTTACAGGCCTGTTTATTAATAAATACATGCCCTATGGTATCTAGTCCTACTTTCATGATATTTTTCGAAGTCGTGTTTTCTGGTATATGAGCAAGCACCAATAGATTTATAAACATGTACAATACAACATCATATCATTTAACAATATTTCTCATAAATGAGAACAAAGTTTTTCTTACCTTCTAGTGTCATAGCATCACAAAGATTCAGTGCCTTTTCATAAGAACTCAAAAATTCTAAATTACCTAATGGTGAAGTAAAACGAGAACAAAACAACCAGTTGCCAGCCAGTATGTTCAACCCAAAATACAGATCTCTTTCTACTTATCTATTCTAGAACCCATCAATTTAGTAAATCGTATAGATTCAACAAACTTGAATCAGGGACTGAACAGCTAGCATCCATTAATTTACTACTCCCATCATCAGAACTATTGCTACACAATTGTGAAGTTGTGCTTCAGCTTGAATACCAACTATCAGATTCTTATCACCTCTTTACAATCATGTAGAGTTTCCATTTTAAAAACCATTTTATCTGATTTGTTGAGTACACATTATAATCTTTTACACGCATCATATAAATCGCTCTTTGTGAATGATGCATTATGCCATGAATTGAGTGGCCGCACTCTATAAACAATCAATTTCTACAATTTCAGTTTGTCCTCAGCATCACAAAATGGTATAAGATCTTTAGACTCCGCTGTCAAAAAATTGCCTGGAGAATGCACATCACTCCACTCTGAGAAATGGAAGCAATAAACAAATGAAATCGTAAGAAAAGATAAGTAGAAAAGTAATCGAAAGAATGGACAAAGATGAGATTGGTTGTTCAAGTAGAAATTTCACTATCAGATTTCATCAGTGTAGTCAAGGCCTGTGCAGGAAACTCTAGTTCGGTGAAGTTTGGCAAGGCCTGTCCGGGAAACTCCATTCAATCAAACAAATGAAGACATTTTTCAATTATGCTACAGGCTATTCTCATTTCTTCTCCATTGTTATGTTTATTGTCATGAATCATCATCCATGAGCTTATAAAATTGACCTCTCTGGCAGGAAAAAAGGGCAAGCTGGGAAGATAAACTCAGAAACCAATCCATCAAAGCCCCAGTGATTCACCATTTATCTCTGGTGTCTGAACAGTAACTTCAAAACAAGGCTCTGCTTTTCTACTAGGAAACACACCTCTCTTTATGGCTGCTGAATAAAGCTGTTCTGCACCTTCTGTCATGCCCAGCTTGTGGTATTCTTTAATCAAAATATTGTAAGATATAATATTTGGATCCACGCCATTTTCAACCATAAAGCCAAGCATCTTAGTAGCCTCACCTAATCTTTTCTGTCTACAAAACCCCTTAATTATTGTATTGTATGTCATTAGACTGGGGGATAAGCCCTTGCCCAGCATCTCATGAAAAATTGTATGGGCCATATCTATCTCTCCTTCTGCAGCATGAGCATGTATCAATAAATAGTAGTTAAGGGCATTATGCCTATGGCCCCTATTCTGCATTTTTCTAAATAACCTAATTGCATCTTTGGCATAAGCATTCCTGCAGAGTCTTCGGAATAGGGTGATCATTGTCTTCATATATAGTTCATAGCCCTTGTCTGCCATCTGATCATGCAACTTCAAAGCCTCTAAGATCTTGTTCTCTTTTATTAGCCCATAAATTATGGTACTGTATGTAATTATGTCAGGCATGCAGTCATTCTCATTCATTTCTTCGAGGAGAAGGAAAGCTTCATTCAATTTCCCTCCCTTGCAATATCCATTGACCAATGCATTATAGGTCACTACAGTTAGCTTTATTCCGCTCATTAAAGCTTCACTGAAAATCTCTTTAGCCTCATCTAATCTACCTACTTTGCAGAAATTGTCTACTAGCAAGGTGTAAGTATAAATATTTGGCTTACAGCCCTTACTATTAATTATACTCAACCACTCCAGGGCCTCTTCTAGTCTACCAACAAAACAGAGACCAATGATCATAGAATTGTAAGTCACAATGTTTGGCTCACACCCATTTCTCTTCATTTTGTCAAAAATTTCGGAGGCTTGTTCCATCCTTCCTCTCCGACACAGACTAGAGATCACAAAAGTGTAATTCACCACATCCACTGTGTATCCGTTCCGAATCATATCATCCAGCAAATTAATGGCACCATCCAGATTGCCTTTCCGGCACCTACATTTAATCATATGGGTATAAGTATCTTTATTCAGGCAAACTCCATTGCCACGCATCTCTGTGAACATATTTTCAGCCGTGTTAAGTCTTTCGTTGTTCACCAAGACACTGAGGATCGCATTGTAAGAAGAGACAGGGGGCATGTACCCCTCAATCTTAATGAAGTCAAAGACCTTCAGAGCTTCTTTGATTTTGGAGTTAATACCATATAAATTGATCAAACTATTGAGTATAGTGACACTTATCTCACATCCGCTGCTCCTCATCTGCTGCAAAAGAACCTGTATTTCACTGAACATCTTTGCTTTTCCCAGAATTTCAATAACAGTGCTATAGGCATCCGTGTGGTGCTCATAGCCATTCTGTTTGTCCATCCACTGGAAGAACCTGAGGGCCTTTAGAGCATCTGTTTGCCGATTCAGCACCTCCAACACCACGTCTGGCTTCAGGTCCTTAGCTAATGACTTCATGAATTCTTCAGTATCTTCCCAATCTTCCAAATGAATGATTTTGCAGATTCTACCTACTAAATCTTTGTGCTGTACAGTGGCCTCTGCAGAGACCTCAGGCCTCATCCTCCACCCTCTCCGAGATGAATTAAGGTTATTCCTTCTTAGGTTTTCCATACGGGTTCTGTCTATCATGCCCAAATTGCTAAAATGTAGAAAAGATGAGGAACTGGTGTTGGGTTTTGCTGTTTGCCTGGCAAGCCCATTCAAAACCTGATAATGAGAAGCACACGAAGGCAAAGTTAAAAAGGGTGAAAAAAATCGACCTGATTCAGCCGTCAATATGTTAGGACTCGTCATTTCTATTGCTCCTGCTCTTTCAGGCGACTTGCAGACAAATTCTGAGATCAGCGTTGCTGTAGTTGGAGATGCTCAGATGAGTCACTGCACACAACATCCTTCCGTATTCTTATCCGAGTGATTCAATGCATGCATTTCCATTCACCGACAGCGATGAACCAATTGTGTTCATGGAACCATATCGACCTTCACGGATGGATGGCTGGCTGGCTGGACATTGGAGTACTACAATGTGGGGGTTGAAGGGAGACTTTAAATCTAGGATTTACGGAACTGATGTTGATCAAAGATTGGAGACATAATTAGAAGGTTAAAATAGTTTAAGTATATTATTGATGTTTGACGTTATATGGGGAACCCCAGGTCCAGATTGAAAATTGTATAAATGGAGTATGGAACATGTGTTTTTTCTAAATACGGGTTTATAAATTTACTTTTCTATTCTATATCAGTGTTTAGGTAAGGTTTAGATAATAAATATATGATTAATTGTACAAAGTTATATATAATCGGTAGTAGTATGATTAGAATCAACTTAATATTTATCATAAAACCCAACCTATATACAAGACTATATATCCAATAAGCATACAAACTATATATCTTATAAACATACAATACATAGGCTAACAAAAACTTATTACTTAAAACATATTAGAAACCACATTATCTTATAAACATACAATATATAGGCTAACAAAAATTTATAACTTAAAATATATTAGAAACCACACGTATTTTCAAGTATTTCAAATCTATTCCGTTGCAATGTAATTTGTATTAGTTTGTATCATCTTCTTTAATTTATTGGTACGTACATGAATAGCTAATTTAGGATAAGAAGACTTTCAAAGTGTATTAATGGTCTGGTTAGATCAATTTATTTTGAAAATGATGAGGTATGTAGTTTCATTCGAAAATGGTTTAATGAAAGGCAATTTAGGAAGAGTTGAGGATGGGGCTAGTTTACAACTTCTATGGTAATCAATGTTCATCATTTTAATGGCAATTACAATTTGCATATAACAATTATATTAGTATGTGTTCATTTAAAGGTATATAATTTGATAAAGGACAATATCATTTTATGAATTTTGACATAATATTGGGATCATGAACAATAAAATATATGATAAATCTAACATTTTTAATCTAGTCATTCATTGTTCACACACTCATAGAAGGAATTTGGTTTCTTAACCTTTATAAATGTTATTTATAACTTTAATAAAATATAGTTAGGGTAGTCAACTTAAATGATGATGAAATTAACATGTGGCAATCGGACAATTTCCATTGTGTGTATAAATAGTAGATGATTTTAACAAATCTTTATTAATCTTTTCTTGCTTTCTTTATTACAATAATGGGAAGTTCCTCCACGGACATGAAAACATTATCCCTCACTTTAATTCTAGTGTAACGCCTTGTGGGATCTCTAAAACTTGCAGTTGTCATATATGCAATGTCCAGAATAATCTTGTATTATAATGGCATATCTTGTTGATTTTGGGTAGCATCGAATGTGCTCTAGCTCCAAAACTTTGTGGAGGGGCTAGAACACATGAGATCTCCAAGACCCAGAAATTGTTTGGAAAAATTCCACCTGGAGCTTAAGTTATTCTAATAATTAATTATTTTAATAGAGACCCTAAATCTAACTTAAGGAAATTAAATAATTAAAGTGAATTGATTTAAACATGTGGGGATGAGAATTTTCTAAGTGACGAGGATCAAGTCTTTTCTAATCTTAGTCGTCAATTAGAGATTAGATCACGGTCATTGATTCGTCAACTGTAAAATTATTAAAGGAAGGCTTGGCATCAGTTGGAGAATACACACAGAGTAGCAGCACTTGAGCTAAGTCGAAATTCTAAGGCGGGGTTTATTAAGAATTTCATAGTGAGCTTGCAGTGCAGCGAGGGGCAATTTGACAGCACGATTTCGAATCCAAGGTCGAGAATACAGTTGCACAGAGGTAGATCTACCTAGGAGAGATAGTGCAGCCCTTGAGAGGGTGATGCAGAACGAGTTGGGCTCACACAGAGGCTAACGCAGGCCCAGAGGGGTGACGCAGATCCAGAGGCTGTAGCGCTAAGGTTTTTGTGGGGCGGATCAGACTCAGTTTCAGTAGATCGAAGAAGAGTGGCGCAGCCACTTGGAAGGGTGATGCAGTCTCAATGCAGAGCTTGTTGGGGACTACGTAGGTCCCTGCGGGGTTCGTCATTCTGATGTTGGATCAGCCATAATATCTGTCTCCGGATAGAGGTACTTTTGCCAAGGAAATTCTCTGTTGGGTGAGTCGTTTATGGCACCCTAGTTTGTATTCATAAATCTACATAAAAGTAAAAACCCTCAAGAGTTGTTGCACCGGTTTTCCCACATTAGGTTTTTCTGGGGACATTTCTCCGAAAAATTTGTGTGTCCTTTGTTTGGTTGTTCCTCTTATTTTTTAGTACTTGATCTATATAACTGTGTAGGCTGCAGTGTGTTTGCATTAGTATTTTTACTGAATATTCAGAAAAATAACTTGTAATTTAAATAAGGCTAGTAGGTAATGCAAATCAATTTACTGCATTAGGATTTCTGGTGTAGATTCAGAAATTTTCACATGGTATCAGAGTTGTTGTAGATCAAGTAGAGCTGAAGCCATCAGGGAAGAGATGAAGGGAAAATTTTGTTGCAGGAAAGCAGTTGTCCCAAGTGACAGCACAAATCCAGAAGGCAAGGAAGGGTGACGTAGTTATCAGAGGGGCTCACGTAGATATGCATCAACTAGCTAGGGTGACATTGTAGCTGCGCAAAGGTAGTTTTAGCCTCTGTTTTTCTAGTTTTCGTGGTTGGAAGAGCAGTTCGTTTTTTCTTCAGGAGTTGTTGGTGGGGCATTGTTTATGTTGGTACAGAACAATGTCTAGTGGGGTTGTGGAAAAGTAGAGGGAAGCAGTCTTTAGAAGATTTCTTGCCAAGTAGTCTAGATTTAGTGCTAAGCAGCAGCAAAGAGAGATCAGAGAGGAGTACTTTGACATTTGTTGGCAGAAGGATTTCCGTGAAGGAAATCGAGATTCAAAGGGATTTTGTTCCTTAGAGGAAATATAGTGTGAAAGAAATCCAAATTCGTGTTTTTTTGGGGCAGCAGCAAAAGAGGGAGAAAGGAACTTGTTCGACATTCATTTTTTTAGCAGGGATGGCAGCCAGTGGGTTGCATGACACTGAGGTAATGTCTTCCTCAGAGAATTCTGAGCGAAGGAATTCATTTTCTCACTACAGAGAAGCAATAGCCAGGAGTGGATCAACTTACTCCAATAGGGAGTGCATAGAGCTAGTCAACAGTTGCGCAAAGGAGAGAGGAGGCATTCGACATTTTAGAGGGATCATTTACTTCTCCAGTTTTGAGTTTCCATATATTTGTAGCTCTGCAGGGATTTGGGTAGCGTATAGACTTCCAGTTGCAGGAAGCAATTACCAGAGGAAGTGCAAGTTGTTTAATGAGAGTTGTAAACAGAGGAAGGGTCCCAACCAGGGAATAGGCTTGAAAGGGGCACCATACCTAGGAGGAGGAGTATGAGATTGGTGTGGGGCATGATCCTTGAGGTGTCTCAAAATCTTAGATCACATACAAGCTACGGGAGCCCTTAATGACAGTAGTAGGATGATTGGATTCAGTTGGTGTGGAGGATAATGGAGCAGCATTGATAGATCTAGGACGTTGGATTCTTGAGCAGCGTAGAGCAGAGGAAACATTAGTGTGGTAGTAGTGCAAAGGTTGATGGGATTTCAACAACGTAGAGGCAGTGCTCATGTAGTGGAGAGCAATAATAGCGCAGAGCTCTAGAGGGTCAACCCATATTAGCAGCAAAGGGTGCTTCAGTATCAAGGTGCACTCATATTGACTTGTATGTCATATCTTTGAGATGTTTCAATTTCTCACCTCTCAGCAACCGAGTTGCAATGTAGTAGCTAGCAGTGGCAATGCTATGGGAAACATTATGCGGCATTTCAGAGGGAGTTGCAGTACATATCATGTAGTGTCAGTGGTAGTGACACGGGCAACAGTACGGATAGCAAAAATGCAGTGGATGAAAGGAAAAATGTTGAGCATCAGCTATTGAAGTTTGCAACAAGAAACAATGAAGGAGGCATCCTGAAACATCATCCTTGATCCTAGTTGGAAATAAGCACCTTCACTAAGTGGAGCCCGCAGGCTGTTTTTAGGTGTATGTCTATTTTTAGACATGGTGAGCATATTCTATAAGTTGCAGGATGCTATTTGTAGATGGTTGATCAAGTTGGAAAAATAGATGAGATTCTATTTTTAGAATATTGGCCGAAATCTATTTATAGATCGCTAATCTAAAAATAGATGCATGTCGATTATTATTAGCCCTTAATAATAATCCGACAATAAATATCAACTTATTCTCTTGGAGCACTTCAGTTCAGTGCACATATGTGGCACATCAGTGGACTAAGGAAATTACGCAATTCCCAAGGGTTTACTGGAGCTAATGCATGGAGGACTCGGTTAGAACTCAAGTGGTAGAGTTATGACACAATTGGAAGAAGTAGTTATGGAGTTGTATTTAGTTTAACTCAGTTAGACTCAGTTGAGCTAGTTGTATCTAGTCTAACTGATTGATACACTAGTGAGAGTGGAGTGAATTAATTAGTTAATTAATTCACAAATAATAACTTATTAATCAATTGAACAATACATCAGTTAACTACAGTGCATGGCAGTTTCAGTGGAGACCCAGTGGAGAGATAGGTGAAAGGGCAAGATAGACTATATGTTGTGACTACTAGTGATGCATGAATTGCATCTACATATACATTGGAGTTGCCAATGATAATCTCGCATTCAATGAGAGTGGGATTACATTGAATTGGTCTTTGTAATCACCTTGGATTGCACAGTGGAGGCAGGCTAGCAGGTGGCAAAGATCAGTGCATGGATTTGCAAGATTAGGCCTGATTAGTGTATGACGATTGTACTATACTGAGAGCTTGTGATAAGCTTTGTATGATATTTTTACATGATCTCCATGATACATAATATGATATTTAGGGTTTTTTAGCTTGATTTCACGTTAAACAGCTGTGTTATTTGTGTTTATTGCTTCATGTGTTTTGCAATTGTTGATTAAAATTTCCGCAAGAATTATAGTGGAAGGATTACTATTATTTTTGCAAGAAGATAAATATTGTTATATCAGGAGAGTATGGATATATACATGCATATTGTATATAATTTCTACATGGTATCAGATCATTATTGATTGAATATTGCAATTGTGAAGTGGAGTTTGTGCTGGTGGACAATTCGAATTTGCTGCAGGAGTTTCTTGGTGCGACAGTTGAGTATACATTGAAATGTATTTCAATGGGTTGCGGTTGGAGTATGCACTTGAGGGCAACTCTAACTACATATCCTGGAAGGACAGGATGGAGGCGGTGCTTGAAGATAATGGCCTCAAGGAATTCATCGAAAGAGATGTTCCTAAGCCCACTTCGGCGAATGCTGCAGTACTTGACGCATGGCAAAAGAAAGTAGCAAGGACGAGGAGGATTCTGTTGGAAGGTGTGAGAGACCATATTGTCTCAAGCCTTCATGGGAAAGCCACTCCATCTGCTATCTAGAAGGCTTCGACAGATTTTTTCCAAAGCCGCAGCGACCAGAGGAAGTTGGCGCTGAAAGATAAGCTCAGAAAAATAAAAATGGAGAAGAATATTTATAGATTTGATGTAGATGGGATTTCTATAGAGCTTCCTACTGTTGGGAACGGCAAGAAAGCCATGCAATTGAAGCTTGAGAGGGAGCAAGATTTGCATGCAGGTAAGAGTGAACCTCGGGATGTGGAGCAGCCACAAGATGAGGATCATGGAGGGGGAGCAACCACTCATGCAAAGAAATTTTGTGCCAGATGGGCAAAGGTAGTGCATGCAGCTATACCACCAGGTGAGAGGTGGGACGACATGCATGAGTAATCCCAAGAGGATATTTCTGGGCAGGATTCATTGAGATGGTGTGGATCTCATGAATTGAACCTGGCTACGAGGAGCCCACAGAGCAGCAGTAGCATGATTAGTTGGATTGATGCAGTGAGATCAAAGTGACAGTGTTGGATACTGGAGCGTGGTTCAGAGTTGACAGCAAGTGCAGAGTGCAAGGGTGCAGAGTTAAACAACACAGTGGTTCCTAAAGACATGTGCAGTAGCTAAGGTGAATTTGAAGATTTTGATGATAGATGCATTATATTGATTGAGTTGTTTGGAGCCTTTCAGTTTTGGAAGTGTTGCAGCAAGAGTTGCAGGGCGAATGCATGGAGTTGCATGTTGCATGCAAAGAAAGTCCTTTCTTATTGAGAGGGAGTGTTGAATATTGCAACAAAAAATAGTGAAGGAGGCATCCTAAAACATCATTCCTGATCCTAGTTGGAAAGTGATCACCAAAACTAGGTGGGGGCCACATAGGCTATTTTTAGGTGTATGTCTGTTCCCTTTTAGACATGGTGAGGATATTCTATATCTAGCGGGGAGTTATTTGTAGATGATTGGTCAAATGTGAAAGATAGATGAGATTCTATTTTTTAGAATGATCTATTTATAGATCGATCTAAAAATAGATGCATGTCGATTATTATTAGCTCTTAATAATAATCGGACTCTAAAAAACAACTTATTCTCTTGGAGCACTTCGGTTCGGTGCACGAGATGGCACATATCTGACGAAGGAATTACACTATTCCTAAGGGTTTTGGAGCTATTGCATGGAGGACTCGGTTAGAACTCCAGTGGCAGAGTTAAAAAAGTGCAGGTTGGAAAAAGTAGTTATGGAGTTGTATTTAGTTTAACTCAGTTAGACTCAGTTGAGCTAGTTGTATCTAATCTAACTGAATGATACACTAGTGAGAGTGGAGTGAATTAATTAGTTAATTAATTCACTAAATAATAACTCATTAATCAACTGAAGAATACATCAATTAACTACAGTGCATGGCAGTTTCAGTGGAGACCCAGTGGAGAGGTAGGTGAAAGGGCAAGATAGACTATCTGTTGTGACCATAGTGATGCATGAATTGCATCTACATATACATTGGAGTTGCCAATGATAATCACGCAGTCAATGAGAGTGGGATTACATTGAATTGGTCTTTGTAATCAGCTTGGATTGTGCAGTGGAGGGAGGCTAGCAGGAGAGCAGAGATTGGTGCATGGATTTGCAGAATTCTTCTATGTTAGTGTGTGACGATTGTATTGTACTGAGAGCTTGATGTACTAAGCTTTATATGAGATTGTTACACGATCTCCATGATACATAATATGATAGTTGGTGTTTTCAGCTTTAGGCTTTCCCATTAAACAACTATGTTATGTGTGTTTTAATTGCTTCATGTGTTTTGTATTTGTTGATTAAATTTCCGCAAGAATTATAGTGGAAGGATTCTGTATTTTGCAAGAATTTAAATATTGTGAGATCAGGAGAGTCCGGATATATACATGCATATTGTATATAATTTCTACATCAGCAGCACAGAGGACCGATGTCGTGGATCAGGGTGATGCTTGAGGTTGAAGTGTTGTTAGAGCACATTGCTCGCTAAGAGGGAGTGTTGATTTTCGGGTAGCATCGAATGTGATCTAGCTCCAAAAATTTATGGAGGGGCTAGAACACATGAGATCTCCAAGACCCAGAAATCATTTGGAGAAATTACACCCAAAGCTTAAGTTATTCAAATAATTAATTATTTTAATGGAGACCCTAAGTCTAACTTAGGGAAATCAAATAATTAAAGTGAATTAATTTAAACATGTGGGTGAGAATGTTCTAAGTGGCGAGGATCGAGTCTTTTTTAATCTTAGTTGCCGATTAGATATTATATCACGACCATGGATTCGTCAACTAGAAAATTATTAAAGGAAGGCTTGGGATCAGTTGGAGAATATATACATAGTAGCAGCACTTGAGCTAAGTCGAAATTTTGGGGCGCGGTTTGCTTAGAATTTCGGAGTGAGATTGTAGTGCAGCGAGGGGTAGTTCTGCAATGGGATTTCGAATCAAAGGCCAAGAATATAGTTGCAGAGAGGTGGATCTACCCAAGAGAGACAACATCGCCCTTGAGAGGGTAACGGAGGCCCAACTGGGCTCACGTAGAGCTGACACAGGCCCAAAGGGGTGATGCGGTCCAAGAGGAGGTGGCACAAAGCCCGAGGCTACAGTGTTGGGGTTTTTGTGGGGAAGATCAGGCTCAGTTTTAGCAGATCGAAGAAGGGTGACGCAGTCTCAGTGTAGAGATTTTTGGGGACTATGTAGGCACCTGTGGGGTTCGTCATTCTAACGTTGGATCAGCCATAATATCCTTCTCCGGATAGAGGTATTTCTGCCAAGGAAACCGTTGGGTGAGTTGTTTATGGCACCCTATTTTGTATTCAGAAATATTCATAATTATGAAAACCCTCAAGAGTTATTGCACTAGTTTTCCTGCATTTGGTTTTTCTGGGAACATTTGTCCGAAAAAATTGTGTGTCCTTTGTTTGGTTGTTCCTCTTATTTTTCAGTACTTGATCTGTATAATTGTGTAGGTTGAAATGTGTTTTCATTAGTATTTTTACTGAATATTCTGAAAAATAAATTGTAATTTAAAAAAGGCAAGTAGGTAATGCAAATCAAATTTACTGCAGTAGAATTTCTGGTGTAGATTTAGAAATTTTCACATATCTCTATGTTGGGATTTCCTTCAACATGAATTCTCTCTTTATATTTTTGTGTTTTTACTTGGGCATTATGTATATGACTATGTTTCTTCGATTTTCTATTTGTTTCTTCCTAAAAATTTTCATAATGACACATATGTCTTCTAGGTCTTTTGGTAATTACCTAGCCCAATTTTGAGCTTTGCCAGTGCTTATAATGTTGTGTTCACAACTCATTTCTTTGTTTAAAAGTTAGTCATGTAAATATTATTTTATTAATAGTCAAATGAAACTTGTATTAGAAAAACCCTTCTATGCACATTTTAAATAATTCAATGTGCATAGGATTTGTGAGGCAAATGTGGTTTACAGGGCATTATTTACACTAAAAGCTTTATCAATCTTAACGTTGAATTTGGGGTACATGTCCCTAGGTTTATGTGATATTACTACCCCTCACATATATGACGGATGCGGAAGAACAAGATTAAGAAAACATGGTTGAATATGAATTCCTAACACATTATTATGAACAGGAAGAAGACATCTACGGTATGAACTCTAAGCATAGATTATTATTGAAATTTTCTAGAAAAATATAATAGTCAAAGGACAACCAACTTTTTGCAAGACCTTGAGATGGAGAAAGAGGATATATAATAATGTGTTACTTCTAATCATATAATAAAATGAAATAAAATAACTTATTTGTGTCCACAAAAGATCTTGTAGGACCTATGGGATGAAATATAAATAATTACACTTTTATTTCAGTCTTAGTATATTTCAATGTTTTGTGCACTAAGCTAGTAATATTAAATCTAATTATTAAGTAAAACATGTGTAACAAAGAATTTGCATAAGCTTGTAAAATTTGTTGCAATGAAATATTCCAATGGAATATCCATGGTAGTTTACAAATCATTATGGTATCATGACATTTTTCTTAGGTATTTCTGGGAAATCGTAGGATCCAGGAGTTGACATAAGAAATAAGTCTAAAACCATAGTCATAGTGGATTATTATAGTAACAATCCAAGGGTAATTTGGAGGATATATTTTCAAAGCTAGAAACAAAAGTCACTAATATCTCTCACAACAAGAAAATCCTCATGGAAGCTCCAAAGCCCAAGTTTGGACCTTTTGAAGAGCTTTTTACCTTCAACTTAGAAACTAGCTCAAACAAGAAATTTGGAGATAAATAATACCCAGAAAGGACCCTAAGAAAGAAAGAACATTTTCTATCATATTCTTCCCGAAAACAATTAAAGTGGAAGTGAAATTTGATATCAAACCCTATCAAGGTGAGATTGATGATTTTAATTTGAATTAGTGATTGGAATAGTTAAAAAAACTAATTCAATGTTTATAAACTAGGAGAAGAAAAAAGTATATCATTTACCCAATTGAAATTAGAGGGCTAAACTTGGTGGGGAAGCCACAAAAAGACACATAGGTGAGATGTGATCCTCTAGTAACTAAGTGGGAGGCATTGAAAACTCTAATTACATCTCACTTATACCCTATTGGGTACAAATAGGACCAATGGATCGATTGGCATTACTTCTAATAGAAGTAAAGACAATACAAGGATAAACCACTAATTTCAAAAACTAAGCCATTATGTTGGGAATGTCTCTCGAGAACCTAGATGTAATTCTCAAGTATTTGAGTGGTATCCATGATTATTTAGGAGGCAAGTGTTTATCTTTAAACATGGGACCACTAATGAGTATTTTGTGTAGGAACACTATCTAGAGAATATAGAAAATAAGAAAGGACAACCAAATGGTTCTAAATGAAATGATCACCAAGAAACTTTTAAGGAGAAAAATAAGAAGCGGAAAGGAAAGCATAAGATGAGAGTAGTTATTGTACATCGATGCAAAGATATAAGAAACCATTAAAACCTTTGCATTATCCATTATCATATGGAAGATAATTGTTGGATACTACATCTACAGTTGAATTAACTATGTATATATAGGGGTAACCCTAGGAGAAAAAAATTCAGCTAGCAGCCTCATATGAATATCACATAGCATCTTCTCAAATTCCTCTCGCCCATTCATTTGTCATCTCATTCACTTGATTATATTACTCACCAAATGAAGGTAGGTAAATGACCATAAGATACATTAGCCATTGTTCCATACAAAGTGCTTACATTTAATACTTTTGACATTCAAGTGAAGGATCATAGGTTGAAATGAATAATGGATCATGATGCTTAGTAGTTATGTGCACTTTTTCATTTCACCTTGGTGGTTGTCTATTACTTCTTGTAAAGTGCACTTCATTGTTCTACACATCAAGATATTTCCATCAACATAAGAATTACATCAATTGAAATTAATTATGAGAAATTTATGCCTCCCACAAGTTGATTTATGTTGTTGACTACCATGGAACTAAGTGGATGTCGTTTTTGTTCCTGTTACTCATACATGTGGAGCTAGTCATGTCTAGACTTTAAAAAAGATTCTAGAGGGTCTAAACCCATAAACCTAGTTGGAATTTAGGCATGCAAAAACCCTAACCTTAAACCATATAAGGGTAACCCTAGGATATTTTTTTTCTCCTAATATGTAAATTTTCAACTAGCAACCTCATATGAGTATCACATAGTAGCTTCTTAAATTCCTCTCGCCCACTCCTTGGTCATCTCATACACTTGATTAGATTACTCACCAAATGAAGGTAGTTCAATGACCATAAGATAAATTAGCCATTGTTCCATACAAAGTGCTTACATTCAATGCATTTGAAATTTAAGTGAAGGATCATAGGTTGAAATGAAATAATGGATCATTATGCTTTGTATTTATGTGTTCTTTTGCATTCCACCTTGGTGGTCATCTCTTACTTCTAGCAAAGTGCACTTCTTGGGGATTTTATTTCATTGCCTATAAGGGGCATAAATAAGAGGCCTTGATTGATGTAGCATGTCCACACCCCTCCATACTTAACACTTTTCATTATCCTTGATATGTTGTCCTTTATTTTTTTGTTTGTTTCCACTCACTCATATTGGTTCCATGTTTTCCTCATCCTATGTGAGGAGGGGCTTGAAAATTTCCTAACGACTGATGGAACTGCAAAAATAAAGAATGATAACAACATATCCCAATTGTTAAAATGAAAAAAAGTGGAAAGGGATGAATGATGATTAAAATCCTATTAACTTGAGCTCTACCCCCTCATGTGAGGCCATCACCCTAGTCCCATTCATATCATGCCTATCAAAGTAAAAATACTTAAAGAAACATCCTAACTCATATGAGTGATAAACCCCACATACTAAAAAGGGATTGAAATGAAATGAAATCTTGTTAAGAAAGACAAATTAAAGCAAAGAAAAAAACTAAGGGTGGAAAAAGCATTGTTGAGTAAAGGGTTACTCAAGAAATACAAGTGCTTCCTCCACAAAGGTGCTCAAGAATGATGGTTTTGCATAACCCATGCATAATATTATGATATATCTCTTGAAGCACACCCCAAACCATATATATGATCACTGACACCTACTAATTGAATGGTCAACCTAGTAATTGTTCCTCAATCTTAGGTTTGGGAGCATGTGATAGATGAAATTGATGATCCTCCCATACCTAACTTTGGACACTCATATAAGGTCATTATCTAGTGTGAAGTTTGAAGATGATAATTTGTGTGATTACTTATATCGCTCAAACATTGAATATAAGTGATTGTTTATGCATCAATGACTCTTATGTTCATGCTAGAAGACCTTACTTGATTCTTTGGAGCTTTAATTTTATGACGATCCATAGTCCTTTGGAGGACATTGATGATGCTTCACTTATACTTCTTGGATGTTGATGACATGACATTTGGATGGTTTTCCTTTATATTTTGGATGTTGCACATTGGATGATGAACATTAGGATTGATGATGACTTGGCATGTACCTTGAGACACTCCTCCACCTCCAACACCTTGAACATTGCCTGCAGGAGTTAGAATATTGCTCATTGATGATGATGCGACACCCTCTTGCTTATGATGTGTGCTTGAAGAGGATAACAATGAGCTTGAGAGATAAATTTTCATGATGATACATGAAATTTTATTAGGAGACATGCCCCTTGAACCATTCATTACACATTTTGATGCAAGAGCATCTACTTCTCAAAACCCCATTTATTAAGGGAGTCAGTTTCCTATTGATGAAATTAATTTTCTTAAAATTATTATGCATTTTAGAAGAAAGGGTCTAGAATAATATGAATCTTAAGAGGTTAAGTCGAGTTTCATTTTAGTTTCTATGTTCAAGGGATAAATTAGATAAAATTGGGAATTGGTTAGAGAATGTAAGAATTAGTTCTGGTTTGTTAGAATGTATACGAGCTCTATTAAATGGGTTATATCATGTAATTGAGATCAAGGAGGGTTTTGAGAGATTTGAGGGAGATTTGGAGAGAATTATGTGCAAAGGGAATTGTGCCCAACTATTAGATTATGGTATTACCTTTTAATTCCATATTTCATGATCGTTATTGATTTTCTAGCTTGTTTTCTCTCTTTTTATTGATTTCCCTATGTGTTATTAATTATATATGCATGAGATTAATGTCGAATATCAAGTAGATTTGCTTGTAAATAATTGAAGAAGCGTATTATTTTATGTTGGCTATTATTTCTTTTGAGTGTGTGGCTTGTGAGTTTGAGATTCGTAAGGACAATCACTCAAATCTCAAGGAAAAGTGTAGACCACAGAGGGCCAAAGGCCAAGTCTCGAATTCATGTGAAAAAAGGAACAATATTTATTTGTATTGACAAGGAATCATGGTCTCTTCCTATCAACCATTTCCATCTAGGAGTTGTTTGATAATGCCATAACAACAATTTTGGGGCAATGAATCACCATAACTTCAACTATGTGCAAGAATCTCATCCCAGGCTCATACAAGAAGTGGTAGAGTGATACAAATACAAATAAATATAGGAACTTTATAGTAATTTGTAGTGTTGATATTCAAAGGTTGGAGGAGCAGGGAACTATGAATACCTGAGAACCTCAAATCAATCTTGGTAAAAAAAGAAAAAAAATTCAATAATTTTGGTCTTGCCTCATAGAGTTAACGTAGAAATATCATCTGAGCACCTTGTCCAGTGCCAATGTTGAGAAATTTTTTTTGGTTGAATGTGAAGGACCCAGGGGTCATTGTAGAGTGAGACCACATTGGTAATATAATATCATATCAAAGAAACATATAAAATTTCTCTCAAAGATGGAAAATCAATGAGGAGCAGCAAGAGGAGTAGCTCAAGGAGTAGGTTGAGGCAGACCTATAGCAAATGTGGCTTTATAGTCAAAAAAGAGGAAACTTCAAGAGAGAATGGAAGCCATGGAGGACGTGTAGAGAATAGGAAATGACATGGAATATGTTAGTGATGTTGAGGAAGAGTATTCTAGTGAAGAAGAAGTGAAATAACCAACAGAGGAGAAAATGTTGAAAATGATAGCCAAGATTTCTACCAAAGTGAAAATGGAGGTATCGTTGTATGAAGGTAACTTGAATGCTGATGAATTAATGGATTGGATAAATGTTTTAGATAAATACTATGATTATTAAGATGTTGATGAAGATAAAAAAGTTAAGTATGAAATGACCAGACTCAAAGGCAATGCATCCTTGTGGTGGGATGGAATACAAATTGAATGAAAGAGGTGTTGGACATTGGGTTCAACGCTCCCCGTGTGTTTCGCAACATGGACTAACCACCTCTCGTGGATCCTAACTCTGGTGATTGTAGTGGAGACTAACGCTTGCGGGTTTTGGTCTAACGAAAATCATGATTCCAACAAGTGGTATCATAAGGACAGGTCTCAAGTTCGAAACTCACCTAGCTCACGTTGGGGGGAGATTGTTGGACATTGGGTTCAACGATCCCTGTGTGTTTCACGACATGGACTAACCGCCTCTCATGGATCCTAACTCTGGCGATTATAGTGGAGACTAACGACTGTGGTTTTTGTTCTAACTACAATCGTGATTCCAACAAGAGGAAAGGAAAGTCCAAAATTAAATATTGGGATAGAATGGTGGTAAAGTTTAAAGGTAAATTAATACCGAAGGACTACGAAATCAATATTTTTGAATAATTGCATAACCTTAAATAGAATTCCATGTCAGTTAAAGATTATAATAAAGAGTTATAGAAGTTAAATATTAGAGTTGGTCATGTAGAATATGATGCTAATGAAGTTGTTAGATATGTCAATGGTTTGATATTTGATATTAAAGATGATATCAAATTGTTATATTTGAAAAATTTTGAGGATTCCTACCAAGTTTCCTTGAAGGTAGAAGAAAATATTGCTCAAAATCAAGGCCAAAGAATATGAGGAGGAGACCTGAAAGAGGAAAAGGAAAACAAAGTGGAGGAGGAAAAGACCAATTTGCAAGAGAAAAAAGAGGAAGCTCTAGCAGCAAATCACCAAGAGTGGGTGATTTAATGGGGAAAATATCATGCTCTAAGTTGAAGGAAGAGATTATCAACCTAGATGTTTTAGATGTGGGAAACTAGGACATTCTTGGGCCCTACTTTTTTTTAATATTTTTGACACCCTATTCTACTATTTCCATTATAATCTATCATATTTTACCCTTTTTAACACTTAAAAATTGCTCTATACTACCTAAGTTGTGTTATTTTACGATTGGAGGTAAGAATCACAGTAAAGATTGTTTTTATATATATTTGGTTAGTCTAAGTAGATGTTAAATGAGTTTATATTTCTTGACTTACTAATGATTGATTTATTGATAGGGTTCTTAAATACAAGGATGGAAACTTGAATTCATTGATAGGTCATCAATGACTTAGCATCTAGCTCAAAGAATATATCAAATAGTAATTTAGTACTCTACTCCAGGTTTGGTACTAGTCAACCGATGGGCATCTCTAAGATGGTTTATTTTTTTCGTGGTTGTGGTGTTATCTTTTTCAGCCTAAAGATAGAATTATAGTTGGATCACAGAAGATACAATATGCATGAGTGATATTTTTAGTTGTCTTAGCTCAATTAAGCCTAGGTCACACACATTTATTTTTTTGATTCATTTCGTTGTAACTATCTTCAGGTCTAAACTCTTTAAGAAGGCCTAGTGTTGGTGTGAGAAGTTACACACGGAGTGAAATTGTGGCAAGGAAATTATGATTGTAAAATGCTACATGACTTTGTCTTTATTTTTATTTGGAAATCCTAGAATTATGTTTTATTGAAAATTTTAATACATAATTGATCTCAGCGTGGATTAATGCGTTTGTGATTCGTGAGCTATTGAAGTAAATTAGCCTGTCTCAGGTCATGGCAAGGGACCACCACAAACCTCAGCCAAGTTCTGTATCAACCTAAGTTAGATAGGAAGCGTGCTTGTTAGCTTCAGTGAAAATGTACTTAAAATATTTATTTCTTTTGCAATTTCCATAATTTTTGTATGTAGGTCTGTAATTGAATAACATTTGAAAGCTTACATAGATTTAAGTGTTATGTTTGAAGAGATGACTAGTTATATGCTTATTTCAAATTATGTTCATTTGTAGATTATTTCGATAGGGATTATTTGAATTTGTAAGTTCTCTATTGATATCGAATGATGATAATTTTTGAAATAGCAAGCTTCAACTGAGATCAGATTTCTGGGAAATGAATTTTCTTTTTACAGTCTTTAAAATAACTTATCTGATCTGAAAAAATGACTCATTTGTCTGTGGTTCTATAATTTTAACAAGTATTCCTTGTAGATGATGCTCTTCATATTTTGAATCCTCGAGATATTAAGCAGGAACAATACACCCTTTGTTTTATTTCTCAAGAAATTTTGGACATTGAATTAGGAAATAGTGTGTCCTTTGTTTCATTCCTTAGTTAATCTCGAATACAATTTTTTCAATTAGGAAGTTGTTTGTCATTTTCTTTATTCTTAGTTAATTTTGAATCGAATTATTAAATTATAAAGAGTTGTGTGAATGGATTTGAGTTTAATAGCTTTCTAATTTCTAGCTTAACCCTGGGGTTAGTTTTGAATTTATATTTATGAGTAGAAAATATTGTTAAATTAGGTTGTAAGCATGGTTCATGATGATTGTTAATTTTATTCCAGAATAATCTTTAATTAATTGCATGGTTATTGAAGAATGAGTTAGTGATTGGAATTATGAGTGTTATATTGAAGAGTGTAATAGGTTTCTTCACTTCATAAAGCTTTAGTGCAACAATTTCAAACTAGAAATACAATTTTGTTATTCAATACTTAATTTTGTACTAAGTGGGTATAGGATAATCAATATATCTGAACCATAATTCTTTATAATTCGAATATTACGAACTCCGGATTGACAATCTCAATTTGGGGAATTATAAGGACATATAAAAATCCTAACATTTTTGGTGTCGTTGTCGGGGAGTTGAAAATGGTACATGTAACATTTTTTATAGATTTAAGTGTGATAAGGGTTTTGCAGGGAAATCAGGGGGAGAAGAGTGTATGGTAAGAAGTGAGTGAAGAGCCACACATCCACTATGGTGGGTTTGCTCCAAATTTTGATTGTCTTTAGTTAATTTTTTTTGTATTTATTTTACTTTCTTATGCACAAGAGTAGAGGTAGACCTAGAGATGGTAAAGGGAGATTTATCTAGAGTACGAAATCATTTTTAGAATTATTTGATCCTACAAAAACACCTCCAATTAACCCTATTTATTTTTACGTAGGTATCCGAGAGGATGGAGAAAGATATGAAAAAAAAGTGGCCTCATAAAAGGAGACATCACATCTAGAGGGGGTAGTTTAGCTTCAATACATACTACAACAAGAACATACCACATTAGGAGCAGTTGTAGGAATGAAAGTTGTGGTAATCTCACAAGTAGAATCAGTAGTCGGAGGAGCTCTAAGAGGCTTGGGACTTAGGAATATTAAAACCAATCCAGTCTAATCTTCTTCTAGTTGGAATACCATACCGAAGTTTACTTCTAGACTTGTTGCAAGGATGGCTAACATAGGAGGAGGTGAGGAGAATAGAAACAATGATAGAAATAATGGTGGGGTCAATGCTGGGGATAATGATAGAATCAACACTTTATTCGATGGTAATAACGACAGAAGAGAAGGGCCAAGAGGGGGACTTAAGGAGAACGAGGAAGAGTTAGAGACTACATTTGGATTTCCAACTCTGGATGTCACTAGAAACATTACTATGAAAAACATACCTTTGGAATCCCTTCCCCTATTCCATGGTATGTCTTCTGAAGACCCCGACCCTTTTCTATTTGAGTTTGATATTCTTTGTAGAAGTTATAATTATCATGATAATGAACATAAGCTCAAAGTATTCTGTGCTACCCTAAAATATTCAGCCCTAAGGTGGTTTATGACATTGGGAGAACATACTATCTATTCATAGGATGATATGAAATCCATGTTTATTACTGTAAAATAAGGGATATTAATGATATTTTTAGAATGCAATAAATGGAAGAAGAGATTTTGGAAGACTACCTTGAAATATTTATTTATAATTACCATAAGTCCTGAATAGGTAATTTAGATGAAAGGACCTTTAGGACTATCGTTATAAAAGGGTTGAGGGAAGAATGCATTGAAACATTAAATCTCTTTAATTCTGGTGATATTTATAAGAAACCTTTTGATGAAATAGTTGAACTATGTGGCACTTATTCTAGGAGCCAGGCTAAGGTAGGAAAAATAATTTGGGACAACCCAAGGGATTATGTGTTTAGGAATTCTAAACCCTTACAAGGTGGTGTCACTCGAATTGAACTAGGGAACCTCTTAGAAAAATTTAAAACATATATCCTAAATATTATTAGTGACCAGTTGGATACTTTGAAAATTAATAGTAAATAAGAGGAAGAGAGGGATGCTTTAGCCATTTTATGTCCTAAATGCAGACGAAAACATGCTAAGAGAGAATGTCCCATAAATGTGGTAGAAGTTTGTGGAATTTGTACCCATGAGCACTCTGCTGAACAATGCCCTTCTCTACCAGGCTTACAAGAAATTTATAAGGGTGGGTATGAATCAAATGATCTTCCCCAATAATCTAGGAAAACATCATGGAGGACACCAAACAATATCCCTTACCAAGATCCTAAAATTCACTTTTTCCCCTAGTATCAACCATGGAACTCTCATCCATCTTATTCTTCATGGCCTACTCAGCCACTTCAAAATTCACCGTGGAACCAAGGGTGGAGAGGCAATCCTTATGGGAATTCCTTTCATTCCCAAGTCCATGTACCTTCATATCCCCAGTACCAACCATAATATCCACCTTATATTCCTTTTGCATTGAATATGCCTATGTTCTAGCAAGGGTATAACCCACCTTTTCCCCAAAAATCTACATTACCATTACCACCTCCATTACTACCTCCATTACCACAGCCACAACCCTTACCTCAAAATATTAACCCATCTTCCCAGTATATGCAACCATCATTCAACCCTCCTTGACCAACGCATTTTCCTACACAAAATATATATAATCCTAATAATAGGCCTCCTCAACCTATACAAAACATTGAATTGCAACATTTTCCCATCTATGTTATCAGTTCCTTTCCCGTAAATGAAATTCAACTGAGATATGGGAAAACCAATAATAAAAATAAATCTGCAGTAGTCATACAAGAGGATGATCCCCATTAAGAATAAATCAATTGAACCAATGGAAAATGAAAAGAACAACAAGGTAAAAGAACCAGAGGAGCTCTTGGAACACAAGGAACCTCCTTTTCCTGAAATATTTCTTGTAAAGAAAATCAAGACACACATAGAGTATGATTTGGAATCTGAGCTAAGAAATGTTTGTATAATGATCATTTTATTACAAGATATTAGGTACTTTCCTATTTACACTAAAATTATTAGAGATATTTGCATTAAAAAGCCAGGAAGGAAGAAAAAAATAATCATTTTGTTAAAGTAATCACCCAAATGTCATAACTGATATATGGACTACCACCAAAATACGATGATCTAGGGAATCCAGTAGTAACTATATGGATTAATGAAAATTTTTTGCGTAACACTCTTGTATATTTGGGAGCAACCACTAATGCAATGACTCTGGATACTATGAAGTTGTTGCAACTAAAAGAAATAAGACCTGCACCTATTGTGTTGGAATTGGAAGATAAATCTTTTGTTAAACCTATTGGATTCCTAGAATATGTGGTGGTGAGAGTAGCTTCTTAGAAATATCCTATTGATTTAATAGTAATTTCTCCAAATACTACCAAAATAGGACACCCACTAGTTTTAGGTTGGCCCTCGCTAGCTAATGTTCATGTTATCATTGGGTGCGGAATTGGGGAAATGACTATCTCGAATGGGTTTCAAATTAAAATATTGGATATCTTCCCACCTGCTCAATTAGCTGGTGAAGTGCCTCTTTGGTTAGAAAATCCTTATGGGGAAGAAGAATGCATGCTTCCCCTACTAAATTTAGAACACTCAAGAGGAGTTCAAGAACAATCGAAGGAACATTTTTGCAGCAATTTTTATTTGATATAAGTTGTATTAAATATCATGTTTATTTTAGTGGTTATCATCATCTTTTCAACAATGAATTTCAGGAAACTTGTTATCCTACGGCGTTTTCATCATTTACTATTTCAACCCTAGAATTTAACAGAGAGGAAGATGTCCAACCCATCAAAATCAGTTCCAGAAAAACATTATATATTGGTACAAATTTAAGTATAGAACATAGACAACAACTAATAGAAATGGTCCAAGAAAAATCTAGGGCATTTTCTTGGGATTATTAAGATATGAAAGGAATTCATGCTGATACCTGTATACATCACATTTATACCAATGAATAAATTAGGCTTGTAAAGCAGTTGCAAAGACGAATAAATCTAGTCCTTAAAGAACTTGTTAAAGATGAACTACAAAAACTTTTGAATGCAAATTTTATATACCCCATCTCTGACAGCAAATGGATATCTCCTTTAGTAGTGGTCCCTAAGAAAAGTGGTAAATGGATAATTTTCATTGATTATAGGGAGCTAAACAAAGCCACTTTAAGGGATTATTTTCATCTACCTTTTATCGACCAAGTGCTTGATACTTTATCAGGAAAAAAGAATTTCTCCTTCTTGGATGGGTTCAATGGCCACAATAAAATCCAAGTAGCCCCAGAAGATGAAGAGAAGACTACTTTCACCTACCCATGGGGTACCCATGCTTACAAAGCTCTCTCATTTGGCTTGTGTAATGCTCCAACTACCTTTTAAAGGGATGTTCTAGCTATTTTTTTTAACCTTATACATGACTGTGTGGAAGTCTATATGGATGAATTCATAGTGTATGGTGATGATTTCCAGTAGGCCTTAGGAATTTTAAAGAAAGTTTTGATTTGTTGTTAGGAATATCATCTAGCTCTCAGTAATGTGAAATAAAAAATGATACAGACTAAGGGGATTTTTTTTGGTCACCATGTGTCACAAACAGGGATAAAAGTTGACCCTGCACAATTTGAGGTAATTTCAAAAATCCCAACCCCAACATCGTAAAGAGAGGTAAGAATTTTTTTGGGACATGCAGGGTATTATAGGAGATTTATTGAAAATTTTACTAAGATTGTTGCACCTATGTTTAAATTTTTGGCTAAATATGTCAAATTTTCATGGGATGTTGATTATCAAAATGCTTTTCAGGTACTGAAAGACATATTTTCGACTGCTCCAGTGTTGAGAGGGACTAATTAGTCTCTCCCTTTTCATATTTGCACCAATGCATCAAACACAACCCTTGGAGTTGTGCTAGGACAAAGGGAGAATCATATTCCATATGCTATTTATTTCTTTAGAAAAAAACCTCTCTTATGCATAATTAAATTACACTGTTACTGAAAAGGAATTACTAGCAGTAGTCCATGCTATCAAAAAATTTAGGAATTATATTATTGGTTACAAAACTTGTGTCCATACTGATCATTCAACCATTAGATTCCTTATTAATAAACCAATTACAAATGGAATAATTACTATATGGTTACTTTTACTTCAGGAATTTAATATTACTGTGATTGACAGACCTGGACGAGACAATTCTGTTGTAGATTTCTTGTCCACAATGAATGTTTCACATGGCATTGCTCTAGTTCTATAAGAATTTCCTGATGGGAACCTGTTTTCTATTTCTACTCATACTCCTTAGTTTGCTTTTTGGTATCAGGAAAGTTTCCACAAAATCTGTCCACTAGGGAGAAACAAAATATTGTGCGGTAGAGTGCCAACTATTCTTGGATAGAAAGATACCTATACCACACCATACCAAATCTAATCATGAGGAGGTGTGTACAGGAAGATGAAATCTATGATCTATTGAGGGATTTACATAGTGAGCCCTGTGGTGGAAATTTTGTAGATATAAGGAAAGCTTACAAGGTGCTACATGCGGGTTATTATTGGCCCACTCTTTTCAAGGATGTCAAGAATTTTGTCTCTAGTTGCGATGCTTTCCAAAGGATGGGAAGAATTGTTCCAATTGACGAGATTTCTCTTCAAACCCATGTGTTAATAGATCCCTTTGAAAAATGAGCATTAGATTTTGTAGGGCATATTTCTCCTATGTCCAGAAAGAAGAGGTATATATTAGTCTGCAATGATTATGTGAAAAAGTGTGTGGAAGCTAAAGATTTATATTCTGCCACTGAGAATTTTGTTGTAGATTTCATTTTTGAAGACATATTTACTCGGTTTGGGATACTATTGATGGTGCCAGACCCTCCAAAATTTAGGGGATCTTCCTGATATGAAGTCCCAAATAGAACTCACACCGTTTGGAGTAGGAGTCCTAACAGTGGGGTGTTAATGATCTTCCTGGGTTTGCATAACACATAGAGTGGTGCATGATATCATTGGTGAGAATTGTGTGACCCTGCACAAATTCAGTTGCAACGTATGATGGTTCCCACACACGAAGGGAAAGGAAAGTGCACCCGTTGAAAGTCTGTAATAATACACAACTTAGAAGGAACACATGAGAAAAATGACATAATGCAAAATAACAAGTGAAATATTCCACAAGTTAAGGTGGCTGGTTAACACATCAACATGCATCCAACAAGATACATACAAATGAAAACAAAATAGTTCATAAGCATATGAGTAAGTTAAACAACATACATTGCAATTACAACAAGAGTAGTCCTACTATATTCATGATATATGCATGACAGTGTGTCGACTCTAAGTTTTATTAAAAGTGATAGTTTCAATCATACATACAAAATTTGACAAGCCAATAGTCCCAATAGTCGAACATGAAGTCTACAACACCTGCTTCTCCAAATAATTATACTCCCTCTATGTTACGGAGAAACCAAGGCTCACAAAACTCCCAAGCTCTCTCTAAGCCTAAGCCTAGCCAAAAGCTTGGCTCCCAAAATATCGTTACAAGAGTTATGAGGATATATTTATAACAAAGGGGGGTGACTATTGGAAAGCCCCCTTTATGACTCTTGGAATACCCTCACGACTCTTCAACTTATTACATATGAATCTTCACATTCCAACAAGGACACTTGGAATTTCACTTTTACAATAATTACAAATAATATTACATTTTCCACTCATACCCATATGAGACAAAATAGGGTAGAGAACTCTTGATAGCCTAACAAGAAAAAACACTATGATGTTGGAGTTGGGGTGAACTAAAGCTGAGAAAATTCGACCTGGTGTCTCTTGGTCACGTACTCATACCAAGCTAGGTATTTTTCAATGGTCTCCCTAAACTACAAGATGGTGGTGAGCTGAAAGCGGACTCTTGCCTCCATAGAATCTGGGTACAATGTCTTGGAACCAATATTAACCTCTTTCTCAATTAGGAGAAACATTGTTATGATATGAACCGAGCCACCTGTTAGCTTAGGTATGTCAGTGATCAAAAATTACTTTTTCAGTTGTTTTTTGCAAAAGTCACAGGTCAAATTTTTTTACTTTTTCAAACAAGTTTTCAAAAAATAATTTTGGTCACTGAAGAAGTCTAGGTCAAGTATGTTGCTCCTTCATCTCATTCATCATCACCATATTTTTCAAGGTCATATCCATCATAATATTTAAAAAGTATAGGTTTATGTCAATCCACCTCATATAGGTCATTGTCTAGGGTCATTTATGCCTTTGAAAAATGTTCAATTTGTCACCTAAAACAAGGCTTTAGCCCTCCATCGCACTCATAAAAATTTAAAGAGGGAGCTAGCATGCTTAAGGAATGAAATAAAGACAATTTTTCTTGTTTCAAATGGTTCAAGTGTAAAAAAAATTTTCAAATAACTCAATTTTGTCTTACTGTCTCATTAAAAGGAGAAAAAAAGTCATTTCAAGTGTCAAAGATTCAAAGAGGTCAATTATGACTTATTATCTCATTCAAAGATAAAAAAGGGCTGTTACACAGCATTTTGTCACCGTCCCTGCAATCCCCCATCCCGCACATTGGAGGGATTTTCCCGTGACCTGTGAGCAGTGACATGACCTAAAACCACTTTCATGGCATCCCCTTTTATAAGGACAAACATTCCTCTGAAGAAAGTTTCCTCTGAAAAACCCTTAAAACAGATATTTTTGCCTTGGCGCGACTAGCTAGTTCAGCCCTCGCGCCAATGGGGGAAATCCACCATAGAGGGTGTGCCAACTGGCACTCTGTCCTTGTGTCTCACTCACACCAAGATTAATAAGGGATGTTTTTAAAAAATAAATGGCATAAGTTTGATTCCAACAAACTCCTGAATGAGTCACTAAAATGATTTGGGTGGTTTGGCTCTGGATCTCCATGTATGGGAAGTGGTTTTCCACCTATCATAGAAGCTTCCTTAGAGATAGGGCCAATCCCATGATTATAGGGATCCCAACTCCCCTTCCTCCATCTATAAAATCTTGCCTTCTCCCTTAGCAAGCTAGCTGAACTTGTAGGAAGGAAACTATAGCCAGACAGTTGTTGAGAGCCAAGCTGAAGAGAGAGAGCTTCGTCCCGTTTCCAACAAGCTTTGTTGAGACGTGCTTCGCTGTCAGCCTAGCCAAAGGAAGATCAAGCATCAGAGCTTTGGGTTGTATCTTTCCTTTGTTATTTTAATGATAAGAGACTTTGATTATGGTTCCATTCATGTGTCTATTTATTTTATGCAATGAATTACATCCTCTTTAACTGATGTATGGTTACATGTTTTAGATTTTACATTGTATGTCATTGTGTCCTTGCATGTGTGCAGGTATTTGAACGTGTCGAGCGGAAGGATCGTGATCTGCCAAACGAGGGATGAGAAGCATCACCTTTTCTTCAATGACCACTACGTAGGATTTGAGGTAGGCAATTTGTTATGATTTTTGTCATTTTGTAACTAGGAACCTACGTCACTGCATGACCTGATTGTTGCTAGACCCGATCTGGGCTAGTAGGGATCGCCTCTGTCCGCAGAGGGGATTTACCTCCTCAACAAACTGGCGACTCCGCTGGGGAATCAGTTGGAGTTAGTCTTTTCTCTTTTGGTTGTTTTTGGCTTTTGATTGATTGATTTGCTCTTCTGGTTTGCCTCCTTTGGTGTAAAACCCCTGTTTAGCCCCCAAAAGACCTGATCTACTCTCTGTTTGCTATCTTTTCATTTCTTCCTATAGTAAACTCGATTGGCACGGTTTATAGCCTGAAAGTCGCGCCAACTGGTGCTTGTTGCTGGTTAGGCCCCTGCGCCAATGCTATTTTGGCGCACAATATAGCCAAACAGTCGTGCCAACTTTGTTTGGTGTTAGGGTTTGCTTGTTTTTTAGCCCTTTGAGTTTGATTTCTGGTCCTGGTGTCATTTTTATGAGTGATTGAGTGCCTTAAAGTCTTTTTTGACTGTTTTTAACCCTTGTACTCTGGTTTTTTTCCCTTTACCATTAGTTTTTCATTCTAGCCCTAAGGTTTCTAGGTGCTATAGTGTGCTGAGCCTCCCGTAGGAGTTTTTGGTTCTTACTTTTCCAGTCAACTTCGTTTTCACTTCTTTGCATTCATTTTGTTGGATTCCATTGTATCATTGCGTTAGTTGAGTGATTGCTCTCTTTTTCAAGTTTCACTTTGTCTCATTTCGAGCCTAGATTACATGGTTTGTATGAGTCTTGTTGAGATTATTCTTTGATTTGAGGGATTTCTCCATCAGTTTGAGTTCTGATTGTGTGTGTTTGCATTGAGTGAATTTGCTTGTTTCGACTCTCTCACTATCATTTATCGAATTGGTTTCTTTGTTAGTTTTTTTTTTCATTCATTTGGTGCATCTGCTCTTAAACATTGAAAAATACAAAAACAAATCTCTTTGCATTTTTGATTAGTTTAGTGAAAATTGAAAGCTTTTCTGCATTATTAGTGTTATATAACTCTAAAATAAAAGTTTTTAGTTTCATTAGCATCATTAGAGACAGTAGTGGATGTTTGTGTGATCATTTTGTTGTTATTTGAAAAGCTCTCAACCTTCTCGTAGTTAGCTCTTCATCAAACAAAGTGATATATTGTGGCATGTATTGTGCATTTAGAGGATTTTTGAGATACAACATTCGATAGGGCCTGAAATTGAAACATAATTTAAAGATCAACTATAAAATTTATTCAATTAACCTAAGGCAACATTGAAACATTAACGGAATATATAGAGGTCTAGGCTAGTGACGTGTTCTGGCGTCGTTAAACCTAGTAGCTGTCGTTCTCCCTTTGGATTTAGACAGTGCTAGTATGGACTTGTGCTCCCTGTACCATCGTGTATATAAAGGGATACCCCACTAGTTTGTTATCCTTTATCCGTAGGAAGCCGAGTCTACCGCCTTTTACCCATGATACACTGGACACAGCATTCGGGGAGATTACCTGCACGTACGTCAAGTCTAACCAAGGTGTATATGGTAGTTCACGGATATCTGGTACACCCATTTGCTTAGATTACCAGAGCAGTCATTTCGATCTTTTCTGACTCAATAAATTTGAAAAGATCATCAAGCGCTTGTCCTTTCATGCTTGTTTCCAAATTGAAAGAGATAGAGTCATCTTTTACTTGTTTCTAGACTCTTAAAACATGAAATAGTAAAATTTTCCAGTTTCAATGTGGTAAAATTAATCACCTACGATCACACGCCCTTTTAGAGATTGTTTTTTCGGCTTGTTGTCATTTGCCTTGGTTTTTTCCCGTGTGTATTTGTTTTGATCTCTTCCTCTTTTCGTTACAGTCACAGTGGTGGAACCCTCGGTTTCATCTACTGGTAGTCCTTACACAGACAATTCATCAGAGGTCTCTCAGTCCTCTGCTGAACATCAGCAGCCTATTGTGTCCGAGTTTCCTGACGGGGGACCGGTTATATCTGAACTTCCCTTTGGAGGACCAATTGAGTTCAATTGGCCCTTGTCCAACGCTTGGTTTGGATTTGGAGTAGGGGAACACTTCCCTCCTTTTACATCAGGATCCCCTTTCTTGGCTGCTGTCATACCTCCTAGCCCTCATCGTCTTTTAGTGGATCTTGTGGCAAGGTCAGATATGGACTCACCTAGTCCTTCTCCTAGTGAGGAAATCCCTAAATCTGGTGAAGATTACTAGCTTTTTCCAGAAAACATCCCTGAATCTTCTGTCATGTCTTCACCTATTCCTTTGCTTCCAGCGGGATATAGGTCCTTAAGTTAGGTCATGGCCGCCGTGGCCTCTATGGGAATATTGACTCCATCCACGAGGCTAGTTATTCCTTCGTTAGGGATGTCACCATTGACACCTCTCACGACATCTCCTTTCGTCACATCAGTACCTGTTAGGCCTACTCTCTGCATAGCTGCATCTATGCCCACTGTCACTACTCAGTCAACCAGGACCTCGTCAGTTCTTGAAGACATTTATATAGCTTCCGCTATTCTGGAGAATATTTCTCCTGAGGAGTATCGGTTGTCTTTACAACCGTCGAACTCCAGGGTTGGTCAGTCCTCTCAAGAGCTCAACCATCCTTACTTTTCCCATTATGGACCAGATGGTGCCCCGATCTACGTATTTCCATATCAGTATGATGAGTAGGGAAACCCCCTTAGTTTTCCTTCTCCTAAGGCTTATCAGTATATTAACGGTTTTCTATCTTCCCAGGCTGGGAAATATTCTAACCCACAAGGACAACCCTTCTAGGGACAACCTTCGGCCCAACCAGGTTATCTATATGACCCACAAGGACAACCCTTACAGGGGAAACCTTCGGGCTAGCAAGGATTGTTGTATGGTCCGCAAGGGCAGTCCTACAACCCTCAAGGTCAACTTCTACAGCCTCACCCTGCGGTCCAACTAGGGCAACCTCAAGGACCCGTTGGCCAATCGGGGTATCAACCCAGACCGTTGTACGGTCCTGGGGGAAAAATCCATCCTTCTCAAGCATTGGTGCAACCTCAGCAACCTCAGTTTCCAATTGGTCTGAATGTTGCACAGCCAGGGCCATCTTATGGTCCTATCACAGGTCAACCTAGTTATCAGGCACAACCTGGCCCTTTCCCGTCATCAGGCCAACCTGCTCAGCCGGGGCAGCCTGGTGTCCTTCATCAGCTAGGTCAACCTATTCAACCAGGACAACCTGTTCACCCAGGCCAACCTGTTCAACCAGGGCAGCCTGTGCAGCCAGGTCAACCTGTTCAACCAGGACAACTTGCACAACCAGTCAACCCTGCTCAACAGCCAATCTATTCTATGCCACAGCCGAACCCTCCTGTGCACCCAAATTATCAAGCTTAGCAGGGTCCCACTTACCAGCGACCCATTCGACCCCAAGGTGGCTATTACCTTCAAGGTCAGTCTCGATCGGTTTACAACCCGCCCCAAGGTTTTGGTTATTACCTTCAATAGCCAGGCTATACCTATACTCTGCTGTCGAATCCATACATTGCTCAAATGGGGCCTACGTATAATCAGGGTCAGTATCCTGGTTATCAAACCCCATAATCTGGTTATCAGCAACCGTACCAACCCAATTATACGGCTTATACCCACTATGGTAAAAATCCTCCAAGATAGAACCAATGGGGGCAGAGTTATGCTCAACCAGGTTGGAGTACAGGTACAGGTCCTTATTAAGGACCTGGCATGCCTTTTAATCCTCAGTTGCCTTTCCTCGCCACGTTGGAATTACCGGATGTATCTAAATTAACCAATGATTCAATTCTTCATAATCCGTATTGGCCTCTGGTTCTGACGAAGGTACTTGGTGACTGTCCCAAGTTTGAGGGTAAATCTGGAGAAGACCCCCAAGCCTATGTCATGACCTACCATTTGTGGTGTTCTTCGAACTCTTGGGTCGATGACTCGATCTGTCTACGTCTTTTCCAGCGCACTCTTACCGGCATTGCTGCTAAATGGTACATAGAACTACCCCGCGGTATTTTTCAAGAATTTAATACTTTAGCTATGGCGTTCCTGACACATTTTCAGTTACTGGTTCGTTATGAAGCTGGGACGCATCTCCTGACTTCTCTAAAGCAGGACAAAGCCACTCATATTTCAGATCATATACATGAGTGGAGACGTCGTCGTTGTTTGATCAAGTTCGATATTCTTGATTAGCTTCTAACTCACTGGTTCACTACCTCCTTTGTCAACAAGATTGCACAGGACATTGCTATGGGGGCATGTGTAACTGAGGAAGAAGCCATCGCCCGTGCCCAGTACCTTGATTTGGTGTACTCTTAGTCTGGCACGTTATATGATATCTTGACTCATGCCTTGCGGCCAGGCACCTCTAAAGCACCAGCTACCCCATCGGTGGATGGTGTTATTGGTTCAGTCTCTCAGACTTCTCGTAAGTCTTCTAATGGGAAGCAGAAGTCGAATTCTTCTAATAATTCTGC
The DNA here is from genome assembly GCA_034641835.2 of Pinus albicaulis. Lineage (NCBI taxonomy): Eukaryota > Viridiplantae > Streptophyta > Pinopsida > Pinales > Pinaceae > Pinus > Pinus albicaulis. The sequence goes on along the minus strand of CM076584.1, from coordinate 798,435,975 downwards.
TCCTCCCACCACTCCAGATTCTGGTAAGACCATGGAGGTCAATGCCGTTCAGGCCAATCCTGCGGAAAAGACCTGCAAAGGGAAGAAGAAGGGCAAAGGCAAGTCCAAATCTGATGCTCTGAAACCAGAATGCTCCAAACCACGTGCTGATGATGGTTTGCAATGAAAACTGAAGTACCCTTGCCTGATCTGTGACGGAGACCACTACACCAAAGATTTTCCTCGACGATCCGAGGTTAGTTAAATTTTGAAAGGCTCTAAGGGGACTCTGGCAGTTCTTAAGGAATCTTTTCCATCTCAGTAGACCCAGATGGTTGAACAGCCTTCACCATCTGCACCATTTGGGTCCCGAGTTTTCATGATGAATGGTGCTGCACCTATTTCGATTGCCACTTGTTCGAAGGATTATGCTGGATCATGCCAGGCAGCTGGGAAGGAAGTCGTTGATGGCCCGCCTCCCCCACCTGCCTCTGGTCCTTTAGAAATTGAGAAGCCCAGCGCTGAACCCATTTTACGGCCACCTTCCAAAGGTGTTCTTCGAAAATATTCCTATAATCCAAATGCCCGTGCTGCTCAACATTACAACATTGTTGAGGATTTGGCATAGGCACCTTCCGTAATGTCTACGTTGGAAGTTCTTCAAAGTTGCCCATAGCAATGGAAAGCTCTGTTATCCGCAATCGGTGGAATTGATCCTGCCAATTCTAGTCTTCTCACCTTCGATCTAGAGAATTTTGTCCCCCGACTTCCACATCAAATCGCCCTTGTTATACAAGTTGGTATCAATGACCTCAACATTCACAGAGCCGTTGTGGACGAAGGTGCCTCTACCTGCGTTATGTCATCTGCCTGCTAGAAGGCCATTGGCTCTCCAGCCCTCACTTCATCTCCCAATGCCCTTGAGGCATATGATGACAGGGAATCAAAACCCTTGGGTGTTCTCGCGAGTTTATGGGTCACATTACAAGGTAAGATAGTCAATGTTGAAGTGGAAGTTGTTGATGCTAAACTCAACTATAATCTTCTACTTGGTCACAGCTGGACCCACGCCATGCTATGCGTTCCATCCACCCTCTTTCAGCTTTTGAAGTTTCCACATGAGGGAAAGATTATCACTGTCGATCAGTTGTCTTTCTTTACCTCGTCCTTCGAGAAAAACGTGCCATACATGAATCAAATTCCCAATCCCCCCGAGAGTGTGGGACCTGGTATTTTCAAAGACCCCGTTCTCGTGGGTATTTTTCCCATGCCACCACCAAAAACCATTCAAGTCAACATGATCTCTAGGTCAGATGACCTGTGGATCATCCCTTCTCCTGAACAAGTGACATATTTTGGAGAATCGATGCCTTTGACCCTAGTTGAAAGAAATCATTGTGCGATCGTTGCTGCATCAGATCCTCCTCCTGCTGAAAATGCTCCTTTGAGCATGGCTCTTGATGTTTATTCTCAATCCCCTTGGCTCGGTGATGCATATTTTCCTGATCCTTTGAGAGAAGTCTTTCCATCTGACGAAGCTATCGTGGAGATGATGTCTCTCGAAGATCTGCCGTGGAGCGATGGACATCATCGTTCCTCGTTCATGCCTGGCCTAGGGGAAATGTCTAATTGTCTCGAGTGCTTTTCATCTCAGGTTCCCTCTTCGCCTCTCCAAACGCCAATATTGACTCATGAGGTTCTTTCAGAAGGAAATCTAAGTAATATCACCCAAACAATGCCTATCAACATCTCCATCAAACCGGGGGTTGTCGAGAACATTCACGTGGGAGTTACTTATTCTCCCGAAGAGATTCAAGTATACACTAGCCTTTTTCACGAATTCCGAGATGTTTTCGCATGGTCTTATGAGGATATTCTTGGGATCGATCCCAATATAGTCATGTACAAAATTCCCACCTATCCTGGTGCAAAGCTTGTGCGCTAGCATCTGTGCCCAGTGCATCCTCAAAAATCCGCTGCGATAAAAGAAAAATTTGAGAAACTTCTTAACGCTGGCTTCATATATCCAATTCCCCTCACAGAATGGGTTTCCAATATTGTCCCTGTAGATAAGAAGTAGGGCATAATTCAAGTCTGTGTTGACTATAGAGACATCAATCGCGCTTGTCCTAAGGACAACTATCCCACCCCCTTTATAGATCAGATCATCGATGATTGCGTGGGGAGTGAGATATATTCCCTTATGGACGACTTCTCGGGTTACAATCAAATTAATATTTTACCCTCTGATCAACATAAGATTGCCTTCATCTGTTCGTGGGGCACATTCACTTATAAGATTCTCCCGTTCGGCTTGAAAAACGCTGGAGCCACCTTCCAGCACGCAATGTCCTACGCCTTTCATGGCATACGTCACATTTTTCAGCCGTATCTGGATGACCTGCTGGCTCATTCAGCTCGGCGTGAAGACCATCCCGAACACCTCTGCCAGATTTTTCTCTGCTACAGACGTTACAATATCAGGCTTAATCCTCACAAGTGCGTCTTCTGCGTTGATTTTGGTTGTCTTTTGGGATTCATTGTATCTAAAGATGGAATTCACCTTGACCCTCTCAAGGTCGAGGCTATTGTTAATCTCCCATCCCCATCCTCGTTGCGTCAAATTTAGAGTCTTCAGGGGAAAGCGAATTTCTTATGTCGCTTTATCCCGAACTATGCAGAAGTGGCCAAAGGGTTTACGCAACTTCTAAAACAGGACGTTCCCTTCCATTGGGACGAGATTGCTCAAAAATCCTTCGATAAACTTAAAACGTTGCTCGCCAACGGTCCGTTAATACGTCCTCCCAACTATCATCGCAAATTTACCCTCTATTTGGCTACCGCATTCACCACAATTGCCATGGTTCTGGTACAGGATGACGACAACAGAAATGAACACGTGGTTTATTATCTATCTCGAAATATTCTCGACACCGAAACATGTTATTCCCATGTCGAGAAGTTGGCACTTGCTGCTGTCCAGGCCATTCAGCGGTTTCGCCATTACATCCTGTTGCGCATGGTAACCGTGATTTCTGACTACAACCCCATGTCTTACATCTTGTCTTGACAATTACTGGGGGGAAAGTACTCCAAATGGATTGTGATCCTTTAGGAGTTTGATTTGGAGTTCACTATTTCCAAATCGACGAAGTCACTATTTTTTGCTGATCTTATCTGCTCTCTCCCTACTGACTCTGTTCCGTCTCAATACGAGAATCATATCCTGGATGAATCTCTCTTTCTAATCAGCACTCACGATCCATGGTACAGTGACACCATTGTGTACCTTCAGACATCTACCTTCTAGTCCGAGTTGACGAAGGATGCTCAATGCCGCGTTCGGCATCAATCGCAACCATATTGCATTGTCGGAGATACCTTATATCGTGTCAGAGTCGATTCTATGCTCCGTCGATGTTTGACCTTGGAAGAGGCTAAGAAAGTCTTGAATGACTATCATAGTAGCGCATGTGGTGGTCACATGTCCGGTTATGCTACCGCCCAGAAGATTCTGTGTGCGGGTTATTTTTGGCGGTCTATATTTAAAGACTGTATTGTTGCAGTAAGAAAATGTCATGCGTGCCAGATCTTTCAATGCAAGATGCATGCGCCACCCCTCCCTTTACATCCTGTCATTACCATAGGCCATTTTTCCAAATGGGGCATTGATTTTATGACATGTAACCCTTACTCGGTAGGGGGGCATGCTTATATCATCGTTGTTGTGGACTACTTCACCAAGTGGGCCAAGGCGATGCCTACATTAGCTGCCGACGGTAAGACAGCCACTCAATTCATTTTCAACCATGTGATCACACGTTTCGGTGTTCCTCAAGCCGTTGTCACCGATCATGGCACTCATTTTTGGGACTATATGATGGCAGAGCTGACATCAAATTTGGGCTTGCGTCATGAAAGCTCAACGCCATATTACCCTTAGGAAAATGGCCAGGTTGAGGCCGTGAACAAAGTGCTTGTCACCATGCTTCAACGGACAATTGGTATTCACAAATCCAACTAGCATCTCCAATTGTTCTCAGCTCTCAGGGCCTACTGAACGTCAATAAAGAGCGTGACCGGATTCACACCTTTCCAGTTGGTGTATGATCTGGAAGAAACTCTTCCAGTTGAATGTGAGATCCCTTCGTTGAAGTTGGCTATGGAATTATTGCCCGAAACTTCCCCGGAGGAAGAACGTCTCATGTATCTAGAACGACTGGACAAAACCCGCCGCTTGGCTGCTTTGGTTATCGAGGCACAAAAAAAGCGGGTTAAAGCTCATTTCAATCAAACAGTTTCTCCACGTTATTTTATAGAAGGGGACCTCGTCCTCTTATATGATCAAGCACATGATAAACTTGGGGAAGGAAAATTCCAGCCCATGTGGCATGGGCCCTATATCTTTAAACATGTATTAACAAATGGGGCCTATGAGCTAATCGATTATGAAGGTATTCTGTTGGTGCAACCTAGAAATGTGTTATACCTGAAGAAGTACTATGCTTGAATTATTCTTGTGTGGTGTGTGTACATAAGTGAGTGATTTCATTTATTTGCATGTGTGGTGTGGTGTGCTTTGTAAGCATCTTTCTGCTGATTGGGTCTTCCTGATTGTGCAAATGTCTATTAATCCTTATATCAGTTTTGCGGATGGTGCCTCCCGCAATACTAGGAATCTGTCTTCAACAGCCTAGGTAATCTACAATCCTGCTGGTGAGTTAGTTAATTTACAAGGTGTTTGTCTAGGGCCTGCTACAAATAATGTCACGGAATATAGTGCCATTTTGGAATTATTGAACTAGGCCATTAACCTCGGTATTCATGCATTAATTGTATATCTGGACTCACAGCTTGTAGTGTTACAAATCAATGGTCATTATTCAGTTAGGAACCCATCCATTTTAAGACTGTATCTACGTATTTGTTTACTGGAAATAAATTTTGATTACATCACATATCAACATATACCCAGACGAATGAATGAGTTAATAGATGTAGTAGCTAATATGGTATTAGATAGACATTTACGCAACTTGTAAAAACATCATCATATGTGAAAAAGATCCATGTAGAAATATATATATATATATATATTTCTACATGGATCTTTTTTCACATATGATGATGTTTTTACAAGTTGCGTAGATGTTCATCTAATACCATATGTATATATATATATATATATGTTGAAATGTTTGCAGTTTGTGTGTATCACATAAAATCCAAAAATATACATGTCTATTTTAATAATATCTGGAGAAAACATGTCTCTCAAAAATATGAAAATGAAAAGCCTAGGCGACTAATTAGCATGGTGCTCATGGTATCATGTTACTGCCTGCACCAATCGCCTTAGAAAACGATGAAGGCAACTAGGCACCCCTACGGTGTGCCTCTGATAAGCCATAGGGACATCTGCTAGAAAAGCATAATCAAGAATCCCACGGGTGATTACCTCGAAGTTTTGAACCAGCTCATTCCCCTCGCCCCCCCCACCTTGAGGGTCATAGGCGAGAGGGGTCCTCCGTGCGATCAGCGACATCCCGACGGGCCTCTCTGGGCCAAAATATGCATACATATAAGATCGATTGTTAGAGCATGCATGTATACCCAAAAAAAAAAAAAATCATAAATTTACAAAATAAAAAAGGGTCTTACCCAGCTCCTCATCCCAGTGCTCTCCTTCCAGGAGTGGAAGGTCTAGGTCTCCTGTGAAATCAGTACCGGCATAGGGCCAGTCCTCTACAACGATCAATTGTCGCCGAAGCCATCCGAAGAACTCGGGCCGCCATGACATTTGCTGGCCCCCTCCTACTCTGGGCATTAGTGCTGCCCATCGAGCCATTTTTGGCTCTCTCAATGGTGGATATGCAACTATCACCCCTTGGCCCTGGAAAATAGGTAGTCGTTCGAGGATGAAAAATACCAAGATAGATTCGTACCCAAACTGCTTCAGTTTGATCTTTTTACATTTTGTCAATTACCGTTTGATATTCATGGTTATGGCTGTGGCCCAATCAAATATTGTCGGGTTCATACATTTTGACGCCAAGAGGAGTTGTGTTTTGGTAGCCTCATACGACGCCTGTGACTCCAAGACCCGCGTAATGGTATGGAGCACCACTCTGAGTGCTAAATCAGGAACAATGTGAATGTCAAATTTGCCGCTACTTGATCCTGTTTGTGCCCCTGGGCACACTTCTCCATGACCATCGACATATTTTCGCCAGAAGGCCTAGTACCTATCATAATCAGAATTGGACCTCTGCGAGACAATCTAGTGATGAAGTAAACATCAGATACTTTGAGTTCCAACACTTGATCTCTAAGCCTAAACTTCTCTTCATTCTCATCCCAGATACTGATTAAGTATTGCAACAATTCAGGTTGTGCCCTGAGACATGGTGTCAAGAAGAATTTCTTTAAACCGCAATCCCAGAGAGCATTCATGCATTGCTCTTTCTCCATTACCATTTCTTCCTCTTCACCGTGCTCCCTTTCTTTCCATTCGATCACCATTGTGGCTTTATACCTGCATCAAAATTATCAAAAGCACATAATAAGATCCCTTGGGCATTCAAAAATCCAGTTGATTGGTTCATTTTTTGTAAAAATTGATCGGAAAATGAGGTTGTGCGGTTGGCGCGACTATTTTGCTGACAGTCACGCCAGCTGGCATGACCCCTTTGCAAAAAGAACTCGATTGGCGCGGGTCCGTGCCTCATACCTGCGCCAATTGTGCGAGCCCTAAATTTGCAAATGTTCTCCTCAGGGATCCCAAATCACGATGGAATACTTTGAAATATCGATTAAAACATAGCTAATGGAAGTGCCTCTTACCTAGAAAAGATGAGATCTGAAATGATGCACTGGATCGTCCACAATCGTCACCGCAATTTCGCAAAGAAAAACTCACTGTTTCTCTCCACAAGAGGTAAAAAGTAAAAAGTAAATATGTTTTTACTATTTTGGTCATATTTATAACTTTTCAAAATCAAATTAGGTTTTGGAGCTTATTTTTCCAATATTTTATCATATTTTGTCGAAAAATGGGTTTTACGCTTACTTTTTGTGTAGCGACAGGTTTTCACGTGACTGGGACGACGATACGAGTTGTATTTTATACTTTTTTGGACTCGGTAAAAACACGAAAAAGTCACTACTAGAGTCATCTTTCAGCTCTTTTCTGACTCTCTAAAAATGAAAATATTCTCGAGTCACTTGTCGTTTTGATCTCGTTAAATTGGCTACGAAAAGACATCTACCTAGTATAATTTTACCCCTTTTTCGGGCTTGGATGGATTATTTACGAAAAAGGAATACCCTAGCCTATCATGACTAGGAGGTTTTCTTAGACACAGTTTTCTACCTTTTTGGATCTAAGGAACTATCTACGAAAAGGGACTGTTGGAGTTTTCTTTTTTGTGTCTTTCAAACTCTCTAAACATGAAAAGACACCGATTTCTTCCTTTTTCAGACTCGTTAAAACCTGATGACATCGGACTCCGTCGTAATGACGATACTCGAGTTCCTCCTTCCTAGGGCTCGTTAAATGTACTAGGTTGGATTTGTCCGAAGGAAAAACCTATATCACAAGCATATGCTATCCCCTTCATGCTTGTTTCCAAAAATAATTGGGGTACTCGCCAGAAATGGTGGGGAAAAAATGGAACCAATATCACCGTCGTGTCGGTAGTATGTCGCTCTTGAACATGGCACTTTTCTGCATTCATGTCAGGTTTGGGACATCTCATCTCATTTTCTGCTTGCCTCAATGGGTTTGGGTAATCTCTTTTGACCGCTCATCTGCTCTTTGCCACATCATCATGACCTCAGATCTTTTGATGTCAAATACTGCCAAATCCAGTGTTGTGCCACCGATATGTTCAAGAGAAGTTGGCCTCTGCAGTTTTCAACCTCCCTCTGATTCTCTACTGATCCTAATTCACAAACATTATGTTCCTCTGTCTCGCGTCGATGATGTGGGAAACACTATGGCCCACCTTCGATCAAGGTCACTTCCTGTCGACTTCAGCTCATTATCCAGGAAGCTGATCTAGAGACTCCCTTCTGGTACCTTGGAGCCTGCATGCCTCAATGGCAGGTTCTTCGCATTCGACGCAAGGTTTTCATCATTGGCCTTCGATCGAATGATTCTGCGGGTGTTCGACGCCAGCTCACTGTTCACATTCCGTGGATTGTACCTATATTACCTTGAGGGCCATCCTCATTATTGGTGGTTCCTCTCACGTCTGTTAACGACTTTCATTATCGGCTGGTAATCAGACGATGTTCTTGCATGTTCGACTTTAGCTCACTTATTCACATGCTGGGACTTGTACTCTGTTCGGGTCGAGATGGAGCACAAGACCCTGGATTTTGTCTGATGAAATCCAAGTTGTGGATTCTTTGTGGATTATCATGATTAGTTACATGACTCATTTGACTGGATGGCTACGTGTTATGCAATCACAGAGATAATACAATTTCAATATCGAGCTCCTCAAAGCAAGAAAAATGTGTGTATTTTTTTCAAATTGCACAAGTCTTGTTTGAATAATCAAGTTAAATTGATCCCAAGGGCATATTGTAGAATAGATACGTATTGGATTCTAAAATGGCTCTAAAATAATTCCATACCCATTAAGCCCTCGTAGAAAGTTATACTACGACGCATGAAACGCATGAGAGGAAGAATTGCAATATGAGATATCAAAATTACTTACCAAGTGCAACAAGTTTCAATCTTACGAAGAGCAATTAGAAGATGAACATGGTTTAAAAGCAGAACTGGAGGCTAAGTTGGATGGTTTGAAGGATCAAATAACAGCAAATATGGATGATAAATTAATGGAAGATCACATCGAGCATCAACAACAAGTTCTCCAACTCTCAAAGGATAACCCAACTTTGGTGCAGAATCTAATGAAACAACAGGAAGATCAACATCACATCGAAAGAAGTTATGAAGTAGTCATAGAAACAAGAACTCGACAAGCACGATCAATTTCAGAGTATCTCAGCAAGTGGAAGAACTTTCCTGTAAAATATTTCACATGGGAGGATGAGAATTTTATACAGAAGCATCAAGAAATAATCAAGCGTTGAGGACAACACTTGTTTGAAGGAGAGGGGCATGTTATGTCCCTATATTAATAGTATAGCCCCTTATTATGTTAGTGTAGCCCCCCTTATTGTTATTATTGTACCCCTGTAACCCCCATATTGTTATTATTGTGCCCTTAAATTATTATTTAGTCGATAGGATGCATTATGGCCCCATGGACTCCTATATATAGAAAGGAGGTTTTGTAAATTGTATCATCCAAGAATTGTTCATTTATGTAATGTATTGGAGGTTTCCCCCTCGAAGTGGCTTATTTATAAGGCGTTGATATCTCTTTTCTTCTCTTTTTGGAGCTGGTTACACAACACTACGACCATACCTAAGTCTACTTGTTGATCCTTCTTATTGGATGGCTGCGCCCATACCTTGGATCCCGATTGTTGTACACTCTATTATGGATGGCTGCACCCATACCACATATCATGTATCAGATATATCAATTGTACTTATATGCAGGTCTTCTGACGACAGTGTTTTTAGTTGGGCACGTTCTCATAAAGCATTTCACCCCTCCCTCTCTCTTGGACCTCATGCTTTAGGGGGCATCTGTTACACAACATTTTGTCACCGTCCCTGCAATCCCCTGTCCCGCACATTGGAGGGATTTTCCCGTGACCTGTGAGCAGTGACATGACCTGAAACCACTTTCATGGCATCCTCTTTTATAAGGACAAACATTCCTCTGAAGAAATTTTCCTCTGAAAAACCCTAAAAACAGATAATTTTGCCTTGGCGCGACTAGCCATTTCAGCCCTCGCACCAATGGGGGAAATCCACCATAGAGGGCGCGCCAACTGGCATTATGTCCTTATGTCTCAATCGCACCAAGCTTAGTAAGGGATGTTTTTTAAAAATAAATGGCGGAAGTTTGATTCCAACAAACTCCTGAATGAGTCACTAAAAGGAGTTGGGTGGTTTGACTTCGAATCTCCATGTATGGGAAGTGGTTTTCCACCTATCATAGAAGCTTACTTAGAGATAGGGCCAATCCCATGATTATAGGGATCCCAACTCCCCTTCCTCCATCTATAAAATCTTGCCTTCTCCCTTAGCAAGCTAGCTGAACTTGTAGGAAGGAAACGATAGCCAGACAACTGTTGAGAGCCAAGTCGAAGAGAGAGAGCTTCGTCCCATTTCCGACAAGCTTTGTTGAGACGTGCTCCACTGTCAGCCCCGTCGAAGGAAGATCAATCGTTAAAGCTTTGGGTTGTATCTTTCCTTTTTTATTTTAATGATAAGCGACTTTGATTATGGTTCCATTCATGTGTTTATTTCTTTTATGCAATGAATTACATCCTCTCTGACTGATGTATGGTTACATGTTTTAGATTTTAAATTGTATTTCATTGTGTCCTTGCATGTGTGTAGGTATTCAGGCGTGTCAAGAAAAAGGATCGTGATCTGCTAAGCGAGGGATGAGAAGCATCACCTTTTCTTCAATGACCACTACGTAGGATTTGAGGTACGTAATTCGTTATGATTTTTTTTGTTTTGTAACTAGGAACCTGCGTCATTGCGTGACCTGATTGTTGCTAGACCCGATATGGGCTAGTAGGGATTGATTCTGTCCACAGAGGGTATTTACCTCCTCAACAAGGGCATTTCCAAATATTAAAGACAATTTGTCTTGTTTTAAGAAGTCATTTCAAGTGTCAAAGGTAAAAAGGGTCATCTCAAGATTATAAAAGACAAAAACTAAGAACATTTTCACTCATTTTTATCCTTTGATGTGTGGAGGAGCACCTCTCTACCTCACTTGCACTCCAAAGGTGTTCCAAACTCCAAATCCAAGCATCAAATTCACTTCAAAACCCATTTTCTACCCTTCTAGCAACTGTTGTTACACTTCTGGGAGCCCTTGTTATGCTTTTGGGTAATATTATTAAGCTTATGGAGACTTCTACGCAACCTTTGTTACACTTTTGAGCACTACACAACCCCTTTGTTACACTTTTGTGCCACTATTGTTACGCTTTTCCCACTGTTGTTACGCTTCTATAGAAGCCTATTATGCTTTTGGAGGAGGGGAAATTTTAGGTGTTGGGCTCCAAAAAATTCCAAAAGAGCTCAATTCTTGGCTCCATTACCTTGTGAAATACTCATAAAAGGTAACTTTAATATCTTATGCCATATTTTGGTTAAATTATTAGGGTTTAAAACAACTTCATGCTCATTATGTTTTTCTTCACATTGTCACTCATCCATGGTATACATTTTTTTTAACTTGACAAACCCTAACCTACCTCACCTACCTAAAACCTAACCCTAGCATCTAAGCTCTAACCCACACATCTCATACACCTTATCCCCACATTTCTCATCATCCAAACCACCCCTAACGTGTCATTGCACCCAAACCCTAATTTCTAGTTATTTTCATAGTGAAAAACCTTGAAATTTCCTGTTTTTGCTAGATTTTGCCACCTTACACAAATCTATTTCTCCTCATTCCACTTTCAGTATGGAGCTAAGATGCTACTCTATGCACTAAATTTTTCTTATAATTTTTTCTCAGCTCCATGGCCCTCATTTCACCTACTAAATTTACACCACTTCTACATGGGAATTTCCCATGTTTTTATCATTTTTCCACCTTCCTCACACTCATTTTACCTCATTCCACCCATAACTTGGAGTTAACACACAACTAAACCCACTCATTTTTTTCTATAATTTGTCTTAGCGTCATGATCCTTCATCTCATCCTCTAAACTCACACTTTCCTACACTCTATTTTTCCAGATTTCCATACACTCACCCATATCATCAACACTCTAGGGTTTTCATCAGTCAAGTGAAAACACAATGGAAAGTGATAAGAAGAGCTTCAAGGGAGGGGGCCACCTCAAGCTATAACCCTTCACAATGGATGAACTCAATGCTTCACCCTTGGACAAAAGATGGTTTGAGAGGGCTCAATGTTTGATATTTTGTGAAAGGTTTATGGAAGAGGGGTATCATCTTCAATTGACCAACCTATTTTCTATAAGCTTCAGCATGGGAAAGGTCACTATTGCAAGCATGAATATAAGCCTATCATCAGACCTAATTTCTTCAATAACAATATGTATCCCTTGTCATGGAGCGTAGTGGTTCAAGGGCATGGAGTTAGACATTGAAAACTACAAATAGTTTCTCAAGCCTCATGCTAAAGAGGAGCTAGATTACCTATTTCCTTTCAGACACCTCAGAAACAAGTATGCTCCTTTGATGATGTTCATAATGAAGCACTTCACATGTGAAGGAATATTCTCTAGGTTGTATAGGTATCATATCATGCTGTTGATGCATTTCACCTCTGTCAAAACAATTGATTTTTCATATTATTTATACAAGAGTTTGATTAAGATGATTGAGAAGGTTTAGAGTAGAAAACAAGATCATCACACTAGTATTTTTCATCATGGTCTCATAAATCTTATTGTGTTTCATCACTTATCCTCCATTAACATGACTTGGGAAAATTTCTTGGAGAGATTGTCAGTAGAGCCTACCTTTAGCCCTTCTATCTTGCCTAGTACATCATCAACACAACCAATGGAGGTTGGATCTTGTTGTATTTAGGGGTCTTGACCTAGGTTCGGTTTTAAGGTTTGCCAAAAAACCCCGATACTACTGGCTCTTTTGATAATGGCCTGCTTATGCAGGTCAAGGTCTCACCTGAAGTAGTATGGGAGGGTGCTAGAACTAGGTTTCAGCACCCTGAGAGAGGAGAAGTTAATAATAGTGGGTCCCTTCCGATCCAACCGACCTGCGCTGGCGAAGCCCTAACCTCAGAACCCTTAATAGTATATTTTTCAAAATAACACAAGAGAAGCTCATAAATCAGATATAACAATTTAGTAATCATATGTAAAAAGACAAATTACAGCCAGATCTATGCATTCATTCCCTTCCATAGCATCGCATCATGTGTGCATTATCAATATTCAAAAAATGCGCATTATCTCATAAATAGCATATAGCGCAGCTCGTAAACATAACATATAAATACTCAGATATCAAAAATAGTCTTCTCATTCATTCATATCGAGATATAACTTACAAACTCTATGACCAGCCCACACACACACCCAGCGGGGTCCGCACACAACAGGACTTAGGGTCTCCGCGCACACAGCCAGCAGGAGCCCTTACCCAAACTATCGACACAAAGATCCCAAGTTCCTATCCAGGCTTAATTAGACTAAAAAAACCTACCTCTAAACTTCTACTTATCCATCTATTTATAGCATCTTATCCTACGCTACTTCTATGGTCCACAAACCGTGGTTTGCAGACTCCTTGTCTACCATTTGACCCATTACAACACATCGAGGCTTTGACCCACCCCCAAACCCCTGCGCTAGACCAAATTTTACTAAAATATTACAAAATTGGACAAAATTGCGGTTAGGGAACCTTGTTCCAATAGTCCCCCAACACAATCTTGTGACTCGCCACGAGTCACAGTGCCGACAGGGTCTACATCGTTTCCTTGAGCTGCTCAATCGTGGTGGTCAACGGGGGTAGAACACGGAGGCTCTGCACGATGGTGGTTTGCGCAATGTCAACCAGCTTCTGCAAAGTGGGGCCTTCAGTTGTAGCGGTGACACTGTTTAAGGTCTAGTTCAACTATCGCACAACCCCTTCTAACTCCTGCGAAAGTTGTATAGCTTCATCAGCCCAGGGCGTCAGATGGTTTATGAGTACTTGTTTCTTGTGCTGGAGCCCCACAATTTCATTTCTGAGCATGTGGTTGGTCCGAAGACGCGCTATTTGTTGGGCTAGAACAAGGGTGGTCATAGTGGCGTCCATCTGCTCAATTTGGTGCAACTCCTGATCAATTTGGTAGAGGAGAGGGTCATGCTGCACTCAGGACCATAATTCCATTGTAGCCTCAAAAAAAGTGATGTCATAACTGATCTATGTAATAATAGTGTCTGTTGCTTTTGTGACCAGCACTGCTCGCTGGGCACGTACTTACGGGGGGTCTCAGGATGTAGCTTGACCTGCAACAATGCTATCTAAAGTTAAAAATCGGCCTTAACGACCTGTACCTCAGTTCAAGATGCCTTCAAGGTAGTGAACAAGCCCTCAACCTTGGCTTGCGGCGCAGCAGAGGCAGGAATTACTTCTGGCATGTCTTCACAGAGTCAGTCTATCAACCACTCTAATGCAGCCTGTTGCGCTATGGCGGAAATGTGTGCAGCGTGAGCCTGGATGGCTTCAACAACTTGAGTCACAATAATATACTTGGCCTTGCTAAGGTGCTGCTACGCGTAGAGCTCTCTATGATGAATTTCGTTGGTGATGGAGGTAAATAAATCATGTAGATGCACACCTGTCAAGCGCCCAACACCAAGGTTGAATGACAAGCATGCCCAGACTTAGTTGCATATTTCTATGGGTTCCATTGTAAAAGCGGTGCCTGGGAGGGGGCAGATCCGACTGTCCGTGACTATGGTAGGGCTATAATTATAGATGGCTAGCCCATTTGATGCAGCCTCACTTGATCCACGCTATCTTGACTCCGCCTCGCTTGGTCCACGCTCGCTTGAAGGGTATCTGCCTTTATCCGGAGAGCCTGTAGCTCCGATTGAAAAATTGATACCACAGCCTTGTGCTATTCTTCCAAAGCAGCCCATCAATCCTTGGACGCAATGTTGAAGCGTCAGCAATTTGCTCGAGGTCATCCTCCGTCAATGTAACCTCTGTGTCCACACCAGGCGTAATAGCCTTATGCTAGACCCCTTAAGCGGTTCGTAGGTACGTTTAAGACCACGCGGGAATGACGTGTTTGTGCCATCAAGACCATTAAGGTTCTGATCCAGCGGGGACTATGGTTCTGGCTGAACGGTAGCGCTTTTGGGGGTTGTCTGCTGCGTTGAAGCAGGAATCGCCGAATCCTTCATTGGGGCGGGCGGAGTTGTATCTTTTGATTTGCGCTGTGGCCAGACGACTTAAAAAAAATGAGCACAACAAAGCACAATAGAGAAACGTGAGACAAAGCTCACTGAAATCAATGAATTCAATTGCACGATTACATCACACTTATATAGCAAATTGCACTCACCTAATCTTCCTGAAGAAGAGGAAACAAACCTAAATATATGGAACCAATTTCTAAATACACACTCTCGTTCAACAAACCAAAACTAAATCTATTTCTGCATGATCTAGATTATTCTCACATCCTCCCTTAATGGAGAAATGGATTTTCTACAATACCTAATTGACTTCTAAAAACTTCAAATTTGATTTTACCAAGAGGCTTAGTAAATATATCAGCCATATTATCCTTGGTATTACAAAATATTAATTCAATTTCATTTGACTCAATTTTCTCACGTACAAAGTGGTATTGCAACTCAACGTGTTTTGTTCTGGTGTGGTATATTGGATTATGTGCTAATTTGATAGCACTTTGATTATCACAATTGATGCATGTTGAACCACTTTGCGCCTCTTCAAGATTTGCAAGAATTCTCCGCAACCAAATAGCTTCACAGGTGGCATTGGTCAAAGCTTTGTACTCTGATTCTGTTGATGATAAAGAAACAGTTGGCTGTTTCTTACTACTCCAAGATACGACTCCTGATCCAATATGAAATGCATAGCCAGAGGTAGATCGTCTGTCATCTGGATTTCCTGCCCAATCTGAATCAGAAAAACCTGTCAGTGCAACATCAGATTCATCAGTATACATAATACCTAAATTCACTGTTCCCTTTAAGTATCAGAGAACTTTCTTTGCAGCATTCCAGTGATTTCCTGAAGGCTTAGCCATGAATTGACTAAGGATACTGACTGAGTATGCAATGTCTAGTCTGGTAGTGGTGAGATAGTTAAAACTTCCCACCAACTGACGATATAATGTTCCATCTGCCTCTTTAGTTCCATCTTCTTTGTACAAATTTGCATTCTCTTCTAAGGGAGTTGACATAGCTTTGCAATCACTCATATTGAACTTTTAAAGAATTTCCTTTGTATATTTGCTTTGAGTGATCAATGTTTTACCAGGCTCTCTCCATACCTCAATTCCTAAACAGTAATGCAATTCACCCAAATCTTTCATTTCAAATTCTTGTGACAACTGAACTTTAATTTCTTCAATTAACTTGTGAGCACTGCCTATGATAATGAGATCATCCACATACAAAGATATTAAAGCAACATTTCCTTTTTCATCTTTCTTAACATACAAGTTAGGATCATTTTTTCTTTTCACAAATCCATTCTGAAGAAAGAAGGTATCAATCTTTACATACCATGATCTCGGTGCCTGTTTCAAACCATATAATGCCTTTCTTAACCTGCAGACTAGATGCTCCTGTCCCTGTTTGACAAACCCTTCAGGTTGAACCAAATAAACTTCTTCCTTTAAATCACCATTTAGAAAAGCAGATTTGACATCCAATTGATGTATATTCCAATTATGTTTTGTAGCTAAGGCAATCAGTAATCTAATTCTATTCAATTTAGCTACTGGTGCAAAAGTATCTTCATAATCAATTCCCTCCTGTTGAGCATATCCTTTTGCAACTAATATTGCCTTAAATTTATCAATGCTACCATCTGCTTTAAATTTCGATTTATACAACCATTTGCTTCCAATTGGAACTTTGTTCTCAGGAAGTTCCACTAATTCCCACGTTTGATTTTTCATAAGAGAAGCATATTCATCATTCATAACATTTCTCCATTGTTCATGTTGTTTAGCTTGTTCATAATCAACTGTTTCTACAACATTCATGATATTAGACATTAAGGCATAATCTCTATACCTTGCAGGAAGCTGGGTTTGTCGGGTTGACCTTCTTGGTGCTACAATACTTGTTGGAGTTCCATCCATGATTCTTCGGCTTTGAGGCAAATGTCCCTCTCATGATGACTCACTGTTGCTGGATGTGCTCATACTGCTCTCATCCTGATCTTGAACCTGTACCTGTACCTGTTCCTGTTTAACCAAAGTATCAATTTTGACATGAGCATCATTAGATATATGCCATGCATCATTCTTTGTATCACTTTTATCAGCCTGCTCATGAAACATGACATCTCGACTTGCAAATAGTTTATGGGAACTTGGATCAAACAATTTATAGGCTTTCTGATCTGCACAATACCCAATAAAAACACACTTGATTGACTTGGCATCAAGCTTTCTTCTGTTAGCCTTAGGAATATGTGCAAAGGCAGTACATCCAAAGACTCTTAAATGACTCACATCAGGTTTATAACCATGAAGAACCTCAAAAGGAGTTTGAAAAACTAATTGTTTAGTGGGACATCGATTCTTCAAATAAACAAGAGTATTAATGGCTTCTGCCCATAAACCATTAGAGATGTTCTTACCTTGAAGCATACTACGAGCAGATTCCACCAAGGTTCTATTCCATCGCTCAGCAACACCATTTTGCTGAGGGGTATGTGGTACTGTGAACTGTTGTTGAATCCCATTAGATTTACAATAGCTGTTAAATGCATTTGACTTATATTCACCCCCTTGATCAGATCTGAGTATTTTAATGTACTTACCTGTTTGTTTTTCAATCATAGTTCAGAACTCTTTAAAATACTCAAATATATCACTTTTCCTTCGAATGAAATAGACCTAGGTATACTTAGATCTATCATCAATAAAAATAACAAAGTATGAAGCACCACCAAGAGACCTAGTTTGCATAGGTCCACATACATCAGTGTGAATTAATTCAAGTATATCATACTGTCGTTTCTCAGTATGAACCGGAAACTCTTCTCTATGCTGTTTACCAAGTGCACAAGCTTCACATGGTAAATGTTCACACTTCATAACAGGAAGACCTTCAACCATTGATTTCCTTTGCAACAACGATAAATCATTGTAATTTAGGTGCCCATACTTGTGATGCCATAATTCTGCTGTCGATGTCTCTTTGGATGTCAATGCAACATGACACTTCACTGCCACATCCAATCTATATAATCCTCCAACCCTGGTACCTGTAGAAACAACCCTGTAGTGGTCCTGAACATATTTCACAATACACCCCAATTTACCAAATTCCACTTTTAAATGATTATCAGTGATAGTGGAAACATATATCAAATTCTTTTTGAGAGCAGGTACATACATCACATCATGAATCTGTCTCATTTGTCCATTAGGTAAGTACACATTTATTATGCCATAGCCTTGGACTTTAAGTGACCTGTCATCTCCTAGGTAAATGTGTGTGCCATCAGATTTCTCATAATATTTATCATACCATTCTTTATTACAAGTAATATGTGCCGATGCACCAGAATCTATGAACCAAGCATTCTCATCATCAGTTTCAGCAAACAATGCAACATCAGAAAGAAATACCTTAAGATTTTTAAATCCATCAGTAACTGAGGTGTCTCTGTTTATGAAATTTCCATTATGCCTTCTATGTCTTTGATTTGATTCATTATTCTTTCTTCTATAGCAATCTTTAGCCAGATGTCCAGGTTTTCCACAATAATCACACTCAATGTTCCTCTTAACATAAGAATCAGGAGGTGACATACCTTTCTGCTTTACTTGAAAACGGCCTCTGTTTCTGTCCCATGGTCTCCCTCGGAATGGTCTTTTACCTCTTGCAGTCAAAGCCAAATCAGAACCATTTGACTCTAGTGCAAAATTTTTCATTCGCTCTTCTTCTTGAAGAAGAATTCCAGCCAATTCTTCAAATGTAGGAGGTGTTGGTCTAGCTGAGAGTGCTGAAATAAAGACTTTATAGTCTGGGACTAACCCCTTCAAAGCAACAGTTACCAAGTCGGTACTAGACACTTTTTCACCAATATCACCAAGCTTATCACTCAAGTCTTTAATTCGGGAAACAAATTTGCTAATGCTTTCATTGGCTTCCATTTTGATAGATAGCAGCTTTGTTTTTAAAAATAAAATACGGTTTGCATTAGTAGTTTCATACAAACCTTTGAGAGTGTCCCATGTCACCTTTGAAGTTTCACAGTCCCGAATGTGAGGAATAATATTGTCCTTCACTGACATGCGTAGCAGCACCTTTTCTTTCATTTCTCGCTTATCCCAATCTGGACTGGCAGCAGGAGGTGTAGGCTTGGGCTCGTCACCTTTGACAATTGTCCAGAGGTTGTATGCCTCCAGTACTGTGATCAGCTTAAATTTCCAATTTACATAATTTTCACCATCAAGTTTAGTGGATTCATTTAAATATGAATCGGCAAGAGGATTAGCCATTGTTGTGAGCAGTAATGACGAAATTCAAAGATCTAAATATTCGAAGATCTAAGTTGCAGTTTTTATTGAATGCAATGATGCACAATTGAATCCTCAAAGCCCACGAGGAAAAACCATTTTCAAATAAAGTGTCAATGACGTCCTAAAAAGATATATTGTGCCCTTTGTTTGGTTTGATTTTTTTAATAAAAAAAAAACTTCAAACAAAACTTGCTCCCTTTTAAAAAAAATGACAAGAACAAATATAAATTTGTTCAACGCACAAACCCAAACCGTTTCAAAAAACGCACAACATTTTTCAAACTTTGGTTTCAACCTTCGGCTTCCACGACCAAATTGTCACACGATCTTAAAAGGTGAAGTAATTTCACTTCTGAACTTCACAGCTGCCAGCGACTCGATTAAAAAAAACGAACTGAATTTCACCTGCTCATTGAAGCTTGTCAAGTACACAGGGAAATCTTAAAGGGCTCTTTAGTACTCCGCGCACCTGTCAACAGTTAGCGATTACAGGCAGCGATTATAGTCAGGCGTAGACAGGCGATTATCGCACACCCACTACAGGCGATACAGGCGATACAGCAAGGGATTCGCTGTCACAAGAAGCGAATCACTGTCACAAGGGATCGCTCAAAAACTGTTAAAAAAACACTCGGCTGCGCATAACAATTAACGGGACTGCGGCAATTTCATTCAATGAGATTTTCTCTCTCCTCGGAGCAACGATGTTGAAATGGTATTCAAATGATGGGTTTCGAAAGCGGATGAGCCAGAGCTCACACCCAAACACAGCCTAGCTCCGATACCAACTTAAAACAAACGAGCACAACAAAGCACAGCAGAGAAACGTGAGACAAAGCTCACTGAAATCAATGAATTCAATTGCACGATTACATCACACTTATATAGCAAATTTCACTCACCTAATCTTCCTGAAGAAGAGGAAACAAACCTAAATAGATGGAACCAATTTCTAAATACACACTCTCGTTCAACAAACCAAAACTAAATCTATTTCTGCATGATCTAGATTATTCTCACAAGATGTGCCTGCTGCATCTGGGCCAGTCTGCTGGGCTACAATATTACACTCTGGTGGCCAAGTAGAAATTACCTATTCAATCTCTGCTTCGGTGGTCATATATGGAAGGTTATAACATGCAGGACCTTTGTGGGCCAAAATCTACATATTATGCATGGTCACTTGAAATGCAGCAATATGCTTGTATTTGTTGTAGACCGTCAGGGATAAGTGCAACTGGGAATGAATTTCCATGGCTATGGTTCGATCATAGAGTACCTAAAAGGTCTTATTATCCTAACCTACTTGGGATCCTTTGAATCCAAAAGGTTAGAAAACCACTCTCCTTCACACATGCCTGGCTCGAGAGGGGGAAATACTGCTTCTTCAGGAGTCTCCCATGCAACCAAGGAAATTAGTAGTGTCATCCAGGAGTAGTAGAAATATTTTCTATGATCCTAGGCCTCACACACATTGTCGAGAAATTCGTCAACAAGGTATTGTGACCAGTTGAAACAGACTCCCTTTTCGCACCGACCAACGAGTTGAATTACGTGGATGAGGGCAGTCGTCGCTTGGCATTTGCGCATTAATTTTCATGCAAGAAGCAGGGTACCCATGAGCATCCCCGAGTTGCTGATTGTATGGATTTGAAATCCTCGCTTGTTGCATGTGACATGGTACCTTTCTCGGACATCTTCAACAATCTGGTGCTAAAAATTCTAGCTAGTGCCTTTCTTAGGATCTGGCCCTCGAATGGGAAGGTCGGTTATTCAGTGAATTAAAGCAGCATCAATCTATATGTGGTCTTGGAGCCATAAGCACCCATAGTGAATGAGCGCCAGTAGCTGGCGAACACCAGGCCAGTGATGTTGTATCGACCAAAGTGGGGGATGTGTAGTAGGTTTAAGATTCCTAACCCGGCCAATCCTCACACCTACGCCATTGGCTCAACCTTTAGCACGTTGCCATCCAGTACTCGTTCCAGGTATAACTCCGGAGCTAGCGAAGGAAAAGCATCTAGGTTGCCCAGATCATGATCATCGAATTTTATGAGGGGGAGGCTGCCGAACATTTCTCCTTGCAAGGGCACTTCCTCTAGGACTAGAGGCATTTGAAGGTAGGTTCAAATGACATCAACATTCATGGGGGTGCGTGTTTCTGTATTGCACGACTTAACATAAGGCAACAACCAATTCAACAGAGTTGCATGCAGGCCTTCCTTTATGAGCATCATAGGGCGCTTGGATGAATCAGGTGCTTGTCCCTTAGACACTTTCTGGGGGGAACGCACAATTCGGGGAGATGTATGAGGCTTCCCTCCAACCCACTTCACCTGTTTTACCTTCCCTTTTGCTTTCCATTTTTCCTGGGTAGAGATGACCTACTCCGTTTGAGGGGTTACTTCAAATACTTCATCAAATCCAATTTCCCTAGAAGCTGTGGCAGGTGGAGGCTCATTATGGTTTCTAGCGGTAATTCTCGCTCAGAAGATGAATTTGGCATTGCTATTGTCAAAAGGAGTAGCTCGCTCAGTCATGCGGATGGAAATTATAAAGACTAGATGATATTTACCAAGGTGGCCAAGGTGTGAGAGTTTTGGAAAACAAACCAACCTCTGGTGACCAACAGTCCTCCTCTTATATCCCATGATGGTAAAAAATGGCCTGAATAGCCTTAATTTGATTCCATCATTACCAAAATGGTAAAATATCCTCGTAAATCTCCACATTAATTACCACTTACCCGCTCCTATGAATGGTAAAATCGGTTTTCCACACCAATGCTCCATTTCAACGGCTAGTTTTTTCCATCGCGCACAACCCCCATGCCTGCATCGCACCCACACGTACCTCCAGTCCTGCACATCATCCCTATGCATCCATCGCTCCTTCCTCCGTGTTCATGGCCTGGTGCACATAACATTCATTAGACAGCTACTCTGACCATATAGTCATTTTATCGACAGTGAGGAGTCCCTATACGGTTTCAAACGACTCCCATTAACATATCCTGGCAGAAAATCTCCGCGCAGTGTAGCCAATCTAACTGCACCTCCATTGGTAATTTCCCTCACTATATATGGACCCATCCAGTGCTGATGGAACTTCTCCGGGTGTCGCGCAAATTGGCTATCGTAAAGTAATACCAATTCATCCTCCATAAATACCTTCTGCCTAATGTGTCGATCATGCCATGCTTTTTCACGCGCCTTCTGAACCTAATGGCGGAATTGAGAAATGAATTGATCTTCTTCTAGGGCCACCAGCTATGCCAAGCTTTCCTCCATGATGTTTGGGTCTACCATATTTGTGAAAGCCGAGATGCGCAGGCTGGGAACGATGTTTTCCATAAGCATGATGGCCTCCTTCCTGTAGACCATTCTGAAGGGCGTTTTTCTCGTGAGTTTCTTACATGTAGTCCTATAAGCCCAGAGTACATAGGGGATGCATACATCCCAATCACTTTGGTCCACATTGCATACTTTAGTGAGTGCATGTTCCAAAATTTTATTGAAAGCTTCTACGATCCCATTCGCCTGTGGATGATACGGGGTACTCTTTGCATGGCGAAACTAGAATTCCTCAGTCAGAGCCATAATAGTCTCATTAAAAAAATGCATACCTCTGTCACTCATCAGGACCTTCGGACACCCAAACTTGGTCAGAATATATTTGAAAATGAAGTGATGAGAAATGTTCGCAGTACAATCCTTGACAACTTTTGCTTCTGCCCATCTGGTGACATAATCTATGGAAGTGATGATATATCGGGCACCGGTCTTCTTTCTTGGGGGATTAATGGGTCCGACAAAATCGATGGCCCATTTTTCGAATGCGTGTAGGGCCATCTGGGGTTGCAGGGGCATCTCATCCCGTTGTGAGGGCTTCTTGGTTCGTTGGCATGTGTCGCAAGCCCGACAATATGCATGAGCATCATTGTGCAATGTGGGCCACCATAGGCCGACCCTTAATACTTTATGCGTAGTAGCTTTACCTGTGTAATGTCCTCCCGCAACTCCTCCATGGGCTTAAGCTAAGATAGCTTGTTTCTCATTTTCGAGTACATACCTTCGCAACACCTCGTCCGCCCCCATCTTGTAGAGTTGTCCTGCAATTATAGTAAAATCGGTTGCGCGGGTGACCAATTCCTTTTTCTGTGGTACTGAATAGCTATCAGGGGCCTTGCTTGTGGTCAAGAAGTGGATAATATCGACAATGTGATAATCAAATACCTTGATATAAAACATCTGTGTGTCAAGTAATCCATCTTCCAAGTTAGTTGTCTCTTCCCCATTTTCGATCCTGGACAAGTGATCCGGTTCGGCGTTCAACCTCCCTAGTTTCACAATGATTTCAAAATCAAACTCATGAAACAGAAGCAGCCACTGAAAAATCCCCCCCCCCGCCCAATTAGGGGAATTTTGAAGTCTAAAATGGGCCTCCTAAGGAAATTATAAATTAATAGTGGAAATAATAAAATCATATTTGATTACATCATCAAATTTTATAAGTAAAAAAGAAAAACCTACTTTTTGAACTTGTATTTTCAACTTATCTCCCAAAATTTTTACTCAAATTTCGAGCGGGAGTACTCGTTGGATGAAAAATTTAATTCCTCATCCAAGGAATACCTATGTTGCATACTTTCGATGGACCCTACTACACAAAAATGATAAATACATGAAAAACATGATTGCAATCATGTTTTTAATGTATTTCTCATTTTCCGTGTAGCAGGGTCCATCAAAAGTATGCAACATGGGTACTCCTTAGATGAGGAATTAAATTTTACATCCAATGAGTACTCTCACTCAAAATTTGAGTAAAAAATTTGGGAGATAAGATGAAAATACGAGTTGAAAAGGTAGTTTTATTATTTTATTATTTTTAAATCTTTTTACCCTTTTACTTAAAAAATGGCGAATCATCCCCCATGGTTGAAATCATCATCTTGAATACCATTGGTTCTTATAAAGTTTATTTTGTTTACACATTTTTCTTAGGAGGCCCATTTTAGACCTCAAAATTCCCCTAATGAACACAGGCTTATTAACCAGGCATTTTAAAGCTGAATGATCTGTGAACATCTTGAAGTGTCCACCTAAAAAATAGTGCCTATATTTTTGTAGGGCGTACACCATCGCCAAGCCTTCACGCTCTGTGGTAGAATAGTTACGCTCTGCGTTCGAATGCTTCCTACTAGCGAAGGCCACTAGGTGATCAATGTCCCCTTCTCCAGGCTGCACCAAGACATCTCCTAATGCGATCCTTGATGCATCCACCTGTATGTGAAATATCTTTGCCCAGTCAGGGAATATAAGAATAGGTGCACTCACCATCTTTTCTTTTAATAGTTCAAAGCTTTTCTAACATTCATCATCCCAAAATAATGAGATATCGTTCTTCAATAATTTTTCCATGGGAGCGGTGATCAAAGCGTACCTTGAATAAACTTCCTGTAGTAACCCGTGTGGCCGAGGATGGAGCGCAACTGTTTTTCAGTAGACGAAACTTCCAAATTGATGATAATCACGATCTTGGCTAGGTCAACCATCAATCCCTGTTGACATACTACGTGTCCTAATAGAATCCAAAATGGGACATATAATATGCATTTATTGATGTTTAGCAAAATTTTGTGCTTCCTGTAGGCATCCAACATCATGCGCAGATTCAACACATGTTTCTTTACTAATCCAAAAACTGTCCAATCATCAAAGCAGACTTCCAGGAACTTGTGAACGAATTCCTTGAATACGGCTACAAGCACGAGTGAAAAGATGGCAGGGGAAACTTTTAGTCCAAATGGCATGACAGTGTACTGGAATGAGCCCCACTCAGTTGCGAAGGTTGTCTTGTTGCGATATTCAGGTGCTATGCAGATCTGATGGTACCTTGAGAACCCATCAATAAATGAGTAAGCTTCATGACCTCCCACATTATCCAGGATTTCATCGGAGAATGGCGTAGGGAAAGGATCATGTATGCATGCATCATTTAGTTTGCGCAAATTTACACAGATCCTTATCTCTCCTTTAGTCTTCTTTTCCTGGACCACCATTGGGCTTACCCAATCTGACTGCTCCACTAGTTCAATAATACCTGCGGCCACCATTTTCTCAATTTGCTCCTTAAATTTTTGTTTGTATTTCGGGTTCAGGCGATAGGGACGTTGTTTGACTTGCAGCACATCTGGCTTCAATTTAATCCTCATGACTCCCATATCCCCTATGATCCCTTTGAGTTTAGAGAACTTGGTCGAGAATAGATCTTGATATTTGATTAGCATATCTGCGATCTTTCTCACCGTACCATCATCCCAGTAATCCCCAATCTTGGCCATCTTAGGCTGCTCTTCTGTGCTAATATTGATTTCCTTCAGTTTCAAAGGTTTGGTGAAGTCAATTGCTTGCGGCAACAGACCTGCAACAACATGTTCTCCTTCTAACTTTGCAATAGTGATATTCTGAGGATCCTCATCACAGTCTTCTATTGAAAAATTTCTGTAGTTTATAATGTCCTGTATCTACGCATCCTAGGCTGGCGCAGTACACTCCTGCTTAGGGAGGGACTCCTTGAAGACCAGAGCATCTATATCTTGTAGGGCTTCATCGAGTTTCTCAGTTCCTCCTGTCAATCTAAACGTCATTATAAATCCTCAGCCATTGTACCCCAATGCTGGGTACATTGGTGTAGTTCCGTGTCCAAATACCAAATGGTAGGGATTGGTACCAACGCGTGAATAAACATATTGACCCATTCATTCTAGGCATTTCCATTGCGTGGATCCCCTCGTCTCGAGAAGATTTCCATTGGTAGTTTGACTGGTAACATTGTTACCGATGAAATAGGTAACCTAACCTCAAAACGGGAACTCTACCCCAAAAACTCTCAAAAAACATGAAAAAACACCCAAAAAAAAAAAGTGTCTTCCAGAACGCACTTGTTTTTTTTTGAAGATCAAATTTCAACATTTTCTAAAATTATGCTAAAAACAAAATTGTTTGTTGAAAAAAGGATTGAAAAAACACCCCAAAAAAAAAAAGTGTGTCTTCCAGAACGCACTTCGTTTTTTTTTAAGGTCAAATTTCAACATTTTATAAAATTATTGTAAAAACAAAATTGTTTGTTGAAAAAAGGATTGAAAAAACACCCTCAAAACAAAACCAGTTGATGCTGGAATAACAAAAAAAAAAATTATGTCATACTTTTGGCATTTTTAAAAATAGAAGTAACATCTTTTAAATTTTAAAATTCAAACATTAAAAAAAAAACCTAAAATTTAAGAAAAAAAATAAATTAAAAAAATAAAAACATTTAAAAGCTTAAAATTTAAAAATATATGAAGATAAAAAAAATAAAAATAAAAACAAAGTAAAAATTTTAATTCAATCATTAAAAAAAACATAAAATTTAAGGAAAAAAAATTTAAAAAATAAACCAAAAAAAAAAAAAGATTAAAATTTAAAAAAATATAGAAATTAAAAAATAAAAATAAAAACAAAATAAAAATATTAAATTAAAAAAAAAAAAACAAGTTAAAAAATGAAGGAAATTATAAAAAATAAAATATAGAAATTAAATTTAAAAAAGAAAAAGAAAAAGAAAATGCTTATTAAATTTAAAAAAAAAAAAAAAAATTTAAAACAAATAATTAAATTTAAGGAAATATATTAAATTTTAATAAATTTAAAAATTCAAAATTAAGAAAAAAAACACTATTCAAATTAAAAGGAAAAAAAAAGAAAAATTAATTAAAAATAAAAAATAAAAATAAAAAACAATGAAAATATTAAATTTAAAACAATATATATTAAAAAAACAAATAAACTATAAAAAATAAATTAAATTTAAATTATAAAAAATAAAATATATATATGAACTTAAATTAAAATAGGTATATACATCAAATTTTATTAAATTAAAAAAAAATGGTTAATGTTAAAATAACAAATTAAATTTAAAAACAAAAATATTAAACTTTAATAAATAAATGAATAACCAAATAAATTTTGAAAGAAAAAAAAAATATTGTTAAACGAAAAACTTTAAAAACTTTAAAAATCAATTAAAAATGGAAAATTGAAAAGAAAAAGAAAAAAATATTAAATAAAAAAAAAAAAAAAATTAAAAAAATTAAGTTTCATTAAAAAAAAAATCTAATTTTAAATACACAATTTTAATTAAAATAAAAAAATATAAAAATTTTGTGTAATTAACAAAAAAATAATAATAAAAAAAGTAAAACATTTTAAAAAAATATTAAATCCAAATAAATTAAAAAAATATATATAAAATTTATTGAATTTTATAAAATTATATTAAAAAACTAAACGTAAAAGTTAATAACAAAGAAAAATTATGAAATTAAAAAAAAAAAAAAAAAAATCAATTAAATAAAAAAATGGGCAAAATTTAATAAAAATTATTAACAAAAAAGAAATAATAATAAATTTAAAACAAAAAAATAATAAAATTAAAACAAAACGAATTTTATTTTAAATAATTAAAAAAAAAAATAATATTTTGAAATTAAAAAAAAAAGTGGTGGTGGTGGGGGCGCGGCCCGCCCGCTGGGCGGCGCCACGGGGGCGGCCCAACCGGCCTCCCGGCCCCCGACGGGCGGAGGGCCGATTCCGAGAATTGGCCCTCCACCCGTCGGGGACCGGGAAGCCGGCTGGGCCGCCCCCGTGGCACCGCCCGGCTGGCCCCAGCCGCCCTGCGGGCGGGCTGCGAGAATCAGCCCTCCGCCCATCGGGGGCCGGGAGGCCAGCTGGGCCGCCACCATGGTGCCGCCCGTCCGGCCCCCGCCGCCCAGCGGGCGGGCCGCACCCCGACTGCCACCACAATTTTTTTTAATTGATTTTTTTTTAAAAAAAATTTTTAATTCATTTTTTTTTAATTTTTTTTTTTTTTTTTCAAAAAATAATCTTTTTTTTCAAAAAATTAATTTTTTTTTTAATTTAATATTTTTATTTAAAATAAATTTTTTTTTTTTTAATATATATATACATCTATTTTTTATTTGATTTTATTTTTATTTTTTACTTTTTTTTAATTTTTAATATTTTTATTTTAATTTGATTTTTTTTTTAAATTTTTGAATTTCAAAAAATTTAAAATTATTTTTTTATTTTAAATTCAATTTGTTTAATTTTTTTTATATTTAATATTATAGAATAATTATTTTTTTAAATTTAAAATTTAAAATTTATTTATTAAAATTTTTAAATTTTAATTTAATTTAATTGTTTTTCTTAATTTTTTCGTTTATTTAGTTTTTCATTTTAAAAATCTATAAATGGTTTCATTAAAAAAAAAAAAAAAAAACACTAAATTTATGTATATTTGTCTTTTAATTATTTGCACTAGTTTTTTTTCATTTTTCTTGTTTTTTAATGATAGGTTTTTTTTTTTTATTTGTTTTTTTTGTAAATTTTAAAATTTGTATTTTTTTCCTTATTATTATTATTTTTTTTAATTTAAATTTTTAAATTTAATTTCTTTTTTTTTAAAATTTTTTTTTTCTAAATTTTAATTTTGTAATTTTAATTTTTTAATTTTTTTTTTTTAAATATATATATATATTTTAATATATTGTTTTTTTTAATAAGTTAGAAAAAAATGTTTTTGATTTTTTTTTTTTTAATTTTTTGGTGAATTTTTGTTTTTTTTCTTTAAATTATGTGTTTTTTTCTTCAAATTTTGTCATTTCCTTTGATATAATTTTCAAATATTTTTGTTTTTTTATATTTATTTTTGTTTAAATTTTTTCTTTTTATGAGCTATTTTTGTTTTTTTTTACATTTTTATTGGTTTTTTTTACTGTTTTTATATATTTTTTTTAATCTAAGTTTGTGTTTTATTACATACATGAAAATCACCACTCTAAAAAAAAAAGGTTGATGCAGCATCAATACGTTTCAAAATTAGTATGAAAATCACTGCTCTAGAAAAAAAAGGTTGATGCAGCATCAATACGTTTCAAAATTAGCATGAAAATCACTGCTCTAAAAAAAAAAGGTTGATGCAGTATCAATATGTTTCAAAATTAGCATGAAAATCACTGCTCTAAAAAAAAAAAAAGTTGATGCTGCATCAATACATTTCAAAATTAGCAAAATTAGCATGAAAATCACTAACATTTTAAAACAAATATTCATACTTCATAAATAAAAATTTTAGAGTGTCAAAAATGTGCACCAAAAAAAAAATGGTGATTCTGCATCACCACTTTTCAAAATCGGGTGCTTTTTATGCTACCAAAAAAAAGTAGGTAACATTGCGGTTACCTATTTCATTGGTAACATTGTTTGGTGGGTCAAATCGTAATATCATTATTCTTCGACATTCCCCCCAGTCCTAAAAAGCTCCCTTATGGGTTTCCCACCAGTGTGCGGGGGTTGTGTGCATGGCCAAGTCAAGGGCCCAAAATCTTCGTTCCTCAGGGATGTTTGCTTCAATAGCTTTGAGAAAGTATTTCACATTACCCAATCCATCAAAGTAGGGTAGTTCTATTACCTATGAGGAGATGCATTAGAAGCTTTTGTGACCTTAAGACACCTCAGCATAGATACGTCATGCAGTCGGTTCTGCCAATTTTCTATCTCTCCATCCAAGTCAGATAAGATTTCGCTATATTTTTCCCAACATAACATGCCATCAGCCGTGGGTTTGATCCAATCATTGTCCTGGGCGGTCAACTTGTATATGTGATCAACATCCTCTTCCTCCCATATTGATTTGGTGTACCGCTCCCCTTCTGTTGGATCCAATGGAACTATCACCCTTGTGCCTTCACTTTCAAAGATCATGCTCCTTTTTAAATTATTGATACCTCCCATGTCAATAGCCCAATCCAAGCCTAAGAGCGCAGGGTAAGGGTTTGCGTCCTCCACTATCTAAATTACCTAAAAATCGGTGTAAAATTTAACACATGCAATATCTACCACCACCTTCGTCAGTCGTCCTAGTGTGATAATTGTCTGTTGATTATCCATTCGTAGCTGAATAGTCGATCATTCTAGCTTGGGTTCTACCATTATTTGCTAGGTATACTTGGCTAGGAATTTTGCATCTGATCCTAAATCAAGGATGACTTGATCCATTTCTTAGTCTCCAATCTACGCAGTCATGCGCATTTCCCATCTCGTCCTTTTCTTGTTGTTGTATAACTTGTTCACAGTTTTAACCTCTGGCTATAAAGAAAACTTTTCTGCACAACTATCTATTAGTTCTTGGAGATTATCTATGACCTTCTAGTTGCGCAAAAACTTCATACATGCCTGGAGGAATGGTTTAACTGCTTCGTCTCCTTTTGGATCTACTGTACTCTTTGCAGTGGGTGCTTCGTCTTTGGTCATCTCCCTTCGAAATTCTATGAAGGTTTATTTCTCCTTTTTTGGGTCTAAGCTTTCCGTTTTTGCCCCATATTTCTAGATTATTGATTCAGTCGCAAAATTTTCTTCAGCTCCCCCGGTGGCAATGCCGCTATGCATGATCACATTGATACATGGTCCATCGTCTCGTGGTCCTGCCTTAAACCTTTGCACATTTTGCGTGGGCGTCTGCTGTTTCTCCTACATTTTTTCTATTAATACCGAGTAGTCTTCAATGACGTGATCGAATTGCCTGCAATATTTGCAGGACTGGCGCGCCAGGTTCGGGAAATATCGTGTGAAATGTCCCACGTCGCCATAGTTGTAATAGATCATTTTTCCTTGTCCTCGACCTGCACTCCCCCCTCTCAAGCCTCCCCTTCCTCTTGTGGGATATCCTCCCCATCCAGAAGAAGATAATGTTGATGAGGGGTCAACCTAAACCCTGTATAAGTTTCCCGTATCTACCATGAGGTCGAGTGTTTGATAATTTTTCTCGTCATGACCCACAAATGAGCAGAATCTGCACCACTGTTGTTTCAATTCTGGAACATAAGAACCCAATCATGGGTAGTGATCAGTATCCTGTCTTCCTACTACCCGACAGCCAACACACCATAGCATAGGACTGCTCGGGCCAGCCATTTCCTTAGGTCGTAGAGGGCTCGGCCCCCCATCCTGCATATAATCTGATAGTAAGGGGCATTGATCCTTGGTATGACCTGACACCCTGCAACGTATGCACTAGATATCCTAACTAGCTTCCTTACCACAATCCTTTCGCAAGTTTTGAATTTCTAAGTGCATTGCTTCTAACTGGCTCTGGATTTGTAGAGATACGAACTGCGTATCATCTCTTGGCGCAACTTCTAATTTCATGGCAACCTCTAGAGCTTCTTTTTGGGAGTCGATCTTCTAATAGCATAACGATAAACCATTCCTTGTGCTACTTATCCTCGTAGAAAAATCCCCCATCGATGATAACCTTTTTTAACCGTTGGTCAGCTTTCCAAATGGACTCTGTAGGTCCCTGCTTAAAGTCCTTTAATTTGACTACACACTGAGAGTATGAATTAGGCTTCCGGAAATGTTGCTTTAGGGCATCCTTAATATCTTGTATTGATGAGTTCACATGTTGACCAATGTATCCCATAAACTAATCCAAGGCCCTTCCCTTGAATGTTATAGATATTTGTGCTCGCTTGTTAGCATCATTATTAACATTTTGCGCGGTCCACAAAAACTCTGCTATGAACCAGGATTGATCCATGTCCTTGTCCTCTACCCCCTTAAAGGTAGGTAGTTTTGTGTACGTGGCCATTTCATCCTCTGGTGGTGGCGGAGGAGGTGTAGGAGAATTCTTACCCTTATGTGGGTTTGATGCAGGTGTGGTCGGGGGGGGCTGGTTCCTATTTGTGCAGCCCCTCCTTGGTTAAGATCAGGTGATTCCTTTAAGGGACTGTATACCAGTTTTCCTCCTTCTTGATTAACCCGATAATATTTGCCACTTCGTGTTGTGCTCCCACTCTAGTCGGAGGTCATTCACTCGGTGTGGCCACACAAGACACCCTTTTCATTCAATATCATCTTAATCAACAACGACAGGGTTTTTAGGAACTTACCTCTAAATCCCTTGAAGAACCTTCGCTCTGCTTCCAAATATGACACAAATTGATCAATGGCAAATTCTGTCTTGAATCATCCCAAGGTACTGTTAACCCAGTGATCTACAGTTCTGTTAATATTATTACTAGTCTTTTCCAATTATTGGATCAATTCGGGGGTCCACTATGTGACCTGATCGGCTTTCCAGCAAGTCTGGA
Source organism: Pinus albicaulis (assembly GCA_034641835.2). Classification (NCBI taxonomy): domain Eukaryota; kingdom Viridiplantae; phylum Streptophyta; class Pinopsida; order Pinales; family Pinaceae; genus Pinus; species Pinus albicaulis. The sequence goes on along the minus strand of CM076584.1, from coordinate 798,403,431 downwards.
ATTCCGCCAACTTTTCCAACCACTCATGCAACTCATGTGCGAAGGATACAAAGAATATTTTGTGCACTTCCATAAAAATATACCTGTTTTTCCACTCTTCCGCAGAAAACTTTTCACTCCTATTCTCTTTTAGGGAAAATTCCTGAATCTGTTTTTTGGACTAGTCTTCTAACTCAAGTTTTAATGGCTGCCAATAACCCCATGGCATTACCCAATCCCTCTCTAAAAATGCTTCCGGTCCCGACAAAGGAACCATTTTTTTTCTTTAGGGGTCTTGACACGAGTTCAGTTTTAAGGTTTGCCAACAAACCCAGATCCTACTGGCCCTTTCAGCAATGGCCTGCTTACGCAAGTCAAGGTCTCACCCGAAGTAGTATGGGAGGTTGCTGGAACTAGGTTTTCGCACCCTGAGAGAGGAGAAGTTAATAAAAGTGGGTCCCTTCTGATCCAACCGAACTGCACTGGAAAAGCCCTAACCCTGGAACCCTTAACAGTATATTTGTCAGAATAACTCAAGCGAAGCTCATAAATCAGACATAAAAATTCAGTAATCAAATGTAACAAGACAAATTACAACCAGATCTATGCATTCATTCCCTTCTATAGCATCGCATCACGTGCGCATCATCAATATTCCGAAAACGCGCATTATCTCATAAATAACATGTAGCCCAACCTGTAATCATAACACATAAATACTCAGATATCACAAATAGTCTTCTGATTCATTCATATCCAGATCTGACTTACAGACTCTAAGACCAGCCTGTGCACACAGCTAGTGGGGTTCGCACACAACAGAACTTAGGGTCTCCGCGCACACAGCCTGCAGGAGCCCTTACGCAGACTATCGACACAAAGATCCCAAGTTCGTATCCAAGATTAATCAAACTCAAAAAACCTACCTCTAAACTTCAACTTATCCATCTCTTTATAGCATCTTAGCCTACGCTAATTCTATGGTCCGCAAACTGTGGTTTTTGGACTCCTTGTCTACCCCTTGACCCATTAAAACACATCGGGGCTTTGACCCGCCGCCAAATCCCCTGTGCTAGACCAAATATTACTAAAATATTACAAAAATGGACAAAAATATGGTTAGGGAACCTCGTTCAAATAACTCTTCTAGCATGCCAAGTCAGCTTTCATATGCTCCTAGGGTTGTTGAGTTTACTCACACATATGAAAAAGGGAGGAGATAAGATTTGCGCCTAAGTTTGCAAAAAGTGTTCTTACACTTGACACCAATGTGGAACAAAGTGAGATAGAGGAGCAACCTATTTTGCCTCAGTATAGTGAATCAACACCATTGGAGGTTGAGGTAGCAGAGTAGGTGAAGGTCAGATTAGCTAAAGAGATCATCAGAGAGAAAGATGAGGAAATAACAGAATTGAAGAAGATGTTTTCCATTGCTAACTCTCAAATCACTTTCTTGCAATAAGAAAATTTTATATTGAAAGTGAAGCAACTCTTACAAAGCAAGCCTAAACCAGACCTAGAGGCAGTCAAAGGTAAAGGCAAGGAGGTTATTGATGTTGACCAAATGCAGGATATGGAGGCTGGGACACAATCAAGAAGGTCAAAAACAAGAGGCCTAAAAAGGGCACTTGAGCGCGAAAGACAGTCAACTCATCCACCTGAAGAGTTGACCTCTGATGAGCTTATAGCCATGGATATTAATGAAGACATAGAGATTTGGTTGTCAAGATTAAATGAGCATTTAGAGAAGCTCTTGAAGAGGGCTAAGAGGGACAATAAGCTGCAAAGACACATGGAAAACCACTATCGCACCAGGAACACAATTTCTCAAATAAGGTTGAAATAATTGAAGAAAAGGCTAAAAGAAGCACAACTGAATATTAGAAGGATAGCTTGGATTTGTTGGCTGAAGATTCTTTGGATATTTAGCCCATCACTCACAGGTTCCATAGAACTAATTTTGAAATTTTTTGATAAATTTTGGAATTGTTTGTAATTTTTTGCAAAATTCTGGAAATTCCTCATTGCAGAAGGCTAACAAAATTTTGTTACACTTATTTTGGGGCCATCTAAATGATGATTTATTTACATGGATGGATGTATTTTTATGAGTACATCACAGATCAGGAACCCCCATGGCATGAAAGGCTGTAATTTTGGAAAAAAAGCTCAAAAACCAATCATTTTTCATGTTTCTGCCACCTTTTTGGAGCCTCTGTTATGCTTTTGGAGTAACCTTGGGAGAATGGATTTTTGAAGACCTTCCTGTGGGTTATTATGAAAAATTCAAGATATTATAAAACTAGACACACAGGGCTAGTTTATTTTTCTTTCAGAAGTTGATTTTTACTCCTAAAAGTGCCTCAAGAGTTCCTCCAAATTTCTGTTATGCTTCTACAAATTTTTGTTACCCTTCTGTCAGAAATGTCATAAATCAACATTGGATTCCTCAGGACATTTGTCAAACTCAGAAATTGTCACTAATTCGAGGTTTTGTTGTTCTATGAGTTGGAATTAGAGTTATTTAGTTGGTTTTTTCCTCCTATAATGAAGGAATATGTAATTAATGTAAGGGACAAACACTCCTAGTTCATATCTAAAATTTAGGGAATATTTTCTAACCTCCCTAGAAACTAGGAAATGACTCATATTGTGTATTTATGATCCATTTTGGATGGGATTTCAACCTGATGAGGTATCGTAGTCCATATTTTATATAATTTTACTCTCTTTAGTCTTTTGTGGAGTTGGATAGTCTTATTTTGTAGTGGAGCTATTGTAACCAACATTTTGGAATGAAATCAAAGACTGATTTTCAGAACTTGTGTTGAGAATCTTGTGGTATGAATTGGAGCATTATTTATTCTTATGTATGCTTATCTACTCATGCTAAATAATATATCTTCTTCTTTTAGATACATATTTCCATATGTTTATCTTGTAAGTTTATAAGCAGAAATCATTTCCATTCATACTCTATTTTAGGCAAGGTTTACATGTTATGTCTATTTGCTTCTAAATGAATGAATTCACCTCAATGCTCATTCAAAATCTCTTTCACTTCATCCTATACTCAATGACCAATTAATCATGCTTTAAAACTACCTATCTAGCCTCACATATTCTTTGTAAATTGACCTTGGAATTCAGACCTAAAAACAACTTGACCTAGCCTTCTCATTGATTTTTCTATCCAACACTTAAAAAATCAAACAAAATCCTATTTACTAAGCTTAAATATCTAGCATAAGATCAATAGATATTTAGTCAATCCATTGAATACAAAGTGACAATGAGAGAGCCCTCTCTGGTCCTAGTAGGGCTAGCTACCTGAACTAAATCCTCGTCTGTGTTTACCTTTCTTCAATCCTATTTTCACACTTGGGAATTTGGGGAGAGCGTGTACAAATTATACAACATGCATGTATATCATGGATTCACCCGATGTAACAATGTAATAAAGTTAAATACTGAATTTATTCTACAAATATTTTGCGGAATTAAAAACACAATCGCTAATCACATGAACATGAAGAAAGATCAATCACACACAACACAGATAATTTCCTGGGGAAGTATTACAGCTAAAAACCCCACATTATTCTATTTTATATTAAGCATGGATTATGAAACAATTACATACAAAACTCTTCTCACAAGAGCCCTCCAATACTCAACTAATTGTCTCACACTTTCATATGCAAAACTAACCAACACATAACCAATTCTCAGCCTCTAGACAACCTGCCTTTCTTGCGCAATCCCTGATGGTAAAGATCCATAAAATACATCAATTCTTTCCTACCTTGACTGCGCAAGTATCATGGGAACTCCATTGGGTGTTTGGTTTCATGTGTGAAACCCAATAATCCTACAACTGATAGTCAACTTCCCTTTCACGTAGAACTCAACTGGGTCTCCACTAGATCTGACATGCATGTAACTAGTAATAATAAATCCTCAGTTGCATGTGAGATGACTAATTGTGAATTAATTAATATTTAATTCACTAGATCTATCACTAGTGTATCTTTAGTTACAACTAGCACAACTGAGTTTAACTCACTTAACTGAGTTAAACTATTTACAAATTGCATTAACTAATGCACCACTGCATTTCGAACTCTGTTACAACTAGAACTACTCTGCATGTCTCACCAACTACCTCTAAATCCAAATACACTAGCTAAATGAATTTATCACTTCCAGTTAACTCATTCAAGTCCACATCGAGAATAGATTATAGTTTAATGTCCATATTAATTAAGAGATAACCAAAATAGGCATGCACCCAAAAATAACATTATGGGCCCCACCTTAGTCTGGGTGCTTAATGAACTAGGCGTGGATGTTGAATTTTCTTGTTGAATATCAAAACTCCCTCTCAACAAGAAAGAGATTATCCTTCACCCCGATCCTGTCTCTATGGTATTCAAATTTTCTCCTACTGAGCGCCTTCGTTAGAATATCTTCATCTTGATCTTCCATGGGAATGTACTGAAGCAACATTATCCTTCTCAGTACACAATCTCTGAGATTATGGTACCAGATATCTATATGCTTGGACCTATCATGAAGCACATGATTAATCGAGAGTTTAATGCAACTCTGATTATCAAAATGAATCACTTTCGGATCCATCTGAGAACCAAAAAAACCAACCAAGGTTTTTCTCATCCAAATAGCCTCACATGCAGCTTGAATTGCTGCCATGTATTCTGCTTCCACTAAAATAAGAGCCATGGATCGTTGTTTCCTGTTGTACCAAAAAACTGCTATTGATCCATTGCTAAAGATCCCTCCCAATGTGCTCTTTCTGTCTGATGCACTGTCAGACCAATCTGCATTCGTGAAGCCATGCAACTTCAATCTCTTTGTCTGTCTATACCATAGACCATACTCTAATGTGCCCCTTAGGTATCTCAGGACATGCTTCCCCACTTCCAAAACAGATTTGTAGGCTTAACCATAGCTTGACTCAGCTGGTTAAGTGTGTAGCAAATGCCCTGTCTCATGCTCACCAAATACATCAACGAACCCACTAACTATCGATAGAGAATAGCATACACTACCTCTCCAGAAGTAGCACCCTCTTTCCTCCAATTCCCTGGAATAGGAGTATCCATGGGTTTGAAACTCTCCATGTTAAACTTACCTAGTATCGCCTTTTCATACTTGCCTTGAGACACAAAAATTTCACCATCCTGATGCCATATTTCCAATCCAAGGAAATAATGAAGGAGTCCCATGTCCTTCATTTCAAACTCCCTTGAAAGATCCTCCTTACATGAGTGTATCAGCTGCTCATCACTAGTCAAAATTAAATCATCAACATAAAGAACAACAATCAATAGCTTATCCTAAACCATAATTTGGTACAGGTTTGCATCTACTTCACCTTTGGTGAAGCCCAGTCCTATGAAATAGCTGTCTATCCTAGTGTACCAAGCACAAGGTGCTTACTTCAACCCATACAGTGCTCTTTTGAGTCAGCACATATCTGACTCACTATTGAAGATCTCAAAACCTTTAGGATGATCTATGTACACCTCTTCCTCTATGATCCCATTGAGAAACACAATTTTCGCATCCATCTGATGAATGCGCCAGTCCAACTGCGCTGAGAGTGCAAGGATGGATCTTATGGAAGAGTACCTTGCAACAGGTGTAAAATTCTCATCATAATCTATCCCCTCGATCTGTGAGAATCCCCGGGCCACAAATATGGCCTTGTACTTCTCCACACTCCCATCAGCATCTTGCTTTATCTTGTAGATCCATATTGATCCAACCACTGATTTATCGACCGGTCTTGGGACTATCTCCCATGCACTATTCTTGATAATGGAGTCATACTCCTCCACCATTGCATCAACCCAAGTTGGTTGCTGCACTTCTTCTTGAAAGGAAGATGGTCCGGTCACAATACATTTTCTCATAAGAGCCATGTATCCAGTAAATTGGTCAGGTGACTGTCTCTATATGCACTGTGAAGTAGGGGCTCCTACATTCTCTGCAACATCAAGCCTCAGTTTATCAGCTTCCGTGGTGCGCCTTCTGCCATTTCGGATGGATGGATCTGCATGCATGTTTTCATCCACTCCATGAACCCCCCCATGTGGCTGATCCATGTCTTGAGACTCATCCTTGGGAACTAGTAGTTCCTCCTCTACATGCAAGTCGAGCTCCCTCTTAAGGGACAACCGCATGGCTTTATCGTCATCAAATTTGATATCCCATTGCACAACAGTCATTTTGCTGTTTGGAAAATACACATGATAATTATGGGGTGTTTCATTGTACCCCACAAAAATCACAACCTCAACTGTTGGTTCTAGCTTCTTACTGGCATCCTTGGTCACATGCACATAAACAAATGAGCCAAAAATCTTAAAGTGTGAAACATCATGTTTCTTACCAGTGAAATCCCCTTCAGCCGTACTCATGCCAAGTACTCTATGAGTACAACGGTTTTGCAAATGTACCATCGTGTTGCATGATTCCGCACATAGATGAATTAACAGGCCTTGATCATGCAACATCGCTTGTGCTGCACCCACAATAGTTCTGTTATTCCTCTCCATGACCCCATTAAACTGTGGGTTATGAGGAACTATGAGTTCTCTTCAAATTCCTTCTTTGTTGCAAAAGTTCTTGAATTAGTTAGAGATATATTCTTCAAAATTATCGCTTCTAAGAGCCTTCACTTGATTCCCCAACTCTTTCTCCACCAGTGCTTTAAACTCACAAAACTTAGAGAACGTTTGATATTTCTTCTGCATGAAGAAGATCTAGCACTTTTGAGAAAAATCATCAACAAAGATTACAAAGTACTTATGTTTTGCTGTTGAAGCAACAGAGAAAGGACCACACATGTCTGTGTGAAATCTCTCAAGGATCCCTGAATCTTATTTTTCCTTCTCATGAAAGGTGGCCTTTAAATATTTTCCCATAGTACATCCCTTGCATGTGTCTGACTACGCAAGTGTACCCCGGGAAAGACCACTTTAAATTTGTTGCATGACTTTCAAGGCTCCATGGTGAAGATGGCCCAATTTCCTGTGCCATAATTCACCCTCATCCCGTCTCACCACTTGATCTGCCTTGCCCATCATTGTTGCGCAACCATCTACCTCCAGCTTGTAGAGATTCTTAACTTGAATCCCTATACTCTTGGCTTGCCCTATTTTTTATGTCATAGGAAATATTTTCCATCACTAAAAACAATATCATAGCCTCTATCCCCCAATATTGTGACTGAGAAATTTTTTTTCTTCAGATCTGGTACATGCATTACATATTTTAATTGCAATGGTTTCTTTGACTCCCTCTGAAAGGTAATGGTACCAATATTGGCAGCACTGTATTGTCCATCGTCACCCATTTCAATATGCATCTAGAGATATTTCTCCTCAAAGTCACTAAAAATTTCCTTATCTCCTGTAATGTGAAAGGAAGTGCCACTATCCAAATACCACATAGATCCCAATGCAATGGACACCATGCATGCGATCAATGAGAAGTGAAGCTCAAATTGCAAGAGAAGGTCCTCACTAGCTGCAGATCCTCCAACCTTCTTGTTCTTCTTCTTTTGTGGACAGTTAGTAGCAAAATGCCCATGCTTGTGACAGTGAAAACACTTCACCTTGGACATGTCCTACTTCTTGCCATTCTTGGAATCAAATTTTGAATGGAATTTATTCCCCTTCCCCTTCCTCACCTTGGCAGCCAAAGAAAAATCCTCTTCATCCTCATTCTTAGATGAAGATCCATCTCTGGTGTTCTGTCTGAACTCCTCGTGCACCAAATCTGACTATAGTCGTTTCCAATCTCACAAATTTTCCCTTCCATTAACAAAGTATTGATAAATGTGCAAACTCTTGGGAATTCCTAGGAGAGCCAAGCTTACCAAATCATCATCAGCAACTGTTATTGCAACACTCCCTACGGTTCATCCCAAAATTGGACAAACTTTGTTAGATATTTTGGAATGCTGTTGCCCTTTTCCATTTTGATCTTCGTGATTTTATCTTTGAGCACAAATTTCCTATGGTTGTTGCTGTTTTGGAATTGTTGAAAATGCAACAAGATGATGGAGCTTAGTGAAATGAAGTCACCTTCACTAAGTGGGCCCGCAGGCTATTTTTGGCGCAAAGTCTATTTTTAGAATATGTCTATTTTTAGACATATGGAGCATGGTCTAGGAGTTGCAGTATACTATTCTTGGATGATTGGTCGAGTTGGTAAAAATAGATGGACTCCTCATTTTTAGACATTGTTTAAGTCTATTTTTAGACCGCATGTCTAAAAATATATTTACTAAATATTATTAACCCTTAATAATATTTGGACTATAAACTTCAGTTTATCCTCTTGCAGCACTTCAGTTGGAGCTACGGATGTGGCCCATGCATCTGACAGAAGGAATTACGCTATTCCTAGGGGTTTGGTGAGCTCATGCATGTTTGACTTCAGTTAGAACTCAAGTGGTGGAGTTTGGTGGAGTTGATGAGACAATTGGAGGAGATTTCCCATGAGGATTGCGCAGTTGAAGCCAAGGAGATTCGAACTTGGATCTCTCATTACACCAACTTGGATTGCGCAATAGAGGCAGGCAAATAGTGGATGAGTTTTGAACCTGTGACTTGTTCAAAACTGAGCTAGTTTGTGTGTAACTTTTGGAGACAGTACTGAGTACTTGTGAGGAGTATTGTACCGAGATTGTTACATGTTCTCTTCTATTATAATATACAAAATAGCTGGGGGTTTTCAGCTATAAGCTTTCCCCATTACATATTGTGTTTATGTGCGCATGCGACTGTTTCTATTTCCGCATATTGATGATCAATTGTAGAAGAGGTTATGTATTATGCATGAAGCTTAAATAGTGTGTAATCAGGATAATCTCGGTGAATAATTCAGCTATTATTCAAATTTCTATAGGAATAGATCCGTAAAAGCCTTCCACATTGAATATGGTGTGGCTTTCCCATGGAGGCTTGAGAAAATGTGGTCTTGTACTCCCTCCAATAGGATCCTCCTCACCTTTGCCACTTTCTTTTGCCATGCATCAAGATTTGCAGCATCCGCCATTGTGGGTTTAGGAACATCATTGTCAATGAATTCCTTCAAGCCATTGTCTTCGAGTACTACATCCATCCTGTCCTTCCAAGAAATGTAGTACAAGTTTCCTTGGAGCGCACACTATAACCTCAAGCCATTGAAAGCCATTTCGATCTTGAATCAACCGTAGCACCAAGAAAGTCTTTCTACAAATTCGAATTCTATCCAGTCACAAACTCAACTCCCACTTCACTTCTGCAATTTCCTATGCTCTGATACCATGTATAAATTATACAACATGCATGTGTATCTTGGATTCACATGATCTATCAATGTACTAAAGTTAAATACTGAATCGCTTCTACAAATATTTTGCGGAATTAAAAACACAATCACTAATCACATGAACATGAAGAAATATCAATCACACACAACACAAATAATTTCTCGAGAAAATATTACAACTAAAAACCCACTATATTCTATTGTATATTAAGCATGGATCATGGAACAATTACATACAAAAATATTCTCACAAGAGCCTTCCAGTACTCAGCTAATTGTCTCACTCTGTCATTTGTAAAACTGACCAACAGACAACCTGGCTTTCTTGCGCAATCCATAATGATAAATATCTCTAAAAGATCACATTGATACATTGATACATGGTCCATTGTCTCGTGGTCCTGCCTTAAACCTTTGTACATTCTGTGTGGGTGTCTGCTGTTTCTCCTGCATTTTTTCTATTAATACCGAGTAGTCTTCAATGACGTGATTGAATTTCCTGCAATATTTGCAGGACTGGCACGCCAGGTTCAGGAAGTATCGTGTGAAATTTACCACGTCACCATAGTTGTAATAGATCATTTTTCCTCGTCCTCGACCTGCACTCCCCCCTCTCAAGTCTCCCATTCCTCTTGTGGGATATCCTCCCCATCCACAAGAAGATAATGGTTATGAGGGGTCCACCTGCACCATGTATAAGTTTCCCGTATCTACTATGAGGTCGAGTGCTTGAAAATTTTGCTCGTCATGACCCACAAATGAGTAGAATCTACACCACTGTTGTTTCAATTCTGGAACATAAGAACCCAATCATGGGTAGTGATCGGTATCCTGTCTTCTTGCTACCCGACAGCCAACACACCATAGCATAGGACTGCTCAAGCCAGCCATTTCCTTAGGTTGTAGAGGGCTCGGCCCCCCATCCTGCATATAATCCGATAACAAGGGGAATTGATCCATTTCTTAGTCTCCAATCTATGTAGTCATGCACATTTCCCATCTCGTCCTTTTCTTGTTTTTGTATAACTTATTCACAGTTTTAACCTCTGGCTATAAAGAAAAATTTTCTGCACAACTATCTATTAGTTCTTGGAGATTATCTATGACCTTCTAGTTGCGCAACAACTTCATACATGCCTGGAGGAATGGTTTAATTGCTTCGTCTGCTTTTGGATCTACTGTACTCTTTGCAGTGGGTGCTTCGTCTTTGGTCATCTCCCTTCAAAATTATATGAAGGTTTCTTTCTCCTTTTTTGGGTCTAAGCTTTCCGTTTTTGCCCCAGATTTCTAGATTAGTGATTCAGTCACAAAATTTTCTTCAGCTCCCCCAGTGGCAATGCCGTTGTGCATGATCACATTGATACATGGTCCATCGTCTCGTGGTCCTGCCTTAAACCTTTGCACATTCTGCGTGGGCGTTTTCTATTTCTCCTGCATTTTTGCTATTAATACCGTGTAGTCTTCAATGACGTGATCGAATTTCCTGCAATATTTGCAGGACTGGCGCTCCAGGTTCGGGAAATATCGTGTGAAATGTCCCACGTCGCCATAGTTGTAATAGATCATTTATCCTTGTCCTCGACCTGCACTCCCCCCTCTCAAGCCTCCCCTTCCTCTTGTGGGATATCCTCCCCATCCAGAAGAAGATAATGTTGATGAGGGGTCAACATAAACCCTATATAAGTTTCCCGTATCTACCATGAGGTCGAGTGTTTGATAATTTTTCTCGTCATGACCCACAAATGAGCAGAATCTGAACCACTGTTGTTTCAATTCTGGAACATAAGAACCCAATCATGGGTAGTGATCGGTATCTTGTCTTCCTGCTACCCGAAAGCCAACACACCATAGCATAGTACTGCTCGGGCCAGCCATTTCCTTAGGTCGTAGAGGGTTCGGCCCCCCATCCTGCATATAATCCGATAATAAGGGGCATTGATCCTTGGTATGAACTGACACCCTACAACGTATGCACCAGATATCCTGACTAGCTTCCTTACCACGATCCTTTCACAAGTTTTGAATTTCTAAGTGCATTACTTCTAGCTGGCTCTGGATCTGTAGAGATACGAACTGCGTATCATCTCTTGGTGCAACTTCTAATTTCATGGCAACCTCTAGAGATTCTTTTTGGGAGTCGATATTCTACTGTCCCATGGTTCCACGCAGGTGTGATAATAGCATAGAGATAAACCATTCCATGTGCTACTTATCCTCGTAGACAAATCCCCCATCGATGATAACCTTTTTTAATCGTTGGTTGGCTTCCCAAATGGACTCTGTAGGTCCCTGCTTAAAGTCCTTTAATTCAATTACACACTGAGAGTATGACTTAGGCTTCCAGAATTGTTGCTTTAGGGCATCCTTAATATCTTGTATTGATGCGTTCACATGTTGACCAATGTATCCCATAAACCAATCCAAGGCCCTTCCCTTGAATGCTATAGATAGTTGTGCTTGTTTGATAGCATCATTGTTAACATTCTGCACGGTCCACACAAACTCTGCTATGAACCAAAATTTATCCATGTCCTCATCCCCTACCCCCTTAAAGGTAGGTAGCTTCATGTACGTGGCCATGTCGTCCTCTGGTGGTGGCGGAGGAGGTGTAGGAGAATTCTTACCCTCATGTGGGTTTGATGCAGGTGTGGTCGGGGGGGGGGGGGGGGGGGTGTGGTTCCAATTTGTGCAGCCCCTCCTTGGTTAAGATAGGGTGATTCCTTTAAGAGACTGTATGCCAGTCTGCCTCCTTCTTGATTAACCCGATAGTATTTTCCACTTCGTGTTGTGCTCCCACTCTAGTCAAAGGTCATTCACTCAGTGTGGCCACACAAGACACCCTTTTCATTCAATATCATCTTAATTAACAAAGACAAGGTTTTTAGGAACTTACCTCTAAATCCCTTGAATAACCTTCACTCTGCTTCTGAATATGACACAAATTGATCAATGGCAAATTCTGTCTCGAATCATCCCAAGGTACTGTTAACCCAGTGATCTACAATTCTATTAATATTATTACTAGTCTTTTCCAATTATTGGATCAATTCGAGGGTCCATTGTGTGACCTGATCACCTTTCCAGCAAGTCTGGAATTCCGCCAACTTTGCCAACCACTCATGCAACTCATGTGTGAAGGATACAAAGAAAATTTCGTGCACTTCCGTAAAAATATATCTGTTTTTCCACTCTTCCGCAGACAAATTTTCACTCCTATTCTCTTTTAGGGAAAATTCCTGAATCTGTTTTTCGAACTAGTCTTCTAACTCAAGTTTTAATGGCTTCCAATGACCCCATGGCATTACCCAATCCCTCTCTCAAAATGCTCCCAGTCCCGACAAAGGAACCATTTGCTTTCTTTAGGGGTCTTGACACGAGTTCAGTTTTAAGGTTTGCCAACAAACCCAGATCCTACTGGCCCTTTCAGCAATGGCCTGCTTACGCAGGTCAAGGTCTCACCCGAAGTAGTATGGGAGGGTGTTGGAACTAGGTTTCTGCACCTTGAGAGAGGAGAAGTTAATAAAAGTGGGTCCCTTCTGATCCAACCGACCTGCACTGGCAAAGCCCTAAGCTCAGAACCCTTAACAGTATATTTGTCAGAATAACTCAAGCGAAGCTCATAAATCAGACATAAAAATTCAGTAATCAAATGTAACAAGACAAATTATAGCCAGATCTATGCATTCATTCCCTTCTATAGCATTACATCACGTTCGCATCATCAATATTCCGAAAATGTGCATTATCTCATAAATAACATGTAGCCCAGCCTGCAATCATAACACATAAATACTAAGATATCACAAATAGTCTTTTGATTCATTCATATCTAGATCTGACTTACAGACTCTAAGACTAGCCTGTGCACACAGCTAGTGGGGTCCGCACACAGTAAGACTTAGGGTCTCCGTGCACACAGCCTATAGGAGCCCTTACCCAGACTATTGACACAAAGATCCCAAGTTCGTATCCAAGCTTAATCAAATTCAAAACACCTACCTCTAAACTTCGACTTATCCATCTATTTATAGCATCTTAGCCTACACTACTTCTATGGTCCACAAACTGTGGTTTGTGGACTCCTGGTCTACCCTTTGACCCATTACAACACATCGTGGCTTTGACCCGCCCCCAAATCCCCTGTGCTAGACCAAATATTACTAAAATATTACAAAAATAGACAAAAATAGGGTTAGGGAACCTCGTTCAAATACCTCTTCTAGCATGCCAAGTCAGCTTTCATATGCTCCTAGGGTTGTTGAGTTTACTCACACATATGAAACAGGGAGGAGACAAGATTTGCGCCTAAGTTTGCCAAAAGTGTTCTTACACTTGACACCACTGTGGAACAAAGTGAGATAGAGGAGAAACCTATTTTGCTTTAGTATAGTGAATCAACACCATTGGAGGTTGAGGTAGCAGAGTAGGTGAAGGTCAGATCAGCTGAAGAGATCATCAGAGAGAAAGATGAGGAAATAATAGAATTGAAGAAGATGTTTTCCATTGCTAACTCTCAAATCACTTTCTTGCAACAAGAAAATTTTACATTGAAAGTGAAGCAACTCTTACAAATCAAGCCAAAACTAGACCTAGAGGAAGTCAAAGGTAAAGGAAAGGAGTTTATTGATGTTTACCAAATGCAGGATATGGAGGCTGAGACAAAATCGAGAAGGTAAAAAACAAGAGGCCTCAAAAGGGCACTTGAGCGAGAAAGACAGTCAACTCATCCACCTGAAGAGTTGACCTTTGATGAGCTTATAGCCATGGATATTAATTAAGACATTAGAGATTTGGTTGTCAATATTAAATGAGAATTTATAGAAGCTCTTGAAGAGGGCTAAGAGGGACAATAAGTTGCAAAGACACATGGCAAACCACTATCGCACCAGGAACACAATTTCTCAAATAAGGCTGAAGTAATTGAAGAAAAGGATAAAAGAAGCACAAATGAATCTTAGAAGGATAGCTTGGATTTGTTGGCCGAAGCTTCTTTGGATATTTACCCCATCACTCACAGGTTCCATAGAACCAATTTTTAAAATTTTTGATCAATTTTGGAATTTTTTGTAATTTTTTTCAAAATTCTAGAAATTCCTCATTGCAGAAGGGTAACAAAATTTTGTTACACTTATTTTGGGGCCATCTAAATGATGATTTATTTACATTTATGGATGTATTTTTATGAGTACATCATATATTAGGAACCCCCATGGCATGACAAGCTGTAATTTTGGAAAAAAATCTCAAAAACCAATCATTTTTCATGTTTTTGCCACCTTTTTGGAGCCTCTGTTATGCTTTTGGAGTAACCTTGGGAGAATGGATTTTTGAAGACCTTCCTATGGGTCATTTTGAAAAATTCAAGATGTTATGAAACTAGACACACAGGGCTAGTTGATTTTTCTTTCAGAAGTTGATTTTTACTCCTAAAAGTGCCTCAAGAGTTCCTCCAAATTTTTGTTATGCTTCTGCAAATTTTTGTTACCCTTCTGTCAGAAATGTCATAAATCAGCATTGGATTCCTCAGGACACTTTTCAAGCTCAGAAATTGTCACAAATTCGAGGTTTTGTTGTCCTATGAGTTGGAATTAGAGTTATTGAGTTGGTTTTTCCTCCTATAATGAAGGAATATGTAATTAATGTAAGGGACAAACACTCCTAGTTCATATCTAAAATTCAGGGAATGGTTTCTAACCTCCCTAGAAACTAGGAAAGGACTCATATTGTGTATTTATGATCCATTTTGGATGGGATTTCGACCTGATGAGGTAGCATAGTCCATATTTTATATAATTAGACTCTCTTTAGTCTTTTGTGGAGTTGGATAGTCTTATTTTGTAGTGGAGCTATTTTAACCAACATTTTGGAATGAAATCAGAGACTGATTTTCAGAACTTGTGTTGAGAATCTTGTGGTATGAATTGGAGCATTTTTTCTTCTTATGTATGCTTATCTACTCATGCTAAATGATATATCTTATTATTTTAGATACATATTTCCATATGTTTATCTTGTAAGTTTATAAGCAGAAATCATGTCCATTCATGCTCTATTTTAGGCAAGGTTTACATGTTATGTCTATTTGCTTTTAAATGAATGAATTCACCTCAATGCTTATTCAAACTCTCTTTCACTTCATCCTATACTCAATGACCAATTAATCATGCTTTCAAACTACCTATCTAGCCTCACATGTTCTTTGTAATTTGACCTTGGAATTCAGACCTAAAAATCACTTGACCTAGCCTTCTCATTGATTTTTCTATCCAACACTTAAAACACCAAACAAAATCCTATTTACTAAGCTTAAAATTCTAGTATAATATCAATAGATATTTAGTCAATCCATTGAATACAAAGTGACAATGAGAGAGCCCTCTCTGGTCTTGGTAGGGCTAGCTACCTGAACTAAAGCCTCGTTTGTGTTTACCTTTATTCAATGCTATTTTCACACTTGGGAATTTGGGGAGAGTGTGTAAAAATTATACAACATGCATGTATATCTTGGATTCACCCGATGTAACAATGTAATAAAGTTAAATACTGAATTTATTCTACAAATATTTTGCGGAATTAAAAACACAATCGCTAATCACATGAACATGAAGAAAGATCAATCACACACAACACAGATAATTTCCTGGGGAAATATTACAGCTAAAAACCCCACATTATTATATTTTATATTAAGCATGGATCATGAAACAATTACATACAAAAATCTTCTCACAAGAGCCCTCCAATACTCAACTAATTGTCTCACACTTTCATATGCAAAACTGACCAACACATAACCAATTCTCAGCCTCTAGACAACCTGCCTTTCTTGCGCAATACCTGATGGTAAAGATCCATAAAATACATCAATTCTTTCCTACCTTAACTGCGCAAGTATCATGGGAACTCCATTGGGTGTTTGGTTGCATGTGTGAAACCCAATAATCCTACAACTGATAGTCAACTTCCCTTTCACGTAGAACTCAACTGGGTCTCCACTGGATCTGACATGCATGTAACTAGTAATAATAAATCCTCAGTTGCATGTGAGATGACTAATTGTGAATTAATTAATATTTAATTCACTAGATCTATCACTAGTGTATCTTTAGTTACAACTAGCACAACTGAGTTTAACTCACTTAACTGAGTTAAACTATTTACAAATTGCATTAACTAATGCACCACTGCATTTCGAACTCTGTTACAACTAGAACTACTCTGCATGTCTCACCAACTACCTCTAACTCCAAATACACTAGCTAAATGAATTTATCACTTCCAGTTAACTCATTCAAGTCCACATCGAGAATAGATTACAGTTTAATGTCCATCTTAATTAAGAGATAACCAAAATAGGCATGCACCCAAAAATAGCACTATGAGCCCCACCTTAGTCTAGGTGCTTAATGAACTAGGCGTGGGTGCTGAATTTTCTTGTTGAACATGAACACTCCCTCTCAACAAGAAAGAGATTATCCTGCACCCCGATCCTGTCTCTACGGTATTCAAATTTTCTCCTAGTGAGCGCCTTTGTTAGAATATCTGCATCTTGATCTTCCGTGGGAATGTACTGAAGAAACATTATCCTTCTCAGCACACAATCTATGAGATTATGGTACCAGATATCTATATGCTTGGACCTATCATGAATCACATGATTAATCGAGAGTTTAATGCAACTCTGATTATCAAAATGAATCACTGTCGGATCCATCTGAGAACCAAACAAACCAACCAAGGTTTTTCTCATCCAAATAGCCTCACATGCAGCTTGACTTGCTGCCATTTATTTCGATTCCACTGAACTAAGAGCCATGGATCATTGTTTCCTATTGTACCAAGAAACTGCTATCGATCCAATGCTAAAGATCCCTCCTGATGTGCTCTTTCTGTCTGATGGACTTCCAGACCAATCTGCATCCGTGAAGCCATTGAACTTCACTCCCTTTGTCCGTCTGTACCATAGACCATACTCTAATGTTCCCCTTAGGTATCTCAGGACATGCTTCCCCACCTTCCAAAATAGCTTTGTAGGCTTAAACATAGCTTGACTTACCTGGTTAAGTGTGTAGCAAATGCCATGTCTCATACTCACCAAGTACATTAACGAACCCACTAACTGTCGGTAGAAAATAGCATCCACTACCTCTCCAGAAGTAGTACCCTCTTTCCTCCAATTCCTTGGAATAGGAGTATCCATGGGTTTTCAACTCTCCATGTTAAACTTACCTAGTATCGCCTTTTCATACTTGCCTTGAGACACAAAAATTTCACTATCCTGCTGCCATACTTCAAATCCAAGGAAATAATGAAGGAGTCCCATGTCCTTCATTTCGAACTCCCTTGAAATATCCTCCTTACATGAGTGTATCAGCTGCTCATCACTAGTCAAAATTAAATCATCAACATAAGAACAATGATCAATAGCTTATCCTCAACCATAATTTGGTACAGGTTTGCATCTGCTTCACTTTTGATGAAGCCCAGTACTGTGAAATAGCTATCTATCCTAGTGTACCAAGCACAGGGTGCTTGTTTCAACCCATGCAGTGCTCTTTTGAGTCAGCACATATCTGACTCACTATTGAAGATCTCGAAACCTTCAGGATGATCTATGTACACCTCTTCCTCTATGATCCCATTGAGAAACACAATTTTCGCATCCATCTGATGAATGCGCCAGTCCATCTGCGCTGAGAGTGCAAGGATGGATCTTATGGAAGAGTACCTTGCAACAGGTGTAAAAGTCTCATCATAATCTATCCCCTCGATCTGTGAGAATCCATGGGCCAAAAATATGGCCTTGTATTTCTCCACACTCCCATCAGCAACTTGCTTTACCTTGTAGATCCATCTTGATCCAACCACTGATTTATCGACCGGTCTTGGGACTATCTCCCATGCACTGTTCTTGATAATGGAGTCATACTCCTCCACCATTGCATCAACCCAAGTTGGATGCTGCACTGCTTCTTGAAATTAAGACGGTTCAGTCACAATACATTTTCTCATAAGAGCCATGTATCACCCACAATAGTTCTGCAACATCGCTTGTGCTGCACCAACAATAGTTCTGTTCTTCCTCTCCATGACCCCATTCAACTGTGAGTTATGAGGCACTATGAGTTCTCTTTGAATTAATTCTTTGTTGTAGAAGTTCTTGAATTCGTTAGAGATTTATTCTCCAAAATTATTGCTTCTAAGAGCCTTCACTTGATTCCCCAACTCTTTCTCCACTATTGCTTTAAACTCACAAAAATTAGAGAATGTTTGATATTTCTTCTGCATGAAGAAGATCCAACACTTTTGAGAAAAATCATCAACAAATATTACATAGTACTTATGTTTTTCTATTGAAGCAACAGAGAAAGAACCACACATGTCTATGTGAACTCTCTCAAGGATCCCAGAATATTAGTTTTCCTTCTCATGAAAGGTGGCCTTTACATATTTTCCCATAGTACATTTGTTGCATGTGTCTGAATGTGCAAGTGTACCCAGGGAAATACCACTTTAAACCTGTTGCATGACTTTCAAGGCTCCATGGTGAAGATGGCCCAATTTCCTATGCCATAAGTCACCCTCATCCCGTCTCACCACTTGATCTGCCTTGCCCATCATTGTTGCGCAACCATCTACCTCCAGCTTGTAGAGATTCTTAACTCAAATCCCTATACTCTTGGCTTGCCCTATTTTTTTATGTCATAGGAAATCTTTTCCATCACTAAAAACAACATCATAGTCTCTATCATCCAATATTGTGACTGAGACCAGATTTTTCTTCAGATCAGGTACATGCATTACATATTTTTAATTGAAATGGTTTATTTGACTCCCTCTAAAAGGTAATGGTACCAATCCCAGTAGCACTATATCATCCATCGTCACCCATTTCAATATGCATATGGAGATATTTCTCCTCAAAGTCACTAAAAATTTCCTTATCTCCTGTAATGTGAAAGGAAGCGCCACTATCCAAATACCACATAGATCCCAATGCACTGTAAACCATGCATGCGATCAATGAGAAGTGAAGCTCAAATTGCAAGAGAAGGTCCTCACTAGCTACAGATCCTCCAGCCTTCTTGTTCTTCTTCTTTTGTGGACAGTTAGTAGCAAAATGCCCATGCTTGTGATAGTGAAAACACTTCACCTTGGACATGTCCTACTTCTTTCCATTATTGAAATAAAATTTTGAATGGAATTTATTCCCCTTCCCCGTCCTTGCCTTGGCAGCCAAAGCACAATCATCTTCATCCTCATTCTTAGATGAAGATCCATCTCTGGTGTTTCGTCTGAACTCCTCATGCACCAAATCTGACCATAATCGTTCCCAATCTCACAAGTTTTCCCTTCCATTGACAGAGTCTTGATAAATGTGCCAACTCTTGGGAAGTCATAGGAGAGCCAAGATTACCAAATCATCATCAAAAACTGTTATTGAAACACTCCCTACGGTTCATCCTGAAATTGGACAAACTTTGTTAGATATTTTGGAATGTTGTCACCCTTTTCCATTTTGATCTTCATGAGTTTATCTGTGAGTGCCAATTTCCTATGGTCGTTTCTGTTTTGGAATAGATCCGTAAAAGCCTTCCACATTGCATATGGTGTGGCTTTCCCATGGAGGCTTGAGCCAATGTGGTCTCGTACTCCCTCCAACAGGATCCTCCTCACCTTTGCCACTTTCTTTTGCCATGCACCAAGATTTGCAGCATCCACCACAATGGGTTTAGGAACATCATTGTCAATGAATTCCTTCAAGCCATTGTCTTCAAGTACTACCTCGATCCCGTCCTTCTAAGAAATGTACTACAAGTTTCCTTGGAGTTCACACTCTAACCTCAAGCCATTGAAAGCCATTTCGATCTTGAATCAACTGTAGCACCAAGAAAGTCTTTCTACAAATTCGAATTCTATCCAGTCACAAACTCAACTCTTGCTTCAATTCTGCAATTTCCTATGCTTTGATACCATGTAGAAATTATACAACATGCATATATATCTTGGATTCACATGATCTATCAATGTACTAAAGTTAAATACTGAATCGCTTCTACAAATATTTTGCAGAATTAAAAACACAATCGCTAATCACATGAACATGAAGAAATATCAATCACACACAACAAAAATAATTTCTCGAGAAAATCTTACAGCTAAAAACCCATTATATTCTATTATATATTAAGCATGGATCATGAAACAATTACATACAAAAATATTCTCACAAGAGCCCTCCAGTACTCAGCTAATTATCTCACTCTGTCATATGTAAAACTGACCAACACATAGCCACTTCTCAGCCTCCAGACAACCTGCCTTTCTTGCGCAATCCTTGATGGTAAATATCTCTAAAAGAAAGGAATTCTTGTCTGCCTTCACTGCGCAAGTATCATGGGCACTCCAATGGGTGTTTGGTTGCATGTGTACAACCCAATAATCCTAAAATAGATAGTCAACCTCCCTTTCACCTAGAACTCAACTGGGTCTCCACTGTATTTGACATGCATGCAACTAATAATAGTAAATCCTCAGTTGGATGTGAGATCACTGATTGCTAATTAATTAATATTTAATTCACTATATCTCTCACTAGTGTATCTTGAGTTACAAATAGCACAACTGATTTTAACTCACTTAACTGAGTTAAACTATTTGCAACTTGCATTAACTAATGCACCACTGCACTTCGAACTCTGTTACAACTAGAGTTACTTTGCATGCCTCACCAACTACTTCTAATTCGAAATCCACTAGCTAACTAAATTTGTCACTTTCAGTTAAATCATTCCAGTCCACATTGAGAATAGATTACAGTATAATGTCCATCCTAATTAAGGGATAACCAAAATAGACATGGACCAAAAAATAACACTATGGGCCCCACCCTAGTCTGGGTGCTTAATGCACTAGGCGTGGGTATTGAAATTTCTTTTTGAATCTCAACAGAGTGATAACATTCTTGGCGCCATTTCCGATGAGCGATTTCTAAACATTCCCTGCAAATATTTATTTAATCCTCTGAAATTTAGACTTGTAGGTGACAAGTTCTACCATTAAAATAGGTTGAATTCTTAAATCTGAGCCAAAGTCCAAAATTCCTATCTTAAGCTGGCTCCTAAAAGACATACTAGGTAAAATCTAGACCCAAATACCTCACCAATTGTGTATGACCCTAAGAGTCTTTTTAGAAAGCATAAAACCAAGTCTAGGAAGGTTTGAAGAGCTTTTCCTCCACTTGTCAAATAAAATTCCTTACCTATGAGATTTGTTTCAGAAGATTTTTTTTATAGTTCAAAATCTGAAAGATCTTTGTTTAGAACTAAATCTGAAACTTTTCTTTCAGAAACCACCTTTGATCCTTTTGATTTCGAGACCTTTGCACCATTTTCTGAGTTTTTTAATTCCTAAATTGATAGCGAAGTTTGGTAAAATTTTCACAAACTTAAAGGCTTGGTGAATAAGTTTCAAGAAAAATTAGAGAAAGCTTATTTCCAATATCAACATCATGCTTTTGCTTCACCTGTCATGACACCTTCTCATACAACTACATCATTAACCCTTCCTTTTGTTCCATCATTACCTTTGCAAGTTTTCACTCCATCAACACCTCCACCACCTCCTCCATTAGTCATGGCCAGATTTTATCCATTGATCCTACCGCTTCAACTCACTCCACTACCTCATAACTATCGTCAGAGGCTTCCTCTTTTTGATGTAAAATCAGATATTACAACTTATCAGCACATTGCCAAAGTAATTGATTTCATAGATCTTGAAGAGATCGACAATGACGATTCAAGTTGCCCATCATTGCACAAAGTTTCTCTGGAGAGGTAAAGACATGGTTTCTCTCTCTCATAGCTGGTTCAATAGGTACTTCACAACAACTGTTTGACTTGTTTCTGGCGAAATGGGAAGAGAAAAATAATCCATTGTAGATTTTAGCTGAGTATAACGGCTTGAAAAGGAATCGCAATGAGTCTATCCCAGATGTTACAGCTAGATTCAATAAAATATATGATTCAATTCCTATGAATATTAAGCCTCCTCCAAGCCTTTCTTTACTTCATTATCTTGATGGTTTCGATCCTGACATGGCCTATCAGCTGAGGGAAAGAAACCCATCAACTCTTGAAGAAATGCAGAGAAATGCAGTGAGCGTGGAATCTAATTTGATCATCAAGAAGTCTAAAATCAAGACAATAGAAAAGAGTCACTATCAAAGAATAAACATCTACTTCATCAGAGGGAAAATTAGATACCTTGATCAAGACCATGAGAAGATTATGGATAAAATTTTCATCTCTGATCGACACGCTGAACCCTCCATTAGAAATCCCAATTTTAGGGGTTAAAATCAACAGCCTCAATACAAGATCAAGCAAAGGGAACAAAGGGGTCAGGATGCACAAATTTAGCAACAAATTCACACTCCACTTCAGTAAAATTATACTGAAGGCCCTGATGAAGATGATGAAGAAGAAATTTCTGGAAAGAATAATTTATTTGAGGAAAATCAACAACCTATTTTCCTCACTGAAGAAGATAAATTTTCTGCAGAAATTTGTGCACCGGATAATCAACAACATGTCTTGTCAAATGATGACATGTTATCAATGCTCATGGAGGATTATTAGAGGGGATATCATAATTCTCTTTCTAAAGTGTAGAGATAGTATGGTTTTAGGAATAGGAATTTTCCTATAACCTCCAATCAGAAGAAATAGAACATTCAAGTAGATGCTCATCATAAAGAAGTTGCTGCTCCAATTCAAATAAAGACAATTTACTCACTATTCCTAATCATGCTAAAGGTCACGAATCTTTCTCTAGCGGTAAAGGAAAGGATAAAGAGGTCCAATAAGGAAGAAAGAAGAAAGAGTCTTCACACAAAGATCAGCTCAAAAATAAAGATGCACCGTTGAAAGAGGTAGAAAAACATTATGCTCTTTTTAGTCTTGAAAATGAAATTTCCAAATTAAAAGTCTCCTTTCCTTTAACTAAAATAGTCAAGAATGGTGAGTACAAAGTTCAAGTAGCTAAGTTTCTTAGAGTTGATCAAATTTCCGACATGGTTAATGTGAGTGATGATCACCCTGAGCTATTTTTTGTTCCTGTTGTTGATGGTGATCTAGGAGATAGTGAGGCCTGTCCATTTTATCTAAGCCTCAAAATCCACGATTTTATCCTTCATAACACCATGCTTTATTTCAGAGCTTCTCATAACCTCATGCCCAAGGCCATTATGGACATATTAGTATTGGATATCACAATACATTATCGTGATCATTATTTATTTGATTTAGGGAGGGTGAAATGTCTTGGCCTCATCAAGGACCTAGTGGTGTCATTAGAGAAAATACTAGCCAAGAATGTCTGGATGTTTTTATGGATGATATCCCCCCCAGATATGGAATGTTTCTTTCTCGGTCATGGGGAGCGAAGCTTAGAGGTACCTTACAACTTGACTTTTCATATGCTACCATTCCCGTCTTTGGGCAACTTAGGAAACTATACCGAGAAAGTAATATGAAGTACATGATCAACAACCGATAAAATAAAAATAATCATGCTATTCATATTGTTCATACATATTAGAGTCCTTGTATTGTTCAATGATGAACGTTCAAAATCTTCCTAAGTTTTGATTGAAGAAAAAGAAGAAAATTCTGAATTTTCAAATTTTGTTTTAGAATTGGAAAATGCAGAAATTAATGAAAAAGTGCCAAGTGGTTCAGAACCAAGCACATTTCCTCAAAAAAGTGATGAAATAGTGAAAGAAACAAATTTTTTTGGTCCAACATAAATATCTCAAGAAACAAGCAAATTTCAACCATTCGATTTACAATTTCCGAATGAAGAAATTAGTTTGTGGACCATGGACTTTGATGGAGCTTTGGGTAAAGAAGGGGCTGGCATTGGAGTGTGGATTCACAACACTATAAATTAGTCATTAAAAATTCCTCCCAATGTTTGAATGTCCTCCTACAAGCTGGATTTAAAATGTTCAAACAATGAAGTAGAGTATGAGGCTTTGATAGCCAGTCTGAAAATTCTCAAGAAGGTAGGTAACAAGATGACTTCTGTATTTGGCGACTCTAAGCTAGTAATAAATAAATTCTAAGGGGAATACCAGGCCAAGCATACAAGGATGCGAGCTTATTGAAATTTAGTACTATACATCCTCAAGACATTCACCGAGTACACTTTATCATTGATCCCAAGGGACAACAATGTTATTGCCGATTCTCTTACTACTTCGGCCAGCATGTTCAAAATTCCATTGTATCCTAATAAGAAGTATGAGATAAATGCCAAATACCACCCTACTGTCCCAGAAAATGTTCAATATTGTCAAGTATTTCAAGATGATAAACAAACCAGCAACTTATTGTAGACAGAAGAAGAATTTGTGAATTCTCAAATGGATAACCAGTTCTATGAGGATGACTAAGAAATCCATGCAACAAAGATGCAAGTGCTTCAGCTGAAATATAACTCCATTTCAAGAGGTTTGGTACCTTTGGAATATATTTTTTATCAAGATGATTTTGCACACAAACTGACCATGTTACTGACAAAAGTGGGAGTGGAAGATCTCAATCTTGGCACTTCAGAAAAGCCAAAGATAGTAAAAATTTAAAAATATTTGAGTGCAGAAATGGAAGGTAAATACACAACACTTATGTCTCAGTTTTCTGATGTATTTTCTTGGGAATATTTTGATTTGAAAGTATATGATAAGGGCATAATTCAACATACCATTCCCTTGAAGCCGGATCAGAAACCTTTTCACCAGAAATTAAGGAGAATGAATCCCTAGATGTTGCCCTATATTCAAAAGGAGGTAAATATATTATTTACTACTGGTATTTTATTGCCTCTTCGCTTTTCAAATTGGATTTCTAATCTAGTGCCAGTGAGAAAGAATATAGGAGAGAGTCTCTTGTGCAGTGATTTCAAAAATTCGAATAAAGTCTCATTGAAGAACAATTACCTATTTTCCTCATGCAAAAGAAAAATCAGAACACGGAGCAACTGATCGCCTTTTTTAGTAGAACCATAAGAGACACAACCTTTAAGTACAACATCATTGAGAAATAGGCCTTCGCATTAGTCAAAGCATTAAATTACTTCCGGGTATACATTCTCCACTCTCATGTCATTGCATGTGTTCTAAACGTTGTTGTCAAAGATGTTCTTACACAGAATGATCCTGAAGGGTAGAGAGGTAAATGGATTGCTGCTATGTTGGAATATGACTTGGAGATGAAGCCCACAAAGATGATCAAAGGACAAGGTCTGGAGAAGCTTATGGCGGATTCAAATCTCCATGCTTTGGAATTTAATTTTATTGCTACATTATCTAAAGAATAAGAGGCTGAAACATTACCTAAGGTATCTGAAATTTTGTCTTTATCACCTTGGTATGCTGATATAGTTCATGCTTTGCAACACTTGAATCCTTCTCTCGGCTTGCCAAGTAGTAAGGCTAGATATTTGAAGTTAAGAGCTCTTAAGTATTGCATTATTAATGGTGTATTGTATTGGAAATATCCAAGTGGAGTGTTGCTGTATTGTTTGGTTGAAGGAGAAGTTGAAAAAGTGATGACAGATTTTCATAAAGGTGACTATGGTGTTTATCTTTACTCGAATACTGCAACTAACAAGATCTTGAGGGTGGGATTCTATTGGCCAAGTTTATTTTCAAATTTTTATAAAACATTCATGAGCTATCATGAATGTCAAATATTTTAGGGAAAGAGGAAGCTCTTGCCGTTTCCCTTAAAACCAATTGAAGTACAAGCGCCATTCTAGCAATGGGGACTTGATTTCATTGGAAAGATCCATCCTCCATCATCAACTCAACATAAATGGATACTCATTGTTACACCAATTTTTGGTCATATAACCTGTTACTATTAGATGGACCAAAGTACACCATGTATGACCAATTTTACCCTAGGTAAAATTGCTTTCACTATGAAAAATAACTTAGTAATCCTTAATTTATTAAGCTGTTTATGGTCTAAACAAGAAACCCCATGAGGAAATATTGAATAAATCCATATTTGTTTGATTTTCCTCAAGGAATAATTATTTAAACATTATTAAATAATATTCCTTGTTAAATTTGGCTAAATCATTTATAAATAATTGAATAAATCACTATTTATTTAATTATTACTCAACCACATCCTTAAAATAATAAATAAATCATTTATTCATTTGTTATTTACAAATAAAGGGATTTGTCCAAATTCAAATTCTTTTTCCCTCCAACAAATATAATAAAATACTCCATAAAAGTTGGATCTAGATTTGGTTAATAATATTTTAATTATGCACCAATATCTAGACTAACTCGATATTTTGTAATAAATAGAAGGGTTTTTCCATTCACACACTACCTTTTGTTTCCTAAATATCACTCTGGATCTATACTTTTGGTCTGACTTTGATCCTCCATTATTTTCATATTTTTCTACCATTTTTCTTGTGAGCTCCCTTTGAGTTCCATTTTTTGTCTGGGTTTTCTATGCCATCAAGAGAGAGAGATCTTAGATATGAAGTGATGAGGACATACAAGAACCCATCCCATTGAGGGGGACTGGTAACATCTTTCTATGTTCCCTTCCCAGGGTTCATAAATACAAAAATTCTTTAAAAATATTCTTGTCTTGTCTATTGGATGCATGGAGCAACTCTTGCTTTTATTTACTGCTTAATATCTTTAACTGCATAGATATGGATTTTGTAACATTTATCCTGGTCAAATAACTGCATATATAAAGAAATTGGCAACCATATTTGATTTTAGGGTTGTTTGTTATGCATAGCTTAAGTGAGCTTTTTTCGTACGCTTGCGATTAGAATTCATCCTAACAACTGGCGACTCCACAATGGTTTACGATTACGACCTCTGTCTTTTTTCAAATCTCTGCATAACCATCTGCTTCAAACCCTAGGGTTTCTCTTTAGATTCTTGTTTTTCTTTTCTTGATGTTGTTTTTAACCTATAAAGCCCTAAAATAGTAAAAATTCTAACTTTCGTGTGTTTTTGGACCTATTGCGCAGGTGACAGGTATCAACCGTAGCTGAGATGACACTTTTTTCTGAAACCTGCTCCCGAGAGTGCCGAAAGTGCAGGTCACACTTTTTGGGTGAAAACCTACGACCTAAACCTCCAGGATGCAGAAAACTGCCTGAAACCTGTGACCTTTGTTGAAAACAGGTCAAAAACTACGAGCTGTACTTTTTGCGGGATTTTTTTTGAGATTTTTTTGGGTTTGTCTGGGCTACTGTTTAGGGTTTTCTGTCCTCTGTCTCTGCCCCTTTTGGACCCATACTTGATTTTTTTACTTGTCGAAGTGGGAACCTAGCCCCCTAGGGCTTCAGTACGCTTCCACCTTTCTAGGAGGAGTTTAGCTGAAGTAGGTCGTCTGAAATTTCAGTGCGTTCAACCATTTTTCAGATCTGATCCTGTACCTTCAGATCCATTTCAGATTGGTTATTCATCCATCCAAAACACCTCTTTTCCATTTTTTTGGTCCTCCTCTAGGGTCCCCTCCGTTTCCCTTCAGGTTGTAGCCTTTTGCCACCTCATTTGCAGCACTTTTCCCTATGGTTTTTTGCTATTTTTTGCACCTATTTCCAGTAGATCTGACCTTTAGACCATTGTCCCTCCTGACTTTAGATCCATTGGCTATTTTTTTGTGTTTTGAATATATTTTTGCCCACCCTTAAACTAGTTGTTGGGAAGCCCGCCTCCCCAGGTTTAGATTGATGCATCTTTAGTTGTTTATTTTATGTTATATTCAATTTACTTTACTATTTTTTGTAGATTTATTTACAGTTATACAACACACTTTTTATTTTTTTCTACAAACGTCCGAGTTTAAAAATTAAAATTAACACACTTAACACAAACACCCTAAGTGAAGAACGCTTGGTTTACACCACCAGAACAAGACTATAACATTGTAATCGTTTGATCCTGCACCTCTCTGCCCTTGTTTTGACATTGTAATCATTAGATCCTACACCACCTTGCCCTTTTTGGTCTCTCTTCCTTTTGTGATCCATGTTTGTTCTTCCATCATTGCGTCCCAAGGCGTTTATCCTAGAGAATTTTTGGTCTTCATTCTCAGTTTCCGTTAGGAAGACTTACTCCTCCACGTAGGATTTGAGTTAGTCCTCCACCGATTGCCCATTTCGACTCCACTTTTGGTTCACCAGGTTCCCCTTCTGGTTCTATCCCCAGTTCTCCCCCTGTCACCTTCACCATGTCTGGTTCAGGACCTAACGCTGGTGGTAGGCCCGACCCTAGTGCTGGGAATACTACTAGTGGGACTGCAACAGGAACTATCCCGGCTACTCCGTTTCTCCCTTATATGGCAGGTCTCAGCCTCCTTGAATTTAACCAGTTGATCAATGACCCCATACACCCTGACCCTGGGTGGCCTGCTATGCCAACCAAGCTCCCTTCCGACATCCCAAAGTTTGAAGGTCTTGCTAGAGAAGATCCTACAAACCATGTTCGATCTTTGCACATGTGGTGTTCATCTAATTCTATCATCGATGACTCTGTTCATCTTCAGTTGTTCCAATGTACGCTTAGTGGAGAAGCTTCTAAGTGGTATGTTGACCAAGCCTCCTCCTCTCATACAACTTTTGCGACCCTTACCTGGGATTTTCTATCTTACTTCGAGCTTCCCTTTCGTTATGACACTGGTATCAAAATTTTGACCTATTTCCATCAATCTTCTGTGACCCGCTTATCCAATCATGTCCAAGAATGGCAGAGAAGAAAGAGCCTATGTCGAGCCCCTACCTTCGAAGACCGTGTCTACATGGACTAGTTTCTCAGATCTGTTTTTCCTGTTATCGACAAGGATGTCACATTTCCTTTCCCTCAGACCGAAGAAGCTACTCTCTAGATTGCGTTGAAATATGACCTGATCTACGCACAGTCTGGTTATGTTTATACCATCTTACCTGATCTCCCTAGACCTGGTGGTGCCAATGCACTGGGGGCATCCCATGTCATTGATGGTATCGTTGGAGCCCTTTCTCATTCATACACTCATCCTCCCATGGGTTATGGTTTCCCTCAGGGAGGGGCCAACTCCTCCAGCACTTTTCCCCCTCCCGGTAGCATGTATCCAAGATACGGCATGCCTCCTCCTTTTTCCCTATTGAGATTCAACAAGATGACGAGCTTAGTGAAAATTAAGCACCTTCACTAAGTGGGGTCTGCAGGCTATTTTTAGGTGTATGTCTATTTTTAGACATGGTGAGCATATTCTATAAGTTGCAGGATGCTATTTGAATATGGTTGAACAAGTTGGAAAAATAGATGAAATTCCATTTTTAGAAGATTGGGCAAAGTATATTTATAGATCGCTAATCCAAAAATAGGTGCATGTCGATTATTATTAGCCCTGAATAATAATCTGACAATAAATAGTAACTAATTCTCTTGGAGCACTTTATTTCAGTGAACAGATTTGGAAAATCAGTGTGCTGAAGGAATTACGCAATTCCTAGGGTGGTTGGTGACTCATGCATGGAGGACTCAATTAAAATTGAAGTGGCAGAGTTGTGACAAAGTTGGAAGAGTAGTTATGGGAGTTGTTATTTACTTTAAATCAGTTAAGTGATTAAACTCAGTTGTGCTAGTTGTATCTAGTTCTAATTGAAGATACACTAGTGAGAGTTTCGTGAATTAATTATTTAGTTAATTCATAACTAGAGACTCACTTGCAACTGAACAAATACAACGGTTAACTACTTGAATGTCAGTTCCAATGGCGACCCAGTGGAGAGATAGGTGAAAAGGTGAGATGGACTATCTGTTGTGACTATAGTGATGCATTCAATGCATCTGACACACATTGGAGATGCCAATGAGGATTGCGCAGTAAAGGTAAGGAAAATTCAAATTCATTTAGGGGTCTTCTTCAGCAGGGATTGTGCAGTGGAGGCAGGCTATTAGGAGGCAAGAAATTGGTGCATAGATATGCAAATTTCTGCATGACAGTGTGTAATGATTGTTGATTTTACTGAGAGCTTGATGTACTAATATTTGTATGAGATTATTACAAGATCCATTGATATACATAATATATGATAGTTGGGGTTTTTATATTTAAGCTTTCCCGTTAAACAACTGTGTTTATGTGCGATTGATTTTGCTTCATATGTGTTTTCTAATTGACGATTTAATTTTTGCAAATAATTAAGTGGAAGGATTCCGTATTTAACATAAGTTAATTTGTTCGATCAGGGGAGTATGGTAATAACATGAATCTTTTATAATTTCTACATTCCCCACCTATTTACCACAATGTTTCCCAACCTCCTTATTATCCGTTTCTGCAGCCTGGTGCTCCAGCTCCTCTAGCATTATCACCCCCGCCTCCCTTGCCTTCTCAACCCTCGCAACAGAATCCAACACCCCCCCAGGGGTAGGTGTAGGCACAAAATTGTGCGACTAATCCTCCTACTTCCAAAAAGAAGAGGAAAGGGACCCAAAATCAATTCTCCCTAGGTAATATAGGACTTAATCCCCAAGGGAATGCACCTAACACTGATAACTAGCAACAGGGCACTCAACCCAAGCATGACAGGCATGTTCACACGAATAAGCCTTGTTATTGTTGCGGTGTTTATGGTCATTACACCCACGATTGTCCTATTTTATCTCAGATGCGTTAGATGTGGGAAACTCAAGCATCATCGTGAGGACAACAAGCCTCCCCTTCGGTTCCTCCCAATGCTACACCTACCTAGTTGGCCGTGCTTACTAATCCTTTCCCCCAACAAGGATTCGTGGCTACCCAACCACCTGAAGGTCAGGCAGCCTTGCAACCTCCTCCATCTGGTACCTCCAATTACCAGATTCTCATGATGAACTTTGACCAACCCATTACCATTGACCTCAACCTTCAGACTCAGTCCCGTCAGTACAACAAGCCTCTCGCTACGTTTGCCCCTAAGCCCCCTTCTTCAGGTTCCACAGAGCCTCTTTCAACAACCAATGGTCCTTTACAGATCCCTCAACCTAAGGCAGAGGTTCATACTAAGATCCCCAAGGGACCATTACGCCGAAATGCTGCTTCTGGAAAAGATTCCCATTCGTATAGTATAGTAGATGATTTGGCGCAATTTCCTGCTACCATCTCAATGCTGGAACTCCTCCAGTCATGCCCTTCACAATGAAAAGCTCTAATAACTACCATGGGTGCTATGGATCCTTTAGATGATCATTTGATCGTGTTCGATGTTGACTGGTTAGAACATCCTCCCCTTCCTACTTCCGTTGCCTTCCAAATCCCCCTCAAGATCCGGAATGCCAACGTCTCTCGATGTATCATTGATGAGGATGCATCCACTTGTGTGACGTACGCTTTGGTTTGGAAGCAACTCAGATCTCCTGGTGGGATGGATACTCTTCCTAGCCAATTGGCCTGTTCTGCAATTGTCCTATTACTCTTGCAGGCAAGACTATTTACGTTGAAGTAGAAGTCATTGATGCCCCCTTAGATTACAACATTCTATTGGGTTGTAGCTACACTTATGCGATGTCTGCTGTCCCATCTGCAGTTCACCACAAGATTTCATTTTCTCATAACGAAAATATATTCACCATTGACCAGTTGACATATTACGAACCGAAGTCTCAGACCTCCTTTGAGTCCATCATCTCTTCGATGGCCAATAAGAAAATCATCGAACCTTTGACCAGTGTCTCACCCAGAGTCTACAAAGACTCCTATTTTCTTGGTTCTTTCCCAGGTCTTCCTCCTCCTGTCTCTGATCCCATCTCATCGAACGTTTTCATGATGAAATCATCTCGGGCTTCCCTCAAGCGACCCGCTTTGACTAGTTAGTAGCCCCTCCCTATGAAACCTACTCCTAGCACTTCGACCCAGCCTTTAGGACCCCCTCCTCAAGGGCCCTCATTTGAAGTTGGTATTCATGAGCCTCCCTACCCTCCCGACATGGTTCCTCTTGGCCTTAACCATCTCAGAGTTGTCCCTCCTAGCCATTACCCCTCCGGTCAGATATTTTTCTTATATCCCCCTCCTGGAGTGTTTTCGGTACCTGTTATGGCTACCTTATCCCTTCCTAACCTGACCCTAGGGATCCCAGTCTGGTACATTGATCCCCCAGCCGCTATCCCGCCTGGTCAGCCCAAAAATTATCTTTCTTTTTTCTTGGTTTAACCAGTCCCCATGACCCCTCCCTCTGCTACTGTGCCTTAACCACCTCAACAAGAACCTCCTCTTATTGAAACAACTTCGAGGGAAGGGGGAAAAGCTCGCAAGAAGGCACCTAAAGACAAGGCTGCCCTGATAAACCCTGCTCCTCCTTTGCCTCCAAAGCATACCCCCCATGTGCTTTGTGTGATGTTTTCGGTTATGCCACCCATCATTTTCCCAAATTGCCTCATATCAAGCCCATGGTCAATGTTGCATTCCTTGAGTCTACAGTCCCTGAAGCCTCTATTTCTTCCTCGACTGCAGCCAAGAGCCCCAATACTATTCACACCAACCAACCTTGTGCATTGTGTGATCTCCATGGCCATTATACCCATTGTCCCATCCACCTCCCGCCCTTGTCTCGTCCTCTTTGGGAAGTGATGGAACGGAAGCAAGTTAAAAACGAGCTAGTTCGCCTTTTCCTTTCCTTACGCGGTATGCTTTGGGCCCAGCTTCGAGGATTTACACTCCCATTGACATTCCCCCTACTGATGTCGAGATGACGGAGCTGACGGCCACCATCCTCCTAACATCATCATTCATGAGATCCACGTTGAGCTCCTCACCGGGACTTCCCCTTCTGTTGCGGCCTCCTTCAACGATCACCAGGCTCAATATCGATTGGATCAGTCATCCTACTTGGTTTTCTGTCACCTTGTGACGATGCACATGTGAACCTCTCTTCTCGTGATGAGTTAAGGTAGCTTATTTGCGTCGGGTAGTCTTTCTTCCATGAGTCACCCCATCTTCTATTACGATGACGACATTATGGAAGCAGTGACGACCCCTGAATTTATATATCCCCCCTTACATTGAACCCATGCATTCGAACCACATACACCTTATGGCCATTACATTGACACCAAATTTTTGGGTAAGGGGGCACCCATATTTGAGAGTCCAAGAGAAACAATTCTCCACAACTCTCCTAGTATATCTGATCATGTCAACTCTAGTACCATTATTCTTCCCCATTTGGAAGAACCTCTAGAGTCCCATATCACTTCAAATCACTCTAGGGATCATACCCCTCATCATTCCTTCATCTTACATCAGCAACCTGGTCCCCTAGACATTGTTGTTGAGCAACCTATGGGATTTCTAGGAGAGCACTAGTTGATTATCTCCAAATCCACTCTTTGGGATAGTGACACCATGTATGTCAACCCAGAACCTTAAGTCCATTTGCTTCATATATGTAGTACGCACAAAGATTGGCAATCCTCAATTACCTTTCTCGAACTACATAACCATAACGAAAAAAAAATGGCGCACAACATCATAAAAATGTGTTTATATTCCCTCTTTTTAAATAAATTTTGGCATATAACTCTCTCTTACTTATGGTGCACCCATCTTTAACGAGAACCATAAAAAATCCTAGATCGGCCAAAAACAACACGAAACCCCCTTTCTATGAGAGGTCCCACTTTTCAAGTCATTTCTGGGACGGAGTCCACGGTTTTCTACCCGAGTAACTTCTACCCGAGTCCGGGAATGAATTTGAAAAGTGTGACTTGGCTTGTTCTGAGCTCTGGGTGCCTACTTGAAAATTTTGATTCATTGAAATGAAAGAGTAGGATTAGGCCTCTTACATGCAATTGACGGATCTCGACTCAACTGAGGTATATTTGTATGCAATTACGATGTTTTGTATAAGATTTAAGGCCTTCTCTCCTCTCTACATTCACCACGGCTACACTTGCATATGAGTGAATTTGGAGGGAAAATGCCTTATTAAGAAAACCCTATTTTCTTTCGCCGCTATGGCCAAGCGAAGTAGGTCGTTTGAAAAACCATTTATATCGTTAGAAATCTCTCACTGAGCTCTCAAATGGGTATTTTTTAGTGTTTTGTGATTTGATCCTTAACCGAGACACATATTTCCAAGAAAGGTCACTTCACCACTCATCAAAATCGAATTTCTTCACTTGAAACACTTGTACTTGGGGCACCACCTTGCCTTCATACTTGTCCATGCTCATGTCGATTTTCATCGTCAGTAATCATCTTGTACTCATGCTTTTATGGTCCCCACTGGACCTTTTCTGTGTGGCAGCATCATTGACTCACCCTTGTTTAGAGCATGAGATTTGAGTCATCATCTCATCCATGGAGTCTATCTTGAGTGCCTTTTTATACAACTATATTCCTCCATCCATCATTTCTTGGTTCCTCTCTTGTGTCGCACATTATGGCCTTCAGTCTCACTGTCCCATGTCCACTTTGATGTTGGTTCAGTCGCTACCAGGTCATCCATGCCCTTCATGCTCTAACAAGGGAAGTCGTCCGTCCACTACTCAGTACCCTCCATTTCATCATCATCCCTGGTGGCAGTCTGTCAATTGCTCTACTATTATCTCTCGTGGCTTAGTTGAGGATCCCTTATTGCCTCACCTATGGTGGACCTCCTTTTGTTGACATCAACTCATTCATTCTAGAAGCAGTGCAGAGGGTGGTGTACCTTGGTTCCGACTTCCCCTCTTGTTCGGTGCCTTAGATCGGGGAAAAGGAAACCTTATTTCCTTTGAACATTGTTTCTCAGCTCTAGCTCTTGACGGCATGATCAGATTGGTATTGATGGTTCGGTGATGCGGTCGATTTATCTTGGTGATTCCGGAGCATGTGTGAGATATTTCGAGCTCATGAGGGTGGCCCTTCGGTAGCCCCCCACATGAGGTGACCTCTTCATTACATAAATTTATGTAGCTCCTGAATTTGCAGGTTTCGGCCTCGGTAGGAGGCCACTTCTTTAGTTTGCATGTATCATTTAGATTTTCGGGTCCTCTCCTACTTTTTCAGAGCCTCTTTGGTTGTACTTTCTCCTTCTTCTCGAGATATTATTGTATAAGTCCTGGCTGTTATCCTAGGCATAGTATGTATGTGGGATTCATTATCATATTTTTATCTGGCTCATGTTTATGCCAACATGTACTATATAGTTTAGTGTCTTGTTTACTAGACGAATTATTTTTTGTACTTTGTCTTGGTGGGCGTAGGTATGCCTCCCCCGCCACCTATAGCACAGATACTCACTCATAAAAGATGCTTGTCGCACCTGTAATTCTCGCCTCCTTAGGGTCTAGTCCTCTCATGCTTTGGTCTACCTTATATTTCTCTCTCTGACTTCCGTTTTGATGTTCCCAGTGATTTAGTTTCTTACAACGTGTATAACCTGAATGTCTGATTATCTCTAGCAGCACTGTCTTGGAAAATATATTACACCAATTTTTAGTGCATCTAACCTGTTGCTATTAGATGGACCTAAGTACACCATGTAAGACCACTTTTACCCTAAGTAAAATTGCTTTCACTATGAAAAATAACTTAGTAAACCACCTTTATTAAGTTGTTTATAGTCTAAACAGGAAACCCCATGAGGAAATATTAAATAAATCCACATTTGTTTGATTTTCCTCAAGGAATAATTAGTTAAACAACAGTTTAATTAATATTCCTGGTCATATTTAACCCAAAACAGGAAAATTAATGAGATAAATCATTATTTATCTTATTATTTTCTAGGAATAATTATTTAAACATTATTTAAATAATATTCCTTGTTAAATTTGATTAAATCATTTATAAATAATTGAATAAATCACTATTTATTTAATTATTACTCAACCACATCCTTAAAATAATAAATAAATCATTTATTTATTTATTATTTACAAATAAAGGGATTTGACCAAATTCAAATTCTTTTTCACTCCAACAAATATAATAAAATATTCCATAAAAGTTGGATCTAGATTTGGTTAATAATATTTTAATTATGCACCAATATCTAGACTAACTCAATATTTTATTATAAATAGAAGGGTTTTTCCATTCACTCACTACCTTTTGTTTCTTAAAGATCACTCTAGATCTATACTTTTGGTTTGACTTTGATCCTCCATCATTGTGATATTTTGCTACCATTTTTCTTTTTAGCTCCCTTTCAGTTCCATTTTTTGTCTGGGTTTTCTACACCATCAAGAGAGAGAGATCTTAGATCTGAAGTGCCGAGGACATACAAGAGCCCATCCCATTGAGGGGGACTGGTAACATCTTTCTATGTTCCCTTCCCAGGTGTCATAAATACAAAAAATATTTAAAAATATTCTTGTCTTGTCTATTAGATGCATGGAGCAACTCTTGTTTTTATTTACTTCTTAATGTCTTTAACTGCATAGATCTTGATTTTGTAGCATTTATATTGGTCAACTAACTGTAGATCTAAAGAAATTGGCAGCCATCTTTGATGTTAGGGCTGTTTTTTATGCACAACTAAAGTGAGTTTTTTTTGTATGCTTGCAATTAGAATTCATCCTAACAATCATTGCCACATATTATTTCACTAAATGGATTGAAGCCATCACCACGAAGCAAGCTACTGACACTCTCATTGTTCGGTTTTAGAGAACAATATTCTGTCTCGTTTTGGATGTCCACACAAAATCATTATTGACAATGCAACTGCCTTTAAGTCCAAGAAAATGATTGAATTTTTTGATAAGTATCACATTAGGCTTGTTCATTCCAAAACATACTATCCTTAAGGAAATAGGCTTGCTGAATCATCAAATAAATCTTTGGTGAACATAATCAAGAAGATGCTGCAAGAAAACAAGAGGAATTGGCACAAAAAATCTCACCAATGCTCTATGGGTGGATAGAGTTAGTAGAAAAAGGTCAATCAACATGTCACCTTTCCAATTCATGTATGGTGTTGACACAGTGTTCCCTACTTCTCTGGTTGTACCGGTGATGAAAATTCTGAAAGAGGTCGATAGTGAACCAAATGATATCCAATGAAGAATCAACCAAATAATCCATCTACAACAGTCAAGAGATGAAGTCTCCAGTCATACTTCAAAGCTTCATGAGAAAATAAAAAAAAGGTTTATGATAGGAAGACCAAAGCTAATGATTTCAAGCTTGGTGATGTTGTTCTTCGTTGGGATGCGGTGATGTTGTTCTTCGTTGGGATGCTCGGAATGAAGACAAGGGTAAGCACGGAAATTTTGACAATCTATGGAAAAGACCTTACAAGATCACTGCATTCAGAGGTAGTAAAGCATTTATACTAGAGGATATTGAAGGGAAAGAAGTGTTGGGAGGACCAATCAATGGCAGATTCCTCAAACACTATCTTACTTAATCATTGAAGATGAAATCCACTTTCACTGTACATATCATTTTAATTTGATGTCCAAGAAATAAAGAAGTTGTTGCAAAAGTTTGAAGCCCGAGGAGAAGACCACGAGACTTCTACATTCAACTCATGTTTTCTTTCAAAAAGTTCAAAAAATTGAAGTCAGTTATCAAGTCAAAATTTTCTAATCAAAATTGTTTACAAATTTAGTTCATCATTTCCAGTTTATCAAAGTTTTTTAACGTCCAGTTTTGACTCCATTGCTTAATGGAAAGGCTACCTGATCTACGGTGTTCTCGACACCTCCTGAAGGAGATACCATCCCCAGCTGTAGCCAATGTTAGCTCAGGTATGTCAGTGATAAAAAATAACTTTTTCAGTTGTTTTTCCAAAAGTCAAAGGTCAATTTTATTAACTTTTTCAAACAAGTTTTTTGAAAATAATTTTGGTGACTGGAGAAGTCTAGGTCAAGTATGTCGCTCCTTCATCTCATTCATCACCACCATCATTTTCAAGGTCATCTCCATCATAATATTTAAAAGGTATAGGGTTATGTCACTCCACCTCATATAAGTCACTGTCTAGGGTCATTTATGCCTTTGAAAAATGTTAAATTTGTCACCTAAAACAAGGCTCTAACCTTCTATCCCACTCATAAAACTTTAAAGAGGGAGATAACATGCTTAAGGAATGAAATAAAGGCAATTTGTCTTGTTTCAAATGGTTCAAGTGTTAAAAAAAATTCAAAGAATTTTTTTTGTCTTACTATCTCATTAAAAGGAGAAAAAAAGTCATTTCAAGTGTCAAAGATTCAAAGAGGTCAATTCTGACTTATTATCTCATTCAAAGACAAAAAGGTCATTTCGAAATATCAAAGACAACTTGTCTTGTTTTTAAAATTCATTTCAAGTGTCAAAGGTAAAAATAGTCATCTCAAGCTTATAAAAGAAAAAAACCAAGAACATTTTCACTCATTTCTATCCTTTGATGTGTGGAAGAGCACATCTCTAGCTCACTTGCACTCCAAAGGTTTTCCAAACTCCAAATCCAAGCATAAAATTCACTTCCAAACCCATTTTCTACCCTTATAGCAACTGTTGTTATTCTTTTGTGAGCACTTTTTACGATGTTAATAGTGTTACACTTCTGGAGACTGCAACACAACCTTTGTTACCCTTTTGAGTGTTGTGTAGGCCCTGCGCAACCCCTTTGTTACGCTTTTGTGCCACCATTGTTATGCTTTTACCACTATTGTTAAGCTTCTGGAGGAGGGACATGTTTAGTTTTTGGGCTCCAAAAACTTCCAAACCAGCTCAATGCTTGGCTCCATTACCTTGTGACATCCTCTGAAAAGGTAAGTGTCATTTATTATGCCATATTTTGGTTAAATTTTGAGGGTTTAAACAATTTCATGCTCATTATGATTTTCTTCACATTGTTACTCATCCATGGTATATATTTTTTTTAACTTGAAAAACCCTAACCTACCTCACCTACCTAAACCCTAACCCTAACATGTAAACCCTAACCCACACATATATTACACATTATCCCCACATTTATCATCATCCACACCACCCATATCATGTCATTTCACCCAAACCCTAATTGATAGTTATTTTCACAATGAAAAACTTTGAAATTTCCCGTGTTTGCTAGATTTTGACACCTTACACACATATATTTCTCCTCATTCTAATTTCAGTATGGAGCTAAGATGCTACTATATGCACTAAATTTTTCTTATAATTTTTTCTCAGCTCCATGGACGTCATTTCGCCATCTAAACCTACACCACTTCTACACTGGTTATTCTCACAGTCAAACATTGGGAATTTCCTATGTTTTTATCATTTTTCCACTTTCCTCATGCTCATTTTCCCTCATTCCACACAGAAATTTGAGCTAACACACAACTCAACCCACTCAATATTTTCTATAATTTCTCTCAGCTTAACTATCCATCATCTCATCCTCTAAACTCACACTTTCCTACACTTAGTTTTTCTAGATTTCCATACATTCACCCATCTCATAAACACTGTAGCATTTTCATTAGTCCAGTGACAAACACAATGGAAAGTTATAAGAAGAGATTCAAGGGAGGGTGCCACCTCAGGCTAGAACCCTTCACAATGCATAAAATCAATGCTTCACCCTTGGCCAGAAGATGCTTTGAGAGGGCTCAATGTTTGAGATTTTGTGAAAGGCTTATGGAAGAGGGGTATCATCTTCAATTCACCAACCTATTTGCTATAAGCTTCATCATGGGAAAGGTCACTATTGTAGGTATGTAGATAAGCCTATCATCAGACCTAATTTCTTCAGCAACAAGTATCCCTTGTCATGGAGAGCAGTGGTTCAAGGGCATGGAGTTAGACATTGAAAATTACAAACAGTTTCTCAAGCCTCATGCTAGAGAGGAGAAAAATTACCTATTTCCTTTCAAACACCTCAAAAACAAGTATTCTCCTTTAATGATGTTCATAATGAAGTACTTCACATGTGAAGGAATATTCTCTAGGTTGTATAGGTATCATATCAAGCTATTGATGCATTTCACCTCTGTCAAAACAATTGATTTTTCCATATTATTTATACATGAGTTTGATTAAGATGACTGAGAATGTTCAGAGTAGAAAAAAAATATCATCACACTAGTATTTTAGCAAATCATCATTGGATTCCTCAAGACACTTTTCAAGCTCAGAAATTGTCACAAATTCGAGGTTTTTTTGTCCTATTAATTGGAATTAGAGTTATCGAGTTGGGTTTGCCTCATATAATGAGGGAATATGTAATTAATGTAAGGGAAAAACACTCTAGTTCATAGCTAAAATTCAGGGAATGGTTTCTAACCTCCCTAGAAACTAGGAAATGACTCATCTTGTGTATTTATGATCCATTTTGGATGGGATTTAGACCTGATGAGGTGTCATAGTCCATATTTATATAAGTAGACTCTCTTTAGTCTTTTGTGGGGTTGGATAGTATTATTTTGTAGTGGAGATATTGTAACCAACATTTGGAATGAAATCAGAGACATATTTTCAGAAGAATCTTGTGGTATGCATTGGAGAATTTGTTCTTCTAATGTATGTATTTATACTCATGATAAATTATATCTTATTATTTCAGATGCATCTTTCTATATGTTTATCTTGTAAGTTTATAAGTAGAAATCATGTCTGTTCATGCTCTGTTTTAGGAAAGGTTTACATGTTATGTATATTTGCTTCTAAATGAATGAATTCGCCTCAATGCTCATTCACACTCTCTTTCACTTCATCCTATACTCAATGCCCAATTAATAATGCTTTCAAACTACTTATCTAGCCTCACACATTATCTGCAAATTGACCTTGGAATTTAGACCTAAAAACCACTTGATCTAGCCTTCTCACTGACTTTTCTATCAACACTTAAAACATCAAACAAAATCCTAGTTACTAAGCTTACCTACCTAGCCTATGATCAATAGATATTCAGTCAATACATTGACTACAAAGTGACAATGAGAGAGCCCTCTCTAGTCCTGGTACGACTAGCTACTTGACCTAAAGCCTGGTCTATGGTTACCTTTCTTCAATTCTATTTTCAGCCTTGGGAATTTGGAGAGACTAATAACACCACCGATGTAAGTCTGCAAGTTTTGACTATTCACCTCCAAGTCCTCCCAGGTGGCCATCTGTTCTAGCTACTCCAAATACTGACCAATCTCCTATCAGACTTTTCATTTGCATTTAGTCTCGGTGAGTGTAACAACTAATGGGATATGGTGGGTTCTCACCATGAAATCCAAACTACTATATATCCGTATATAAGAGGTCTGAATGTTTACAATGAATGAGGTGAGATGCTTGTTGTTCTGGATCAACATCTCAAATCTTGCTTTCTCTAGCTCCATCTGTGGCTTCATCTTCTTCACTAGTGTAAGCAATGTCTCCTTGTATCACATTGTCCACTCATGCACGATGGTCATGGAAGCTTGTACATTCTTAAGGATCTTGAAAAAATCTCTTCTCTTCCATTGCAAGTGATGTAAGCAGACAACTACCTTATGTATGGTGACAAAATCCTCATAATGTTTTCACATAGTGTCTCCAAGTGTGGATACTTCAGCAAGTATGCTATTGCATGAAGCTATTCATTCTCTTGTTGGGTTTCATGTAGATTCTGCGCCAACTGCTTATTCTCTACCACCATACATTGAGTGTTAGATCTCGCTGCACCTGCGAAGGCCAAGTTAGCATCGAAAATGGCATTTGGATTCTTGCTAGTGTCCACCACCATCACCCTTTCTCTAAATGCATGCGATGTATGATCATCTGGGAAGTGATTTATTCATGCTTGTACATTCTTATTCTGGAGTTCATCAAATTACATACTGTACACATCCATCATCAGATCATAATCAAGGGGAACTACGTCCCCTTCCTCACTCAAGGCTAGATCTGCAGCTGGAAGTGGTGGAGTATGAATGGTGATATGTGGTGCACTAGGAATAAGTTCCACATATTCATCTTGTAGCCTCGGTCCCAATTCCATGTACACAACTTCAATCAAATTCTCAATATCCTGAGCAGGCTCTCGTTCTTACATCTATTCGCTCACTCCTTCTGCTACTAGTTGATCCTATACCTAATCTTCAACCTATATGGGTGCCGTATGTTTTGATGTGGAACCTTGCCTTCCTTATTCTTCATTTGTCTACTTCTCCTCATGTTCTCTTCTTCTTAACTCTTGTTCTTCCCTTAACTCTTGTTCTGATTTCTACGCTCTTAGTTGTGCTTTATCCAGGATTTGATTCTCTCTATTTCTCCGCTTATCTCTTTGCTTCCTCTGCCTCCTCTTTGCTTCTATTTCAAAATTTGCTTGTTGAATGGTAGGATATTCTTGCATATTCAATTTTTTTCCTCCTTTGTACTATTAACAACCTTCCTTTTTCCCTTATCTTGTATCTCACTTTTGTCTTCTAGTGTTGTTTCTTCTAAAAATGTTGTCATCTGAGGGGTAACTTGAGAAGTCCTAGCTATGCTAATAAGCTCATGGGGTCTGGAGGAGTTATATCAATTATTCCATGGTTCCTCCTTCGACCACTAGTATGCTCCGCTGACTCAATTGTAGTAGATTCACACACAATGGTCCTCACAAATTCCCCTTGAATCATATAGATTAAACTCTTTTGTACCAAATTCAAACTTCACTATGGCTTTCAATTCAGTATCTGCAACTTTGAGGTTCTTGATCTACAAAGGAAGAGTGGGCCATGGTTCCTTCTTCATCCTTTGTAGTTCTAATAAAAACCAAGTGGTGATACGGTAATATACTTCTTCCATGACAAGTTTTTTGGTGGCATATCTTGGAAAAATATGTGGCTACTTCTGCTTGTTGAATACTCTGACCAATGTCCCATCCGGTAAGGTGAACCAATCTGCAATCTCTGATATCACCTTCATATCTCTTCATAACATGCAAGGTGGGTCCTCTTGAAGATAAGAATGTAATGTGGTATAATGAAGTGATCAATAAGTTTCTCCATAACTCCTTTATGGCTACAATATGAAAGAAAATTGCAGTAGATATGCATGGAAATTTATCTCAGTGTCCACATCCAGTTCATGCCAGGAAACTAGTTCTGTGCATAGATCACATTGAGTATGTATGCAGACATATAGAACCTTGCTTACTTGCCCTTGGGAGGATCTCCATATTTTTCTACATGGGATCTTAGCTGATGATCCAAAAGTTCTATCCAGTAGAATGGCTTCCCCTTGTTCACCACCTGGTTCAATAAGATAGCCCACCCTTCAGAAAAGGTTTATGTACTAGTTTGGCCATATATTCTGCAAGCTAGGATGACCAAAAGCTGGTACTCCTTCCTGAGTGACCTTGTCTTGTACACTTGGGTGGGTGTATGTTTAATCTTTGATGACTCCTTCAACCAACTCTTGACGATATCCTTTGTGTTCGAATATATGTGGGTGACATTAAATAATGAGTCCATGATATTTACTGGCTCAGGAATGTGATACATCTGTTGAAAATCTGCTGCTAGAAATGTAGCAGCCTTTTGTCCGCTAGTGTTGGTAAATGTCATAGTTTTCTCATCCATGTGTGTGAGAAAACCCAATTTATCACATTCGCAAATGGGAAGGATGGAAACCTGCATGCATCCTTGTATATTATTGATTAGTTGATGCTGAGATAAACCTATTGGTCCTCTAAGTTTGTCTAAAATTATTTTGTGAAACCATCTTTAATCTGTTGCCATGTGAGTTTGTATCCCTTTTCTACAAACAACTGAGTGTTTGAATATACTGGAAAGTTAACTAGAACTTTCCCAAATGCTTCCCCACTAATTCTTTCAGAATTTTCTTTTGAGGCAACTCTCTTGGGTGCCATTGTTACAATGACTGCTGGAGAGGTGCTCAACAACTGTTGTACACATGGGACAGAAAAGCACTCATGGCAATCAAACATGAGTTTTAAGAAAAATCACCTTCAAGGAATGTTTAAGAAGAAATCTGGGCATATGAAGAGAGGGATTGTGCAATTTTAATGGGAAATAGGGTTTGAATTCCTGAGGGAACTATGCTCTGCATAGTCTCAACAGTCAGGGCCAAAGCTTGAGGATTGAGATTGCACAATGTGCAGTTCAGCCTGGGAAGTGAGATGGGAGAGACTCTGTAAGTGGTTAGGGATGCAGAATGAGCTCTAGAGCTTCATAATATGAAATTGGGCTAGATTTTACTATGAAATACATCATTCCATAGGCCAAGTTCTCAGCTTGATCCTCCATATTGCAGAGTGCCCAACTGGGAAAAGTGAAATATGGTCAAGGAAATGGAATATCTGCCCAAGGTAAGTGTGGAAAGAAAGAAAATATGAGAGATAGTGATGGATTGAGTGAATATTTGACTAAGTTTAAATTAAACAAGAAAAATCAAGTGCAAAAATGAAGTAAATGGGAAGAAAACCAAATCGACGAGGAGAGTCTCCGCAACGACGACCATAAGTGCAAAAATGAAGAAAATGATGTGACACTTGTGAAAGGCAGCCGATAACTTAAAAAAACACTTCTAAAAGCTAAATAAAGTTAAAACGCCAACATGCATGTAAAGAAACAAGTAAAAAAACACT
Source organism: Pinus albicaulis (assembly GCA_034641835.2). Lineage (NCBI taxonomy): Eukaryota > Viridiplantae > Streptophyta > Pinopsida > Pinales > Pinaceae > Pinus > Pinus albicaulis. The sequence continues at coordinate 798,358,545 of CM076584.1, read as the reverse complement.
CGCACAAGCCAAATGGTAAAAAGTGTTAGAAAAAGCGGTAAAAAGCGATAAGTGTGAAACTCACTCAGAAAAGCGACGACGATCACACAAAAGTTTTCCTGATCTCCTTGAGATTGATAGAGTTCCAAGATCGAGTGTGTAAATGAGATATACGGGAATTGATAAAATGTATTTGGGAAAATTAGGGTTTATGACATGCATGCCAAAAATCAAGGGAAAAGTGACACATAGCGACAGTGTCCAAAAAGAACAAGTGTGCTTCCTTCTGGTTACTAAAGATAGATCCGTAAAATTTAGGGATGTTTTTTTTCCTTTTTATCTTTTCTGCCTTTTCTAGGAAAAATTTCTATGGACATCACTGGGAAATATTGTGCACTCCTAGAACTGGGAAACATCCCGGCTCAGTGTGCTGCGTAGTTTCTGAGCTAAGTGAGAGATTGTGCAGTTTCTGGGCTCAGTCTTGGGCTGCCTGTCCTGACTGTGCAATTTCTAATCTCAAGGCTTATTGTCGGTTATTACTATGAAATTAAAGTCATCGAGGATGTCTGCCCTCATGGATTGTGTAGTTTCTAGAGGCAAGCCCATAACTATTGTGAAAGACTTAGACAGGAGGTTGGCTTGTGACCTAGAAAATAAACTAAGTGGAAAAGCGAGTGAACACAAGCATAAGTAAAGGATAAAATGAATCAAAGAATGAATACCTGATAGTTGTGCAAGATAAGCTCCTGTAAAAAGAAGTTTAGGCTCCAAAATACAAGCGAAGGAAAAATTTTGGAGGGTTACTATAGCCGCTACAACACTTGGCGACACATTGGTAGAACTCTAGCTCTCTAAATGAATCTTGTCTCATGCAAAACTGGTCTCACCCTTATAGAAGGATTATTCAATTCATTAATCGTCACAACCTACCCACTTAGTTTGAGTTAAAGACATGGTCCCATCCATCCTCTTCATCGATGGCACACTAACCAGACCAAGTCAAACTGAGTTGTTTCGATTGGGGATGAGGAGTATATAAGTGCACAAGTAAAATAAACTTTCAGAGTCTTATTTTTTATCTCTGGTGTTGCTTCATCTCCATCAGGCTTGGAAAATACCCCGATAGAGTCACTTGAGGAACACAAACATTGCTCTGCTGCTAGTGAACCTAGACAATACCCCAACGAAGTTTCCTTCATCACCTCTCTGCATAGGAAGCCTTTATCTTCTTCTCCCTTTATTTTATTTTTTCATTTTTTGTGTTCAAAGAACTATGCATAGGCACGTATTTATGTCATGGGGTGGAAGAGGGATCCCGAGTTATTAAGAGAAGAAGAGGTTTTCCCTTCGAAAAAGTATGTTTATGTACACTTCTGACATACATGTTAAGGTTTTCCTCCCTTCTTACTCTACTAGACTAGGTTGAAAAGGATTAAACGAAAAGGTAAAATTGATTATAGTAGGTGATACTAGTTAAAATCCAAAAATCATGATTTCACTCATTATTTTATCCGACAAGGAACGTATTTTCCATCAGAGTATCATCAACTTAAAATAATGCAAGATTTACGCAAAGAGAGGGAATAAACAACAAACCAAACATTGAAAGTAGAAAAAATTCATCTTGGATTTCACTATGCTTGCCTCAGAAGCCAAACATGGTCTCATGGAAAAACTAACCTATAGTGGAAACCAAAGAAAAGGAAATGAGCAGAATGAAAAAAAATGAAAGTAAAGCAAATCGAAGAAAACAATAAAGAAAAACAAAATACTACTCCTACTCCTAACCTAATCAAAACATAGGCCAAATCACATAAAGTGATACTTCCAATGCAGCCACCGGTGCATTGGTTTCCCTACGCGGGCGAGGGAATGTAGGTCAACAAGGACATACAAGCATAACAATACACAATAAAGATAAGACAATGCAAACCAATACGTTTGAAGTTGGAGTGAATACACAGAAAATTAAAGGAGAAAATCACACAAAAAACATTATGCGTATGTAACATGGTGTTGTGACACATTACGAGTCAAAGACTTAAAAAAACAAACTTTCGAACAAAATAAAGAAAGAAGAATTTTTTTATTTTTCCATAGTGCTCACTATGTATGACTCCAAATATTGAGCAATGGGATCATGTATTATATGTGGAGGATGCAAAAATTTTAAACCTTATTGATCTTCAATATGTATAATGGTGTGATGAGGATCCTCAAAATATTCAACACTCTTCCGATCAAATATGGAACTGACTTCAAGGCTACAAGAACCTGACATAACCCTCAACTCAGGTTGAAGTGCCTTGACAGCTTGAGGAAGTTCCAACTCATTGGAAGATAAATAATTAAAGATCAGTGGCTTGGAAAAATCAACAACAGGAAAATTAGATTCGTAACCAACTGAATCGATGAAAAGGTCACAACAACCACGATCAGAAATTTCAAGATCGCGAACAAAGGTATCCTCATGATATGATAAATCGTATAGAGGGGAAGATGAGAAATGAGAAATTTCACCCTCAGCATTTTCAGAAAGGTAAGATGAGAGATTGGGAAGATCATGAATATAAGATTCATCCTCATTGCATCTAAATGAAAATATGACATTGATTTTTTTTTGTGAATGATTAGAAGAATCAACATGTTCAAAAACTATATTCTCACAAGGTTCAACTGGAATAACAAAATCGTGGAAAACTTCAAGATGACGTGGAAGAAATATGAAAGGGAGTAGGTCATCCTCCATCACATATTATTGGTAAATAATGGGCTCTGACACATACTAATCATAAATGACATCACAAGTTCGCTGCTAAACACCAAATCCATCCAACACTTGATCCTTGTGAACATCAAGAGAAATATTTCAAAAAGGAAAACATAAAGAATCACAATATGGAGGATTAGTGGAACCAAAGGATGGACAATGGATATAACACTTCATTACAACCATTGGGCTTGGAGTCCAAACTTGCACAAAAATTCTGAGCATGTGGAGTGGGAGGAGATGGTGGTACATCAACGGGTGAATTATGAATCTTTCCCACCTCAACCTACAGAAGTAGAGCTATTATATGAAAAGCAGATGGAAAATTACTTGGAACAACACCCTTTTCTGTAATAGATTTAGAAGCATTATGAGTGAGTTTTTTTGGGTGCGATTTAATAGATTCAAACTCATGTAGAGAAAGTGAAATGCGAACAAGATATAGAAATATTATAGTTAAGAAATCCCAGTCAGCTTCATCTTCTGAAAATTCAAAACAGAAATGCATAAAATGGTTGAGAAAATGGTGTAATGATTCATCATGTGATTTTTGAAATTCTAAAATTTTCTTGCATAGATATTTATAATCATACTTGTCAAAAGCGCAAAATAATTCTATGACAAGATGTTCAAAAGAGTGAATAGGGGCATCGGTCAATGTGTATCACCATTGCCTTCTGTTCCCTTCGAACGTGAGAATGAAAAACAAACGACCAACATCCTCAATAGGGATGCCGCCTTTTGTGAAAAATTGAACAAAAAATTCAGTATTCTCAAGAATGGTTATTTCACCCTTGCCATTAAATTTAATATGTGACAAGTCATCAATGATATTCACCGACACTTAAGACTTATTTTTCTAGAAAAACATGCTAGGAGTATGATTTTGGAAGAAGTCAGAAAATGAGTGTGGAAATTCAAAACAAACTTCAAGGGCCCAACTTGTCATCTGTCTCTGCTTCTAGCACCAGAAACGATGACAGTGTTGGACCGGCCAAAATTCAAGGGATCTCCCCAATATGAGGTCCCAACTAGACCTCACACTATTTGGATTAGGATTCCCAGTAGTGGGGTGTTAATGATCTGCCTTGGTTTGCATAACACATAGAGTGGTGCATAGTATCTTGGTGAGAATAAGTGTGTGACCTTGCATAGAGTCAAGTGCAACCTATGGCAGTTCCAACACATGAATGGAAAGGTAAGTGCGCCTGCTGGAAAACTGTAATAGTACACGTTTTAGAAGGAATACATGAGAAAAATGACATCATGAAACATAATAAGAGGAATAATTCACAAGTTAAGGTGACGAATTAACACATAAACATGCATCCAACAAGATACATACAAATGCAAACAAAATAGTTCATAAGCATATGCATAAGTTAAAAAAATGTTTGATTAGGTTCCCCTGGGGTAAAGAAATCTTGAGTATTTTTGGTTATGTTTTTGGAGGAAGATGTTGTCGAGGAGGTAGATCCACTCTTGCAGCTGCACACATATATGGTGCCACGCAAAGCATTTGTGAAGGTCCCCAAGGACCTAGATAAGGTTCAGTCTTATATAAATTCTCCATTGATCCTTGAAGATGTGTCATTTGAGGGGGATATGTTTGTAAAAATTCCCCTGCTAAAGATGGAAGACTGGGACCTAGCCGACCATGAGAAGTTCCATGAGCTTGTGCCCTTTATGTACTTGGAACCGGTCACCGATGACGAGGGGGTGATCAAAGTCAAGTCGAAGCCTTAGGTGTTGGAACTACAGAAGGTGGGGCTGCTAAATTTGCTGAACATCCCACACTTTGGGCGCAACGCGATCAACGATATATGTGTGTGCCAGTTGCTCGCCCTCGTGCATGATGACTATCTGTGGCTAGAAGAGCCAATTCCAATTGATGCAAATTTGATACACCATATCACCAACCTGCCCTTTTAAGGGGAGGACCTTGCGGTGACCTTTGGAGGAAAGGGCCAGGAGCAGAAATTTGCAGACATAGTTAAGGAAAAATATAAGGTATCGCACAATACTCAGGGGTTTGTCATCAATGAAATCAATGATGCCATAGTACATTTCACCACGCTAATCCTTGCCTGCAATATGATGAGTAAGTTCCGATCGAAGGAAGTTCCGACCCATGTGATTTCTTTAGATGGGAAATGTGAGAAAGGGATACAATATAATTGGGTTAGGTACCTGTGCATAGAGTTTTTAGTGAATGTCTGCGAGGTATAGGAGGAGGGAAAGCATTTTTATTATGCTTGGTTGTTTCTACTAATTGTGCTAATTGGTTGGAGGATGCCAATTGAGGCCTAGTTCCCAGATATTGAGTTCGATCTTTGCGAAGTTGTATGATATATGACAGCGCAGGACTCTAATCTTCCCTCCAGAATCACTGAAAAAAAAATATTCTGGGTGTTATGTTATTCTGATTTGTTTCAAGTGGTGCAATCCAAGCCGCGCTTATTGTTGATGTTGTATCAGCAGTAGAAGCACATTGCGGACTTCAAATCCACCTTCCAAAATATTCACATGTGCACGAAGGGATATGTTGAAGGTGTTTGGTAGGAGCTTCCTTACATGGTAACAGAGGATGAAATTGCACGTGTTACGATAGAATGGCCAACCTTATGGTTAGAAGTGCGCACCATTGGCAGTGGCTCATCTTCAGTACTCCTGAAGACTTTTACAAAGCCACACATGCCCAAGGATACCCAACAGGAGGATAAGGATGCAAATAAAGATACGAATCCAACCACGACGGTTGAAACAATTGACATGGATAAGGAAATAGAGGATAAAGAAGGTGACAACTCCGAGGAACCTTTGACAAAGGCAGGTTCACTAAAAGAATCTAAGAAAGGATCTCATATGTCCCCGGGCCCGCAAAAAAAGAGGAAGGGCCCTCATACGTCCCCGGGTCCGAAAATAGGGACAGAGGTCCTGACACTTACAGAATACGACCTTAAAAAAATTGAAAACATAGTCAAAGCTGCGACTAAGGATCTCTACAATAATGTGAAGTCTCAATAAAAATTGGTCCTTGAAGATGTGCAACACAATCTCCAGGAGCTTCACGTGCAAACGAGCGCGATCCAAGCAAGCATGCAACAAGTGAGCGTAGGACAAGCATCATGCAACCCCTCAAAACTATTGTACCATTACCTACAGACAATTGGTTATTTCATGTTCTAAGACCTACAGTTATAGTTGAGCACCCTGAGTTGCAGCCAATGTGCAAACCTGCACTGAGGTAGGCCTTTTCTTGGCCATGATTCTCGGTGAAAAACCACATGCAATGCATACTATGATTGTGGATGAGTTGTAGTACTGAGACGTCCATGCCTCAAAGGTTTCTATCAATAATATACGATAGGTGCTCATGATGTAGAATGGAGAACGGAATTTAGAAGAGGTACGTCGGGCTTCCGAAGATCATCACGCTGAGTTGGAATCCATGATCAACCGGTTGTGCAGTAAACTCCCTGAAGTCAAAGTACCTACCACCGCTACGCCTACAGTAAAATTAGAAAGCTTGGTAGCCACACTGAAGGCGTCAAGTGTGGAGATAACAACAGTCTGTGCTGAGCTCAAACAAAAGATCGTAGTCCTCTAGGGACCAACCACAAATTTTTTTTGGAAGAAGCGCATAGCGTTGCAGCATAAAGTACTAAAGTCCTCTCGCCATTTGAAAGTTCTGTGTAGGTGCTCAAAGAGAAAATGCAGGCAACTAGAATAGATTGACTCAGGAGGAGTCACTTGATTGTGTTGGGGGCCTGTTGGAGTAGGTTCCCCTGGGGTAAAGCAATTTTGAGTATTTTTGGTTAAGTTTTTTTTTGTACGCGCTGCACGCAGATGTTAAGGGTATTTGGGGTGGGTCAAAGTTTATTAATTATTGTAACGAGAAAAAGGGAAAAACATGAGTCTAAAAACATGGTTTGAGAGCATGTTATGTGTGCATTTGGAAATATATAATATGTAAGAGTCAAGAAGGATAGATATCATATATCATCTTGGATCTATATTTTTGATCTTTAATGTAGTGTGTGTGAATTTTTGATCTGGGTTTTTGTCTGGGTAGAAAGTGTTGAGATTCAACAAGAAATTTTTTTGGCACCCATGATTCTAGTGAAAATTAATCACCTACACTAGGGTGGGGCCCACAGGCTATTTTTAGGTGCATGTCTATTTTTAATATCCCTTAATTTAGATGGACATTAAACTATAATCTATTCTCAATGAGAACTTGAAAATAGTTAACTGAAGTGGGAAATCAGTTAGCTAAGTGAATTTCGAGTTAAGAGGTTGGTTGGTGGGACATGTAGGTTGAATTTAGTTGTAAATGAGTGATTCTAGTTGTAACAGAGTTGGAAGTGCAGTGGTGCATGAGTTGTGTAAGTTGTAAGTAGTTGAATTGAGTTGTGCTAGTTGTAACTGAAGATACACTAGTGAGACATCAAGTGAATTCATTATTAATTAATTCACAAGTAGTGATATCACATGCAATTGAATATTTACTATTATTAGCTGCATGCATGTTAGATCCAGTGGGGACCCAGTTGAGTTCTAGGTGAAAGGGAAGTAAAATATCAGTTGTGACATTATCCACTTGCACACATGAAAGCACACACACATTGGATGTGCCCATGATACTTGCGTAGTCAAGGCAGGAAAGAAGGCATCAATTCAGGGATTGCTTTCAACAGGGATTGCACAGTGAAGGCATGATGTCTGGAGACAGTAAATTGGCTAAGGGATTTACCAATTTTTGTATAACAGTGTGAGACAATTAGCTAATTTATTGAGGGCTCTTGTGAGAAGAGTCTTGTATGTAATTGTTTCATGATCCATGATATAATATACAATAGAAGATAGTGGGGTTTTTAGTTATAAGCTTTCCTCGGGAAATTATCTGTGTTGTGTGTGATTGATCTTTATTCATGCTTATGTAATTGGAGATTGTGTTTTTTAAATTCCATAAATATTTGTAGAAGAGATTCAATATTTAAATTTAGAACATTATTAGATCAGGTGAATCCAAGATATACATGCATATTGTATAATTTCGAGATGGTATCAGAGCACAGGAAATTGCAGAAGTGAAGCAGGAGCTGAGTTTGTGACTGGATAGAATTCGAATTTGCAGAAAGACTTTCTTGGTGATACAGCCGATTCAAGATCGAAATGGATTTCAATGGCTTGAGGTTAGAGTATGCACTTAAGGGCATCTCGTACTACATTTCTTGGAAGGACAGGATGGAAGAAATTCTTGAAGACAATGGCTTGAAGGAATTCATTGACAATGACATTCCTAAGCCTGCTGTGATAGATGCTACCAATCAAATGCATGACAAAAGAAAGTAGAAAACGCGAGGAGGATCCTATTGGAGGGAGTTTGAGACCAAATTGTCTCAAGCCTCCATGAGAAAGACACATCATATGCTATATGGAAGGATTTTACAGATCTATTCCAAAGCAACAATGACCATAGGAAATTGGCGCTAAAGATAAATCAAGAAGATCAAGATGGAAAAGGGCGACACCATTCCAAAGTATCTCACAAAGTTTGTCCCATGTCAATATGAACTGGAGAGTGTGGGAATAACAGTCACTGATGATGATTTGGTGAGTTTTGCTCTCCTAGGACTTCCTAAGAGTTGGCACAATTATGAAGACTCTGTCAATGGATGGGAAAAATTGTCAGATTGGGAACGACAGTGGTCGGATCTGGTGCAGGAGGAGTTCAGGCAGAACACCAGAGATGGCTATTCATCAAAGCATGATGATGAAGAGGATTGTGCTTTCGCTTCCAAGGTGAAGAAGGGGAAGGGGAAGACATTCCATTTTAAATCCAATTCTAAAGGAAAGAAGCAGGACATGTCCAAGGTGAAGTTTTTTCACTGTCACGAACATGGGTATTTTGCTACTAACTGTCCACAAAAGAAGAGGAACAAGAAGGCTGCTGGATTTGTAGCTGGTGAGGCCCTTGCCTCACAATTTGAGCTTGAATTCTCCTTGATTTCATGCATGGTTTCAAGTTCATTTGGATCGGTGTGGTATTTGGATAGTGGCACTTCCCTTCACATGACGGGAGATAAGGAAATTTTCAGTGACTTGGCGGAGAAATATCTCCCGATGCATATTGAGATGGGCAATGAAGGATTATACATTGCTATCGGGATTGACACCATTACCTTTCAGAGGGAGTTAGGTAAACCATTTCAATTAAAATATGTAATGCATGTTCCAGGTCTGAGAAAAATTTGGTCTCAGTCGAAATGTTGGAGGATAAAGGCTATGACATTGTTTTTAGTGATGGAAAATATTTCTTGTGACATAAAAAAACTTTTCAAGCTAAAAGGATAGGGATTCGAGTTACTAATATCTACAATATGGAGGTAGATGACTGTGCTTCCATGATGGGAAAGGCAAAAAAAGTGGTGAGCCGGGATGAGGGCGAATTAAGGCACAGACGATTGGGCCATCTTCATCATGGAGCCTTGAAAGTAATGCAAAAAATATCTACATGAATTCCAATGGGAACACTTGCTCTGTTAGATTAGTGCAAGGGTTGCAACATGGGGAATTATGTAAATTAAACCTTTCATGAGAAGGAGAACCGTGCTTCAAGGATCCTTGAGAGAGTTCACATAGACGTGTGTGGACCGTTCTCGTTTTCTTCAAAAAAAAAACATAAGTACTACGTAATATTTGTTTATTAATTTTCTCATAAATGTTAGATCTTCTTCATGCAAAAGAAAGATCAAACATTCTCTAAGTTCTGTGAGTTTAAGGCATTGGTGGAGAAAGAGTCGAGGAAGAAAGTAAAGGTTCTTAGGAGTGATAATGGTGGAGAATACATCTCTAACAAATTCAAGAACTTCTGAAGCAAAGAAGGAATTCGAAGAGAACTCATAGCACATCATAACTCACTGTTATGAAGGTAAATAATCTCTACAGACAAAGATGATCCCTATAGCCCTAGGGTGGGTCTAGTAACAAAAGGACACGCTAAAGTGTTGCTTCCTAGTTAATGAATGAAAAAAAGACATGTTAGATTGACCTACCTTGAATCCAAAGCTGTTTTCGTTACAGAAAGAGTAGTGGCCTCTCGCTCCTGCCTTGGAAAATCACAATCTGTTCGATGTTATGCTCAGATACCTGCACATAGGATAAAGAACAAGAACAAAATATGATAGAATAGTTTCACTCATAACTATTAGCCAGTTAAAGAGGGCTAAACATATTGCATCAAATAAATATCATATCACAATAGTGGAACCAAATAGTAGTCAGGTATATAAATGAATAGGAGGAAGAGTACAACAAATGCTTTGATGTTGTAGTCCCCTCTAGCGGGGTTCAGGTGAAGTGCATCTCAAATTTTGGTCAGGGAATTCGGATAGGATGAAGGCATGGAATAAATCTCTCTTAGAAGTCATCAACTCAAGCTTCCTCAACGCAATTCCTTCTTATTCTATCTTCTCTAGCAGCTCAGCTATGGTATGTATAATTATCCCAATTCAGCTAGCTTCTACTAAAAGAGACAGTTTCTTTTATAGAGGAAAAGGAGGAGGTTGGGATCCCTACAAAGGTGGGAGGGAGTCCTATCCTTTAGGAGAGGTCCAAGGGAGGTGGAAACTACTAACTAAAGGAAGGAGTCTGTGGTTGTTTCAGTTCAACCACTCCCAATGACTCATCTTCGAGGTGGTTGGAATGAAACCTCCACCTCTATTTTTAAAAAACATTCCATAAAAAACTTGGTGCAAGTGTCTAACTGGCATAGAGTGCCAATTGGTGTGGGCTCAGTGTTAAATTTCTATGTCGGAGTGAGGGTGTAACTAGCTACTCGCGCCAAGGCAAAAATATGAATTTTTACAGCTCTGCTCAGGGAATTGTCAACAAGAAGAATGTTGGTTTCATCAAAAGGGATGCAAGGATGGTATTTTCAAAGCATGAAACTGCTTATTGGTCATAGAAACAACCCTCCAATGTGCGAGTTGGGGATTGCAGGGACAATGAAAAAATGCTGTGTAATAGATGCCCCCTAAAGCATGAAGTCCGAGAGAGAGGGAGGGGTGAAATTCTTTATGAGAACGTGTTTGAACCAAACACCACTATCGAAAGACATGTGATTACAAATACAACTGATATCTGTGATACATGAATCATGTGGCATGGGTGTAACCATCCATGAGGAAGGATCAATAAATAGACTCAGGTATGGTTGCAGCCATCCAATCAAGAGAGTCATGTAATAAGTCATAATAATCCAAAAAATCTGCAGCCTGGAGTTTATCAGACAAAACCCAGGGTCTTGCACTCCATCTCGACCCAAAAAAGTATAATTTCAAGCATGCGAATATAAGAGTTGAAGTCGAACATGCAGGAAAATCGTCTGATTACCAGAAAATGATGAAAGCCGTTAAAAAATGCGAGAGAAACCACCAATGATGATGATGGCCCTCAAGGTACAAAAGGTATAATCTACGGAATGTGAAAAATGATGTGACGTTGAACATCTGCATAATCACTCGATCAAAGGTCAATGATGTGAACCTTGTGTCAATGCGAAAAGCCTGCCATTGAGGCATGCAGGCTCCAAGGTACCAGAAGGGAGTCTCTAGATCAAATTCCTGGATAATGAGCTGAAGTCAACAAGAAGTGACCTGGTCGAAGGAGGGCCATAATGTTTCCCACATCATCGACACGAGACAGAGGAACATTATGAAAGTGGATCAGGACCAACATGAGATCAGAGGAAGATTGACAACTGCAAAGGAAAAATTCTCTTGAACATATCAATAGCACAACACTGGATTTGGAAGTATATGACATCAAAGGATCTGAGGTCATGATGATGTGGCAAAGAGAATATGAGAGGTCAAAAGAGATTACCCAAACCCATGGAGGTAAAAATGAAGAAATGAGATGTCCCCAACTCGACACAAATGAAAACAAGTGCCATGTTCAAGAGCGACATACTACCAACATAGCTAATACTTGGTTCCATTTCCCCCCACCATTTCTGGCGAGTACCCCAATTATTTTTTAAAACAAGCTTGAAGGGGATAGCATATGCTTACACTGTAAGTTTGTCCTTTAGACAAATCCAACCTAGTACATTTTACGAGCCCTAGGAAAGAGGAACTCGAATAACGTCATGGCGATGAAGTCCAATGTCATCAAGGTTTAACGAGTTTGAAAAAGGAAGAACTTGGCATCTTTTCATGTTTAGAGAGTTTGAAAAGAAGGCAGAAAAGAAATCTCCAACAGTCCCTTTTCGTAGGTAGTCTCACAGGTCCGAAAAGGTGGAAAACTGTGTGTGAGACAACCTCTTAGTCACAATAGGCTAAGGTATTCCTTTTTCGTAAATAATCCATCCCAGCCCAAAAAATGGTTAAACGTATACTGGGTAGATATCGTTTCGTAGCCATTTAACGAGTTCAAAACGACAAGAATCTCAACAATCTTTTCAATTTTAGAGAGTCAGAAAAGAGCTGAAAGATGACTCCAGTAGTGACTTTTTCGTGTTTTTACCGAGTCCGAAAAAGTATAAAATATAACTCGTTACTTCAACATTGTCGCATGAAAAACTTGTTGTTGCACAAGATACATGTGTAAAACCCATTTCTCGAAAATAATATAATAAAATAATCGAAAAACATGTCTTAAAACCTAATTAGGTTTGTGGAAATGTTATAAAATGCCAAAAATGGTAAAAATAATTACTTTTCACTTTTTACCTCTTGTGGAGCAATAGTTACCCATTTCACTGTGCAATCTTGTGGCGACGATATTGGCCGATCCAACAGACCAACTGCAAATCTGTCAGCTCTAGGTAAGATTCGAGATCCCTCTCATTATTTTAAGTCATTTATTACTATCTGCAATTTTCAATTTCGAATTTTGGGGGAGGAAATGCAAAAATTAGGGCACGACAGTTAGCGTGGGTTTCAGGCACGGAGTCGCGCCAACCGCCCGATTTTTTACACTAGGGCATGCCCATTGGCGCGACTGTTTGGGAAACATTCGCACCAACGGTGCAATCCGTTTTTAGGAAAAATGATGATAAAATACCCCAATTATTTACAAATTCAAGGTTAAAAATTGACTAATACCACTCATATGAATGTGTTTGTAGGTAGAAAGAGGCAAAATGGTCATCCAATGGAAAGAAAGGGAACATAGTGAAGAAGATGAATTGGCCATGGAAAATGAGGGAGTCATGGAAGCTCTCAAAAACTGTGGTTTGAAAAAAAATATTCCTAACGCCATGTCTTTGAGCCCAACCAGAATTATTACAGTATCTGGTCAGCATATGGGACAAAAATCAAGGGAAGTTCATCCTTCCAGATCAAGAAATTGAGATTGAAGTCTCTGACGTGTATTTCATCACAGGATTATCACGGAGGGGAGTAGCACCAATCCTAACTGACACTCAACCTTGCATGGAAAACATGACCATGGTGATAGACAGGGTATGACCAGGAGCACGGAAGGGATCAAGTAGTGGGATGGTTGATATTCAAACTATTCCAGATTTGACACTACAAGTGGTGCTACATACCATCACACGAGCTGCGGGGTCACAAGCACTGTACGAAGCAACAAAGACACATGTGCTTCTTGCTGTAGACTGCTTGGCACCGACCATATACAACTGGGCAGATGTCGTGACAATAAACATAAAGCGCCAGCTAAAAAAATGCAAGAAGTCCAAATTGAAAAAATTTGGTCATGGATCTATTTTGGTATCATTCTTCTTGGAACGACTACCCATTTTTCAGCGACAGGAGGTCATAGTCCCGACAACACCAGCGAGATAACCGCAGATGGCTCGATGGGAAGCTCTGATGCCAAGGGCAGGGGGCGGTCAAAATATGTCCTGGAGACCGAGATTCTTTGATTGGCTATGCTGACAACTGATTATCGTGGAGGACTGGCCCTACTCTGGTATAGATTTCACTGATGATTTGGACCTCCCACTCCAGGAGGGAGAATATTGGGATGAAGATTTGGGTGAGACTCATTTTTAAGTTTTATGAGTATTATGATTTTTTATTTATGCATGTCATGACATTAAATCCATGTAATTGTAGACGTTGGCCCATAGAAACCTGCCGGCATGTCACCGATAGCGAGGCGAATCCCTCGCAATTTCGATCCTCAAGGCAAGGGCGGTGAGGAAGATGAGATAGTGTGCAACCTGGAGGGGATCACACGAGGAGTCCTAGATTATGCACGTTTCGACGATGTTCCTCGCATCTACCAGAGACATACCGTAGGGGTGCCCAACTGAATTCACTTCTTACTGAGGCGGCTAGTATGGGCAGTGACATGTTATCACGAGCACCATGTTGATTAGACACCTAGGTTTTATTTTATCTTCATATTTGAGAGACATGATGTCTTAGGATGTAATAGAAACACACATATATTTTTTGAAGTTATGATGCACACGACTGTAAAAATGTGATATATATATATATATATACACATCTATTTCCCTACATGGATCTTTTACATATTATGATGCTTTTACAAATTACACAAATGTATATCTAATACAATGTTAGCCACTGTATTAGTTAATGTGTTCATTCGTTTAGGAATATGTTGATAGGTAATAAAATCAAAATGTCTTTCCAACAAACGAATACATAAATACAATCTTAGGATGTGCGGATTTCTAACTGAATAATGATTATTGAGTTTCAGAACGACAAGCTGTGAATCTAGATTTACAAGCAATGCGCGTATGCCGAGGTATATCGCCTCAGTTAATAGCTCAATGAAAACACTATATTCAATGACATTGTTTGTAGTTTGTCCTAGACAAATACCTTGTAGATCTATCAACTCACTAGCAGGATCATAAATTACCCATGCTGCCTAAGAAAAATTCTTGGTACTGCGGGAAGCACCATCCGCGAAATCGACATAAGGGGTAATAGACATCTGCACAATAAGCAAGACCCAATAAGCAGGAAAATGCTCACAAAGCACACCAAACCAAGAACATGTAAAAAAATGAAAACAACACCTATGTACACCTATTACACATGAATGACTCACACATAATATTTTTTGAGATACAACCCATTTCTGGGTTGTTTAAGAGGATGACCTTCGTAGTCAATTAGCTCATAGGCCCCATTTTTCAACACACGTTTAATGATGTAGGGCCCATGCCACATAGGTTGAAATTTTCTTGCCCCTAGCTAATCATGAGCTTGGTCATACAGGAGGACGAGATCTCCTTCAACGAAAGAACCAGGGGAAATTGACTGATCAAAATGAGCTTTGACCCACTTTTTCTGTGCTTCAGTAACGAGAGTAGCAAAGTGGCGGGTTTCATCTACCCTTTCTAAATAAAGGAGATGATATTCTTATGGTGAAGTATTCGAAATTAATTCAACAACCAACTTGAGCGAAGGTATTTCACATTCAATCGGGAGAGTAGCTTCCAGGCCATAAACCAACTGGAAAGGAGTGAACCTGGTTGCGTTCTTAATTGAGGTTCGGTACGCCCAAAGAGTCGAAAATAACATGAGATTCCAATTTGATTTGTGGATCCTAATCGTACGTTGAAGCATCGTGATAAGAACTTTGTTCAAAACTTCAACCTAGCCATTGGCTTGAGGGTAGTATGGAGTTGAGCTGTCGTGACGCATACCCAACTTAGAAGTCAACTCCACCACCATATAATGCTGAAAATGGGAAACATGATTGGTAATGATGGCTTGAGGGACACCAAACCTATCAATAATGTGATTGAATATGAACTGAGCAGCTGCCTTACGGTCAACGGCAAGTGTAGGCATTGCTTCGACCCATTTGGTTAAGTAGTCCATGGCTAGGTAATATAAGCATGCCCCCCAGCCGAGTGAGGTTTACACGTCATAAAATCGATGCCCCACTTCACAAAGGGACCAATGATAATGACAGGATGAAGAGGAATGGGTGGCGCATGCAACTTGCGTTGATAAATATGGAAATCATGGAATTTAAGAACCGTGACAATACAATATTTGTAAATAGAAGGCCAAAAATAACTAGCACGAAGAATGTTCTGTGCAGTAGCATAACCAGACATGTGACCGCCATAGGCGCCACTGTGACAATCATTCAGAGCTTTCTCAGCTTCCTCGAGATTCAAACATCGCCAGACTATGGAATCAACTCCAATACGATAGAGAGTATCTCCAACCATATGATAAGGTTGCAACTGATGGAAGATGCATCGACGAGCATCCTTCATCAACTAAGATCTAAAAGATGAATTCTGGAGATAGATGATGATATCACCGTACCAAGGATCAAGGGTGCTAATCAAGAAAAGTGAATCGTCTAGAATGGATTCCTCAGAATGAGAAGGAGCGGAGTCAGAAGGGAGAGAACAAGGTAAATCAACAAAGACCAATGATTTCTTAGACTTGGCAGTAGTAAATTTCAAATCAAACTCTTGGAGAATAAAAATCCACTTTGAGTATTTTCCGCCAAGTAATTGTCGAGGAAATATGTAGGTCATGGGGTTGCATTCAGAAATCACCGTCACTGTATGCAAAAGAATATAATGACAAAAAAGTTGAACAGCTTGAACAACAGCCAACGCTAACTTCTCGACGTGGGCATAACGTGTTTGGGGGTCGAGAAGGTTACGAGACAAGTAATAAATAACATGTTCATGACCGTCATCATCTTCTTGTACCAAAACCATGGCAATCGTGTTGAAAGCGGAAGCTAAATAAAGGGAAAAATCACGATGATAAATTGGAGGGAAGAGGAGAGGAGCATTGACCAACAATGTTTTCAACGCATCGAAATATTTTTGAGCGATCTCATCCCAATAAAAAGGAACACCTTGCTTTAACAATTGTGTGAATGCTTTAACTACTTCGGCATAGTTAGGTATAAAATGACGTATAAAATTAGCTTTCCCTTGTAAACTCTGCAACAGATGCAATGAGGAAGGATAGGGGAGATTGATAATAGCCTCAACCTTAAGAGGATCCAGGCGAATCCCATCTTTGGAAACGATAAACCCTAAGAGTCTACCGGAATCGACGCAGAAGACACACTTGTGCGGATTAAGCCGAATGTTATAGTGTCTACAACGAAGAAAAATCTGACGAAGATGGTTAGGATGGTCCCTACGCTTAGATGAATGAGCTGGAAGGTCATCCAGATAAGGCTGAACAATGTGGCGAATATCATGGAAGGCATAAGACATCGAGCGCTAAACTGTGGCCCCGACATTATTCAAACAAAAAGGAAGCTTCTTATATGCAAAGGTGCCCCAAGGACAAATGAAGTCAGTCTTGTGTTGATCAGTGGGAGAATGTTGATTTGATTATAACCTGAAAAACCATCCATAAGGGAAAAAATCTCGCTCCCGGCACAGTTGTTAATGATTTGATCGATCAAGGGAGTAGGATAATTATCCTTAGGACAAGCTCGATTGATATCACGATAGTCAACACAGGCATGAATAGTGCCTTGTTTCTTGTCTACAGGAACAATATTAGAGACCCATTCGGTCAATGGAATCGGATAAATGAAACCAACTTTGAGAAGATTTTCCACTTCGGCCTTAATGGCAGCAGCTTTCCTAGGATGCACCAGATGAAGATGTTGACGAACAGGTTTCGAACCGGGGTAAGTAGGAATTTCATGTACCACGATGCTAGGATCAATTCTGGGAATGTCTTCGTAGGAGCATGCAAAGACATCATGGAATTCGTGAAAATGGCTAGTATAGACTTGCACTTCATCAGAAGAACAAGTAAATCCAATATGAACTTTCTCGACGATTCCCGGTTTAATGGAAATTTCAATAGGCATTGTCTGAGTACTGTTACTCAAGTTACCTTCCGAAAAAACTTCATGGACTTGAACAGGTGTTTGAAGCGGAGGAGAAGGAACCTGAGAGGAAAAACGCTTAAGATAGGTAGACATGGCCCCGAGACTTGGTAGAAACGAGGAACGATGATGACCATCGTCCCACGATAGATCGCCGAGAGACAGGGTTTCCACGATAGCCTCATTGGAAGGAAACACTTCTTTCAAAGTATCTAGTGAATCAAAATCACCAAGCCAAGGGGATTTAGAATAGATGTCAAGAGTCACGCTCGAAGGAGCAGAATCAGAGGACAAAGTGCTCGATGCAGAAATGAGTTCACAATAATCAATTTCAATCAGACTCAACAACATCGAATCTCCGAACGAATCAATCTGTTCAGGAGAAGGGAGAACCCAGGGGTCATCGGTGCAAGAAATCATATTGACCTAGACAGTATTTGGTGGTGGAAGGGTAAAAATACCCATGAGGACAGGGTCCTTAGAAAGGCCCGGACTGACACTCTCGTAGGGAGTATGAATCTTGTCCACTTACGGAATTTTGTTCTTAGAAGAAGAAGTGAAGAAAGACAATTGATCAACAGTAATAATCTTTCCTTCGTGCGGGAACTTCAAAACACAAAAGAGAGTGGACGGAATGCACAACATGGCGTGAGTCCAACTATGACTGAGGAGAATATTTTAATTGAGTTTAGCATCAATGACTTCGACCTCAACATTGAATGTCTTCCCTTCTAATGTGATCGGTAAACTAGTGAGAACAACAAGAGGTTTAGACTCTCTTCCATCAAATGCTTCAAGGGAATTGGGTGACGAGGTGAGAGCTAGAGAAATAATGGCCTTCCAACAAGTAGATGACATAACACAGGTGGATGCACCCTCATCCATGACTTCTCGGTGAATTTTCAAACCATTAATACCAACTTGAATGATGAGCGCAATTTGGTGCGGGAGTCGAGGGATGAAATTCTCTAAATCGAAAGCAAGAAGGCTAGTGTCGGCAAGATCGACCCCACCTATCACAGATAGAAAAGCCTTCCATTGTGATGGACAACTTTGAAGTACTTCTAACGTATACATCTCGGATGGCACTTGAGCCAAATCCTCAACAATACTGTAATGTTGAGCAGCACAGGCGTTAGGATTGTATGAAGACTTACGGAGTACGCCTTTGGAAGGCAGCCAAACAATAGATTTGGCGCTAGGCCATTCAATATCAAGAGAGCCAGAAACAGGTGGAGGAGGAGGAACATCAACGATCTCTTTCCCTATAGCCTGATGTGAACCAGAATAATCTTTCGATCGAGTAGCAATAGAAACGGGCGTAGAATCATTCATCATGAACACTTGCGAACCAGATGGGGCAGAGGACTGAGGGTGCTATACCATCTGGGTCTACTGAGGGAAAGGTTCTTTAAGAATGACTGGAGCTCCTTGGGTGCCTTTGAGAAATCAACTCACTTCAGACTGTCAAGGGCAGTCCTTAGTGAAGTGCTCATCATCACAAATCAAACAAGGATACTTTGGTTTGCGTTGAGAACTATCAGCAGAATGGGGTTTTGGAGAATCCTATTTCAGGGTATTGAATTTGGCCTTACCTTTACCCTTCTTTTTACCTTTGGAAGTATTATCTATAGGATTGGCCTGAACAACATTCACTTCTATGGGTTTTCCAAAATTCAAATTTGACAGAGAAGATACATTATTGGAAGAAGTAGACTTCTGCTTCCCAGAGTTAGATGAAGGAGACTTCTGAGAAGTCTGCGATACGGAATCAATAATACCATCAACGGATGGAGTCACTGGTGGTTTAGAAGTTCCAATTCAAGGAGCATCAGGCAAGATATCATATAATGTGCTAGACTAAGAGTACACGAGATCAAGGTACTGGGCGTAAGAAATGGCTTATTCCTCGGTTACACATGCCCCCATAGATATGTCTTTGGCAATCTAATTGATAAAGGAGGGAATGAACCAATGAGTCAGAAGCTGATCAGGTATCTCAAATTTTATCATATGACGACGACGCCGAAACTCATGAATATGATCCGAGATATGAGTAGCTTGGTCTTGTTTCAATGAAGTAAGGAGATGCGTCCCGGTCTCATAGCGGATTGGTAACTGAAAAATGTGTAAGGAATGTCGTAGCCAAAGAATTGAAATCTTGGAAAACTCCACGAGATAGCTCAATGTACCACTTTGCAGCAAAACCACTAAGAGTTTGCTAGAAAATACGGAGACGAATAGAATTGTCAACCCAAGAGTTAGAAGAAAACCACAAGTGGTAAGTCATAACATGCGTTTGGGGGTCTTCACCAGGTTTACCCTCAAATTTAGGACAATCACCAGGAATCTTGGTCAGAACCAGAGGCCAATATGGATTATGAAGAATAAGATCATTTTTCAACTTCGACACATCAGGTAATTCAAACGTAGCAAGAAATGGTAATTGAGTATTAAAAGTCATTGGATGTCTTTTATAAGGACCTGTGTGTACATTCCACCTAGTCCGAGTAGGATTCTGTCCCCATACATTCTGTCCCGAAGGATTTGGATCACAGGGATTAGAAACATGATAATTCGGTTGATACTGGGGTTGAGGACCAAGATATTGAGTCAAAGTAGACCACTGAGGTCCTTGCTGAGTAGCATAAGGATTCTGCTGCAGAATGTAAGTATGAATTTGAGGTTGCTGATACACAGGTTGATTTTGAGGGTAAGGAATCTGAGGTGCGCTATATACCAGTTGATTTTGAGGGTTTGAAATCTGGGGTTCACTATATACCAGTTGATATGAAGCTTGAGGGTAATAAGAGCCCTATGGTTGCATAGGTTGACCTTACGGAGTAGGTTGAGTAGGATAAACAAGCAAAACCGGCTGCGGAAATGAAAGAATCTACTGGTGGGAAGGTTACAAGGGCTGCTGAGCTGGTTGAACCGGCTATTGAAATGGTTTTTGAGGGCCACCAGGTTGACCTTGTGGGAAAGTTTGGCCTGATGGTTGCGACGGCCCAAGTTGTCCCTGATGACCAGGTTGACCCGGAGAAGGACCGTAGGATTGTCCTGGTTGCACAATATTTGGGCCATACTGAACGTGCGACTACGATTAAGGTGCAACAGGTTGTCCCTATGGTGGATAGACTTGCCCCGTAGTACCAAAAGATGATCCAGGTTGATTCAGAGGTTGACTCGAGAGACTAGAGGGTTGTCCATGTTAGACCAAAGGCTTTCCTTGTAAAAGTTGGCCTTGTGGACTGTATGGTTGTCCTTATGGACCAGAAGCAGGGCCCTACTGAGCTAAAGGTTTTCCCAATGAGGGTTGTCCTTGGAAGCCAAAGGGTTATGTAGGAAGAGTAGGTCCCAGATGAGTAACATTCTGATAAGGATCATAAACAGCCTGATAAGGATCAATAGGAGGAAAATAGACCGGATTACCATACACATCATAATGGTGTGGACAGATATATACGGGATTACCAACAACATCATAGTGATGGAATCGAGGATTAGCAGGAGCATGAGACTACTGAGAACCTTGAGAACTCTGCTGCTGAATAGCCAACATATATTCTTCAAAATTGAGACCACTAGGAATCACAGGAGGAGTGGAAACTGAACTAGAAGCCACACAAACCATTGGTTGAACTGGAATAGATGTGACAGTAACTGACGAACCAGGAGTCGAAGGTGATAGCCCCAACGAAGGTAGGACTGAACTTGGAGGAGGAGTTACTATATTGGATTGTGCAATGGAGGCAATGCCATATATTATCTGACTCAAGGATCTATATCCAAGTGGAAGTGAGATCGATGGTGGTGAAGATTGGGTGGAGGCACGAGAGAGATCTTCAGGAAAGAGTTTATATTCTCTTGTGGAAAAAGGCATTCCTTCACTGCCAATAGAACTGGAGGAATCCATATCTGATTCTGCCATAAGATCTTAAAAAATACTACGGGGACTAGGAGGTACTGCAGCAACAACCAAAGGTGATCCAGATGTAAGAGGAGGAAATTATCCTTCTTCCCCCAAAACCAGACCAAGCACTTGAAGGAGACCAATTGAACTCAATCAGCTCATCAAGCGGAGATCGAGTAGTAAGGGGTTGGATAGATGGTAGAATTAGCTACGAAAAATCAACAGACCTAGTGGACTGAGGGGTTTCAAAAGAAACGTCTGGAAAAGAACCACCACTAGGAGGTAGTGAAGACGATGAAACTAGAGGTTCCGCCACTTTGACTGTATATCAGAACAGGAAGGGAAAGAGGAACCAATCGAAGGTTCCAATATCAAGAACCAAGGAAATCAATCATACCAAGTAACAAAAAATTAATAGGCATGTAATCGTGGTGATTAATTTTATAACACTGAAACCAAAATCTGTTGTTTCATGTTTTAAGAGTCAAGAAACAGACAAAAGATGACTCTAGTCACTTTTAATTTGAAACGAGCGTGAAAGGACAAGTGCTCGATGATCTTTTACGTATTTAAAGAGTCATAAAAAGATCGAAACGAATACTCAGGTATTCTAAGAAAGAGGGTATACCATATTTCCGTGAACTACCGTATACACCTTGGTGATGAAATGAAAGAGAAATGACCAAGGACTTAACGTACGCGCAGGTAGTCTCCCCGAATGCTTTGTTCAGCATACCACGGTTACAAGGTGGAAGAATTGGCTTCCTATGGATAAAATATTTCAACCTAGAGGGGTATCCATTTATATACGCGATGGTATGGGGAGCACAAGTCCATACTAGCGTTGTCTGAAGCCAAAAGGCGAGCGACAACTACTAGGTTTTAAGACGTCGGAACACGTCTCTAGCCTAGACCACTAGAAATCTTTCGTTAGGTTTCAATTTTTCCTTAGGTTAATTGAGTAAAATTTAAAGTTGATCTTGGATTATGTTTCAATTTCCAGGCCCTATCGAATTTGGAGCTCAACTTCCTAAATGCAAGCTATATGCAAATGAACATCATTTCAATTCGATGAATGCTAGTTATAAGAAGGATAGAAATCTTTCAAACAAGCAAGCAAGGAAAACATGCGAAGAAACTTCTAATTCCCTTAATGCAATCAATCAAAAACGAAATTCCTTCCTAGATTGACAAATGCTAGTTATGTAAAGGAACGTTTCACTTTCGATGCAACAAAAGAATGCAAATATTTTTTTTTGATTTTTCAATGAAATAAAGCACACAACGTACTAATTCAATGGAAAACAAAGTAAACACTATTTTGAGTTTTAAGAATGTAGGGTTTTGAAATTGAATGACTCAACCAAAGAGAAACAGACACAAAAACATGCAAGCTAATGGAGCAAACTTTCAATCGAAAAAGAGAGTTTCCCAAAGTGACCCAAACAAGCAAAGTAATCAATGCTCAAAGTATTTAAGAAGAAGGACTAATTGAAAAAATGAAAAGACTGTTCAATCAACAAAACAAAAGGATCAAGAAAAACTCAGTCTAACGAACCAAAATGAGACTGATAACAATCAAAGAGACTTGTTCTCAAACACAAGGCTCAGTGTGCAAGAACACTTAGAAACCCTAAGGTCTTAAATGACACCGACAAGAAAATGGACAAACAACTGAAGGAAACAAGTCTACGGCAATCAACATAGTCTCAAAGGATTAATCATACTAAAAAATAACCCAGAAGCAAGAACAAACGACCAAAACACTCATTAAGGAGGTCAAACCAAAACCTACAGGGGTTGGCGCGACTGTAAGGCTGTAATCTGTGCCATACAGAGGTTGGCACGAGTGTTAAAAGAGCAACCTGTGCCAATCAGCACAACTGTCCAGAAAAAACTACGCCAAGCTGGATACTTATGGGAAAAATAGGAAAAACCATAACCTATTGAGTAGAGGTCAACCTTGACACTCTGGAGCTGAACAGAGGATGTAAACTCAGTAAACAAACCAGAAAAATACAGATAAATAAACCAATAATCGAAACTAACCCAACAGGATGAAACGAAAAAATCGCACTGATCCCCAGTGGAGTCGCCAATTTGTTATGAAGGTAAATCCTGTTTGCAGACAGAGATGATCCCTCTAGCCCTAGGGTGGGTCTAGTAAAAAATGGACACGCTAAAGTGTTTCTTCCTAGTTAATGAATGAACAAAAGACACGGTATATTGACCTATCTTGAATCGAAAGTTGTCGTCATTACAAAAAGAGTAGTGGCCTCTCACTCCTGCCTTGGCAAATCACAATCTGTTCGCTGTTAAGCTCAAATACCTGCACATAGGACAAAGAACAAGAAAAACATACGACAGAATAGTTTCAATCATAAATATTAGCCAGTAAAAGAGGGCGAAAAATATCGCATCATATAAATATCATAACACAATAGTGGAACCAAACAGTAGTCATGTATATAAATGAATAGAAAGAAGAGTACAACCGATGCTTTGATGTCGCAGTCTCCTCTAGTGGGGTTTAGGTAAAGTGCATCTCAAATGTTGGTCAGGGAATTTGGATAGGATGAAGGCATGGACTCAAGCTCTCTTAGAAGTCATCGACTCAAGCTTCCTCAACACAATTCCTTCTTATTCTATCTTCCCTAGCAGCTTAGCTATAGTATGTATAATTCTCCCAGTTCAGCTAACTTCTACTAAAAGAGAGTTTCTTTTATAAAGGAAAAGGGGGAGGTTGGGATCCCTATAAGTGTGGGAGGGAGTCTTATCCTTTAGGAGAGTTCCAAGGGAGGTGGAAACTACTAACTAAAGGAAGGAGTCCGTGGTTGTTTCAGTTCAACCACTCCCAATGACTCATCCTCGAGGTGGTTGGAATGTAACCTCTGCGTCTATTTTTA
Organism: Pinus albicaulis; assembly: GCA_034641835.2. Lineage (NCBI taxonomy): Eukaryota > Viridiplantae > Streptophyta > Pinopsida > Pinales > Pinaceae > Pinus > Pinus albicaulis. Next base: position 798,334,118 of record CM076584.1, on the reverse strand, counting down.
AAAAAAATTCCATAAACAGCTTGGTGAGGGTGTCTAACTGGCACAGAGCACCAATTAGTGTGGGCTCAGTGTTAAATTTCTCTGTCGGTGCAAGGGTGTAACTGGCTACTCACGCCAAGGCAAAAATAAGGATTTTTACAGCTCTGCTCAGGGAATTGTCAACAAGAAGAATGTTTCTTTCATCAAAAGGGATATAAGGATGGCATTTCCAAAGCATGACACTACTTATTGGTCATATAAATGACCCTCCAATGTGCGAGTTGGGGATTGTAGGGACAGTGACAAAATGTTGTGTAACACCCACAGCAAAATGGGGTCGTGGAGAGGAAGAACAAAATGATCGTGGGTGCAACATGAGCGACATTGCATGATTAGGGCTTACCAATGCATTTGTAGGCAAAATCATGCAGCACTGAATTCTATGTGTAGAACCGTTGTCCCCATAGAGTACTTGGCATGAGTACAATTGAAGAAGCTTTCACTAGTAAGAAACCAGATGATTCACACTTTAAGATTTTTGGCTCATTTGTTTATGTGCATGTAACCAAGGACACCAGGAAGAAGCTGGAGCTAACTACTGAAGTTGGGATTTTTGTGGGGTACACAGAAACACCCCATAATTATCTTGTGTATTTTCCAAATAGTAGAATGACTATTGTGTGACAGGATATAAAATTTGATGAGGGGAAAGCCATGTGGTTGTCTCTTGAGAGGGAGCTGGACTTGCATGCAAAGAAGGAACTATTAGTTCCCAAATATGAGTATCTAGATGTGTATCAGCCACAAGAGGAGGTTCATGGAGTGGAGGAAGCCACTCATGTAGATCCATCCATCAGAAATGGCAGAAGGTGCACCACGGAAGCTAATAGGCTGAGACTTGATGCTACAGAGAATGTAGAATCCCCTACTTCACAACGTAGATAGAGATAGGCTCTTGAATTATTTACTGGATACATGGCTCTCATGAGAAAATGTATTGTGATTGAACCATCTTCCTTTCAGGAAGTAGTGCAGTAGCCTACTTGGGTTGATGCAATGGTGGAGGAGAATGACTTCATCATCAAAAACAGTGCATGGGAGATTGTCCCAAGACCTGTTGATAAATCAATGGTAAGTTTGAGATGGATCTACAAGGTAAAGAAAGATGTTGATGGGAGTGTGGAGAAATACAAGGCTAGATTTGTGGCCTGGGGCTTCTCACAAATCGAGGGGATAGATTATGATGAGACCTTTGCACCTGTCACAAGATACTCTTCCATAAGGACCATCCTTGCACTCTCAGCGTAGATGGGTTGGTGCATTCATCAGATGGATGTGAAAGCTGCGTTTCTTAATGGGATCATTGAGGAATAGGTGTACATAGAGTAGCTTGAAGGTTTCAAGATCTTCAATAGTGAGTCACATGTGTGCCAATTGAAAAGAGCATTGTATGGGCTGAAGCAAGCACCCTGTGCTTGGTACACTCAGATAGACAACTATTTCACTGGACCGGGCTTCACCAAAAGTGAAGTAGATGTAAACATGTACCAAATTGTGGTGGAGGGTAAGATTTTAATCATTTTTCTTTATGTTGATGATTTAATATTGACTGGTGATGAGAAGCTTATACACTCATGAAAGGAGGATATTGTAAGGAAGTTCGAATTGAAGGATATGTGCCTCCTTCATTATTTCCTTGGATTGGAAATATGGAAGCGGGATGGTGAAATTTTTATGTCTCAAGGCAAGTATGCAAAGGAGATACTGCGTAAGTTTAACATGGAGGGATATAAACCCATGGATACTCCTCTTCCAGGAAACTGGAGGAAAGAGGATGCTACTTCTAGAGAGGTAGTGGATGCTACTGTCTATCAACAGTTAGTGGGTTCACTAATGTATCTAGTGAACACGAGACCATACATTTTATATGCGGGCTGAGTCAAGATATGGTTTAGCCTACCAAGATATTTTGGAAGGCGGAGAAGCATGTCCTGAGATACCTAAGGGGCATATTAGAGTATGGTCTATGGTATAGACAGACGGATGGAGTGAAGTTGCATGGCTTCATGGATGCAGATTGGGTTGGAAGTCCAACAGATAGAAAGAGCACAACAGGGGGGGTATTTAGCATTGAATCTACAGCTATTTATTGGTACAGTAGGAAGCAGATATCTGTGGCACTTAGTTCAGTGGAAGCGGAATCCATGGCAGCAAGTCAAGATGCATGTGAGGTTATCTAGATGAGAAAGATCTTGGTTGGTTTTTTTTTTTCTTATATGGATCCGAAAGTGATTAATTGTGATAATCAAAGTGCATTAAACTCTCGATTAATCCTATGTTTTATGATAGATCCAAGAATATAGATATCTGGTACCATCATCTCAGAGATTGTGTGCAGAGAAGAATTATGTTGCTTCAGTACATTCCCACGGAAGATCAGGTCATAGATATTCTGATGAAGGCACTCACCAGGAGAAAATTTGAATACCATAGATATAGGATCAGGGTGAAGGATAATCCCTTTCTTGTTGAGAGGGAGTCTTGAGATTCAACAAGAATTTTTTTTGGCACCCATGATCCTAGTGAAAATTAAGCACCTACACGAGGGTGGGATCCACAGACTATTTTTAGGTGCATGTCTATTTTTATTATCCCTTAATTTAGAAGGACATTAAACTATAATATATTCTCAATGAGAACTTGAAAATAGTTAACTGCGGTGGAAAATCAGTTAACTAAGTGAATTTCTAGTTAAGAAGTTGGTTGGTGTGACATGCAGGTTAACTTTAGTTGTAACTGAGTGATTCTAGTTGTAACAGAGTTGGAATTGCAGTGGTGCATGAGTTGTGAAAGTTGTAAGTAGTTTCACTCAGTTAAGTGAGTTAAACTAAGTTGTGATAGTTATAACTGAAGACACACTAGTGAGAGATCAAGTGAATTAATTATTAATTAATTCACAAGTAGTGATATCACATGCAACTGAAGATTTACTATTATTAGCTACATACATGTCAGATCTAGTGGAGACCCAGTTGAGTTCTAGGTGAAAGGGAAGTAAAATATCAGTTGTGACATTATCCGCTTGCACACATGCAAGCACAAACACATTGGATATGCCCATGATACTTGCTCAGTCAAGGTAGGAAAGAAGGCATCAATTCAGGGATTTCTTTCAACAGGGATTGCACAGTGAAGGCAGGCTGTCTGGAGACAGTAAATTGGCTAAGGGATATGCCAATTTTTGTATGAAAATGTGAGACAATTAGCTGATGTAATGAGGGCTCTTGTGAGAAGATTTTGTTATGTAATTTTTTCGTGATCCATAATATAATATACAAAAGAAGATAGTGGGGTTTTTAGCTGTAAGCTTTCCCCTAGAAATTATTTGTGTTGTGTGTGATTGATCTTTCTTCATGCTTATGTAATTGGAGATTGTGTTTTCTAAATTCCACAAATATTTGTAGAAGCGATTCAATATTTAAATTTAGAAGATTTTTAGATCAGGTGAATCCAAGATATACATGCATATTTTATAATTTCTACAAAAAGGCTCCTACTGGGTGTGTGTGCGGAGACCTTAGTCCCGAGTTGTGTGCAAGGACCCTGTTGCTGTGTGCGCAGGTGAAAATATTGTACTAAATTGAATATCTTGTAATAACGAAGGCCATTTTGGTGAACTTATACTTATATATGATTTTCGTGGTCAACTGTCTTAGACTTTTTATGTGCGCTATTTGTGTCTTACTACAATTCTAGATCTGGATCGGTGCTATTTAATTCATATTTATTTCAGTAAATGATAAGTCGAATTGGGTTGCATCTGTGCACAAGTATTATTCCGCTTTAACTGTTAGATTCAAATTATGTATAGTGATCAGTTCTGCGCAAGTCTATATTGAAGTAAGGGTTAATTTTGTAATGATCTATGAATGTGCAAGGGTTAATTATGTTTATTATTATCCGGTCACGTGAAATTTATTTACTGTTTAAGGGTTTATCTGCAAGTAGATCTAGTTTCTGTGAAGTATTAGATCTGTCACAAAGGATTAAGATCTTCCACATCAAAATCTCCCTCAAGGTGCAGAAACCTGGTTCCAGCACCCCATCATACTGCTTCGGGTGAGATTTTGGTCTACGCAAGAATATCATTACCCAATGGGCCAGCAGTTGGAGGGTTTTGTTAGTTGCGAAATTACTCCGAACCTGGGTCAGGACCCCTTAAGCTAAAAAAACATACATCACAAATACAATGAGAGTAGTCCTACTATATTCACAATATATGCATGAAAGTGTGTTGGCCCTAAGTTTTATTAGAATAGTTCCAATTATACATACAACATTTGACAATCCACTAGCCCCAATAGTGGAACGTGAAGTCTACAGCACATGCTTATCTAAATAAGTATATTCCCTCTATGTTATAAAGAAGCCAAGGCTCACAAAACTGCCATGCTCTCTCTAAGCCTAGGCCTAGCTAAAATCTTTTCTCTCAAAATCCCGTTACAAGAGTTATGAGGATATATTTATAACAAAGGGGGGTGACTCTTGGCATGCCCCCTTTATGACTCTTGGAATCCCCTCATGACTCTTCAACTTATTACATATGACTCTTCACATTATAAAAAAGATAGTTGGAAATTAATTTTTACAATAATTACAAGCAATATTATATTTTCCACTCATACCCATATGAGACAAAATAGGATAGAGACAACTTGACAACCTAACAAGACAAAACACTATGATGCTAGAGTTGGGGTGAACTAAATTTGAGAACATTTAACTTGGTGTCTCTCGGTCATGTACTCATACCAAGCTTAGTATTGTGTGATGGTCTCCCCAAACTATGAGATGGTGTTAGGATGGAAGCAGACTCTTGCCTCCATAACATCCAGGTACAATGTCTTGGAGCCATTCTTAACCTCTTTCTCAATTAGGAGAAACATTTTTATGATCTAAACTCGGCCACTGATGTAGGTCTACAAGTTCTATATATTCAACTCTAAGTCCTCCCGGGTGGTCATCTATTCCAGCTGCTCCAAGTAATGATCAATCTTCTGCTAGACTTTCCATTTGCATTTAGTCTCGGTGAGTGTACCAACTAATGGGATCTGGTGGCTTCTCACCATGAAATCAAAACTACTGTATATCCATACATAAGAGGCCTGAATGTTTCCGATGAATGAAGTGAGTTTCTTATTTTTTAGGATCAACATCTGAACTCTTTGTTTCTCTAACTCTGCCTGCGGCTTCATCTTCTTCACCAGTGTAAGAGGTGCCACCTTGTATCCAATTTTATACTCATGCACGGTGATGGTGGCAGGTTGTACATTCTTAAGGATCTTGAAAAAATATGTGCTCTACAGGTACAAGCCATGTAAGAGGAAAACTACCTTATGTATGGTGACAAACTCCTCTTAAAGCTCCCATTGGGTGTCTTCAAGTGTGGATACTTCAGCAATTATCATTGCTCTTATCTCTTCTAGGTTGACTTGTGCAGAGGGTGCATTATGTGTTGTTGAATGAATTTTTTCATTCTCTTGCCAGATTTCCTATAGATTCTATGGCAACTACTTTTTATCAGCCACTAGACACTGAGTGTTAGATCTCGCTGCACCTTTGAAGGCCAAGTTGGCATTGAAATGGAATTTGGATTCTTGTTGCTGTCTGCCACTATCATGCTTTCTCTCATAAATGCAGGTGATGCATGATCATCTAGGAAGTTATTTCTTCATGCTTGTACAATATTCTTTTGGAGTTCATCAAATGACAAATTGTACACATCCATCACCATATCATCATCAAGGGGAACTACCTCCCCTTCCTCACTCACGCCTATATCTTTGGCTAGAGGTGGTGGAGTCTGAATGGTGACCTGTGGTGCTTTGGGCATCAGGTTCACATCTTCATCTTGTGGCTCAAGTCCTAACTCCATGTATGCAACTTTAATCAACTTCTCAATGTCCTGAGCAAGCTCCTGTTCCTGCATCTATTCACTACCTCCTACTATTGGCTGATCCTTTACCTTCTCTTCAGCCTATATGGGTGTCATATATTCTAATGTGGAACCTTTACTTCCTTCTTCTTCCTGTTTCTGCTTCTCCTCCCGTTATCTTCTTCTTAGCTCTCATTTTTCCCTTAGCTCTTGTTATACTTTTTGCACTCTTAGCCCTAATTTCTCCAATATTTTCTTCTCTCTCTTTCTCTACTCTTATATTTGATTCCTCTACCTCCTATTTGATTCTATTACCAAATATTCTTGTTGAATGATAGGATCTGCTTTCATCTTCAAACTTTGTTCCTCCTTTGTATTGTCAACAACCTTCCTCTTTCCCTTATCTTGTATCTGACTACTGTCTTCTGCTGTTGTTTCTTCTAAAACTATTATCATCTTAGGGACAACTTGAGAATTACCAGCTATGCTGATCAACTCACAGGGTCTCGAGGAGTTACAAAAATTCTTCTATTTTTCCTCATATGACCACAGTGGTCCTTAAAAATTCCCCTCAGATCATACAATTGAAGTCTTTTGTACCGAATTATAACTTCACTATGGATTTTGATTCGATATCTGCAACTATGAGGTTCTTGATCTCGCATAATTTGATATCGAAAGGAAGATTGGGCCATGGTTCCTTATTCATTCTATGCATTTCTGATGACAAAAATTTTGCGATATGGTAAGATACTTCTTGCATGACAAGTTTGTCAGTGGCATATATTGGAAAAATATGTGGCAGCTTCTACTTGCCAAATACTCTGATCAATGTGCCATCCGGTAAGGTGAACCAATATGCAATCTCCGATATCGCCTCCATCACTCTTCATGACATGCAAGTTGGGTCCTCCTGAAAGATAAGCCTGTCAAACAGGATAATGGAGTTATTAGTAAGTTTCTCCATAACTCCTCTATGGCTACAATATGAAAGCAACTTGTAGTAGATATGCATGACAATTTATCTTAGTGTCCACATATATTTCATTCCAGGAAACTAATTCTATGCACAAATCACATCCAGTATGTATGCATACATATATAAGCTTGCTTGCTCACCCTTGGGAGGATCTCAGGATTTTTCTACATGAGATCTTAACTGATGAGCCAAAAGGTTTGACCAGCTAAATGAATTCCCCTTGTTCACCACCTGGTTCAATAATATAGACCACCTTTCAAGAAAGGTATTTGTACTTGGTTGGCCGTATATTATGCAAGCTAGGATAACCAAAAGATAGTAGGCCTTCCTGAGTCACCTTGTCTTGTACATGTTGGTGGGTGTCTGTCTAAAATTCGATGGCTCCTTCACCCAAATCTGGACGATATCCTTCATGTTTGAATAAATTTGGGTGACATAAAACAATGATTCCATGATCTTCACTGGCTCAAGAAGATGATACATCCACTAAAAATCTGCTACCATAAATGTAGCAATATTTTGTCCATTGGTTTGATCAATGTTATAGTTTTCTCATCCATGTGTGTGAGACAACCTAGCTGATCACCTACACACAGGGGAAAGATGGATCCCCGCAAAAAACCTTGTATAGTCCCAACTGCTTCAGGCTGATATAAACTTGTCAATCCTCTAAGTCTGCTTGAAGTATTTTCTGAAATAATATTTAATCTATCACCATGTGAGTTTGGATCCATTTCCTACAAACAAATGAGTGTCCACATATATTGACAAGTTAACCAGAAATTTCCCAACTGCTTCCCAATATTGATTTTAGTAGTTTCTTTTGAGGAAAATATCTTGGGTGCCATTGTAACAGTGACTTCTGAAGAGGTGCTCAACAACTCTTGTACCTGTGGGACAACAAATACCTCATGGAAAGAAAACATCACTTTTAAGAAAAATCACCTTCAAGGCATGCTTAAGCAGCAAACCAAGCATCTGATCGAAAGGATAGTGTAATTTTCATGGGTAAGAGGGTTTGACTACCTAAGGGAACTGTGAACTATGCAGTTCCAACTGTTAGGGTCAAATATTGAGGATTGATATGTTGCAATGCGTAGTTCAGCCTGGGTAGTGAGTTGGGATGCAGACTGAGCCCTAGAACTAGGAAATGCACAATTAGGCCATCTTGTATTATGCACTACGCAATTCCAGAGGCCAAGCTCTTAGCTTGAGCCTCCAAATTACGTAGTTCCCAACTGGGCAAAGTGAAATATGACCAAGGAAATGGAAGATTTTCCCAAGGGAAGTGTGGAAAACAAGTAGATATTATAGATAGTGATGGATTGAGTGAAAATTTGACTAAGTGTAAATGAAAGAAGACAAATATAGTGTAGAAATGAAGTAAATGGGAATAAAACGAAATCGATGACGAGAGTCGACACAACGACTACCATTGGTGCAAAAATGAAGAAACTGATGCGACACTTGTGAAAAGAAAACAATTACTTGAAAAGACACTTCTACAAGCTAAAGCAAGTTAAAATGCCAACATGCTTGCAAAGAAACAAGAAAAACAATACTCACACAAGCCAAACTGTAAAAAGAGATAGAGAAAGCGGAAAAAAGTGGTAAGTGTGAAACTCACTCAGAAAAGCAACGAAGATTGCACCGAAGGATTCTTTATATCCTCGTGAATGCTAGAGATCCAAGGTACAATGTGTAAGTGAGCTCTAGGGGTGTTTATTAAATATATTTGGGAAAATTAGGGTTTATGATGCGCATGCCAAAAAACAAGGAAAAGCGATACATGACGACAATTTCCAAAAATATAACGCGTGCTTCCTTTGAGTTACTAAAGATAGGTCCCTAAATTTTATAAATTTTTTTTTATATTTTCTGATTTTTCCAGGAAAACTTGCCATGCACATCACCGGAAAATATTGCGCAATCCACAAACTAGGCAACTTACTGGCTCAATGCACATGTAGTTTTTGAGCTCATTGATAGATTGCCCAGTTTTTGGGCTCAGTCTTGGGCTTCTTGTCATGAATGCACAGTTTCTAAGCTCAAGGTTTAATGTAGGTCATGACTATACAATTCCAATCATTAAGGTTGCCTACCCTCATGGATTGCGCAGTTTTTGGAGGCAAGCCCAAAATGGTTGTGAAAGACGTAGACAAGAGGTTAGCTTGTGACCTAGAAAATCAACTAAGTGGAAAAGTGAGTGAATGCAATAATAGATAAAGGATAAACATGAATTAAAGCATGAATAATTGATAGGAGTGTAATATAATCTCATGCGAAAAGAAGGTTAGGCTCCAAAATCTAAGCGAAGTAAAATTTTTGGAGGGTGGTTGTAGTCGCTACAACAGGTACCTAGAGAAATTTTTACAGATCAAGGGATACAATTTACTTCCAAACTAGTCAATTATATTACCGAAAAATATAAAATTAAGCACCAAAAGTCTACCCCATACCACCTTCAGGAAAATGGACAGGTAGAATCTACTAACAAATTCTTGGAGACCATTCTCCCTAAAACAATTCAATTACACCATGCAGACTGGGTTGATAGGTTACCAGAAGCACAGTGGGATTATTGAGTTACATGGAGAAATGTAACATGATATACTCCCTATGAGTTGGTGTATGGGAAGAAGGTGTTGCTACCCATTGAATTTTAGGTAAGAAAATTTTGAACTACTGCTCAACTTGGGATGGATTTAAATGAAGCTTAGAAACAAAGAGTGCTTCAACTGAATGAACTTGATGAAATTAAAAAAGATGAACTCCAAAGAACTATGTTAGTACATGATAGGAGAGATCAGTGGCATGATAAATATATCAATATGAAATTATTTCAACCAAGGGACTAGGAACTATTGTATGATAACAAGTTTAAACACTTAAAAGGGAATTTTTCAACAATATGGTTGGGACCCTATGAAGTGGAGGAATTTTTTGACAATGGCTCAGTTAAGATCAAGACCATTGATGAGGATCAGAATTCACTTGTAGTAAATGGCCATAGAATGAAAATTTACCACCGACCACTTTCCAGACAAGAGTTTTTGCAAGATGTGATGAAGGATGGGTGACCTCCTCGGAAATCCTGGTTACCGAGTGCAAGTCCCATAAGTGATGATTGATGCTATGTGATTCATTTAACTAGTTTCAATCCCACTTCTTCACCCTTGTGAGCATCACCTGATGTAATGAGTGCTAAGTGGATTATTCAAAAATCATGAGAATTTAGTTAGTTATGACTACCTCTCATGAAAATGGTCATATATGAATGACTTACTTAATGCAGTTGAATCCCCAAAAATGATATATAATATAATGCACTGCGGAAACCCCTCATACTTAAAATAAACCTTGATAAAAAAGGGGAAGAAAAGAAAAGAAGGTAGTGAACAAAAGAAGGAGCCTGTAACTAGAGATGTATCACCAGAAAAAGCTTAGTAGAATAAGCAAAAGAAACCTCAAGTGGAGATCGTGAATTCAGTTGCCTCGTCAACAGAGGAATTGATTGAAAAATAAAAAACCATGCCTAAGAAAGGGAAAAGGAAGCTCTTCCATGAAAATGAGGAAGCGACACCAGCACAGATTCCATCACTACAAGAAACTAAAAAAATCATCTGAAACTCCAGCTGCAATACAGGGTCAACGACACACTAGGAGTATGAATTGAAGACAATATCTATCTTCATGCACTCAGACCCTTGACCCTATCACTATTTTGTCTTCTTTAGAGCTAGAAGTGAAAATCCCTTCTTGGGTACTTAAAGAAATAGAGAAAATGGAACACATTTCGCTCGAGGAAGAAGGGATAGCTAAAAATTTTCAGGATCTTTTCAATGATTCACCACGTACTATGTTGAGCCCTATTATTGCACCAAGAGTGCCACAACTCCCGACAACTACACAAATTTATTTATCAACTCAAGGTTCGTACAAACTTATAGGTGACAATGCTATATGCACAACAGATGGACTCCACTCATGCCACCCTCAACTAGGTATTTTGATCAATAGTACTTCCAAGCCATTCCTTCTACTGAGTTAGAGTGAAAACTAGATGTAGATGAAATATATAACTACTCCTAACTGAAAAAAATAATGCTACCAATTTCACTTTCAAATGCTATCTAAACAAATCATGAATATGAAAGAGCTATCCTACTTTGCAGAAAGGAAATTACACTATCTCGCTACCATCTATATAGTTATAAAAACACTTGTATTAAAGGAAATAATGTCTCTGGCATAACCATAAGACAAGATTCTATCTACTTGTTAACTAACTCACACTTGCATAAACATTGTTCTATGAATTTTGTGAAAAACTGTTAATGGCATTTTTGTTTGTGTAGCAAGGGAAAGGAGGGGTTGGAGTGGACTAAGAGTCTCTACTGATAGGAAAGCACAACTAAGGGTCAATAACGTCCTAACCTAATATCAAATGGCAACAAGGATCAAAATTGGACCAAGAATGAGGACCTAAAACTATGCTACAGGAGGCTGGTACAGGAGCCTTGTATTGCTACGAGCAACCCTGTAATGCTACAAGAAGGTTGTCAAGGAGGGTTAAAGAGTGAAGAAGGTGGTTGGAAGGTGTAGGAAGGTGAATGTAAGTGAGGGAAAATGGTTTAAGGGTGGACAACACTTCTATCCAAGCTCAAAGCCACTTGAGGGCCTATTTTTCACTAGAAGAGTTGCTCTCGGTGTTCATGGAAGAATGACCTCATAAAACATAATTTTGATTGTAGAATTTGGAGTTTTAAATAGGAAGTGGTGGAGTCCAATGTGGAGGTGGTTAAGGTGCCATTTATTTCATATTAAAAAAAATATACAATCATCACATGCAGACATTCATTGATCATTGACAAAATAAAACAATTAGAAGTAGAAAATATGAGTTGAATTTAAAGATCATCTAATTTATGCTAAAATTATGATCTAACCAAAAACATAACTTCTAAGATACGACAAACATATGCAAAGCAAGATATATAATCATAAACATGTTTCCAAGAAATTATAAACAAAATGTTTTTGGTCTGTGGTTGGAGGTCCTTCTACTCATGCTCCCATGAGAGAGATGAGGCAGAAGCTGCAACCACATGGTTTAATGAAGTATTATTCTACTTAGATGCAAGAAAGTAGAAAACATTACGAAACCAAAGAAAGATACAAGTAAACAAGAGGAACCTAATCCACTAGGTTGGGCCCAAACCCAAGAGCCTCATCCCTCTAAGACTAACTCAATAATGGATCAAATAACATCTTCTCATTATCATTTAATCAAGGTCTATTACATCACATAATAGTCAAAATATAACAATTCCCGAGCTCAATAGATACCTATATGAAAATAAAACTCGAATCCTAATGATCTCTTCTACATGTTTATTTATACAAGAGGGTAGCTACCATTAACTCCCTAAAAAAATAGAATATTGTCTCTTGAAACTCAAGAATAATGATATTGGGATATTTCACTTGCTTGTCTTTCAATGATATTGAGATGATGAGATAGATCTTGATGTGATCTTGAGCTGATTGAGGGAGCTAGGGAGGTGGAAAACCCCCCTACAATCACTCATTGTTGTATACTCTAAGCCCTTACATAGAAATTGCCTCAAAAATTGCCCCATTTCCTGCAATTAAACTATATTAGGCTACATGGTATGACAAACATCTTTCACCCTTCTCACTAAGAATAATATGAAAAAAATGTAAATAAATGTGAGAAAGAGATAGTTCTAATGTTGGAGGATGGCATTATGACCCTTTATAATGTACCTATTGATGAGCCTCATCATAATTACTAGTCTGAAATAGAAGAAACAATGGGGAAACAAGTAGCTAAAACTATGGTAAGCCAAATGCCTAAGAGATCAACTCTTGTTTGGAGAAGTTAGTGGAAGCAAACCCTACCTACTGAGGATATTTATACTCGTAATGAATACAATTTGCAACTGCAAGTAGAAAATTTGTAGATGAAAAATATGAAACTCAGAGAAAGATCTCATGAGTACAATAGCTTATTTCTCCATGTTCGGAAGGAAAACGAGATGTATAGAGATCAAAATCTGGATTTGGTGTCCTATAATGATGCGCTAGTCCCGAAGAATAAAGGAACTCTCAATTGGAAAGTGAGGCAATTAAATCCCATCAAAATATTTAGTGTTCATAAACAAGCGTGGAGGTTTCAACAACAAGCAATGCAGAAAAATCATGGTTTAAAAGTTTTAGTCAGTGCGGCAGGAATCTAAAGGCAAGGATAGCCCAAATTTTGATGACTCTTCAATTTTGGTGAGGACAATTACATGAGGACATCCATTTCCTCTAGCATGGGGGGATGTTGGTCCCTACTTTTGTTATATTTTTTACAACCTATTCTACTATTTCCATTATAACCTATCCTATTTTATCATTTTTGACACTTATAAACCATTCTATACTGCCTAGATTGTGTTATTTTACAATTGGAGGTAAGAATCACAATAAATATTGTTTTTATATATCTTTGGTTAGTCTAAGTAGATGTTAGATGAGTCTATATTTCTTGACTTACTGTTGACTGATTTATTGATAGGGTTCTTAAATACAAGGATGCCAACTTGAATTCATTAACAAGTCATTAGTGACACAACATCTAGCTCAGAGAATATATCAAGCAACCATCAGTACTTAGTTTCGTACTATATTCAGTACTCTACTCCAGTTTTGGTACCAATGAACAGATGGGCATCTCAAATATGGTTTCTTCTGTTCGTGATCCTGGTGTTAACTTTTTGGCATAAAAATAGTGTTATAGTTGGATCATAGCAGATACAATATGCATGAGTTATATTTGGAGTTGGCTTAGCTTAATTAATCCTATGTCACACACATTTACTTTTATGAGTCATTCATTCTAACTATCTTCAGGCATAATATATTAAAGAAGGACCAGTGTTAGTGTGATAAGTTACATGCGGAGTGGAACTGTGTCAAGGAAATTATGATTGTAAAAAACTATGTGACTGTCTTTATTTTTAGTTGCAACACATGTACTTATGTTTTATTGAATATTTTAATATATAATTGATTGTGGCTTTTATATTTGTGGATTCATATGTTTGTGATTTGTGAGCTATTGAAGTAAATTATTTTTTCTTAGGTCGTGGCAAGGGCCCATCGATATATTTGAGTGCCATGTTTGAAGAGATGACTAGTTAGATGCTAATTTCAATTTGTGTGCATTTTTATATTATTTCGATAGGGATTATTTGAATTTGTAAGTTCTCTGTTGATCTCGAACAATGATAAGTTTTGAAATATCAGGGTTCAATTGAGATCGTATTTATAGGAAATGCATTTTCTTTTTACAGTCTTTGAAATAACTTCTTTGATCTGAAAAACACAACTCGATTATCTGTGGATATATAACTTTAACAAGGAGTCCTTGTAGCTGATGCTCGACATATTTTGAATCCTCGAGAGATTAAGTAGGAAAAATTTTCCCTTTTTTTATTTCTCAAGAATTTTTGGATATTCAATTAGGAAATTGTGTTCCCTTTGTTTCATTCCTTAGTTAATCTTGAATACGATTTGTTCAATTAGGAAGTTGTGTGCCATTTCATTTATTTCCCAGTTAATTTTGAATCAATTTACTAAATTAGAAAGAGTTGTGTGAATTAATTTGAGTTTAATAGCTTTCAAATTTCTAGCTTAACCTTGGGGTTAGTTTTGAATGAATATTTCTGAGTAGAAAAGATTGTTAAATTAGATTGTAAGCATGGTTCATAATGATTGATAATTTTATTTCTAGAAGAATATTTAATTAATTGCATGGTTATTGAAGAGTGACTTATCAATTGGAATTATGAGTGTGATATTGAAGAGTATAATAGGTTTCTTCACTTCATAAAGCTTTAGTGTAACGATTTCAAACTAGAAACAAAGTTTGGTTATTCAGTACTTAATTTCGTACTAAGTGAGTACATGAAAATCAAGATAGATATGAAACGTAATGCCTTGTAGCTAAAAAATTATGAACTCCGGATTGAAAATATCAATTTAGGGAATTATAAGGACATATAAAAACCCTAACAAACATATTTCTTGAGAATTTCTTAAGAATTCACCAGTAGTGTAAAGAGGTGCTCATGTTGCCAAAGCAAAGAAGGAGAATGGGAATCCAACCAAAATTAAATAAGTTTATGAAGAAGGGGAGTCTTTTATGATGAAGAGCATGTTGATCAAATCAAATTATGAAGTGAAAGAACCAACTCAAAGGAGGAGTCTATTCAAGATTGTGTGCAAATCTAAGGGTAAGTGTTGCAAAATTATAATTAATAGCTATTACAAAGGTAACTCCACTGAAATTGTAGAGAAAATAAATTTGAATAAAACAACAAGCCCATATCATCTTTAGAAGGTATGATTGTTGGAAAAGGGTCATCAAATTTTAGTTAATGAACAATGTAAGGTAGAATTCCAAATTGGGAATTATAAAGATGAAATTGTGTCCGATGTGATGCCAATGGATGTTTTCTATGTTTCGTTGGTTAGGCCATGGAAATATGACATGAAAGCTATCCATAATGGTAGAATAAACACATAAAATCTTGAGAAATATCGTTATAGGCACAACTTGTTACCATTTCCAAATGAAGAAGCCAAATACAAATCTGGTCTAAGTGTATTTTTGATTAGCGGGAAAGAATTGCTGCAAGAAGTGAAGAAAGAGGAGGTACACTTTGTTTTTGTTAGGAAGCCTTGAGTGATACTTACAAGAATCAATTTAAATTATTTTCCTGAAGAATTTAGAAGCATGTTTCATGAGTCTTGTTATATAATTGTTGATGAGTTACCAAATAGTTTTTCTCCTATTAGAAGCGTTATCCATCACATAGACTTGGTCCGAAGATATATTCTTCCAAACAAAGAAACATATCAAATGAATCCACAAAAAAATGAGAAAGTAAAGAGGGAAGTTCAAGATATTTGAAATAAAGGCCTTATCAAGGAAAGCTTGATTCCTTGTGTTGTACTAACAGTGCTTAGTCCAAAGAAGGATGGTGGATAGGGGATGTGAATTGATTTAAGAGCCTTAAACAGATCACAATTAGGTATGAATTTCCACTTCCACACATTGATCACTTGATTGATTATTTTAGTGGTGCTAAATACTTCTCTAAAATTGATTTAGAGAGTGCATATCACCAAATCTAAATCTAAATCAAAGAAGGGGATGAGTGGAAAAATTACTTTAATGCCAGTCATGGACTGTATGAATTGCTTGTGATGCCTTTTGGTCTTACTAATGCACCAAATACTTTCGTGAGACTAATGAATGAGTTCTTGTACAAAAATTATAAAACAATTTAGCATTTTGTGTGCACCCATCATTGTAACTATCAAGGAAAATAATCAACCTTTTAAGTGGACTATAGTAAAAAACCACAACTTCAAACTATTGAAGTGGAGGATTACAAAGCAATCTATTTTAGCACTATTGGAATTCAGGAAATCGTTTTAGGTTGAGACAAATGCCTGTGGGGTTGCTATTGGAGTAGTTTTAGCTAAGAGGGGTGATCAACTGCCTAGTTCAATGAGAAGTTGAATGAAAAAAATAATAAGTTCTCCTCATATGATAAGGATGTATACACTATTGTGCAGGATTCAAAGAAGTGGCAACATTTTCTTGTGCCAAAGGAATTTATTTTATATACTAACAATAATGCTCTGCAGTTTATAAGCAACTAGCCAAAGTTAAATCTAAGATAAGCCAAATGGGTGGAATTTTTACAAAATTTCACTTTTTTAATTAAGCATACTAGTGGGTCATCAAATGAAGTAGAAAATTTATTAAGTAGGATTAATTTAATTCTAAAAGAATTTCAATTCCATGTTTCAAAATTTGATGAACTCAGAATTAATGTACAAAAGTGGTGTAGATTTCAAAGAAGCCTATGCAACATGTGAAAAACTAGTGAGAATGAATAAAACTCAATGGTCAAGATAAATGATTCAAGAAGTTTTTTTTTTTTAAGGATAGTAAGCTTTGGATTCCTAGATGTTCCATGAGAGATAACTTAATCAATGAGAAGCACAATGGAGGACTATAGGAAAATTTGGAGATGATAATTTTTTTTCTATATTGAGTTACTTTTATTATTGGCCAAACATGCAAGCTAATGTGAATATTTGTGGAAAGATGTAGAGTATGTCAATAGGAAAAAGGGATAAGTCAAAATGCTAGATTGTACCATCCATTTCCAATTCCCAACAGACCTTGGGATTCTATTAACATGGATTTTGTTTTGGGTTTAGCTTGGACACAAAGAGGTAACGATTTCATTTTTGTTGTTGCTATAATTTTTCCAAAGTGGCACATTTTATTGCTTGTAGAATAGCTATTGATGTAGCTAATGTGGGAATTTTATTCTTTAAATATATTGTAAGATTGCATGAATTTCCTAAAAAAAATGTATCAAATAAAGATATAAGATTTGTAGGCCACATTTGCAGAACTTTATGGAAGAAAATAGGAGCTAGATTAAAATCTAGTTCAACTTATCACCCCCAAACATATGGATAAAAAGATATGGTGAATAGAAGTCTTGGAAACATTTTTTTGGGGAATGGACATCCCAAGAAATGAGATTATATACTTTCTCAAATTGATTTTTCCTATAATGACTCACCTAACAAGAGTACAAGAATGAGCCCATTCTAAATAATATATGGAATGAACCAAATGGGAGTGTATGAAAAAAGGAACTTTGGGAAACCAAGAACTCAAAAGTGAAAAAGGTGAACATTTTGTAATAAGTATGAGGGAGTTGCAAGAAAGAATCAAGAAACAATTGCAAGGGAACAAAAACAAGTACAAACAAAGAGTAGATATTAAAAAGAGATATTTGGATTTTGAAGTTGGTGAAGTAGTAATGGCATATTTGAGGAAGAATAGATTTCTTGTAGGGACATACAACAAATTGAAGCTCAAGAAAATTGGTGCATGTAATATTTTGAGGAAATTTTATTCAAATCCTTACAAGATATAACTCCCAAAAGACATTGGAATATCACTAATTTTTAATGTAGAAAATATATATCCCTTTAAGGAATTTACAATAGATGCATCGGTAAGTGATGAAGGTAAAATAAAAAAGTGGAAGAAACAATTGCCCGAAGTAGTTCAACAATAAATTTAAGCAATATGAGTTCAAAATATAGTCAAGATGACCACGGGTAAAGAATATCTTCAATATTTGGTTAAATGGAAGCAACAACCAATAGAAGATGTTACCTACATGACCAAATAATATATCATTAAGTATGCCATAAATTTTGAGGAGTTGTTGAAAAATTATTTTCTTCCTTAGGAGTTTGATGCATGAGCATTTTCTTCTCAAAACCCCATTTCCTAAGGAATTTGGTTCCCTAATTGATGAAATTAGTTTTCTTTAAATTAGTATAGTTTTTAGAAGAAAGAGTCTAGAAGAATTTGAATTTGTTAAGAGGTTAAGTCAAGTGTCATTTTAGTTTCTTTGTTCAAGGGATAAATTAGGGTTTTGGTTAGAGAAAGTAGGCATTAATTCTGTGTTCTTAGACTATATATGAGCTCTATTAAAATATCTCTCTCATGTAATAAAGATCAAGGAGAGATTTGAAGAAAATTTTACGCAAATGGAATTGCACTTGACAGTTAGATTATCGTTATCCATTTTAATTCTAGATTTCATGATCGTTCATTTTCTAGCTCGCATTTTCTCTCTATGTTAATATCCATATGTTTATAAATTTTGTATGCATGAGATTAGTGTCAAAGACCGAGTGGCTTCGCTTATAAATAACTAAGAAAGGGTATTATATTATGTTGGATATTACTGATATTTATTATGTGGATTTAAATTTTACGATTTTTAAGGTTAATGACTCAAAGTTGAAGGCAAAATGCAAAGCATAGAGGGCCGAAGACCAAGTCTCAAATTCATGTGCATAGAGGAAAAAACTTGATGTGTATTGACAAGGAATTGTGGTCTCTTCCTGTCAATTCGAATTCCATCTAAGCATGATCCAATAATTCCATGACAACAAGTTTGGGGCAGTGAATCACCATAAATTTAACTAAGTGCAAGAATCCCCTCCAAAGTTGATCTGAAAAGTTGTAGAGTGATGCGATAACAAAAAAAAATACAATAAGTTTGTAGTCATTTGCAATCTTGAACTTTGGAGCTTGAAGGATTGATCCACTACGAATACCTAAGAATCTCAAAAGTTAAAATGAAAAAAAAACAATGCTTTTGGTCTTGGATCGTAGAATTAAAATAGAAAAATCATCTAATGACCTTATCCAATGGCAACACTAAGAAAATTTGGAGGTTGATTGTGAAGGACTTGAGGATTGTTGTAGAGTAAGACCGCACTAGAATCACCTTTAGATGGAGAGACATGTCTTTTTAGGATGGTGTCACCTTTTTAGGCTTATACACCCTGACATGTGGCCTTTTGAGAGGATTTTTCATGATATTTAACAACATTTTCTCATTTGAGGCTATATTGGGGGTAGAATTAATGATTTGTCTATCTTGTATCATTTATTTTCATATTTTATAGTATTTGTGAATAATTGTAATAACAAAAGTGTCCTCAAACACACAAAAATTATTAATAAGGAAAATAAAATTTATATAGAACATTTTCAAGAGTTTACACATGAAAATCAACCCTCTTGCAAGTGGGGAAATTTTCTTTAAATAAGCTAAATGTCCTAACCTATTTTAGTTATGGATCACTTATTTTATTAACAAATGTCCATTACATTAAATGCTATCCTAACAATACTACTAACTATTTTCCTAAATTTGAGCCTAAGAAACGACACCTTTCTAGATGCCATATATTTTACAACAATTCACTATTCTAAAAAGTATCTAATATTTAATTATATATTATAAATAATTAAATATTATATTATAACTATGAAACTAAGGTTTATGTATTTTGGATCATCTAACATTCCCCCCTATGATCCAAAGATACATTACAATATATACCAAGTTCATCCCTGAACTTAGTAAATTTAATCCTTCCAAGTGGTTTTGTGAAAATATTGGAGATCTGATATTTTGAAGGACAATAAATTAGCTTGATGACAATGATTGAAATGAGTGTTTTGATGTAATAATATTTTGTATCCGCATGCTTTGTTTTGGAATGAAAAACTGGATTTTTGGTAAGCTTTATGGCTAGCTAGTTGTCGATGAATAAAGATGTAGCTTCTACTTGAGGAATGCCTAAGGAAAACTCTATGCAACCAAACAATTTTACATGTTTCTTCCCATGTTGATATGTATTCTACTTCTGCCAAAGAAGTGGCCACTGTAGCTTACTTCTTGCAACTCCAAGAAACCATTGCTAACCCCATATTCATCAAATGACCTAAGGTTGATGCCCGATCATCAATACTTCTAGAAAAATCGGCATTTGAATATCCACCAAGTACAAAGTTCTTAGTCTTTTTGTAAAGAAGACCAAAATATTTCGTTCCTTTGATATATCTAAGAACTATTTTGGCTGCATTCCAGTGGTTGTCTCTTGGTTCCTGCATAAAACGTGAAAGAATACTGACTGCATATGATAAATCTAGATAAGTGGTTGTCTAATAAATCAAACTACGAATAAACTATCGATAAGTAGTACTATACACCATTTCCCCCCTTCAAATTTTGAAAGTTTCAAGTTTGTTCCATGCTAGTGAGAACAAGATTGTAATTTTGCATTCCAAACCTTTGAACAAGTTCAAAGGCATACTTACTTTGAAAAATGAAAATATGGTTTGGATGTTGGAATACTTTAACTCCAAGATAGTAGTGAAGTAACCCCAAATCTGTCATTTTAAAAAGAACTTGCAAATCCTTCTTAACCTACAAAATATGATCACTATTGTTTCTAGTAATGACCAAATCATCCACATACATAACAATAATCACCATTATTTTTCCTTGATAATGTACATATAAGGTGTCATCAGAGTCACTTCGCTTAAAGCCAACTTTTCCAAGGTACTTGTCCATTTTGGCATACGAAGCTCGCAGAGCTTGTTTTACTCTGTATAAAGCCTTGATCAATTTTCATAATTTATGTTCCTAACCTTCAATCTAAAAACCCGAAGTTTGTGTCATATATACATCTTCCTGTAAATCTCCATTGAGGAAAACACTTTTAACATCCATATGATGAAATTTCCATCCCTTTTGAGGTGCTAATGCAAGTGTTAATCAAACAATGTTCCATTTAGTTGTAGGGGAATTTTTTCCCTCATAATAGATTCCTTCCCGTTGTGAGAAAACATTAGCAACAAGTATTGCTTTGTACTTGTCAATGTCTCCATTTTGCTTGTTCTCAATCCTGTAAACCCATTTACATCCGATGGGTTTTACATTTTGAGGAAAATTAACAAGTTTCCAATCGTTGTTTTCTATTACTGCCTGGTATTATTTAACAATATCCTTTTTCCATTCTTTATTTTTTACTGCCTCTTTGTATGTGGAGGGTTCAATAAAATAATTTGTTACCAAGGAAATTTTTTTTTCATTTCTATGTGATCCCTGTGTGTCTGTTTTTTTTTTTCTATCCTGGTCTGACATCTTTCAAAAGTTGAATGACCCATTTTGGTGGTTGATGTTCACTTGTATACATATCTAAATAACCACCATCATTGTAAAGTGGATTGATGTAAACAAATTTTTGAAGATCAACTAAAGATTCAGGGGGTGGAGAGTCACTGTCTAATGAACTGCTGTTGCTAGGAGATTTAGATGAGCTGCCAAAAGATCCAAATGGTGTAGTTGAAACAGATGGGAAGGATGAATCATTTTTAGATGAAGGAAAAACAATATCATAGTCATGATTTTTGGTCATGACTATACAATTCCAGTCATCAAGGTTGTTTGCCCTCATGGATTGAGCAGTTTCTAGAGGCAAGCCCATAACTGTTGTGAAATACATAGATAAGAGGTTAGCTTGTGACCTAGAAAATCAAATAAGTGGAAAAGCGAGTGAAAGAAAAAATAGATAAAGGATAAAAATGAATCAAAGCATGAATACTTGATAGGAGTGAAAGATAAGCTCCTATGAAAAAAGGTTATGCTCCAAAATCTAAGCGATGGAAATTTTTTGGAGGGTGGTTATAGTCGATACAATAGATACCTAGAGAAATTGTCACCAATCAGGGGACACAATTTACTTCCAAAATAGTAAAGTATATTACCTAACAATATAAAATTAAGCACCATAAGTCTACCCTATACCACCTTCAGGAAAATGGATAGGTAGAATCTACTAACAAATTCTTGGAGTCCATTCTCCCTAAAATAATTCAATTACACCATGTAGATTGGGTTTATATGTTACCAGAAGAACTGTGGGATTATAGAATCACATGGAGAAATGTAACCTGATATACTCCCTATGAGTTGGTGTATGGGAAATAGGTGTTGCTACCCATCGAATTTTAGTTAAGAAAATTTTGAACTACTGCTCAACTTGGGATGGATTTAAATGAAGCTTAGAAACAAAGAGCACTTCAACTAAATGAAATTGATGAAATTAGACAAGATGCCCTCCAAATAACTATGTTAGTACATGACCAGAGAGATTGGTGGCATGATAAATATACCAAGATGAAAGTATTTCAACTAGGGGACTAGGAACTATTGTATGATAACAAGTTTAAATACTTCAAAGGGAAATTTTCAACCAGATGGTTGGGACCTTATGAAGTGGAGGAAGTTTTTGACAATGGCTCAGTTAATATCAATATCATTGATGATGATTAGAATTCACTTGTAGTAAATGGCCACATAATAAAAATCTACCACTGACCACTTTCCAAACAAGAACTTTTGCAAGATGTGATGAAGGATCTAGAAATGGAGATGATTCATAAGGGGAATATAGCTCCTCTTGGTTCTTTGAATTAATTTCTTTTTACTATTTTAATATATGTATACATGTACATAGTATAAATAATATTGGATTGATTTCTATTTTCCTCCACAGTTCACATAGAATAAAGAGGAATTATGTCAAGGATTGGTTTATTTCTTTATCCAAACTTGATAGATTATTTATGAAAAAGGATCTGCTGGAGTTTAATTTGAACATTTCAGACTCCCTAAAATTGAATTTTCTGAGAATTGATTGACCCAGGCTCGTTAATATTATGGGACAATGGTAGTTAGGGATCTTCCAAGTATATAATTATTCTTTTCGAGGCCTCGAAGAATAATTATGGAAAAGAATATCCCTAGAGTCTGCTTTGGGTTCTTCAGACTCTCTAAAATTGAACACCCCGAGCTTTAGATAATTCAGTCTCATTAAAATTTATGAGATGGTAGTAGATATGGCTCTGTTAAGTATAGATTTATTCCTTTTCGGGCTTAGTAGAATAAGTACGGTAAAGAAACCCCTTGAAGTATTCTTTTATGCATTTCATACTTTCAAAAATTGAAATTATCCCCAGGTAATAATCGTTCAAGGCTTGGTTAAATCTATGGATTGGTGGCACCAGTATTGATCTACAACAACAGTGGTCATTTTTTAGTTGCAATTCATAAAGTTTATATTTATATCCAGTTTCAAGCTCACACGGGAAGGATTTTTTTTAATTTTCCAATATAGTAACAATTTCTCATAATTCTTTATGTATTGATCGACAAATTTAGAGATTATGTACTTAATTCTATAATTAACACATACTGAAAGTTTAGGTACTGATTTTTTTTTTTTTTTTGTATTTGGGAATGTGAGTATCAAGGCTAGAAAATTTTAGTGGTACCAACTTCAGCTCAACAACATCAAAATTGATGGAGGTATTAAAATTTTTTTAGCCTATTCATGATCAAAGTAGTAGTCTTCTTGTAATTGGCTCAACTAATGGTAAGACACTTAGATGATGATCAAGGTTTCCTATGCTCTATCATTTTTGAAATCCTGGATATCATTACATATTCAACCAAGGCATGAATATGTTTCTTTTATTTAGATTAATACAAATAATATAAGTAATAGGATTTAATTGTGATCTACCTCCATTTATGTAAATGATGTGCACATCCCTTCTGCATAATATTAAAACTTGCTTGATGTCAGATTGTCTTATCCAATATTCTATTTTATTCATTTCCTCCCATTATGATACATATGTCTCATACTTATTTCATCATTGAAAAATACCATCCCATGGAATAATTAAAAAAAAAACTTGGCCACCCTTTCAAGCTAAACTAAGCTTATTTGAAGCCCTAAAAGAAAGGAATTTTTTGTGTCGACAATATTTCTAAGTTTAGTGGTGGGTTAACCTGTGAATTTCTAATATCTCCCCCTTGGCCTTTTACATTGTTTCATCACTGACATGGGGGCCGATAAGCATGAACCTAGCTTTGTCCAATTCTGTGTTGGTCTAGAATTCACATCATGTAAGAGTTGATTTGAGGAAAGAGGGTGGATATAATTCCAAAAAAAGTTTCATATATACAACAACAATGTTTCCATGGTGTTCACACAGAGCTTCGATGGGAAACTATCAGAGGTTGGGAATTTTAGGATTAAAGTCACATAAAAGTTGATAAGCAAGGAAACTGGGTTGCCTTTGACTGGTGAAAAATATTTCAAGGGTGGGCCACTTGAATGGGATGATTGTGCCATTTTTCTTAAGGTCAAATACAAAAATATCAATTGGTCAAAGGGGGTTTTGAGAATTCTTATAGAAGAGGAATGTTGGCCACTTATTACTATGCCGCAATGGTTTGTCACCTGTGGGGGAAGGAATGTGGCCGCCTTCCTTTATCATATTATGCTTCTCCTAGATTTCACAGATGGGCGTGAGATTAATTTTCCATTTTTCCTCCATAAAATTTTATATAAAGTTTCCCAAGGTATTCAATCTACTTCTAAAAATGTTGAAACTAGTCTATGTCATCATAGTTTTATCAAAATTATGGTTTTTTTTGAACTGGGTTGACGAAGAAAGACATGGGAAGAATTTTTTATTAATAATTTTCCAGGAGAGGAAAATAAAATTCAAGGCCGAAAAAGGATTATCAGTACCTTTTCTAAGAATCCAGACCAAGAGATTGAGGTCATTCCCGACTATATTTCCAAACAAGATAAGGGCCCTGATAAAACCCATGAATTGAACAAAGCAAAGAAAAATTCAGTGAACCCCCTAAGAAAGTGAGGATCTCTAAAACTTAGCTATTGTACAAAGAAAGAAACCCTAGTCCAAAAGGGGAAGAAACTAAAGAAGTTAGTGAACAAAATAAGGAACCTGTAACCAGAGATGTAGCAGCCGAAAAATCGTATTAGAATAAGCAAAAGAAACCTCAGGTTGAGGTCGTGAATTCGGTCACCTCGCCAACAGAGGAATGGCTTGAAAAAGAAAAAACTGTGCCTAAGAAAGGAAAAGGAACCTCTTCCATGAAAAGGAGGAATCGACATTAGCACCGACTCCATCACTGCAAGAAACACAAAAATCATATGAAACTTTGACTACACCACAAGGTCAACTACACACTAGGAGTATGACTTGAAGATAATGTCCACCATAATGCATTGAGACCTTCGAGCCCATCACTATTTTTTCTTCTTCATAGCTAGAAGTGAAAATCCCCTCTTGGGTACTTGAAGAAACAGAGAAAATGGAGCACATTTCGCGTGAGGAAGAAGGGCCAGCTGATAATTTTTAGGACCTTTTAAATGATTGACCACACAATGTGGTGAGCCCTAGTATTGCACCAGGAGTGCTGAAATTCTCAAGGGATACTCAACTTTATTCATAATCTCGAGGTTCATACAAACTTAGAGGTGACAGTGCTATATGCACAATAGATGGATTCCACTCATGCCACCCTCAACTAGGTATTTTGATCAATAGTACTTCGAAGCCATTCCTTATACTGAATTAGAGTGAAAAATAGATATAGATGCAATGTATCACTACTCCTAACTGAAAAAAAAATAAAAAAAAATGCTATCAATTTCACTTGAAAAACTTAGAGGTGACAGTGCTATATGCACAACAGATGGATTCCACTCATGCCACCCTAAACTAGGTATTTTGATAAATAGTACTTCCAAGCCATTCCTTATACTGAATTAGAGTGAAAAATAGATGTAGATGCAATGTATCACTACTCCTAACTGAAAAAAAAAGAAAAAAAGAAAAGAAAAGAAAATGCTATCAATTTCACTTGAAAATTCTATCGAAACAAATCATGAATATGCAAGAGCTAACCTACTTTGCAAAAAGGAAATTACACTATATTTAAACCATCAATATAGTTATCAAAACACTTGCAGTAAAGGAAATATTATCTCTGGCATAACCATAAGTCAAGATTCTATATACTTGTTAACTAACTCACACTTGCATAAACATTGTTCTATGGATTTTGTGATAAAATGCTAATGGAATTTCTGTTTGTGCAGTAAGGGAAAAGAGGGTTTGGAGTGGACTAAGGCTCTCTAATAGTCATGAAACCACAAATAAGGGTCAATAATATCCTAACTTAATCTCAAATGGAAAAAAGGATCAAAACTAGACCAAGAATGAGGACCTACAACTATGCTACAAGAGGCTGCTACTGGAGCCATGTATTGATACAAGAAGCCATGTAATGCTACGAGAAGGTTGTCAAGGAGGGTTAAAGAGTGAAGAAGGTGGTTGGAAGGTTTAGTAAGGTAAATTTAAGTGAAGGAAAATGGTTGAAGAGTGGCCAACAATTCTATCCAAGCTCAAATCCACTTGAGGCCTTGTTTTGCACTAGAAGAGGTGCTCTCAATGTTCATGGAAGAATGACCTCATAAAACATAATTTTGATGGCAGAATTTGGAGTTTGAAATGGGAAGTGGTGGATTCCAAGGAGGAGGTGGTGAAGGTGCCCTTTCTTGCATATTCAAACAAAAATACAATCATCACATGCATACATTCATTGATCATTGACAAAATAAAAAAATTCGAAGTGGAAAATATGAGTTGAATTTAAATATTATCTAATTTTTTCTAAAATTATGATCTAACCAAAAAAATAACTTCTAGGATACAACAAAAATATGCAGAGCAAGATATATAATCATAAACATGTTTCCAAGAAGTCATAAACAAAATGTTTTTGACCTGTGGTTGGAGGTCCTTCTACTCATGCTCCCATGAGAGAGATGAGGCAAAGGCTACAATCACATGGTTTAATGGAGTATTATTCTACTAAGATGCAAGAAACTAAAAAACATTATGAAACTAAAGAAATATACAAGTAAACAAGAGGAACCTAATCCACTGGGTTGGGCCCAAACCCAAGAACCTTATCCTTCTAAAACTGACTCCATAATGGATCAAATAACATCTTCTCATTATCATTGAATTGAGGTCTAATACATCATATAATATTCAAAAGATAACAATGCTTGAGCTAAATAGCTACCTAGATGAAAACAAAAATCGAATCCTAATGATCTCTTCTACATGTTCATTTATACAAGAGGGTAGCTACCAACAATTCCCTAAAAAATAGGAATATTGTCTCTTGAAACTCGAGAATAATGGAGCTTGACTCCTCATGAATTTCACTTGCTTGTCTTCCATTGATCTCGAGTTGATGAGATATATCTTTATGTGATATTGGGATGATTGAGGGAGTTATGGAGGTGTACAACCCCCCTAAAATCTCTCCTTGTTGTCTACTCTTAGCCCTTACATAAAAAATTGTCTCAAAAATTGCTCCATTTCTTGCAATTAAACTAATTTTGGCTACATGTTATGACAAAAATGTAAATAAATGTGAGAAAGAGATAGTTATAAAGTTGGAGGATGGCATTATGACCCTTTATAATGTACCTATTGATGTGCCTCATTAGAATGATTGGTCTAAAAAAGAACCAATAATGGGGAAATGAGTAGCTAAAACTATGGTAAGTCAAATGCTTAAGAGATCAACTCATATCGAGAGAAGTTCGCAAAAGAAAACCATACCTACTGAGGATTTTATAATCATAAAGAAGACAAATTTCAACTACAATTAAACAAGCTGCAGAAGAAAAATATGAAGCTCAGATAAATCTCTCACGAGTACAAGAACTTATTTTTCCATGTTCATAAGGAAAATGAGATGTATAGAGATTAGAATCTGGATTTGTTATCCTAGAATGATGCACTAGTCCTGAAGAATAAAGGACTTCTCAGTTGGAAAGTGAGGCAATTAAATCCCATCAAAAGACTTAGTGTTCATGAACAAGCATAGATATTTCAATGACAACCAATGCAGAAAAATCATGGTTTAAAAGTTTTAGTCAGTGCGGCAGGAATCTAAAGGCAGGGATATCCCAAATGTTGATGACTGGTCAATTTTGATAAGGAAAATTGCATGAGGACATCCCTTTCCTCTGGCATGGGGGGATGTTGGTCCCTACTTTTGTTATATTTTTGACACCCTATTCCACTATTTCCATTATAACCTATCCTATTCTACCATTTTTGACACTTAGAAACTACTCTATACTACCTAAACTACGTTATTTTACAATTGGATGTAAGAATCATAGTAAATACTATTTATATATATATTTGGTTAGTCTAAGTAAATGTTAAACGATTCTATATTTCTTGACTTACTATTGACTGATTTATTGATAGGGTTCTTAAATACAAGGATGTCAAATTGAATTCATTGACAGGTCATTAGTGACCCAAAATCTAGCTCAAATAATATATCTAGTAGCCATTTAGTACTTAGTTTCATACTATATTTAGTACTCTACTCCAATTTTGGTACCAGTCAACTAATGGGCATCTCAAAGATGGTTTCTTCTGTTCGTGGTCGTGGTGTTAATGTTTTGGACTAAAGATAGAGGTATATTTGGATCAGAGCAGATATTATATGTATGTGTGATTTTTGGAGTTGGCTTAGCTTAATTAATCCTACGTCACACACTTTTACTTTTCTAGGTCATTTCGTTGTAACTATCTTTAGGCCTGATCTCTTTGAGAAGGCCTAGTGTTATTGTGAGAAATTACATGCAGAGTGGAACTGTGGTAAGGAAATTATGACTGTAAAACACTATGTGACTCTGTCTTTATTTTTATTTGGAACGTGTGTACTTATGTTTTATTGAAGATTTTAATATATAATTGATATCAGATTTTATGTTTGTGGATTCATGTGTTTGTGATTTGTGAGCTATTGAAGTAAATTAGCTTGTCTTAGGTTGTGGCAAGGGCCCACCATAGACCTCAACCAAGTTTCGTATCAACCTCAGTTAGATAGGAAGTGTGCTTGTTAGCTTCAATGAAGTTTTACTTAAAATTTTCGTTTCTTTTGCAATTTCCAAATTTTTTGTACTTAGGTCTATAATTGAATAATATCTGAAAGCTTCGATGGATTTGAGTGCTATGTTTGAAGAGATGACTAGTTAGATGCTTATTTCAAATTGTGTGAATTTGTATATTATTTTGATAGGGATTATTTCAATTTTTAAGTTCTCCGTTGATCTTGAACAATGATACATTTTGAAAGAGAAGGATTCAATTGAGATCAAATTTTTGGGAAATGCATTTTATTTTTACAGTCTTTGAAATAACTTCTCTGATCTGAAAAAAACAACTCGGTTATCTGTGTATATATAATTTTAACAAGGATTCCTTGTAGTTGATGCTCGACATATTTTGAATCCTCGAGAGATTAAGTAGGATCAATATCCCCTTTGTTTTATTTCTCAAGAAATTTTGGATATTCAATTAGGAAATTGTTTCCCCTTTGTTTCATTCCTTAGTTTATCTCGTATACGATTTGTTCAATTAGGAAGTTGTTTTTCATTTGATTGATTTCCCAATTAATTTTGAATCAATTTACTGAATTACAAAGAGTTGTGTGAATGAATTTGAGTTTAATAGATATATGATTTCTAGCTTAACCTTGGGTTAGTTTTGAATGAATATTTATGAGTAGAAAATATTGTTAAATTAGATTGTAAGCATGGTTCATGATGATTTCTAATTTTATTTCTAGAAAAATATTTCATTAATTTCATGGTTATTGAAGAGTGAGTTATCGATTAGAATTACGAGTGTGATATTGAAGAGTGTAATAGGTTTCTTCACTACATGAAGCTTTAGTGCAACGATTTCAAACTAGAAACAAATTTTGGTTATTCAGTACTTAATTTCATACTGAGTACAGGACAATGAATCTAGATCTGAAACGTAATGCCTTGTAACTCGAATATTACGAGCTCCGGATTGAAAATATAAATTTAGGGAATTATAAGGACATAAAAACCCAAACAAACATATTTCTTGAGAATGTCCTAAGAATGCACCAGTAGGGTAAACAGGTGGTCATGTTGCCAAATAAAAGAAGGATAATGAGAATCCAAGCAAAATTAAAGAAGTTTACGAAGAAGGGGAGTCTTTGCTAATGAAGAGAATGTTGATAAAATAAAATTATGAAGTGAAAGAACCAACTCAAAGGAGAAGTATATTCAAGGTTGTGTGCAAATCTAAGGGTAAGTGTTGCAAAATTATAATTAATAGCGATAACAAAGGTAACTCCATTGAAATTGTAGAGAAAATAAATTTGAAGAAAACAACACGGCCATCTCATATTTACAAGGCATGATTGTTGGAAAAGGGTAATCAATTTTTAGTTAATGAACAATGTAAGGTAGAATTCCAAATTGGGAATTATAAAGATTATATTGTGTACGATGTGATGCCAATGAATGTTTTCTATGTTTTGTTGGTGAGGCCATGGAAATATGACATGAAAGCTATCCACAATGGTAGAAGAAACACACATACTCTTGAGAAATATTTTTATTGGCATAAATTGTTATCATTTCCGAATGAAGATGGAAAATAAAAAGTTGGTCTGAGTGTATTATTGATTAGTGGGAAATAATTACTACAGGAAGTGAAGAAAGAGGAGGTACACTTTGCTTTAGTTGGGAAGCCTCGAGTAATCCTTACAAGAATCAATTTAAATTATTTTCCTGCAGAATTTAGAAGAATGTTGCATGAGTCTTTTTATATAATTGTTGATGATTTACCAAATAGTTTTTCTCCTACTAGAAGCATTAGCCATCACATAGACTTGATCCGAAGATCTAGTCTTCCAAGCAAAGCAACATATCAAATGACTCCACAAGAAAATGAGGAAGTAAAGAGGAAAGTTCAAGAAATTTGAAATAAAGGCCTTATCAAGGAAAGCTTGATTCCTTGTGTTGTATTAACAATGCTTTTTCCAAATAAGGATGGTGGATAGAGGATGTGCATTGATTTAAGAGCCCTAAAAAAGACCACAATTAGGTATAAATTTCTACTTCCACACATTGATCACTTGATTGTTTATTTGAGTGGTGATAAATACTTCTCTAAACTTTATTTAGAGAGTGGATATCACCAAATATAAATCAAAGAAGGGGATGAGTGGAAAAATTCCTTTAAAGCAAGTCATGGAATGTATGAATGGATTGTGATGCCTTTTGGTCTTACTAATGCACCAAATACTTTCATGAGACTAATGAATGAGTTCTTGAAAGAATACACCGATTTTTTTTCATTGTTTATTTATATGACATTATAATGTCTATAAAAACAAAAGAATATCATCTCACTATCCTCAAGTTATTTTTGAGCACCCTACAACAAGAGAAATTATTGATAAATTTAAAGAAATACAACTTCATGAAGAAAGAGTTTGTGTACTTGGGCTTTGTAATTTCAGAGAATGGATTGAAGATGGACCAAGATAAAGTGAAGGTTATAATTAATTTTTTTTTAAACAAAAGTTTTTGAGGTAAGAGGCTTTCATAGTCTTGCAAATTTTTGTACAAAAATTATAAAAAAATGCAGCATTTTGTGTGCACCCAGCATTGGATCTATCAAGGAAAATAATCAACCTTTTAAGTGGAATATAGTAACAAAACACAACTTCAAACTGTTGAGGTAGTGGATTACAAAGAAACCTATTTTAGCACCATTGGACTTTAGGAAATAATTTTAGGTTCATATAAATGCCTATGGGGTTGTGTTGGGGCCCTTGTTTTGAAATTAAACAGCTTTTGAGTTGTGGTTAATGCATGGCAGGACGCAGCCACAGCAGGCAGAGAGATTTCAAGGTTGTAAAGGAGTAAAGGATAGGTGGCATGACTATTGCGAGAGCAAGCACAGATGGCAGAAGAGCATGGAAGGAAACAAGCAGTAGAAATCCTGACTAATGGAAAGAAACAGAAGACAGTCGAGCAAGAAGGAAGAACTGTCAGTCGCGCTGGCAACATAAAAAATAGGTAGCCGGCCAGCGGAAAGAGGGGTTTTTGGCTCAAACGGGATTAGGGAATAGGAGCTGTAGGAGAGCTCTCTTCGTGTTGTTCTATTCTCTACCCTTCTGTATCTCTGTGTTTCTCTCTGTCCAGTAGGACCACCTTGTATTCTGTTCTGTTCGAGCTCATGCTGAGGAGCCGTGTAATAGCTTGTCGCTGATAGTTGATTCATAATATAATCAGAGTTTTCTGTTTTGGATATATGTTGTGGTCTGGGATGAATGGTTTCACTAGTAATTTTAAATTTTATTTATTATAAGCCTGAATGCATTCCCGAGAGATATATTTCATGGAACATTGCGTTTGTTTAGACCTTTGTCATAGCTCGGATTTATCCATACCAATGTTGTTAGGCTGATACCGATCTATTCCTTTTGAGGCGGTAAATCCCCTCTATGGACAGAGGTGATCCCACTAGCCCTAGGGTGGGTCTAGCAACAATCAAATCATGTAATGACGTTAGTTACTAGTTACAAGAAAGACAAATATTGTGATAAGTGACCTACCTAAAATCCCACGCTGTTGTTGTCAAAGAAGAAGCAATGCTCTTCGTCCCTTGCCCGACAGATCACATTCCTTCTGTTTGCCTCATCTGGACACCTGTACACATGCAGAGAAACGACGACATACAACGTAATACTTAAAGCACGTAACTATATATCATTCAGAGAGGATATAATTAATTTCATTTCATAAAAGAGTAAACACATGAATGGAACCAAAATCAAAGTCGCTTATATTAATGATGACAAAAAGGAATATTACAACCAAACGCTCTGACGCTACGATCTTCCTTCGGCGGGGCTTGCAGCGGAGCACGTCTCAATGAAACTTGCCGGGAATTTGGACAAAGCTCTCTCTTATAGGGATCTTCTCCACTCTGCTTTCAATGGTTGCCCGACTATAGTTTTCCTCCTACAAGTTCAACTAGCTTGCTAATGGAGAGGGCAAGCTTTTATAGATGGAGGAAGGGAAGTTGGGATCCCTATAGTAATGGGATAGGCCCTATCTCTTAGGAAGGTTCCATGAGAGGTGGAAAACCACTTCCTATACATGGATATCTGGAGCCAAACCACTAAAATTTCTTTGATGATTCATTTTGGAGTTTGTTAGAACCAAAATTCCGCCATTTATTTTTAAAAAAAATTCCTTAATGGGCTTGGCGCAAGTGAGACACAGGGATAGTGCGCCAATTGGCACACCCTCTAGTGTGGATTTCCCCCATTGGCGCAAGGGATGAACTGAATAGTCGCGCCAAGGCTAAAACACCTGTTTTTAGGGTTTTCCAGAGGAAATGTTTTTCAGGAGAATGTTTATCCTTAGGCAGGAGGATGTTATGAAGGTGTTTTCAGGATATGTTACTGCTCACAGGTCATGGAAATAGTCCTCCAATGTGCGGGATGATGGATTGTAGGGATGGTGACAAAATACTGTGTAACAGATGCCACTTAAAGCATGAGGTCTGAGAGAGAGGTAGGGGTGAAATTATTTATGAGAATGCAGCCAACTGAAAACACTGTCGTCAGAAAAATTGCGAAGACAAATACAACTGATATCTTAGATACATGATATGTGGTATGGGCGCATCCATCCATAATAGAGTGTACAAAAACTGGGATCCAAGGTATGGACGCAACCATCCAGTAAATAAGGATCAACAAGTAGACTCAGGTATGGTAGCAACCATCCAATCGAATGAGTCATGTAATACATGATAATAATCCACAAATAATCTGCAGCATGGATGTATATCAGACAAAATCTAGGGTCTTGCGCTCCATCTCGACCCAGACATAGTACAAGTTCAAGCATGCGAATATGTGAGCTGAATTCGAACATGCAAGAACATCGTCTGATTACCAGCCAATAATGAAAGCCGTTAACATACGCGAGAGAAACAAAAATAATGACGATGGGCCTCAAGGTACATGAGGTACAATCCAAAAAATGTGAATAGTGAGTTGGCGTCAAACACCCACAGAATCATTCGATCGAAGGTCAATAATGAAAACCTCACATCGAATGCGAAGAGCCTGCCATTGAGGCATGCAGGCTCTAAGGTACCTGAAGGGAGTCTCTAGACCAACTTCCTAGATAATGAGATGAAGTCGACAGGAAGTGACCTTGATTGAAGGTGGGCCATAATGTTTCCCACGTCATTGACACGAGACAGAAGGACATAATGTTTATGAATCAAGATCGACAGAGAATCAGAGGGAGGTTGAAAACTGCAGAGGCCAACTTCTCTTGAATATATCGGCAACACGACATTGGATTTGGAAATATTTGACATCAAAGGATCTAAGGTCATGGTGACGTGACAAAGAACATATGAGCGGTCAAAATATATTACCCAAACCAATGGAGGCAAGCAGATAACGAGATGAGATGTCCCCAACCCGACACGAATGCAGACAAGTGCCATGTTCAAGAGCAACATACTACCAACACGACTATAATACTGGTTCCATTTTCCCCCACCATTTTTGGCGAGTACCCCAATTATTTTTGAAAACAAGCTTGAAGGGGATAGCATATGCTTGCGATATATGTTTGTCCTTCGGACAAATCCATCCTAGTACATTTAACGAGCCCTAGGAAGGAGGAAATCGAGTAACGTCATTACGACAGAGTCCGATGCCATCAGGTTTTAACGAGTTTGATAAAGGAATAACTCGACATCTTTTCATGTTTAGAGAGTTTGAAAAGACAGCGGAAAAGAAAAATCCAACTGTCACTTTTCTCGTATAGTCCTGCAGATCCAAAAAGGTAGAAAACTATATCTGAGAGGACCTCCTAGTCGCGATAGGCTAGGGTATTCCTTTTTTGTAAATAATCTATCCTAGCCCGAAAAAGGAGTAAATGTATACTGGGTAGATATCATTTCGCAGCTAATTTAAAAAGCTCAAAACGACAAGCGACTTAGCGATATTTTCAATTTTAGAGAGTTAGAAAAGAGCTGAAAAGTGACTCCAGTAGTGACTTTTTTTGTGTTTTTACCGATTCCAAAAAAGTATAAAATACAACTCTTGTCGTCGTCCTAGTCGCGGGAAAACCTGTTGCTGCACAAAAAGCAAGTGTAAAACCCATTTTTCGACAAGACATAGTGAAATATTGGAAAAACAAGTCTCAAAACCTAAATTTGATTTCGAAAAGTTATAAATATGACCAAACAGTAAAAAAATATTTACTTTTTACTTTTTACCTCTTATGCAGAGCGATAGTGAGTTATTTCCTTGCGATCTTGCAGTGACGATTGTGGACGATCCAGTGCATCATTCTAGATCCCGTCTTTTTCGGGTAAGAGTTGCTTCCATTAGTTATGTTTTAAGCCATATTTCATAGCTTTCCATTGTGATTTAACATCCCTAAGGGGAGGATTTGCAAATTTAGGGCTTCCACGGTTGGCGCGGGTATGAGGCATGGACCCACACCAATCAAGCTCTTTTTGCAAAGGGGTCACGCCAGCTGGCGCGACTATCATCAAAACAATCGCGCCAACCATGCAACCTCATTTTCCACTCAAATTTCACAAAAAATGAACCAATCAATTGAATTTTTGAATGCCCAAGGGATCTTATGATGTGCTTATGACCAATTTGATGTAGGTATAAAGCCACAATGGTGATTGAATGGAAAGAAAGGGAGCACAGTGAAGAAGATGAATTGGCAATGGAGAAATTATTCTTAACACCATGTCTTAGGGCTTAGCCCAAATTGTTACAATATTTGATAAGTATCTGGGATGAGAACGAAGAGAAGTTTAAGCTTCGAGATCAAGTGCTTGAACTCGAAGTGTCCAATGTCTACTTCATCACTGGATTGTTCCGCAGAGGTCCAGTTTCGATTATGACAGGTACCAGGCCGTCTGGCAAGAAGATGTCTATGGTTATGGAAAGAGTGTGCCCAGGGGAAAAAATAGGATCAGGTAGTGGAAAAGTTGACATTCACACTGTTCCCGATCTAGCACTGAGAGTGGTGCTACATACTATTATGTAGGCCACAGGGTCGCAGGCACTGCATAAGGCTACCAAAACATAGCTCCTCCTGGCATCAGAATGTATGAACCCAACAGTATTTGATTGGGCCATAACCGTAACCATGAATATCAAATGGAAATTGACTAAATGTAAAAAGGACAATTGAAGCAGTTTGGGTACGGGTCAATCTTGGTATCATTCTTCCTAGAATGACTGCCTATCTTCAAGGGCTAGGGGGCGATAGTCCCAGATCAACCTTTGAGAGAACCAGGGATGGCTCGATGGGAAGCATTAATGCCCAAGGCAGGGGGCGGCCAATAGATGTCATGGCAGCCCAAGTTCTTCGGATGGCTCCGGTGACAGTTGATCGTCATAGAGGACTGGCCCTATGCTGGTACCAATTTCACAGGAGACCCAGATCTTCCACTCCCGGAAGGAGAGGACTGGGATGAGGATATGGGTAAGACTCTTTTTAATTTTATGAATTTTATGATTTTTTGGTATAAATTCATGTTCTAACAGCTAATCCTATATGTATGCAGATGTCAACCCAGAGAGGCCTGCTGGGATGTCATCGATAGGACTCCGCTCGCTTATGACCCTCAAGGTGAGGGGGGCGAGGGAGACACATGGGTATAGAACCTTGAGGGTATTGTTCGTGGGGTTCCAGACTATTCTCGCCTAGTTGATGTACCTATGGCTTATCAGAGGCACACCTTAGGGGTGTGGAGTCACCTCCATCACTTACTGAGGCAGCTGGTGCGGGCAGTAACATGCTACCATGAGCACCATGCCAATTAGTTGCCTAGGATTTTCATATGCATATTTTTGAGAGACATGTTGTCTCCGGATGTAATTAAAAAAAACATGTATATTTTTTGGATTTTATATGATGCATACACTGCAAAAATTCGACATATATATATATATATATATATATATATATATATATATATATATATATATATATATATATTTCTGCATGGATATTTTTCACATATGATGATGTTTTTACAAGTTGTGTAAATGTCTATCTAATACCATGTTGGCTACTGCATCTGTAAGTGTATTCATTCATCTTGGTATATGCTGATATGTGATGTAATCAGAATTTCTCTCAAGTAAACAAACACGTAGATACAGCCTTAAAATGCATGGGTTTCTAACTAAATAATAACCATTGAGCTGTAAAACCACAAGTTGTGAATCTAGATGTACAAGTAACGCGTGAATACCGAGGTTAACATCCTCGTTTAATAATTCCAAAATGGCACTATACTCTATGACATTATTCGTAGCAAGCCCTAAACAAACACCTTGTAACTTAATCAACTCACCAGCAGGATTGTAAATTATCTAGGTTGCCGAAGAAAGGTTCCTAGTACTGTGGGAGGCACCATCCGGGAAACCGACATAAGGAGTAATAGACATCTGCACAATAAGGAAGACCCAATCAGTAGAAAGATGCTTACAAAACACACCACACCACACATGCACAAAAATGAAGAAATCACCTATGTACATACACTACACAAGAATGATTCAAGCGTAATACTTCTTTAGGTACAAACCATTTCTAGGCTGCACCAAAGGAAGACATTCATAATCGATCAGCTCATAGGCCCCATTTTTCAATACACGTTTTACGATATAGGGTCCATGCCACATAGCCTAGAATTTGCCCGCCCCAAGCTTATCATGTGCTTGATCATACAAGAGGACGAGGTCCCATTCGATAAAAGAGCGCGGAGAAACCGTTTGATTGAAATGATCTTTAACCCAAATTTTCTGTGCCTCGATAACCAAAGCAGCCAAGTGGCGAGTTTTGTCCAATATTTCGAGATAAAAGAGACGTTCTTCCTCCAGGGAAGTGTCAAGTAGTAATTCCATAGCCAACTTCAGTGAAGGGATCTCACATTCAACCGGAAGAGTAGCTTCCAGACCATACACCAACTGGAAAGGTGTGAATCCGGTCGTGCTCTTCACTGATGTTCGATAGGCCCAGAGAGATAAGAATAATTGGAGATTCTAGTTGGATTTGTGTATATCAATTGTTCGTTGAAGCATCGTGACAAGCACCTTGTTCACGGCTTCAACCTGACCATTTTCTTGAGGGTAGTATGGCGTCAAGCTGTCATGACGCAAGCCCAACTTCGATGTCAGCTCTGCCATCATGTAGTCCTGAAAATGAGTTCCATGATCGGTGATGATGGCTTGAGGAACACCTAAATGCGTGATCACAAGGCTAAAAATGAATTGAGCAGCTGTCTTACCGACGACAGCTAACGTAAGAATCGCTTTGGCCCACTCGGTGAAGTAGTCTACGGAAACGATGATATAAGCATGCCCCCCGGCCGAGTGAGGGTTACATGTCATAAAACCAATGCCCGATTTGGAGAAAGGGCCTATGGTAATGACAGGATGTAAAGGGAGGGGTGGTGCATGCATCTTGCGTTGGAAGATCTGGCATGCATGACACTTTCGTACTGCAACAATACAGTCTTTAAGTATAGACAACCAAAAATAGCCTGCATGCAGAATATTCTGGGCGGTAGCATAACCGGACATGTGACCACCACAGTCGCCACTGTGGCAGTCATTCAAAACTTTCTCAGCCTCCTCTAAGGTCAAACATCAGTGAAGCACAGAATCGACTCCGACACGATATAAGGTATCTCCGACAATGTGATATGGTTGAGATTGATGCCAAATGCGATGTCGAGCATCCTTCATCAAATCAGACCAGAAGGTAGATGTCTGAAGGTACACGGTGATATCACTGTACCATGGATTGAGAGTGCTGATTAGGAAGAGAGTTTATTCTGGGATATGATCCTCGGGTTGAGATGGAACAAAGTTGGTAGGGAGAGAGAAAATGAGATCAACAAAAACCAGTGAATTCTTCTTTTTGGCAATGGTGAACTCAAAATCAAACGCTTGAAGGATCACAATCCATTTTGAGTACTTGCCCCCCAGCAATTCTCGAAGACAAAATGTAAGTCATGGGGTTGCAATCAAAAATCACGGTTACCATGCGTAACAGGATGTAATGGAAAAACCGTTGAACGGCCTGGAATACGGCCAATGCCAACATCTCGATGTGGGAATAACGCGTTTCAGTGTCGAGGAGATTCTGAGACAGGTAGTAAACCACATGTTCGTTACCGGCATCATCATCTTGTACCAGAACCATGACAATTGTGCTGAAGGCAACAGCCAAATAGAGGGTAAAGTCGCGATGATAGTTGGGAGGACGTATTAATGGAGCTTTGACGAGCAACGTCTTAAGGTTTTCAAAATATTGCTGAGAAATCTTGTCCCAATGGAAGGGAACGTCTTGCTTTAGAAGTCACGTAAACCCTTTGTCCACCTCTGCATAGTTCGGGATAAAGCGACGTAAGAAATTCGCTTTCTCCTGAAGACTCTGAAGTTGATACAACGAGGAGGGGGAGGGGAGATTAACAATAGCCTCGACCTTGAGAGGGTCAAGGTGAATTCTGTCTTTAAAGACAATGAATCCCAAAAGATGACCAAAGTCAACACAGAAGATGCACTTGTGAGGATTAAGCCTGATGTTGTAACGTCTGCAACGGAGAAAAATCTGGCGGAGATGTTCGGGATGGTCTTTGCGCAGAGCTAAATGAGCCAACAGGTCATCCAAATACGGCTAAACAATATAACGTATGTCGTGAAAGGAATAGGACATGGCACATTGGAAGGTGGCTCCAGCGTTTTTCAAGCCGAACGAGAACTTCTTATAGGCGAATGTGCCCCACGGTTAGATGAAGGTGGTCTTATGTTGATCGGATGGTAAAATATTAATTTGATTATAACCTGAAAAGGCGTCCATAAGGGAATAGATCTCACTACCCACACAATCATCAATGATCTAATCTATAAAGGGGGTGGGGTAGTTGTCCTTAGGGCAAGCCCGAATGATATCTCTATAGTCAACACAGACTCAAATTCTTATCCAAAGGGACAATATTGGAAACCCACTCTGTCAGAGGGATCAGATATATGAATCCTGGTTTAAGAAGTTTCTCAATTTTAGTCTTTATAGCAGCGACTTTTAGAGGATGCACTGGACGCAGATGCTGGCACACAGGCTTCGCACTGGGGTAGGTGGGAATTTCATGCACAACGATACTTGGATCGATCCCAGGCATCTCTTCATAAGACCACGTGAAAACATCTCAGAATTTGTGGAAAAGGCTAGTGTATACTTGAATCTCATCGGGAGAACAAGTGACTCCCACATGGATGTTCTCGACGACCCTTGGTTTGAAAGAGATGTCGATAGGCATCTTTTGGGCGATATTACTTATATTTCCTTCCAAAAATACTTCATGAGTCAATATCAACGTTTGGAGAGGTGGAGAGGGAACCTGAGATGAAAAACGCTCGAGAAAATTAGACATTGCCCCTAGGCCAGGCATGAACGAGGAATGATGATGTCCATCGCTCCACAGCAGATCTTCGAGAGACATTGTCTCCACAATAGCTTCGTCAGACGAAACAACTTCTCTCAAAGGATTGGGAAAATCGGCATCGCCAAGCCAAGGGGATTGGGAATAAACGTCAAGAGCCATGCTCAAAGGAGCATTACTAGCAGGAGGAGAATCTAATGTGGCAACGATCTCGTAATAATTGATTTCAACTGGGGTCAGAGGCATCGATTCTCCAAAAGAGGAAACCTGTTCAGGAGAAGGGATGATCCATGGGTCATTTGACCTAGAGACCATATTGACTTGAATAGTATTCGGTGGTGGAATGGGAAAAATACCCATGAGAATAGGGTCCTTGAAAAGACCAGGTCCTATACTGTCAGGGGGATTAGGGATTTGATCCACATACGGTATGATATTCTCGGAGGATGAGGTGAAGAAAGACAACTGATTGAAAGTAATAATCTTGCCCTCATGCAGAAATTTCAAAAGCCGAAAGAGGGTGGAAGGAACACATAGCATGGCGTGGGTCTAGCTGCGACCAAGTAGAAGTTTGTAGTTGAGTTTGGCATCAACCACTTCCACTTCGACGTTGACTGTCTTACCTTGTAATGCAATCGGTAGACTCGTGAGAACACCCAAGGGTTTTGATTCCCTTCCATTGAATGCCTCAAGGGAATTGGGAGATGAGGTGAGGGCTGGAGAGCCAATGGCCTTCCAACAGGCAGATTACATAATGCAGGTAGAGGCACCTTCGTCCACAACGACTCTATGAATGTTGAGGCCGTTGATACCGACTTGTATAACAAGGGCGATTTGATGTGGAAGTCGGGGGACAACATTCTCTAGATCGAAGGAGAGAAGGCTAGAATTGGCAGAATAAATTATGCCGATTGCAGATAACAAAGCTTTCCGTTGAGACAGAAAACTCTGAAGAACTTCAATGCGGACATCGCGGAAGGCACCTATGCCAAATCCTCAACAATTCTATAATGCTAAGCAACATAGGCGTTTGGATTATAGGAAGATTTTTGGAGAACACCTTTGGAAGGTGATTGTACAATGGGTTCAGTGTTGGGCCTTTCAATTTCAAGAGGACCATAGGTAGGTGGGGGAGGAGGGACATCAACGACTTCCTTTCTAGCTACCTGCGTGGTCCGTCATAATCCTTCGATCGAGTGGCAATAGAAATATGTGCAGCATCATTCATCATGAAAACTTGAGACCCAAACGGTGCAGAAGGTGAAGGCTGCTCGACCATCTGGGTCTACTAAGATGGAAATGGTTCCTTAAGAACTGCCGGAGTCTCCTTAGAGCCCTTAAGAAGTTTACTAACCTCGGATCGTCGAGGACAATCTTTGGTGTAGTGGTCTTCATCACATATCAAGCAAGGGTACTTCGGTTTATGTTGCGAAGCATCCTCAACAAGCGGTTTGGACGATTCTGGTTTTGGGGCATCAGATTTGGGTTTGACTTTGCCCTTCTTATTCCCTTTGGAAGTCTTGTCCGTAGGATTAGCCTGAACGGCATTGACCTCCGCGGTCTTACCAGAATCTGGGGTAGCGAGAGGAACATAATTATTGGAAGAATTCACTTTCTGCTTCCCATTGGAGGACTTATGAGAAGTCTAAGAGACGAAACCAATAACATCATCTACTCATGGAGTAGTTGGCACTTTAGAGGTCCCTGACCGAGGGGCATCAGTCAAGATTTCATATAACGTGTTGGATTGAGAGTATACTAAATCGAGGTACTGGGAAAGAGTAATGGCTTGTTCCTAGGTTACACATGCCCCCATAGCAATGTCCTGTGCAATCTTGTTGACAAAG
Organism: Pinus albicaulis; assembly: GCA_034641835.2. NCBI lineage: Eukaryota > Viridiplantae > Streptophyta > Pinopsida > Pinales > Pinaceae > Pinus > Pinus albicaulis. The sequence continues at coordinate 798,291,609 of CM076584.1, read as the reverse complement.
GAGGTAGTGAACCAGTGAGTTAGAAGCTGATCAGGAATGTCAAACTTGATCAGACAATGATGACATCTCCACTCATGAATGTGATCTGGAATATGAGTGGCTTTGTCCTATTTCAAAAATGTCAGGAGATGCATCCCGACTTCATAATGAATTGGTAACTGGAAATGTGTTAGGAATACCATGGATAGAGTATTAAAATCTTAAAAAATACCACGGGGCAGCTCAATATACCATTTACCGACAGCACTAGTAAGAGTGCGCTGGAAAAGACATAGACGAATCGAGTCATCTATCCAAGAATTTGAAGAACACTATAAGCGGTATGTCATGACATGTGCTTGGGGGTCTTCACCAGATTTACCCTCAAACTTAGGACAGTCACTAGGCACCTTCATCGAAATCGGAGGCCAATATGGATTATGAAGAATCAGATCATTGGTCAACTTGGATATGTCCAGTAACTCCAATGTGGTGAGAAAAGGTAACTGAGGATTAAAAGGCATGTCAGGTCCTCGATAAGGACCTGTACCTATACTCCATCTTGGTTGAGCATAACTCTGTCCCCATTGGTTTTGTCCTGGAGGATTCTGACCATCAGGGGTATAAGTCGAATAATGAGGTTGATATGGCGGCTGATAACCAGGGTACGGGGGTTGATAACCAGGGTAATGACTCTGATTATACGTGAGCCCCATTTGAGAAGTGTATGGATTTGACTGTGGAGTATAAGTATAGACTAGCTATTGAAGGTAATAACTGGAACCTTGGGGTGGGTTGTAAACCAGTCAAGACTGACCTTGAAGGTAATAGCCGCCTTGGGGTCGAACGGGCTGCTGATAAGTGGGACCCTGCTGAGCCTGATAAGTCGGGCGCACAGGTGGATTCGGCTGTGGCATAGAATAGATCGGCTACCGAGCAGGGTTAACAGGTTGTGCAAGTTGTCCTAGTTGAATAGGTTGACCTAGCTGTGCAAGTTGACCTGGCTGAACAGGTTTTCCTGGTTGAACAGGTTGACCTGGCTGATGGAGGACACTAGGTTGCCCCGATTGAGTAGGTTGACCTGATGGCGGGAGAGGGCCAGGTTGCACCTGATAACTAGGTTGACCCGTGACAAGACCATAAGATGGCCCTGGTTGTGCAACATTTTGACCAATTAGAAAATGAGGTTGCTGAGGTTGCACCAAAGGTTGAGAAGGATGGGTTTTCCCCCCAAGACTGTATGGTGGTCCCGGTTGATACCCCAGTTTCCCTGCCAGTCCTTGAGGTTTCCTTGGTTGGACCACAGGGTGAGGCTACAGAGGTTGACCTTGAGGATTGTAAGACTGCCCTTGTGGACCGTAAAAAAATACCTGCTGGCCTGAAGGTTGTCCCTATAAGGGTTGTCCTTGTGGGTCGTATAGATAACCTGGCTAGGCCAAAGGTTGTCCCTGGAAGGGTTGTCCTTGTGGGCCAGAAGCATATCCTTGCTGAAACAAAGGTTGTCCTTGTAAGGGTTTCCCTTGTTGATTAAAAGGTTGCCCAACTTGGGCAGATAGAAAACCGTTAATGTACTGATAAGCCTCAGGAGTAGGAAAATGAAGGGGGTTTCCCTACTCATTATATTGATATGGAAATATGTAAATCGGGGCACCATCCGGTCCATAATGGGAAAATTAAGGACGATTAAGGTCTTGAGAGGACGGACCAACCTCGGAGTTCGACGGCTATAAGGACAACCGATACTACTCGGGAGAAATATTCTCAGGAATGGCAGAAGCTATATAAACGTCTTCAAGAACTGACGAGGTCCTAGTTGATTGAGTAGTAACAACAGGCGTAGACGCAGCCACATAGACAATAGGTCTAATAGGTGCCAATGTAACGAAAGGAGATTCCGTGAGTGGTGATGATGGTGACATCCCTAACAAGGGAATAGTCGGCCTTGTGGACGGAGTCGATACTCCCATAGAGGCAATAGCGGTCGTGACCTGACTTAAAGACCTATATCAAGCTGGGAGCGTAGGACCAGGTGAAGACATAACAGAAGGTTCAGGGATGTCTTCGGGAAAATGCTGGTAATCTTCATCAGAAGTAGGAATTCCCTTACTAGGAGAAGGAATGGATGAGTCCATATCTGACCTTGCTGTGAGATCTTGTAAAAGACGATAGGGACTAGGAGGTATAACAGCAGCCATAAAGGGTGATCCCAATGTAAGAGGAGGGAAGTGTTCCCCTACTCCAAATCCAAACCAAGCATTAGACAAGGGCTAATTGAAGTCAACCGGTCCTCCAAAGGGAAGTTCTGATATAACCGGTCCCCCATCTGGAAACATGGATACAATGGGCTGCTGATACTTAGTGGAGGACTGGGAGACCTCTGATGAATCGTCTGTATAAGGACTACTAGTAGATGAAACTAATGGTTCTGCCACTATGACTATAGTAAAAAAGAGGAGAAGATCGCAAAAACAAAAACGCACAGGAAAAAACCAAGGCAAACAAAAACAGGCCAAAAAATCAATCTCTAAATGGGCGTGTGATCGTAGGTGATTAATTTTACCACATTGAAACTGGAAATTTTACTGTTTCATGTTTTAAGAGTCTAGAAACAAGTAAAATATGACTTTATCACTTTCAGTTTGGAAAAAAGCGTGAAAGGACAAGTGCTTGATGACATTTTCAAATTTAATGAGTCAGTAAAGATCAAAATGACTACTCTGGTAATCTAGGTAAATGGGTGTACCAAATATCCGTGAACTGCCATATACACCTTGGTAAAAATGAAAGAGAAATCAACCAAGGACTTGACATATGTGCAGGTAATCTCCCCGAATGCTGTGTCCGGTGTATCACGGGTAAAAGGCGGCAGACTTGGATTCCTACAGATAAAGGATTGCAATCTAATGGGGTTTCCCTTTATATACGTGACGGTACGGGGAGCACAAGTCCATACTAGCTCTGTCTATAACCAGATGATGAGCGATAGATGCTAGGCTTAAAGACGTCAGAACACGTCTCTACCTTAGACTACTAGATATTCCGTTAATGTTTCAATGTTGCCTTAGGTTAATTCAGTAAATTTTAAAGTTGATCTTCAATTTACGTTTCAATTTTAGGCCCTATCGAATGTTGGATCTCATAAAACCTCTAAATGCACACTACATGCCACAAAATATCACTTTGTTCAATGAAGAGCTATCTACGGGAGAGTTGAGAGCTTTTCAAATAACAACAAAATGAGTGCAAAAACATCCACTACTATCTGTAATGCAAGCTAATGAAACTATAAAACTTCTCTCTAGAGTTATATAAAATTAATAATGTGAAAGAACTTTCAATTTTCACGATGCCAAACCAAATGCAAAAGATCTTGTTTTTGTATTTTTCAACATATAAGAGAAAATGCACTAAATGAATGAAAAAACTAATGAAAACATCAATTCGAGGAATGACAAGGAGAGAGCTAAAACAAACAAGTTAACTCAATCCAAACGCATACAATAAAGACTCAAACTGATGATGAAATCCTTCAGAGCAAAGAAGAATCTCGAAAAAGACTCACACAAACCGTGTAATCTAGGCTTGGAGTGACACAAAGCGAAATTGAATGAAAGAGAGAAAAATCACTCAACGAATGCAATGATACAATGGAATCCAGCAAGATGAATGCAAAGAAGTGAAAATGAAGTCGACCGGGAATGCAAGGACCTAAAACTCCCATGGGAGGCTCAACACACTGAAGCACCTAGAAGCCCTAGGGCTAGAATGCAAAACTGATAGTAAAGGGAAAAAAAAAGAGGACAAGGGCCAAACACAGTCAACAATGACTTCAAGACACTTAATCAATCAGAAAAATGACACCAGGACCAAAAATCAAGCTTAGAGAGCCTAAAAGCAAGCAAACCCTAACACCAAACAAAGTTGGCATGCCCATTTGGCTGTAATCTACGCCAAAAAAGCATTGGCACGGGAGCCTAACTAGCAACGAGCGCCAGTTGGCGCGACTGTCAGGAGCTAAACCGTGCCAATCAAGTTTACTATGGGAAAAGATGAAAAAGGACAAATAGAGACTGGATCTGGACTTCTGGGGGCTGAACAGGGGTTTGACACCAAGGGAGGTGAACTAGAAGAGCAAATAAATCAATAAAAAGCAAAAAAAAAACAACCCAAACGAAAGGAAGACTAACTCCCACTGATCCCCAGCGGAGTCACCAAATTTTCGAGGCGGTAAATCCCCTCTGCGGACAAAGGCAATCCCACTAGCCCTAGGGTGGTTCTAGTAACAATCAAATCACGCAATGACATAGGTTCGTAGTTACAAGAAAGACAAAGATTGTGATAAGTGACCTACCTCAAATCCCACACTTTTGTTGTTGAAGAAGAAGTGATGCTCTTCGTCCCTTGCCTGACAGATCACAGTCCTTCTATTTGCTTCGTCCGAACACCTATACACATGCAGAGAAACAACGACATATAACGTAATACTTAAAGCACGTAACTATATATCAGTCAAAGAGTATATAATTCATTGCATTTCATAAAAGAGTAAACACATGAATGGAATCAAAATCAGAGTCGCTTATATTAATGATGACAAAAAGGAATATTACAACCAAATGCTCTGATGCTATGATCTTCCTTCGGTGGGGCTTGCAGCGGAGCGCGTCTCAATGAATCCTGTCGGGAATTTGGACAAAGATCTTTCTTACGGGGATCTTCTCGGCTTTGCTTTCAATGGTTGCCTGGCTATAGTTTTCCTCCTACAAGTTTAGCTAGCTTGCTAATGGAGAGGGAAAGATTTTATAGATGGAGGAAGGGAAGTTGGGATCCCTATAATCATGGGATAGGCCCTATATATTAGGAAGGTTCCATGAGAGGTGGAAAACCACTTCCTATACATGGAGATCCGGAGCCAAACCACTAAACTTCCTTTGATGATTCATTATGGAGTTTGTTAGAACCAAACTTCTACCATTTATTTTTAAAAAACATTCCTATTGGGCTTGGTGTGAGTGAGACATAGGGACAGTGCGCTAATTGGCATGCCCTCTAGTGTGGATTTCCCCCATTGGCGCGAGGGATGAACTGACTAGTCGCGCAAAGGCTAAAACACTTGTTTTTAGGGTTTTCTAGAGGAAATGTTTTTTAGGAGAATGTTTATCCTTAGGCAGGAGGATGTTATGAAGGTGTTTTCAGGACATGTTACTGCTCACAGGTCACGGGAATAGTCCTCCAATGTGTGGGACAAGGGATTGTAGGGAAGGTGACAAAATACTGTGTAACAATTCCCTACCTTAGTAAGGTCATGGCACACCTCGGGTGAGACTCTCGGCTCTTTGGAGTAGGGTGAAAATGCCAGCGTGGTGCTAGACTACAACGAAAAACCTTGTTGGACCTTAACCTAAACCCAAGTATTATGTGAGACCTTTTTTATCGCCAACAAATGGTTCCATTGCCAGGACCTGAAATTTCATTTGGGAGCTAGATCATGGTATCTAGGATCTTCGAAAGAGAAATATGAAGATGGGGGGATAACCACCTAGATCAGTTCAGCATTCAGCAAGACGAGTTGAGACGAAAAAAGGAGAAAGCAATCAAAAGTCTGGTTCTATTCTTCGACTCTGCCAGTGATACCTATGAAATATTTTGGGGAAAGTTCCTAGAAGAACTCTATAACTAGTTGTGGAGGCTTCAGAACAAGGCAATTAAAGAAAAGTTGCAGAAAGTCAATCGCAAGTGGGTGCACGGGGATCTGGTGGCCCTTCATCGGTTAAACACTGATTTGACCTGAGCTGTAGATTTCTGGGTGGAATCTACCTTGGACGGATACATAGCGGATTTTGCAGTGGAGTGCTACCAGTCTTTCTTGAGAGCAGAAGATACATTCAGATCTGGGTTAAGGGGGAAGGTGCTGAAGGAGATCCCATTGTGGATTAAAGCCTTGATGGTAGATGAAGGACTAATGGGGTTCCAAAAAGCAGAGATGGAAGCGTAAACCTCCTGTGTCGGGGGAAGGAAATAAGGGAGAGATGCTACAAGAATAATGAAAAAGGGGAGTAGGAGTATGGATGTTGAGACCACTAATAGGCTAAGGGAGCGACGAGCACATCGAAGGGTGCAGATTGCAGAACGGTGGTGAGAAAGGGTGATAAAGGAGTTGAAGAGACAGAAAAGTGGTCGAAAGGACAAAGAGGAGGCGCCTCAGGTGACGAAGGAAATGGAAAGTTAGGTGGGTCCCCAAGATATAGGAGGGGCCGTTACAAAAGTTCGGTAGGTGTATAGGAGCCCAGCCCAGATGGAGAAACGAAAGAAGTCTGACAGAGAAGGTATAGACGTGCGCCCGAAGGAGGTGTCCGATGTGGAGATGCACGTTGCAATGGAGAAAATATTCCAAGAAAGGCCGACATCCATATCTCAAGGTATTCCTATTCCCCAAAGTTCAAGTATCTCTAGTCCCAACCTTCCCTTGGTGCTTTACTAGCCACTAAGTGAAATTTTTGTTAAGTTGCGTGAATTAATTAAGTTACACAGTATTCAGTCTCCAACAGTAATATATACTGGTAGAAGAAGTGATACAATCTCACAACCAGGAACCAACGGCTTCATTTTAGTAATGCCTACTCAAGTGAACATGGTAGGATCACCTACCCAGTACCCAGAATTCTCTGGGAGGGGAAATGATGATGTCGAACAACACTGGTACCTTTGTGAGGCCATATGGAGGGCACGACAACACTAGATGTGGGGAAGTTGATAGAATTTAAAACCACCCTTAGGGAGAGAGCTCTATGCTAGTTTATGAAATGGTCTGAAGCTCATCAGAATCCAATGATGGCAGATGTGAAGATGGACTTCATTAAGGAGTTCAAACTGCCCCAAACAGACCAACAGGGTCTATCAGAAATGTGGGAAATCAAGCAGTGGGAAGGAGAGACTGCTTGGGATTTGATGCGGAGATTCAAGGACACAATTTGAAAACTCAACTATCCAATTGATCCAAACCATTAGAGGGATTGGTTCATCAAATCTCTCCTACCCTTGACCAGAACTAAATTGACTCAACAGAGGATCGAGACATTGCAAGACGCACTGGAGCAAGTAAGGAAGATAGAAGCTATGGCAGGTTACCCGCAAGAGTTCAAGGGAAGAGCAGCGGTACAAGACCCCTCTATAATGGGTCTGCAACATCAAATAGCATGTTTGATAGAAAAACTCAAAGAAATTCAACCAATGCGGCCGGCGAGACGGAATGTATGGTGCACACATTGTGGTAACCGAATGTCCTCAGTTGCACAAATAAACACCCAGGGAATATATCCACCGCAACAACAATACACAGGGCTCCCTGCATAACAAAGTCCAACCACCACAGATTATTCCGAAATATGTAAGAATATGGGCCATCAACCTCGCCTGTGTTTGATCTTACAAAAATATTCCAATGTTACGAATAACACATACCGTGAGTTCTGAGCCTCAACAGCACACAACACAGAGTAGTGTAGAGCTTTAGATGCACTAGCGGAACAGTTGGACCGGCCTTCATACAGAGTGAACGAAGCTCCTCGAGGAAGAGGAGGAGGCATGAGAGGAGGCCGGGCAGGAGGTAGAGGTCCAGTAAGATGTTACAAGTGCGACCAGGAAGGACATGTAGCTAGAGAATGTTCACTCCCTAGAAGACCCTGGTGTTCCTAGTGCTGGGTTAACACACACACAATAGAAGATTGTCCTGAGCTCATCAAAAGATGGGAGGAAAGAGCTAGACAGAGGGGGGGAAATCTAGTAAATGCAGTACCCATGTTGAAGGGAACTCAGAAAATGTAGAACATGGCCATAGTAACATGAGGAGGCAAAAGAACGGAGGAATATGCACATATAAGGGACCCGATAAAGTTGGTTAAGCGAGCATCCCCAAAACTGCTGGTCAAACCAGAACGACATAAACACTTTTTTCAAGAAGTAGCAGAAACCTTTGCCCAACTTAGGGGAAACAAAGGTATTGAGTTACAACAAACCAAGCAAGACAACGAAAACAAAGGTAATTCAGAAGCTTTGATCCAGGAGTGGTTCCATCTATTCCTAAAAATTGTTAACAATACACCAATGCTAGAACAGCTAAAGTAGAACCTAGAGGGGATGCTGCAAAAGAGCACAGGAGCAAGAGAATCACCAGATGCAAACCAGAAGTATGTACAGAGAGTAAAGAGAAATAAAATAAGGATGAATAAATGAATTCTGAGTGAACACACAAGCTGCGGGTTTCCAGATTAAAGATACCATGCTTGATTTGGGATCTGATGTCAATATTTTGCCAAGAAAAACTTGGGAAGCATTAGGGAGGCCAAGATTGACATATTCACCAATCAAAATTCAGATGGCAAACCAGTATTTCATTTTTCCCATTGGCAGACTGGAGGAAGTTGAAGTTGGCATTGCATGGTTGAAGACATTTACATATTTTGAAGTCATCGACATCATGGGGGATAAATATCCTTATCCTACATTGTTAGGAATTGATTGGGCCTTTGAAAATTATGCAATAATAGATCTAAAAAAATTACTGATGATCTTCGAGGACGGGGAGATCAGAGTCACTCAGCCACTCGACCCATACCAAGGACCAAGATATACAGAGACTGTGGATAACAGAGAAGATGCTCAACTTCTGGATCATCTCTATCAAATGACCACAGGAAGAAGAGAAGATTACATTAATCCAACAACAGAAGGCTCTGTAAGCTGGAGAAGCATCCAAAGCTCAGAATTGGGCTCAGAAATAGCTTGGGATGATTGGCAGCAAGGATGGTATGAAACCAATACAAGGAGATGCACCAACATTGGAATAATCAATTGGATCGGGACTGAGGTACGAGAATACCCAACCTTATCCAATATGAATGCTGTAAAAATTTTCATAACAAAAATAGAAGATAAGGTACCAGAAGGACATAGGATACCACTGATGGACATAGCATTATAGTCCACATCCGCAAGATGGTGGAGTAATCATTGCAACTCGCTGTCACAATGGGACAAAGTTGCGGCAACATTAAAAGCAAGATTTAAGGAAGAGGAAGGACCCAGGAGTAAGGAGAAGTACCAAGGGGACTCAGACCCTAGAAACCATCTGAAGAAATGTGAGGAACAATGGAGAAATGAGGGATATCTAGAAGAACTGTGGGTACACTGGTTTATCCACTCTCTGGACTTAATTCCACAGGCTTGGTACCTGACAGAAGAGAAGAAAAGAGGGACCAGCAAATGGCAGGAAGTTGCGGAAAACTTCGCGTAGTGTTTCTTGTTTGAAGGAAAAACAGAACTAGTTACGCAAGCTTTGCAGGCTATCAAGAAGGTATTGTTCTTCCTGGATACTCAAAAGAAGGCTAAGTAGTTGCTTCAGTACCAAGGTGTCAGACAAAAGGTGGCATGTCAAAAGATAAACAGTGAGATGGATGATGACAATGTGGAGGATCTCAGGCACCTGTATTTTGAAGAAACAAAGGGGGAGAGAGATATCAAAGAAGAACTGATGACAGAAGGGATCCATTTGCTACCACTAAGAACCAAGAAATTAAATATTGGAATAGAAGATAAGCCTAAATTAGCGACAATTGGAGACTATTGGGATGAACAAACAACTAAGGAAATATTCAGTTTGCTAAAGGAATATAAGGACTTGTTCCCTTCATCAGTAGCAGATTTAAAGGGCATAAAAGGGGATATGGGGGAGATGCGGATAATATTGAAACCTGATGCCAGGCCAGTGAAACATAGACCATATCGTCTGAATCCAGGTGTGAAGGAAAAGGTTAAGGCAGAAATCGAGAAGATGTTAAAGGCAGGATTGATATTCCTAGTAGAGGAAGCAGAATGGGTAAGTCCTATAGTTATACAGAACAAAAAGCAGAAATCTGAGATATGAGTCTGTGTAGACTATAGAAGCTTAAAAAATGCTTGTATCCATGACCCATTTCCCACTCCGTTTAGTGACGAAGTCCTAGAAAATGTTGCGGGGAACGAGGCATATTCATTCACCGATGGATTCTTAGGATACCATTAGGTAAGGATAGCAGAGGAAGATAAGAAAAAGACAACATTCACCACCGAATGGGGCTCTTTCGCATACAATGTGATGCCATTTGGATTTAAAAATGCACCAGCAGAATGGAACTACACCACAATAGAATGGGAGGCATTGGCAATGGTGTACTCTCTTCAAAAGTTCTACCACTACCTATTGGGAGGTATGTTCAATTTTTTCACAGACCACCTAGCATTGAACTATTTAGTAAACAAACCGGTCTTAGAAGGGAGAATCTGCAGATGGCTCCTACTCTTTCATGAGTTCACCTTTGAAGTGATCATAAAGCCCGGAAGACTAAACATAGGGCCTAATTACCTGTCCGAACTAGAGAATGGATTAAATGGAGGATATATAGATAATCAGTTACCAGATGCTGATCTTTTTAGAGTGGAAACCATCCCAGACTACTTGAATGAGATAGGAGCCTACCTCACGACAGGGCAGTGCTTGCAGGAATATACTTCAATACAGAAAAGACACCTGGTAGTTTGAGCTATAGAGCATCAACTAATAGCGGGATACTTATACAAGATGGGGTTGGACCAGATTCTTTGAATATGTGTTTTGGACCACAAAAGGGAAGCTGTACTATGGGAATGCCCTAGTGGTGTTGCGGGAGGACACGTGGGAGCTAAAATTACGGCCAGAAAAGTACTACAAGCAGGTTTATGGTGGCTAACATTGCATATGGACGGCAAAGAATTTGTTAAGAAATGTGACATTTGCCAGCAAACAGGACGACCATCCCATAGATATGAGCTTCTGCTGCATCCGATAAAAGTACTGCAACCGTTCGAAAAGTGGGCAGTCGATTTTGTAGGACCAATTACACCAGATGCAAGGTACTCAAAGGTGAGGTACATAATAACAATGATAGATTACCTGACGAGGTGGGTAGAAGCAGCGCCAGTGAAAAATTTCACAGCAGAGACTACTGCCATATTCATATTTGAAAATATAATCAACCAATTTGGGTGTCCAAAAAGCCTGACCAGCAACCAGGGTACCCACTTCATCAATGACACCATTAAATCCCTGTTGTAAAGCTTCATGATACAGCACCATAAAAGCAGTCTGTATCATCCGCAAGCCAATGGTACGGTGGAAGCATTCAACAAGATACTGGAGAAGGGCCTGACGAAGACATGCAATGTGCAGTGCGATGATTGAGATGAGCAGATACCAGCAACGTTGTGGGCATACCGAAAAATAGTAAAATGACTAAACAACCAAACACCATTCTAGCTAGTATACAGGAGAGAAGTAGTAGTCCCAGCAGAATTCACCATACCAAGCCTTCTAATCAAAACATTAATCCATTTATTTGAAGAAGAATCACTAAAGGAGCGATTGCAGGAGCTACAAGAACTTGAAGAAGGATGATTTTTGGACGAATTTCACTAGACAGTACAAAATGAGAGACAAAAAACTTGGCACGACTGGCACATTAAGCACAAGAATTTTCAGGTCGATGGGAAAGTTCTACTATATGACAAAAAATACCAGAAATTCCCAGGGAAGCTGCAAATGCATTGGCTAGGGCCATTTCATGTGATAGAAATCAAAGATTCAGGAATAGTTCGGTTAGCACAACTGAACGACCAAGTTCCACAAGGATGGGTCAACGGTGCACGCCTGAAGCCCTACCAGGAGTAAGTTAATCATTTCATTTCCAATAACTCTCACAACCGAGAAGATTCAGTAGGGTAGAATAGTAACAATAACTCTCTCGCACCCGAGATGCTCATAGATAGGATTCCATTTACCAAAACAAAAAATACTACAGCTAAGTTGTGGAGACAACAACACAACCAATTGTGGTCAGGGAAGGGTAGTGTCCAGCGTGTCATCCACGTCAGATAGAAAAGCATGCCAAACATCAGCCCATCATCATTACACATAGTACCAGTGTCAGTCTATAGGATTACCAAGATTTGGAAATAATTGACATAATTAACATCACCCATACCATAATAAATTTTCCATAATTAGACATAGCCACCAGACGTCGCGTCTACCCAAATCCCAAAACCATAGTCAGCAATGTCAGAACCCACCTCAGCCGGTAACTAATCGCACGATTGTAGCCACGGAAGAACCTAGGGGGGAATTAATTAGTTATGGGGACTCATCAACCTCACCCATGACGGTTAATTACATAACCTGCATGCAGAGAAGAGCGAGAATGCCGAAAAAATCCGAGTTAGAATCAGAAACATCCAAAAATGCAAGAGAAGCCAAACTAGAAGAAGGACATAGAAGGCACACAGGAGAAGGAATTCAAGAGAAAAGAGAGAGATTTGTTCTACAAGTATACCAGTGAAGATCTAGAATGACCAGAGTAATTCCAGAAGTTGTGGAGCAAGAACTTGATAGCATAATTCAAAAGATGGAGTCCCTTGTGGGAAAATACGACAGTGCAACACTGTTCGATACAGACCTTACAGAATCTTTTGAGTTTCTAGCACTGAAAAGGCAAGTGTATATAGAGAATTATGCAATAGAAGCAGGATGGATAGCGGCAAGAGTTCTACCAGAGTTTAGGGGCATCCAACATTCTATGATACTGAACTTGAGAAATCGGCTAGTGTTCAGGATTACAGGCGCTGCGATGCAATGCACAAAGTTTTTGTTGAGCAGGATCCAGAACGGTTCACTATGGCTGGGGAAGGAAATCCCAATTCATGTAGAGGACATCCATAGATTAACTGGACTATCACAGGAGGGGAGGGACGTATCAGCGATGTTCCAAACAGTATCCAAGAGAGCGAATAAATATGGGGACACGGACTACTATGTCAAGTATGGCACTAGGAGAGGGGGAAAAGGAGCAAAGATCGACTTCATCAACAAACCGGAGGTCAAGTTCGCCTGGTACCTAATTGCTAGCAAGAAAATGAGGAACTATACCAAAGGGGAGTGCACGCTGAATAAAATTTCGGTTGCAAAGCATTGCGTCCAGGGGACAAGGCTGAATTGGTGCTCTTTCTTGCTGAAGGAATTGTTCAAAGCTTGCAAGGAAAATTACAAGAGGGAAACCGAATTTATTTATGGATATTTAATCATGGCACTAGCCATGTGGAAATGGAACTTCCCAAGCATCTGGGTACCGATCAAGATAGCAGAAGGCCAACCAGTGGCAATGAAATTTGTGCCTTGGAAAGTGTCTTGGGATCCTAGTACAAAGGAAGTAAATGCAAAAGCTTTCAGAGTCTGGTACTGCCAAATGGTTGACGTCATGATGAGTCAACAAATAATTCTAGGAAATCTGTTAGATGGATATGGTGAGTAGTTATGGTTCAGGGTCACCCACAAGAAAAATTTTCTCAGGCCGACATGTGTACCAGAATCAACTTTCAAGATGAGGCCCTTGAAGTTCCAAATTGACGAAGCAGCTTTTCACACGGAGGTCTGTTCATGGCCAGGAGTGGCGATGGAGGTTAGGGATGGAGTCTACACATATATATTTGATGGGATGCTACCAAACCCACTACCGGGAGAAACTTCAGAAGAGGAAGCGACCAGGATGTCAAACCTGTAGCTTTTCCTGATCATTGAACAACTGAACACCAAGGTATAAAGTTTTAATAGAGTAGTTCAAGTGCTAACTAGTGATGCCACTACATTTCTGACATTTTCAAAGCTTTAGGCATTCCTTTCCAATCCAACTCCTAGCACGGCCTCCATATTCGTGCCAATACCCAATTTTCTGTTTAATTCACCACCCCCAGTGACTACAGCGCTGTTCAAAAAGAATAAAGTTGCAAAACTAGCAGCAGAAGAAAAAGAAAAAAGGGCGAAGGTTGCAGTATCTAGCCTAGTGGTCGATCTCACAGGGGAGGATCCACCTCAAAAATTGAGTATAGGAGTACCGATCAGAGAAGAGCCAGTAGTCAAGCCCCAAGGGACCAGGGGGCTACCACCCCACAACCCCATCTACCCCATCGATTTCCTAAACATTCGCATATCGCCACCTCACAGCCACCAACTACCACTCACCACCTCATCCATCTCTCGGGAACCCCACACTTCCACACCCTCCACTTCATCAGACACAGTATCAGACCCAATAGTCAAAAGAAGAATTAATGGGGACCACGAAATGGAAGTTAACTCGGGTACAACAGAGGTACCTCCAGTTGACCAAACCCTGCTTCCATAAACTACATTTAGTGAGCTTATTAATAAGATAGAGTAGTATATAGAAGAAATAGATGGGTCACTCCCCGAGTAGACTCCACTCTAGCCAACTAATCTAACAGGTCAAGAGGTGCAACCTAATCTACATATGGCTGACTCCAGTAATCGGTCGCCGCACCAGACACTACCACAGTCACCGCAGGCCCAATAAACAAAGTCTATCGCCAGTGGACAGCCACTTCATGCATGGTTTCCAGATCAGGGTACTTTCGGTGCAGAGAGCATGGAAAAATGGGGGAAAACCCAACTATACCACTTTATTCAAAGAGTAGCACAACAAGATGAGAGACTTCATTCAGAGATCCAGAAAATATGTGAGCAACAACAACTATAGATCAACATGCTTACTGAAGAGCATGAATATTTGAAGATGGAAAAGGGGAATCTACAGGAACAAATGGACCTAGTAACTAGAATATTTCAGGATATTTGGCCCACCGTAATGGAGCACACTGACCAGATACCCGAAGGAGTAGAGGAAAATGACATAGTCGAGCGCTCGGTCCACCTAAGGGTGCCCTGTAGCAACCTCCACAATGAGAATAAGGAACTCAGAGCTGCATTGGCTGCCTGACCAGTGTTACCCGACCCAGTGATTGTGTACTCAGCAAAGATATCAGAGAGACAGAGCCAAGTCACGAAAATGCAGGAAGTTCTGAGTACTGTAGTGAAAGAGGCATATTACCTACTGAAGGGTCTACAGAAATGCTTGGCATCGCTCACTCTGAAGTCACAACCCATCTCACTGCAGCTACAACAAATATCAAGAGAGATCCAAGAGGTCATGGACCCGACTGGACTCGACCAAATGTATGCACAAGCAGACGTTTTGGAAGTCCAAATACAACAGATAGAAGAACACTAAACGGTGGCCAAGCAAGCCCTCTGGGAGCTCCGACAACCAGTGAAAATCAGTTCCCAGATAATGCAACAATTGGCCTCAGAGGCGAATACTCAAATCAACACCATGTTTGGTGACTTGCTGCCTGATGCAGGGGAAGTAGTTGTCACGAAAATCACAGTTGAAACTGATGCGCTAATGCAAGGATGGAAACAGGCCATGAAAACCTTTCAGGAACTCAAGGTATTAGCTCTAACCAAGGTCCCAGAGTTGGGGCCCTTGTTTGGATAGTCGGGAGAAAGGAGGCAGGCAGAGCAGGACACAGGGTCAAGCGGACCAATGGAAGTGGAAATAGTGCAGAACGATTGACTCAGGGCGAGTAAATAGGATATGGCTGGGGCCTGTTGGGGCCCTTGTTTTGAAATTAAACAACTTTTGAGTTGCGGTTAATGCATGGCAGGACGCAACCACGGTAGGTAGAGAGATGTCAAGGTTGCGAAGGAGTAAAGGATAGGTGGAACGACTGTTGCAGGAGCAAGCACAAATAGAAGAAGAGCGTAGCAGGAAACAAGTAGTAGAACTCCCTAATAACAGAAAGAAACAGAAGACAACCAAGCGAGAAGAAAGGAAGAACTGCCAGTGGCGCTAGCAGCAAAACAAATAGGCATCCGACCAGCGGAAAGAGGGTTTTTTTGCTCAGACGGGATCAATGAATAGGAACTGTAGGAGAGCTCTGTTCGTGTTGTTCTATTCTCTACCCTTCTGTATCTATGTGTTTCTCTCTGTTCAGTAGGACCACCTTGTATTCTGTTCTGTTCGAGCTCATGCTGAGGAGCCTTGTAATAGCTTATCACTGATAGTTGATTCATAATATAATCAGACTTGCTGTTTTGGATATATGTTGTGGTCTAGAATGAATGGTTTCACTAGTAATTTGAAATTTTATTTATTGTAAGTCTGAATGCATTCCCGAGAGATATCTTTCATGGAACATTGCGTTTGTTTAGACCTTTTTCATAGCTCTGATTTATCCATACCAATGTTGTTAGGCTGATATCAATCTATTCCCTACCTTAGTAAGGTCGCGACACGCTTTGGGTGAGACTCTTAGCTCTTCGGAGCAGGGTGAAAATGTCGGCGTGGTGCTACACTACAGTGGAAAACCTTGTTGGCCTTTAACCTGAACCCGAGTCTTATCTGTGAGACCTGTTTTCTTGCCAACAGGTTGCTATTGGAGTAGTTTTAGCTAAGAGAGGTGACCAACTGCTTAGTTTAGTGAGAAGTTGAATGAAGCAAAGAATAAGTTCTCCTCATATGATAAGGAGTTATACGTTGTTTTGCATGATTCGAAGAAGTGGCAACATTATCTCATGCCGAAAGGAATTTATTTTATATACTAACAATAATGCTCTGTATTTTATAAGCATCTAGCCAAAGTTAAATCTAAGACATGCCAAATGGGTGAAATTTTTACAAAATTTCACTTTTGTAATTAAGCATACTAGTGGGTCATCAAATGAAGTAGAAAATTCATTAAGTAGGATTAATTTATTTATATAAGAATTTCAATTCCATGTTTCAAGATTTGATGAACTCAAATAAATGTACAAAAGTGTTGTATATTTCAAAGAAGCCTATGCAACATGTGAAAAAACAGTGAGAATGAATACAACTCAATGGTCAAGATAAATGATTCAAGAAGTTTTTTTTTTCAAGGATAGTAAGCTTTGGATTCCTAGATGTTACATGAGAGATAACTTAATTAGTGAGAACACAATGCGGGATTATAGGAAACTTTGGAGATGATAAAAAAATTTCTATATTAAGTTCCTTTTATTATTGGCCAGATATTCAAGCTAATGTGAAAATATTTGTGGAAAGATGCTGAGTATGTCAATAGGAAAAAGGGAGAAGTCAAAATGCTAGATTTTACCATCCATTTCCAATTCCTAGCAGACCTTGGGATTCTATTAACATGGATTTTGTTTTGGATTTAGCTTGGACACAAAGAGGTAATGGTTCCGTTTTTGTTGTTGCGATAATTTTTCCAAAGTGGCACATTTTATTGCTTGTACAATAGCTATTGATGTAGCTAATGTGGAAATTTTATTATTTAAATATATTGTAAGATTGCATGAATTTCCTAAAAACAATGTATCAAATTAGGATATAAGATTTGTAGGCCACATTTTCATAACTTTATGGAAGCAAATAGGAGCTAGATTAAAATATAGTTCAACTTATCACCCCCAAACAGATGGATAAACAAATATGGTGAATAGAAGTCTTGGAAACATTTTGAGAAGTTTTGGGAATGGACATCCCAAGCAATGAGATCATATACTTTCTCAAGTTGTGCTTGCCTATATTGACTCACCTAACAAGAGTACAAGAATGAGCCCATTCTAAATAATATGTGGAATGCACCATAGGGGAGTGTATGAAAAAAGGAACTTTGGGAAACCAAGAACTGAAAAGTGAAAAACGTGAATATTTTGTAATAAGTATGAGGGAGTTGCAAGAAAGAATCAAGAAAAAATTGCAAGAGAACAAAAACAAGTACAAACAAAGAGTAGATATTAAAAAGAGATATTTGGATTTTGAATTTGGTGAAGTACTAATGGCATATTTGAGGAAGAAAATATTTTTTGTAAGGACGTACAACAAATTGTAGCTCAAGAAAATTGGTGCATGTAATATTTCGAGGAAATTTTATTCAAATCCTTACAAGATATAACTCCCAGAAGACATTGAAATATCACAAACTTTCAATGTAGCAAATATATATCCCTTTAAGGAATTTAAAATAGATGCATTGGTAAGTGATGAAGGTAAAATAAAAAAGTGGAACAAACATCTACCCGAAGTATTCTACAGTAAATTTAAGCAATATGAGTTCAAAAGATAGTCAAGACGACCAGGGGTAAAGAATATCTTCAATATTTGGTTAAATGGAAGAAACAACTAATAGAAGATGTTACCTACATGATCGAATAATATATCATTAAGTATGGCACAAATTTTGAGGAGTTGATGAACAATTATTTTCTTCCTCGGGAGTTTGATGCATATGCATCTGCTTCTCAAAACCCCATTTACTAAGGAATTTGGTTCCCTAATTGATGAAATTATTTTTCTTTAAATTAGTATAGTTTTTAGAAAAAAGGGTCTAGAAGAATTTGAATTTGTTAAGAGGTTAAGTCAAGTTTCATTTTAGTTTCTTTGTTCAAGGGATAAATTAGATAAATTAGGGTTTTGGTTAGAGAAAGTAGGGATTAATTCTGTTTTCTTTGACTATATATGAGCTATATTAAAATATCTCTATCATGTAATAAAGATCAAGGAGATATTTGAAGATAATGTTACGCAAATGGAATTGCACTTGAACATTGGATTATCATCATCCCTTTTAATTCTAGATTTCATGATCATTCATTTTCTAGCTCGCGTTTTCTCTCCATGTTAATATCCCCGTGTTTAGAAATTTTTTATGCATGAGATTAGTGTCAAAGACTGAGTGGCTTTGCTTATAAAGCACTAAAAAAAGGTGTTATATTATGTTGGATATTATTGATATTGATTATTTGGCTTTCAAGTTTACAGTTTGTAAGGTTACTGACTCAAAGTTGAAGGCAAAATGCAAAGCATAAAGGGCTGAAGACCAAGTCTCATAATCATGTGCATAGAGGCACATCTTTTATGTGTATTGACAAGGAATTGTGGTCTCTTCCTGTCAATTCGACTTCCATATAAGCATGGTCCAATAATTCCATGACAACACGTTTGGGGATGTGAATCACCATAAATTCAAATAAGTGAAAGAATCCCCTCCAAATTTGATCTGAAAAGTGGTAGAGTGATGCGATAACAAAAAAAAAAAAAACAAGAAGTTTGTAGTCATTTGCAATCCTAATCTTTGGAGCTTGGAGGAGTGATCCACTACGAATACCTAAGAATCTAAAAAGTTCAAATGAAAAAAATAAAAATTCTTTTGGTCTTGGATCATAGAATTAAAATAGAAAAATCATCTAATCACCTTATCCAATCACAACACTAATAAAATTTGGAGGTTGATTGTGAAGGACTTGAGACTTGTTGTAGAGTGAGACCAAACTAGAGTCACCTTTAGATGGAGAGACATGTATTTTGAGGATGATGTCACCTTTTTAGGCTTATACACCCTCACATGTGGCCTTCTGAGAGGATTTTTCATGATATTTAACAACATTTTCACATTTGAGGCTAGATTGGGGTTCGACTTAATGATCTGTCTATCTTGTATCATGGATTTTCATATTTTACAGGATCTGTATCTTGTTGCGATAAGTTTTCCAAAGTGGCACATTATTGCTTGTACAATAACTATTGATGTAGATAATGTGGAAATTTTATTCTTTAAATATATTGTAATATTGCATGAATTTCCTAAAAACATTGTATCAAATCAGGATATAATATTTGTAGGCCACATTTGCAGAACTTTTTGGAAGAAAATAGGAGCTAGTTTAAAATATAGTTCAACTTATCACCCCCAAGCAAATGGAAAGAGAAATATGGTGAATAGAGGTCTTGGAAACATTTTGAGAAGTTTGGGAAATGGAAATCCCAAGCAATTAGATCATATACTTTCTCAAGTTGAATTTACCTATAATGACTCACCTAACAAGAGTACAAGAATGAGCCCATTCTAAATAATATATGGAATACACCACATGGGAGTGTATGAACAAAGGAACTTTGGGAAACCAAGAACTCAAAAGTGAAAAAGGTGAATATTTTGTAATAATTATGAGGGAGTTGCAAGAAAGAGTCAAGAAACAATTGCAAGAGAACAAAAACCAGTACAAACAAAGAGTAGATATTAAAAATAGATATTTGGTTTTGAAGTTGGTGAAGTAGTAATGGCATATTTGAGGAAGAAGATATTTCTTGTAGGGACATACAACAAATTGAAGCTCAAGAAAATTGGTCAATGTAATATTTTGAGGAAATTTTATTCAAATCATTACAAGATATAACTCCCATAAGCCATTGGAATATCACTAATTTTCAATGTGGAAAATATATATCCCTTCAAGGAATTTACAATAGATGCATCGATAAGTGATGAAGGTAAAATAAAAAAGTGGAACAAACGATTGCCCGAAGTATTTCAAAAGTAAATTGAAGCAAAATGAGTTCAAAAGATAGTGAAGATGACCAGGGGTAAATAATATCTTCAATATTTGGTTAAATAGAAGCAACAACCAATAGGAAATGTTACATACATGACCAAATAATATATCATTAAGTATGGCACAAATTTTGAGGATCTGAGGAACAATTATTTTCTTCCTCGAGAGTTTGATGTAGGAGCATTTGCTTCTCAAAACCCCATTTACTAAGGAATTTGGTTCCCTAATTAATGAAATTAGTTTTCTTTAAATTATTATAGTTTTAGAAGAAAGGGTATAGAAGAATTTTAATTTGTTAGGAGGTTAAGTCAAGTTTCATTTTAGTTTCTTTGTTCAAGGGATAAATTAAATAAATTAGATAAATTTGGGTTTTGGTTAGAGAAAGTAGGGGATTAATTTTGTTTTCTTAGACTATATATGAGCTCTATTAAAATAGGTCTCTCATGTAATAAATATCAAGGAGAGATTTGAAAATTATTTTATACAAATGGAATTTCACTTGACTGTTAGATTATGGTCGTCCCTTTTAATTCTAGATTTCATGATCGTTGATTTTCTAGCTCACGTTTTCTATTTATGCTAATATCCCTGTGTTTAGAAATTTTGTATGCATGAGATTAGTGTCAAATACCGAGTGGCTTCTCTTATAAAGCACTGAATAAGGGTATTATATTATGTTGGATATTATTGATATTGATTATGTGGCTTTCAGGATTATGATTTGTAAGCTTATTGACTCAAAGTTGAAGGAAAAGTGCAAAGCATAGAGGGCCGAAGACCAAGTCTCAAATTCATGTGCATATAGGCACAACCTTTATGTGTATTGACAAGGAATTGTGGTCTCTTCTTTTAAATTCGACTTCCATCTAAGCATGGTACGCTAATTCCATGAAAATAAGTTTGGGGCAGTGAATGACCATAAATTCAACTAAGTGTAAGAATCCCCTCCAAAGTTGATCTGAAAAGTGGTAGAGTGATGTGATAAAAAAATAAAAAATACAAGAGGTTTGTAGTCATTTTCAATCTTGACCTTTGGAGCTTGGAGGAGTGATCCACTATGAATACTTAAGAATCTCAAAAGTTCAAATGAAAAAAAATCAATGCTTTTGGTCTTGGATTGTAGAATTAATGTAGAAAAATCATCTAAGCACCTTATCCATTGACAACACTGAGAAAATTTGGTTGTTGATTGTGAAGGACTTGAGGATTGTTGTAGAGTGAGACCACACTGGAATCACCTTTATATGGAGAGACATGTCTTTTGAGGATGATGTCAACTTTTAGGCTTATACACCCTCACATGTGGCCTTTTGAGAGGATGTTTCATGATATTTCATAGTATTTTCACATTTGATGCTGCATTGGGGGTTGAATTAATGGTATGTCTATCTTGTATCATGGATTTTCATATTTTATGGAAATTGTGAATAATTGTAATATCAGAAGTGTCCTCAAACACAAAATTTTATTGGTAAGGAAAATAATTTTTACATAAAATATTTGCAAGAGTTTACACATGAAAACTCAACCCTCTTGCAAGTAGGGAGATTTTCTTTAAATAAGTTAAATGTACTAACCTATTTTAGTTATGGATGTCTTATTTTATTGATAAGTGTGCATTTACATTAAATTCTATCCTAACAATACTACTAAATATTTTCCTAAATTGGAGCCTAAGAAACGACACCTTTCTAGATGCCATTTATTTTACAACAATTCACTCTTCTAAAAATTATCCAATATTTAATTAAATATTCTAAATAATTAAATATTATATTATAAATATGAAACTAAGGTTTATGTATTTTGGATCATATAACATTCCCCCCTATGATCCAAAGATACATTAGAGTAGATACCAAGTTCATCCATGAATTTAGTAGATTTAATCCTGCCTAGCGGTTTTGTGACAATATCGGAGATCTGATCTTCTGAAGGACAATAAATCGGCTTGATGAAAAAATTTGCTATGAGTGTTATGATGTAATAATATTTTGTATCTGCATGCTTTGTTTTGGAATGAAAAACTGGATTTTTGGCAACCTTTATGGCTGACTGGCTATCGATGAATAAAGATGTAGCTTCTGCTTGAGGAATTCCAAAGTCTTGCAAAACTCTATGCAAACAAACAATTTTACATGTTTCTTCCCATGCTAATATGTATTATGCTTCTACCAAAGAAGTGGCCACTGTAGCTTGCTTCTTGCAACTCCAAGAAACCACTGCTAATCCCATCTTCATAAAATGACCTGAGGTTGATGCCCGATCATCAATACTTCTAGCAAAATCAACATCTAAATATCCACCAAGTACAAATTTCTTAGTCTTTTTGTAAAGAAAACCAAAATATTTCGTTCCTTTGATATATCTAAGAAATCTTTTAGCTACATTCTAGTGGTTGTCTCTTGGTTCCTGCATAAAGCGTGAAAGAATACTGATTTCATATGATAAATCTATACAAGTGGTTGTCAGATATATCAAACTACCAATCAACTATCGATAATTAGTATTGTATACCATTCCCCCCCCCCCCCCTTCAACTTTTGAAAGTTTCAAGTTTTGTTCCATGGTGGTGAGAACGGGCTTGCAATTTTTCATTCCAAAATTTTGAATAAGTTCAAAGGCATACTTACTTTGAAAAATGAAAATATGGTTTGGAAATTGGAATACTTTAACTCCAAAATAGTAGTGAAATAACCCCAAATCAGTAATTTTAAAACCAACTTGCACCTCCTTCTTAACCTACAAAATATGATCATTATTATTTCTAGTAATGATCAAATCATCCACATACATAACAATAATCACCATTATTTTTCCTTGGTGACGTACATATATGGTGTCATAAGAGTCACTTCGCTTAAATCTAAGTTTTCCAAGATACTCGTCCATTTTGGCATACCAAGCTCATGGAGCTTGTTTTAATCCATAGAAAGCCTTGATCAGTTTGCAGACTTTATGTTGCTAACCTTCAATGTCAAAGCATGGCGGTTGTGTCATATATACATCTTCTTGTAAATTTCCATTGAGGAAATTACTTTTAACATCCATCTGATGAACTTTCCATCCATTTTGAGCTAATAATGCAAGTGTTAATTAGATAGTGTTCCATTTAGCTGTAGGGGAAATTTTCTCCTCATAATCGATGCATTCCTACTATGCAAAACCCTTAGCAACAAGTATTTCTTTGTACTTGTCAATGCCTCCATTTTTATTGCACTTAATTCTGTAAACCCATTTACATCTGATGGGTTTTACATTTTGAGATAATTTAAAAAAAAAATTAAGTGTTTTTTTCTATTACTGTCTGGTATTCTTCAATCATAGCCTTTTTCCATTCTTTATGTTTTACTACCTATTTGTATGTGGAGGGTTCATTAAATCATTTGTTACCAAGGAAATGTTTTCTTCATATTTGTGTGATCCCCGTGTTCCTGTTTTATTTTTCCTATCTCGCCTAACATCTTTCAAAAGTTGAACAACCCATTTTGGTAATTGATGTTCACTTGTCTGCAGATCTGAATAATCACCATAATTGTAAAATGGATTGATGTGAACAAATGTTCGAATATCAACTGAAGATTCAGGGGGTGGAGAGTCACTATCAAATGAATTGATGCTGCTAGGAGATTTAGATGAGCTTCCAGAAGATCTAGATGGTGTAGTTCAAGTAGATGGGTAGGATGAATCATTTTCAGATGAAGGAAAACCAATATCATACCAAATTTGTGTGCTCGGTTGATTTTGCATTTTTTCTTTCCTTTTATCACCCTTAGTTTCCAACTTCTGTAGAAGTTTTTCCATCTCTATGGCACTCTTACTTTCAATTTCATCAAAAATCACATCTCTGATTACAATAAACTTTCCATTGGATAAAAGACAATATCCCTTATTTTCATCAGAATATCCAACAATCGTACACTTCAAACTTCGTGAATAAAGCTTAGTTCATTTTTCTTTCGGAACTAAGGAATAACACATTGAACCAAAAAATCTAAGATGTTTAACACCAGGTTTGAAACCAAACCATGTTGCAGAAGGTGTTATTCCAGCCAAATAAATAGTAGGAGACATGTTTCTTAAGTATACTGTTGTATGTATTTCTTCTGTCCAATATATAGGACTTAATTTTTTGAAAGTTAGCATGGATATTTCCATTCTTAACAAGGTGCGATTCATGCTTTTTGCTACTCCATTTTTTTTTGGAGTGTAGATATTTTTAAGATGTCTTTTGATACCACTGTCCCTTCAATAAGTTTGGAATTCATTAGAAATGAATTCCCCTCCATTGTCTTTCCTAAGAGTGACGATCTTCTCTTTGACTTCATTCTCAACTAGTTGGCGAAAAGTTGTAAATTTTCGAATGATTTTGACTTTTTCTTTAAAAATAACCCCAAGCCATTTTAATAAAATCACCAATGAAGAGTAAAAAATATCTGCAAGCTCCTAGTGAAGTTTTTAGAGGTGCACAAATATCACTCTGAACCAATTGCAAATGCGGATTTGCACACCATGAAATTGTTGGAAAAGTATCTCGACTTTGTTTCCCATAAATGCAAGCTTCAAATTTTACATTTTGTTTCTTGAAGGTTGGAAGTCCTTTAATCGTTCCCTACTTTTGAAGTTGAGAGTGACTATAAAATTTTAAATGTCCATATCTAACATAGCACAACCTTAGTGGTGAAATATTTGTACTTGCTTCTCTTGCAAAGTTAGAATTTTGTGGAATAATTGTTCCTTTCATATTTAAAATTTTTCCATCTTCATATCCTGTCATGAAAGACTTCATATTCTGTTTAATTGCGTTTATTTTAACTAAACCATCATCCATAAAAACTTGATGTCTTGCTTGTCGAATCATTACGAAAGACAAAAAATTCTTATTGAAATTTGGTACATGCCAAACATTTGAAATTAATTTTTATCCAATGCCAGGAACAAAAATGTTTACTACACCTTTTCCACAAGGAGTGTGTCTTTGATCATCTGCAAGAATATTGAATTGAGATGGCATTGTTGAAAATTTAAAAAGAAGTCATGTCTAAAATTCATGTGTTGTGTTTCCGCTGTATCTAAGATCCAAGCATCTTCATAATCACTTTTAAGATATGCAGATTCCTGTAATTCTGTTGATTTTAAAATTTGATGTGTAGTAAAGACATATTTTGAGTCATCATCTTCTTGATCATTAGCAAAATATGCCATGTCTTGGCGAAACTTTGGAGTTTTTCCAATAGAAGTTTGAAAATATTCATCATAATGACCAAATCTGTTACATTTTCTACAAAAAAATTGACTAAAATATCTGCCTCATCCTAGACTCTGTCCTCTACCACTACTTTTTTCTCTAGTTTGATTTTTTCCTCTGTCTTGATTGTTTCCTCTGCCTTGAAATTTTCCTCTACCAAAACTGTTGCGTCTACTGAAGTTGTTCCCTCTGCCTTAAATTCTACCATGACCTTGTCCATTATGTGCTATTGGATTTTGATTGATGTGCCCTCTTCCTCTAGAGTCTACCTATAGAACTACCAGTTGATGATTTACTAGTGATGGCTTCTATGAAGAAGACATCTTCCCTAATTTGTTTCTTCTTCCCAAAAGTTTTGTAATCTTGAGATAACATTTCACTTAATTCATCAAAATTTAACTTCTCTAAATTTCCAGTTACTTATAATTTTTCCAAAAAATGTGTATATGAAGAAGGAAAACCAACAATCAAAATTGTATTCATGAAACTATCTTCCACTGCTGGAAATCCAACATTTACTATTTCCTGCTTAAGTTTATTAATCCTGGAAATATATTCAAGTACATCTCCTCCTATAGTCAATTTATGTTGGAGAAACTTCAATTGAAGGTCAAATTTCTTAGATTCAAGTTGTGTATCAAACAAATATTTAAATTTTCTTAAAGTAGACCATGCATCAAAATCATTTTCAATGTGAACATACATTTCATCATTAACTGAAGATTTGATTAATGCTAATGCTTTGGAAATTTTCATATCCCATTTTGTTATTAAGGTTGTATCTGTAGGTTTATTTGTTTTAACATCACCATCACATATATCTAGCCAAAGTTAGTTATAAATCAAATTGCTTTATATTATCCTTTTCCATGTCTTGTATGTCTTTTCTCCTTCAAGTTTGTCAGATTCGGAAAATAAATTTACCATCTTGGACATTGTAAAAATTAAATGTATGCACCAAGATGGATCAAGCACCAGAAAAAGAATATGAGCAGCACACCATGCACAACACCACACACAAAAAATGATCTACCAGTGCTTGGACTTGACCCTCGTATAGTCGTTAGAGGAGAAAAGTGACTGAGCTTTTCACTTGGGTCTAGTCAACTTTTCTAAGATTTTTACAAAGAAACTTTTGAAATTTGACTGTTTACAATGCTCTTGCAAATTTTTCCTCAAAAAATTACTCTAATACCCCCCTCAAAGTAAAAATTACATTGAGCTACAAATTTATCACCCCAAATTTACAAATTAGAAAATTTCCAAATTTCCCCTTATTACTCCAAATTTACAAATTTTACAAAACTAATCACTCCACAAATTTCAAATAACTCCTTATCAATCCAAAGTGAAAAAACTCAAACCTTATTACTCCAAATTACAAAATTCAATATAAAAATCACTCTCAAAATTACAAATTAAAGCATATCAGATGATTGGAACATAAGATCATTAAAGGTAAATAATAGAAATCATTTTGGGTATGGGAAACCCACTATACAAGTTTTCTGGATCAGTGAAAGGCTTTCTCGATTACAATGATAATAATTTGATTAGTCCCATAGATCTAACCTTTGTGACCTGCTAATTCCTGGAACTAAATTTGATAAAGTTAAAAAAACATTTTGCAGCACACATGTTAATCAAAAGCATTGGACTCTATATTGAATAGAGATAACTTTAAAGAAAAGTGTAAATGCCATCTTACATTAGAACTCTCAGAAATCATCAAATGGAAAGACATGCAACTGAGCGACCATCATGTAATTTCTATAAGCCTTTCAATGCTTCCCACGGTGAGATAAATCAAACTTTACACATAGTTGTTAAACCTGTGCTTGCGCAACCATGGATTTTGTTGCGTTGGATTTAATAGTTTTCCATTTGTTCCCAGTATTAATATTGTCATTACATCTTCTATAGTCTCCAACTCGAGACTCAAGGGCGTGACATCTAGCAATAAAAGGTCATGCACCTTCTCGTTGCCTTCGCCGCTAAGAATGGTTGCATGCACAACTGCACCATATGCCACGACTTCGTTCCAGAGAAGCTCAAGTGGGTTGTCATGTAGTATAATGCTATGATGGATGGTTTCTACAACTAGATATTTTGGTACCATACCAAGGCTCTTCATTTATTGGATATTGGAGGTGAAGTTTCTTTCACGACAAGATTTGCGAGTTCGGCCAACACTAAGAAAGGCATGGGTAGCGATCACTTTCCCATGAGCGGTTATATTTAAGTTGCATATACCAAGAAGATAAAAATGTATGGCTCTGACGAGTTTAAGAAGAAGAATCAAGAGAGGGGTTTCTGGATATCGAAATGGAGATGTTGGGAATAGCATCGATCACATTATTACAATTTGACCTCCATATCATTTCATTTCATTCCTCACACCAATGTGACTCGTTGTTTCACGATTTATGGAACTGGTTTACATCAGCTAGGTGAATGTAAATAGTCTGTCAGTTGTACTCAGTGTGCATACAAGGATGTCAAGCTTTATTTAAGGCCAAACACAATCGGTGCGAAGGATCACATGCCCACCATTTGGTATGGACACAACGGGGAGCTCCATGGAGATATCAAGGAAAATAATAGCTTTCGAAGGGGGGTGATTTAAAAAAAAAATTATGATGAAAATTTTGATTTCCAGATTTAAAAAATGAAATCAACAAAAAAATATTACAATAATCAAATTTATTTTCCTTAATAAAAGTTAAGTAATTGCATACCAATTAACCACTTGGTAGAGTTTTCCAGAAGCCTGTAGAGTTGGAAAATCCTTCACATCATCTGCATCATTGAAGCTCTGATACCACAATAATAGTAGAACTGTCCTCATACACACAAATTTCATTAATAATCAAACAAAAAAATTGCATAGAATATTTGCAAGAGTTTACACACGAAAACTCAACCCTCTTGCAAGTAGGTAAATTTGCTTTAAATAAGCTAAATTTCCTAATATAGTTTAGTTATGGATCACTTATTTTATTAAAAAGTGTCCATTGATATTAAATTTCATCCTGAAAATACTACTAACTATTTTACTAAATTGGAGCCTAAGAAACGACACATTTCTAGATGCCATATCTTTTACAACAATTCACTATTATAAAAAGTCTCCAATATTTAATTAAATATTATTTTATAACTATGAAACTAAGGTTTATGTATTTTGGATCATCTAACAAACTTGACTAAATTTCTTGGTTTCCATCATATAAAAAGGTGAGTTATTAGTTCATTTGTTGATTGCACAAATAAAGAGACAAATATCTCTTAGACTACATCTATTTTCTCTAGTTAGTTATGGAGCTACTTGGGGACTTCTTGGATGCGGATTTGATGTCTTTCATTGATGGTTATGGTGAATCTTAGATGAATGCATGGTGAAACAACTAGTTTAACTTCTTTTATCTTGGTTTCATGTTTTATTGGATGTATGATGCATGCATTAAGCATGTTAGTATGGTATTTGTTTCATGATCCTTGTTAGACTAAACCTTCTTCTAACATTTTAAGGAAGTGGCATGTTAACTCATTCCCTTAATCTATCCTTGAAAATTTGACTCAAACCTAGGGTAAGTATGTTAACTTGCATTAGTTCTTTTGAATATTGTTTCTACTCTAAAAATTTCCCTAAGTTTGTATGTTCCTAGACTCCATTTTCCCTAGAGTGAGAAGGCACTAGTCATCTCTCTTGTGACAATCATTGAAACCCTAATTCAATTTTTTAATTTTATACATAAAATTAAGGTTTATTTGTAGAAAAATCATATATTTTTAGCATTTATTGACTTTGAAATTGATGTCCTAGGGTTAGGAATTTTTTGGAATTGATTAGACAAGTAAAAAATACATTTTATGTGCAATTTATAGCCATTGATTAGGGGATGGTGTCTAAGGTTTAATTACATGCCATTTTATCCATATAAAATTGATATAATTTATTCTCTTATTTACTCATAATATTATCCCTCATTTTGAATTTTATTATCATAGTTTCCAAGGCTAAATTTCTTAATGTTATAAACTATTCTATTGCTACAAATTTTGATTTAAAGAGCTAGTTTGTGACAACCAAGTGTAATTTCTTGATTTTATGTATTTAGGAATCTATTTGAGCCTTTATTGGTTGACATAATCCTTTAGATAGAGACATAGGAAAATTTGAACTCAAATTTTGAATTTTCTCTCTAATCCACCATAAACCTTGATTCTTATTCTTACCTATGGTTGGAAATCATTGTAGAACCCTTATGGGGAACTTAGCTTAAGGTAATTGAGTTATTTGATCCTTAATATATACTAGGGAAGCCTCCATTGTGTTAGATTGTGTCCATCACTAAAATATGGGGATTTTTTGGTAAGAGGATAGTGGTGACACTCCCATTGTTGCACTTGATCTAGGTTGTTGAGTGATTCTTTTCACTAGGGTGCTAGATTTTGTTGTAACAAGTTGAATCCAAAGAACCTTGAGAAGAAAACCAAGAAGAATAATGTGTCAGTGATGAATTTAGGAATTTGGGTTGAGAGTAGAAAAATTGTACATGAAAATATTGTATGCACTATAATGTAGAAGGAGGTTAGCATGCACAACCTCCATCCCAAGGAAGAGAAGAGATAATTAAACCCTTCCATATCAATATATAGGTCAAGAATAAAAAGGTGCAAGCTATATTTGATTTCATTTCTTGGACCAAAATCATAACGAAGGAATTGGTAAGCAAGCTTAGATTAGAAGTTCATGACCATTCTCATCCATACCCATTGGGATGGGTAAATAAGGAGGTAGTGCTTTATGTAGTATAATAGTATAAGATAAAATTTGTTATCAATAAAAACTATGTTGATGAAGATGACATATGTTTAGTACCACTTCATGTGTTGGTGTAGTGTTTGGAATCCCCTACATGTACACAAGGGACACAATATTCATGAGGAGAGGAAACTAATAACATTTAATCAAGGATGGAAATCCTTCGTCAGTAATGTGCAAAACGCTAAATCAAAGATATTTTTATGAATTATTAAGCAATCCAAGTAGGAATTTTTTATTTCTCTCTTTTAAGACCAAATCAACAAAGATATGAATTATTAAAGGTAAAGGCATTTCCGGAGGGATGTATTGACAAGTAGAAGCAACAATTAGAGGAGCTATTGCATACATAGAGAAAAGTGTTCCAAGACACTAAATATTTACCACATAGGAGGAAATTAGAGTGAAAGATACCAATTTTATTTGACTCCTTGTTGTCAAACATAAGTCTACACAAATAACCCATACTAGAAGCAAATGAAGTAAAAAAATAGTTTCAACAATTATTGGAGTAGGGAGTAGTTCGACCAAGTACCTCACCTTTTGGGTCACTTATCATAATATCCCATAAGAATGATGGGACTTGGAGATGTGTATTTAGTATAAATAATTGACATAAGAATTGATATTGTCTTCCCATCATTGATGACTTGTTATATCAATTGTATCATTTCAAGTAGTTCTCCAATTTGGATCCCAAATCAAGCTACCACTAGGTTTGATTAAATAAAAAAATATTTGGAAGATCACTCAATATAAGGTAAGGATTATATAAATGGTTGGTAATGACGTTGGTTTAATGTAATACTTTATATACAATTATGCATTTGATGAATATTGTATTTCATCCCTTTCTGAATTCATTTCCAATAGTGTGCTTGGTGACATAATTGATTTATATCCCTATGTGGTAATGACTCTCTTCTTTACCGGAGGCTCTCATTAACTGCCTAAACCAGAAAGGGATAGTATACCTACAACATATTATTCAAGGGTGGGTAGATGGCATCCCTAAGTGGAAAAATATTATTGAATTGGGCCTGGAGAGCAGGTGGGATGATATGTGGGTAAAGTACACAAATTATATTAGTATGCAAGGTTTCTGTTGTAATACTGAGGGAGATAGACTCCTTTGGGAGGGGTCCTACTCAAAGACAGGGCTGAAAGTAAAGGAGATTTACTCGTCACTGATCATCTAGAAGCCGAACTTCTGGTTCGGGAATTATTGGAAAATGGGAGCTCCAATAAAAATGATAATTTTTCTTTAGTTAGTCCAGAATGATAAAAATATCACCTAGCAAAATCTACAAAAAAAAGGCTGGCAGGGACCAGGACTATGTGTACTTTGTGGCAATGAAGAAGAGGACAATTATCATCTATTTTATACCTGCTCCTTTGCGTGTGAAATTCTATTCATTTTGTGTAATAGATTATAGGTCCAACCTCCTACATACAGAAATATGGAGGATTGTCTATGGTGGTGGCTTGGTAGAGGGAAGAAATGGTGGCCTTTTCCAATTTTGTTTCATTGGTATATTTGGGGTATCTAGAATACAAATATTTTCGAGGACTGCCCCTGTCTTCCTGCAAATGTTTCTTTTCAGATTTACAATGTTTGGGATAGCCTTAAGGTTGATATGAAACTTACTAGAGATCTATCCATCATGTTACATCCTCATGAGATACATTATCCTGTTGGTTATTTTGACGGGGCCTCTCAGTAGTCAATCTGTGGGTGTGGGGCGTGGTTAATGTTATCTCTGGTTTGTCACTATAAGCTTTACTGGAATGGGTGAATGGAACAAATATGAAGGCGGAATGCCTGGCATTATGGGGACTCTTATGGTTCGCCTCACAACTCTATATGGACAAGATCTAGATCATAGGGGACTCAAAAGTCTTGGTGGATTACATGAATCATAAAGCTTGTATAAACCCAGGTCTGCTTTCTCACTGGTTGGAAAGAATCAACAAGCTAAAAAATACATTTACCACTATCTCCTTTCATCATGTCTATAGAGAGAAGAACACAGTCACTGATAGACTATATAAAATGGGATTTGAGGTTAATTTTGATGAGATGCACTACCAGCTCTGCAATTCGGATGGTCTTGGGGCAACTGGTGCTGTTCCATTTATCTGATTTTATGTTAATGCGTGGACTCATTACTTGTTTAGTGGGATGTCTATGGACTTGATGTTTTATCTATGTTTTTTGTTATCCTTTTTTATGATGTAATAGTGGATTTGACTTGCTATGATACTAGTGTTACTTTATATGGTTGTGGGTCTGATGGATCAGCTAGACAATGCTACAAGAAATTTTCATGTAATAGTCTTGCATTTAACGTTATGTTTCTGGTACTTAATATAAACCAGAGT
The DNA here is from genome assembly GCA_034641835.2 of Pinus albicaulis. Lineage (NCBI taxonomy): Eukaryota > Viridiplantae > Streptophyta > Pinopsida > Pinales > Pinaceae > Pinus > Pinus albicaulis. The sequence continues at coordinate 798,258,873 of CM076584.1, read as the reverse complement.
ATTTTTCGTACTTAAAAAAAAATTAAAAAAATAATATATATATATATATATATATATATATATATATATATATATATATATATAATAAATTAATTAATTAATTAAAAAATAATAATAATGTAGGAATAGCATATATCACATATAATGAAGGTGTTAGAGACCTTGAAAGCATATATTTTTGGAAAACCTTAAGAAATTTCAAAATTACTTTGTTGATTGCACAAACAAAGAGACAAATATCTCTTAGAATACATATATTTTCTCTAGTTCATTATGGAGCTACTTGGGGATTTCTTGGATGCGGATTTGATGTCTTTCATGGATGTTTATGGTTAATCTTAAATGAATGCATGGTGAAACAACTAGTTTAACTTCTTTTATCTTGGTTTCATGTTTTATTGGATGGATGATGCATGTATTAAGCTTGTTAGTATGGTATTTGTTTCATGATCCTTGTTAGAATAAACCTTATTCTAACATTTTAAGGAAGTGGAATGTTATCTCCTTCCATTAATCTATACTTGAAAATTTGACTCAAACCTAGGTTAAGTATGTTAACTTGCATTAGTTCTTTTGAATATTTTTTCTACTCTAAAAATTTCCCTAATTTTGTATGTTCCTAGACTCCATTTTCCCTAGAGTGAGAAGGCACTAGTCATCTCTCTTGTGACAATAATTGAAACCCTAATTCATTTTTTTAATTTTCTACATAAAATTAAGGTTTATTTATAGCAAAACCATATATTTTTAGCATTTATTGACTTGGACATTGATGTACTAGGGTTAGGAATTTTTTGGAATTGATTAGACAAGTAAAACATACATTTTATGTGAAATTTATAGTCATTGATTAGGGGATGGTGTCTAGGTTTTAATTACATTCCAATTTATCCATATAAAACTGATATAAACTATTCTCTTATTTACTCATAATATTATCCCTCATTTTACATTTTATTATTATAGTTTCCAAGGCTAAATTTGTTAATTTTATAAACTATTCTATTGCTACAAATTTTGATTTAAAGAGATGGTTTGTGACAAACAAGTGTAATTTCTTGATTATGTGTAATTAGGAACCTATTTTAGCCTTTATTGGTTGGACTAATCCTTTATATAGAGACATAGGAAACTATGAACTAAAATTTTTTATTTTCTCTCTAATCCAACATAAAACTTAATTCTTATTCTTACCTATGGTTGGAAATCATTGTAGAACCCTTATGTGGAACTTAGCTTAAGTTAATTGAGTTATTTGATCCTTAATATGTACTAGGGAAGCCTCCATTGTGCTAGATTGAGTCCATCACTAAAATAAGGGGATTTGTTGGTAAGAGGATAGTGGTGACACTCCCATTTTTGCACTTAGTCTAGGTTGATTAGTGATGCTTTTCACTAGGGTGATAGATTTTGTTGTAACAAGTTGAATCCAAAGAACCTTGAGAAGAAAATCAAGAAGAATAATGTGTCAGTGATGGATATAGGAATTTGGGTTGAGAGTAGAAAAATTGTACATGAAAATATTTTATGCACTATAATGTAAAAGGAGGTGAGGACGGGTAGCCTCCATCCCAAGGAAGAGAAGAGATAATTAAACTCTTCCATATCAAGATATAGGTCAAGAAGAAAAAAGTGCATGATATATTTGATTTCATTTCTTGGACAAACATCATAACAAAGGAACTGGTAAGAAAGTTTAGATTAGAATTTCATGACCATCCTCATCCATACCCATTGGGATGGGTAAATAAGGATGTAGAGATTTATGTAATATAACAATGTAAGATAAATTTTGTTATCAATAAAAACTATGTTGATGAAGATGACACATATTTAGTACCAGTTGATGTGTTGGTGTAGTGTTTGGAATCCCCTACATGTACACAAGGGACACAATCTTCATGAGGAGAGAAAACTAATAACACTTAATCAAGGATGGAAATCCTTCATCAATAATGTTCAAAAGGTAAATCAAAGATATTTTTATCAAGTGTTAAGAAATCCAAGTAGGAAGTTTGTATTTCTCTTTTTAAGACCAAATCAACAAAGAGATGAATTAGTAAAGGTAAAGGCATTTCTAGAGGGATGTATTGAAGAGTAGAAGCACCAATTAGAGGAGCTCTTGCATACATAGAGAAAAGTGTTCCAAGACCCTAAATAGTTACCACCTAGGAGGAAATTAGATTGAAAGATAGAAATTTTATTTGAATCGTCGTTGTCAAACATAGGTCTACACAAATAACCCATACTAGAAGCAAATGAAGTAAAAAAATAGTTTCAACAATTATTGGAGTAGGGAGTAGTTTGACCAAGTACCTCACCTTTTGGGTCACTTATCATAATATCCCATAAGAATGATGGGACTTGGAGATGTGTATTGAATATAAATAATTGACTCAAGAATTGATATTGTCTTCCCATGATTGATGACTTATTATATCAATTGTATCATTTTAATTACCTCTCCAATTTGGATCCCAAATCAAGCTACCACTAGGTCTGATTAAAGAAAAAGATATTTGGAAGATCACTCGATATAAGGTAAGGATTATATAAATGGTTGGTAATGATGTTGGTTTCATGTACTAATTTAGATACAATTATGCATTTGATGAATATTTTAATTCATCCCTTTCTGAATTCATTTACGATAGTGTGCTTGGTGACATATTGATTTATATCCCTATGTATGAAGAGCATATATCACATCTTATGAAGGTGTTAGAGACATTGAAAAACATATATTGTTGGAAAACCTTAAGAAATTTCAAAAATACTTGTTATATTTGGGTTATGTTATTGGTGGAGGGGAGTTCAATATTGATCATGCAAATATAGATACCATCATCATTTCCAATAGTGTGCTTAGTGACATATTGATTTATATATTTATGTAGGAAGAGCATATATCATATCTCATGAAGGTATTAGAGAACTTAGAAAAAAAATATTGTTGGAAAACCTTAAGAAATGTCAACAATACTTGTTATATTTTGGGTATGTTATTTGTGGAGGGGATCTCAATATTGATCTTGCAATGATGGATACCATCATCAAGTGACCAAATATTACTAATGTTATTGAAGCCAATAGAATTGTGAGGGAAGCATAATACCTTATAGCATCCTTTTCAATCGTGGTTGCACCAATCCATGCCATAATACCTAAAGAAATAGTTTCCAATGGGAAAAGAATCAACGTACGACTTTTGAATAGATATAATGAAATATTAGTCAAGCACTAGCTTTGGCACTACCAAAATTTCACAAGCCTTTTGAAGTGGATATGGATGTAGGTGGATATAATATGCAATCAATCTTTATGAAAGGGGGTAAACTAGTATGCTATCATTCTAAAATGTTCCATGATGGAGTCTTCCATTTTCCTCCATATGAAAAGAAACGCTATGCCTTGGTTCAAGCTAATAATAAATGGAAGAACTATATTATTATCAAGGAAGCCATCATCCGCATAAATCACTAACCATTGTAGTATTTATAGTTGATAGTAAGTTTCAACAACAATACACTACAAGTTAGAGGGATTTTTACAGGAATTTCATCTTATCATCAAATATAAAAAGGGAAGTACTAATGAGTTGAAAAACACGTTTTCAAGTCCACCCACACCTAAAATCAAAATTTTACTCTTAAGCACATGGAGCCTTTCATCTAGGATGCATAAAAAGAGTAATATTACAAGGAATTCAAGGAGGTATTTTTCCAACTACAAGGTCAGGCTCATATATAAGAAGAAAAAAAGAAAGGTTGACTTCCATATCTAATATGGGTTTCTCTACAATTTCTAAAGATATATTTTCCTAAGGGAGAAACATTATAACTTATCGCAGAGGTTCAAACCTCTAGAGTTGTAGGGAATTTTTGTGTTGGGAAAATAATGGTCAACTTACAAAGGTATGTGCATAGGTTTATAATGCAACAAAATATGGTTTGATTTATTAGAGGATGTGTAATTTGTTGTATTAGAAAACCTAGTAATGGGAACCAAGGTCTATATCATCACTCACATGTACCTACCATACCTGGGATAGCATCTCCATGGATTTTATGGGTAGATTTCTAAGAACTAAGAGGGGATATGTCTATCTATTTGTGGTAGTGGATAATTTTAGAAACATGTGCATTCTCATGTCTTGTGAAATACCATTAAGGAACAATATACAAAAATAATTTTTAGTAATACTAAGGAGCATCATATTAGATTGAGATACCATATTTCTCAATTCCCTTTGAATATACTCTTGGAGATGATGGACACCAAGTTGAAGAGATATACAATGCTCCATCCACATATATATGAGAAAAAAAAAGTAGTGAATAGGGAATTTGTATAAATTTTGAAGGGTAACAATCAAGAGAATATAAGGACATGGGTTTATATTATTCATTGTCATAAAATAACAATCCAAAAGTCCACCAATAATCCTTCTTCTGAAACTTATTTTAGATATTTTCCACCTTTTCCCTTAGAGGTTGTACATGGAGAATAAGAATGAGCAAAGGGAGGCACTAAAAGTGAACCATCAAATGATGAAAATTTCTTTAATGGGATTAGACAAGAGACACTAAAGAAATCATAAGATAAGTACAAGTCCTAACACAAACAACACATAATTGAGAATACATTTAATGTGGTAGACAAAGTTTGGTTACATCTTAAAAATATAAGGTTATAAGGTCCTAGTAAGAAAATGAAGACTCTATGGTATGTGCATTTAATTATTAGTGAATGTGGAACATATAAAACTATATGATCATTTCATGTTAGAGTAGGAAATTGACAAACAAGTGTTACCAATCATAGGGAACTTAGTACCAAAATCTTAGGTCGAGTTAGCAAAAAATATAGTTTTATAAAAGAAGTCTAGATCAACTACATAGGGGCATCATGAGCTCTGATAGGTTGGGTTGAAAAAATAAATTCTAGGTAATGCCAAATGGTACTCTAGGGAGACGATAGAGAAACTTTTTCCTCATCTAATTTATAAAAATATTTTGGGTACCACAAGCCTCCCAAAACGGGTTATATGATGTGAAATGGTTCACTATATAATTTTTCATCTATTTTGGTACTTTATAAGTGGAAAATCGAATTTAAAGGCTTGTGGGGCCTATTTTAGTGGTTGGTCCTATTTTGGTGATTTGGTATCCTAAATTTTTTGAAGCATATTTAAGGCATTCAATGGATATTTTTAGGGGAAAAAATTTACAAACAAAGTTCAACATCTTAACACTCTTTTATATGTCAAGATATTTCCAATGATGTAAAAACCACCTTAATTAAAGCTCATATGAGAAATTTATGCCTCCTAGAAGTCCCTTAATTTGTTGACGACCATGGTATCAAGTGGATGGCATGTTATCTCCCATTACTCACACATGTGGAGTTATTTACATGTGGAATTTTAAGAATATTTTAGAGGGTACAAATATCTAACCCTAATAAAGAGTTGAAGCATGCACAATGCTTAACCCTAATTCCATATGACTTTTAAGACATGTTAAATGCCAACCTATGAGGAAATGTAGGGGTTCCTTTCATGTTATATTGATTTATTTTTATATAGTTGAATAGAGCAAGGGATGTGATATTGGAGTAAAATAGAGGAAGTGGAAGACCATGTAGTAGCCATATAGGTGACAATGTTCATGGAAATTATATATTAGGTTCACCTTTCTTTGTAATTACATTACATAAATAAGAACAAAAGAGAAAGACATGGTCCTCAGCTTTTGGATGGGTTTTCCAATATTGGATTTCCCATGGTATATCTTGTGTTCATTGTTTGGTATTTTATTTATCTTTATTTTTATTTTTATCTCATTTTATCTCACAATTTTATGTGATAAACTAGTAATATCAAATATGAATCTTATCTAAAACATTGCATAATGAAGTTTGCATAAACTTGTAAGATTTATTGTGATGAATTTTGTTAGGCTAGCTTATTACATAAGTTATGACACTAATTATCAACCAAGTCTAGTATATTTATGGGGTGCAACCACTGTATCTAAAGAATTAGTTTTAGTTTATTCTAAGGTTCTATTTAGCGAATGGCACAACTTTTCGAAAAGGTTAAAAAGAGAATGAAATTCAAATTAAAGTTATATTTAAGATACAGTTAAATGTTGTCTACACTAAACTATTGCAATGAAAAACATAAGGACATTGTAAATTTCAAATAAATCTAGATCTAATGTTTCAATTGAAGGCTACCACAACACTAGTGGAAAATAAAGATGCAAGGTTTCATTGCCTCAAAAGGGAAATGGATCTCACATTAATACTATTTTCATTGTGTATTTTGATGTTTAAAATTAATTTTAACATACATTCATAAAACAAATATTTGTTAACTAAATCAAATGAAAATATTCTTGATCAATTTTAACTTTATAGCTAGCATTCATCGTGATCCATAATGGTAGAATCACAAGATACAATTTTTTTTTATCAACTATGTGGATAGTATTGAGAGAGGAATACATGGAAATCCTAATGGAAACATATTCGAAATAGATTACGAGGACATCAATAAAATCTTCAGTAACTACTCTAGATCAACAAAAAAGAGGGTTACAAAAGGTAAGAGTATGGTAACACAATCTTATCACCCTAGAGCTCTTACTAACAATGATATAAGAGGATTATTAGAGGAAATAAAATGAATATTTTTCATTCACTAACCATGTATATGGAAATAATGTAGGTGACAATTAAGTAATTATAGGAGAATATGGATTTTGACATATTAGATGCATAAAGAAACATCCTAGGTTTAGTCCTGATGATAAGTCTTGGTTAAACTCGAAATGTAGACGTAAAAATGGATACTGTGGAGATTCCAAATCCCCCTCCTCAAAACTCACACCATATAAATCTTCAAACTATCATTGGTACCCTATACGTGAGGGAAACCTAGATTGAGACATGTAATCTCGAAAACATAAGGGTTAAAATCCGAAGAAGAGAGTGATCTATTTTTCCTGAAGCAATGTTGTGATCTGTGTCTCACACCTTCCTTCACCTATGTCAAGCATAGGTTACATATCCAACACACTCGAAATGAATTTTACTAGCTCAGTAAATACCTAATCCACAATGAAATTCGAAGAACCAGGTACGCTCTGGATCGCCTTACAACATTAGGCTATAAATATCACCCGAAACTTGCTAGAATGATTTGAGGAGATATGTGGACTGTCGTCAATGCATCTACAACACTTAAAACAAAATAAAGAAGGTATCTCAGCGCAGATCAAATAAGAAAATAAGCTAAAAAAATTACAAGCTAAAAAGAGAAGTTTGAATGGCTTTGTGAATTCATCAGCAAAAGAGCTTAAGTAGTCCTAGGAATTTCGTCGCACCAATCATTGAGCTGATCAAGTGGATAGATGGAAGCAGATCATGGTGCACAACTCGGAGAATGCCATCGTGGTCAATGTCAATCTCTCCAAACTCGTGCACACTTCGAAGCCCATCACCAATGCAGCTTCTTTGGACATTGGAACAATGAAACCAATGATCAAAGATATGGCAGCCGAGGCGGTATCTATGTGTAGAAAAAATAAACCCCAAACGTTCCATAACCTTGACACCGAGCTACGGGGTTCCGATTATCTTAGCAATGATGAAAACTGAAGCCTGAACTCTCTGTGGAGTGAGGAGAGATAACATTCTGTGCTATTCAATGATGCAGAACAACGAATTCTGCAAACGTGGATTTGGAGCATAATGAAAAAAAAATCCATCAATGCAACATCTACAAAATGGAGCCAAAACACTCCGCGAAGTGAGGAGAGACAACATTCTGTGGTATTTGATGATGCAGAACAACTGTTTGAGCAAACACAGACTCCGAGAATAATGACAGCAGATGGTATATCCAATGATAAAACATATGAAATGAGCACAGAACAACATGTCAGAGCACCGAGGACACAGACAGTTTTTCAACATTCCAGCAGCCCTAACATTAATAATAAATCCGTTAGTTATGATTCAGTCAAAAATAACAAGAAGGTAGTAAACATCTCTTCTTAAATTTTGAATAAGGAAGAGGCGTAGGTTCTAGGCAAAGGGCTCATTTTTGCCTTATCCCCTAGTCGGATTCCAAAATAAGAGATCATCTGTAACATCAAAGATGGAATTAAAACCTTATAGGAAGAAGAAAAAGAGCTAATAAGGTAGGAATGTGCCAACATCCTTAGGAGAGCAAGACCTCCTAAGAGAAATTTGAATAAAGAATAATTAAAGGCCATTAAAAACCTAAGGTAGAATGATAGCATTGTCATCCTTAAAGCTGAAAAAGGAGGGGCAACAATAGTAATGGACAAAGAAGAATACATTAACCAAATGAGAGAACACCTCTATAACAATGGTAGCTATAAAAAACTCAAAGAACAACTGATCACAAAGATTATAAAAACTGTCAAAAAAGCTATTAAGGAGTCCAACCTTGATGAAAAATGGAAAAAACACCTATCCCTGGATAGTGAAATCACTCCTTGTATCTATGGTGCTCCTAAAATTCACAAATTTGGTGCCCCCCTCAGGCCTATTGTAAACATTATCGGGGATCCTACTTATGAATTAGCCAAATCTGTGGTTAGCACCTTGGTGCCCATAGTTGGAAAAGCTAACTCTTTCATCAAAGACTCTAAGCATTATGTGGATTTCATTAAAAGAGCTACTCTTAAACTTGGGGACTAGATTGTAAGCTTTGACGTGGTCCAACTCTTTACAAAAAACCCCTTAGATGAAGTTGTCGAGGTTTTTAAAGAATTCGTTGATCCCCAGATTGAAAAGCTCGCTGAAATATGCCTATGCTCAACTTTCTTCTCATTCCAAGGTGAAATTTTCAAACAAACATTAGTAGTAGTTATGGGATCTACACTGTCTCCCATAGTGGCTAATCTCTTCATGGAAATATTTGAAAGGAAAGCCCTGGAATCATACCCATTAAAACCAAAATTCTTGATTAGATTCTTGGATGACACCAGTGTCAATTGGCCTCATGGGGATGAAGAGATTATAAGGTTCCAAAACCACCTTAACAACATATCCAAGGATATCCAGTTTACAATGGAAGATGAAGAGAATAAATACATTCCATTCTTGGACATTCTCCTCATCATAAATAAAGGTGGATCCATAAAGTATTCAAAAAAAGGCGTACACTGATAATTACCTCCATGAGAATTCACACCACCATCCCACCTAGAAGATGGGAGTGCTTATGACTCTTTTCACAAGCTTTCAATATTTTAGTTGACAATCACGTTGAAGAAGAAATTGAATATTTAAGAAAGGCATTCATAAATATGGGATATAAAAACAAAGACATCATCAAGGCCATCCAAATATTTGGATCCAATAATAAAATAAATCCTCTGGATGATTTCCTCACCACAAAAGCATACCTCCCTTACATTCAGGGAGTCACTGATAAGTTGGCTAAGGTTCTTGCTAAAAAAAATATAGGAACCTCTTTTAAGCCTCTAATGACATTCAGACAACGAATGAAATATGTCAAAGACAACCTTGATCTCCTCCAACAAAAGGGTGTGTACAAAACAAATTGCTCATGTGGCGAATGTTATATTGGAGAAACAAGAAATTATTTCAAAATCATGCTGAAAGAGCATGGTGCCGACATCAGAAATGAGAGAACCCGTACCTCGCCTCTGGCTGATAACTCTAACAAGACTCGTCACCATATCTGCCTCGAGGATACCAAGGTGATTGCTAATGAAAAACACCATTTCAAAAGGAAAATCCTTGAGGTGCTAGAAATCTTAAAACACCATAAAAACCTCAATAGGGGCAGTCGTGTGGATGTTAGAAAAAATTGGGTTCCCTTATTTCCCAGATCTTAAAGTATTTTCCCTTCTCTTTGATCTCACGTCCGTTAACCCCCCTCCCCTCCTTGCTTTAAGTATCTCCCTAGCACCTGTGCTCTTCCCCTTTTATGTCCCCTAGACACCTGCATAGGAGCTTCAGTATCCCCTCCTCCTCCTCCTCTCTATTCATTATAACCCCTTTGAATACTTTCTGTCTACCCTCCATCTCACTTGGTTTCCCTCTTTTCCGTCGCTGTGCATAACCCCCTTCCTTTAGCCCTCTTGATGTTAAATTATAAATGATCTCTTAAATTAAACCTCACATTAATTCTATGCATTTCATCTAAAAATAAAATAAAAACGTGTAAACTTCTTATTAGTATTAATTAACCAATATTAATGGTAAGAGTTGATTATTACTAAGTAATATTAAAATTAATATTAATAATATTAATTATAACAATTGTAACATATTTTTAACTATTAATCATATATATAAGCTCAATCATTAATTTACATTATCACTAATTTATAATATTAATTCTAATATCAATCAAAATCTATATTAATCATAAATATTATTTAATATTAAACAACCCTCATTAATGATTTTAGTAAAATTCTGTTTATACCAACCTTAATATTATAATAAATCATAACATATACCTTTCTTAATCAAAATAAATCTCATTAGATTATTTCTAAAAATAAATTAAAAATCAATTAGTTAACATACTTAATGATAAATTAAAATTAAAATATTTATTTATCAAATAAACCTTAATTAACTATATTTTTCCTTGGTATTTTTCTGGTCGGTCATTTCTTTCTCCTCTTTCATTCCTTCCACTCATGATAGTATTTATCTCATCCATCCGCCTCTCTTCTTGGCAGGTTTAGTCCTAATGATGAGTCTTGGTTAGACTCGAAACGTAGACGTAAAAATGGATATTGTGGAGATTTCGAATCCTCCTCCTCAAAATTCACACCACATAAATCTTCAAACTATCATCCTAGAAATTAATGGCCACACAATCGTGTAGAAGTTTGTGTAATATGTGATAAGTCACATCCAAATAACATATTGTGTTATTTGCTTGGTATAAAAGTTATGTATAAAGGGGATGAAGAGAATTTGGAGCCACTATGCTTCATTAACTAAAGAATACCAAGGGTACCTAAGCCATTCCAACAATGTGTAAGATACCCTCCTGGAAGAAACTCAAATTTTCCCCTTAAATTTCTGAGTTTTCATCGTGGAATTTTGTTAATAGTTTGTGTGTAATTGGTTTTAGGTGCACTTTCTTGGTTCTAATTTCAAATAGACATGCACAGTGGCTAACACATGCCAAAGGAAAGCTTTAGGAAAATATTATGTGCTTTGGACTAAACCCAGAAATTCATATTTTTCCCATATAAGTCAACATAACCATAAGTTGAACATAAATTTTGATTTCATTAACATGGAACATGAATACACTGTGAGAAAGAGGAGTAAATTAGCTTGGTAATAAATCAACAATGTGAACTTCAATAGATTAAGTGATTTGTGATATGGTTCCAACAATAGAATACTAAGAGAAATAGGCTTTAATATGGTTGTAGCTTGTCCTCCTTTTACATAGAAATATCAGTCCATGTAAATACTATATGTGACAACCTCTAAACCAACATCAAATTAACCTCCTCTTTCATATTTAGCTCCCATATTGACTGTAAATTCACTTTGGTTCACCCAACTAGCAAGTTTGGAAGTTCATGGTAACTACAACAGTGGTAATTTATGCACCTTCAATTGGAAAAATTAGTCATACGCTCATTACCACTCGCTATCACTCTTCCAACATGAAAAAATAGACTTAAACCTTTGAAATTATAGTTCATGGCCCTTCTTTTTTTATCATATCTCTACCAACAAGAAAATGTATACTCGTCAAATAAGAGGAATCATATTTAGATCTTAGAATGACACTTCAAACTTGAAAATAAATAGAAACCCAACATTTCTAACAATAACAACTCAATCTCTTAAGTAATGGGAGATTCAACACAAATACCAAGAAACTCGACCAACAGAACCCATGATAACTCAACATATTTAGATGGAAATCGATCCTTTGAACCTATGGAAGAACTCAACCCTTCAAGAGTGTAGTCTCTGCCTGTAAAAAGAATATAGAATACTCCACATTAGAAGATAAAACAAACTGACAACATTGTCGACTTACTTCCTTCTACAAAAATATTCTTCTCCTTGAAGCACAATGTGAGGCAAAATAGCTAGGGTGTATGGTTTCAACACCAAAACTAGAAACAAGTAATGAGGGTTTCTCAAGAGCTCTCCAAATTTATTTTTCTCAAGTGAGAAAATGAAAGAATGAGGAGAGACTCCTCATTTTCCCTTTTTATATCTCATTTGCCATTTTTCCCACCTTTTTACCCTTTATTTTAATAAAGTCACTTTAATGGGTTTTCTCACTTTATAATTTAAAAGTGACTTTTCATTAACCTAGGAACCATGTCCCCTTTTCACCACTTTGGCTTTTATAATGTCTTCTCCTAGGTGAATCATGTTCCCTTGATTAAGTTTTATCATCCTAGCCTATGGAAACCTTATTAGGCTAGTGATTCCCCTTCCTTATGACTCCTAAGTGGATGGGGACATTACACAATGTATGACCTACCCTCATCCTTAGTACTTTGGTAGTTATAAATAATAAATACCTTTTCAAACTTAGTACCAACCTATTCCATCTATTTGTCCCATGCTTAACCAATGGAAGTAATAAAATGAGACTATTAATTGGACCCTCTTATCCACCATTTCAGTCTCAACCTCCAATGCAAAAAATCTAGCAGATTAATCTCCACAAGGGTGGAAACCTCCAACAAAACGACCACAAGAATTTCTTCCATCTCCTCCTCCTCAACAAAGAAATTATTCCACAAGTTTTGTGCCATAATCACCAAAAAAACCATAGTTTCCTACCGATCTAGCTCCTAATCCAAACAATATGCAGGTCCAACCTATGTATAACATTAATAAGGTGACATACCAAGCCTACTCCGTTGAACTTCAAGAGACAAACCTCATATCAAGAAAGGTTTTAAAGGAACCACTTTTCACTACCAAACCAATAGGAGAATCAAATTATGAGAAAGAGGATACGTCACCAAAAGAAACACTAGGCCCCAACGTATCTTGAAATGATAAATATTAAGAAGATCTGCACATCTGCAGAAGATGACCTTTTAGGGAAAATAAATAATTTATGTGTCAAAATACCTCTACTATGAGCCATTAAGTATGTTACTATCTATAACATGTTCATCAAGGAGGAATCACCTAAGAAATATAGAAGGAAGAAAAAGGATTCCCTTATACCCAATGTGATAAGACAGCTAGAAAAAATTATGCGTATACATGTGTTTGTGCCTAAGTACTTGGATCCAAGTGGCCCTACAATTGATTTCTATATCAATAAAAGCTTTATATAAAACATTATAGACCTAGAGTAAGCCATAAAATCATGACAAAGGATACAATGCTTATATTAATATTTTAAGGATTGCTAAAGCATACACTTATTGTTCTCTAGAAAATAGATAAATCAACTAGGAGTATTGAGTGAGTACTAGATGATGTAATGATTTATGCTAATGGTTCCTACAAGTATCCAAATTTTTTGATTGCCCTTCAAACCAAGTCCAAATTGAATGTGTACCATATCATATTGGGAAAACCATGGTTGACTACAATATATGTGGACATCAACTATAATGAAGGAAATATGACCGTTAATAGTGGTGAATCTCAAAAGAAACTTATCCTCTACCCTGTATCAAGCATTGGTAGTAAGAGAAATTCCTATTTAGGAAGAAGAAAAAAAATAAGGGATTCCTTATATGTCTTTTAATCCCCTCCTAACCATTAAGATAGCCTTATCTAGCATAAAATCTAACAAGTACACCTTCATATCCATTTTTTTGTAAAATGTGTGCCTTCTTGTTGTAGAAATTAGGCTTTGACGAATAATAACCAAATTTTTGAGAAAATTAGCACTGGTTTGACTAATGAACGAGGAAAAAAAATTGGATATACTCAAGAAATGCATGGTATACTTTGCACGGGACTATAGGGATGTGAAATTAATCGATTCAAACTTATGTACCTATCATATTTAAATTAAGGAAAACTAAAAAATGATTAGGAAACCTTAAAGGAGAATGAAACCCACCATAAATGGTGTCTTCAAAGTAGAATTACAAACAATCTTAGTTACAAGACTCATCTACCCTATTTATGATAGTGAGTGGGTCTCAACCTTGGTTACTGTACCTAAAAATAATGGAAAATGGAGAGAGTGTGTGGATTATAGAGAGCTCAATAAAGCTACTAAGAAAGACCATTTTCCTTTTCCTTTCATTGGCTAAGTAGTAGTTGTCCTCGCAGGTAATAAGCACTTCTCATTTTTATATGGTTTTAGTGGGTACAATCATATCAGAATCATCACTATGGACAAAGATAATACCACCTTCATTGGCATTAGGGAACATTTTCCTACAATATTTGTCACTTTGGCCATTATAATTTTCCTACAACCTTCCATAGAGTTGTGCTTGTAAGGGTCCTATATTTTATAAGACAGATTGATAAATATATGTTGATTTGTATAAATATGTTGTAAATGATATTTCATCTTTTAAATTATTCCAAGAAAAAGAAAAGAAAAATAGAAAGAAAAAGGGGATAAAAAAGAAGATACATTTGTGAATGAAAATAATAAAATAAAAATAAAAATCAAGAAAAAACTCCCAAATAAGTGAGCTAGTCTAAATGCCACTCAAAAAAAATTATATGATGTATAACTTTAGATAAATAAAAAAATAAGGATTGCCAGTCTAAATGCAGCATTAGAGATAAATTAAAAAGATTAATTAGACTAAATGACATTGTTTAGGTGTGATTATTCATGTAATAAAGTGAGCTTTGGTTTCTTTTGATTAAATGTGATTAATTAGTTTAAGCATGCCTCTAATCACAATTAATTTAATGTCATAAAGTTTTTGGACACGACGTCTTGTTGTTTTGTGATTAAATTTGTATAAGTTTCAAAGGTGATGATCTAGCCCGCCTAGATCAATGACGAACACACCACTCTGCACCCCCAAGCCCGTTTGTTGGTTATTCAACAAGAGGGTCCAGAGCGACGATCTCCCATATACTATAATTTCTACGTGTCACCCCTTCATCCACTCCGCACCCCCTCCTCATAAAACCCTTTACCGCCGCTACCCCCTCCGCCCCCCCTAATCTGCTTCCAATTACCGCTTGACCACCCAATGTTGACCTTGCTCCCGCCGCTCCACTCCTCCATCGCCACGTATCAAATTGTTTCCCCTATACCTGAGCACCAAGTGTCCCCCTCTCCTTTCCAGTTAGAAATTAACCATTCAATAATAAATATTTCCCTCCACTTCTCCATTTTCCCATTACAGTTATTTGTTTCCCATTTATCCCCCCCCCCCCCCCGCTCCATTGTAACGATAATTTGACAACGGATTTACTCATAGTAAAGTGTAAAATCCCCATATCTCAAAATGATAAACCCCTGTTCACTATAATTTTACTTTGGTAAACATTGTAACTCTCTCACAGAGTGCGATAGCTACCACACAACCAAGGAGCCTATCTAACTCCTCATCCAAATGTTCAAGCGACGATTCACAAGGTAATTATAGTCAAAACTATTCATATAAATTATGTATTCAAAGAATAAATCCGCGCTTGAAGAAAATCACAGGATGCCTCCAACAATTGATTTACACTACCAACCTCTAGTCGACCAATTATACCAAGTCACAGAGGCCAATTGTGAGTTTGGTCTCTACGAAATCCACAATTCTCTAAAAAAAAAATATCCCAACCTTAGTGATGAATTGGGATTGTGGGAATAATTCATGCCCCAATTCATATTTCCCCAAACCTATTATTTCCTGAGTTTGTAACCTGGTGTCAATTCATATACATTCCCAGTCAGAGGGAAATTGTGGCATACAATGGCGAAGTTCTCTTTTCCATTAATGATGATTCAATCTAAAAAATGATCCAAGTCCAAAACTCTAATCCCATGCAACCCTTTCACCCAGATTTTCTCATGGAGATATAAAACAAACTTTATTTCCCCCAGACGGCCAAAATATTTAAGACTTTCTTACCATAAAATGCTCAATTACCCCCAAAATCCCTCCTTATCCATCCTATATGTTCCCTGAGATGACCAAGCAAATAATCTCCATGGTTTCATGTTTATTAGGTTACCACTCTCACCAATGGGTCGATCAAATCATTTTATCCTTTCTTTCTATTTTTTCTGCAAGCGAAAAACCCCTTAACGTATTTTGTTACACATATTTTTTCGCAGAAGCCATCCATGAACAGTTCTTGAAGTTCTCAATTGAAGGAGTATTCAAATATGCATGTGTGTTTGTATATTTATTTCTCTATTATCAATTAGACATGTTTTATTTCCACCTAGAGAAATTAGACAACCAAGGAAACCTTCAATCAGTTATTCATTGGACCTCCCTAGTAAGAAAGAACAACACTGAAATCACATTCGGTGACTTTGTAGATAAATTTTTACATGTGCTTGTAAATTTATTAAACAGTGATTCAGAACAAAGAATACACCTACATATCAAGAGAATAATGCACTTAATTGACCAAACTAAGAGAGGGGATTGGTATTTATACAAAATTTATACAAAGATCAGAGTGTATGGGTGTGAGTTACCCCCATACAAACTCCACAAGGTTGTGCCAATACACATCTTTTCTTTGGAGAACATTAGGAATATGATCAACATGAACTAGCTGCACTTTTTGGCAGCAAATAAGAAGGCACAATTCAAGATAAAAACTCAAGTTAGCCCCTTCATATGCAATTCAAGATCAACAAGATAAGATGAAAATGTCATTTTGAAGCAGATTAATTTCAAGTACAGTTTTACATGGTCCTATGATCCTTTTCGAATAATTTCAAAATTAAGGGTAGAAAAAAGTATGCTCCTTATGCCCATACTTCCAGACCAGAGATAGAACAATATATGAATAAAAAAGAGTGGTAGGATAATAATTTACAAGAGGTCGAAGAACAGGTACTATTAACTTCACAGATTCTAGTACCTCAGGAAAAAAACATGAAAAGAGACTCAGGGAAAACATTTCCCCTTCAATTACATAAATTGTAGCAAAGGAGTTCAAAGTGTACAATAAGAGACAGAAGACCAAATACATGGGAGAGACACAACAAGAAAGTTCAGAACAAGAAAAACCTATTGTTCTAACAGGCTCATGCACACCATCAGTTTCAAGGAGACAGGAGGTGATTTCTGGAACTCCTATGAACCTAATGACAAAAAATACACCAACTTAATCACCAATAGGAGAGCTATAGAAGAACAAGAAAGATCAAAGTATTTTTTCTACCTACAAGGAAATTAAAAGGAAGAATGAATCACTGAAGGCCACCACATATACAGAGTTTTGGAAGCATACAACCACCTCCCAGCATAGGCTTCTTTCATCCTTTGACACAGACACGGGGAGAATGAAAATTTCTTTCCTAGAGCCCAAATTTTCCCATCCTCGATCTGCATATGAATACAAACAATCCATTTTATCTTTTGATACAAAGATTATCCACCCCATATAAAAAATAGACTTACATAAGCATTCTAGTGAGATGATATATAACACTCTCACTAATTCATCCATACCAACAACAAGGTTTTAGACTTCAATGAATAACATACAATAACAATTAAAACTGGAAAATATTTCTTCACTAGTTAAAGACACAAAAATTAAGTCTTTAGAATATCTGGTTATTAAATTGGGATATAATCCCAATAATGTAAAATTTTTTGAGGAAATTATAGAGAGTAAGAATGAAGACATATCAACATTAAGAAATTAACTTAAGCTCCCCTCAACTGAGGATCCATAGGCGAAGGAAATGGGAGAGATAGAAAAGGAAAAAGAGAACCTGTTCAAAATTAATATTGAACAGAACAATCAAATTTATAAAATGAAGAAGGAGGTGGAAACACTTCTAAAGGAGAAAAAGCAACAAATAGTTCCAGTGCAAGCTGTCCCTTTGACTGTTATTCCAGTAATAGGTACAACAACAACATAGGCATCAAATTAAGCAATAGTCTCAACAACTGAGGGGAAATCCACCACTACAGCAACAGACCTAACCAAAGCTATGGAAAAATCATCCATTAAAGGTCAAGAAATTGAGAAATGAATTGAAAAACTGAATTGAAAAACTGAATATTTTGCAGCAAAAGAAAATAAAAGTGGATAAAACTTATATGGTAGAATTACAGAAGATATATCGACTCATAGAGAGGATTGAGTATTTGGAGAACCAATCCATCATTGTAGACACTATTACACAAGATAAGGAGAGAATTTGGGTGGAGATAAATGAAGCTATCACTAATATATGGCCATCAATCGAAAGAATTTTTGAACAATATGAATTAGTGCAAAAATAAAAAGGACTTATAGGTGATGCGAAGAAAGACCTTAGCACTAAAACAAGTGATGCCACTGCTCTGATAAAATTGTTGAATATTTCAAAAACCAGAGAAGAGTTGGAAGAGTTGGATATAGAAGAAAAAATATATACCATCTTGGAAGTAAGAAGGGTTCTCACCAAGAAAAACTTGATTGTACAATTGGACACCAAATGTAACAGTCCAGAGACGACTACACAAAAGTTTCACAAAAAATTTAATGTATTACATCAGAAAGGTCCCACTGGACTGGAAGGAATGAGAGGTAAGTTAGTCAAGCTCAAGGATTATCAGAAGAAAATGTACGCTATTGCTATAGATAAATCTAAGTTTTCCAAGATCAAAGGTACAATCACAGGGAATGCATTCATGGAAGGCCTCAACTATTCCTTACTGATTAAAAATGAGATCAATTATTTGTTTCTTGTTAAACCTACCTTCGAAAAGTATACTAAGGTAGATGATACCTGTCAAAGGCTAATAAAGTCTCCACTTCTAGATGAACAAAGATGGGAGAAATTATGTGAATTACTACAGTAAAACAATCATCAAGCCTAAAGGAGGAAAGCAACAACAAGGAAACTATTTTTTAGGTCTAGTCATCATCAACAACACTCGAAGATAGTGCAAGCCAGATTTAGCAGTTTCAATGTCCTATATTTTTTGTACTATTTATGTAAACATTTTCGGATATTTTAAATAAATATTGATATTTTAAAATCAAGATATTTTTGTTTAGAATTGTATATATACTTCATAATTCAAAGTAATTTTTTTGGGACTTGTATGAAGAAATAAGTTTTTTGATGTAAAGTTGTTCACTGAGCTAAAGGTGATCATTTTCAATAATACATAAAGGTGTTCCGGGATTCATGTGTCAGATGATTTGGTGATGTATTTCCTCTTGTGATTTTTATTTCTTTGTTTTTTCATATGTTATTAATATCTATATTGTTTAAAGAAAATTATGGGTTGAATTTGTTTAATTACACTCTAATTTGGCTTATAAAAAATATTTATATTTTCACTTTGATATTAAGTATAGAATTCATCTCAGCGTGCTCTATATTTAATTGATTCCTAATCTTTTCATCGTCTTCACTCAAGAGATGCTCTAAAGATCCAATAGTTTTTATACCTTGCCCTGCTACACTTCATCTATTATTTTTGCACTTGATTTACTTAAGGTTTATGACTCCATTTCCAAATGGATTATTCTTGAAGTTTCAACCAAATATTTCAAAAATCAACCTTGATCTAAATAACTAGCCTAAATACCTTAAATCAAAAAATCTAAATCATAAAGAGAGATCCCTCCCTGAAGCTGGAAGGGATAGATCCCAGCTTCCAAAGTGGTTTTGTGGTTACCTCTATGTTTCTCTCACGAGTCATGACCTTGGTAAATTATAGAGTGATAACATAGTGGTGACCATACTGGGGAATTGAACTCGAACAATTCAGATTTAAAATCAAAGTTTCCCTGGTAATATTGATTTTTATGCTTAAAGCTATTTAAAAGTGTGTGGTCAAGAAATATATCTTATTAAGGTTGTTTTCCATTAAAAATTGTACATATTTTACATTTGTAAATATACTATTGTAGATATAGCTCCTAAAAGGACATATACCAGACCTAATCTAGGTCTTAACCCTCCTAAAACTATTGCAGATCCTAAAAAATTATAAGGAAAAGGAATCCCAAAGAAAGTCAAGCTAGTAGTAGCTCCTTATCAAGAAAAAACTCTCTACCATAAAGTCTTGTAACAATTGAAGCTTTTGATTTTGACTTGCAGTTTTAGGATAATATTTTCATATCTAAATCACATAGTTTTACACCTGGAATTGTTTTGGATGAAGCTCAATTAAAACCTTTTCGTAAAATCCAAAAGACACATGCCTCACAATCTGATAAAGATACCGTAGAGATGTTTGAAAAACTTGAAGATATGGTTAGAATATTAAATAGGACAATTGAAAGTGTTGAGAAAAACTCTTCTGTTATTACCCCTTTTTCATTGCCGATTCCTACATTTATTCCACCATTATCTACCACTCCATTTTCGTCCAACCCTCTTTCAACTTCAAGTCTTATTCCTAACATACCAATTATACATGTTAAAAAATCCCAATATTCTTCTTCAAATCCTCCACCTCCTTCATCAACCAATACTGTAACATCATCCACGACTCATATTCTAGTCATGGCAGGACGATATGTTGCTCTGGCATTACAAACCCCATTACATGACATGCCACAAAACTATGCACAAAGAATACCACAATTTGATGGTACGAGTCTTATAAAAACACAAGAACACATTGATAGGATAAATAACTTCTTTGATATAGAAGAATTAGATTATGATGATGTGAAAATGAGGTTTTTTGCACAAAGTTTAATGGGATAAGTAAATAAATGGTATATAACTTTACCAGCTAGAATTATTGCAGATTTGCAACAATTCCATCAAATTTTTCTTACTAGATGGGAAGTCAAGAAGAACCCTCTCCAAATTCTTGTAGAATATGAAGGTCTAAAGAGGGCCCCAAATGAAACTGTCCAGGATTACTGAACTAGTTTTAACAATTCTTACAAATCTATCCCAGCTGGAATAAAACCCCCACCCACATTGGCCCTAATCCGTTTTTCAGAGGGATTTTATGCTGATATGGCTTATCAATTTAGAGAACAAAACCCAACCACATTTAAAGAAATTAAAAGTAATGATGTTAGTGTAGATGCTAATTTATTAGCCAAAGGATCTAAAATAAGAACTGAAATAAGGGTCATGATCAAAGAACAACCTTCTTTCATCAAAATTAAAACTAGACAATCTAGTTAAAACTATGGAAAGAATGATGGAGAGAATTATTGTGGCAGATAGAACACCTCCTAGGGAACCTCAAGGGGGGCCTAAAATTAAAAATCCAAATTTTAGAATACCACAACCTCATATTAAATAGAGAGAACAAGGAGGTCAGGATGATCAACAAATCAAACCCCCTTTCTAAGAAAATTTTGCTGAAGAAGAATCAGAAACTATGCAAGAGCTAGAAGAAGATCAAATAAATATTTTTGGGGAAGGTGAAACAAACCTTGTTTTTCTAACAAAAGAGGAACAAGACCTATTCCAATCTTCATTACCAGAGGATATGCCTGCAAATTCACCAGATTATCAACAAGGATATCAAAATTCTATCATGGAAGTACATAAGAAATACAACCTGAGAAGTAAAAAGACAACAAAAAACCCTCCGAAAAATTCATCCACTGATACACCTTCTACCAGTCAAACAAAGGAAGTCAATAAAAAAGAGACACCTCAGAAATAAAAACTTGAGAAAGAAACACTTCAGAAACCCCTCAGAGACAAAATCTTAAAAAATAAGAGGCAAGTATTAAGGAAATTGAAAGGTCTCAAACTTATTTTAACATTGAAAATGAGTTGTCAAAGGTAAAAATTCCAGTTCCATTGCTTGAATTAGTAAGGAAGGATGTCTATAGAAGTCAATTTTTATAGGCACTACAAATTGAGGAAGGAACTGCCAATGTTAATGTAGTTGATGATCATCCCAAGTTACTACTCGGACCTGAAGTAGATGGTATTCCACAAGATGGAAATGTTCCTCCATTTTATGTTATTCTAAACGTCCATGATTTTATTATACATAATGCCATGTTAGATTCAGGTGCCTCACACAATCTTATGCCAAAAGAAATCATGGAAAAATTGGGTTTGCACATAACAAGACCTTACAAATACCTCTACTCCTTTGGTTCAAATAGTGTAAAATTCTTGGGATTAATCAAAGATTTGTGTGTTACTCTCACTGAAATCCCAACCAAAAGTTTAGTAATGGACATTGTTGTGGTTGATATTCCTCCTAATTATTGCATACTCTTTTCAAGATCATCGGGATAAATATTACAAGCTACATTGCAGCTAAACATGACATATGCAAAAGTTCCTATTTTTGGCCAACAAAGAAGACTATATAGGGAAAACTTAATGAAATATATGGTGAGTAGCCAGGAAAAACCTAAAAATTATCCTGTCTACTCTGTGCATTCAAATATACATTATTTTATTTTGCACAATGATATTTGTTTGGAAATATGGGATCAGGATATAGACATCAAACCATAAGAGAAAGATGTTAAAAAATAACAAATGGAAACTCAATGACAAGCATAACCGGGTGGGTTATGGAACATGGATTTTTATGGGGTAGTGATTAAAGAAGGAGCTAGTATTGGAGTATGGATCTCTAATACATAATCAGGTACAACAAAGAAATACTCTTATAAATTGAATTTTGAATGCATAAATAATGTAGCTGAGTATGAAGCTTTGCTATTAGGACTAAAAAAAAATTAAAACAAATGGGAGAAAAGAAGATTTCAATTCATGGAGATTCTAAATTAATAATAAAACAAATCAAAGTTGAATATTCAACTAAACATCCTAGAATGAGAGCATATGGAAATGTTGTTTTAGATTTTTTGTAGTGCTTTCTGGAATACCAACTATCATTAACTCCCAGGGATCAAAATGTTTTTGTCGATGCATTAGCTACTTCTGCAAGTACTTGCAAAATGCATTTTAGAGCAAGCAGAAAATTAGAAATTGATGTCAAACATAGATCTATTATTCCTCTTAATATCAGATACTGGGAATTTTTTGATAATGATAAACAACTTGACAATTTCCTACAACTAAAAGAGGATTTTCAAAATCTGAACATTGACATAGGAGAGGATAGTGAAGAAAATGAAGAGAGACATTTTCAATCAAAATGTTGAGAAATTTGAGGAATATAAAATATTGCAGTTAAATATAATACATTTCAAAAGGGTGTTGTACCAATTGAAGAATTTTTTTATTTTAACGATGTAGCGAAGAAGCATTGAATTCAAGTAAATGGATCCGAAGTAGAGGATTACAATATAAGAACTGAAGAAAATCCAAAAATTGTTAAAATATCCAAATCATTACCTCCCAAAGAGAAAAAAAGATACATGTATTTGTTTAAACAATATACAAATGTCTTTTCATGGGGATATCAAGATTTAAAGATTTATGACAAATGCATAATTCAGCATACCATACCCATCAAAGAGGATAAAAAAAAAATTAAACAAAAAATGAGGAGAGTTAATCCTATCCTAATTCCTTTGATAGAGAAAGAGGCTAACAATCTATTTGACGAAAATATTATAATACCACTCAGATTTTCTAAATGGGTGTCAAAACTGGTACCCGTGAGGAATAATTCTGGTTAAATAAGGTTTTGTGTCGATCTTAGAAAACTTAATAAAGTCTCTCTCAAAGATAATTACCCCTTACCAAAGATGGATCACATCAAAGGGTAGTTGGATCAAGCATGATCTCATTGTTGGATGGTTTTTCTAGTTACAACCAGATTTTAGTACATCCTCATGACCAAGGTAAGACAACTTTTGCAACACCTTGGGGAAATTTTATGTATGCTAAAATGCCTTTTGTATTAATGAATGTAGGGGATACTTTCCAAAGAGAAATGGATATAGATTTTGTAGATGAAATAGATAGACTCATTGTGATATATTTAGATGGCATAAATTTTTTCTCCAAAGTTGATGAGGATCGTTTACATCATTTAATTTTTTTTTTTGAAAGTTGTAGGAAATATGACATATATTTAAATCCAAAGAAATATTTTTTTGGTTTAGAAGAAGGAAAATTTCTAGTCCAATGATTTTTTTTTTGGTCAAGCATTCAATAACGAATCCTATTCATCCTTTACAATGATCTTATAGATCATTCGATAGGGTTGGTAGCTCAATGGATCAAAGGACTATTTTTCAGTAAATAGATCAAATTATTCCATTGATATGAATTTTTTATATCGGATAAATCTATGGAAGATCAAAACATATTTTTAAATTGAAAATCCTTCCTCAAATTGTGCTATTCCATCAGATCTCGGATGACGTAGCCAAGTGGACCAAGGCAGTGGATTCACATATAATCTCAAAATATGGTATTAAAATTGACCCCACTAGAGTTGAAGAAATTATGAAAATTGATCCTCCAAGAAACAAAAGAGAAGTGCAATCTTTCATTGATAGGATAAATTTCCTAAGGAGATTTATACCTAATTTAGTTGAACTTCTAAGGGCCATAACTAATATGCTGAGAAAATACACTAAAGTCAAATGGAACCTAGAAGCAAAAAATTTATTTGATGAAGTAAAACAAGCATTGACATGAGCTCCTGTATTAATTAGCCTTGACTTTACAAAGGATTTCATGATTTTTTCTTTTGCATCTGAACACACCATTGCAACAATTTTTTTGCAGAAAAACAATGAACGATATGAACAACCTATCGCTTTCTTCAACAAAGCTTTGAGGGATTCCTCATTAAAATACAATGTCATGAAAAAACAAGCCTTTTCTTTAGTAAAAGCAATCAAATATTTCAGAGTTTACATTCTACATTCCCATGTCATTGCATTTGTCCCAAATATTTTGGTAAATGATATCCTTACACAAATTGATCCAGATGGAAAAAGAGGAAAAAGGATTGCAATTATTCTAGAATATGACATCAAGATAAAACCCACTAAGATTGTCAAAGGTCAAGGATTGGAAAAACTAATGGCTGAGTCCAATTTTCATGCACTAGACATACATTTTATAGTTGAACTTGATGAACAGGAAGAGAAGGCAACTCCACAGGTATCAGAAATTTTTTTTACCTCTCCTTGGTACGCAGATCTTATTTTTGTATTACAAAATTTACAAGCTCCTCCTTGTTTAACTAAGAAAAAAACTATATTTCTTAAGTTAAAATCTATGAAATTTTTCATTTTAGATCAGAATGTGTATTGGAAAGATGTTGGTGGTATTTTTCTAAATTGTTTATTGCAGGATGAAGCAGACAAATCGTGTAGGAATTCCATCAAGGCGACTGTGGAGGACATTTATACTGGAAAAACACAACTAAAAAAATCCTAAGGGCTTGATTTTAATGGTCTATCCTGTTTGAATATGTTCATAAGAAATTTACACATGATATCAGTGCCAAATTTTTGAAGGCAAGAGAAAATTTGTTCCCTCGCCATTAAAACCAATTTCAGCTAAGGTTCCTTTCCAACAATGGGTCTGGATTTTATTGTCAAAATATATCCAAGCTATTAAGCTGAACATAAATGGATTTTAATAGCCACTAAATACTTTAACAAGTGGATTGGGGTTGTTCCAACCAGACAAACTACATATACAGTAATCATTCAATTTTTAGAAGGTAATATTCTTTCCAGATTTGGCTGTCCAAAAAAGATCATTATTGACAATGCTGCTGCTTTCAAATCAAAGAGAATGATTGAATTTTGTCACAAATACAACATAAAATTAGGACACTCTACTACTTATTACCCACAAGGGAATGGGTTAGCTAAGTCTCCTAATAAGAGTTTATTCAACATCATAAAGACAATATTGTAGGAAAATAAAAAGTCCTGGCATAAGAAGTTGATTAATGCCTTATTGACTGACATAATTAGCACTAAGAAATCTATTGGAATGTATCCTTTCCAATTGGTATATGGAGTGGATACCATTTTCCTACCTCCCTGGGAATCCCCGTGCTAAAATTGTTGCAGGAATCACAAGTAGAGGAAAATGAATTACATAGAAGGATAAATCAAACCATACATTTGTAGCAATTTAGGGAGGAGGTATACAAAAAAAAATTAAGTAATTCAAGGAAAAATCAAGAAGACCTATGAAAAAAAGAACAAATTAGATGATTTTAAATTAAATGATCTTGTTTTGAAGTGGGATTCCAGGAAAGAGGACAAAGGCAAGCATAGTAAATTTGACAGTCTATGGAAAGGACCCTTCAAAATAGAAGCCTACAGGGGAAATAATGCATTATTTTTGAAGGACTTAACAGGAGAAGAACTACCAAGTGGACTTGTCAATGGCTGACTCCTCAAACACTATTTTTCTCAAGAATATATAATTTTTCATTCAGGTCATTGTGAATATCATTTTATTTTTTCTACTACAAATGTGGGTGGCTAAAATCACAGATTGAAGCCCAAAGAGAAGGCCCTAAGTTTATGATGATTTTCTTCCATATTCATAATAACAATAGTGAATCAATTCAACTACAAAATAGAGACAATATGCCTAATGGATTAGGCTACTAATCTACGATGTTCTTGGCACCTCACAAGGAGGATGTCATCCCCATTGGAGCCACTGTTAGGGTCCTATATTTTATAGGATAGATTGATAAATATTTGTTGATTTGTATAAAGATGTTGTAAATAATATTTCATCTTTCAAACTATTTCCAATAAAAAGAAAAGAAAAATAGAAAGAAAAAGGGGATAAAAAATATACATTTGTGAAATAAAATAATAAAATAAATAAACAAAATGAAGAAAAAACTCCCAAATAAGCGAGTTAGTCTAAATGCCACTAAAAAAAAAGTGATGTATAACGTTATAAAAAGAAAAAAATAAGGCTTTCTAGTCTAAATGCAACATTAGAGATAAGTTAAAAAGTTTAATTAGACTAAATCACACCATTTAAGCGCGATTAGTCATGTAATAAAGTGAGTTTTGGTTTCTTTTGATTAAGTGTGATTAATTAGTTTAATCGAGACTTTAATCATGATTAATTTAATGTAATAAAGTTTTTGGACATGTCGTCATGTCGTTTTGTGACAAATTTTGTATAAGTTTCAAAGGTGATGATTTGGCCCGCCTAGATCAATGACGGACACACCACTCCGCACCCCCCAAGCTCATCCAATGGTTATTCAACATGGGGGGTCTGGTGCAAAAATCTCCCATATACCACCGTTGCTACGTGTCACCCCTTCATCCACTCTGCACCCTCTCCTCCTAAAACCCTTTACCACCGCTAACCCCCACCGAACTCCCCCTAATCCGCTTCCACTTACCACTTGACCACCCGACGTTGACTTTTCTCCTGCCGCTCCACTCCTCCATTGCCACGTATCAAGTTGTTTCCCCTATACCCGAGCACCAAGTTCCCTGCTCTCCTTTCCACTAAGAAATTGATCGTTCAGTAATAAATATTTCCCTTCCCCGCTCCATATTCCCGTTACAGTTATCCATTTCCCTTTTATCACCCCCCCGCTCTGTTAATGGTAATTTGAAAATGGATTTACTCATAGTAAAGTGTAGAAGCCCCGTATCTCAAACTGCTAAACCCCCTATTCATTGTAAATTTTACTCTGGTAAAGACTGTAACTCTCTCACAGAGTGCAATAGTTGCCATGCAACCAAGGACCCTGTCCAACTCCTCATATATTTTTTCAAGCGAAGATTCACTAGGTAATTACAGTCAAAACCATTCATCCATATTATGTATTCTAAGAAGAAATATGCGCTTGAATAAAATCCCATGATGCCTCCAACCATTGATTTAGATCACCAACCTCTGGTCGACCAATTATACCAAGTCACAAAGCCCAATTGTGAATTCGATCTCTACAAAATCCACAATTGGATCAAACAAAAATATCTCGAACTCAGTGATGAATTGGGATTGTGGGACACATTCCTGCCCCAATTCATCTTTCCCCAAACCTATTATTTCACTGATTTTCTAACCTAGTGTTAATTCAGATACATTCCCAGTCAGAGGGAAATTTTCGCCCACAATGGAAAAGTTCTCTTTGCCATTATTGGTGTTTCAATCTCAGAAATGTTCCAAGTCCAAACCTGTAATCCCATGCATCCCTTTCACCTGGATTTTCTCATGGAGATATACAACCAACTTGATTTCCCCTAGAGGGCCAAAATATTTGAGGCTTTCTTACCAGAAAATGCTCAATTACCCAAAACAAACCCTCCTTACCCCTCATCTATGTTCCCTAAGATGACCAAGAAAATAATCTCCATGGTTTCATGTTTATTAGGTTACCACTCTGACCAATGGGTCGATCAAATAATTTTAGCATTTATTTCTGTTTTTTCTGCAAGAAAAAAACCTCCTATCCTCTTTTGTTACAGTGAGTTTTGAGCCATCCATGAACAATTCATGAAATTTTAAAATGAAGGAGTATTCAAAAATGCATATGTCTTAGTAAATTTATTTCTCTATTGTCAATCCAACAGGTTTTATTTCCATCTACAGAAATTATAAAACCAAGGAAACCCTCAATAAATTATTCATTGGACCTCACTGGTCAGAAATAACAACACTGAATTCACGTTTAGTGACTTTGTAGTTCAATTTTTACATATGTTTGCTAGTTTATTAAACAATGATGCAAAAGCAAGAATGCAGCTAGAGATCAATAGAATAATGGACTTAAGTGACCAAACTAAGAGAGTGGATTGGTATTTATACATAATTTATACAGAGATCGAAGTGTATGGGTGTGATTTACCCCCATAAAAAATCCCCATGTTTGTGCTAATTCACATATTTTATTTGGAGTACATTAGGCAAATGATCAACATGGACCAGCTACACTTTTTGGCGGCAAAGAATAAGGCACAGTTCAAGATAAAGACTCAATATGGCCCCTTCATATAAAATGCAAGGTTAACAACACAAGATGCATATTCCATTTTGAAGTAGATGGATTTCAAGTATAATTTTAGATGGTCCTATGATCCTTTTGGAATAATTTCAAAATTAAGGGTAGAAAAAAGTAATGCTCCTTATGCCCATACTACCAAACCAGAGAGAGAACAATATATGAATTAAAAAGTGTGGCAGGAGAATACTTTATAGGAGGCCAAAGAATAGGTACTGTCGACTTTAAAGACTCTAGTACCTCAGGAAAAACATGAAAAATAGGCTCAGGGAAAACATTTCCCCTTCAGTGACAAAAATTTCAGCAAAGGAAGTCAAAGTGTACAACAAGAGATAGAAGGCCAAATACATGGAAGAGACACAACAAGAAATTTCAGAACAAGAAAAACCATTTTTATAATAGGCTTATGCACACCATCAGTTTCAAGGAGAGAGGAGATCATTTCTGGAACTCCTAAGACCCCAATGACAACAGATACACCAACTTCATCACCAACAAAAGGGCTAGAGCAGAAAAAGAAAGATCAAATTATTTTTTCTACCTAAAAGGAAATTAAAAGGAAGAATCAAGCACTTAAGGCCACCATATATTCACAGTTTTGGAAGAATAAAACCACCTTTCGACATAAGCTTCCTTCATCCTTTGACACAGAGAAGGGGAGAATGCAAATTGCTTTCTTGGAGCCCAAAGTTTCCTGACCCCGATCTGCAGATGACTACAAATAATCCATTTTCACTTTTGATACAAAGATGATCCACTCCATAGACCAAATAGAATTACATAAGGAGTCTATTGAGATGATCTATAACACTCTCACTAATTCAGCCATGGAAACAACAAGGCTGCAGACTTAAGTGAATAACATACAAGCACAATTAAATCTGGAAAATATTTCTTCACTAGCTAAAGACACAAAAATTAAGTCTTTAGAAGATCCGGTTATTAAATTGGGATATGATCCCAATAACGTAAAATCTATTGAGGAAATTATAAAGAGTAAAAATGAAGACATAGAAGCATTAATAAAGAAGCTTAAGCTCCCTTCCACTGATGATCCATAGGTTAAGGAAATGGGAGAGCTAGAAAAGGAAAAAGATAACCTATTAAAAATTATTATTAAACATAACAATCAAATTACTAAAATGGAGAAGGATATGGAAAAAATTCTAAAGGAGAATAGGAACAGAGAGTTCCAGTGCAAGCCATCCCTTTGAGTGTTATTTAAGTAATAGGTACAACAACTGCAGAGGCATCAACTTCAGCAATAGTTTCAACAACATAGGGGAAATCCACCACTACATACACAAACCTAACCAAAGCTATGGAATAATTGTCCATTAAAGGTCAAGAAATTAATAAATTAGCTGAAAAAACTGAATTTTTTTCAACTACAGAAAATAAAAGTGGATAACGCTTATCTAGTAGAATTACAGAAGATATACTGAATCATACAAAGGATTGATTATTTGGAGAACCAATCCATCATTGCAGAAACTATTGCACAAGCTAAGGATAGAATTTGGGTGGAGATAAATGAAGCTATCACTAAGATATGGCCATCAATAAAAATCATCTTTGAATAAGATGAATTAGTGCGGAAATCAAAAGGACAAATAGCTGATGTGAAGAAAGACCTTGGCACTAAAGCAAGTGATGCCACTATTATGATAAAATTGTTGAATTCAAAAACTAGAGAAGAGTTGGAAGAGTTGGATATAGAATATTGAACATATACCATCTTGGAAGTAAGAAGGATTCTCACCAAGAAAAAATTGATGCTACAATTGGACAACAAATGTAACAGTTTTGAGACTACTACACAAAAGTTTCACAAAAAATTTAATGTATTGCATTAGAAAGGTCTGCCTGGACGTGAAGGAATGGGAGGTAAGTTAGTCAAGCTCGAGGATTATCAAAAGAAAATGTACACTATTGTTGTAGATAAATCAAAGTTTTCCAAGATAAGAGGTACAATTACAGGGAAGGCATTCATGGAAGGCCTCAGCTATGACTAACTGATTAAACATGAGATTAGTCATTTATTTCTTGTTAAACCTACCTTTGAAAAGTATACTAAGACCTATCGAAGGTTAATCAAGTCACCACTTTCATATGAACAGAGAAGGGAAAAAATATGTGAATTACTAGAGTAATACATTCATCAAGCCTACAAGAGGAAAGCAACAATAAGGCATTTATTTTTTAGGTCCAGTCATCAACAACAACCCTCAAAGATTGTGCTAGCCAGATTTAGTAGTTTCAATGTCCTATATTTTTGTACTATTTATGTAAATAGTTTCATATATTTTAAGTAAATCTTGATATTTTAAAATCAAGATATTTTTGTCTAGAAATGTATATATACTTCATAACTCAAAGTAATTTTTTTGGGACTTGTATGAAGAAATAAGTTTTTTGATGTAAAGCATTTCACTGAGCTAAAGGTGATAATTTTCAAAAATACAGAAATTTGTTCCAGGATTCATGTGTCAGATGATTTGGTGATGTATTTTCTCTTGTGATTGTTATTTCTCTGTTTTTTCATATGTTATTATTATCTATATTGTTTAAAGAAAATTATGGGTTGAATTTGTTTAATTAAACTCTGCTCTGGTTTATAAACAATATTTATGTTTTCACTCTGATATTAAGTATATAATTCATCTCAGAATGCTCTATATTTAATTGGTTCCTTATATTTTCATCTTATTCACTCCATAAATGCTCTAAAGATCCAATAGTCTTCCTACCTTTCCCTGCTACACTTCATCTATTATTTTTGCACTTTATTTACTTAAGGTTTATGACTCCATTTCCCAATGTCTTATTCTTGAAGTTTCAAACAAATCTTTCAAAAATCAACCTATGAAATAAATAAATAGCCTAAATACCTTAAATAAACAAATCTAAAGCATAAACAATGATCCCTCTCTGAAGCTGGAAGGGCTAGATCCCAACTTTTCCAAAATGGTTTTGTGATTACCTCTGGGTTTCTCTCATAACATTGGGAAATTACAGAGTGATAACAATTCTAAGGATATTTTCAAATATCATATATGACACTATAGAAATGTACATGGATAACTTCACATCCTATGGAAATTTGTTTCAATAATCCTTGACCAAACTTGACAAAGTACTAAATAGGTGTGATGAGATTGACCTCCCACTCAACCATGAGAATTGAAATATTATCATGAGTGAATGGGTTTTCTTAGGTCACCATCTATCCTCCTTGGGAATTGAGGTATACCAAAATAAAATGATCATCACATGGGGGATTCAGTAGGGGAGAAAAACCATACCATGTGTATTCATACTGGGGGGATATATATTGAGGAAAAAATGACATAATATATTGAACATATAATAGGGGATAAATGGTTTTTATATTGGTAGGTATACAAAATGGAGCTCAAATTTAATGAAAAAATATAAAGGGGTATAAAAAATTTAATGAAAAAATGGATACTTACAATATCTAGTGAAATTAGGGGGTTTTTAGTCAAGTCCCACTAGCACAACCGATTGAGGATGGGCCTCGTCAGTAAGGCAACTGAGGATCAAACCTCACGGGGGGTGGTTTTGCCTTGTGCTATGGGGAGGAGACATTCTAAAAAAATCCAGTCATCTAAGGGATGGTGTGGCCCAGGTTAGGTGTGATCCTTGGGTGACTTTGACAGCTTAGATGCCCTTGGGTCGTGGCTCCTAAGCTTAAATTGGGAAAAAGTATTAGGTTTGTATTGGTAGGGGGTTAAATAATGTGATTTTTAGAGGTATTTTATAATATTTAGTCAAATTAAGGTTATTGTTTAGTATTCCATTGTTATCACCAAAAAATGATCACCTAGCCATTTC
Organism: Pinus albicaulis; assembly: GCA_034641835.2. NCBI lineage: Eukaryota > Viridiplantae > Streptophyta > Pinopsida > Pinales > Pinaceae > Pinus > Pinus albicaulis. The sequence goes on along the minus strand of CM076584.1, from coordinate 798,225,985 downwards.
TAACTAGGTGGATCAAAATACACCATGTAAGTTTAATTTTACCATAATAAAATCACTTTCACTATACGAATTAATTTAATAAACCACTTTTATTAAGTTATTTCTCATTAAAACCCATGAGAATAATTAAATAAATCATTATTTATTTAATTTTCTCCAGGAATAATTATTAGATTATTGTTTGATAATTATTCCTTGTCACATTTGATTAAATCACTTAAGAATACTTAAGTAAATCACTATTTATTTATTTTTCCTTAATTCCATTTTTGGAATAATTGTTAAATCATTATTTAATAATTGTTTCATTTTCACACCTTTCTTATAATTCACGAAATAATTAATAAATCATTTTATTTGTTAATGATTTATAAATAAAGATATTTGACCATTTTGAATATATTTTCCCTCTCCAAAAATATAATAAAGTATTCCTAATGGTTAGATATATATTTTGGTCAATAATATTTTATTATTCTCCATTTTTGAGATCAACCCAATACTTTGTTATAAATAGGAGGGGTTTTTCATTCATTTTTCACCATGATCATTATCATCGTCACCATTATCGTCTCCATACTTTTGAGCTCCCACTAGAGTTCTACGCATTGTTTGGGTTTTCACACATTGAGAGAGGATGATCTAAATACTAAAGTGTCAAGGACAACAAATGACCCATCCCACAGAGGGGGATTTATGACCCTTTTGTAAATCTCCTTCACTAGGTGCTATTAATAAAAGATTCATTCTTTCAAAGTTTTTCCATAATTGGGTTATTACATCAAATTCATTTTGTTGTTTGTTCTTTTAGATCACATACATCTATTTTTCTGTAGGTACTTCTCACATTTTTATTGCAGAACTAAAGTATAAGAAACCACAATTGTTGTTAGGGTCACTAGTCACCTGTGACTTAAGTGATACCTTTTCGGTACACCTTCCAAGAAATTCATACTAATAAACGGCGAATCCACTGGGTTTTTAGTTACATTTGTCATTAACAAATGACGAATCCACTAGTATAACAATTCAGTTTCCTAGGTGACTTCAACTTCTATGATTTTAAGGTTTTCTACAGCTATTTTTAGCCTCTCATTTTTATTTATAGCTTTTCTTCCATTTTGCTGTCAATTTTTTGAATTCTGGTGGTTTTATGGTTTTTTCCCCAGGTCACAGGTACTAACCTAGCAAGAGATGGCAACATCTATGCGATATCTAACGGTCAAAAGTCCCAAGAGAAAAACAAAAATTTCAGTCCGAGATCTGCACTGTAAGCTTTAGAACAGAATATTTGGCCCAAAAACTATGTTTTCCACTTGTTTAAGGTTAGTACCTACGTTTTGAAAATTTTCTGAGATTTTTTTTTCAGATTTTTTCCAAGATTGTTGAGAGTGTTGTATGTGTACTGGGAATGGTTTTTCACCTCTGTTTCAGTCTCCCTTAGGCCTAGATACTCAAATTTTTTTCTCTTTGAGGAATAAAACATCCCCCTAGGGTTTGTGGTACACTACCTTTTTAGGAAGAGATTAGTTGAATGAGGAGTCTAGGGTTTCAACATTTTTAGCCACTAGTTTTCAGGGCTTGATCCACTTTATTTCAACCCTTTAGGATAAGTTATTTTACCATATTAAATCCATTTTTAGTTTTCTCTTTCCTTTCCCCTAGGATCCTCTTGAGTTTCCTAGGTTTTTGAGCTTCTTTCTTATCCTTTGCAACAATTTTCACCTCTAATTTTTGTTATTTGTCTGCACCATTTTCAACATCTTAGTGCCTTTAGATCCCAGTCTGTTTGACATTGGATCTTGTAGGCCTTTCTGAGTGTTTTTTAGTATCTTTTTTTCCTCTCCTTGTTTCTTTTTTTGAGATCCTTCTTTGGGTGGGGTTTGTGCTTGATTGTATGTTTATTTTACTGTCATTTTACAATGTTATTTACAGTATTTCAATATTTTATTTCAGAAACATATGACATCATCAAACATGATCAATTAAATCATACACTAAAAACACTTTTTTTCACACACATTTCCACACACTAAGTGAACGTGAGCTTGGTTAACACCGCTAATTGAAGACTTGAAACATGCCACTTTTAATAATCTAACACACATAGATTAAGCCAACTTTGGAATCAGGCCCAAAAAATTTGTGTAGTTAGGTGTAGGATTGGTGGGATAGGATTCCAATAATACTCGTAGATCATTGACATTGATACATAGAAGTTAAATTTGTAGGGAGCTTAAAATCCTTCACCATCCCATGGTTCAAATTTGGAGTGCATCACAAACCCTATTCAAAGAGGGTTAGGCTAGGTCATCATGCGAGTAGTTATCCTTGGGGCTACCCAACCTATGGTAAGGAATTTTATGGAGTCGTTGATTACCAAGAAGCTAAAGACTCAACCACCCCTGTGGTTTGAAGGTAACCGTAGTGAATAATCTTAGGAAAATACATTATAATATTGGATGTGGGAAGCAGTTGGTTCTCTACCCCACCTTTCTCCAGATAACTCTATTAGCGGGGATGAGATTCTGTCAAGTAAGAAGCTCTTTGGAAGGCCATATAAAATAATATATTTAGGATTATTTGAGGAATTAGATCACCTATAGGCTAGAGGTCATTCTATTTGATAGGACATGTTTGACTGTATTAGAGTAACATCATTATATAGTTTGTTTACACTTGGAACTATTACACTTCGTGTTTGCTTGTTGTTTGTTACTATTTTTTTTTCTCCTATCATCCTGTAGTCCTTAAGTTTCATCTTTGTCTTGAAATCATTGTGCCCCCTAGGCATTTGTCACAACGAATTCAAGGACATTAACCTTAATTCCGGTTAGAATGTATTAATCCTCCCCTTCAAGTTAGAGTTAATCCTCTTGGTCCTCCATCGAATCCTTATGACTCTGATTCTACTAATTCATCAATTTTTTCCTTTGATTCTGTGTCTTCTCAACCTCCTACCACCACCATGTTAGGCACCAACACAAGTGCGAGAAACCAAGGTGGTAACTCAGGTCTTAACCTGAGTAATACCACTAGTGGAACCTCAACCGATATAGTCACTTCTACTCCATTGCTACCCTTCATGGTTGGTTTTAATCTCCTTGATTTTAATCAGTTGATCAATTATCATCTTCTCCATAATCCAAATTGGCTAGTTATTCCTATCAAATTTCTTCAAACATGCCCAAGTTTGAAGTAAATCCTGGAGAAGATCCCACTAATAATTTTCACTCATTTCACATGTGATGTTCGTCTAATTTCATCACTAAAGACTCCATCCATATTCATTTATTCCAGTGTAGGATTACTGGAGCTGCAACTAAGTGGCATGTCAACCAGCCTAGAGCCACTCATTTAACATTTGTGACTCTTGCCAAAGCTTTTCTACCATATTTCCAGTTATCTCTCCGTTATGACACTAGTACCGAACTCTTGAATTCTTTCCATCAAAATTCTTCCACTTTCCTATCTGACCATGTCCAAGAATGGCGCAGAAGAAGGAGCATGTGTAGGGCCCATAAATTCGAAGACTGTGTTTATATGGATTTTTTTCGTAGATCACTTCCCCCCCCCCATATGTAAATATTTCGTGTCACACTTCCATCACACAAAGGAAGATGCACTCCAAGTATATTTAAATATGACTTGATCTATGCTCAATCATATTATGTTTATATTGTCTCCATGATCTTCCAAGGCCTCGTGTTGTTAATGCATTTGGGGAATCTCATGCTGCCGATAGTATCATTGGATCTATTTCACACTCTCACCCACAACCATATGCTCTACCTCCAATAAGTTATGGTAAACCGGGGGGGGACCAGTAACTCTTACAATTATCCCCCTCCACTAGGCAACCCTTATCCATGTCAAAGCATGCCATATGCATATCCCCAAATGTATAAGTAGATGTCAGGGCCAGCGGTTACTTAACCTGTTTATCCAAATGTTCCTTATGCATCGCCTAGTTCTCCAACCCCTCCGACACCAACACCTCAACCTCCCATGCCTCGTCAACCTCTACCACAACAACCACCTCCTCCTCAAGGTCAAGTGTATGATCAATAGAGCGTGAAAAATCCCCCCAACACCAAGAAAAAGAATAAGGGGAAAGGTAATAGAAACCAACAATACCAAGGTAATGAGGGTAACCAGGGTCCTCCACCTAATACACCCCAGGGAAATCAACATAATCCCATAAACCAACAACATAGTGGAAAAACCAAGCAAAACAAGGCCCTTCATACAAATAAGCCTTGTGCATGTTGCGGCATATATGGCCATTATACTAATTATTGTCTTGTTTTACCTTAGATGCATCAAGTATGGGAAGCTCAAGCAGTTGCCTTTAGAGGAAAACAACCCATGGCTCCACTTCCTCCGACTCCTGCTTCATCTCAATCAGTTAGGCTTACCAACCCATTTTCTCACTAAGGATACATAGCTACTCAACCTACACAAGTCCAGGAAACCACCCAAACTCCACAATCTGGTCCCCATGATTATCAGTTTTTTATGATGAATTTCGATGAGGTCAACACAGAGCAAGTCAACCATCAGACTCACACCAGTATGACAAGACACCTGCTAAGTCATTAACTGAGTCCCAACCATAAGTGTCCACTAAGCCTATTCCATAATCAAATGATACCTTACATATCCCTCATCCTAAGGAAAATGTTATTATCAAGATCCCCAAAGGTCTATTACATCTAAATGCTACTTTAGCTAAATCCGCCCATACCTATATCATAGTAGAGGACTTGGCACAATCTCCTGCTTGCATGTCAACACTGGAAGTCCTCTAGTCATTCCCATCCCAATGGAAACCTCTACTAACCGCTTTGGGAATTGTGGGTCCTTCAGATGATCATATGATCATATTTGACGTTGATAAATCAGAACATCCCCCACGTCCTTCATATGTTGCTTTTAAAATACCAGTCTCAATATGAAATGCCACTGTTCAGTTGTGTATCATATGAGAAAGTGCCTCCACCTGTGTGATGGCTGCTAGTGTTTGGAAAAAACTTGGTTCACCTGATCTGTCCCCATCCACCATTTCTCTCCATGCATGGGATGGTCATCCATCTCATCCCTTTGGCTCACTTCGTAAATTTCCTATCACTGTTTTCGGAAAGACTGTCTCTATTGATATTGAAGTCATAGATGCACCATTGGATTATAACATCCTTCTGGGTTGTAGTAACACCTATTCCATGTCAGTTGTAGCCTATGTGGTTTTCTATAAGATGTGATTTACCCATAAAGGAAAGATCATCAACATTGATTAACTGACATACTATGATCCTAAGGCACAAAATTATCCTCAGTCCAACATTTAATCAGTGATTGATAATAGGAATGTCTCATCCCTCACCAATGTTTCACTTGGAGCCTATAAATATTCCACTTTGCCTGCTGCCTACTATGTTCTACTTCCTACCCATTCTGAGCCCAACTTGTCTAGTATTTTCATGTTGTAAACATCACAGACTATTCACAAGTGGTCTGGTACACCCATCCAAAAACTAGTGTCTCTATAACCTGTTGTTTCCAACACAACCCAACATACATGTATAATTATTCAAGGATCACTTCCTTTTGTTGGTGTCTCTCCTAGTCCATTCCAACCAGGAACCGTTCCTCCAGGTCTCAACCATTCGGGAGTAATTCCTTCAAGCCATTATACTTCAGGTCAGATACCTTTCTTATTCCTCCCACCAGGAAATTTTTTTCCCTTGTTATGGCTATGTTAAGTTTACCCAACATTACTCTGGGGATCCTAGTCTGGTACCTTGATTCCCCCACAAAAACTCCCCCTAATCAACTTAAACCTTAAAAAAATTTGACCCTGGTACAACCTATTGCGGCTTCCCCTTCCTTTGCTTGAGTTCCATAGAAACCTTAGCAGGAATCTACACCTGTTGTGAAAGCATATGGTGAGGGGGGAGGGGGGGAAGCCTAGAAAAAGGGAACTAAATACAATACACCCCAAACAACTCCAGCTCCTCCTAATCCTCCAAATCCGACACCTATGTGCGCTTTGTGTGATGTTGTTTGGAATGCCACCAATAACTGTCTTAAACTCCCTCATATCAAAGATGTGGTCGCTGACACTTTTCTTGACTCTAACATCCCGGAGGTGCATGACACCTTACTTGATTCAACCAAGAAAAATATATCATTACGCACGAATCACCCTTGTGATTTGTGTGATAATTTCAACCACTATTCTCACCACTATCATCGTCTCAAATATTTTCGTGATACCCATTAGGCTCTTCATTAAATAGAGGTCGCTCTTAGTGAATCCACATATTCTCTACCTACAGATTCTAGTACCATTGTTGCACCAGAAAATGAGAACCCTTCACCACACATTGTGATCCCTCCACCTGATGTCAAGATGATGGATATCATTTCTCTAATTCTCTGCCTATCATCATCCATGGGATCGTCGTATGAGGATACTTTTGGAGTTCCCTATTATGATTCAATTGAACCTTCTTCGTCCGATACCCAAGTCTCAACATCGGTAGATATTCCATCTACTAGTCATTCGTCCCCTCTTGTTGGAAATGAACATGTGAACCTTCTCTATTATGATGATACTTCAAGTAGTTCCTCCACATCATGTGGTCTCTCCTCCTCCTGTCCACCCATATTTCATTAAAATCATGAATACATTATGGAAGCCATGAAAACCCCTTATTATCCTTGGGATGATATGCACCATCATGCGTATTTCCTTTTGCAACAAACCCATGATAAATATGTTGTGGAATCTAAAGACTTCATTCATGGTGAGGTTGATGGGTTCTTTAACCCCTTACATCGAACCCATGAATTCAAACCACATACACCTTGTTTCAATTACATTGACACCCAATGTTTGGGTAAGGGGGGCATCCATATTTGAGAGTCCAAGAGAAGTAATTCTCCCCAACCCTCTTAGTGTATATGATAGTGTCAAATCCAATACCATTATTCTTCCCCATTTAGAAGAACCTCATATCACTTCATATCACTCTAGGGATGATCCACTTAATCATTCCTTCATCTTATATCATCAACCCAGCCCCTCAAACATATTTTTTGACCAAACTTAGTGTTGTATAGATGATAATTAGTTCATTATATCCGAAGCCACTCTTTGGTATAATGACACCATGTATGCGAACCCAGAAATTTAGTCCATTTGATTATATATGTAGTACCAAGTGAGATTGAAAATCCACCATTTTCTTTCTCCAACTGTATTTCCTTCCCACAATATGACAACCATAACATCAACACATGGTGAACCACATCATAAAAATGTTTTTGTAGTCCATTATTCTAAATACATTAGACATGTCCATAGAATGCTAGGGGGAACTTAGGACCCTATATCTACTCATCATCCTCTTGAGGATTTAGTGCTTGTGAAACCGAGTGCTTGAATCCCTCATTTGAGCACTTGGAAAATTCTGGCGCTCCACAAAATCCTCTAGATAGGGCCATCATTCCCACCTTTTCATACCTGATCAATACTCTCCATCATCATGGGGGGAAGTATATCATGCTTGGGGGCATGATGGAACCCCTGGCCACCTTTTCCCTTGATTCATATAAGTCTCCGCCTAGACCCCACTGATCTAGGTATGGTCGATCATCCTCCCATTATTTGGATAGTTTGTCCTACCAGCCTCTCCAGCGAGCAATATACACATCACATATCATATATGCTTGATACCATATATTCAAAAATTCTACTATATGTGATGTCATGCTTACCACCCAGTCCCCATGTTTGACTTAGTGGGAAGGGATGATTATATACCTCCTCTAGTATTTCATTCCTGTAACCTTTCTTACCTTGATTCTTCTTGAGGAACCATCCTTCCAAGAAGCATTAAGTCCATTTAAGACAAGTAAGGCCACCTTCCTAAAATTCATAGATCCTAATTCCTATGGTCAGTTTGTCCACTATGATATCCACAATATTTAGGGCTTTATCCTCCTCTCCATATTCTCCAACCACTCACTCTTCCAATGAATTGGATTTAGCCACATGTAGTTTGGTACTACTTTTCCTTGGCACTTGTGGACTCATGTGTCGATTTTCATCATGAGTAACCCTTATTTACTGTTTTTTTTGTGGTCCCCCTGGGCCTATCCCATGAGGCAACATCATCGAGTCACTCTTACATTCATCGAGTTTTATAAGTCCCATTGTGTCCTGTTACAATATTTCATCCATATTTGAGTCACATTCATCCTTTTTTATCTCTCCTTTTTGCCTCCATCTATACTGTTTCGTCTTTGAAAAGCCTCTGTCTGAGTAATTGACCACCCTCTCCAGAATTGAGTCAGTTGCTGCCAGGTCAAACATGCATATTATGCTATGACAAGGGAAGTCATCAATCTACCTCTCAGTTTATATCCCTCCATCATCATCCTTGGTGTCAGTCCATCAATCACTCTACTATGATCCCTTGTGCCTTAGTTGAGGATTTCGTATTTCCTCAACTCTGGTGGGCCCTCTTCTATTGACTTTAACACATTTATTCCAGGAGTGTGGTCTAGACGGCGATGAAAATTGGTTCCATCTTCCATCATTGTTCAGTGCCTCAGATCAAGCAAAGGGAATCATCATTTCCCTTGGAATTGGTTATTTATCATGTGCTTGACTCTAGCTCATTATCGCACGATTGAGAATTGTACACTTGATGGTCCAGTGATCCAAAAGATTGTCACAGTGATTCTTGGGCATGTGTGAGATTTTCCAAACCTCATGGGGGGTTGGCCCTTTAGGTAGCCCCCATCATGCCCAGATGACCTCAGATTATGATCTAGCCTCAGATGTAGTACCATATATTTGATGAGTTCGGTTCTAGCTGCTTACATTTCCCACATCATGCATGTCTTCTTTAGATGATCTATTCCTCTCTTCAAAGCCCTTTCATGTTCAATAGGGATTCTTTGGTTGCGATTCCCCCTCCCCATGTCAGCTTGAGGGGGTATGTCTCATGTAATTAGATGCTATTGTATTCAGTCCTGACCTATGTTTTGTCTAGGTGCATTATGTATATGAGATTCATTGTATTATGTCCTGGACCATTGATTCCAACGTATCAGGTATCATGTACTTTGTAGCTCAGTCCCACATTGTTGGGCTCACCATTATTCCTCGTACTCAGTCATATTGGTGGGTATGGGTATGCCTCCACTGCCTCATTTAAGATAATGTACTCCAAAATAAAAGGAGACTTATATCAGTCAAGCAGGTCTCACCGCCTCCATTTTTGTCCTTCCTTGCTCATCTCTCTCTCTCTCTCTCTCTCTCTCTCTCTCTCTGTGACTCCCCTTTGGCATCTTGTGGAAGTGTAACTTACAATGTATTTCGGTCATACGATTTTCTCCTAACACTCATACTTTGAGGGGCAATATGTTATCACCAAAAAATGGTCACCTAGTAATTTCTAACTAGGTGGATCGAAATACACCATGTAAGTTTAATTTTACCATAATAAAATCACTTTCACTATAGGAAATAATTTAATAAACCAGTTTATTAAGTTATTTCTGATTTTTACCCACGAGAATAATTAAATAAACCATTATTTATTTAATTTCCTATAGGAATAATTATTAAATCATTGTTTGATAATTATTCCTTGTAACATTTGAGTAAATCACCTAGGAATAATTAAACAAATCACTATTTTTTTCCCTTAATTTCATTTTTGGAATTTATTAAATCATTATTTAATAATTGTTTCATTTTCACACCTTTCTTATTATTTGCAAAATAATTAATTCATTTTATTTGTTAATTATTTATAAATAAAGATATTTGATCATTTTGAATATTTTTCCCCTCTCCAAAAATATAATAAAGTATTCCTAACTGTTAGATCTAGATTTTGGTCAATAATATTTTATTATTCTCCATTTTCAAGATCAACCCAATACTTTGTTATAAATAAGAGGGTTTTTACATTAATTTTTCACCATGATCATTATCATCGTCGCCATTATCGTCTCCATACTTTTGATATCCCACTAGAGTTCTCCACATTGTTTTGGTTTTCACACATTGAGAGAGGAAGATATAAATACTAAAGTATCAAGGAAATCAAAGAACCCATTTACGACCCTTTAGTAAATCTCCTTCACTAGGTTATATTAATAAAAGATTCATTATTTCAAATTTGTTCCATAATTGGGTTATTTAATTAGATTCATTTTGTTTTTTGTTATTTTATATCACATACATCTATTTTTTTGTAGGTCTTTCTCACATTTTTATTGCAGATCTGAAGTTTAAGCAACCACAATTGTTGTTAGGGTCACTAGTCATGTGTGACTTAAGTGATATTTTTTCAGTACACCTTCCAAGAAATTTCACACTAACAACCACGAACGCACATGATATGTCAGAGGTTCATTAAGTGAAGCCCCCATGGAACATCATTAATCACCTTCCTACGCCTTAGAAGCAAAAAGATGTAAGAATTTTCCTTAGACATGCAAGATACTATAGGAGGTTCATAAAATACCTCAACAAAATAGCCTCCCCTTCATTTACTTTGTTGTCTAATGACAATGAATTATGCTAGACAAAATAATGTCAAAAAGAATTATGAATGCATTAAAGAGAAACTCACAATAGACATCATTTTTCAAGGTCACAAATGGTAAATTCCTTTCCACATAAATATTAATGCATCTGACAAGGCCACAGGGACAATTTCGGACCCCAAAAAGATAAATTTCCATTTGCAATTTACTTTATCAACAAAAAATTGTATGGTGAAAAGCTAACTTATATAGTCACTAAGAAAGAAATTGTTGCAATAATTTATTCCATTAATAATTTTAGGAGCTATCTCATTGGATATACAATTTTTTTTCATACACATCATGTTTCCATAAGATATTTAATCAACAAACCTATCATTAATGATAGAATTATTACATGGATTTTATTAATACAACAATTTAATCTCAAAATACTTTTAATGCTTGGAAAACAAAATGTTGTTGCAAATATTTTATCAAGACCCACCAATACTACAAATTATGAGGTGGTAGATGAAAAATTTCTAGATGAACATCTCTTTGCAATCTCAATAGAGACCCCCTAGTTTGCTGACATGACGATAATTTAGCAACAAGGAGGTTTCCTCAACATGTATCCTATAGGGAAATATATAAAATCATTAGAAAAGGTGCTACCTACACATGGATTAAGGGTTACTTGTTCAAACTTGGATTTGATCAACTATTGATAAGATGTGCGAGAGAAGATGAAGTTCATGACATTCTCCATGCATGTCATGATGAGAATTGTGGGGGTAACTATGTAGATAACTAATATTGGCCTACCCTCCATAGAGATGTTTAGCAATATGTCTCTCATTGTATTAAATGTCAAAGAATGGGAAAATTTTCCAAAAGAGATGAGATGTCTTTGCAACATCAAATTTCACTAGAACATTTTGAAAATTTAGGGCTTGGATTTTATAGGTCCTATTAACCCCCCCTCAAACCAAAAGAGACACATCTTGGTGTGCATTGATTACTCAATAATCAGGGATGCAGTTAAGAAAATGAAGGTTGTAATAGAAGAGAAGGTAGCTCAATTCTTACATGAAAACATCTTCTCAAGGTTTGGGGTCCGAAGGGAAATATTCAAAGATCAAGGATTACAATTCACCTTAAACCTTATTAGACATATCATGAAATTTCACAAGATATGCTACAAAAAATATGCTCCATATCACCTTGAATCAAATGGGTAAGTGGAAGTGACCAACAAAGGAAGATACAACATATTTACTAAGATATTCAACATGCATAAGAAGGGCTTTGGGAAATTAGGATAATTATTGTATGTGCATATAACATCACCTGGAAGACCACCATATGATTCACTATATATGAGTTGTTCTATGGAAATAAAATTATGTTCCCCATTTCATTTGAAATTTACACACTTAAGAAAGCATCCAACCTCAACATAGACCTCTCATCAACCTAAGAGGAGAGATAATGGTAGCTAAATGCCTTGGAAAAATATAGACACAAACCTTCTTCTACACAAAGGTGGTTCATTTATATATGAATTTATGGTATGGAAATATCATCAAGTTTAGAAGCTTCAAGGACGGGGATTGGGCACTCCTCTATGGCTCAAGATTTAAATATTGTAAAGGAAAATTAAGAACAAGATGACCGGGGCCCAAGATTGATACATATACGATAATGGATCAATAAATATCAAGAAAATAAATGAGAAGAACATAACCCTTTAGTCAATATTTTTACACTAAAAATATACAACAAACCTCTCTCCAAGGAATAATACATAGCTAGAATCAAATCACAACAACTAAGTGTGGTTTAGAGAAGCAATTCTCTCCACCCATCTAAATGATCATGAAATATTAGAAAAGATAAAAAGGAACAAAAAAAGAAGAAAAAACAAATAAAATACCTAGAAGTGAAAACCTTTAGAGAAATTTGGGATATACCTCTAGCTGAAGACCTCCATGGAGACAACCATAACTCTACAATAAAATCCTCCCTCATGAAAATTGTCATGGGCTTAATGGGGATAAAAATTGATGAAAACCAAAGATGAAATCATGGACCTGCAAATGAAAAAGGAAAAAATAAAGAAATAATTATAATATTCATTAAGTGTTTCAATTTATAGCACCTACAACCACGTCAACTTCAAGAATTCTAGGTACCCACAACAAGAAGAAAAATTTCAACACATCTCCTTTCGAAAGCAACACAAGAGGGTCAATAAGCATGCTTATAAAAATCTATTACAACTATTATCATCATCGACATTATTTTCATACTTTATGTCTTCATGTATTTATGTTTTACATTTCTTTCTCATCACCAACACCATACAATACCATCAATGTTCACCTCACCTCCATCAACTAGACATGACATGTTCATCATCTCCATTCACAAATTTTTAGATTATAGGAACAAGTAAATGTTCTTTAAATATAACATTCAAGGAGAGTATGTTACAAAAGGTACATGGAAAACTAGATCATTTACAAACAACTGCAAAGATACAAGTTTCAACACCATAAAAGGGCCTACAACATCCTCAAAAGACAACATCTTAGGTCAACCAGAGAAAAAAGGATCTTGCAACATCTCAAGTCTAGTGGCCAACATGAAAAAGGGTACAAAAAATGCAGCCTCAACAAGTAATTTTCATCTATTTTTCTATTTCAAGCTTCATTCAGCTTGAAACACTCCAAGAAAGACAAATTCATATTACAACTATGGCTTGTGCAATATTGATCTTGGTATCTTTGCATAAGGTATTTTCTAAAGCTTAACTTAAATAAGTCCTCATATAAAGGGGTTCCCTAAAAAAAAGTTACAATCTGGTCCATATCTACATTCACCAACACTAGTCGACATAGAGCAATACAGATAACTACAACAAAATATCAACATCAACGGCATGCAAAACGACAAACAACAACCTTTATCTACATGCATTTTTCACAAGGGTTGATACCACTACATGTTGCAAGGAACATTATAAATGCTCACACATTCTAAGAAGAATAATAGTTTAGAAAAAGGAACAAATATCCAAAAGCTATCTTTATAGAACACCAACATATCGAAGCCTACCCACAATATTTCAATAAATAAATATGATGCGACAAAGCTTATTTTCGAGTTTATAGACACATAAATATTTGTGAGAAGAAAATGCTCTGATTATGATGAGCGTTTTTTTCCAGAGCATCTATGGATCTATAGACTTGAAAATAAGTTTCGCCGTCTTTTATTTTGCGGTGGGTTGTGCGTGATTTTAAATTAGCAGAGAATGGAAATTCTTCTTTTCTCACTGGGCGAACAAACCCAACTTAAAAATGGCGGCGCAATGACGTCTACTTCAATTCAAGGATGAACAAACCCAACTTAAAAAAGTCGGCGCAATGACGTCTATTTCAACGATTTTGTTGCAAAGGCCTTCAGATGTTTAAATGACAAAGTCTAGATATCTGGTTAAAAGTCTGCAAAATAGCATAACGTGGTGAAAGATGAATTCCATAATAAATATTAATATGTAAAAATGACATTAAATTAAAATCTATATGGGATAAGTAATAATTATTAATTAGTGAGATAAGTTGATAGATATAATGCTTGATATGAGGCTTTTGTGATTCATATTGTTTTTGAGAATGTTTTTCAGATTAATCATATTATTGTTTATTGGTCAACTTTTCAAACTATCTAATGTGGTTCATCCTTAAGACAACCTCAAGACAAATTTTGTCGTAAGCATGAACCACATTAGATGGTTCAAAATGTTAACCAACAAACAATAATGTGATTAATCTGAAAGGCATTCTTGAGATACAATGTTGTGATACACGTAGATTTCATTAGGGACCTCTATGTTATAGGAATTTACATTATGGAAGATGTTGAATCAAATGATGGAAGCAAACAAAGGAGCTAAATATATTATAGATGTTAACCCTAATGATTGGAAACAATTTATCAGTCCTAGATGTTAGTGCTTTAATGTTGCTAAATCAAGAATTTTTAATTAAATGGTCCAAGAACCCCTGCTTTGGAGAATACACTACAAAACTAGGGTATTTTGGAAAAATGGAAGAAGGTCTAGTTATAAAAATAGTTCAATGGTGGCAAGTAGTTTGGAATTTTGAGTGCTATTGTACTATAATCTATATAAAAATATAATGAAAAACCCAAGAACACAAGAAAAAAGAAAGATAATCCCTATGAATAATCTCTTTGACTATAGAAAAGGGAGACCTATTTTCACTAGTTGACTCTTCATAGAGGCAATGTCGAAGAGAAATATGCCAAATACAATAAGAATTGTTGGGAAAACATTACATAGCCTTCTATTATATATATAGTGATCCATAGATAATATTCGCCACCTATGATCCCCTTGTAATGAAGTGAGCCAACTAGATTGGGCCTTATTAATAAAAAGAACCTTTTTACAATGAATTGACAATTAACTAATTCTATAATTGACCTTATTCAAGGAAGGTGGTCTCATACATTAATAAAGTATCTAAGTAACGGGATTAAGGTAAGACATTAATAGCTCTATAAAAGCTAAAATTTTCCTATGGTTAACCTTAGGCAACCATTTTTTGACTTGGGAAAATTGCCAAAAGAGGAATATGTAGGGTGTAGGAAGATGTATTATGTGTAAGTGATGCGAAAAAATTGTTGATCACATGTTTGTTTCTTGTGCTTTATCTAGAGTAATTTGGATGGAAATTATTCAAATTTCAAGTGGTAAAACAAATAGGAGTAGAGAAACTTGGTAGAATACCTTCACTCTTGATTGTGACAAGTTTGAAAAATCCTTCAAGGCTTTATCTTGTTTGTGGAATGGGATATATGGGTTTCTAGAAATAAAATGACCTTTCTAGGAGTGAAACTAATTCTAGCATAGGTAGCACATAAAATTAGGAGCACCTATGATGATTGTTGGAATTATTCAAAAGAAAATGTTATGAGATTGCTAAGGGAACTTGTTATTAATAATGATCAAATTTGGGGCTTCCTTGATGGAGCTTGCTAAATTTCTCAAGGATTATGTGGAGCTATTGTTTTGCTTTATGTTAATAAATCTCATCATTTACATCTAAGTTAACTATATAGAAAGTAATGAACAATAGCACTGAGCTCTTTACATCATGATTTCTTTTGAAAACTACAATAAAAAAAAGGTTTAAAGAAATTACAAGTCTTTGGACACTCCAAGTTAATGGTGCAATGGGAAAAAAATTAGGATAGAATTTGATAATTTGGATTTAGAACCTCATATAACCTAAGTCTTAGAGGTGAAACATAGAATTGAAGAAATTTATTTTTCTCATGTATACCCATAATTTAACTTGCTTGCTACTCAATTTTCAAAAGAAGCTCTTCAATTTCAAGAGGGAATCCTATCTCAATAGGAGATAAAAGGAGGCTCACAAGTGGCAAATGATGTTAGAATCATGTTCTAAAGTATGGTATTTTTTTAGCATCAATTTAAATATAATTAGTGTGTATTTATGTTTAAATATAATTAGTGTGTATTTATGTCTTGTGTTTTTTAGCTATAAATATAGAGCCATTGGGTACATTTAAAGATGCCATAGTCCTTTTTGAGGCTTCCTATAACAAGCCTAAGATGAATATAATATGTAGCGATAGGCTAGTAGTAGAACTCTCTACATGATAGCTGTATGATTGTTACTTTTTTAGCCTAGATAAACAGTCTTATGTATATTCTAATTTCACCTTTAAAATATGAAATATAAATAAATTTTTTGAATGAGATCTACTAAGATTTTAAAACCACTTGCACTCGAATGTGAATGGTATTAGCTTAAATGAATCACTATTTTCTATTTGAATAATGCATTGTTTAATTCCCATGTATTCCAATTCACTATTAATATCATTCATATATAAAGCACTTAGACTAAGTTGTTGGATGTCACTTTAACTCTACCATATAATGTCTTTTAAAAATCATCATTCTTCCCCACTTGAAAATGAAGACCATTGAAAAATGTACAAGTATATTTCTTGTATAATTTAACTGAATTTCAAACACATAAGGTAAGTAATCATGTAATTATGAATCAATAAGGAAAAAATATTGGTATACTAGTGAATAAGGAAAAAATATTGGTATACTAGTGCATGTAATGATAATATATTTGTATGTTTTTTTTTTTCTAAGTAAGTCTAAATCTATTATATGAACATATAGTACAGAGCGATCCTAGCCTGCAACAGGCATACTGTCAGCAAAATGACAAAAATAGAGCTGCCCTGTACGGGAAACCAGCTCGAGCAGAGTATAAGAGCTGCCTCTTTCGAGGAAACCAACTTTAGCATATTGGTTATAAACAGAAAAACAGAGTCGCCCACGAGGGGAAACCGACTCATTCTATGTTTGTGACTGAGAACTGAAACAACAGTATAAGCCAAAAAATCAAAGAGTCCTAGCAGGATTACATGGATTTGCAGATCATCTAGAGGCCGTAGTCGCCTGAAGGCTGCTCCTCTTCTATCCTGCACCATCCTGCGCTTTCATCTGTGTGGGCCGGGTTGCTCTGAATTGCAGCTGGCTCAGCATCTTGAACGCCATCTTGTGAACCTTTAGCATGCTAGTGGGTGGAACAACCTTCTCCAGCTTTGCGCGCCTCATCAGTACCTGTAAGGAGGGTGAATTGCGGAGAGGGAGAGAGCGCAGACTCGTTCGGGATGGAGGAAGACGGAGGGGCGGGAGTGGTCTCAGCTACCTCTTTGAAAGAGACAGTGACCGTGGCGATGATCAAAGGCTTGTTGGTGTTACTTTGAAAGTGGAAAATGGCGGATGAGGGACTGTGGAGGGGCGTGACAGGGTGGGGAACAACAGGAGACCTGGAAGAACCGGGACGGGGTCTGCGCGAGGCAGAGGAATTGCGGTTGAGCACATTGCTGGAGTGGCGCCTCACTCGAGGCCTTTCGAAACTATCTGCAGGGGAAGACGATTCCGAAGAACTAGAGGGAGAACGCCAACCTCTGGCAGAAGAAGCTCGCGTATTACCCCGACGGCAGCGAAGCCTATGCCTCAATCTGGGCATGGTGGGGCAATGGTCGAGACTAGGGCCAGACACGAGGCGAGGAGGCGGCGTGTTCCAGAGAGCAGACGATGTAGCGACCAGACCAGAGCAAAATGGACTGTGGGAGAAATGCAGGCCGGGATAAAGATCGAAACAGCAAGTGAGCGGACAACGTCGGCCAACCTGCGTGCGGAAACTGGGCGAGGAGGCCTCCGCAGGGCATCTAAAATTGAGCGGCTTGACCTGCCGAGTCATGAAGCGCCGGAGGGTGTGACAGACCAGAATGGTAGGGGAATTAACCTGCAGAGCAACCAGACGGAGATAGGAATGAAATAGCCGGATGAACATTGCGTGAGGACGAGCATTCATGTAGGGAGGATCGTATCCTCGGCGTTCCCACCAGTTTAAATGCTGTGTTGGGTGGAGTAAATTCGTAGTAGGCATGGCTGCGAGGAGTAAATGCAAACGAGCGCGAGGCCACGTGCTTTCCCGTGGCATGCCATCCTTCCAGATGCCCCTAATCACCCGCAGCCGGGGGTAATATATTTGTATGTTAGTAGATATCATGATAAGGTAATTGTTAAGAATATGAATATAAACTTGATTTATTGCACTTGCATATAGAGATATAGGTAATAATTATTTATATGTATTGTTGAATTAGAAATATCATACTGTCATGTACACATATCCTATAGTGATCCTTAATTAAATTACATGCACATTTTTCTTCAAGCTACATGTAATATTTTGTTTCTCTAACCTGCATTCTTTAACCCCACGGATTTCCCTAAATTATCTTTTTAATTGATAATCTCCTCCTCTCTGTTTGTGTATTTCTTTCTTACATGACTCCACTTAATAATTAAATGCATCTAAATCATATAACTTGGAGTTAGATATTACTACTATCCCATTGCAATATGTACATAGAGAAAAATCAATGTACGTAGAAAAAAAGATGATATCATGAAGTACCAATTGCCATAATAACATATTTTGTTAATTTTTATTAATTATAGAAATTTTTTTATAAATAGAAAATTTATGCAAACATTTAATATTATTACTTAATATCATTACTTGGTAAGGTGTGATAATCTCCACTTGTTTCTAAAATTTCTCCTTCTCTTTTGCATTCTTCTTTGTCTTTGATCTTCCGTTTAAGTGGTGTATTCTTTTTTGTCTTTAACCATTCAAGTGGTGCATTAACATTAATGTACTAACTTACAAAGTGGAAAGACTTTAAAATAACATATCCCTATACCATGCAAATTTTTGTTCATGATAGTTGTTTTACAAATTCCTCAAGTTATTTCATTTCTCTTTCCAAGAACTACACATCAAGTATTTAGAACACTAATTAATTCAATTCCACTAACAAAATGCCCTAAAAAATTCACTTGATTGTCCACAAAGATTAATAGGAGTTCCTTCTCAAATATACAAACAATCTCTACAATCCCATACTATCATTAAGGAATGAAATCAACAACAATCCCCCTTGATGTAATCCATCTATATTCAAATTTATCTAAAACACAATATGTTGATACATATTGAATATATTTTATTACTTAATATTATATCATTTAAGCAATTTTCATAATTGGACCATGTTTATATCAAACAATATTTTCATTGATGTTAATACTTTTAATGCAAGGATATATTAGCTAACCAATAAATTTAGTGAAATTTATCTTAAAAAAAATTGGCCAACCTTGTCTTGTCTTCTCATAGGTTTTTATATGGAATTTTTATTAAAACAAGCTTGTAAAGTTGGAGGATAAACATGTTGCAAAAAAAAATGAGGGATAATCAAATATAATCTTGTAGAAAATTATAAAAATAATTTTGTTGGTGTGTGTGTGTGTGTGAGCGAGAGAGAGAGAGAGAGAGAGCGAGAGAGAGATTGTGTATATATAGGTATTTTTGTTTTATAATCACAAGGTAGATAACATACATTTAGCATGTTATGGTCATGTGACTTGATATCAATGAAATCTCCATCAATAGTAAATGATGCTTTAATGTATAATTGTACCTTCTTGGATTCTCTATCATAGACATAGACATCTTTTACAATTTGTACCTCAATTTTAATTCAAAAACCATCTCACCAGTTCCAAAGTATATTTATTTTTTTATCATTGTTTAAACGTAAATATTCTAATGTCTGTACTTTTGATACCTTAAATTGTATCGTAGTTAATATATTATTTTATATTTCATCAAAGGAAACATATCTTGAATAGGGTAGGTCATAGTATTCAAATAATCTATTCATTATGTTATCCTCCAAAATGTTCCAAGGCTGAGAAAGGAGACTGAAGGAGGTAACCTTGAACCACTTAGGATTTGGTAGCCATCCCTACCAAATCAGAGAGGGCTTTCTCTATGATCTCACAACAAAAAATGTGACTAGAGAGGGTAAAATATATTAGGCTAGGTATTGAGCTCTAGGGTTTTGAAATTTAGGGTTTAGCTGGATTAGGAGGAGAGCTCAAGGAAACTATGCCAGATCTCAAAAGATTTCAGTTGCACGGATACAAAAGGGAAAGGAAGGTATGTTTAGTGACACTTTGAGGTTGTCAATGTAGTGTAGTGTGGAAAAGAAAAGGTTCAAAATGAGCATGACAAGCATGAGTTCATTTATCAGAAGATGAATAACATAAACATGAAATTCCTATCAAAACAGAGTATAGGCTTAAGATTTATGTTTAACAAATCATAGTAAGATCATTGAAAGAAAATATATGGAAAGAAGGATATATAAAAATTCATTAAATTTATTTACAAAAGAAAAAAAATGTCACAAAATCATACCACATGAATCCCTATATATTAGATGCAACTAGCCTTATACTTCTACAAAATTATATTGTACACAAGCTCCAAGCCTTCTACTCTTTGATGTTCAACCTTGAGTTTGACTCAATCATGGATTCATATAGACCAAAAACCACATTCCCCTCTCTCAGGGGATCGAATCCATCAAGATAGGAACTGATCATAGTAATGTCTCTAACCAAACCTAAAAATAGGGTGTAATATTCCCAATTTTCCATCAGACAATTGGAATATTAGAGTTCTTAATTTTATTAATTAATTAAGTAGATAAGACGGTGGAGGGACCCACAAACCCCATAGATGAATAAAATCCACTTTTTATGTGTGTATGTGGATATGTTAGAGTTATATTTGCATTATGGAGTAGTGGAGCAGCTTCTTAAATGAAGAGGGGAGATCATGCCACATTAATGATAAATCATGGAGATCATGGAGGAAGTAAAATGAGATCATGGTGCATTCAAAGTAATATCATAGAGCACTAATGATGAGATAGTGGAGGAATTTGTGCATATAATGCACACATGATGGAGAGAATGGGAATTAAATGCAGATATGGTGGAGAACATGGAGAGACAACACAGTCTTCATGGAGGCTAGCGGCCACATGTGCAGCGCAGTTATGATGTGGGTCGGAGCTATGGAAGGCTCACAAAGAATATAGGGAAGATGAAGGCATCATTAGAAGACAAGATTTAGATTATTATTTCTAATCTTTTTAGATCTATATTTTTCATGTGACATTTCTATTCATGCTTATGTTGTTTAGCTAAGTCTGCAGCGTTTTTTAGTACACGGGTGTTTCTAAGCAGAAATCCCACCCTTACCCACAGGGGACTTCGAGTGCCTACTCTGGGAAGGTTTATTTGAGCTGCCATACATCATCGGGCTCTGGTGCCACATTCAACCACTCTCATATGCACATTCAGTCTCAGGAATAATGCATTCCTACTTGAGGGTTTGAGAGGTGGAGGTTGTTTCTAGCATTTCAGCTAGGAAACCGGTGGAGGATTCATCCTTTCACCTTGTGCTTCATGTTCAGCCTTTCATGAGCAACATATCTATATTCGGAATTCATTCCATCAGTTTATACCTCCATGTAGCAACAATCCCCTCAAGGATTGCGGAGTCCAGTACTGTAGATCTATTGGCGGTAGGAATTTTCCAGTATTTCAGCTAGAAATCCTGTGAGGGACCATTCCTTCACCTTGAGCATATTGTTTCCATCATTGTTGAGATTGCAGAATCTAGCATCAAGCTATTGAGCCTCCCTCCTTGACAATGCAGTTTTCTCCAACCGTTCTGTATTCAACAATTGCATTCAGTGGAGGAGGAAAGAAGGCCTAGATCTTGAGCTTCTAAGCTTGAGGATCTAGTGAAGGGATAAGCCCTTCAAAAATTGAGCTGATTTTATGACTGCATCCATCAATTCTTCAGTTCATGCTTCAGATCTGCATACCCAACAGTCATAGTTTCAAGGCCTAAGAGGGTGATTTTCCAAGATTGTCAGATCTGGAAATCTTTTCTGGGTCATCTTGGGTATTCATCATAGAGCCCAGATATGAAATCCCGACATCATCTAGGTTGTGGAACTACCATATATACACTTTTATATTTGTTCGACAGGTGCAGTCCCAACATTTGCAGTAGGGATAGTGCAGTATTATTTCTAGCAGTCCAACAGTTATGTAGTCCCTCTTTTGGGAACACTTCAGGGTCATTCTAGGCAATCTCTTTGGCTTGAGTGTCTCATATTCTGAGAAATGTTGTACTTGTATTCCACCTCCATATTAATAAAATGGCTCAACTATTCTGTACATTTGTATGGTGTCTTTAGATTATTTTTTTACATTGTTGAAGTTATTATATTTTGTTTTAGTATTACTGCATTCTCCCTTTTGGGATATTACAATGGTATAAGATCATGGGCTTTGGCTCATCTTGTGGGTACTTCATCTTTTGCATCAAAAGAATAAGCAGATAGTAGAGATCTACCATGAAGGAGGATTGCAGTTTTGCCACTCTTCTCTTTAGATCTATGCAATATCACTCCAAGGAGGTCAATAAAATTAAGGGAGAAAGGAAAAATGAGGATCCCAGAATATTTCAGAAAGAGGAGGGTCCAAGCACTTCCTACCAGCATGAGAAGCAACCAGAGCAACAAAGAGCTTCACATCATTCTACTAGATCCAATTTCTTTGATAAGAGAGGGGAATGGTGTGAATATGAAGGAGAATTGGGGTATGAGACCCTAAGTAAATATCTTTCCGAGTACAAAGCACAACCTAGAGCACTCAAGGAGAATCTATCTCTCCAACAATTTTTGAAACTCAAAGAAGAAAGGAGACCTTGCAGCAGCAATAAAAGAAAGAGGCATAGATTTTTCTTGCCTACATTTGAAGGATCTTCCAAAATTACATTGAGGGCTTGGAGGGAAGATTTAGCTACATTATTTCTACTATACCCCATAGTAGAAATATAGGCAGTGGAGATTGCAGTGCTGCACCTAGAGGGTGAAGTAGGAGATTGGTGGTTCAGTCATTTGTCACATATGAAAGTGTCTACTTATGCAGATTTCATTTAGAGACTGAAATTTTTTTTTGGTAAAAAGAGATGAGAGACAGAGAAAAAACTCCCATCATTGAGGAGATAATACATGAATAGACCAAGGAAGATGTCCTCATTATCACTCAGGAGGAGGAGCCTCTACCACCACCATTAGCTGCAGAAGTACTCACATCAGGAGGAGTGACACTTACATATTTGTAAGATGGTCTTAAGCTCTTGACATTTGGAGCCCCATGCATGATTCATGAGATGCATGAGAAGGAGGAGGAAGATACCAGCGCTGGTACAGAAGAAGAGATGCAACCATCATCATTACCAACAGTTGGAGAGGCCATTGCACCATTTGGTGGAACTCTTGTAGATGTGCAAGATGTTCCCAAGATTAAGCTTATCCAAGGTTTGCATATAATTTCATCTCATATTATTTACTTTCATCTCATATTATTTCAGTACCTCATATTGAGATTTGTGAGACCATGGCATCAAGGCAAGTGCATAACCAAGGATTAGAGCACCTTGTTGATTTGGAGCAGCAAATTATCACTGCACAGAGGACCCTTGATTTGATCAAGGAAAAGATGTATTTCTATCCCAGTTTGTCATGGTTGAGCTACACCCAAAAATTTGTGTTAAAGTGTGGAGTTGTAGAAGATGGGAGGAGCACAATCCTATTCAGTATAGTGCCGGACTATGAGTTTAGCATTGTATATGGCCATGATACAACACATGTACGCTGTCACTTAGTGATGAGAAGAGGGCCCCATTATTATTGGAGCATGAGTTAGCTACATTATTTCTACTATACCCTGTAGTAGAAAGATAGGCAGTGGAGATTGCAGTGCTACACCTAGAGGGTGAAGCAGAATATTGGTGTTCAGTCATTTGTCACATATGAAAGTGTCTACTTATGCAGATTTCATTCAGAGTCCGAAAAATAATTTTGGTAGAAAGAGACGAGAGACATATCACATAGAGACATCTCCCATCATTGAGGAGATAACACATGAAGATCCCAAGGAAGATGTCCTCATTATCACTCAGGAGGAGGATCCTCTACCACCACCACTAGCTGCAAAAGTACTCACATCAGGAGGAGTAAGACTTGCATCTTTGCAAGATGGTATTGATCTCTTGACATTTTGAGCCCCATGCATGATTCATGAGATGCATGAGAAGGAGGAGGAAGATACCAGCACTGGTACAAAAGAAGATATGCAGCCATCATCATTACCAATAGTTGGAGAGGCCATTACATCAGTTGGAGGAACTCTTGTAGATGTGCAAGATGTTCCCAAGATTCAGCTTATCCAAGGTTTGCATATACTTTCATCTCATATTATTTACGTACCTCATATTGAGATTTTTGAGACCATGCCATCAGGGCAAGTGCATAACCAAGGATTAGAGCACCTTGCTGATTTGGAGCAACAAATTATCACTGCACAGAGGACCCTTGATTTGATCAAGGAGAAGATGTATTGTTATCCTAGTTTATCATGGTTGAGCTACACCCAACAATTTGTGTTTAAGTTTGGAGTTTCAGAAGATGGGAGGAGCACAGTCCTATTCATTATAGTGCCAGACTATGATTTTAGCATTGTATATGGCCATGATACAACACAAGTATCACCATGAAGATCTAAAACGTTGTCACTTAGTGATGGGAAGAGGGCCCCCTTATTATTGGAGAATTCTGAAGGTAGATTCACTCATGAAGCACTGGAGGGACAAATGATAGATGGTAGACATCTTATGATGGAGAGTACTCCATTGTGAAGATGAAATTTTATTGATAAGATCCTCACAACTCAAAGAGGAGATTCTACCTACAGCATGTATGGAGCCTTACGGGTTCCAATGGGCCATTTATGAGAGGATCTCATGGAGAGACCTCAAAGGAGGTGCACTTCAAAATTTCATGAAGTGAAAAGCTATTCAGATGGAGGAGATTAGTATTCTACATTGGGTGGATCCAATATTGATCTTGGCATGATTCATCATCCACATTGGGATGAATGGGTCTGGATGAGGAGCAGGAGGTTTCCAACCTTCTTGTAGATATATGATACCAGGCAACAAGAAGCATGGTTGCGTTGGTTGGTTTTGGGTTAGTATGAATTCTACCCAAAATCTCCCATTTGTGTGGTCCATGCCATGGATGTCACTAATGTTATGCAGGAGCAGGAGGCATGGTTGTGCTAGTTATTGTTGAGGGAGTTTGGCCATCACATGATGTATCTTATGTCCTTGTATTTAATTTTGTTTGGGATATGTATCATGTACGTAGATGTATTTCTATTTGGGACATATATTATGCTAATTTACGTACTTGGGATTGGGACATGGCATAACTCTCAAATGATGTGGCAGAAGGGATCTTGTTTGTATTGTTCTGATGTGACATACCACATGTCAAACAGTATATTGTTGCTCCATGACTTGCATCATTATGATGTAAGATGGAAACAGGAATCCTTGTTGCTTTGGTTACTTTTGGGAGAGTATGGGATGATTTCTTCCCTTACATTGCATGATTTTTATGGAGGGTGGCAACAGGAGGCCTTACTGTGTTGGCTTCTATTGGGAGATTATGGTCATTGTACTTGGTGTAATGATGATGTGATGGGGCAACAAGAAGCATTGCTGCGGTGGCTTCTCTTAAGAGAATATGGCCACTACATTTGGTAAAATGATGATGTGGTGTGGCAAAAATAGGCATTGTTGTGGTGGCTTATT
The DNA here is from genome assembly GCA_034641835.2 of Pinus albicaulis. Taxonomy (NCBI): domain Eukaryota; kingdom Viridiplantae; phylum Streptophyta; class Pinopsida; order Pinales; family Pinaceae; genus Pinus; species Pinus albicaulis. The sequence continues at coordinate 798,200,180 of CM076584.1, read as the reverse complement.
TTGAGAGAGTGTGGTTCTCATATTTATATTGGTGCTGATTTGACATGGAAGAAAGAGGCATTGCTGCGGTGGCTTCTATTGAGAGAGTATGGCTCTCTTATTTTGTTTCATGATGATTTGGCATGCAGCAAAAGGCCTTGCTGTGGTGGTTGTTATTGGGAGAGTAAGGTTTGAAATTGTACATATTCATCCATATGTCTCCACTCCTTATTTTGCACATTGTTGGGATGATGCTTGGATCCTACACGGCCAACAGAGCTAATGATGACATCATTGAGAGATGCAATCTATTCTATGTAACATGGGTTGGAGAGATAGTTCATGAGTTGTGACTTTCCACTTTGGGAAGAAACCACTTCATTTAATGTATCTCATGTATATAGGAGATCTTTGGACATCATATGGTTGCCACTTGGAGATTCATTGATGAGGAGAGGCATCAAACTTTTCAGTTGAAAGCCATTCTAGACATTCTAGAGAGGCAACTTTGGAGCTGGGCATGCATTACAAATTTTGGCAGATGGGGAGGCCTTCCATATGAGGTTGCCATTTGGAGGGAGGATGTTTGCTATAACATCCACTTTTGCAGTTGCTTGAGGACAAGCAACATTTTTTCGGGGAGGTCTGTAATATTCCCAATTTTCCATCAGATAATTGGAATATTAGAGTTCTTAATTTTCTTAATTAATTAAGTAAATAAGAGGGTGGAGGGACCCACAGACCCCATAGATGAATAAAATCCACTTTTGATGTGTGTATGTGGATATTTTAGAGTTAGATCTGCATTATGGAGTAGTGGAGTAGCTTCTTAAATGAAGAAGGAGTGGAGATCATGGAGGAAGTCAAATGAGATCATGGTGCATTCGAAGTAAGATCATAGAGCACTAATGATGAGATAGTGGAGGAAGTTGTGAATCTAATGCACACATGATGAAGAGAGTGGTAATTAAATGCAGAGATGGTGGAGAACATAGAGAGACAACACAGTCTTCATGGAGGCTAGTGGCCACATGTGTAGCACAGTTATGAGGTGGGCCAAGGCTATGGAAGGCTCACAAAACATATAAGGGAGACGAAGATAGCATTAGAAGGAAAGCTTTAGATTATTATTTCTAATATGTTTAGATCTAGATTTTTCATGTGACATTTCTATGCACACTTACGCTATTTAGCTAAGTCTGCAGTGTTGTTTAGCACATGGGTGTTTCCGAGTGGAAATCCCACCCTTACCCACAGGGGAATTTAAAGTGCCTACTCTAGTAAGGTTTCTTTGAGACGCCATACATCATCAAGCATTGGTGCCACATTCAGCCACTCTCACATGCGCATTCATACTCAGGAATAACACATTCCTGCTTGAGGGTTTGAGGGTTGGAGGTTTTTTCTAGAATTTCAACTAGGAAACCAGTGGAGGATTCATCCTTTCACCTTGTAATTCATGTTCAACATTTCAGAAACAACATATCTATATCCAACGTTCAGACCATCAGTTTATACCTCCATGCAATAGTAGTCCCCTCAAGGATTGTGTAGTTCAGTCCTGTAGATCTATTGGAGGAAGGATTTTTCCAGTATTTCAGTTGGAAATCCTATGAGGGACAATTCATTCACCTTGAGCATACTGTTTCCATAATTTTTTAGCTTTATTGCAACATCTAGCATCAGGCTATTGAGTCTCTCTCCTTGAAATCGCAGTTTTCTCCAGCTATTGTGTATTCAGCAGTTGCATTCAGTGGAGGAGGAAAGAGGGGATAGATATTGAGCTTCTAAGCTTGAGGATCTAGTGAAGGGATCAACCCTTAAAGCATTGAGTTGATTTTATGACATTGGAACCACCTATTCTTCAGTTCATGCTTCAGATCTGCATACCCAATAGTCACATTCGTAGGGCATAAGAGGGTGATTTTCCATGATTTTCAGATATGGAAATCCTTTTTGGGTTATCTTGGGTATTCATCATAGAGCCTAGATCTAAAATCCCAACATCATCTAAGCTCTAGAACTGCTAGATATACACTTTTATATTTTGCCGACAATTGCAGTCCTGACATTTGCAGCAAGGATAACGCAGTATTCCTTCCAGCAGTCCAGCAATCCAGCAGTCCGTCTTGTGGGATCACTTCAAGGTCATTCTAGGCCATCTCTTTGGCTTTAGTGTCTCATATTTTGAGCACTGTTGTACTTGTATTCCACCTCCATATTAATAAAATGGCTCAACTATTCTGTACATTTGTATGGTGTCTTTATATTATTTATTTACATTGTTGCAGTTCTTATTTTGTGTTTTAGTATTATTGCATTCTCCATTTTGGGATATTACATAGGGAGTTTAGGAACTAAATCTCCATTTAGCCTTTAACTATCTTTTACAAGAATTAAAGACTATGAATTTACATTAATTTGACCTTTACCACCTCCATTACAACTAATTACATCATGTGAAAACCTAAGGAGACAAATTACATCATTAAAAGTAGAACTAGATAGATAAAACTAAAAAATTCAACTTGCTAATAGAAGCGTAGCGTGCTCTCTTAGAAGCACAGTGTATTGCTTTGAAGGCGATTTTGAGGGGGTTTCCTTGATCCATTTGTTGAACTGAAAGTTACTGAGGATAACCTAGTGTGTATACTAGCCTCCTGAACATGCAATCCTGCAAAAATCATCCTCTATGGCATCCAAAAACTCAATTTCCCACAGCTACTCCCAGAAGCACAACGAGGGGTCTAAAAAGGTGGAAAAAACATGTTTTTTGACCTCTTTTTTGACCTTTTCTCCCGAATGGTGAATTGGCATGGAAAAGGGAGTACATATCTGAGATGTACTTATCAATATCTATACAAATATGAAGGTGTGACTACATTTAGAGCCTATAAGAAGAATCATATCATGATCTCGTTGCGTTGTGCATTTCTAAATTTCAAAATCTCCAAAAATTCCAAAATTTGACCAAAATTTCCCAATTTTTTTTGCAAAAATAGGGCTCAAAAGTAGGTCAATATCTATCTATCCATAAAAAAATTTCAAAACTGAGAGAGGTTTTTGTTATTTGGTATGTTATGAACAATAAAACCCTCCATTTTTAAAAAATACTTTCCCATTTGGTCAGAATCAAAGTTTTAAATTGATCACTAAAAAATTACAGAAGCGCAACATGATCTTAGCAAAAGTGCGACGTGGTCTTTGAGAGGGTGTTTTAATGACTTTCTAGAGGATTTTTGGACTGAAAGTGGTATGGTTGGAAATTTTAGGATGTATGATACACAATGCAGTCACTAAGCACTGCAAATACCTGCTCCAAACCCTTGAAAAAACTAACTTTAAGTGAAGTTGTCCAAAAGTTCAGAAAACCTCCTGTAGCAACTGTAATTTGGGGATTTCTCTCGAACCATAACACCTATGCAAAAAATTAAGGATTTTTTTTTTCCTTGGTCTATTATGGACAAAAACCATTTGTCAAGTTTGTCAAATTCATCTTCCTTACTTCAGAAACTAATTTGGAAGTAGAACTGTCCCTGTGTACAATGTAAACCCTAGGCAACCCACATCTTGAAGGGATTTATTGATGAAAGGTGAGGCCATTATTTATTTGACCTGTGATGGATCATACTTGGACACTTTCACACCCTTATTATACTTTTTCTTCTTAGTTTCATTGTTTCCAGTTTCTATGATTTAAAACCCTAGCTGAGTGGGAAGGAAAGGGAGAGGGTCTGATAGTGAAAAAAAGGGATAAGGGACTATGGTGTCGAAGGAAAGGAATGAAAGGATTAGGGAGTGTATAAATTTATGGGAAAATTTGAGGGAATAAGGATATATTTTAGGGAGTGTAATGAAGTGATAATTATTTAAAAAAATGAGGGGAAGGTTTGAAAATGACAAAAACACAGTCCTAGACTAGGAAATTGTTAATGGGGCAAACTAGGCTAGGGTTTGTAAGGAAATGTAGGGGATGAAGGGGAATATGTGAGGGAAGTGTTTTAGGGAAGTATGAATAATGTATGTGAGTATAGGGGAGTAGGAAACTTAGGGTTTTATCACTTATTTGAAACCAACTCTCATGGAAATGAAAAACACAGTAAAAACCCTAAAATAGGGAATTTCACTGAATTTTTTGAGGAGAATCATGCACAAGAGAGGTAATACATGTATACTTACTTGTAAATGAGATGAAAAAACCTTTAAAATTTTGATAATATCCCTTTTGATGCTTGTTTTCTCTCCAATATGAAAAGCACAACAAGGAGGCAGAAGTGCAACGAAACATGCAAAAGTGCAACGAATCAATCAATAGCGCAGCGAAGGAGAAAATTAGGGTTTTATGATGGATTATTTGAGGTCTATGAATACTAAGATGAGGCTATATGATGGATGAAAACTCTAGGAAACTGGAATGATTAATTAGAAATCTCTGGATGGTCTTTTATTGGTTGGAAATCAATTTTTCTTATGGATGGTGGCATGACATCATCATGTCTTTTTGAGAAATGATGTGATGTGACTATAACATAGTATTTTGAAATGATACCACTACCTTCACCTTTCTTTACTTTTTTCCTAATATGCTAACTCCATTTAATGCTGACTCATGTTAATGGACATTACTCTTTTTGGTTTATATAAATGGCATTATGGTGACAAGTCAAGTGACAACCTAGACCATGACTTATATGATGATATTTTAACTTCTCCATGACCTATGATACCTGAATTATAATACCACCATAATGATTGATGATGAGTATGAACACTGAAGGATGAAAACTCAAGGGAGTAGCACTAACCTAGACACACTAACAAATGATCAAATTTTATTTTAAATTCACTTGAAACTATAAAATTTGACCTAGGACCCTATCAACCATTATGAAAGAGAAAAATTTGAACACTGGTGTCTAATAGGACTGAAAAACACTAATAAAGGCTCCAGCTGGAGATTTCAGCTCCTTTAGGAGGTGTCAAGAACACTATAGACCAAGTAGCCTCATCCATTGGGCAATGGAGTCAAAAATAAAACACTAGACACTCAAAGGAATAACTGAAACAAAAACTGACTTTGACGCAAAAATTGACTAATAACTGAAATTACTTATGGCAGAAGACCATTTGGATCTTAAGGACTTCACTTCAGATATATATATATATACAATAATGTGAAATGATCCCTCTAGTGTAACCAATCCAACAAAGGGCTACTTACTTGAATCATGCTCACACTTTCCTTGAACAAGCAGAAAAACAAAATCTAGGCAACTCCAAGTGTTTGCTGAAGATGTGCTCATGATCCAAAAATACAATAAAATACATCTTCCATGATAACTATAGAAAATCAGTAAAAGAATCCTCAATAATTTGAACTATTACCTTGTCTTGAGATCCAACAGAAACACAAACACACCCTTCATTTTGATTTGAAAGAAAAATTAGTTGTTGATCCATAGGAAGACAGAGGGAAATATGAATTTATATTAGCTGAGTGTGGACTATAAATTCCTCAATTTTGAGCAAATCTAATTCTATCTCTGGAGGAAAATCATCATGTGCAAGAGGCTCTATTTTTTTTTTCTTTATTGCAGCTCTCCTCTTCATAATCTGCTTGCAATTTTTTATTTTTATTCTCTGCCATAATGTCTGGAGATCCTTGTTCATTCATTTCATCATAAACCTCATCTTGGTCTTCACAAAACTGATTTTGAAATAAACACCCAGAGAAATAAAAATCTGAAAAAAAAAAGTGAATGACCCTCTTCATACCTTTGTTGGTGATTTGGAAACTGCTGAATTATAGAGGTCGGTTCTTGGGGCTGAGTATCCTTTGGAAAATTTGGCCTCTTCGGACTCGAAGTGATAGGCATGTTTCTGTTTCTCAAATTATGTTGTCGCTACACTGAGCTGAGCGCATTTTGGTAACCTCTATGATAATCTTTAGTCTTTTTTACTAACATGTCATCAATCTCAAGAGAGAAAACCGATTGTTAATTATTATTGAACTCAGAAGATGGAATATGATTATCATTTTTGAAATCCTGCTCAATTTCATTTACATTCAAAGGATAAAAATCTACTGGCTGGGAATTTTCATAACTGATTTCTAACCTTTCATCTTGATGCAAAGAAAATCAAAGAAAGCCTCTTCAATCTCATCAATCATTAAATCCTCATCATCAATATCAATCCCTATGAACTGAAAAAGGTGCTCAAATTTTCCACAGAAATTCTCTATCAGCAATAAGGATGGATAATGCTACTTATAATTGTCACAAAATGCTACATGAAAATATTGAAGTGAATATAGACTAGAAACATGAAATCCCTAATACCATGACCTAGCATCATCCTCTAAGGTTTCCATGAAAATATTCATCAAACAATACTTAGGAAACTGTAAACCTATCCTATGTATATGTATATGAATTTAATCAAATGGATACCAACATTGTCATCTTTTTCATTTATTAACCTAGGCAAATTTTCTTGCCAGTCTATGTGAGGTAGACGATTCAGAAAACCAGGAATATGAGCTCGATTCATATGAGCATAGCTTCTAGCAAATGAATCCATCTTGAAGATATTAAAGTCACCAAGAAGTTCTTCAAGCTACCAGTTTTTGAACAATGGAGTCCCCATGAAAATTCTGAGCTTTTGGATTCTTCGACAATGGAGTCGCCAGGTGAAAGATGCACAACCTTCTTGTGCCTGACCACTGTTCACCATCAACAATCAGGGCTTGTAATTTTTTTTATTTCCCAGGGAATATTTATCCTTTGTTCCCTGGAAATGATGCTAAAAATGTTATTCTCCATAGTGTCCCAAGGCTGAGAAAGGAGATCGAAGGAGGTAACCTCAAACCACTTAGGATTTGGTAGCTAGCCCTACCAAATTCGAGAGGGCTCTCTGTGTGATCTCATGAAAAAATAGTGGCTGGACAGGGTAAAATATATTAGTCTAGGTATTGAGCTTTATGGTTTTGAAATTTAGGGTTTAGATGGATCAGGAAGAGAGGTCAAGGAAACTAGGTCAGATCTCAAAAGATTTTAGTTGCAGGGATACAAAGGGGAAAGGAAAGTATTTTCAGTGACACTTTGAGGTTTTTAATGTAGTGTAGGGTGGAAAAGAAAAGATTTAAAATGAGCGTGACAAGCATGAGTTCATTTATTAGAAGATGAATTACATAAACTTGAAATTCCTATCAAAACAAGGCTTAAGCTTAAGAATTTTGTTTAACAACTTATAGGAAGATCATTGAAATAAAAGATATGGAAAGAAGGATAAATAAGAATTCATTAAAGTTATTTACAAAAGAAAAAAAATGTCACAAAATCATACCACATGAATCCCTATATATTAGTTGCAAATGGCCTTGTATTTCTACAAAAATATACTATACACAAGCTCCAAGCCTTCTACTCTCTGATGTCCAGCCTTGAGTTTGACTCAATCAGGGGTAGAATCAATCAAGATAGGAACTAATCACTTTCCTTGAGCGGGAAAAAAAAAAATCCTAGGCAAACCCAAATGTCCTCTGAATATGTGCTCATGCTCCAAAAATACAAGAGAACACATCTTGCATGCCAACTGTAGAAAAACAGTAAAAGGATCCTCAATAATCTGAACTGTTACCTTGTCTTGAGATCTAGCAGAAACAAAAACACACCCTTCATTTTGATCTGAAAGAAAAATTAGTTATTGATCCATAGGAAGACATAGGAAAGTATGAATTTTTTCTAGTTGAGTGTTGACTATAGATTCCTCAAGTTTGAGAAACTCTAATTCTATCTCTGGAGGAAAATCATCATGTGCAAGAGGCTCTAAAACAAATTTTTCTTTATTGTAGTTATCCTCTTCATAATATTCTTGCAATTTTTTATGTTTATTCTCTGCCATAATTTCTAGAGATCCTTTTTCATTCATTTCATCAGAAACCTCATCTTGGTCTTCACAAACCTGATCTTGAAATAAACACGCAGAGAGATAAAAATATGAAAAAAAAGTGAATGGCCCTCATACCTTTGTTTGTGATTTGGCAACTGTTGAATTATAGAGGTTGGTTCTTGGGGCTGAGTATTCTTTGGAGAAGTTGGCCTCTTTGGACTCGAAGTGATAGGCACATTTTTGTTTCTCAAATTATATATATATATATATATATATATATATATATATATATATATATATATATATATATATATATATATATATATATATATATATATATATATATATATATATATATATATATATATATATATATATATATATATATATATATATATATATATATATATATATATATATATATATACGAATATGACGCAGCCTTAGCTGCATTTACCCACATCTACACATATAAAATGTGTTTTCAAATTGAAACCCCAATAAATCTCAGACATGGTAATCTCATAAACGGAAGCTTACCTTTTCAATCAAGGGATATAACCATATACTGAAACCCATTTCATGAAATTCGAATCAATATATTTAACCTTGGTTAAATACCCATTTTTCAACCATCATATATGGTGACCTTTCACATGGAAGCTTTGCTTCTTTTCTTAAAACCTATGGTTAAAACCATAATAAAATTCACTTCATGAATATCAAATTAGCGTTGGAATTTGGTTAAAAATACCAAATATGCCAAAAAATAGTAATATAAACTTTCGGGCCCACAGCTTAACATTTCATTACTTTTTATAAATTCAACTTTGGTTAAAAACCCAAAGCACCAAAATAATATTTTATCCAGGTCCCACATCTTTTACAACTCACCCTTTTCCACCGTCGGTCCACACCTTCGTTAACCTCTGCAAACTTTGGGTGCGAACACCGTCGGATCTCCGATGTCTAAGATCAAACGACTATCGTGTTCAATTTACTCCAGCACTTTATTGCTCAAAAGCAATGTGAAATCGACGGTATTGAAATTCCATCAATGCTACGTGTCACTTCCGGAGGTCTATCGTGTATATTTCTTCAATAATGTTTACCATTCCAAACCTGCGTGAAAACCATTTGTTGTTTTTCAAAATCGCTTCATGGTTCCAATCGCATATTTTTGCCACGCTTCCTCTGCACCTTCGTAGTTCCACTCCTATTTTGTTTTCTATCTTCTGTCCACGATTCCTTGTACAGGCTTAGATCAATGATATTTGTAGAGAATGGATTCCATTCCATTGGTTCTTTCGCATAGAAACTCTAAATTTGATTGAATTCAACGTCCTTTCTCAATAAATAATCTCAGAATTAATGTTCATTACTGTCTATTCGATAACCACAGAAATTCCATTTAAAGGGATAAGATCCATACACATCTGGAACATATGATTCCTATTATGATTGCTGGTTCTTAAAAGATATACTCAAGATATCGATTTCAGAGATCATTTCCTCTTCCGTCTCATCGATCCATTCTGTGATCGATACACACAATTTCACAATCACAATTCAATATTAAACACAAAAACTCATACAATCAACAATCCTGTAATCCAATTTTATCTACACACCATATAAATCAGAAATGAAATACGAACTCAGAAAATTGAGTTCTCTGTATTAACACACAATAATTACATAGGAAATTCCTTCCTCTGGCCTAATCTTCTGTGTCAGTGGCCTTTTCCTATTCTGCCCGTAGGCTTATAATTCAAACTCTACCTCTTTATCTCTATCCTCCTTCTTTAATGCCTTGAGGCTTATCATTTTTTATACAAAATGTTCTGAAAATATTTTTGGTTTCAAATCCTTCATCCTCTCAACAAGACCCTGAATATCCTCTAATTCCTCATTTACCTCAACTCACCCCTAAGGATCCTCTTTCATCCACAAAATAATGCAAACCAATTCTAATTTAGGATTTACCATTAATTCCTAAATCTCTCAATCTCTATGTACTCTCAACTAGCCTAATTCTCTCATGTTCTCCAACATTCAAGAACATTTACAAAATTCCTCACAACATTTAATTAATTCTCATTAAAATCACTCAAAACATTATATAAGAAACCAACTCCCTTGAAAACACAAAACCCCTAAGTCTATTAAAATAAAAAGAGATTTCTGAGCCTAATGCTCCTACATCAGACTCCCAAAGTAGAAATTTATGATGTTCTCCTGATCATGTGCTTCCAACCTTTGCCTCTTGGATCCCATACTCTGTTTTGCTGTTGTCCATAAGCTATATCATTCTTCTGCTGTACTTCTCTAGGCTTCCATATTTTATTTTGCATCTTGCCACTAGCTATGCTTTCAAATTATTTTCTCGTCTTTTCTTTACTGTAATTTCTTTGCTTTCTTACTGTTGTCTTTTTCTGAGACACCTTCATCATCAATCTTCTTATGCTTTCAATTTCTATGTCCACTTTATCTTCTGTCTGGAAACTACTCTGCCATTTTTTGTTGCTTCCAATTTTTGCTACAAATATTCTTGTAGATTTTGCTCTAAAAATTGTTTCTTTAGACATTGTTGTAGATGTTGCTACCAATACTATTGGTTTTGTTGCTAATACTGTTGTTGCCTCCCGAACTTCCTGAATATATTTGAAGATATCTCCCTCTGCAACATTCCTCTTTTGTTCACTACCTGCAAATTCACTTTTAAAAAATAAATTATCATTTGATTCTTTAACTGCAGTAACATACTCATTCATTCTTCTTTGTATACTAGTAAACATAATTAATTTTGGCAAACTAGTATTTGCTCCTGCTTCTTTCATAACTCCAGAAATTTCCACTTCAGTGTCTGCAATTCCTTTTTCTGGAATAATTGTTTCCAGCAAGCATTTCAACCATTTATTTTGTACTTGTTTTCTCTCAAACACATCATCAATATGTTGTAATTCAGTTTCAACAGGTCCTTCTTCTTCTTCCTTGACAACCTTCAATTATTGTCCTTCACCTCCTTGATTGATTTTGTCAATCAATTCAAATTCCTCAAATACTTTATCTTCATCCTTTATCAGAATATAATTCTAATTTTTCACCACTGTGGCATCTCTAAAAGTATTTCCCATAGTCTTCTCTTGGCCAATCAGACAAGCCAACTCTTCCTTGTCATCAACAGTAACAAGTTCCTTCATATGAGACATGGTTGTCTCACCTTCCTTGGAAGTTATGAGTTCCTTCTTCCGCAATAGTTCATCTTCATTCAAGATAACTCCAAGAGATGGATTGTCTTCTGCAACACCTGTAAACACAGTGAAGTTATCAATTCCAAAATCACAATACCCAATGGTCTCATTTGATGATTCAGTCACCAAATCTTCTTCTAGCAGTTCCAAGTCTCTTCCAAGACTTAGAAAATCTTCACTGTCTTTCTTTCTAGCTTCCAAGTTTATCTCCATTTTTCCAATCACCATGATAGAATGATGATCCTCCACTATGTTTTCATCTAACATAGTTTCCCTTTCATTAGATTCTCTGACTTTTTCCATTTGATTTTCTTCTTTTCTTGCATAATTAACACATGAATTATCAGTATTAAAAATAGAAGGTTTCAATGTCTCTTCCTCCTCTGGCAACATCTTAGTATGCTGCTTTGAGTTTTCTTCTAACTTCTTTGTCAGCACATTAGTATGCTGATTTAAATTCTCTATGAGAATGTCAGCTAATCTCTCCTTTTTATCATCTTTTTCATGAATGCCTCTCTGCTTTGGTTCACAATAATGAACTTATTAAATTTGCTGAATCATTCTTACATCCTTATACTATATTTCATGACTGTTATTCATGAAAATTTCTTTGTCTTTCACATTTAGAAATTTATCCTAAGTATAGATGCTCTGCTTTTCCAACTCTCTTCTTTGAAGATCTAACTTTCTATATAACTCAAAAATTTCAATTGGAGTAGAATTTGGAAACTTCACACAAATTTCCATACCTTCCTTGTTATTTACCAATCATCAGATGGTCCTTCTTCCTCTGCTTCAATACTCTGTTGTTCATTCCCATGAGACCCCTTTGTCTCATTTTGTTTCTAAGATCTTGCTATCTCAGCATCATTCTGAACAGAATTCAGATTCAAATTCTTCTCCTTAACAAACTTCAAAGTTTTTTCATCATCCTGTGATGTGCCTACAATCATACACAATTCATTAGTTTTAAAAACACAAGACCTTTCAGTCTCATATGCTTCTTCAAGCATTTCTCCTTGAACAGATTTTCATGTGGAATCCTCAAATTCTATCTTTGACTCAAAAAATCTGAGTTCTTCCTTCCATAATGCAATCTCCTTCTGCCTCCACTTCATTTGTAATGGTTGAAAAATTACCTTCTTTCCCTTTAGTGGAAAGATCCATCCTCTTCTCTATTTTTCCTCTTCTTGTAACCATCCCTTTAGTACCTCCAGTTGTACTTTCACCACTGCAATATCTCTTTCTATATCCTCATCATTCATCTGATCTCTGTGGCATTCTTTGGAACCTCTTCTCTAATCCTCCATGATCATATTCTACATGAGCTCCTCACTCACTATGAGTTGCACTAAGCCTCTGCAACAACAAGTCCTCCCTGCTGCCACTTACCTCACCAATCCCTTCTCTAGACTTGGTCTTTTGGCAAGCACTGGTTCTCTATCTCTGGAACCTCTTGAGCACTCTCTTCTGCTCTCTCTAGGCTTATATCCTCAACTAACCTTCTCTTGAGAACACTTCAGTTGTTCTCCCTATCCTACCTTTAGCTAGAATATTAGGTTCACTGCCATCATCATCAAAAACTTTGTCTTCATCTTGTCTGCAACCAAAAATTCTGCAATCACAATTTTCAAACCAAATTAAAATCATCTCACCTTCAAGATCTCTGCATGATATTTTTCTCTTCAATGATAGTATTTTGATTGGATTTTCTTCATTTATTTCTGCAAATTCATGTTCACTTCAATTCTGTGTATCTGCTACTTATCAGATTTAATATCTGATCTCCTCTTTCTTCCCTCATTGCACATGCATTCTGATTTAATTAAAAAAGATATTTAACTTTCAAAAGATCTTTTCCTGCTCTGATACAAAAATGATGTAGCCTTAACTGCGTTTACCCACATCTACACATATAAAATGTGTTTTCAAATTTAAACCCCAATAAATCTCAGACAGGGTAATCTCATAAACGGAAGCTTACCTTTTCAATCAATGGATATAACCATATACTGAAACCCATTTCATGAAACTCGAATCAATATATTTAACCTTGGTTAAATACCCATTTTTCAACCATCATATATGGTGACCTTTCATGTGGAAGCTCTTCTTATTTTCTTAAAACCTATGGTTAAAACCATAATAAAATTCACTTCATGAATATCGAATCAACGTTGGAATTTGGTTAAAAATACCAAATATGCCAAAAAATAGTAATATAAACTTTCGGGCCCACAACTTAACATTTCATTACTTTTTAAACATTCGACTTTCGTTAAAAACCCAAAGCACCAAAATAATATTTTATCTGGGTCCCACAACATTTACAACTCACCTTTTTCCACCGTCGGTCCACACCTTCGTTAACCTCTGCACAACTTCAGGTATGAACACCGTCGGATCTCCGATGTCTAAGATCGAACGACTATCGCGTTAAATTTACTCCAGCACTTTATTGCTCCAAAGAAATGCGGAATCGGCGGTATTGAAATTTCGTCAATGCTATGTGTCACTTCCGGAGGTCTATTGCGTATATTTCTTCAATACCGTTTACCATTCCAAACCTACGTGAAAACCATTTGTTTTTTTTCAAAACCACTTCACAGTTCCAATCGCATAGTTTTGCCACGCTTCCTTTGCGCCTTCGAAGTTCCACTCCTATTTTTTTTTCTGTCTTCTGTCCACAATTCCTTGCACATGCTTAGATCATTGATATTTACAGAGAATGGATTCCATAAAATCTAAATTTGATTGAATTCAACCTCATTTCTCAGTAAAAAATATCAGAATTAAGGTTCATTACTATTTATTCGATAACCACAGAAATTCCATTTAAAGGGATAAGATCCATACACATATGGAACATATGAATCCTATTCCAATTGCTGTTTCTTAAAAAATATACTCAAGATATCGATTTGAGAGATCATTTCCTCTTCCGTCTCATCGATCCATTATGTGATCGATACACACAATTTCACAATCACAATTCAATATTAAACACACAAAATCATACAAATAACAATCCTGTAATCCAATTTCATCTACACACCATATAACTCATAAATGAAATACGAACTCAGAAAATTTAGGTCTCTGTATTAACACACAATAATTACATAGGAAATTCCTTCCTCTGGCCTGATCTTCTGTATCAGTGGCCTTTTCCTATTCTGCCCATAGGCTTACAATTCAAACTCTACCTCTCTATCTTTGTCCTCCTTCTCTAATGCCTTGACGCTTATCATTTTTATACAAAAGTGTTGAGATTCAAAAAGATGATGAGCTTAGTGAAAAGAGTCAACTTCACTAAGTGGGCCCGCAGGCTATTTTTGGTGCAAAGTATATTTTTAGACTATGTCTATTTTTAGACATGTCGATCATATTCTATGAGTTGCAGGATGCTATTTGTGGATGGTTGGCCAAGTTGGAAAAATAGATGAACTTCTATTTTTAGACATATTGGGCAGAATCTATTTTTAGATTTCTAGTCTAAAAATATATATGTCGAATATTATTAGCTCTTAATAATATTTGGACTCTAAACATTATCTTATTCTCTTGGAGCACTTCAGTTAAGTGCACAGATGTGGCACAACAGCTGACAGAAGGAATTATGCTATTCCTGAGGGTTCACTGGAGCTATTTCATGGAGGAATTTAGTTAGAACTCATGTGACAGAGTTTGGTGGAGTTATAGAAGTATTTGGTGGAGTTGTATTTAGTTTAACTTAGTTAGACTCAGTTGAGCTAGTTGTATCTAGTCTAACTGATTGATACACTAGTGAGAGTGGTGTGAATTAATTAGTTAATTAATTCACTAAATAATAACTCATTAATAAACTGAATAATACATTAGTTAGCTACATTGCATGGACAGTTTCAGTGGAGACCAGTGGAGAGGTAGGTGAAAGAGAAAGTGTGACTATCAGTTGTGACTATAGTGATGCATTGATTGCATCCAACACTCATTGGAGATGCCAATGAGGATTTCACAGTGAAATATTGGTGAATTCAAGTTCATTCAGAGCCATTCTTCAGCAAATATTGCACAATAGAGGCAGGCTAGCAGGTGGCAGAGATCGGTGCATGGATTTGCAAGATCTAGCCTGATTAGTGTGTAGCGATTGTATTGTACTGAGAGATTGATATGATCAGCTTTGTATGAGGATTTTTAAATGATCTATATGACATATATTATATACAAATAGTTGGGGTTTTTAGCTTTAGGCTTTCCCGTAAAACAATTGTGTTAATGTGTGTGAATTTTTATGGTTTCATGTGTGCATTGCAATTGATTTAATTTCTGCATGTGATGATCAATAGTGGAATAGATTATGTATTGTGCATGAATTAAAATAGTGTGTGATCAGGAGAATATTGGATATATAAAACATAAGTTATATAATTCCTACATGGTATCAGAGCGATATTGATCAGAGCAGATTGCAATTATTGAAGCGGTTGAGTTTTGTGCCGGTGGAATTCGAATTTGCTGTAGTGTTTTCATGGTGTCGAAGTTGAGCATTCATTGAAATGTCTTTCAACAGATTGCGATTGGAGTATGCCCTTGATGGGAGCTCAAATTATATTTCATGGAAGGATAGGATGGAGGTGGTGCTAGATGATAATGGGTTGAAGGAGTTCACAGATGTTGAAATTCCAAAACTTGCTTCTAGTGATGTAGCTGCACTTAATGCATGGCAAAAGAAGACAACAAAATTTCAAAGGATTCTGTTGGAAGGTGTGAAGGATCACATAGTGTCAAAACTTCATGGTAAAGCATCTCTATTCTTGATGTGGAAAGCTTTGACAGAATTGTTCCAAAGCAGAAGCGACCAGAGGAAGTTGGCACTTAAAGACAAGCTCAGAAAAATAAAAATGGAGAAAGGCGACAGTATACCCAAGTACCTCAAGAAGTTTTTCCAGTGTAGGGATGAGTTGGGAAGTGTGGGGGTTACTGTAGATGAATAGGACTTGGTGAGCTTGGCTCTCCTTGGGCCTCTGAAGAGTTGGCATAGCTATGAGGACTATGTCAATGGTCGGGAGAAACTGCCAGGATGGGAGCGAATTTGGTCGGATCTTGTGCAGGAGGAGATAAGGCGGGGTACCAGGGATGAATCTTCATCGAAGAATGAAGATGAAGAAAATTGCGCTTTGGCTGCCAAAGCAAGGAAAAGGAAGGGAAAGAAAAATTCTTCTCAATTCGGTGAAAAAGGCAAGAAGTAGGACTTGTCCAAGGTGAAGTGCTTTCACTATCACCAACATGGACATTACGCCACTAATTGTCCACAGAAGAAGAAAAATAAGCAAGCTGCTGGATCTGCAGCTGGAGAGGCCTTAGCCTCACAGTTTGAGCTGTAATTTTCACTGATCACATGCTTGATTTCAAGTGTGATGGGATCAGAGTGGTTTATTGACAGTGGTGCATCTTTCCATATGACTCGAGACAAAGATTTATTTAGTGATCTGGATGAGAAGGATCTTGGAGTGCACATCGATATGAGCGATGATGGTAGATACAGTGCGACTGATATTGGGACCATTTCCTTTGAGAGGGAGTCTGGTAAACCTTTCATATTGAAGGTTGTCATGCATGTTCCAGGACTGAAGAATAGTCTGATCTCTGTGGCAATGTTGGAAGATAAGGATTATGATGTTGTATTTAGCGAGGGAAAGGCTTTCCTGTGTAGTAAAGCAACTGGTGAAACCCGGAGGATAGGGGTTCAAGTTAAGAATCTTTATCAATTGTAGGTAGATGGTTGTGCAGCAATGGCAGGCAAAGTAGAAGGAGTGGTGAGCCGGGATGAGGGTGAATTGTGGCATAGGAGATTGGGCCATCTTCACCATGGCGCTTTGAAAATTTTGTAGAAGATTTCTACCAGGCTTCCCAAGGGTACACTTGCGTAGTCAGATCAGTGCAAGGGATGTACTTTTGGAAAATTTGTGAAGACCACTTTTCATGAAAAGGATAGTCACGCCATGACGATACTTGAGAGAATTCACATAGACATGTGTGGACCTTTCTCAGTAGCTTCGACAACAAAGCACAGGTATTATGTGATATTTGTTGATGAATTTTCTCATAAGTGTTGGATCTTCTTCATACAGAAGAAGAGCGAGACATACTCAAAGTTCTGTGAGTTCAAGGCGTTGGTTGAGAAAGAGTCACGGAAGCAGGTGAAAGCTCTCAGGAGCGATAATGGTGGCGAAAAAATCTCTGGCGAATTCAAAGACTTTTGCAACACAGAAGGAATTCAAAGAGAGCTCATAGTGCCTCATAACCCACAACAGAATGGGGTCATGGAGAGAAAGAACAAAACAATCGTGGGTGCTGCATGGGTGATGTTGCATGATCAGGGCCTTCCCATACACTTGTGGGCTAAAGCATGAAACACTGCGGTTTATGTGCAAAATCATTGTCCTCATAGAGTACTTGGCATGAGTACACCCGAAGAGGCTTTTTCTAGTAAGAAGCCTGATATTTCTCTTTTGAAGATTTTTGGCTCACCTGTTTACATTCATGTGACGAAGGATGCCAGGAAGAATCTAGAGCCAACCGTAGAGGTTCGGATATTTTTGGGGTACACAGAAACACCCCACAATTATCGTGTGTATTTGCCAAATATTTAGATGACTATTGTGCGACGGGATATCAAATTTCATGAGGAGAAATCTATGAAGTTGTCGCTTGAGAGGGAGCTACACTTGCATGTAGATGAGGAGCTACTAGTTCCTAAAGATGAGCCTCTGGATGTGGATCAGCCACAAGAGGAGGTTCATGGAGTTGAAGAAACCACTCATGCAGCGCCAAACATTAGAGGGAAGAAGCGCACTACAGAAGCTGAGCGACTGAATCTTGATGCAGCGCAGAATGTAGGAGCACCTACATCACAGCACAGACAGAGACAGTCACCTGACCAATTTACTGGATACATGGCTCTGATGAGCAAGTGTATCATGACAGAACCATCTTCTTTTGAGGAAGCTGTGGAGGATCCCGCATGGGTAGATGCCATGGTGGAAGAGTATGATTCGATTGTCAGAAATAGTGCATGGGAGATTGTCCCAAGGCCGAAAGGGAAATTAGTGGTAGGTTCTAGATGGATCTACAAAGTGAAGCAAGCTGCTGATGGGAGCATCGAGAAGTACAAGGAAATATTTTTTGTGTGAGGCTTCTCACAGAATGAGGGGATCGACTATGAAGAAACCTTTTCACCTGTCACAAGGTATTCTTCCATACGGAGCATCCTTTCTCTCTCAGCGCAGATGGGTTGGCACATTCATCAGATGGATGTGAAGACTACGTTCCTCAATGGAGTCATTGAGGAGGAGGTGTACATAGAGAAACCTGAAGGATTCAAAATATTTAGCAGCGAGTCGCATGTGTGCAAGCTCAAAAAAGCTTTGTATGGGCTGAAACAAGCACCTCGTGCTTGGTACACATGGATAGACAGTTATTTCCCCGGACTTGGTTTCGCCAATAGTGAGGTGGATCTGTACCTATACCAGACTGTGGTGGAGGGTAAGTTGCTGATCATTATACTTTATGTAGATGATTTGATACTAACAGGTGATGAACTATTGATACACTCATGAAAGGCAGATCTTGCAAAGGAGTTTGAGATGAAGGACTTGGGCCTCCATTATTTCCTGGGATTGGAAATTTGGCAGCGGAAGGATGGACTATTTGTGTCTCAAGTCAAGTATGCCAAGGAGATACTGGAGAAGTTCAACATGAAAGGCTGCAAGCCTATCGACACTCCTCTTCCTGGTGGTTGGATGAAATAGGATGCTACATCGGCAGAGGTAGTGGATGCCACTGTTTATCGATAGTTGGTTGGTTCGCTCATGTATCTAGTCAATACATGACTGGACATATGCTACGCTATTAACCATCTTTCACAAGCTATGGTTAAGCCTACCAAGCTCTTTTGGAAGGCAGGCAAGCATGTCCTGAGGTATCTTAGGGGCACATGGGGATATGGATTGTGGTACAGACAGTCAGATGAGTTGAAGCTACATGGCTTCACGGATGCAGATTGGGCAGGGAGCCCAATGGACAGAAACAACACATCTGGAGGGATATTCAGTATCGGGTCTACAATAGTTTCTTAGTACAACAGGAAACAAAGATCCGTGGCACTCAGTTCAGCGGAGGCCGAGTACATGGTAGCAAGTTTGGTTGCATGCGAGGCTATATGGATGAGGAAGATCCTAGTTGGGTTGTTCAGTTCACACTTAGATCCTACTGTGATATATTGTGATAATCAGAGTTGCCTTAAACTCTCAGTTAATCCATTATTTTATGATAGATCTAAACATATTGACATCCGGTACCATCATATCAGAGATTGTGTGCAGTGAAAGATCATGTTACTATCTTACATTCCCACGGAGGATCAAAATGCAGATATTCTGACGAAGGCGCTCACCAGGAGAAAATTGAAATACCATAGAGATAGGATCGGGGTGGCAGATAATCCCTATCTTGTTGAGAGGGAGTTTTGAGATTCAACAAGATGATGAGCTTAGTGAAAAGAGTTGCCTTCACTAACTGGGCCCGCAGGCTATTTTTGGCGCAAAGTTTATTTTTAGACTATGTCTATTTTTAGACATGTCGATCATATTCTATGAGTTGTAGGATGTTATTTGTGGATGGTTGGTCAAGTTGGAAAAATAGATGGACTTCTATTTTTAGACATATTGGGTGGAATCTATTTTTATATTTCTAGTCTAAAAATAGATATATTGAATATTATTAGCTCTTAAAAATATTTAGACTCTAAACATTATCTTATTCTCTTGGAGCACTTCAGTTAAGTGCACAGATGTGGCACAAAAGCTGACAAAAGGAATTACGCTATTCCTAAGGGTTTACTGGAGCTATTGCATGGAGGACTTCAGTTAGAACTCATGTGACAGAGTTTGGTGGAGTTATAGAAGTAGTTGGTGGAATTGTATTTAGTTTAACTCAGTTAGACTCAGTTGAGCTAGTTGTATCTAGTCTAACTAATTGATACACTAGTGAGAGTGGTGTGAATTAATTAGTTTATAAATTCACTAAATAATAACTCATTAATCAACTGAATAATACATCAGTTAACTACAGTGCATGGACAGTTTCAGTGGAGACCAGTGGAGAGGTAGGTGAAAGAGCAAGTGTGACTATCAGTTGTGACTATATTGATGCATTGATTGCATCCAACACTCAGTGGAGATGCCAATGAGGATTGTGCAGTGCAAGCTTGGTGAATTCAAGTTCATTCATAGCCATTCTTTAGCAGGGATTTTGCAATAGAGGCAGGCTAGCAGGTGGCAGAGATCCATGCATGGATTTTCCAGATCTAGCCTAATTAGTGTGTAGCGATTGTATTGTACTGAGAGATTGATATGATCAGCTTTGTATGAGGATTGTTACATGATCTCTATGACATATATTATACACATATAGTTGGAGTTTTTAGCTTCAGGCTTTCCCGTAAAACAACTGTGTTAATGTGTGTGAATTTTTATGGCTTCATGTGTGCATTTCAATTGATTTAATTTATGCATGTGATGATCAATAGTGGAATAGATTCTATATTGTGCATGAAGTAAAATAGTGTGTGATTAGGAGAATCTTAGATATACAACACATAAGTTAAATAATTTCTACAAAAAGGTTCTGAAACTATTTTTGGTTTCAGATCCTTCATCCTCTCAACAAAACCCTGAATATCCTCTAATTTCTCATTTACCTCAACTCACCCCTAAGGATCCTCTTTCATCCACAAAATAATGAAACCAATTCTAATTTAGGATTTACCATTAATTCCTAAATCTCTCAATCTCTATGCACTCTCAACTAGCCTAATTCTCTCATGTTCTCCAACATTCAAGAACATTTACAAAATTCCTCACAACATTTAATTAATTCTCATTAAAATCACTCAAAACATTATATAAGAAACCAACTCCCTTGAAAACACAAAACCCCTAAGTCTATTAAAATACAAAGAGATTTTTGAGCCTAATGCTCCTGCGTCAATACACACACACACACACACACACACACACACACACACACACACACATATAATCATGTGAAATGATCCCTCCGGTGAAACCAATCCAACAAATGGCTACTTACTTGGATCATGCTCACACTTTCCTTGAGCGGGAAGAAAAAAAAAATCTAGGAAAATCCAAATGTCCGCTGAAGATGTGCTCATGATCCAAAAATACAAGAGAATGCATATTGCATGTTAACTATATCAAAACAGTAAAAGGACCCTCAATAATATGAACTATTATCTTGTCATGATATCCATCAGAAACACAAACACACCCTTCATTTTGATCTAAAATAAAAATTAGTTATTGATCCATAGGAAGACATAGGAAAGTATGAATTTCTGCTAGTTGAGTGTTGACTGTAAATTCCTCAAGTTTGAGAAACTCTAATTCTATCTCTGGAGGAAAATCATCATGTGAAAGAGGCTCTAAAACAAAATTTTCTTTATTGCAGTTATCCTCTTCATAATATGCTTGCAATTTTTGAGGTTTATTCTCTGCCATAATTTATAGAGATCCTTTTTCATTCATTTCATCAGAAACCTCACCTTGGTCTTCACAAACCTGATCTTGAAATAAACACGTAGAGAAATAAAAATATGAAAAAACAAGTGAATGGCCCTCTTCATAACTTTGTTTGTGATTTGGAAACTGCTGAATTATAGAGGTCGGTTCTTAGGGCTGAGTATCCTTTGGAGAAGTTGGCCCCTTCAGACTCGAAGTGATAGGCACATTTATGTTTCTCAAATTATGTTTCCTCGGCACTGAGCTGAGTGAAATCTGCTAACCTCTCTGATAATATTCAGTATCTCTTTCTAACATGTCATCAATCTAAAGAGAGAAAACCCATTTTTCATTATTATTGAACTGAGAAAATGGAATATGATTATTATTATTGAAATCCTGCTCAATTTAATTTATAATCAAAAGAAAAACATCTACTGGCTGGGAAATTTCATAACTGATTTTTGATCTTTCATCTTGATGTAGAGAAAACTCGAAGAAATCATATTCAATATCATCAATCATTAAATCCTCATCATCGATATCAATCCCTATGAACTGAAAAAGGTTCTCAAACGTTCCACAGAAATTCTCTATCAACAATAAGGAAGGATAATGCAGCTTATAATTGTCACAAAATGCTACATGAAATTATTTAAGTGAATATAGACTGTCAGCATGCAATCCCTCATACCATGACCTGAAATCATCCTCTAAGGTTTCCATGGACATCTTCATGAAACAATTCTTAGGAAACTGCAAAACTAGCCTATGCATATGTATATCAAATTTAATCAAATGTATAGCAGCATTGTTATCTTTTTCATTTCTAAACCTAGGCAGATCTGTTTACCAATCTATGCAAGGTATTCGATTCGGAAAACCAGGAATATGAGCTCGATTCATAGGAGCATACCTTCTAGCAACTGAATCCATATTGAATATAGTGAAGCCACCAAGAATTTCTTCAAGATATCGGTTTTTTAACAGTGGAGTCGCCATGAAAATTATGAACTTTTGGATTCTTTGACACTGGTATCACTAGGTGAACGATGCATAGCCTTCTTGTGCCTGACCATTATTCACCATCAACAATGAGGGATAATATTTTTCGTTCTTTCCCAGGGATCATTTATCCTTCGTTCCCCGACAATGACGCCAAAAATGTTATCCTCCATAGTGTCCCAAGGTTGAGAAAGGAAATCGAAGGAGGTGTTCTTCTTTGAGATAATTGGGGTCAATAATTATGCCAAAGCATCCATAATGTTTTTTTTGTGTTTTGAAATTTTGGATGACCAATGTATAAGATAAAATTTTCAAACAATTATTGATTAAATATTCCAGATAATATCAGAAAATATTAATAAGGGCTGATTTTTTATCTCGCATAGTGATTAAGACTTTGTAAATGGTTAAGTAGACTTATGTAAGAAGATGTGATTATTAAATTTTCAGTTTGAATTCTTTAATTAATCATAAGATTGAAAACCTTTAAACAATGTCTAAAATTTCAAGAAAATACATTTAACTTTATCAAGATGCTGACAATTTATAAATGAAAGGGACTTACATCAACAAAAATTTTAGTAAATCATTCTTTATATTGATAATAACTTCACGAGGAATTATAAGATAACTGAAACACAGTTAATCTCACCTGGTTATCTTGGTAAAAATTAAACTTATGAAGAGACAAAAAGTAATGGAAACTTGAAAAACTCACAGAAGGAACAAATATGTATGAGAAAAATTCAGAATCCTTCTTCTATTATTTATGATCGAAAAAATTGTACGATTATTCTTACAAAAATTCACTTATCCAAGGGTGCAACCCTTAATAACTCGAAATGAGAGTTATTTATACTAATTTCTAAAACTCAGAATATCTTAAATTGATTACAATAATAGAATATATAATAATAGAAGAAGGAAATAGATAAATTACGTGTCCTGATTTTCATGGAAGCTGTTGATGACTTGGCCCCTTTTGATGGAAACTATTGATGACTGGACCCTTGAAAATTTGTTGTGCTAGAATGTTGTAAAAATCACACTTTTACTCAATGGTCTCACAAAATTTATCCCATTTGTCTTGAATTGGGATTTATACACTCATCACATTTCTAAATATTTCATCTACCTATGTATATCTGTCGAAAGTAGGCCTCTGAATGAATAAGTGTTTGATCTGATGTTGAACGATCAAATAAAACTGCAGAGCTTCTAATAATGATTTCCCTGTAACATGTCCTTTAATACCTGCAAATTTGGATTTATCTACTGCAATAGTATATAAATTTTTACATTAATATTCTAATTTAATCAATTTATCATCTAATCCTACCAATCTTGGTAGTGCTTTATGATTCAAGACCTTAAACTTTGTATGAAACCTTTGAACAACAATATTCAAAGCTTCACATTTTGTTTGCAATTGGTTGATTAAATTTTTCTTCTGTAAAACTTTCTTGATCTCCAAAATTGTTGCATTTCTGTCTAGTATGTTGATTTCTTCCAACTCTTCTCTCTTCTTTGAGTTTAAAACCTTGATCATATCAGTGTCTTCACTTGGATTTTTCTTGAGATTCTCTTTCTGCTCTTCTATGGATGCTTTGCACTTGGTGATGAGCTCTTGTTGTTTGAAAATAATATATGGATGGCCATATCTCTATCATAGACTTGTTGATGTCTTCCCAAATGTTCTGCTTGGCTTTAGAAAATGTTCCTACCATTAAAGATTCACTTTCTAGTTCTTTCACCTTAAGTCCCAACTTGTGAGACTTTTTCATTTCCTCCATATATAAAGTATCATTTTTGATCTTCTGTGATTCCAGAACCTGAAACCTTTGTTGAAAATTGTCATGTGCTTGCTTCTTAATAGCCAAATCCTGTGTCAATTTTTTTGCATCAATTGTTGTCAAGGGTGTTGAAATCTCTATACCTGCAGTAGATGTTTGAGCCATGGTGTAGGAGCAGGAATTTCTTCTGCAACCGGCTCAGTGACTTGCACTTATTCAACCAACTGTTTCTTCGCTTTTCCTTTAGGGGTAACTTGATTTTTTGTCTTGGATTTCAGGGCCATTTTAATAGGGATATAGAATGGGAGAAATAATTTGAAGATCAGCGGTTGCAAAAAGGGTGACAGTGGTTACATAAATGGTGACAGTGATCCCAGAGTGTAGGGCTGGAGATTTGGAATAGAATGCAGAGATGGCAAGTCATGACAAACAAATGAGAAAGTGAAGTGGTATAAGGGAGTCCACAAATTTATTTTATAGGTGGAAATATGGGTTTAACATCCTAGAATATGGTTGTAGGATTTTAACAGCTCAGGAGTGGGTTTAATGAGAAACGGTGCACCAAACGGCTAGGGGACGATCGTGTGAACGGAGTACAAATGTTAGGGAATGGAGGTGTTGGAGGGTAACAGTTAGGTGATGTGGAAGGATGAAAATGGATGGATGACCAATGGTTATGGCACGGAGGGAGGATCCATTGGCTCGAGGCGCAGGTGGAAACAACCATTGGAAACAAAACCGCCAATGGATTTTGGGGGTGGTGGGGGGGGGGGGGGGGTGTACCTCCCAGTTTACATTTTTGGGTGGAGGGGGTGCGTAATTATGTGGTTTTAACACATCACAAAACATGAAGACTATTAAAACCACACTTCGAACCCCCCCCCCTCCTCGTGTTAATCAGAAATGGTCGAGGGGTCACAAAGTGATCCTCCACCGTCGATCTTGAGTGGGTATAAGATCCTCCATTAAAAATTTTCGGTGCATTATTCATTGTGATTTGACCTTTTTTTCCTGTAGTGACTTTAGGATAAAAATAAAATGAGCGTTATATCATCAAATGAATTAATGAAAATATAAACCCCTTTTAAAGAATTTAATCATCATTAATAAATTTTAATCTTTTGATAACTCGACGCATTTAAACAGGAAACCATGATTTATTTTTTAGACTAAATCATTCACATTTTTTATTTTGTTGCTTCCCTAACGTTTTTTTCTTTTTGCCTTATTTCTTTAGGACAACTAACTCTAACATTTTATTATTACATGGATTCATAAAAACATAATTTTTCCTAAAAATTTTTAATTTTTATTTTTCGTCCATATCCTAACTTAGCTTTTTATTTTTCACTTTTTCAACTAATATGCTAACTTATCAAAACCAGATAATGTTACAACATCGGCTCCAGCTGGGGATTGCTTCCTCCTGCGGGATGCAGAGAACAAGCAGTTCAATGTGCCTTCTCCTTGGGCTATGGATTCTTTGATGTAGAAAAAAAATAGACTTGAAATGGTAAAATAAAATGGTACTGTACAATCATGATGTGCGATCTCCTTCAATACTGTATATAATGTTTTATAAATCTGCCATTGACAGGCAGTGTTGAGAACTGTCCTTCCAAATTTTGTAACACAAATGTATTATTTCCCTTTACTTCTGTAATGTTGAATGGTTAAAACCATAGATTTTCAAAATTTCCATGCTTGCCTTTGTCTTCTCTCCTAGCATCCCATCTTAAGACTAAATCTCCTTCTATAAAATCTCTTTCCCTAGCCTTTCTGTCAAAAATACTCTTCATCTTATTCTAATATTTTCTCAATTTGTATTGAATCTGATTTCTATTTTCATTTAATTCAATAATCTAATTTATTCTTCTAGAGAAATCATCACATTCATCAATAGATTCTTGTAAAAAATTAACCACGGGGAAAGCCAAATTTGTAGGAAAAATAACATATTTTCCATAAACCAATTGGAATGGAGATTTACTTGTTGATATTTTGGGATAAATCTTGTTTTCCCAGACTGCATAGATAAGATGATTGTCCCAATTTTTCTTATGGTATTATAAATTTTCCTTGATTAGCTTTAATAAGCTCTTGTTATATGATTCAACAAGACCATTCCCTTGTGGATAATAGGGGGTTGAATGATGCAATAAAATCTAATACTTTTGGAAAAATTCAATCATCTTTATACTACTAAATGTCGTGGCATTATCAGTCACTATTTGTTGTGGACAACCAAATCTGGATAGAATGTTTTCTTCAGTAAATTTGATTACAACTCAATCTGTGGAATTTCTAATAGGAATGGTCTCCACCCACTTGGTTAAATAGTCAATAGCAGGTAAGATCCATCTATGCTGATTACTTGAAGCTCGGTGAATTTCTCCTATAAAATCTAGTCCCCATTGAAGAAATGGTGCCGAGACAACCACTAAAACTAGTGGAAGAGCTGCTATTTTTTTCTTACCAGCAAACATCTGGCATGGAACGCAGACTCTAACCTTTTCTCCCACTTGTAAAAAAAAAGTGGGCCAATAGAATACCTCCCTTAGTATTTTGTATGCTATTTCTCTTCAAGAATAATTCCCTCCACATATTCCTGCATGAAACTGATCAATGATTCCTTCAGTCTCTGATTCTGTCAAGAAAAGTAGTAGAATTTTAAGAGGATCTTTCCAGTACAAGTTGAAATTGATGATACAGTTTTTGATGGATTTCAATTTAAGTGTTTTGCATTGATTTTTTGAAAACTTAGATGGAAATTCAAAATGGATCAGAAAATGAAAAATATATGCATATCAATCTGATAATACAAAATTTTCATCAATTTGAACAAGGACTGTTTGAGTTGAAGGAGAAGGTTCTTGTGGATTCTTTCCTTGAGATTCTTGGGAAGGTTCTTGTGGATTCTCCCCTTATGCATTTTAGGAAGGTTCTTACGGATTCTCCCTTTCTATATTTGAAGAAGGTTCTTGTGTAAGATTCTCAGAGACTTCAAAAACAGAGTTTATGCCTAACACTTTGCAATTAGATTCAACTAATAGTTTAGCTAAATCCCATCCCTATAATTACTTGGTGGTTTTAATGGTGAGGTCAAACTCAAGGATTTGAGTAATCCATCTTCCTCTTCTTCCATCAGAGAGTCTGGTTTTCTAAGAACAATTTTTACAACATTGGTAGGTACATAAGCAATAGTGGTATAATGGAGGACATGCATTCTGAAATATTTCAGGGCTTGAACTAAGGCATAGGCTTGTTTTTCAATGATATTATACTTGATTTCTACATCTCTCATGCCCTTGCTAAAAAATACTATCGTTTGATCATAATAATATTCATTTTTCTATAAAATAACAACAACAAGGGTGGTTTCAGAAGCAAAGGAGAATATATTGAAAGGCTCAGAGTAGTTTGGATTGGCTAAGGAGGGAGCCTCAGAAATGGCCTTCTTTATTTGAACAAATTCATATCTTGCAGGAATGGTCCATGGTTCTTTTTGAGCATGTATGTAATGTCTTTAACTATTTTAGCATAGTTAGTTATGAATCTTCTCAAAAAGTTAATATTTCCTAAAAATGCTTGTATCTCTTTCTTATTTCTAGGTAATGATAATGATTGAATAGTACAGACCCTTTTGGGATCTATTACTAATCCATCCTTTGAAATGATATGGCCTAGTAACTTTCCTGATTTGATGTCAAACAAGGACTTCTTGGGATTGAGAGATAATCCAAACTTTCTGCACCTATCAAAAACCTTCATCAAGTGTTTTAAATGTTTATGATCTGATTCAGAAAAAAAATAGTTAAATAATCAAGATAAATAACAAAAAAATTGTTTACCTTCCCAACAAAGGCTAATTCCATAGCTCTTTGGAATTTTTCTCTTGCATTTGATAGGCCAAAAGGCATCCTAGCATACATAAATGTACCCTAGGGTTTAGTAAAGGTCGTCTTCTCTCTATCTTCAGAATTCACCAATATATGATTATAACTAGAGAAGTCGTCAAGCATGGAGAGTCTATTAGAACTTGACACCTTTTGGAGTAACTGATCCATCTTTGGAAGTGAATAGTTATATTTCAGTGATGATCTATTAAGGTTTCTGAAATCCACACAGAGTCTAATTTCACCATTCTTTTTTATGATAGGGATTAAATTGGCTACCCAATTAGAGTATCTTAAAGGGACATGTTGAGATTGCAACAAGATGATGAGCTTAGTAGAAAGGAGTTGCCTTCACTAAGTGGGCCTGCAGGCTATTTTTGGCGCAAAGTCTATTTTTAGACTATGTCTATTTTTAGACATATGGATCATATTCTATGAGTTGTAGGATGTTATTTATGGATGGTTGGTCAAGTTGGAAAAAATAGATGGACTTCTGTTTTTAGACATATTGGGCGGAATCTATTTTTAGATTGCCAGTCTAAAAGTAGATATGTCGAATATTATTAGCTCTTAATAATATTTAGACTATAAACATTATCTTATTCTCTTGGAGCACTTCAGTTAAGTGCATAGATGTGGCACAGGAGCTGACAAAAGGAATTATGCTATTCTTGAGGGTTAAGTGGAGCTATTGCATGGATACTTCAATTAGAACTCATGTGACAAAGTTTGGTGGAGTTGATTGACGAAGTTAGTGGAGTTGTATTCAGTTTAACTAATCTAAACATAGTTGAGCTATTTGTATTCAGTTTAACTAATTGATACAATTAGTGAGAGTGGTGTGAATTAATTATTAATTAATTCACTAATTATAAACTCATAAATCAACTAAAGAATGCATCAGTTAACTTCAGTGCATGGACAGTTTCAGTGGAGACCAGTGCAGAAATAGGTGAAAGAGCATGTTAACTATCAGTTGTGACTATACTGTTGCTATTTGCAACACACAGATAGGTGGAGAAGCCCATGAGGATTGTGCAGTACAAGCCAGGTGGTTTATCTATTTAATGAAGCCATCCCATAGCATTGAAAACACAATAGAGGCTGGATATCAAGTGTCAAAATATTGGAGCATGTGTTTTGCTAGATCTAGCTTGATAGTGTGTAGCAATTGAGGGTGTGTATGAGAGCTTGTGAGGAGATTTTGTACTATGATTGTTACATGATCTCCATGACATATAATATACAGATAGTTGGGGTTTCTAGCTTTAAGATTTCCCATTAAATACTGTGTTCATATGTGTGATTGTTTGTGGTTATAATGTGTGCATACAATTGATTTTATTTCCGCATGTGATGATCAATGGTAGAAGAGATTTGTTATTATGCATGAAGCTAAAATAGTGTGTGATCAGGAGAATCTCGGTGAATAATATATCAGTTATTTAAATTTCTACATGGTATCAAAGCAATATTGATCATTGGAGAAATTGCAAAACATTGAAGCGGTTGAGTTTTGTGTTGGTGGAATTCGAATTTGCAGCAGTGTTTTCTTGGTGTCGAAGTTGAGATGTCTTTCAACGGATTGCGATTGGAGTATGCCCTTGAGGGCAGCTTGAATTATATTGCATGGAAGGATGGGATGGAGGCGGTGCTGGATGACAATGGGTTGAAGGAGTTCATAGATGCAGAAATTCCAAAGCCTACTTCTAGTGATGTTGTCTTACTTGACGCATGGCAAAAGAAGATAGAAAAGTGTCGAAGGATTATGTTGGAGGGCGTGAAGGATCACATAGTATCCAACCTTCATGGTAAGGCTTCTCCATTCTTTATGTGGAAATATTTGACATATTTATTTCAAATCAAGAGCGATCAGAGGAAGTTGGCGCTCAAGGACAAACTCAGGAACATAAAAATGGAGAAAGGCGACAGTATGCCCAAGTACCTCATGAAGTTCGTCCAATGCAGGGATGAGCTAGGAAGTGTGGGGGTGACTGTTGATGATGAGGACTTGGTGAGCTTAGCTCTCCTTGGGCTTCTGAAGAGTTGGCACTCCTATCAGGACTCTGTCAATGGTCGGGAGAAATTGCCAAGATGGGAGCGACTTTGGTCGGATCTTGTGCAAGAGGAGATAAGGTGAAGTACCAGGGACATATCTTCATCAAAGAAATCTAATGAAGAGAATTTCGCTTTGGCTACCAAAGAAAAGAAGGGGAAGAGCAAGAAAGCTTCTCAATCCAGTGCGAAATTCAAGAAGTAGGACATGTCCAAGGTGAAGTGCTTTCACTGTCACCAACACGGACATTACGCCACAAATTGTCCACAGAAGAAGAAAAATAAGCAGGTTGCTGGGACTACAGCTGGAGAGGCCTTAGCCTTGCAGTTTCACCTGGATTTTTCACTGATCGCATGCTTGGTCTCAAGTGTGACGGGTTCAGTGTGGTTTCTTGACAGTGGTGCGTCTTTTCACATGACAGGAGATCGAGATTTGTTTACTGATCTGGATGAGAAAGATCTTGGAGTGCACATCGAGATGGACGATGATGGTAGATACAGTGCGACCGGTATCGGTACCATTTCCTTTGAGAGGGAGTCTAGTAAACCCTTTGTATTGAAGGAAGTGATGCATGTTCGAGGATTGAAGAAGAATCTTATCTCTATGGCGATGTTAGAAGACAAGGGATATGATGTTGTCTTTAGCGAGGGAAAGGATTTCCTGCGCAGTAAGGAAACTGGTGAGACCCGGAGGATAGGGGTTCGAGTTAAGAACCTTTATCAATTGCAGGTAGATGGCTGTGCAGCAATGGCATGCAAGGCAGAAGGAGTGGTGAGCCGGGATGATGGCGAGTTGTGGCATCGGAGATTGGGCCACCTTCACCATGGAGCTTTGAAGATACTGCAACAGATTTCTACTGGGCTTCCTAAAGGCACTCTTGCACAGTCAGATCAGTGCAAGGGGTGTACCTTGGGAAAATTTGTGAAAGCCACCTTTCACGAGAAGGATATTCGCACCATGACGATCCTTGAGAGAATTCACACAGACGTGTGTGGACCTTTCTCAGTAGCTTCGACAGCAAAGCACAGGTATTATGTGATATTTGTTGATGATTTTTCTTGTAAGTGTTGGATCTTCTTCATGCAGAAGAAGAGCGAGACATACTCAAAGTTCTGTGAGTTCAAGGCACTGGTTGAGAAAGAATCGGGGAAGCAGGTGAAGGCTCTTAGGAGCGACAATGGTGGTGAATTCATCTCTGGCAAATTCAAGGACTTTTGTAGCACAGAAGGAATTTGAAGAGAGCTCATAGCACCTCATAACGCACAGCAGAATGGGGTTGCTGAGCGGAAGAACATAACGATTATGGGTGTTGCACGGGTGATGTTGCATGATTAGGGCCTACCCATTCACTAGTGGGCGGAGGCATGCAATACTGCAATATATGTGCAGAACCGTTGTCCTCACAGGATACTTGGCATGAGTACACCCGAGGAGGCGTTTTCTGGTAAGAGGCTTGATATTTCCCATTTGAGGATTTTTGGTTCACCTGTTTACATTCATGTGACGAAGGATGCCAGGAAGAAGCTGGAGCTGACCGCAGAGGTTGGGATATTTGTGGGGTACACTGATACGCCCCACAACTATCGTGTGTATTTTCCAGACAATCGCAAGACTGTTGTGTGACGGGATATCAAATTTCAGGAGGAGAAAGCCATGAAGTGTTCACTTGAGAGGGAGCCACACTTGCATGCAGATGAGGAGCTATTAGTTCCTAAGGATGAGTCTCGGGATGTGGATCAGCCACAAGATGAGGTTCATGGAGTGGAAGAGACCACTCATGCAGCGCCAACCATCAGAGGGTGGAAGTGCACTACAGAAGCTGAGCGACTGGCTCAAGATGCAGAGAAGGTTGTAGGAGCACCTACATCACAGCGCAGACAGAGACAGTCACCTGACCGGTATACTGGATACATGGCTCTTATGAGCAAGTGTATCGTGATAGAGCCATCCTCTTTCGAGGAAGCTGTGGAGGACCCCACATGGGTAGATGCCATGGTGGAAGAGTATGATTCGATTGTCAGAAACAGTGCATGGGAGATTGTCCCGAGGCCGGAGGGGAAATTAGTGGTGGGTTCGAGATGGATCTACAAAGTGAAGCAGGCAGCTGACGGGAGTGTGGAGAAGTACAAGGCAAGATTTGTTGCCCGAGGCTTTTCACAGATAGAGGGGATCGATTATGAGGAGACCTTTGCACCTGTCGCAAGGTATTCTTCCATACGAACGATTCTTGCTCTCTCAGCGCAGATGGGGTGGCACATTCATCAGATGGATGTGAAGACTGCGTTCCTCAACGGAGTCATTGAGGAGGAGGTGTACATAGAGCAGCCCGAAGGTTTCGAGATCTTCAGCAGCGAGTCGCATGTGTGCAGGCTCAAGAGAGCGCTGCATGGGTTGAAACAAGCACCTCGTGCTTGGTACACATGGATAGACAGTTATTTCACCGGACTTGGATTCTCCAAGAGTGAGGCGGATCCTAACCTATACCAGATTGTGGTGGAGGGTAAGTTGCTGATCATTGCACTTTATGTAGATGATTTTATTTTGACGGGTGATGAGCTGTTGATACTTTCATGCAAGGAGGATCTTGCTAGAGAGTTTGAGATGAAGGACTTGGGCCTCCTTCATTATTTCCTGGGATTGGAAATTTGGCAGCGCAGTGATGGACTGTTTGTTTCTCGGGGTAAGTATTCCTGGGAGATACTGGAGAAGTTCAACATGCATGGCTGCAAGCCTGTTGATACTCCTCTTCCTGGAGGTTGGAGGAAGGAGGATGCTACTTCAGCGGAGGTAGTGGATGCCACTATTTATCAACAGTTGGTGGGGTCGCTTATGTATCTGGTCAATACACGACCCGATATATGCTATGCTGTTAACCAGCTTTCACAAGCTATGGTTAAGCCTACCAAGCTCTTTTGGAAGGCGGGGAAGCATGTATTGAGATATCTCAGAGGCACATCGGGATATGGATCATGGTACAGATAGGAGGATGAGTTGAGGCAGCATGGCTTCACGGATCGGTATCATCATATCAGAGATTGTGTGCAGCGGAAGATCGTGTTACTTTCATACATTCCTACGGAGGATCAGGATGCTGATATCTTGACGAAGGCGCTCACCAGGAGCAAATTCGAATACCACAGGGGCAGGATAGGGGTTGCAGATAATCCATATCTTGTTGAGAGGGAGTGTTGAGATTTCAACAAGATGATGAGCTTAGTGGAAAGGAGTCGCCTTCACTAAGTGGGCCCGCAGGCTATTTTTGGCGCAAAGTCTATTTTTAGACTATGTCTATTTTTAGACATATAGATCATGTTCTATGAGTTGCAGGATGCTATTTTTGGATGGTTGGTCAAGTTGGAAAAATAGATGGACTTCTATTTTTAGACATATTGGGCGGAATCTATTTTTAGATTGCCAGCCTAAAAATAGATATGTCGAATATTATTAGCTCTTAATAATATTTGGACTATAAACATTATCTTATTCTCTTGGAGCACTTCAGTTAAGTGCACAGATGTGGCACAGGAGCTGACAGAAGGAATTACGCTATTCCTGAGGGTTATGTGGAGCTATTGCATGGATACTTCAGTTAGAACTCATGTGACATAGTTTGGTGGAGTTGATTGAGGAAGTTAGTGGAGTTGTATTCAGTTTAACTAATCTAAACATAGTTGAGCTATTTGTATCTAGTTTAACTAATTGATACAATTAGTGAGAGTGGTGTGAATTAATTATTAATTAATTCACTAATTAAAAACTCATTAATCAACTAAAGAATGCATCGCTTAACTTCAGTGCATGGACAGTTTCAGTGGAGACCAGTGCAGAAATAGGTGAAAGAGCAGGTTAACTATCAGTTGTGACTATACTGTTGCTATTTGCAACACACAAATAGGTGGAGAAGCCCATGAGGATTGCGCAGTACAAGCCAGGTGGTTTATCTATTTAATGAAGCCATCCCATAGCATTGAAAACACAATAGAGGCTGGCTATCAAGTGGCAAAAGATTGGAGCATGTGTTTTGCTAGATCTAGCTTGATAGTGTGTAGAAATTGAGGGTGTGCATGAGAGCTTGTGAGGAGCTTTTGTACTATGATTGTTACATGATCTCCATGAAATATAATATACAGATAGTTGGGGTTTTCAGCTTTAAGCTTTCCCATTAAATACTTTGTTCATATGTGTGATTGTTTGTGGTTTTAATGTGTGCATGCAATTGATTTTATTTCCGCATGTGATGATCAATGGTAGAAGAGATTCTGTATTATGCATGAAGCTAAAATAGTGTGTGATCAGGAGAATCTCAGTGAATAATATATCAGTTATTCAAATTTCTACAGGACAATTATCTAGGCATATAAAATATTTTAAAGTTCTTTTTCTATGGTGAGAAGTAGAATTGGATTAATTCTTCTTAGTTTTTGCTGATAAGGTTTTGATTCTGGTTTTAGTGGAATTTTATGCTCTATTAAAGATGTGTCATAAGTTTTAAATTAAACATAATACCAAGAAAAAACATCTTTGTAATTATTAAGAGGTTTAATATATTCAGATTTAATTTCAGGAGCTAAATATGCACAAAGTTTAATATTTTTAGTCTCTTCATCGGTGCCAATGTTAGTTTCTTAAATGCCATCTTTTGGAGAAACAGAGAACAGATTTTTAGAAACATCATTTTGATCAAATAATTTTTCTAAAGGAAAAAGTCCTTTGGGGATAAAATTATTTGACAGTTGTATAATATCATGATCAGATACCTTTGAATTTAGATCTGATTTTTCCTTGTCTTTAGTAGATTCATTTATGTCTGAGTTATCTTCTTCAATTTGTAATACAGAAAATTCATGAATAACTTGAAGAAAGGATTTTAATTGTTCATCATATTCAAATATTTTCCAATTATTTAGATTATCTTGAATGGATGGCCTATATTTGACTTGAATTTGGTATTGTATCTGAAATTGATCTGGAATCTTAAAAGAACTAGTATAAACAGCTAATGAATCTGCATGAATGTTTTCATTTCTAGGGATAAAATTGATATTGAAAGCATTAAAGGAGTTTTCAATGGTGTCCCAAATTTCATTTATGTAAGATCTAAGCCCAAGATGCTTTGTTTGAAAAATATTCCTAACCTCTCTTACTATAAGTTATGAATCATTAAAGACACTCAAATTTTGGACCTTTTAACTTTTGAGAAGCTGTAATCCTAGAATAAAAGCTTCATATTCAGAAACGTTATTTGTAACCTCAAAATCTAACTTGCATGATTGAGTGATACTTTCTTTATCAGGTGAAATTAAAACAACTCCTAATCTAGCTCCATCTTTGGTGCAATATCCATCAAAGAAAGTTTCTAAATATTAGTTTGAACATATTTAGGAGTTTCAACTACATCCTCAATCTTAAGTTGAGAATTATGTGAAATATCTTATGATAGTTGAAAACAACTAAAGTCCTGGTCAACTGCATAAATGGGATGATTTCTATCTCAATCTGCTTTGCAAATAGTGTTTAAGAATATGACTTCCCTATATAACCTAAGTCTTTCTCCACCATATACAGGAACAGTGGCAAAAGACATATCCATTTGAAGAATCCATCCTAATTTGGCACAACATGATCTTGATAAAAGCATTCCAAATTTAGGGGGAATATCAATGAAAACTATGTCTAATACAACACTTTTGACTTGTATTTGATGTAAAGTGACCACTAGGTGTTTTATAAGTCCTAAAAATTGCACTCTTTTAGAGTCAAAGGTATATATGTCATGATAGGTTCGAGTGATATCCAAATTAAGTTGTTCCATAATGACCTTAGGCATTAGGTTGTGTGAAGCTCCAGAATCTAACATAGAATTGTATAGCAAGGAGCCATGCACTTTCAAAGTCACATAAAAAGGTGGTATGGATTCATCAATCATATCAGAACTAGGACCAAAGGCTATGGTGGGTCTTTCATTTTTCAGACTAATAATATCAACTTCAACATCCACACTAGATTTTTGGATCCATTTTCCAACTTGAATCTTATATCCAGGGTTTTTAGAAATTTTTGAAAGTGGAATAGGAATTTTAACTCTTTCTAACACTTTTTCCACATTAAAATTAGTCAATATAGTTTTATCAATTTGAGCATAATCACTTAACTGATTTAGAGGTTGAATAGAAGTATTTTGAGTTTCAATAATTTTTACTTGAGGCTCAATTATTACAGGGCTTTTAGGAGGTCTACAAGGACCAGCTCTAGGTCTTAAGTCACACCTTATATTGAGTTGTTCAATAAAAGACTCAAAAAAGGCTTGATATTTAGAATCATGAGAAGTATCTTGGTCTTCTTGAGGGATTTAACTTTGAGGAACAGGAACAATGGTAGTCTGAAGAGATGTATGATCTATGTTATTAATATATTCAGTGATAGATAAAGTATTATAATCAGGTTTTTGATCATCAATCAACAATGGTGTAGGTACTCGTTGGTCATTATGTGGTCTCTGAAGAATTTTAATGGAGGATACTTCTTATGCTGACCTTGGACCTGTGTTTGGGGTCTAGAAACAGTTTGTTGTACTATTCTAGGTTGAGTTTCAACCTTTGAAATCCTATTTGATAGGTTTCTAATAAGTGATGTGATTTCACCTATTTTTGCATCTTCATTTTTAGATTTAGAGGAAGAAGAAGCTTCTTGATTTGATTTTAATGTCTTCTCGAATTTTTCATATTTAGATTTTAGCTTAGCTGATGTAGACCTATTTGCTTCAACCACTATAACATTTGTTTACATGTCCTCTAAGGTTCGAGATTTTCTCTCTCTTAACATAACAAAAAATTCATCTTCAAAGGCTTTTGAAAATATAACCTTAGATGCTGCTATAGGAGGTTTACAATTAGGAGGAATATTGTGATAAATCTTATTAAATATTTTGTGAAATCAACAACTGGTTCTCTATAATTTCTTTTAAGTTCTTCAAATTCAGTTAAGAAATACACAGGGTCCTTTTTAACTCCCCATTGATTTTTAAATATATTATTTAATTCTTGCCAAGATATAATGGAATTAGTTGGTAATTTCCTAAACCAGATCCTGACATTCCCTTCTAGGGATTGCACAAACAATCTCATATAAACATTTTCATGTTATATGTTCATGTTATCAACAAAATCCAAAAATGCTGCCAGATGATCTTTAGCTGATAAAACAGTTTCTCCATTAAATCTAAGGAGATGTTTTAGATATCCAGGAGTAAAATCATTGATAATATTAGGAAGTAATATGGGAGCATATATTTCTTGTAAAATCATTCTAAAACCAGCCATACTTGAAGATGTAGATGTAGAGGAATGAGTATTAGTAGTTGAAGAAGAAGAAGTAGAGTTTGTAGGTGAAGATGGAGAAGAAGGAGGTGAGGAATGAGGTGGAGAAATAGGAGGAAAATGATATGGGATGGAAGAACTTCTTCGAGACCTTAAAGGATTTCAAATGACCAAATTTTTAACCTCTTCTTCTCCTTATCTATGTTCAAATAGCAGATTAGAATAAAGAGAAAAGAGATCTTCTGGTTTGTGTGAAGTAGAAGGTACAAAATATGTAACAGGGTAAATGAAATCAGTAGGCTTGAATCCAGGTAAGTTTAGATCCAAATCCTGTTCTAATATAGGAGATTCAGAAGGTTCCTCAGGTAATTTATAGGACTCTAAAGAATGAACTAACAAGGCTGATTGAAAATCCACTCCTTTAGATACTAACTCATGCACTCTCAGAGGTATGTCTTCTGATTTTAAAGGAATAGGTCTAGATATGAAAGGATCAAGAATTATATTGATCTCCTGTTGAGGGGTAGAATAAGGGTTTTGATGCCTTCTTCTGGAAGAATATTTTCTTACCAGTCTCTCTAGATCTGATAAGGGTAGGAAAATTTCAGAGTCATAATGAGACCTGGTATGCTTTGAAGGAGATAGTTTGGCCACATTGAAGTTTCCAGGTGAGACATTTTGACCTAACTAAACCTTTAGTCACCTTTAAAGGAATAGGGTTTTATCATTTTCCCAGGAAAAAAATCAAATTCGTTCACCGAAAACAATGCCAAATTGATGTTGTCCTTTGAGATAATTGGGGTCAATAATTATGCCAAAGCATCTATAATGTTTTGTTATGTTTTGAAATTTTCGATGACCAATGTATAAGATAAATTTTGCAAACAATTATTGATTAAATCATTCAGATAATATCAGAAAATATGAATAAGGGGTGCTCGTTTATCTAACACAATGATTAAGATTTTGTAAATGGTTAAGTAGACTTATGTAAGAAGATATGATTATCAAATATTCAGATTGAATTATTTAATTAATCATAAGCTTGAAAACCTTTAAAAAATGTCTAGAAGTTGAACAAAATACATTTAACATTATCAAGATGCTGAAAATTTATAAATGAAAGGGAATTACATCAACAAAATGTTTATTAAAGAATTTTTTATATTGATAATAACTTCAGGAGGAATTATAAGATAACTGAAACACAGTTAATCTCACCTGGTTATCTTGATAAAAATAAAACATATGAAGAGACAAAATGTAATGAAAACTTGAAAAACTCACAGAAGGAACAAAGATGTATGAGACAAATTTAGAATCCTTCTTCTATTATTGATGATCGAAAAACTTATACAAGTCTTCTTACAAAAATTCGCTTATCCAAGGGTGCAACCCTTAATAACTCGAAATGAGAGTTATTTACACTAATTTCTAAAACTCAGAAATATCTTAAACTGATTACAATAATAGAATAGAGAAGAATAGAAGAAGGAAAGAGATAAATGATGTGTCTCTGTTTTCATGGAATTTTTTGATGACTTGGCCCCTTTTGATGGAAGTTGTTGATGACTGGACCCTTGAAAATCTGTTGTGCTGGCATGCTGTAAAAATCACACTTTTACTTGATGGTCTCACAAAATTTATCCCATTTGTCTTGACTTGGGATTTCTACACTCATAATATTTATGAAGATTTCATCTACCTCTATATATATATGTCAAAGTTAGGTCTCTGAATGAATAAATGTTTGATCTGATTTTAAATGATCAAATCAAATTGCAGAGCTTCTAGAAATTCTTTCCATGTAACCCATCCTTTAATACCTACAAATTTGGATTTATCTACTGCAATAGTATATAAATTTTTGCAGTAATCTTATAATTTAATCAATTTATCATATAATCCTACCAATCCTGGCAGTCCTTTTTTATTCAAGACATTAAATTTGTATGAAACCTTTGAACAATTGTATTCAAAGCTTCAAGTTTTGTTTGCATTTGGTTGATTAAATTTCTCTTCTGTAAAAATTTCTTGATGTCCAAAATTGTTGCAGTTTTTTCCAATATGTTGATTTCTTCCAACTCTTCTCTGTTATTTGAGTTTAAAACCTTGATCATGTCAGTGAATTCACTTGGATTTGTCTTGATATTCTCTTTCTGCTCTTCTATGGCTGCTTTGCACTTGGTGATGATCTATTTCTATTCAAAAATAATCTGTATGGATGGCCATACCTCTATCATAGACTTGCTGATGTCTTCCCAAATGTTCTGCTTGGCTTCAACCAATGTTCTTGCCATTAAAGATTCGCTTTCTAGTTATTTCACCTTAAGTCCCAACTTGTGAGACTTTTTCATTTCCTCCATGTATAGAGTATCATTTTTTATCTTTTGTGATTCTAGAATCTGAAAGCCTTGCTCCAACTTGTCATGTGCCTGCTTCTGAATAGCCAAATTCTGTGCCAATTTTTCTACATCAGTTGTTGTCAATGACTTTGAAAGCTCTGTACTTGTAGAAGATGTTTGAGCTATGGTGTAGGAGCGGGAATTTATTCTGAAACCATGTCAGTGACCTGCACTTCTTCAACCACCTGTTTTGTCGCTTTGCCTTTAGGGGTCACCTGATTTTTGGTCTTGGCTTTCGGGGCCATTTTAACAGGGATACAGAAGGGGAGAAAGAATTTTAAGATCGACGGTTGCATAAAGGGTGACAGTGGTTAGATAAATGGTGACAATGATCGCAGAGTGTAGAGCTAGTGATTTGGAACAAAATGCAGAGTTGGAAATTTGTGACAAATAGACAAGAAATTAAAGTGGTATAAGGTAGTTCGCAGATTATTTTATAGGTGGAAATCTAGGTTTAATGGCCTGGAAGATGACTGGTGAGCCCTGGTATTGCACCAAGAGTGCTGTGACTACCAAGGGTTGCCCTACTTTACTTTATCAACCCAGGGTTAGTATAAAATCTATGGTGACAGTGATATATACACAACAGATGCATTATATTCATGTCATCCTCTTCTACTTTACGAAAGGGTGCTACTTCTAGGGGTTCTCAGTGAAGTCTGTCACACTTCAATGAAACTAAACTATATTGCAGAAAGGAAATGATAGAAATGGAGCCAATTTAATGTGCAGGAAGGAAATGACTGTAAGAAACTAAATTAAATTGTTGAAAAGAAATGATAGGAAGGAAAATAATTTGATTTGCAGAAAAAAACAGAAGAAAGGAAACTAATCCTAAACCACACTTAACTTGGCCAGACGACTAAATGCACTCTACTTATCCTATGATCTATCTACCATGCTTCTATCCATGTAGCTAGGCTGTCCCTGACTTAATTATAATTAAAAAGAGTTAATTTGTAGCTTAGAGGGAAGAAAAGGGCTAAAAGAGGCTAATGGGGGGTTTAACACATGAAACAAGGTTTGGAAGTGGAAAGAGGGGGTTAAACCCTTATAAAAATTTATGATAGTGTGAGAAATAACTTTGGAGAGGAAATAACTCAAAAATGCGATGGCAGAGTGCGGTGGAGGACAAAATTTGCAATGTGCGGTGTCACAATCACATCTTCACAAGTTTAAAGGGATAGGGGTAAGGATTAACAAGAATGAACTAAGTTCTGCAAAGTGTGAAGTGTGATGAGTGACGTGGTGGGTCGCGAATCGCAAGTTTAAAGGAATAGCAGTAAGGATTAACAAGAATGAACTAAAATGTGCAGTGCGATTGACGATGCAGTAAAAGTTGCAAGTTGTGATCTGCGATGTGGTAAGTTTTGAAAAGTGCGATGAGTGGCGTGGTGGAGTTATTGCATCGATGGAATGAGTGGTAAGCGTTATGTGAAAATTTAACAGTGCGATTTGCGATTTCGCAATATCGCAATCGCAAGAACGAGCGGTAACTGTTAAGCGTGAAAGCTAAAGGATGCGAAGTGATATTTGTGATGGCGACGTGGCAGTGGTATTGACAGCAGTGCACGAATTTGAAATATCACAATTTCAAGAACCAACGGTAAGTGTTAAGGGAGAAAGGTAAATGGTGCGAAGAGCGATTTGCAATTTCACAATATCGCAATCGCAAAGAATAAGCGGTAAGTGATAAAGGTAAAAGCCAAATGTTGCGATTTGTGAAGTATGGCGTATGGTGGCGATAGAATCGAGGAGAAAAGGTGGAGGTCAGGTTTTTGGTGGTTTTGAATGGGTTTTCACGTGTTTTGCATAAAAAAAGTTAAGGTAGCCGTGAACGGAGAAAAGAAAAGGAATAAGGCTTGAAGGGCTTAAGTGCGTTAGGAAAAAGGGTAAATACAATTTTAAGGTGGGAAGGAAAGGAGGGAAATGGAGGCATAAGAGCAGTGCTTAGAAGTGAAACACATCTGCGGATTCATGCATGGGAAACATGCATAAATTCTTGATAAAACAGGGAAAGAGAGACTTGGAATTGGTAATGCAATTTATTCCCAAAACTCAAACAGAAAGAAATTTTGGCATGTGGGAAGGTCTACCCTGCTTGAACTCTACTGACATAGATGAGAGGGGGAGGCTTGACCACAGTTTTTTTGGAGTTTTTCCTCTATTTTACTATGCATAAGCAATTTTAAAAACTACAACGGCACAAAAACTACACAACAATGAAACTATCAAAAGCAGATATAACTTAAATGGTAGAAGCAAAACTAGCTAAATGACAAAAAGGAAAATATAGTGACAGTAGAGAAGCTGAGGCACATGGATTGGGCCCTAACCCACTAGCCTATCCCTCTAAAACTTAAATCAATTGAATGAAATCAGTCTACACATTTCATAAAAGAATAATTTCATACATCTCTAAGAGTTTGATCACTGAATAAAACAAAAATCTCAATAGCTCACAACAATAGTTCTGAATGGAATCAAGACTAGAATAGACTAAATCTTCCTAGATCTAGCTCTGTTCTATTTATTCTATAGGGTAGCTACCAAGAACTCCTTATAAAATGGTGATTGAGTCCACTTGAATCCCAGTGAACAAGGATTGGGTGCACTCCTCTTTGAGTTGCTTGGTTGCCTCTGGAATTCGAATTGTTGGAGTGAATTCTTGGGGATCTTTTGGCTGCTTTTGGAATTAGAATTGCTAGAGAGAATCTTTGGGATCCTTCGGCTGCCTTTGAGGGTGGGAAATCCTCCTATAATTCCTGTTTTCTGTCTCCTCCAAGTCTTTATGATAAAATCCTTATAAAAATGATTAATAATTCATGATTTTTTGCACTCAACCTTATATTATAAACTTAGAATATGTTAGCCTTAATCACCACCTATACTAGAATCATAAAACCAAATAATAATAAAAATGAAATAAAAATAGATCTAATAAGGAAAAAGGTGACTATTAACCCTCCAAATATGTCTAATGATGGAGATCATCATCACCCCCCTACTGAATGGTTGCTCATCCTCTGAGCAACTAATCCTCCTCCTGCATTTCCTTTAAGGCTTTGACAGCCCCCTTGATTTCATGAGGAAGAAGTGTGGGGGTTTCCCCAAGGGGGTAAAAACTATTATTATTTTATGCATTCTCCCATTCTCTATCTTGTGCATCTATGTCATCTTCATCAGTCAAACCTAGCAACAAAGGTGGGCTGAGCTTTATTCCCAACCATTGGAACTTTTTGGCCTGAATGGACCTCTTGTATAATGGTTCCCTTTCCAATGCACCCCTCAGTCTTTTTGGAGTATTGTACTCCCTGTTCTTGAGGTTGTGAGGGAGGCGGTTCCATCTCCTCTAGCTGGCCATAATGCACTCATCTTCTATCTACCTAAAGACATCATAAAAGTGGCTTATCACCTGGTTTTGAGTCTAACGGTAGCTTTGAACCAGTGCATGGCCCCTTTCCATCTCTCTATGGTTAAGGATGAATCCTCTTGGGCTGAACAATTCTGGTCTAATATATAAGGGTTCTCTATTTCTTATTCCCATGACCTTCCATATCTCTTTTTCTCTAGTGTCTTCATTCTCCATCCAAGATGATAGAGCCATTAACTGCATATCCCCCATTGTAGGATTGGAGTCCCAAATATCCAGATTTGTCAGCACAAAGTTATGCACATAAAACTCTGCCATCTTTGCCTGATCAGCCATGTTAGCTTGCTTATATAAATTCATGAATTTCCTACAATCTTGGAAAGGTAGTGATCCATGGGAGGCTAGAGCTTTGATTTGAAATATAAGCCATTGTTCTTTGAGGTACACTACATATGAGTCAGAGGGGAATCTGTGTTGAAGGGCTTCTATGCATAAGTCTGCTATGTTGGGTGACTTGCTCCTCTTTTTTCTACAATTGCTCCTTTAGTGCTACATTCTCTACCTGTGCCTTCTGCAACTACTCCTTCATAATTATCTCTTCGATTCTTTCCTCCCCCATTAGTGATTCTTTAATGATAATCAAGTTTGTGGGAGAAGTTTCTGGTTCTCTTTGATTCTTGTCAGCTCTGGAATACCTAGAGGTCTATATTTTTCTCTTTGTGCTCAGAGGGGCTATGGTGGAAACTATCATTTTTTATTGAAGGGATGTGGTGCTATGTTGTGAGTTTGTTTCTCGCCCACTTTCTGCTATCTCTATGACTTCTATGGCCATCTCTTCTATTTTTCTTTGGCCCTTTGTGTCTTCCTCTTCTTCTTATGGTTATTCTTGTTTCTATTTCTTCCTCTTCTTCTTTAAGCGCTATGTGCTTCCATCGGTCTCTCTCCCTTTAAAAATTTTCAATATACTAGTTTGTATGAGACAACATCTCCTTTTATCAGATAGTGCAGCTAATTTTGGAGTGCTTCTGTAACTCGGCTCAACTCTAGTTCTGTTGTAGACAGTTGTTTCCTTCTCTTTTTAGTTCATGATGGAATGTGTGTTTCCTCTCCTCATTATTTTATTTTGCATGCCCAGGTGTCATGTACTTCCATTTTTATTCCAATCATACCTCACGGTGTTGGCCGATT
The DNA here is from genome assembly GCA_034641835.2 of Pinus albicaulis. NCBI lineage: Eukaryota > Viridiplantae > Streptophyta > Pinopsida > Pinales > Pinaceae > Pinus > Pinus albicaulis. The sequence goes on along the minus strand of CM076584.1, from coordinate 798,155,460 downwards.
TAACTGACCACCTTTCTGCCCCTTAAACTCTAAGTCGGAAAATTAATTATTGCTGGATATTTTGGATGCATAGCAAGCGGTGAGAAGCTATACCTGAGTTTACCTGTTGTTTCCAAGGTGGTTGTAGGGGCGAGAGGTTGGAGACAAGCCTTTTAGATTTTGTGTTCCTCACCATATTCCTATACTCTGAATGAGCAGCTTCCTGAATGAGCTGCTAATCTTTTCTTGTTGTTTCTCTCTGCTATGGATGTTGCGTGGGGTGCTTGAGATGCCATGGGTGGTGTTGTAGCTCCTAGATACAACCTTGAGTTGAAAAATGCCAATTCCTATGACATCTTAAAATTAGAGGTTAAATGTAGATAACCTTAAGGATGCTTCTGATAAAATATGAAATAAGATAATAATGGTTTTGGTGGTTCAAGGATGTAGAATACCTTGGAGTTGATTAATTTGAATTCCCTACACTGTGAGAGGGCTCAAGAGGATGTGAGGCTTGATGGATTTCAAATGGGCCAAGTATAAAACAATGAGCAGAAGCTTTAAAAATATGCAGAGGCATTGAGAAAGAACGCAAAAGGAACCCGCAAAATATAGGCTTGAGAAATATATTATGAGCCATCGGATGTATTGATGTGGAGCGGAGCTAAGGGAAAAATGGCGGAAGTGGAAGTGGAGCTAGTGAGACTTATTAACACTGAAAAGAGTGGAACAAAGGCCACGAGAGGGCTATTGATGGTGTGGCAAGGTGGTGGGACCCAAACTCATATCGCACATCGCAAATCACAAGATTTATGTGGGAGAAGGTGGAGGTTAAATGTTATATTTTGTAAAGTGTGAAGTGAGGGGGTGGGGAAAGTGACATGGCACAGATGGAGGTGGGGTCCCACCCGCAGATCATATATCAAAATATTTAGTCCTGAGCAAGTGGAGGTTAAATGTTAAAAGTTGCAGTGAGCGATATGCGATGGGTGAAAGTGATGTGGTAGATAGAGTTGGAGTCCCGCCCGCACATTGAAAATCACAAGATTTATGTGTGCATAGCGAAGGGTAAATGGTAAAAAGTGAAATGTGAAGAGTGCGATGGCCAGACAGAGGTGGGGCCGCCCGTACATTGCAAATTGAAAGATTTATGTATGAGCAGCGAAGGTTAAATGCTATATTTTGCGAAGTGCGAAGTGTGGGGGCGAGGAAGGTGAGTGACATGGTAGACGGAGGTGGGGTCCTGCATGCACATCACAAATCACAAGATTTATGTGGGTGAAGCGAAGGGTAAATAGTAAAAATTGCGATGTGCGAAGGCCAGACAGAGTTGGGGCCACCCACAGATCGCATATCGCAAGATTTATTGGCGCAAGTCTGAAGGTAAAAGTTAAGACTTGTGGGGAGCGATGTGTGATGAGTGGGGGGATGAGTGACGTGGTAGATGGATGATGAGCTACTTACGTCATTGCGAGGATTCTTTGGGGTACGGAACACCCATCGGGGGTCTGCCTTCACAGCTATCGTGAGCCGTATATCTGTGGTTAGCGGACTTCTGGCGGAGTCAACTGCGGAGGCACCAAAACTGATAGCCTATGGGCTATTTGTGGCCGTGGGTTTCCATTGATCTGAGATTATTGTTCATTTCTTTAACTCCCGCCCGATGATTAGCACAAGCGTTAATCCACAATGGGCGATGAATGATGTGGCGTGGTGGAAGTGGGGGTCACCCGACCCATGCTTGAAGCGTTGGGCCTTCATCTTACCTGCTCTAGCTCTTTATTTTATTGAATTTGATGTTGCCTTATCCCTTCAAAAGAATTGAAATAAAATAGGTGGCATTCTCGTTCTCTCGGAGTTTTTTATGCAACTTTCCTTCTTCTTCTTCTTGGTAGTCCATGAACAACTTTGTATTTTTTAAGGAACTTCCTGATGTTTGTGTGTTGCTTCTCTTTCTACATTGTGCTCAGGAATGGAGGAGTGTGGTGTATGGAGGTTATGGAGGAAGTTATCAAGATGAATGGAGTGAATGATGGGATGGATGGTAAGATAGAAGAAAGGAAAAGAAGATGAATGCTTCCATGTCTTTCCAAAAACCATTAACAACCTGCAAAACAACAAACACAGAAAACATAAAGATGCAGATGTATATTTTTTTTTGTTCTTTTGCTCTTTTTTTTTTTTTTTTTTGAAAGAAAGTGGCCTACCTCCACGGACATTTTCAACCCAAAAAATTTCCTTGGGTGCCTCAAAGATTTTTTCAGCCATGGATATTTATTCTCTTTTTCTCTCTTTTTTTTAGCAAGTGAGCTGCTTCCATCGAGGTTTTCAAACCACAAGCTTATTATTTTTTCCTTTTTCCTTTTTTTTAGGAGGTGTGGGAAACTATGGAGTTTCCCATCACATACACCTCTCTGATTATTGAATTTATGAATTTTCCTTTGATAAAGGCTTCTTGTAAATTTTAAGTCTCTGACCATTGAAAAGCAAGGGGATTCCTTCCTCATCTATGGTTTTGATTTGAACTGCGCCATTATCAAAAAAAAAAATCCACTATGTAAGGTCCTAACCATCTCATCATCAACTTGCCTTTAAAATATTTAAACCTTGAATCATACAACATCGCCAAATCTCCTTCTTGGAAGGTCTTTTTTTTATGTTCTTGTCATGTCATACCTTCCTTTGTAGCTGAACTACCTCTATGTGAAGAAGTGCTTGCATTCTAAAGTCATCCAATCCATTTAGTTGGAGCAACCTCTCTTTTTGAGAATTTGATAGATCTATATTTAATTCAGCTTCCATTCTTAAAGTATTTAATTCAAACTCAACTGAAAGTAGAGCTTTCTTACCATGGACTAGTTCATAAGGAGTGAATCTTGTTGTTGTCTTCCAAGTAGTGTTGTAGGCCCAAGTAGCTTCTACCAATATATCTGCCCAATATTTTCTATTGCTGCTCACAACCTTGGTGAGGATGTTCTCTAAATATTTTTTAGTTTCCTCTACTTGGCCATTCACCCGAGGGTGATAGGCAGTAGAAGTTGCATGCTTAATCTTGTGCTTCCTCAAAATATTCTCAATGAGGTGAGAGGTGAATTGTGCTCCCTGATCAGTGAATATTTCTCTAGGGTATCCAAATTTGTAAAACACATTATCCCTTAGAAATTCTACTACTTTCTCCTTGGTTTCTACTTTCACTTCTTTTGCTTCATCCCACTTTGTCATGTAATCGATGCAAACTATGATATACTTATTTTGTCTGAATGGTGGATCGATAGGTCCAACAAATTCCATGCCCCACTTATCAAATGGCTCAAGAGACAATTGTAGGTGTAAAGGCATTTCATCCCTTTGTGTGGGTTTCCCCATCCTTTGGCACTGGTCACACCTACTAGTGTATCTTTTGGAATCTTGGTGAAGGGTAGACCAATAGTATCCTGCCTACAAAACTTTGTAAGAGTTCTCTTTGTAGCAAAGTGGCCTCCACATGGGCTATCATGAAATTTAGAGAGGATATAAAAAACCTCTTCCTCCCTCACACATCTCCTTAGGATTTGATCAGGGCCTAGCTTGAAAATATTTCTCCCAATCCATGTGAAAGGGGCGCTTTTTCTAATGATTCTTCTCCTCTCCCTGAATGAAAGATTAGGAGGGAGTTTTCTAGAAACCAATTTATTGGTTATATTAGAAAACCATGGTGAGAGTGCTGATATGGAAAAGAGGTGTTCATCTGGAAACTAGTCATCCACGATTCCTTCCTCACCTGCAGGGAGAACTAACCTGGAAAATAAATCTGCAATAACATTTTCCTTTCGAGGTTTATCAACAATAGTTAAATCAAATTGTTGCCAAAGTAACAAACATCTAATTATCCTAGAATTTACATATGGTTTGTTCATTAAATACTTTATGGCTTCATGGGGAGTGTGGACAAAGGTATAATATCCAGTGACATAATTCCTGAATTTGTTCAATGCATGGAAAATGGATAACATCTCCTTCTCAGTAACAGTATAATTCAGCTCGGCCTTTGACAAATTCTTGCTGATGAAATAAATGGCATAAGGGATTTTGACCTCTAATTGTCCTAATGTTGCCCCTAAATATTTGTCAGATGCATCAATGTGGATGTGGAAATAATCAGTCCAATTTGGACCTCGGAGGATGGTGCATTATTCATATATTTCTTAATGAGCTCGAAAGCCTCTTGACAAGGGCCAGACCAAATAAACTTAGAATCCTTGGCCAATAACCCAAATAATGGCGAAGCCATCTTGCTAAAATATTTGATGAACCTTCTATAGTAACCAGCTAAGCATAAGAAACTCCTAACATCTTTGTGTGTTTGAGGAGCAGGCACCCTTTTGATGATAGTGATTTTGTTCGGGTCTACCTGTATTCCTACTTGGGATATGGAGTGTCCTAATACAACCCCTTCTTTCTTAGGGAATTCCCACTTTTCTAGGATCAAGGGGAGATGCTTCTCAATGTACCTTCTTATTACTTTACCCAAATTGGAGAGAGCTTCCTAGAAGTCATCCCCATATGGTGTGAAATCATCCATGTAGATTTCAATAGATTCATGGACTAACTCAGAAAAGATGCTCAGAACAACCCTTTGGAAGGTGGCTGGGGCATTGCATAACCCAAAGGGTAGGACTCTATAAGAAAAGGTACCCCAAGGGCAGGTGAAAGTAGTCTTATCCTTGTCTTCAGGGCTGATTTGAATCTGATTGTACCCACTGAACCCATCTAAGAAGGAAAAGAACTTCTTCCCTGCAAGGCCATCGAGAACTTGGTCTATAAAGGGATAATGGAAATGGTATTTCTTGGTGGATTTTTTAAGTTCTCAATATTCAACACAAATTATCCACTTCCCATTCTTCTTTGGGACTAGGAAAAGAGGAGATACCCACTCACTATCGGATATAGGATATATGAACCCTGCATCCAATAGTTTCTGCAGCTCTTCTTTGACTATGTCCTTCAGAGTTGGGTTCATCCTTCTTTGGGGTTGTCTCACAAGATTGAATCCTTCTTTGGGGTTTTCTAACAGAATTTCATCATTATTTGATGTAAATGTGATGCCTACATACTAAAGGATGCACCCCTTTCATGTCCTTGTAATCCCAATAAAATGCTTCAAGATTTTCTTCCGAAAGCTAGCATAGTTGCGTCTCTTCTTTATTCGAGAGGTTTGGGTTGATTTTCATAGATATATATGGGAAAAAATCAATAGCCTTGGTGGTTTCATAGGTTGTCTCAACTGAGTGCACTTCCATCTAAGGTTGGCTTTCAAACTCTTTGACTGAGGTTTGGAGAGGAGTGTTAGTGGAGGACTGGTTCTAAATGGCATGGTTGATGAGTTCATCTTCATCAAGCTGCCCCCCTCTAAGAATATCATCTATGGTACACATAGGGGTGGTGTTATATAACTCATATTCTCCATCCTCCAACCATATAGGGAGATCATGATCAATGGAAGGCTGGGCTAGAGGATATTACACTAACTGTTTAGACAAAGGCCCATTTTTTATAGTCATGTTTCCGACCCAGCAACTAATATAAGCATCTGTAGTGGCTAACCAAGGTATCCCTAAGATGAGAGGATAACCATTAAACTTGGTTTTTTGTTGTAGGACCAGGAAATCTGTAGGATACTCCCAAGATTCAATTGTAACCATAAAATCCTCAACAATTCCTTCTGGAGTTACTATGGACCGATCTGCAAGTTGCAGAATTGTTGTGGTTTTCCTCAAAGTCCCTTGGAGATTAAGTTTCAACATAGTTTCCTTGGTAATGATATTTATGGCATCCCCTAGATCAATCAGAGTGTTGGAGAATATGACACCATCTATATTCACATCAACAAATGGACTGTTAGGGTTTTGGTATTCTGGAAATATCACCTTCCCCAACATCAGGTCAGACGGTTGTCCTACCACATTGATGATGGGGGTATCTCTCTTCCTTCTCCCAGTATTCTTGAAGCACTTTTCTTTGATGAGACTATTGTAGACAGGGACATCCTTAATGTTCTAGAGAAGTGGTATCTTTACACACAAATTTTCCAATTCTCCCAGGAGTTTAGTCTCCTCTGGGATGTGTTGACTAGGGTGGATCACGCGCTCGGGAAAAGGAGGTTGTTGGATTTGAGTGTTATCTTCTTCATTTTCCTCCTCAACCTCTATAGGTGGAGATGGGGGATGGTTGTCTGGGAGTACTCATCCCGACCTGATATTAACCTCTTGTATCTCCACAACATAATCTAGATGGGATGTTTCTCCACTAGGAGCCTGTTGTGCTTGTCTGTTGTTCAGGTTTGGATTGGGCTGTGCAAGTATAGGTAGCCTAGGTGGAGCAACATGAGTAAGATGAGTTTGAGGTTGGGGTGGAGGCATTAGAGCAGGTAGTTGATTTTGTTGAGGCCTCCACCCTTGGGATGGATTTCCCCACTAAGGTTTTTGTGAAACATACTACTGAAATGGTTGGTTTACTGGCTGAGGATGATATGAAGGGTTGGAAGGCCAAGTAGGAGGTGTAGACCAGGATGGAGGAGTGGGGGTGTACCAAGGTTGCATGGGTCCACTCTGATTTTTTTAATAGTAAGAGTAAGGTTCACCTTGCATACCTTATTGATATGGTTGAGGGCCTTGAGGCCTTCTATGGTTGATGAAATAGAGTTGGTATGGCATTGTTTCCCCACCTTGATATATAACTTTAAGTTAAGATAAGGAGGGACACTTGTCTGTGGCATGTTTCTCTTCACAAACTAAGCAAACCTCTATGAAATTTAGTGGACATTCATTTCTTGGGTACTTCCTGGTACATCTAGGACAAAATATGGCCAGGGCTATCTATGCTTCCTCTTGATTCATTTTGACCTACATTGTGTCCATTTGAAAAGCAAAGGTGTGAAACATGTCACTCTTGAAGTCCTCTAGCATGTTTCCAATCTCATGTTTTATGAAGGTGGAAGAGGAAGGGGTATTGGATGTACTTTGGCTAGCTCTGTCCTTCTTCCTAAATGCCCTAGAATGGTTCCGGAAGACAATTTTGATTGTTTCATAGGGTTGTTGGTAGATATCTCCTCTTGATAACATATTCAAGGTTTATATCGTCTCTTCACTGATCCCTTTAGGAATTACAAGTTTAAGTGAGTCAGGATCAAGAGTACAGTTGGCTCTCTTATAGTTCAATTAAAACCTCTCTTCATAATCATCTAGGGATTATCAGGCCCTAGAGTCATCCTAAATATCTCATCCTTAGTTTCCTTGGACCTATAGTAGTATTTTTACTTGCTGCTAAAGGTCTCTTCCATTTGTGCACAGGTAGTGATGCTATCCCCAGGAAGACCCATGAACCACTTCAAGGCTGCATCCTTAAGGGTGGATGGGAATAGCTTCAACTTCTGATCATTAGAGGTGTAGTCATAAGCCCTACAAACAACATCAGATTAAAACATGAATGTGTTAGCGTCCTCAGAGGTAAGCCCATGGAAGTGTGGAAGAGCTTAGGGGCTAATGTTTTTCATCTTAGTTTCCCCATTTGCCTCTCTTATGCGAAAGTCTCTCTGGGTCCCAACCATGGTTAAGATAAGTGAAGTAGGTCCCTCAGTTGAAACGTGGTCTTCTTCTTCTTCCCCAATAGGATCCTCAAAATATTCAAAAGGCTCTCCTATAGGGGGTTCAATGTCACTGCCGCTGAAGAAGAGTGAAAGGTGGCTAGGAGGTGATGCAGGGGTTTTAGGTAAGATTTGTCTTTGGGTATTCCTAGTCCTACGAGCATGAAAATAAAATATTTCTGTATATTTTTCAATATTTCTGAAATGACATGAAAAGAAAGGAAAGCAAAAAAGAATGCTAAAAACAAAATCAAAACTTCTACTAGACACCTCCTTGACAACGACACCAAAAAGTGGTGAACCCTAGTATTGCACCAAGAGTGTTGCAAATCCCATGGGCTACCCTACTTTACTTTATCAACCCGGGGTTCGTACAAAATTTGATGTGACAGTGCTATATACACAATTAATGTATTTTGTTCATGTAATTCTCTTATAATTTACAAAAGGGTGCTACATATAGGGGTTTTGTTGGCTCGAGGGGTCCTGACCCAGGTTCAGTAAGCAAGGTTTGCCAACAAACCCCTATACTACTAGTCCTTTTGGCAGTGACCTACTTTCACAGGTCCAAGTCTCACCCGAAGTAGTATGGGTGGGTGCTGGAACCAGGTTTCCACACCCTGAGAAAGGATGGGTAAAGCAGGCAGAGCAGTGCTAGGTCCTGTAATCCCCGATTACATTATTCTACACTGAGTTAATTAAGTCTCTATTCGCATCCACGTGCACTAGATATATAGTTATATGCTTGTTATAACATCAACATAGCAGTACATAAATAGAACATAACAGATCTAGATCCAAGAACGCAGTATACATATATTTCGTAGCTTAAGGACAGAAAACACATAATACATGAATTATCAGTAATTCACATAGAAGTACTCATAGATTCAGTTCTCTAACAACATTTCACATTCATTCATTCACCAATTCTTCCTTACAATTCCAATTCCCTTCCCAACCTGCGCACACAGCAGCAGCGTCCGCACACAGCTAGACTTGGATCTCCGCGCACACAGCCAGTAAGAGTATGTTACCAAAAAACCAAACAGATAGCTTAAACAACAGATCACATCAATATCTCATCATTTATTATCCTTTACAATAAAAAATACATCTCTATTTATAAAAATCTAGCCTAGACTTTCCTATGGTCCGCAACCCATGGTTTTCGGACCCCTAGTTTACCCTTTGACCCATTACAATGCGTTCGGGGCTTTGACCCACCCCAAAACCCCTCCGCTATGCTAAATATAATAAAAAATATTCAAAATGGACCAGTTTCGTAGCTTGTTAGGAGACCCCATTCCAACAGTCCCCCAACACAATCTTGTGACTCGTCCCAAGTCACTACAGTGGTGCGGCTTCGATTTGCACGCGTAAGGTATTCAGAGTGCGGAGGAGCGATGGGAACACTTCCTTACTCTAGGCCACAGATCGTTGCACAATGTTGACTAGTGTCAGGGAGGCAGGGCCATCTGGAGCTGCGATAACCCATTCTAACAGCCAGTGGAGGCGCGCAATGGCAGACTGAGCATCTTCGGCGAGTTGGAGTGCGGTATCGGCCCATGGTTTCAACCATTATCGAATGACATGATTGTTGTGGTGAAGGTTATCAATATTTTCCAAGATGGCTAGAAGCTGTGAGGAGACGATGGAGGGTGAGGAGGCTTTGACTTGGTCCAGAGCAGCTTTTGCCTGCTATATTTCTGCCTGCATATGCTGAAGCGTAGAATGGTTCTGCACTGCTGTCCATAATTGTGTAGCTGTTTCGACCAATTGTGTGCCCTGCGTCAGCTGCTCTTGAATAATCTGCATTGCCTCTGTGACCACTACAATATGCTGGTCCCGTACTTCCTGAGGTATGTCATATTGCTGTCGCTTGGCTCGGTCACGGTGGTGAACTTCACGCAACACTTTGGTGTGTAGTCCTTGTAGCTCTGTGCGAGATAGCTGCGTTAAATCAATTTGGATATCCCCTGTAGTTGGATCAGGAGCATTGACAAGGGTAATTCGAGGGAGGGAACACACATTACTTTGGTTAGGAGGTGTTCTGGAGTTACGAAGAAGCCGCATCATGTCCTTGTATCGCGGCGTTCCTTTTGTGCATGGCTCACGGACAATCCTTTCTGTCAGAAGCCAGCGTTCACCCCTGTGACTGCACTTAGCATTCCGAGGCTCTCTAGTTGGGTCCATCCTAGCAAAATGAAAGCGAGCATCCCAGAGCTTGTTAAGGAGCACAATAAACCAGTACGAAGATAGTAGGAGCATGTTGTAGGGTGAACAAATATCCTGGTGTGTAATTATCTAGTGATCCGCACACCCTCCGGAGCTATTTAATGGTGGAGTAGCCCATTAGTGAGACTGACCATCGATCAGGTAGATCAATCTTACCATAAATGGCTGCATTGATGATATGCCGCCGATTGTGCATACTTGTAAGATCCATTTTTTATTAAATCGGGATATGCTGACGGTCGTCCTACGTGCTTGAGGTCGTTTCCATGGAATGTCAGACCACAGATGACGCATGTATGTCATTCACATACCCTTAATGAAGGGGGATGCGAGGTGTGTCTGAAATTTGGCCATTAGTATTTTCGATCCATGTGATTCGCCCTTGGTTGGAACGTCCTTGCACCAGAGGGCTACGTCACGCGTCCTCGTGCCATTTATTACTTGAGGCGTCCACAAATTCTTCAAATTATACGTGGGTCCGAGAAGGTCCATAACCCAATGCATGCCTAGGTCAGTGGTACCTCAGCAAGCCTGTCTATGCAAGGCTTGATCGCACCCTTAAGTGGTGTACGTCAGCAAGTGCCCACATAGGTCGACTAACCTTAGAGTCCATCTGGCAACTGGGGTCCCTATGCGCAGGATCACCCTTCTCCAATACTTCTCCTCAGTGATGAATACCGTTCCTTACGTAGGTGCTCTGCGCAGTGTTAGTGTTAGTGCCCCTAGCCTACGTTTCATGGGAATATTAAGTTCAACCGTCTTCCGACTATCATCTGTGTCCTCCTGGTAGGGCAGGTTCATTTTTGTGGTAGAAATGTGCTGAAAATTCCTGACGATCTAAAGACATCGGAGCGTCAAAACTTCATGCAATCGGCCTTGCTAATTTTCCAGCTCCTCATCAGAGTCAAAGAAACATTCACTGTCCTTTTCCTAGAAGATCATTCCTTCATCCGTGGGGTTAACCCGATCTTCATCCTACACAGTTAATTTATAAATGTGATTTAATTCCTCCTCCTCATTGGTAGGCTCTTTATACCACACACCTTCTGCTGGATCTAATGGTACTATGACATGCGTACCTTTGCTTTCGAATACCATGCTACGCTTCTTGAGATCAATGACACCCCCCATGTAAATTTCCTAGTCCATTCCAAGGAGCACAGGGTAGGGATCCGCATCTTCCACAATTTATATGACTTCAAAGTCAGCTAGGACCCTTATCCCTACGATGTCAACCATGAATTTTGGTAACCTCCCTAGAGGGATGATTTTTTGTTGATTGGCCATTCGCAGCTGGATGGTGGACCATTCTGATTTAGGTTCTCCCAATCTTTTCCATGTCTTCTTTGGTAATACATTTGCATCTGACCCCAGATCTAAGATAACCTGATCCATCTCATAGTCACCAATATGCGCAGTCAATCACATCTCTCTTCCGGTGCGCTTCTTATAGATGTATAGTTTGTGTACATCCTTGGTTTCAGGGATCAAATTGGACCAAAATGCACAGGAATTTAGTAGTTCTTGGAGATTACCTATAGCCTATGGATTTCGCAGCAGCTTCAGAAATGCCTTTAAAGAGGGCTCAAACCCTTCCTATATCTAAGGTTGTGATAGCGACTGTGTGGGGACTGTCAGTGGTGTTTGTTCTTTGAAAGGCACTCCCTCTCAAGAGGCAAGCTCTTCTTTTTCTCCCTGGGTGACCAACCCTCTACGTGTCATGAATTTTACACAGGGATCCGCCTTTCTTAGCTTGATTTTAACTCTTTGTGTGTTCTGCGTAGGGGTGGGCTACTTTTCTGGCATCTTGGCTATTAAAATTGGGTAGTCCTCTATCTCATGGTCCAACTGCCTACAATATTTTCATGATGGCCTGGTGGGATTTGGGCATTCTCTCGCAAAGTGCCCTATTTTCCCACAGTTATAATAGACTAGTTGCCCATGTCCTCATCCTGCGCTTCCTCCCTGACCTCCTCTACCTCGGGTCGGTGATCCTCCAAAGTGCACAGAAATTCTTGGCGACGTAGGGCCCGATTGTACCCTATATAAGTTCCCACGATCCATCATTAAGTCATAAGTACGAAATTTTTTCTCATCATGTCCCAATCATTGGCAAAATCGGCACCATTGTTGCTTTAGTTCTAGGATATGCACCTAGCTGAGGGCAATGGTTCATATCATGCAATCCTGCTACCTGACAATCATCACACCATAGTGCAGGTCCACTTGAACCTAGTCGTAATAGGACGGGTTCCCTACTTACCCCTGGGCATACCGGACTAGGTCCTCCTACTTGCATGTAATCAATCAACATAAGGCATTGATCCTTCTTATGGCCAGACACCCGGCATCGTATGCACCAGAGATCGACGCAACCATCCTTTCCTCGCTCTTTTCGAAGGTTCTGTATCTCCAAATGCATAGCCCCAAGTTGTTTATGGATTTTTTGTACCCCTGCAGACGTATCCTCTCGGGGGGCAGCCTCCAGTTTCATAGCGACTTCCACATCCTTCTCCTACGACTCAAAGGTTCGATGACTCATTAGCATTTGCAGGTGAGGTAACAACATAGCAATGAACCATTCCATATGCTGTCTATCATCATATTCGAATCCTCCTTCCCTGATTGCTTTCTTCAGTCGCTAATTAACCTCCCATACTGACTCAGATGCACCTTGTTTGAAGTCCTTTACTTCTGATACCAACTGGGAATAAGATTTTGGCTTCCTGAACTGGTGCTTTAAAGCATCCTTGATATCTTGAATAGATGCACCCCCATTCTGGGCAATATACCGCATATACCAGTCCAGGGTCCTATCCTCGAAGGCCAACGATAGCTGCGCCCTTTTTACCGTATCACTCGCCACATTCTGCGCAGTCCATATAGAGTCTGCAATGAACCAAAATCGGTCCATATCCTCATCTCCTACCCCCTTGAAGGTAGGTAGTTTCAAATGCGCATCCATATCACTATCTAGGGAGGGTAGCAGTATAGGAGAATTCTTACCTTTACACGGCCTAGGTGATGATGTGGCTGAGGAATCATGCTCAGCTGGTTCTTGCAACTGATTGTAGGCAGATATCCCTCCGTTAAGGTTGGTCCGATAGTATTTGCCACTGTGTGTTGCGCTCCCATCTAGATCGGAGGTCATTCAATCAGTATGACTACACAGAATACTCTTTTCACACAGCAATTTCTTGATCAGCAATGGTAACATCCTCAGAAATTTTCCTCGGAACCCTTTGAAGAATCGTCGTTTGGCCTTAGAGTATGATACAAACTGGTCAATGGAAAATTTTGTCACAAAGCCTCCGAGCACACTATCTAGCTAGTGATCCACCATACACGTGATAGTATTATCAGTTCTTCCCTGCTGCTCGAGCAGCTCTGGGGTCCACTGAGTGATTCGCTCATCCTTCCATCACTTCTGGAATTCCACAAGTCTAGCCAACCACTATTGGAGTTTAATCGCAAAGGTTACAAAGAATATTTTGTAGCTTTCAGTAAGAATGTACCTATTTTTCCACCTTTTCGCCGTTAGTTTTTCACAATGGTTTTCTTTTATAGATAAATCCTGGATCTGTCTTTCAAACTAGTCTTCGATCTCTTTTCTTTCAGGTTTCCAGTATTCTCTTGTCATTACCCGATTCCTCTCTCAAACTTCTTCCAATCCCGGCAATGGAACCATTTTTTGGCTTGAGGGGTCCTGACCCATGTTCAGTAAGAAAGGTTTGCCAACAAACCCCTATACTACTGGCCCTTTCGGCAGTGACCTGCTTTTGCAGGTCAAAGTCTCACCCGAAGTAGTATGGGTGGGTGCTAGAACCAAGTTTCCGCACCCTGAGAAGGGATGGGTAAAGCAGGCAGAGCAGTGCTAGGTCCTGTAATCCCCGATTACCTTATTTACACTGAGTTAATTAAGTCTCTATTCACATCCACGTGCACTAGATCTATAGTTATATGCTTGTTATAACATCAACAGAGCAATACATAAACAGAACATAACAGATCTAGATCCAAGAACGCAGTATACAGATCTTTCGCAGCTTAAGGATATAAAACGCATAATATAGAAATTATTAGTAATTCACATAAAAGTACTCACAGATTCAGTTCTCTAACAACCTTTCGCATTCATTCATTCACCAATTCTTCCTTACAATTCCAATTCCCTTCCCAACCTGCGCACACAACAGCAAGGTCTGCACACAGCTGGACTTGGATCTCTGCGCACACAGCCAGCAGGAGTCCATTCCCCAAAACCCAAACAGATAGCTTAAACAACAGATCACATCAATAGCTCATCATTTCTTATCCTTTATAATACAAAATGCATCTCCATTTATAACAATCTAGCCTAGAATTTCCTATGGTCTGCAACACATGGTTTTTGGACCCCTAGTTTACCCTTTGACCCATTAAAATGCGTTCATGGCTTTGAACCATTGCAAAACCACTCTTTTATGCTAAATATAATAAAAAATATTCAAAATGGACCAGTTTTGTAGCTTGTTAGGAGACCCTGTTCCAACAGGTTCTCAGTGAAGTCTGTCACACTTCATTGAAACTAAACTAAATTGCAGAAAGGAAATGATAGAAATGGAACTAATTTAATGTGCAGGTTGGGAATGAATAACAAACTAAATTAAATTTCTGAAAAGAAATGACAGGAAGGAAACGAATTTAATTTGAAAAAAAATAAATAGCAAAAAGGAAACTAATCCTAAACCACACTTAACTTGGCCAAAGGGCTAAATGCACTCTACTTATCTTATGATCTATCTACCATAATTCTATCCATGCAACTAGGCTATCCATGACTCAAATCTAATTTAAAAGAGTTAATTTGTAGTTTAAGGGAAGAAAAAGGCTAAAAGAGGCTAATGGGGGGTTTAACACATGAAACGAGGTTTGGAAGCGGAAAGAGGGGGTTAAACCCTTATAAAAATTTATGATAGTGTCAGAAATGACTTTGGAGCGGACATAACTCAAAAATGAGATGGCAGAGTGCAATGGAGGATACAATTTGTGATGTGCAATGTCACAATCACAAATTCACAAGTTTAAAGGGATACCGGTAAGGATTAACAAGAATGAACTAAGTTGTGTGAAGTGCGACGAGTGACATGGCGGGTTGCGAATCGCAATATCACAATTTTAAAGGAATAGCGGTAAGGATTAACAAGAATGAACTAAAATGTGCGAACTGCGATTGGTGACGCATTAAAAGTTGCGGGTTACGTTCTGTGATGTGGTAAGTTCTGCGAAGTGCGAAGTGTGATGAGTGACGTAGCGGAGTTATCGCATAGGCAGAATGAGCGGTAAGCGTTATGCAAAAAGTTAAAGTGTGCGATTTGCGATTTGCGATTTTGCAATATCGCAATCACAAGAACGAGCGGTAAGTGTTAAGGGTAAAAGCTAAAGGATGTGAAGTGTGATTTGCGATGGTGAAGTGGCGATGGGACTGACAGCGGGGCGTGATTTTGCAATATTTCAATCGCAAGAACGAGCGATAATTGTTAAGGGTAAAAGCTAAAGGATGTGAAGTTTGATTTGCGATGATGAAGTGACGGTGGGACAGACAACGGGGTGTGATTTTGCAATATTGCAATTGCAAGAACTGACAGAAAGTGTTAAGGGAGAAAGGTAAACAATGCGAAGTTCGATTTGTGATTTCACAATATCACAATCGCAAATAATGAGAGATAAGCGTTAAAGGTAAAATCCAAATGTTGCGATTTACGAAGTGTGATGTACGGTGGCAGGAGACAAGAGGGGCAAAGGCGAAGGTCAGTTTTTCGGTGGTTTTGAATTATTTTTCACGTTTTTTCATAAAAAAGGTAAGGAAGCCGTGAACGGAGAAAAGAAAAGGAATAAAGCTTGAAGGGCTTAAGTGCGTTAGAAAAAATGGTAAGTACAGCTTTAAGGTGAGAAGGAAAGGAGGGCAATGGAGGCGTAAGAGCAGTGCTCAGAAGTGAAAAACACCTACAGCTTCATGCATGGGAAAGAGGCATAAATGCTTGATAAAATAGGGAAAGAGAGACTCGGACTTGGTAAATCAATTTCTTCCCGAAACTCAAACAGAAAGCAATTTTGGCCTGTGGGAAGGTCTACCCTGCTCAAACTCTATTGACAGAGATGAGAGGGGGAGGCTTGACCACAGTTTTTTTGGAGTTTTCCTATATTTTAATATGCATAAGCAATTAAAAAAACTATAGCAACAAAAAAACTAAACAACAATGGAACTATCAGAAGTAGATCTAAATTAAATGGCAAAATAAAAACTAGCTAAATGATAGAAAGAAAAATATAGTGACATCAGAGAAGCTAAGGCACATGGATTGGGCCCTAACCCATGAGCCCAACCCTCTGAAACTTAAATTAGTTGAATGAAATCAGTTTTCTCATTTCATCAAAGAATAACTTCATACATCTCTCAGAGTTTGATCGACGAATAAAAAAAGAAGCTCAATAACTCAAAACAATAGTTCTGAATGGAATCGAGACTAGAATATACTAACTCTTCCTAGCTCTAGCTCTACTCTATTTATTCTATAGGTTAGCTACCAACATCTCCCTAGAAAATGGTGATTGAGTGCACTTGACTCCCAGTGAAAAAGGATTTGGTGCAATCCTCTTTAAGTTGCTTGGTTGCCTCTGGAATTTGAATTGTTGGAGATAATACTTGGGAATCATTTGGCTGCTTTTGGAATTGGAATTGCTAGAAAGAATATTTTGGATCCCTCGGCTCCCTTTGAGGGTGGAAAATCTTCCTATAATTCCTCTTTGCTATCTCCTCCATGTATTTATGATAAAATCCTTATAAAAATGATTAATAATTCATGATTTTTTGCACTCAACCTTATATTATGCACTCAGAGTATGTTAGCCTTAATACCCACCTATACTAGCATCATAAAACCAAATAATAATAAAAATGAAAGAAAAGGATATCTAAGAAGGAAAAAAGGTGGCTATTAACCCCTCCAAATATGTCTATTGATGGAGCTCATCAATAACCGTAGGAGTTTAACGTCTCAGGAGCAGGTTTAATGAGCAACAGTGCATCAAATGACTAGGGGACGATTGTGTGAACGGAGTGCAATGGTTAGGGAGTGGAGGTGTTGGAGGGTAATGGTTAGGTGATGTGGCAGGATGAGATTAGATGGATGAGCAACAATTATGGAACGAAGGGAGGATCCATTGGCTCGAGGCACGGGTGGAAACAGTCATTGGAAACAAAACCACTAGTGGATGGGGGTGGGGGGGGGGTGGTACCTCCTAGTTTACGGTTTTGGGCGGAGGGGGTGCGAAGTGCATTGGTGTTGATACGTTGCAAAACAGAGCGGCCATTAAAACCACACTTCGTACCCTCCCTGCCCCCTCGCGTTAACGAGAAATGGTCAACAGGGGGGGGGGGGTCGCAAAGTGATCCTCCGCCATCGATCTTGAGCGGGTATAAGATCCTCCGTTAAAACTTGCCAGTGCATTATTCATTGCGATTTGACCTTTTTGTCATGTAGTGACTTTAGGATAAAAATCAAATGAGCCCTATATCATCAAATTAATTAATGAAAATATAATCCCCTTTTAAAGAATTTAACCATCATTAATAAATTTTAATCTTTTGGTAACTCGAAGCATTTAAACATGCATCCATGATTTATTTTTTAGACTAAAGCATTCACATTTTTTGTTTTCTTGCTTCCCAAACATTTTTTATTTTTTCCTTTTTTATTTAGGGAAACTAACTCTAACATATTATTCTGACATGGATGCATAAAAACATACTTTTTCCTAACCATTTTTTATTTTTATTTTTCATCCATATCATAACTTAGCATTTTATTTTTTATTTTTTCAATTAACATGATAACTTATCAAAACCAGATAATGTTACAACAAGAGGTAACATCCAACCACTTAAGATTTGGTAGCTAGCCCTACCAAATTGGAGAGGGATCTCTCTGTGATCTCACAGCCAACAAGGTGACTGGAGAGGGTAAAAGATATTAGGCTAGGTATTGAGCTCCAGGGTTTTGAAATTTAGGGTTTAGCTAGATCAGAAGGAGAGGTCAAGGAAAATAGGTCAGATCTAAAAATATTTCAGTTACAGGGATACAAAGGGGCAAGGCAGGTATGTTTAGTGACATTTTGAGGTTTTAAATGTAGTTTAGGGCGGGAAATAAAAGGTTCAAAAGGATCATGACAATCATGCATTCATTTATCAGAAGTTTAATAAATAAACATGAAATTCCTATCAAAATAGAGCAAAAGCTTAAGAATTTTGTTTAACAACTCAAAGAAATATCATTAAAAGAAAAGATATGGAAAGAAGGATAACTAAAAATTCATTAAAGTGATTTACAAAAGAAAAAAAATGTCACAAAATCCTACCACATGAATCCCTACATATTAGCTGCAACTAGCCTTATATTTCTGCAAAAATATATTGTACACAAGCTCCATGACTTCTACTCTCTGATATCCAACCTTGAGTTTGACTCAATTAGGGCTAAATATAGACCAAAAACCACATTACCCTCTCTCAGGGATCGAATCCATCAAGATAGGAACTGATCACACTAATATCTCTAACCCAACCTAAGGCTAGGGAGGTTAGGAACTAACTCTCCATTTAACCTTTGACTAACTTTTAGAAGCATTAAAGTCTATGAATTTACATCAATTTGAACTTTACAAGCTCCATTACAAATAATTATATTGTTAAAACCTAAGAAGACAAATTATATCATGAAAATTCAACCTTGACTGATAAAACTAAAAAATTCAACATGCTGACAGAAGTAGAGCCTGCTCTCTCAGAAGCACAACATGCTGCTTTGAAGGCAATTTTGAGGGGGTTTCCTTGGTCCATTTGTTGAAATGAAAGTTTTTGAGAATAACGTAGTGCATCTACTAGCCTCCTAAACCTGAAAACATGCAAAGATAATCCTCCATGGCATCCAAAAACTCAATTTCTCACAGCTACTCCCAGAAGGGCATCGAGGGGTAAAAAAAGGTGGCAGAAACATGCTTTTCAACCTCTTTTTTGAATTTTTCTCCCAAATGGTGAACTTACATGGAAAAGGGAGTACATATATGAGATGTACTCATCAATTTCTATCCAAAAATGCAGGTTGGAACTCATTTAGATCCTCTAATAAGAAGTGTAGCGTCAGCTCGATGCACTTTTGTGCATCATTAAATTTTAAAATTTCAAAAAAATTCAAAATTTGACCAAAATTTCCCAATTGTTTTTGCAAAAATAGGGCTCAAAGGAAGGTAAATATCTCTCTAACCACAAGAATTTTTACAAAAATGAGAGAGGTTTTTGTTCTTTGATATGTTATGAACAAAAAACCCTTCCAGTTTTCAAAATAATTTCCCATTTGGTTAGAATCCAAGTTTGAAGTTGATCTCTCAAAAATTGCAAAAGCACAACGTGTCTCAGGAGAAGTGTGGCATCGTCTTTGAGAGTTTGTTTGAATTCCTTACCAGAGGATTTGTGGGCTGCAAGTGACATGGTTTGAAATATTCAGATGTCTTCTACATAATGGAGTTATTAAGAACTACAAATACCTGCTCCAAACCCCTGAAAAATAGACTTGAAGTCAACCTATCCAAAAGTGGAGAAAACCTCCTTTAGCAATTGTAATTTAGGTTTTTCTCTCAAATAATAATACATGTGCATAAAATAAAGGAGTTTTTTGTTCCTTGGTATATTGTTCAAAACAACCTCTTTCAATTTTATAAAATGCATCTTCCTTACTTCAAAAACTAATTTTGAAGTAGAATTGTCCCTGTGTGCAATGTAAACCATATGCAGCATACATCTTGAAGGGATTTCTTGATGAAAGGTGACTCCATGATTTATTTGAACTGTGATGGCTCATACCTAGGCACTTTCCCATCCTTATTATACTTTTTCTTCTCAGTGTCGCTTTTTCCAGTTTCCATGATTTAAATCCCTAGCAGAGTGGGAAGGAAAGGCTAGAGGGTATGACTGTGAAAACAAGGGATAAGGGACTATGGTGTTTAAGGAAAGGAATGAAGGGATTAAGGAGTGTATAAATTTATGTGAAAAATTTATGGGATAAGGATAGATGTTATGGAGTGTATGGAAGTTATAATTCTTAAAAAAAATGAGGGGGAGATGTGAAAATTAAAAAAACACAGTCCTAGCCTAGGAAACTATTAATGTGGCAGACTAGGCTAGGGTTTGTCAAGAAATGTAGGAGATGGATGGAAATAGGCGAGGGAAGTGTTTTAGGGAAGTATTAATAGTTTATATTAGTGTAGGGTATTAGGTAAATTATGGTTTTACCACTGATTTGAAACTAACTTTCATGGAAATGAAAAATACAATAAAAACCCTAAAAGAGGGAATTTCACTAAAATTTTTTAAGATAATGTTGCACAAGAGAGGTAATAAATGTCTACTTACTTGAAAATGAGATGTAAAAAAAATTTAAATTCTGAGAAGAACCCTTTTGATGCTTTTTTTCTCTCCAATATGGAAAGGACAGGAAGGAGCTAGAAGCACAATGAATCAGGCAAAAGTGCAACGAATCAAGAAAAAGTGCAGCGAAGGAGAAAACTAGGATTTTATGATGGATGATTTGAGGTCTCTGAATTCTCAGATGAGGCTAGATGATAGATTAAAACTATAGGAAAATGGAATGATATATTATAAAGCTTTGGATGGTCCTTTATTGGTTGGCAATTGATTTTTCTATTGATGGTGGAATGACATCATCACGTCTTTTTGAGAAATGATGTGATATGACTATAGCATAGTATTTTGAACTGATACCATTACCTTCACCTTTATTGCATTTGTTCCTAATATGATAACTCCCTTTAATGGTGACTCATGTTAATCAACATGAATCTTTTTGCTTTGAATGAATGACATTATGATGACAAGTCAAGTGAAAAACTAGACCATGACCTATATGATGATATTTTAACTAATCCATGACCTTTGACACCTAGATTATAATGCTACCATGATGAGTGATGATGAGTATGAACATTAAAGGATGAATACTGAAGGGAGTAGATCTCACCTAGGCACACCAACCAATGATCAAATTTTATTTGAAATTCACTTGAAACTAGAAAATTTGACCTAGGACCCTATCGACCATTATGAAAGAGAATAATTTGATCAATCATGACTGACAGGACTGAAAGACACTAAATTTTTCTCCAATCGGGGATGGTATCTCCTTTAGGAGGCATCAAGAACACCGTAGACCAGGTAGCCTCATCCATTGGGCAATGGATTAAAAAATAAAACACTAGACACTCAAAGGACTAACTAAAAAAAAAAACTGACGTTGACTCAAAAACCAACTACTAACTAAACTTACTTATGGTAGCAGACCATTGAGATCTTAAGGCCTTCACTTCGGGCATCAAGTCCTAATGATACTTGCCCACCTACTGATGATATATAAGTATACAATAATGTGAAATGATCCCTCAAGTGTAATCAATCTAGCAAATGGCTACGTACTTGAATCATGCTCACACTTTCCTTGAATAGGTAGAAAAAAGAAAAGCTAGGCAACTCTAAGTGTCCGTTGAAGATTTCCTCATGATCCAAAATATAAGAAAATACATCTTCCATGCTAACTGTAGCAAATCAGTAAAAGGATCCTCAATAATTTGAACTGTTACCTTGTCTTGAGATCCAACAAAAACACAAACACACCCTTCATTTTGATCTGAAAGAAAACTTAGTTTTTGATCCATAGGAAAACATAGGTAAGTATGAATTTCTGCTAGCTGAGTGTTGACTATAAATTTCTCAAATTTGAGCAACTCTAATTCTATCTTTGGAGGAAAATAATTATGTGAAAGAGGCTCTATTTTTTTTCCTTTATTGCAGCTCTCCTCTTCATAATATGCTTGCAATTTTGGATGTTTAGTCTCTGTCATAATGTCTAGAGATCCTTGTTCATTCATTTCATCTAAAACCTCATCTTGGTCTTCACAAAACTGATCTTGAAATAAACACCCAGAGAAATAACAATCTGAAAAAACAAGTGAATGACCCTCTTCATACCTTTTTGGTGATTTGGAAACTACTGAATTATAGAGGTCGGTTCTTGGGGATGAGTATCCTTTGGATAAGTTGGCCTCTTTGGAATCGAAGTGCTAGGCACGTTTATGTTTCTCAAATTATGTTGCCTCTGCAATGAGCTGAGTGAATTATGGTAAAATCTATGATAATCGTAATTCACTATTGCTAACATGTCATCAATATCAAGAGAGAAAACTCGTTGTTATTTATTATTGAAATGAGAAGATGGAATATGATTATCATTATTGAAATCCTGCTCAATTTCATTTACAATCAAAGGATAAAAATATACTATTTGGGAATTTTTATATCTGATTTTTGACCTTTCATATTGATGCAGAGAAAACTCAAAGAAATCCTCTTTAATCTCATCAATCATTAAATCCTCATCATCAATATCAATCCCTATTAATTGAAAAAGGTGCTCAAACTTTTCACATAAATTCTCTATCTGCAATAAGGAAGGATAATGCTGCTTATAATTGTCACAAAATGCTACATGAAAATATTTAAGTGAATTTACAATGGCAACATGCAATCCCTCATACCATGACCTGACATCATCCTCTAAGGTTTTCATGAACATATTCATCAAAAAATATTGAGGAAACTACAAACCTAGCCTATGTATATGTATATGAAATTTAATCAAATGTATGGCATCATTGTCATCTTTTTCATTTTTGAACCCAGGAAGATCTGATTTCCAATATATGTGAGGAATTCGATTCAAAAAACTAGAAATATGATCTTTATTCATAGGAGCATACATTATAGCAGCTGAATCCATCTTGAATCTAGTGAAGTCACCTAGAAGCTCTTCAAGCTACCGGTTTTTGAACAGTGGACTCACCATAAAAATTCTGAACTTTTGGATTCTTCGACACTGGAGTCACCAAGTGAAAGATTCACAACCTTCTTGTGCCTGACCACTATTCACCATAAAAAATTAGGGCTAATATTTGTTGTTATTTCTGAGGGAATATTTATCCTTCGCTCCCCGACAGAAACACCAAAAATGTTATCCTCCATAGTGTCCCAAGGCTGAGAAAGGAGACCAAAAGAGTTAACCTCGAACCACTGAGTATTTGGTATCTAGCCCTACCAAATAAAAGAGGGCTCCTTATATTATGTCACAACCAACAAGGTGAGTGGAGAGGGTAAAAGATATTAGGCTAGGTATTGAGCTCTAGGGTTTAGCTGGATCAAGAGGAGAGGTCGAGGAAACTAGGTCAGATATCAAAATATTTTAGTTGTAGGGATACAAAGGGGAAAGGAAGGTATGTTCAGTGACATTTTGAGGTTGTTAATGTAGTGTAGGGTGGAAAAGAAAAGTTTCAAAATGAGCAATACAAGCATGAGTTCATTTATCCGAATATGAATAACATAAACATGAAATTCCTATCAAAACAAAGCATAAGGTTAAGAATTATGTTTAAGAACTAAAAGGAATACCATTGAAAGAAAATATATGGAAAGAAGGATAAATAAAGATTCATTAAAGTTATTTACAGAAGAAAATTAATGTCACAAAATCATACCACATGAATCCGTATATATTATCTGCAACTGGCCTTGTATTTCTGCAAAAATATACTGTACAGAAGCTCCAAGCCTTCTACTCTTTGATATACAACCTTGAGTTGGCCTCAATCAGGGATACAGATAGACCAAAAAATACATTCCCCTCTCTTAGGGATTGAATCCATGAATATAGGAACTAATCACACTAATATCTCTAACCAACCCTAAAACTAGGGAGGTTAGGAACTAACTCTCCATTTAGCCTTTGACTGAATTTTACAAGCATTAAAGACTATGAATTTACACCATTTTGACCTTTACAAGCTACATTACAACTAATTACATCATGTGAAAACCTAAGAAGAAAAATTAAATCCTGACAAGTCGACCTTAACTGATAAAACTAAAAAATTCAACTTGTTGGCATAAGTGGAGCATGCTCTCCGAGAAGCACAACGTGCTGCTTTAAAGGAAATTTTTAGGCGGTTTCCTTTATCCATTTGTTGAACTAAAATATGTTAAGGATAGCCTAGTGTTTCTACTAGCCTCTTGAACCTTCAAGCCTACAAAAATAATCCTCCATGACATCCAAGAACTCAATTTTCCACATCTACTCTGATAAGGGCAACGGGGGGTCTGTACGGGTGGTAGAAGCATGTTTTTTGACCTCTTTTTTGACTTGTTCTCCCAAATGGTGAACTGACATGGAAAAGAGAGTACATATCTAAGATGTACTCATAAATATCTATCCAACCATGTAGGTTTGACCTCATTTAGAGCCTATGATAAGAAGCGCAGTGTTTGCTCGTTGTGCTTTTGTGCATCATTAAATTTCAAAATTTCCAAAAATTCCAAAATTTGACCAAATTTTCCAAAACTTTTATACAAAAATAGGTCTGAAAGGTAGGTAAATATCTCTCTAACCACAAATTTTTTTTCAAAATTGAAAAAGGTTTTCATTCTTTGGTATGTTACGAACACAAACCCCTCCCATTTTCAAAAATACATTCCCATTTGGCAAGAATCCAAGTTTGAAGTTGATCTCTCAAAAATTGTAGAAGCGTAGTGTGCTCTCAGTAGAAGCCCGACATTATCTTTGAGAGGGTGTTTGAAGGAATTCCAAGAAAATTTGTGGGCTAAAAGTGGTATGGTTTGAAATATTAGGATGTATGCTACAAAATAGAGTCATTAAGCACTGCAAATACCTGCTTCGAACCCCTACAAAACTAACTTGAAGTCAAGCTTTCCAAAAGTGAAAAAAACCTCCAGTAGTAACTGTAATTTGTGAATTTATATCAAATAATAACACTTGTGCATAAAATTAAGGAGGTTTTTCTTGCTTGGTCTATTATGGACAAAAACCTCTTTCAAGTTTGTCAAATTAATTTTACTTACTTCAGAAACTAATTTTGAGGTAGAAATGTCCTTGTGTGCTATGTGAACCCTAGGAAACCTACATATTGAAGGGATTTGCCTACATATTGAAGGGATTTCTTGATGAAATTTGAGGCCATGATTTCTTTGAACTATGATGGCTAATACTTGGACACTTTCCCACCTTTATTATATTTTTTCTACTCAGTGTCATTGTTTCCAATTTCCATGATTTAAAGTCGTAGCTGAGTGGGAAGGAAAGGGAGAGGGTATGACTGTGAAAACAAGGGATAAGTGACTGTGGTGTTGAAGGAAAATGAATGAAGGGATTAGGGAGTGTATAAATTTATGGGAAAATTTTATGGGATAAGGATAAATTTTAGAGATTTTAGGGAAGTGAGAATTTTTAAAAACAATGAGGGGGTGTGAAAATGACAAAAACACTGTCCTAGCCTAGGAAACTGTTAATGGGGAAGACTAGGCTAGGGTTTGTAAGGAAATGTAGGAGATAAAGGGGAATAGGTGAGGGAAGTATGAATAGTTTATATGAGTATAGGGGAGTAGGAAACTTAGGGTTTTACCACTGATTTGAAGCCAACTCTCATGGAAATTAAAAACACAGTAAAAACCCTAAAAGAGGGAATTTCGCTGAATTTGTTTAGGAGAATGATCCACAAGAGAGGTAATAAATGTCTACTTACTTGAAAATGAGATTCCAAAACCTTTTAAATTATGTGAAGATCCATTTTTATGCTTATTTACTCTCAAAGAAGAAAAGAGAAGCAAGGAGGTAGAGGCACAATGAATCGGGCAAAAGCACATCGAATTAAGAAAAAATGCAGCAAAGGAGAAAATTAGGGTTTTATAATGAATAATTTGAGGTCTCTAAATGATGAGATGAGGCTATATTATGGATGAAAAATATGGGAAACTCGAATAAAGAATTAGAAATCTTTGGATGGTCTTTTATTGGTTGGAGATTGATTTTTCTATTAATGGTGTCATGACATCATCATGTTATTTTTAGAAATGTTGTGATGTCACTACAACATAGTATTTTGTAATGATACCATTACCTCACCTTTATTTATTTTTTTCCTAAGATTATAACTCCCTTTAATAGTGACTCATGTTAATGGAAATGACCCTTTTTGCTTTAAATGAATGCCATTATGATGACAAGTCAAGTGACAACCTAGACCATGACCTATATGATGATATTTTAACAACTCCATGTCGTTTGACACCTGAATTATAATACGAAAATTATGAGTGATGATGAGTATGAACACTGAAGGGAGTAGAACTGTCCTAGACACACCAACCAATGATCAAATTTTATTTGAAATTCACTTGAAATTATAAAATGTGACCTAGGACCCTATCAAACATTATGAAAGAGCACTATTTGATCACTGGTGACTGACAGGACTGAAAAACACTCACATTGGATCCAACTAGGGATGGAAGCTCCTTTAGGAGGTTTCAAGAACACTATACACAAGGTAGCCTCATCCATTGGGAAATTGAGTAAAAAATAAAACACTAGACGCTCAAAGGACTAACTGAAACAAACTGACTTTGACTCAAAAACAGACTTCTAACTGAACTTACTTATGGCAAAGGACCATTGGGATCTTAAGGTCATCACTTCAAGCATCAAGTCCAGATGATAACTATCCACCTACTGAAGATATATATATACAGTCATGTGAAATGATCCCTCGAGTGTAACAAATCCTGCAAATGGATACTTACTTGAATCATGCTCACACTTTCCTTGAAAATGCAGAAAAAAAAAAAAAGATAACCAACTCCAAGTGTCTGCTGAAGATGTTCTCATGATCCAAAAATACAACAAAATACATCTTCCATTCTAACTGTAGAAAATCAATAAAATGATCCTCAATAATTTGAATTGTTACCTTGTCTTGAGATCCAGCAGAAACACAAACACAACCTTAATTTTGATCTGAAAGAAAACTTAGTTGTTGATACATGGGAAGACATAGGGAAGTATGAATTTCTACTAGCTGAGTGTTGCCTATAAATTCCTCAAGTTTGAGCAACTGTAATTCTATCTATGGAGGAAAATCATCATGTGCAAGAGGCTCTAAAGTATTTATTTTGTATTACAGTTATCCTCTTCAGAATCTGATTGCAATTTTTGATGTTTATTCTCTACCATAATGTATAGAGATCCTTGTTCATTCATTTCATCAGAAACCTCATATTGGTCTTCAAAAACCTGATCTTGAAATAAATATCCAGAGAAACAAAACTCTGAAAAAACAAGTGAATGAAACTCTTCATACATTTGTTGGTCATTTGGTAAATGCTGAAGCCAAATTACATCATGAAAATTTGACCTTGACAGATAAAACTAAAAAATTCAAGTTTCTGACAGAAGCGCATCGTGCTCTCTCAGAAGCACAACATGCTGCTTTGAAGGAAATTCTAAGTGGGTTTCCTTGATCCATTTGTTGAACTGAAAGTTGTTGAGGATAGACTAGTGGGTATAATAGCCTATTGAACCTAAAAACCCAAAAAAATCATCCTCCATGGAATCCAAACAATCAATTTCCCACAAATACTCCCATAAGCGCAGCGAGGGGTCTGAAAAGGTGGCCGAAATATGTTTTTTGATCTCTTTTTTGACTTTTTTCTCCCAAATGGTAAACTAACATGACAAAGGGACTATATATCTAAGATGTACTCATAAATATATATCCAACCATTCATGTTTGACCTCATTTAGAGCCTCTGAGAAGAATCGAAACATGAACTCACTTAGCTTTTGTGCATCATTAAATTTCAAAATTTCCAAAAATTCCAAAATTTGACCAAAATTTCCCAATTGTTTTTGAAAAAATAGGGCTCAAAGGTAGGTCAATAAATCTCTAACCACAAAAAAATTTGTGAAACTGAGAGAGGTTTTTGTTCTTTTGTATGTTATGAACATAAAAACCCTCCATTTTTCAAAAATACTTTCCAATTTTGTAAGAATCCAAGTTTGAAGTTGACATCTCAAAAAATGCAGAAACGTAGCTTGCTCTTAGCAGAAGCGAGGCATGGTCTTCGAGAGGGTCTTTGAAGGCCTTACCAAAGTATTTACAGGCTAAGATTTGTATGGATGGAAATATTAGGATGTATGCTACACAATGGATTCATTAAGAATTGTAAATGTCTGATCCAAACCCCTGAAAATCACACTTGAATTCAAGCTGTCCAGAAAGGCAGAAAACCTCCTGTAGCAACTGTATTTTGGGCATTTATCTCAAATGATAACACGTATGCATAAAATGAAGGAGGTTTTTGTTCCTTGATGTAAATTTTTGTAGATGTTCTATGCTTGATGAAACTTTGATTTTTCTTTAATATCAGAAAATAATCACATAAAAAATAAGTAAAATGCTGATAGAGCATACCAGTAGATCGACAGAAGACAAGCTAGAAATATATAAATGTGTTGGTGCATTATGGCGGTCAAAAAGATGTCGCAACCAACAAAGTCTCAATATGGTCAACCAACCAGCAATGTCACACAACCCTCTAGGATAGCCAAATGGTCAACTCAAAAGTCAACCAAAAAAGTCAACATTGTTAGTCCACGGTCAACACAAATAGCAACAGCAACTAGGCCAACGCAGAAAAGTAAAATTCAACATCTTGCCTTGGGAATAGTGCCAAAAAATTCGGATTAGGAAAATCAAAATTTTGGGAGAGTTTCAGGTCCTTTTGACCTTGCGTTGACCAAAGTTAGCACTGGTCAAAGTTTGCTGCAGAAACCCTAGACCGAAATTAGAAATGTGTTGTTGTTGGAATTTTCCCACGTGTGGAGAGAAGAGCCACCAAGGTCATCGAACCAATCAGATGAGGAGAGAGAAATGTGTGAGGATGAGATGAGTAAAAATGTCCTCCAACGTTGACCAATATATCCGTCAGTGAGGGTGTGTGACACAACTACTGGGGCACAAAAACTCATGGCCGACCTGCACATATTTTGTTGGGAAAAATACTGAGAGGGGGGGGTGAATCAGTATTTACTGCATAATCAAAACTTTTTACTTTTTCATTCCTTAAAACCCATACGCTACTTTCCTTCAGTAAACTAGCGTATATACGTGGATCCCCTTTATGAAACTAGCGTATACACAGAGATCTAGATCTGTCATTAAATCTTTACTTATATTATTCCATCATTCATTCATCAGATGTTCAATAAACAGTAAACATGTGCAGTAAGAACAGAATAAACCATCACACAAAGCATCACACATGAACACCAGGATTTTTAGGTGGAAACCCAAGTCGGGAGAAAACCACCGCTGCAGTTGCTCAGCCTTCAATATTTTATTATAGAGAAAACATGTTACAACATATGTGCTGGCGCAGACTTGACCAGCACGCAGGCACCCACCTGCGCTCGTTTACCAGCCTCTCCTGGAAGGGAGCTCCAACCCCCTGACTCGTTTACCAGCCTCTCCTGGAAGGGAGCTACAACCCCCTGACTGAAGGCTACAACCTTTAGCACCCCTTCGGACCACGTTTCATCAATTTTCACACTAGATCCAACAACTTCAATAGAACAATACTTGTAGGCCACGTTTCATCATATTTCCAGACTGAACCCTTTCCATATTTTTAAGCACAAACATACATCACCAACAGATTCTTATCAACACAGATCAGATAGCAGAAACACAGCAGAACAGATCAGATATTTCATACCCTTTGCTTCAACAAACCCTAGTTTTCATACGCGCTTTTACTTCACTGATGTCGCGTATATACGCGCTTCCGTCCACACGGACAAGCGTATACCTCTGTATTTATTTTATTGCGCATACGCGCTTCCACTTCATCGAAGCTGTGTATATATCTTCAATCATTATAGAGCAGCATACTTCTTAAGATCAGATATTCAGTTCAGATTTACCCTTTCACTTCAGACAGTTGTTCGCCTAGATGTTCGCCTCATCACAGATCTAAGCCTTCGATAATCAGATCTAGCAAATACAAAGGCATTTCAGATCTAGATCCCCTTCTTCATCATTGGTGCATCATACATTCAGATTTATATTCAAGTGTAACCCTTTCCATTCAGATCTACTTCAAAGAGAAGTATTCATTCAAGCTCAGACATCTTGCACCCACACTCATGATTTGCACAATGAATTTCTTCTCCTTATATAGGTTTATCCTTTTTCAATACCACGGGTCAAAGCAATACCATGAGCCTTCAATAACACGGGCCAAATCAATACCATGAGCCTTCAATACCACGAGCCAAATCAATACCATGAGTCTTCAATACCACGGGCCCCTGTTTTTGCCACTTTTTGAGCGCTTTTTCACATACGCGACTTATCACGTTCTTTCCCGCGTGCATACGCGACTTCCCCTAGACATATTCGCGTATTCATAGAGACATACTTTTTCATCAAGATTGAGCACATGCTGACTTCTTTTCTTCACTGCCTTCTGTACACACTGTAGATACATCATATTTAGCTTATCAGGAACATATTCTAGCAAGCACAACTTCACCAAGTAAGTTGTCATCATCTTCATTAAGAGGGTTGCCTTTCAAGGACAACACTTAGCATCATATTGTCAACAAAAATCATATCACATCAGATTTACATCATTTACCAAGTCCATCAAGTCAAGAATAACTTCATCAGGTGGATTGCCATCAAGGACAACACATGTCAACAGTCACATGTCTTCATCTTCATTCAATGGGTTGCCATCAAGGACAACACTCTGCATCATATTTCCAACAATCTCCCCCTTTGGACTTGATGGCAACCACGATGGTGTTTGATCACCACAACAGATAGGTACATTAAGAATACCATGACACCATGTCACTCTCTCCATTCTTTCTCTTCATTCAAACACCATGTCCTTCTCCCCCTTTGACATCAAGGGCAAAGGGCGGATCAAAAACCAACATACTCTCCCCTTTTTCTCCTCATGTGGAAGAAACATTCTGCAGATCTGATATATACTGAAGTGACCAAGCTCCCCCTGAGTTCATGCTGAATCTTCAAACAAATTTTCAATGAAGTACATGACTCTATGAATTTCCTATCACCAATGACTCATACTTACATCAAATATCCAACCCGGTGGATTTACAGATGAGACTCCAGTACCCAACCAAGTGGGTTTACACATTTCAACTCAACTACCCAACCAAGTGGGTTTAAAAAATTTGACTCAGCTACCCAACCAAGTGGGTTTACAAAATTTACAAGTCCTTACATGACTGAATATTACAATTTTACATCATGGGTCTCAACAAGACCTTTTCAACAAGTTACAAAAATGACCATTCAATACCAACACCAGAAAGTCCTCAAGAAAGAGAACATATTTTAGAACCATCATAATGCCAACAATGCATTATACTCAGCAACGCTAATGCTCCCCCTGAATCTGTGCATCCAAGAATTCGTTTCATATGACTAAGGCTCCCCCTTAGTTTGTGCATCCTGAACACTTTTATCAAAAAATCATCAAGGCATCTTCATTAAATCATTAGAAAAGAATTATGAGAACTGGAACACCACCAGAGATACCAAACAGTATCAAAGATACCAAACAGCACTGCAGCTGTGCTGAAAAGAGCTGACTCCAAGCAAAAATTGTCAGCAATCAGACATACGCGGTTTTCTGTGCAGGAACTCGCGTATATACGCGACTGTGTTTCAGGAAACCCGCGTATCCACTATCATCTTCTAAAATTTATGCAGATTTGTTCTTTTGATTGGCAGAGAACACTCCCAGCTTCTGTCTTAGATACTCAAACGCTTCCCTGGGCAGAGGTTTGGTAAAAATATCAGCAACTTGTTCTTTGGAGGGAACATACTCCAACTTCACTTTTTGCTCAAGCACTTGTTCACGTAGGAAATGATATTTGATGGGAATGTGCTTGATCTTCGAATGCATAACAGGATTCTTTGAGATACTGATGGCACTTTTATTATCACACATAATGGGGACAGGAGGTGTACACTTGATTTGAAAATCTTGTAAGGTTTGCATCATCCAAAGGAGTTGAGTGCAACAAGATGCGGCAGCCACATATTCTGCTTCTGCTGTAGATAAGGCAATAGAATTTTTCTTCTTGCTGAACCAAGATACTAACCGGGGTCCCATATAGAATGCACCACCACTAGTGCTTTTTCGATCATCAACACTTCCAGCCCAATCTGCATCAGTGTAAGCATGAAGAGTAAGATCAGCATTCCTTGGATACCATAGACCAAAGTCTTGAGTTCCTTGAAGATATTTGAATATTCTTTTAACAGCCTGAAGATCAGACTCTTTTGGATTAGCTTGGAATCGTCCAACAATCCCAACAGCATGCATAATCTCTGGTCTAGTCCCAGTGAGATAAAGTAAACTTCCTATCATCGATCTGTACTCTGGTTGATTCACTGTGGGAGAATCATCATTAGAACTGAGACTGCATCCGGTTATCATTGGTGTACTTACAGGTTTGCATTCTTCCATGCCATACTTCTTCAGAATTTGCTTAAGATACTTTGCTTGAGATAGGAAAATACCAATTGCCTTTTGATGCACTTGCAAGCCAAGAAAGAATGTTAGTTCCCCAAGTAAAGACATTTCAAATTCTTGCTGCATGACAGAAGCAAATTTTTGACTCAAAGATTCTTCGTTGCTCCCAAAAATGATATCATCAACATATACAACCACAATCAATAGTTTATCATTTTCAACTTTTGTGTATAAGTTGCTATCAGCAGACCCTTTTGAAAATCCTTGTTGATGAAGATATTTGTCAAGGCGATAATACCAAGCCCTTGGAGCTTGTTTGAGACCATATAGAGCCTTTTTAAGTCTACAAACAAGATTTGCATCATTTCCCAAAATTAATCCTTCCGGTTGTTCTATATATACTTCTTCTTCTAGATCACCATTAAGAAAGGCAGATTTAACATCCATTTGATAAACTTTGATTTGTTGGTAACTTGAAAAAGCAAGAAACATTCTTATGGCTTCAAGTCTAGCTACAGGAGCAAAAGTTTCTTCAAAGTCTATACCTTCTTGTTGAGAATACCCTTTGCAAACCAGTCTAGCTTTGTTTCTTACAACATCCCCATTCTCATTCAACTTGTTCTCGAAGATCCATTTAGTTCCAATGACATTTTTATCATGTGGTCTTGGTACCAAATCCCAAGTTTCATTCTTTTCAATTTGATCAATCTCTTCATTCATGGCTTGGTTCCAACTTTCATCTCTGCTAGCTTGATTGACATTGAGTGGTTCAATTGTGGATAGAAGTGTCTGATGACTAGAAGATCCCACAAAAGTTCTCCTTGTTCGTACACCTGATTCCTTGTCTCCCATAATCTGAGATTCAGGATGATTATTTTGAACGTATCTGGATGGAGCTTTTTCAGATAGATCATTTTCAGGTTCTTCATTGGATTCACTGTCTATATCATTTCCATCTGATGTAGAAGGCCATATGTCGCTATCATCTTCTTTTGTTGTTTTTTTTTCTTCTTTAGGAGCTGCAGGAGACTCATCAATAACAACATCAATACATTCAACAACCTTTTGAAGCCTCTTATTGTAACATGTGAATGCTTTGCTTGAAGATGAGTAACCAAGAAGTATCCCTTCATCTGATCTAGGTTCAAACTTTCCAAGCTTCTCATCATTATTTTTGATAAAGCATCTACTTCCAAAAACTTTAAAATGCTTCAAAGTGGGAGAATTACCATACCAGAGTTCATATGGAGTTTTGTTACTATTTACCCGAACATGAGCCTTGTTGAGAATGTTGACTGCTGCACATGTTGCTTCACTCCAGAACATGTCAGGAACATTAGAGTCAGCAAGCATAGCTCTAGCCATTTGAACAATTGTTCTATTCATTCTTTCTGCTACACCATTTTGTTGTGGAGTGCCTGCTACAGAGAACTGTCTTTTAATCCCATGTTGTTCACAAAATTCAAAGAATTCATTTGATGAATATTCTCCTCCTTGATCAGATCTAAGACACTTGATTTTTAAATCCAATTCATTTTCTACCAATGCTTTGAAATTCTGAAATTTTTCAAAAGCTTCATCTTTGTGTTTAATAAACGCGATATGACACATTCTGGAGTAATCATCAATAAATAGGATATAGTATTCTTCCCCACGTAATGACTTTTTCCTCATAGGTCCACAGATGTTAGTATGAATGAGTTCAAGAGGCTTACTTGATGATCCTTCTTTGGCATTAAATCGAACTCTGGTCTGCTTACCAAATTGACAAGATTTGCATATGGTACTTTCTGGAAGATTGATCTTGGGAAGATCACGAACAACTTGAAGTCTGCTTGCTTTGTTGATTTGAGAGAAACTCAGATGCCCCAGCCTTCTATGCCATAACCAATTTTTTGAAGACTTGCTCAAGTAACATTGATCTATGCCGTTTAGTACATACAGGTTGCTTGGATTTATTTTTCCTTTTATAATGATTTTACCTGTATCAAGATCACGAACCATACATTCTTTGGAACTGAAGACCACTTCTGCTCCTTGATCACACATTTGACTAACACTTAACAGGTTATGCCTTAATCCATCCACATACATGACATCTTTAGCCTTCACTTTTTCTTTTAGAAATACTGACCCTTTTCCTTTAATTACAGCGGGAGTATCATTTCCAAATGTAACTTTCTTTTCCTTTTCTAGAGCATTATAAGTATGAAGTTTGCTTTTGTCACCTGTCATGTGTCTTGAGCACCCACTATCGATGTACCATTGATTTTCTTCACCTTCCGCAAATAATGCTATCCCACAATTTTCAACTGGCGGTTCTTTCTTTTTCCACACTTTAGAGCTTGAGGGAACATGTTCTTTTGGCTGGATCTTGTTCCTGCATTCATATTCTTCATGGCCAAAGTTATTACAATAAGTACATTCAACTTCACTTTGAAGAGGATAAAAATTGTTATAGGTATTCTTATTTGGTTCAGTATCCAACCTTTTCTTTCTTGCTTCTCTTGTCATGATGGTTTTATATGCAACACATTGAATAGCTTTATGACCAAAATTGTGACAAGTGAAACATTGCCCATTGAAGTAGAAATTTCTGCGATCATGGAATCTTCTATTTGAATTCACCTGTTGGTTGTAGTGTTTTTGAAAGCTATCCCT
The DNA here is from genome assembly GCA_034641835.2 of Pinus albicaulis. Taxonomy (NCBI): domain Eukaryota; kingdom Viridiplantae; phylum Streptophyta; class Pinopsida; order Pinales; family Pinaceae; genus Pinus; species Pinus albicaulis. Next base: position 798,120,436 of record CM076584.1, on the reverse strand, counting down.
GTTAGTGTACCTTGAATTGAGATGGCCCTGCTTTCCCTGTAGAGATCCTTTATTCCCTTGCTGAGTGGCTGAATGATGTAAACCACCTGTAACTGCTTTTAGATAGTTTGGTGCTGAAGTTTGAGAAGATTCTCCGGTATATCCAAGACCTGTCTTTATAAGAGGAGAACGTTGTATCTTGATGATCTCATCTAAGGTTTCAGATCCTTTAGCAAATCTAAGATTCAAGGTTTTTGCTTTCTCAACTTCTTTTCTTTGACTTACCACTTCACATTCTAGTTTTTCAATATGTTTCTTTGCTTCTTCAAGCTGTTTTTCAATGGTATCTCTGATTATCTTTTGTTCTTCTAAGAGAATTTTGTAATCTTCTAAGCGAAGTTTGAGTTGATTATTTTCTTCAAGAAAATCGTTTTCCTCTAGAGCATCCATAAAAGTATCCTTTTCTTCTTTTTTTTCAAATGCCATGAGAAGTCTAAGATCTTCTTCACATTCTTCCTCACTATTAGATGACCCATCACTATCTTCATTAGTATAGTAACTTTTCTTAGAGCTAGATTGGTTCTTATTCCTTCTTACTACTTCTTTTCCTTTATAAGGACATTTTGCAGCATAATGACCAACTTTTCCACACTCAAAACATTTGAAGGGAAGCTTACCTTTGAATCTTTCAGTACCTAGTTGGAGCTTTCTCACGAAATTTGCTTCTTCTTCATCGGATATATAGCTGGATTCTTTGACAACTTCCTTTTCCTTTCCTTTTGTAGATGCCTTAAAAGCAGCTTCTCTGATTTGGGAAGGACCTCCTTGTCTCATTTCAAAAGCAGTCAAAATACCATGCAATTGAACAATAGAAAGAGTTTGCAGATCTTGCCTTTCTTCAATAGCCGAAACTTTAGAGTCAAATTTTGAAGTCAAGGATCTTAAGACCTTTTCCACCAGAGTAGTATCAGTTATGGTTTCACCCAAATTTCTCATTCGATTTACAATATCATCCAGACGAAGAAAGAAATTGGCAACACTCTCATCACTATGCATCTTCAAATTTTCATATTCAATTCTAAGAGTTTGGAGTTTTGCATTTTTTACCTTTGTGTCTCCTTCATAGCTTAGAATGATTTTGTCCCATATGTCTTTTGCCGAATGTAGTTGCATCACTTTAGCAAATTCTGATTCAGACATGCTTCCCAATAAGACATTCACTGCTTTGGCATTGATTTCATACTTCTTTCTTTCAGCTGCATCAGTAGGAATACTTGCCGAGTATTGATAACCTTCTTCCACGATTGCCCATACATCTGCACCAAGACTTTGCAGATATGATTTTGTACGTACCTTCCAGAATATCAGATTGCTTCCATTGAATAGAGGTGGCTTTATAGACATTACTCCTTCTTGACTTCCCATTGCGATGGATCTCCTTCAAGCGATCAAGCTTCTGCAGAAGGACCACCCTCTGATACCAATTGTTGGGAAAAATACTGAGAGGGGGGGTGAATCAGTATTTACTGCATAATCAAATCTTTTTACTTTTTCATTCCTTAAAACCCATACGCTACTTTCCTTCATTAAACTAGCGTATATACGCGGATCCCCTTTATGAAACTAGCGTATACACAGAGATCTAGATCTGTCATTAAATCTTTACTTAAATTATTCCATCATTCATTCATCAGATGTTCAATAAACAGTAAACAGGTGCAGTAAGAACAGAATAAACCATCACAAAGCATCACACATGAACACCAGGATTTTTAGGTGGAAACCCAAATCGGGAGAAAACCACCGCTGCAGTTGCTCAGCCTTCAATATTTTATTATAGAGAAAACATCTTACAACATATGTGCTGGCGCAGACTTGACCAGCACGCAGGCACCCACCTGCGCTCGTTTACCAGCCTCTCCTGGAAGGGATCTCCAACCCCCTGACTCATTTACCAGCCTCTCCTGGAAGGGAGCTACAACCCCCTGACTGAAGGCTACAACCTTCAGCACCCCTTCGGACCACGTTTCATCAATTTTCACACTGGATCCAACAACTTCAATAGAAAAATACTTGTAGGCCACGCTTCATCATATTTCCAGACTGAACCCTTTCCATATTTTTAAGCACAAACATACATCACCAACAGATTCTTATCAACACAGATCAGATAGCAGAAACACAGCAGAACAGATCGGATGTTCCATACCCTTTGCTTACAACAAACCTAGTTTTCATATGAGCTTTTTACTTCCGTGTACGTATATCGCGCTCGGGCCCACACGGACAAGCGTATACCTCTGTATGTATTTATTGCGCATACGTGCTTCACTTCATCGAAGCCGTATATATTCATCATTATAGAGGTAGCATTCAGCATACTTCTTGAGATGAGATATTCGGTTCAGATTTACCCTTTCACTTCGGAGCAGGTTGTTCGCCTAGATGTTCGCCTCATCACGAATCTAAGCCTTCCATAATCGGATCTAGCAAATACAAGTACATTTCAGATCTAGAAATCCCGCTTCATCATTTCTTCATCAGTGCATCATAGATTCAGATCTATCATCAAACCTTTACCCTTTCCATACAGATATACTTCACAGAGAAGTATTCATTCAAGCTCAGACATCTTGCCCCCACACTTGTAATTTGCACAATGAATTTCATCTCTTTATATAGGTTTATCCTTTTTCAATACCACGGGTCAAAGCAATACCATGAGCCTTCAATACCACGGGCCAAAGAAATACCATGAGCCTCCAATACCACGAGCCAAATCAATACCATGAGTCTTCAATACCACGGGCCCCTGTTTTTGCACTTTTTGAGCACTTTTTCACATACGTGACTTATCACGTTCTTTCCCGCGTGCATACGCGACTTCCCCTAGACATATCCGCGTATTCATAGAGACATAATTTTTCATCAAGATTGAGCACATGCTGACTTCTTTTCTTCACTGCCTTCTGTACACACTGTAGATACATCATATTTAGCTTATCAAGAACATATTCTAGCAAGCACAACTTCACCAAGTAAGTTGTCATCATCTTCATTAAGAGGGTTTCCTTTCAAGGACAACACTTAGCATCATATTCTCAACAAAAATCATATCACATCAGATTTACATCATTTACCAAGTCCATCAAGTCAAGAATAACTTCATCAGGTGGATTGCCATCAAGGACAACACATGTCAACAGTCACATGTCTTCATCTTCATTCAGTGGGTTGCCATCAAGGACAACACTCTGCATCATATTTCCAACATATTTTGAATATAATTCAAAATAATTTTTCTGCTCATCGGATTAAAATGATCTTTAGATAAATCTTGCACCTATCTGAAAGAGGAGTCCAATAAAAATATTGGTATCTTCATCAGAGCATCATAACATGGATTTTGGACCTAGTTGTCCAAAATTAGCACTCTCTCTCAACCAGGGAGAACTCCATCCACCTGTGCAATCCAAACATTGTGCATCATCCTGCCGTAACTTGCTTTGCTGGCTTCTTTATTTCAAAATAGAAGAGGGTCAGTCACAAAGACATCATTCCCAGCTGATAGATTTAGCCCAGAGGTCTGAAACCTCTATAGGACTCACAAAGAGTTTCATACCAACCCGAAGTTGGTTTACCTGAATCGAAGTCAGTTAGAGGTCCGAAACCTCACTATACTTAATCCCAGATCAAGTGGTTGGACCGTGCCATCCTAGATAGGGAGTATGAAAATATCTGATGTGTCTATCAGTCTTTGCCACTAGTCTCTAGATTTTCCCACCTCATGGGCCAAATGAGAGGTACTTCCCATGAGCCCTGAACTCAATGGGTAGGATGTATACGGGGCATAGATAATGAGAGGTGAACCAAATCAATGATCAAAATAGTGGAGCAGAAGCACACCAAAAAGGTTCGGCAAGCCTAGCCCTATGGTTGCTTATAGCTCCGAGAAGCTATCCCCAAAGCCCCCCAGAGCTCCCAGAGCTCATTGTCCAATAGGACTCTCAGCATAAGGTCATTCCATGATACCAAGACTCTCACAGAAGGTTAGGAACTTGACCTTCCCCAGGGGCTTTGTGAGAATATCCGTGACCTACTCATTAGTTCCTACATGATCAAGCCTTACGATGCTTCATTGTACCATATCTCGGATAAAGTGGTACTTGATATCAATATCCTTAGATAGATTGTGCAACATGGGATTCTCGGACAACTGAATCTCACTCTAGTTATCACAGATTATCACGGTGGTATCTAGTACATTCCTGAACAGCTCACTAAAGATCTTTCACAACCAAATTTATTCACAACAGGCCATACTCGCTGCAATGTATTCAATCTCCATGGTGCTCAAAGCCACCGACTTCTGCTTCCTGCTCATCCATGATATCAAATTAGATCCAAGTGTGAAGCATCATCCTGATGTGATTTTATGATCCACCACACTACCAGCCCAATCGACATTAGTATATCCAAGGAGTTTCATGCTCCCGGAAGTGAATCTCAACCCATGGTTTATCATTCCCCGAAGATATCTCAACGGATTCTTGGCACCAACCTAGTGAGTGTGATGAGGCTCAACCATACGTTGACTCAAAGTGTTCATTGCAAAACATACGTCCGGACGGGTGTTCACTAAGAACATTAGGGCCCCTACGAGTTGACGATGCTCCGTAATATTTTCTAGCACGGTCCCATCAGCGCTGCCACTCAAATTCTTAAAGTTGAGTTCCATCGGTGTCAACACAGACTTACAATCCACCATACCAAATCTTTCCAGAAGCTTCACAATGTATTTTCCTTGAGAAAGGAAAATCTCGCTAGGTCTCTGCCAGACCTCTAGGCCTAGGAATTAGTGCATCAATCCTAGGTCCTTCATCACGAACTCAATAGCGAGCTCCCTCTTGCACTAATGAATGAGAGGGTCAGAACCTATCAGGAAGAGGTCATCCACATACAACAGCAGAATGAGAGCCTTCTCTCTATCAACTTTGAAGTAAAGGTTCAGATCAACATTACTATGAGTGAAGCCCAGCTTCATTAGGTAGCTATCTTACCTCTCATACCAAGCTGAAGGTGCTTGCTTCAAGTCACAGAGGGATTTCTTCAACTTGCAGACATACATGTCCCGATCCTGGACTTCGAACCCCAGAGGTTTCTCCACATACACCTCTTCCTTTATCGCACCATGCAGAAATGTGGTCTTCACATCCATCTGATGAAGACTCCATCCTTGTGTATCAGCAAGGTCCATGATAGATCATATGGTGGTATATCAGGCCACAGGTGCAAATATTTCATATAAATCTATGCCTTCCTTTTGAGAGAAGCCACAGGCAATGAATCTTGCCTTGAACTTTTGAGCACTTCCATCAGATCCATGTTTGATATTGTAGAGCCATTTTGAGGTGACAATTGCTTTGTCCTCCGGTCTTGGAACCACATCCCAGACATCATTCTTCATTTTGTACTCATACTCTTCATGCATAGCATCCTTCCAAACTTGATGCTTTATGGCTTCCTCAAAAGATACAGGCTCAGATTGTACAATAGTACTCTTTTTTTCTAGATACCCTTGGTATCTATTTAGCTTCTTGCTTTCATAGAATGTCCCCCTTGGGGCCATGTGTCCCTCGGCATCCTCGAGAGTGTCCCTGAGCCATGATGGTATCTTTCCTATTGAAGGAGTTGGATCAATCAGGTCCATCAGTCCTTCAGCATCAGGCATCGTCTCATCCTTCGGTTCTTCTTGATTTCTAGGCCTTGCTTCATGATCTTCCTTAGATCTCAGAAGATTGACTATTTTCCTCAGGGAAGAATCTTCGTCAAAGGTGACATCGTGGCATATCTACACTTCCCTTTGACAAGACACATAGGCCTTCGAAGTTTCACTATAGCCCACAAACATTCCCTTCTTCCCAGAAGCATCCAGATTGCTCCTCTTCTCTTTCGGCACATGAAAATAAATAGGACATCCAAAAAATCTAAAATGTGAGATGTCAGGCTTCTTACAAGATAAAACCTCTTTGGGAGGTTTGGAGTCTAGAACGAAATGTGGGAATTGGTTTTGTATGTACACAACAGTGTTCAGAGCTTCTCCCCATAGAAAATTTAGTAGACCCTGGTCACATAGCATGGCATGGGAAGCTTCCACAATGGTTCTATTCTTTCGTTCAACAACGACATTCTGCTCAGGAGTATAGACAGTTTTGGTCTCCCTCTTGATGCCAGTTTCTCTGCAAAAGTTCTTGAACTCGTTTTTCTCATATTTAGTGCCATTATCGGTCCTCAATATCTTGATCTTCTTCCCTGTCATATTTTCTACCAGGGATTTGAAGGTATGGAACCACATGAAAGCCTCATCCTTCTTTTTCAAGAAGTATATCCAGGTGTTTTCCTTCATTTTCATACTCCTTCATCCTTGTCTCTTCTTGTACGCATCTCGATAGTACTTCATCAAAGTCAGGTATCACATTGTTATTGTGGATGGTAGTGTTAAACACATGCCATTCGGATGAGAGCCCTCCAAGTCTGGTGAGTACCATCTCTCGATCAGCTATTGTCTCCCCAATATCTATCATATTGTTCCTGATCTCGGTCAGCTTCATAAAATATGATTGAACAGACTCATCCCTGCCTTTCTTCAAATTCTTCAATTGATTCTTGAAGAATAGGACTTGATTCGCATTGTTGGCCTTGAACATGTGGACCAAATTATCATACATCTCCTTGGATGTGTCCAGCTTAGAGACGTAGGAAACTAGACTCTTATGAATTGAGTCCCTGATCATCAGCTTTGCTTTGATATCCCCCTTCTTATACTTTGTTTTGGCAGCAACAACTATAGTGTATGGAGGCTCTTGGATTTTTCCCTGCACATATTCCATGACATATTGGTCTTCCAAGTTAATATCCAATGTCATCTTCCAAGCATGGAAGTCATCCTTCCCAGTTAATTTGTCATTAGCCTTAAATCCATTGTATTTTGAGGAACCCATCCTCTTCTTCAGTGATTGCTACAAATTAGGACTTTGTCTTCACCTCAGCTCCGATACCATGTAAATTTTTGTAGATGTTCTATGCTTGATGCAACTTTACTTTTTATTCAATATCAGAAATCAATCACATAAACAATAAAGTAAAATGCTGATAGAACATACCAGTAGATCGACAGAAGACAAGACAAAAATATATAAGTGTGTTGGTTTGTTACGGCGGTCAACAGGATGCTTCAACTAGAAAATTCTCAATATGGTCAGCCAACCAACAATGTCACACAAACCTCTAGGAAATCCGAACGGTCAACTCAAAAGTCAACCCAAAAAATCAATGCTATCAGTCAATGGTCAATGCAAATAGCATCAATAGCTAGGTCAACACAGAAAATTCAAAGTCAATATCTTACCTTGAGAATAGTGCCAAAAAATGTGGATTAGGAATTTATTAAACTTTTGGGAGAGTTTCAGGTCCTTTTGACCTTGCATTGACCAAAGTCAACACTAGTCAAAGTTTGCTGCAAAAACCCTAGACTGAAAATAGAAATGTGTTGCTACTGGAATTTTCCCATGTGTGGATAGAAGAGCCACCAAGGTCATTTAACCAATCAGATGAGGAGAGAGAAATGTGTGAGAATGAGATGAATGAAAATGTCCTCCAACTTTGACCAATATATATCCATCAGTGAGGGTGTGTGACACAACTACTGGGGTACAAAACCTTAAGGCCGACTTGCACATATTTTGAATAAATTCAAAATAAATGTTCTTCTCATCGGATTAAGATGATCTTTAGATTGATCTTGCACCTCTCTGAAAGAGGAGTCCAATAAAAATATTGGTATCTTCATCTGAGCATCACAACATGGAGTTTGGACCTAGTTGTCCAAAATTAACACCTAGTCTATTATGGACAAAGAAGTGAAACACACCTACGGCTTCATGCATGGGAAACAGACATAAATTATTGATAAAACAAGGAAAGAGAGACTCGGAGTTGGTAATGAAATTTCTTCCCGAAACTCAAACAGAGAGCAATTTTGGCCTGTGGGAAGGTCTACCTTGCTCGAACTCTACTGACAGAGATGAGAGGGGGAGGCTTGACCATACTATTTTTGGAGTTTTTCCTATATTTTACTATGCATAAGAAATTAAAAAAACTATAGCAACACAGAAACTAAACAACAATGAAACTATTAGAAGTAGATCTCACTTAAATGGCAAAAGAAAGACTAGCTAAATGATAGAAAGGAAAATATAGTGACATCACAGAAGCTGAGGCACATGGATTGGGCCCTAACCCACGAGCCCAGCCCTCTAAAACTTTAATTAGTCGAATGAAATCAGTTTGCTCATTTCATAAAATAATAAATTCATAAATCTCTGAGAGTTTGATCACTGACTAAAACAAAAAGCTCAATAACTCAAAACAATAGTTCTGAATGGAATCAAGACTAGAATATACTAACTCTTCCTAACTCTAGCTCTACTCTATTTATTCTATAGGGTAGCTACCAACATCTCCCTAGAAAATGGTGATTGAGTCCACTTGACTCCTAGTGAAAAAGGATTGGGTGCACTCCTCTTTGAGTTGCTTGGTTGCCTCTGGAATTTGAATTGTTGGAGAGAATACTTGGGAATCATTTGGCTGCTTTTGGAATTCGAATTGCTAGAGAGAATATTTGGGATCCCTCGGCTCCCTTTAAGGGTGGAAAATCCTCCTATAATTCCTCTTTGCTATCTCCTTCGTGTATTTATGATAAAATCCTTATAAAAATGATTAATAATTCATGATTTTGTGCACTCAACCTTATATTAGGCACTCAGAGTATGTTAGCCTTTATCACCACCTATACTAGCATCATAAAACCAAATAATAATAAAAATTCAAGAAAAAGAGATATAAGAAGGAAAAAAGGTGGCTATTAACCCCTCCAAATATGTCTAATGATGGAGCTCATCAATAACTGTAGGAGTTTAACGTTTCAGGAGCAGGTTGAATGAGAAACAATGCATCAAACGGCTAGGGGATGATTGTGTGAATAGAGTACAATGGTTAGGGAATGGAGGTGTTGGAGGGTAATGGTTAGGTGATGTGGCAAGATGATATTGGATGGATGAGCAACAATTGTGGAATGAAGGGAGGATCTGTTGGCTCGAGGCGTGGGTGGAAACATTCATTGGAAAAAAAACTACTAGTGGATGTGGAAATTGGTACCTCACGGATTCTGAGTTTGAGCGGAGGGGTGCGAAGTGCGCTGTGGTCTTGATACATTGAATACAAATGACCATTAAAACCACACTTCGTACCATAGCGTTAACGAGAAATGGTCAACGGGGGGGGGTCGCAAAGTGATCCTCCGCCATCGATCTTGAGCGGGTATAAGATCCTCTGTTAAAACTTTCTAGTGCATTATTCATTGTGATTTGACCTTTTTTGTCATGTAGTGACTTTAGGATAAAAATTAAATGAGCGCTATATCATCAAATTAATTAATGAAAATATAATCCCTTTTTAAAGAATTTAATCATCATTAATAAATTTTAATATTTTGGAAACTCGATGCATTTAAACATGCATCCATGATTTATTTTTTAGACTAAAGCATTCACATTTTTTATTTTCTTGCTTCCCAAACATTTTTTATTTTTTCCTTCTTTATTTTGGGAAACAAAATCTAACATATTATTCTGACATGGATGCATAAAAACATACTTTTTCCTAACATTTTTTTATTTTTCTTTTTCACCCATATCCTAACTTAGCATTTTATTTTTAATTTTTTCAATTAACATGCTAACTTATCAAAACCAAAAAATGTTACAACAAGAGGTAACATCAAACCACTTAGGATTTGGTAGCTAGCCCTATAAAATCGGAGAGGGATCTCTCTGTGATCTCACAGCCAACAAGGTGAATGGAGAGGGTAAAATATATTAGGCTAGGTATTGAGCTCCAATGTTTTGAAATTTAGGGTTTAGCTAGATTAGAAGGAGAGGTCAAGGAAACTAGGTTAGATCTAAAAATATTTCAGTTACAGGGATACAAAGGGGCAAGGCAGGTATGTTCAATGACATTTTGAGGTTGTAAATGTAGTGTAGGGTGGGAAATAAAAGGTTCAAAAGGAGCATGAAAATCATGCATTCATTTATCAGAAGATGAATAAATAAACATGAAATTCCTATCAAAATGGAGCATAAGCTTAAGAATTTTGTTTAACAACTCAAAGGAATATCATTGAAAGAAAAGATATAGAAAGAAGGATAACTAAACATTCATTAAAGTGATTTAAAGAAGAAAAAAAATGTCACAAAATCATACCACATGAATCCCTACATATTAGCTGCAACTCGCCTTGTATTTTGGCAAAAATATATTGTACACAAGCTCCATGATTTCTACTCTCTGATATCCAACCTTGAGTTTGACTCAATTAGGGCTAAATATAGACCAAAAACCACATTACCCTCTTAGGGGTCCAATCCATCAAGATAGGAACTGATCACACTAATATCTCTAACCCAACCTAAGAATAGGAAGGTTAGGAACTAACTCTCCATTTAACCTTTGACTAACTCTTAGAAGCATTAAAGTCTATGAATTTACATCAATTTGAACTTTACAAGCTCCATTACAACTAATTATATTTTTAAAACCTAAGAAGAAAAATTATATCATGAAAAGTCAACCTTGACTGATAAAACTAAAAAATTCAACATGCTGACAGAAGCAGAGCCTGCTCTCTGAGAAGCACAAAGTGCTGCTTTGAAGGCAATTTTGAGGGGGTTTCCTTGGTCCATTGTTGAAATGATTTTTTTTGAGAATAACGTAGTGCATCTACTAGCCTCCTGAACCTGAAAACATGCAAAAATCATCCTCCATGGCATCCAAAAACTCAATTTCTCACAGCTACTCCTAGAAGGGCATCGAGGGATCTGAAAAGGTGGAAGAAACATGCTTTTCAACCTCTTTTTGAATTTTTCTCCCAAATGGTGAACTTACATGGAAAAGGGAGTACATATATGAGATGTACTCATCAATTTCTATCCAAAAATGCAGGTTTGACCTCATTTAGATCCTCTGAGAAGAAGCGTAGCGTGAGCTCACTGCGCTTCTGTGAATCATTAAATTTTAAAATTTCAAAAAAATTCAAAATTTGACCAAAATTTCCCGATTTTTTTTGCAAAAATAAGGCTCAAAGGTAGGTAAATATATCTCTAACCACAAGAATTTTTGCAAAATTGAGAGAGGTTTTTGTTCTTTGGTATGTTATGAACAAAAAACCCTGCCAGTTTTCAAAGGATAGATATATGTTAGGGAGTGTTGGGAAGTGAGAATTCTTAAAAACAATGAGGGGAAGGCATGAAAATGTCAAAAACACAATCCTAGCCTAGGAAACTGTTAATTGGGAAGACTAGGCTAGGTTTTGTAAGGAAATGTAGGAGATGAATAGGAATAGGCAATGTAAGTGTTTTAGGTAAGTATGGATAGTGTATATGAGTGTAGGGATTAGGAAACTTATGGTTTTACCACTGATTTGAAACCAAATCTCATGGAAATGAAAAACATAGTAAAAAGCCCTAAAAGAGGGAATTTCACTGGAATTTTTTAGGAGAATGACACAGAAGAGAGGTAATAAATGTCTACTTAATTGAAAATGAGATTCCAAAACCTTTGAAATGCTGAGAAGATCCCTTTTTATTCTTTTTTTCTCTCCAATTTGAAAAGCACAGCAAGGGTCCGAAAGTGCAGCAAATCAAGCAAAAGCGCATTGAAGGAGAAAATTAGGGTTTTCTAATGGATGATTTGAGGTCTATGAATGCTAAGATGAGGCTAGATGATGGATGAAAACTTTATGAAACTATAATTATGAATCAGAAAGCTTTGGATAGTCTTTTATTAGTTGGAAATCTATTTTTCTATTGATGGTGGCATGACATCATCATGTATTTTTGAGAAATGATGTGATGTGACTACAACATAGTGTTTTGAAATTATACCATTACCTTCACCATTATTTATTTTGTTCCTAAGATGCTAACTCCCATTAATGGTGACTCATGTTAATGGACATGACTCTTTTTTCTTTAAATGAATGACATTATCATGACAAGTCAAGTGACAACCTAGACCATGACCTATATGATGATATTTTAATTTCTCCATGACCTGTGACACCTGAATTATAATATGACCATTATGAGTGATTATGAGTATGAATACTGAAGGATGAACACTGAAGGGAGTAGAAATGACCCATGCACACCAACCAATGATCAAATTTTATTTGAAATTCACTTGAAACTATAAAATTTTAACTAGGAACCTATCAACCATTATGAGAGAGCATAATTCGATCACTGGAAACTGAAAGGATTGAAAGACACTAACATTGGCTCCAACTAGGGATGGAAGGTCCTTTATGGGGTGTTAAGAACATCATATAAAAATTAGCCACATCCATTGGGAAATGGAATAAAAAATAAAACAATAGACACTAAAACAACTAATTGAAACAAAAGTTAACTTTGACTCAAAAAATGGCTACTAACTGAACTTACTTATGGCAGCATACCATTGGGATCTTAAGGCCTTAAATTCGGGTGTCAAGTCCTGATTATAACCAAATACCTGTTGAAGATATGTAAATATATTCAATCATGTGAAATGATCCCTCCAATGTAACCAATCCAGCAAATGGCTACTTACTTGAATCTTTCTCACACTTTCCTTGAGCAAGCAGAAAAAAAAAATCTAGGCAGCTCCAAGTGTCCATTGAAGATGTGCTCATGATCCAAAAATACAAGAAAATACATCTTCCGGGCATAAACGTGAAGCTGGGTTACACTTTTGTGAGAATCGGGGGCCAAAAACTTTTTTCGGCAATAGTTCGGCTGAACATTTTATAAAGTTTAGCCGAACTATTTAATAGTTCGGCCGAACTTTCTTAGAATGTTCAGCCGAAATCGTGATTCTGTTTAGATTGACGGCACACTGACGACACAGGCAAACAGAATTTTTGCTGGAGATGGGAAAACCAGCAACAAAATTTCAGCCGAAATTCCAACAAAAGTTCGTCCAAACTTTTAGTTTTAAAATAGTTCGACCGAACTAGTTTCTATAAATAAATCACCTGCGAAGTTGATTTGTTTACTGGTCTCTTTATTCGCGTGCATTTTTTTCACTGCTGTTGTTGTTCTTTTCGCGCATTTTCGCTCCTCCCGTCTGCGCTGTTGGTCTACTGCAGGTGTATTTGTCCGCGCTGTTGCTCCTCCCATTCGCGTTGTTGCTCCTCTCGTCGGCGCTGTTGGTCTACTACAATATGAGGTATGTTGCTCCTCCCGTCTGCATGGTATGGTATACTGCAAATGGTGTATGGTCCTCTTGTTATGGCATTTTTTGTGAATGAGTGTAATAGACATTTCTTTTAAACAGAGATACCACCATTTTGGTCATTATAGGTTTGTCATGGTTCTTTCATTAATAGAAATTGCTTTTCATTGTACCTCTCAATTTGTTTTGTATTATTGCTAGCTTTCATTTCATGTTTAGTATAATCCAGATCATTTTTGGTTTGGATTTTGTGGGTTTCCATTTTTTTTCTGAATTGGCTAATATATTATCGAGTTAGTTTCTAAATCAATGATTTTGGACCCAGGATTTTTTTCCAACACCCCAAGTGTTTCAAACTCTTCATTAAATGTATTCATGCATAATTTTTTTAACGAGCAAGTGATCATCATAGTAGTATCAGTTTGATATCAGTTTAAGGAGTTGGATATCAGTTTAAGCAGTCCTCTCTGTCTGGACACACCATCATTAGGTGTCTGTTGAATTTTACCAACTCTGTAATGCTGGTCTATCTTAACATAGGATGAGTGGGGGGCATATTTAACACTGCAATTTCTCACACAATAAACCTGACTCCACAATATGATACTTTTTTCCATGTAGACAGGTTATCACACTGCCTTCATATTAAGCGATGTTGGTCAATGTTGTTGGTTTCTTGATATGGTCTGCTGGTCAATGTTTTTCGGCTTATCACACTGCTCTCATATTAAGCGATGCTGGTCAATGTTGTTTGGGTTCTTGATATGATCTGCTGGTCAATGTTTTTGGGTACTTGATATGTATTGGATATCAAATGGACGTCGGTACACTATACTTTTCTTTTCTATTTTACTTATTGCTATTTCACCTTGTTTTAGATGCCTCGGGAAAAATTGGATACTACATAGATTTCGGCATTATCATGAGGTTCATTACTGGTTTTTATATCCTGTCTCTGTATGTGACATGGGGATACTTATCAATGTTTGGGGTGGGACAACCTTTTTCTCTGGATGGACAAATTGGGTCCTAATCATCAGATGTGAGAATGTATTGGTTCATGGACTGTTTTCTTCATATTATATAATCAAAAAAACCTTTTTTCTTTTGTGAAAAAAGAACATAGGATGAGTTTACTCTTTATCATTCCATGAATTCCCTCTACACTACTGCTCCCCTTCACTACACTGCTTCTCCTCCTGAACCTCAAACTCTGATTTTTTTTTTAATTGATGTATGAAACCTTCAACTCTTCAGCTCAACTTGTAATTATGTGGCATAACATTGGGACATACTTTTGTAGTGCAGATTTCATATTATTGGATAGATTTGACAATATGGCATAATCTCATATTATGCAATATCACTTGTCCAATTTAATGCTTTGGTTTGCATTTTTTTAGTTGAATTTAGTACCACCTCAGTCTCTCTGATGCTTTTTAGTAGCACGGTCTCTATTGAGGCTATCCATGATGTATGAAAAGAACTATGACATTAGATTTGACCTCCTAGTAGGCCTTGAATGTATGAAAATAACTAGAAGAATACTAGATAAGAAGTAGTGTCAATCTCATTAAGGGAAAATCCTGCAAGGAAAAGAGTACCCACGAAAAGTGGTATTAGATTTGAAACTAAACATATAGGTAATTTATTGTAAAGTTAACTATTTTGCTTGTTATTAACTTAGAGGCAACCAAAATATGCTCTGTTTTTGTATGACTATTTTTTGATTGGGAGCTATAGTAGTTTCTGTTGAAGTTAACTTAGCTTAACATAGAAAGTTTTCTATTATCCACCCCATGGTTTAGTTTCAATTGATAGTTAATAGTTCCATATTTCATTTAATGTTAACTGTAAGTTAGCTCTATTAATTTACAGTTAAATTTTAACTTCATTAAGGAACTTCATAGAAAACTAATAATTCAATTGAAACTACTAATTAATAGTAGGGATCTAGAGAAATGTGAATTAGATAGAAAACTCCCTACTAAATGTCATTTAATACCTCAAAATGACTCCAAAAGGTTTTAGACCCCAATTCTCCACCCACCATTAAAATGACCCTACAAGTTGATTCTTTTAGTATTTTCACTCTATAAGAATCAAAATATATGACAAATAATATAATTATCCAATCTAGATCATTATTTAATAATTTTTTAAAATTATGAGTAAGATATACATCATGGAATTTAAATTTAGCGTTAATTCATTGAACACCCTTGTACATTCCTTGTTGATAATTTGAAAGTAATATGTTTTGAAAAATAATTTGTTTATGGATTCTATTTTCCACATTCTCTCAACCATATCAAAAACCTTCTTATAATATTTGAAACCATCTATACAACTTTTCATTTGTTTCAATAGGAATTAACATATTGAAATATTAATTGTATTTATGTCTTGTGTGCTAAGGGAGGTCGTGAATGTTATGGGAAGAGATAGTATTTGTTAAGTTAGGAGGGATACTTTTTATGAGATAGAATTAATTTAAAATGCTTCTTAATATTATGTAACTTTCGAACCATAATTACAAATTTATTTATCTTTTTACTTATCATTTAGTTGCTAAAAGTTGAAGAATTTATGTTGGTAAATAATTAATTAGGTATATTTAAATCATTTACCACTTTTGGGTTTTTCGTTTTCGTGGTTTCATTCATAATTTCACTTTTTTGCATTGTCAATTTCAATTTTTCACACCACATGTGCACATTCAAAGGACCTAAGGTCTTTCCCATACCAAAGTATGTTCTTTTAAAACATGTTTTCTTGGTGATATGGGTGATTTAGAAATTATTGGGAGAGCGAAATTGCTCATTTAATACACAATATGTTTGGTTCATGCCACTAAGCCAATGATTTTAAATTCAACAGAATTTTAATATAACCAACTAAATCCTGCAAAAAAATAATAAAACAATTTATGTTAGGGTTGTGGATTTAGGCATTGAAACAACACACCATGATATTTCAAATTTAAAAATAATGGTTTGAGTCCTAGGTAGCTTAGAATCCTATCTAGAGGTTTTTTTTCAAAATAACGATGCACTCCCATTTGATTCTCATGATTAGGTTGTAATCATGAGGCTCTCGCTCAAGAGTGGACCTTCCCAAAATCTTGTGATGTCTTGTCACAAACAAAACCATCAAACTGAAAAACACATCATGCAAGAAACATAGCTCACTGACATATCATTTTTCTCCTTCAAAGAAAAAAAATTCACATCATGTGAATATCTCCATGTACTCTTACATATTGGTGTACAAAACCATCAACCAAACATAAGTCGACAAAACATGCCTCTTCAAACAACTGACTCTCAAGTCAAATAATAGCATGTACAAATTTCCATATTTGTTGCATCTAAGTGTGTCAACATAACTCTACTTTCAACATATGGGTCATGAAACATCAAAATACATGTAAGGCCTTAATTGGATAAGAAATCTAACCATCCCTTACCAAACCATTTCAATGGCGCTTCTTTCAGCTGCACTTCATCATCATGTGAATCATCCTGACCCTCATCGATTATGGAATCCTCTTTTCCATTCTTGTCAATATCTCTTTCCACCTTCTTCAAATGTCGCGGATGACTTGTTGGATACAAAGTCCAACACTTGTCTACAATGTGACCTTTCTTATGGAAATGAGTGCAAAAAAGTTGCATCTTATTTTCAACATCATTTTCCTTGTCCAATGGGCCTTTGAAATTTTTCCTCATTTATTTAGAAGGTTTCATGTGCATGGATATCTTCTTCCAACATCTATAACCATTATGATTATTCAAACCACAAAAGGAACATGCAAACTTTTCCAAATCTTATGTGAATATTTACCATGTTTATCATAATCAAAAGCAATTTGATTAAAGGTAGATTTATACCTTGAACATTCACCTTTGTCGCCTTCTTGAGGAGGTGAATTTTATGAGGTAGTGGCTCTCCTTGGAATACTAGCAATGAATTCAATGACTTTAGAACTTTCAACATCCTTTTCTTTTACATTCTCATTAGCTGCATGATTATTAACATCTTCTTGCAAAGTGGGTGTCAAACTTTTCCATTCATCATAAACAAAAACTTCACAAGCTTGAGGTAATGAACACGAAATGAAATTCCTTCTTGGAACAACTTCATGTGCCTCCTTGGCTTTGGAGCATTCTCCATCATGTTTTCCATAACCAAGACCAAAATAATTAGGCCTTTTCTCAACAACATTTGGCTCAACTAGATGCCTTGTACATGTTTGCCTTTAACCTTTACTTTCATAGCCCATTTTCATCAAAAATTTAGACCTTATTCCTCTAGTGTGTCTCTCAAAAGCACGTACACATTCACTTTGAGAGGAAATTGAAGACAAACTTGAATTGCATACCTCTTTTTCATTCACATACTTGGCTAAGGCTTCCTTTGCATCATAGAGTTGAATCTCCATGTCATGCATCCTTGCTTGGTTTTCATTTGCAATATGGAGTTGAGTCTCCATCTCATGCATATTTTCAAGAATTTCTTGCTTCTCCTCGTTCTTGGAAATAAACTTCTCTTGAAGGATAATGTTCTCCCTATTATCTTCATACATCTCTTGCACCATATCATTCATGATGTAGAGCTTCTGCAACATCTCTTTATCAAAGATTTTTGTTAAGGAAGACTGATTAAAAGAGATACTCGATGAAGCTTCCATCACACTTGTAATGCATAAAAAGCTTCTTTGTCATGATTTTAGAACTGAGCTCTCAATATTGACTTTCTCTTCACACACATAAACTTGCACACAACTAAACTCTCATTGCATAAATACAAAAACCAATAGCTAATTCTTCTAGCTAACCTTGACTAAAATGAGCTAAATTGTACTTTGATACCAACTTGAGTTGAATATAGACAAACTAGTTTTATTGTGTTGTCTCCCTCATCAGTTAAATAAAAATGTTTTTAGGATCATCTAAAGTTAGGCAATTGGGAAGGGGTTTATGTGTCAAGATTTAAGTGTATTTTGTGAGAAATTTATGAGTTAATTATCTTTTAAAAACTCATGTGTACAACAAATAAAATGAAAAATTTTTGTTTTGGAAATTTTTTTCCCTCAATCTAGATTCTAATCATTGGACATGTAAGAGGAAGAAAGAGGGAATTCACTTTTCAAATTCTAGACCTTGTCTAAACCAAAATAAACTAGAGGTTCGGTTTTCAAATACATTCACTTATTTGGAAAAGTTCTAGCTACCAAAATTCCATATGCCAATCTACCTCCCAAGAAATCCATTTATTACACCACTGGTTAGTTTTTTGTCTTCCTATATTCTTTATCAACCTCTTCGAGTGATTCTTGAAATGTGGATACTTAAATCCTTCCTAAAAATTTGAGCTCTAAAACGATAAGACATACAAGGTAATTTTAAGTCATTCCTCTACCCAATTTTAAAAACCAAGTGAATATTTCTACGTATTGATTTCTGTCCCATAAACTGTACAATATAGGTCAATTTTTTCCTTTAACTTATTTAAATATTGTTAGTGCACAATTTTTCAATGGTCTGATGAAATTTCATTGATAAAGACATGATTATGCCAATCCATGTTGCATATTTCCATTAACAATGTTTACTTACATGTAAAACAATGTTGTATCTGCTTTTATGTTATTTTGAGTTTGATTTTAGTGTTCAAATTGGAATATATGATATTAATTTATGACTTGAAATTATGCTGTTGAGATACTATTCTTTTTCTCTACTATATTGTTATTTCTAGTTCTCTGGGTGCTTTCTTCATATATGTTTTTTTTTACTAATTGAAGGGATTCATAATTCTATATTTTACCATATTTCTTGTTGTTTCCATGTAGATTTAATTTACATAGAATAGGTGGTTTCTGTTTTTGGGATGTCTGTAAATTTTTTGGCACTATCATATTGAATTTCTATAATGTGTAGCTCCCTAACATTCAGATAGAACCTTCATTGAAAAACGTGAGGGGGGTTTCATAGATTTCCAAACAATTGACTAACTATCATGATGAAACCTGCAATTAAAGGGGTACCTTATTTGTCATTAGGAATGGACCACAACCATTATTATTTCCCTAAAAAATTGTGATACTGTAAATTCAAACATCATTAACATGATAAAAATATTTGGTTGGATTCTTATTCTTTGAAATAATGAGGAAAATTGTTAACAACTTATCAATCTGGGGTAGTGGTGGAGGACTACATGGACTAGATATGGTGATTCTCGCCTTTAGCAATCAACAAAATTAGATTCATGACTTGGCCTTCTACTATAATTTTGTGATTCCATAGAGAAAGCAGCTCGGGAGTATGAGAACCAATAAATTGTTTCCTGCTCATAGTGCAAAGAGATCCCCTAAATATTCTTGCAAGTGGCATAGATATTGCACATCGTACTAACTTTTTCATTTGAAAAAAAAATTGCATCTAAATATTGAAGTCTTGCATATGTAGTTTATTTGTTTTCCGAAATAAAAATTTGACCATATTAGCCATTGTTAAAATCTAAACAAGAATTATTTCTTCTCTTACACAATTGAGAAATATAATTCTAGCTCTAATAATCTATTGAGGTCTATGGAAGTTAATGGCCTAAGACACTTTGTAACCTAAGAGAGAAACCTGTTAGGAAATGGGTGAAGTTGGTATTACACACCCAATTGGATAACCTCGAGGAGAAAACATTTCTCCCACTTTAGTTGTTGGCATAACCTAGTAAGTGTTATTCACTAGCATGTATTTTGTAAAGGCCTTGACCTGGTTCCAATTCAACTCCATTCACCAGGTTGTAGAGGATTCCAAGCCTAATTTCATGAAAAGTAAGTTGGGGATGATCACATTGACCTGCTTGATGACATGTCTATGAAGATTAACTAACTTGAACTATTTTTCTACGTAAGGAATGAGACACATTCCCATGTCTGAGCATGAAAATGTTCTTTGATATTGTTAATTCCTCTAGTGTTTACTTCTACAAGTTCTATAGGCAGAGTTTGTAAAGGGCCAGGTAGCCTCTGGATCTCATCTTTTATGAAAGGTGACATATCTAGTAAATTCCCCTACAGTCAATCTCTGGAATGGATCTAAATAGAAGTTCTTCATTTTAATATCCATAAAACACAACAAATTTAAGGTAAACTATGTACATGTGTCATTTCTCCCACAAACTAAAAGCTTCCTCTAATATCCATAAAACACAACAAATTTAAGGTAAACTATGTACATGTGTCATTTCTCCCACAAACTAAAGGCTTCCTGTAATATCCATAAAACACTTGCCACTTTAAGGTAAACATGTGTCATTTCTCGCACAAACTAAAGGATTCCTCCCATTAATTTTACATGTGAACTCTACCATAAAATTTTTAAGTCAGACTTTAAGATAAACAATGCACATGTCATTTACCTCATGATTAGGTTTGTGAAGACCAAGATGAGGTTTATGATGAAATGAATGAACAAGGCCTTAGACATTATGTCAGAGACTAAGCATAAAAAATTTCAATAAAATTATGAAGAGGAGAGCTAAAATAAAGAAAAAATTGTTTTATAGCCTCTTGCACATGATGATTTTCCTCCAGAGATAGGTTTATAGTTTCTCAAACTTGAGGAATTTACAGTCAACACTCAGCTAGCAAAAATTCATACTTCCCTATGTCTTTCTATGTATCAACAACTAATTTTTATTTCAGATGAAAATGAAGGATGTGTTTGTGTTTCTGTTGGATCTCAAGATAGGGTAACAATTCAAATTATTGAGGATCATTTTAATGATTTAATATAGTTATCATGGTTCTTCAAGAAATAAACACGGAGAGAAATAATAATCTGAAAAAAAAGTGAATGACCCTCTTCATAACTTTGTTGGTGATTTGGCAACTGTTGAATTATAGAGGTTGGTTCTTGGGGCTGAGTATCCTTTGGAGAAGTTGGCCTCTTCAGACTCGGAGTGATAGGCATGTTTATTTTTCTCAAATTATGTTCCCTCTGCACTGAGATGAGCACATTCTCATAACCTCTCTAATAATCTTCAGTATATGTTGCTAACATGTCATCAATATCAAGAGATCAAACTCGTTTTTCATTATTATTGAACTCAGAGGATGGAATATGATTATCATTATTGAAATCTTGCTCAATTTGATTTACAGTCAAAGGATAAAGATCTATTGGTTGGGAATTTTCATAATTGATTTCTGACCTTTCATCTTGATGCAGAGAAAAATCAAAGAAATCCTCTTCAATCTCGTTAATCATTAAATCCTCATCATCAGTATCAATATTTATGAACTGAAAAAGGTGCTCAAAATTTCCAAAGAAATTCTCTATCAGCAATAAGGAAGGATAATGTTGCTTATAATTTTCACAAAATTTTACATGAAAATTTTTAAGTGAATATAGATTGGCAGCATGAAATCCCTCATACCATGACCTGAAATCATCCTCTAAGGTTTCCATGAACATATTCATCAAACAATCCTCATGAAATTGAAAACCTAGCCTATGTATATGTATATGAAATTTAATCAAATGTATGGAAGCATTGTCATATTTTTCATTTCTGAACCTAGGAAGATCTATTTGCTAATATATATGAGGTATTTGATTTGGAAAACTAGGAATATGAGCTCAATTCATAGGAGAATACCTTCTAGCAACTAAATCCATCTTTAAGATAGTGAAGTCACCAAGAAGTTATTCAAGCTATCGGTTTTTGAACAGTGGAGTTGCCATGAAAATTACGAACTTTTGCATTCTTTGACATTGGAGTCACCAGGTGAAAGATGCACAACATTCCTCTGCCTGACCATTTTTCACCATCAACAATCAGGGCTAATCTTTTTCGTTCTTTCCCAAGAAATATTTATCCTTCGTTCCCTAGCAACGACGCAAGAAAGGTTATCCTCCACAATGTCCCAAGGCTAAGAAAGGAGACTGAAGGAGGTAACCTCGAACCACTTAGGATTTGGTATATATCCCTACCAAATTAGAGAGGTATCTCTCTGTGATCTCACAACCAACAAGGTGACTGGAGAGGGTAAAAGATATTAGGCTAGTTATTGAGCTGCAGGGTTTTGAAATTTAGGGTTTAGCTAGATTAGGAGGAGAGGTCAAGGAAACTAGGTCAGATCTCAAAATATTTTAGTTGTAGGGATACAAAGGGGAAAGGAAAGTATGTTCAGTGACACTTTGAGCTTTTCAATGTAGTGTAGGGAGGAAAAGAAAATTTTCAAAATTAGCATGACAAGCATGAGTTCATTTCTCATAAGATGAATAACATAAACATTAAATTCATATTGAAACAGAGCATAAGCTTAAGAATTATGTTTCACAACTCATAGGAAGATCATTGAAAGAAAAAATATGGAAAGAAGGATAACTAAGCATTCATTAAAGTGATTTAATGAAGAAAAATAATGTCACAAAATCATAGCACACGAATCCCTATATATTAGTTGCAACTGGCCTTGTATTTATCCAAAGATATATTATACACAAGCTCCAAGCCTTCTACTCTATTATGTACAACCTTGAGTTTGACTCAATACGGGCTACATATAGACCAAAAACCACATTACCCTCTCTCAGGGATTGAATCCATCAAGATAGTAAATGATCACACTAACATCTCTAACCAAACCTGAAACTAGGGAGGTTAGGAACTAACTCTCCATTTAGCCTTTGACTAAATTTTAAAAGCATTAAAGACTATGAATTTACATCAACTTGACCTTTAAAAACTCTATAACAACTAATTACATCATGTGAAAACCTAAGAAGATAAATTACATCATCAAAAGTCAAACTTGATTGATAAAACTCAAAAATTCAACTTGCTGACAAAAGCACAACATTTTCTCTTAGAAGCGGAGCATGCTGCTTTGAAGGAAATTTGGAGGGGATTCCCTTGATCCATTTGTTGAACTGAAAGTTACTGAGGATAGCCTAGTGTGTCTACTAGCCTTATAAACGTACAAGCTTGAAAAAATAATCCTCCATGGCATCCAAAAACTCAATTTCTGATAGCTACTCCCAGAAGCGTAGCGAGGGGTCTCAAAAGGTGGAAAAAACATGTTTTTTGACCTCTTTTTTGAATTTTTCTCCCTAATGGTGACCTGCTATGGAAAAGGAACTACATATCTGATATGTACTCATAAATATCTATCCAAACATGTAGGTTTGACCTCATTTAGAGTCTCTGTGAAGAATCAAAGCGTGAGCTTGCTGCGCTTTTGTGCATCATTAAATTTCAAAATTTCCAAAAATTCCAAAATTTGACCAAATTTTCCCTAACTTTTATGCAAAAATAGGGCTCAAAGGTAGGTAAATATCTCTCTAACCATAAATTTTTTTGCGAAAGAGAGATATTATTTTGTTCTTTGGTATGATATGAACACAAACCCCCTCTAGTTTTCAAAAATAATTTCTCGTTTGGTTAGAATCCAAGTTTGCAGTTGATCTCTCAAAAATTATAGAAGCGCAACGTGCTCTCAGTAGAAGGGCGGCGTGGTATTTGAGAGGGTGTGTGAAGGAATTAGGAATTATGGGATGAAAGTGGCATGGTTGGAAAGATTAGGATGTATGCTACACAATGGATTCATTAAGCACCACAAATACCTGCTCCAAATATCTGAAATAATGAATTGAAGTCAAGTTGTCCAAAAATGCAGAAAACCTCCTATAGAAACTTTAATTTGGGAACTTCTCTAAAATAATAACACCTGTGCATAAAATGAAGGAAGTTTTTTTCCTTGGTCTACGATGGACAAAACCCTCTTTCACATTTTTAAAATTCATCTTCCTTACATCAGAAACGAATTTTGAAGTAGAATTGTCCTTGTGTGCAATGTAAACCCTAGGCAACCCACATCTTGAATGGATTTCTTGATGAAAGGAGAGGCCATGATCTATTTTACCTATGATGGATCATAACTTGACACTTTCTGACCCTTATTATACTTTTTCTTCTAAGTGTCACTGTTTCCAGTTTCCATTATTTAAAACCCTAGCTGAGTGGGAAGGAAAGGGAGAGGGTATGATTGTGAAAATAATGGATAAGGGATGGTGGTGTTGAAGGAAAGGAATGAAGGGATTAGGGAGTGTATAATTTTATGGGAAATTTTCAGGGGATAAGGATAGATGTTAGGGAGTGTAGGGAAGTGAGAATTCTTAAAAAAAATGAGGGGAAGGTGTGAAAATGACAAAAACACAGTCCTACGCTAGGAAACAGTTAATGGGGCAGCCTAGGCTAGGGTTTGTAATGAAATGTAGGAGATGAAAGGGAATAGGTGAGGAAAGTGTTTTAGGGAAGTATGAATAGTGTAGATGAGTGTAGGGTAGTATTAAACTTAGATTTTTACCACTGATTTGAAACCAACTCTCATGGAAATGAAAAACACATTAAAAACCCTAAAGGAGGGAATTTCACTCAATTTTTTGAGGAGAATGATGCAAAAGAGAGGTAATAAATGTATAATTACTCACAAATTATATGCCAAAACCTTTTAAATATTGAAAAAATACCTTTTTATGCTTCTTTTCTCTCCAATTTGAAAAGTGCAGCAAGGAGCCAGAAGCACAGTGAATCAGGAAAAAGCACATCAAATCAAGAAAAAGCACAATGAAGGAGAAAATTAGGGTTTTCTGATTGATGATTTGAGGTGTATGAATGCTGAGATGAGGCTATATGATGAATGGAAACTCTAGGAAACTGGAATGATGAATTAGAAAGCTTTGGATGGTCTTTTATTGGTTGGAAATCAATTTTACTATTGATGTGGCATGACATCATCATGTATTTTTGAGAAATGATGTGATGTGACTGTAACATAGTATTTTTCAATGATATGGTTACATTCACCTTTATTTCTTTTGTTTCTAAGATGCTTAATTCCTTTTAATGGAGACTCATGTTAATGGACATGACCCTTTTTGCTTTAAATGAATGACATTATGATGACAAGTCAAGTGACAATCTAGACCATGACCTATATGATGATATTTTTAATGCTACATGACCTATGACACCTAAATTATAATATGACCATGATGAGTGATGATGAGTATGAACACTAAAGGGAGTAGAATTGACCTAGACACACCAACCAATGATCAAATTTATTTGAAATTCACTTGAAACTATAAAATTTTACCTAGGGCCCTATCAACCATTATGAAAGAGAAAATTTTGATCATTAGTGACTGACAAGATTGACATATGCTAATATTGGATCCAACCAGGGATGGTATCTCTTTTAGGAGTTGTCAAGAACATCATAGACTAGGTAGCCTCATCAATTGAGCAATGGAGTCAAAAATAAAACACTAGACACTCAAAGGACTAACTGAAACAAAAACTGACTTTGACTAAAAAACGGACTACTAACTTAACTTACTTATGGCAGTAAACCATCGGGATCTTAAGGCCTTCACTTCGGGAATCAATTCCTGATGATAACCTCCCATCTGCTGAAGATATATTTATAAAATCATGTGAAATGATACCTTCATTATAACCAATCTAAAAAATGGCTACTTACTTGAATCATGTTCAAAATTTCCTTGAGTAGGAAGAAAAAACAAAATCTAGGCAACTCCAAGTGTCCACCGAAGATGTGCTCATGATCCAAAAATACAAGAATATACATCTTCCATGGTAAGTGTAACAAATCAATAAAATTATCCTCAATAATTTGAATCGTTACCTTGTCTTGAGATCTAGTAGAAACACAAATACACCCTTCATTTTGATCTGAAATAAAACTTAGTTGTTGATCCATAGGAAGACATATGGAAGTATCACTTTCTACTAGTTGAGTGTTGAACGTAAATTCCTCAAGTTTGAGAAACTCTAATTCTCTCTGTGGAGGAAAATCATCATGTTAAAAAGGCTCTAAAACAAATGTTTCTTTATTGCATATCTCCTCTTCATAATCTGCTTGAAATTTTTTATGTTTATTCTTTTCCATAATATCTAGAGATCCTTGTTCATTCATTTCATCAGAAACCTTATTTTGGTCTTCACAAACCTGATCTTGAAATAAACACCCAGAGAAATAAAAATCTAAAAAAACAAGTGAAAGACCCTCTTCATACCTTTGTTTGTGATTTGGAAACTTATTAATTATAGAGGTCTTTTCTTGGGGCTAAGTATCCTTTGGAGAAGTTGGCATCTTTGGACTCGAAGTAATAGACACATTTATGTTTCTCAAATTATGTTTCCTCTGCACTGAGCTGAGCACATTCTGGTAACCTCTCTAATAATCTTCAACCTCTGTTGCTAAAATGTCATCAATATCGAGAGAGCGAACTCGTTGTTCATTATTATTTAACTCAAAAGATGGAATATGATTATAATTATTGAAATCCTGCTCAATTTCATTTACAGTCAAAGGATAAAAATTTAATGGATGGGAATTTTTATAACTGATTTCTGACCTTTCATATTGATGTAGATAAAACTAAAATAAATCCTCTTCAATCTCATCAATCATTAAATCCTCATCATCAATATCAGTCCCTATGAACTAAAAAAGGTGCTCAAAATTTCCACAAATATTCTCTATTTGCAATGAGGAAGGATAATGCTGCTTATAATTGTCACAAAATGCTACATGAAAATATTTAAGTGAATATAGACTACCAGTATGAAATCCCTCATACCATGACCTGGCATCATCCTCTAAGGTTTCCAAGAACATATTCATCAAACAATCCTCAGAAAACTACAAAACTATCTATTGAGCAGATAAATCAATCTTGCGGACAAGATCGATCTCCCTAGTACCAAAAGGTAATCTAGCAACAAACAGCCAAATAAACCTATCTTTGTCTAGACATATGAAATTTACAAAATAATACTATAAAGGTGTTAATGTCTTACTGTAGATCCAATGCTTGTTCAAAGTAGTTTCCCCTTGATCACTTGAAGGAGTTATCTTTATAGAACTGCAGTCACAAACAAGAAAACATTAAATAGCACCTGTATAGTAAATATTATAAATCATGCCTATCATGGTGATCAAGGAATCCATGAAATAAATAGTTAATTAACAACTTATTGAGAAAAATGAATTCATTTGTATTAACTTTGAAAGAAGGAAAACCTTACAACCTTAGCCTTGATGTTGAACAGGCCTTCCCGGGGTCCGAAACAGGAATCTCCTCTACTCTGACAAGCCTTGCACTCTTCCAACCGAGACAGATAGAGTTATGTGATCTCTCCTCACAAAATCTCAGTTAAATGAGTCTGAATCCCAACAGCACTTTACCTCAAACAATTCTAAAGCTACCCAAGGCCTCTTTTTATAGTGCAAAAGAGGAGGTTTTAGTTCCAACTATGAAGGGATAGAATCATCCTTAAAAGGGATAAGCTCCTCACATCAAGGGGTTAGCTCCATAAGGCAAGGGATACATGAACCTCAAAAGAGCGATTCTGCCACTGCAAGATTCTTTCTAGAGGCTTCTAGAAATTACTGAAAGTGAGCTTTTTGAGTTTACTTGCACCTTTTTAATATTTTACAGGGATCCGCACCCATAACACAGATAAATTGCATTCAGTTACGCAGGAGTCATGAACATTAGGTGCAGGACCACAGGCAAGATAAAGAGAAAGTGCGATACCAGAATTAAGGAGATTTTTAAGAACTTTTCTCTTATTTTCAAGGCTTGACATGAGGAACTGATGTGTTAAACTTGCAAAGGAGGAAGTATGAGTGATAATGAGCTCATACAAATAGCAGAATGTCAAGATGACAATTTTCAGTGCAACATATTGCCCCCTAAAGTGAAAATTCTGGAATAAATGAAGATAAAGTCTGTCATATATGAAGAGTGTAGTACTTTATCATTTCAAGGATCATCCTGTGGACACCCCAGTCAGAACCTGTAAAAACATTCAATGAAATATATATATATATATATATATATATATATATATATATATATATATATATATATATATAAATATCATGTTTATTTGAGTAGGCATTCCCATACTCGAGATCAAAACTATCTAGAAAAGTTGATTCAAATTGTTCTGATACAGGAATGATTTTGAATACATCATCAGTATAGACATATGTAGACACAGTATGGACGCAGACATCTATTTATGAATAGTCCATTGTATAAATGAATAACAAAATTCCTCGCAGCCTGGATGGTAGAAACTAGATCCAGGGTCTTGATTTCCGCATCTCGAACTAGTACGATTCTATCCATGTGAATAAATGTGTCGAAATCGAACATGGTAGAAACCACTTGATTACCAATCAATAATGTAAATTGTTAACAAGTGTGAGAGTAACCACCAGTAATTTCAATGGCTCTCAAAGTACCCAGTACAATCCATGAAATGTGAATGAATGAGCTGAAGTCGAACATGTCACAGAATCATTCGATCGAAGGTCAATGATGCAACCTGTCGTCGAAGGCGAGAAACCTACCATTGAGGCATGCAGATTTCAAGGTACTGACGATTTCTAGATCAACTTCCTAGATAATGAGCTGTTGTTGATAGGAAGTGATCTGTCGTAGGCAAGCCCACAACACGAAATCATAGATCAAGTTTTTGAAGAAATATATTGGCAAGGACTGACTTAGGGATGGTCAAAATGGAAGAAAAATATTTTGCAGATGAATGGTTTGTTTGAACTGTCCTCTTGAACAATAACGACATTGCAGATGGTTTGGTGACAATTGACCCAAAGCTAATACCCAGAAACCAGCTAAAGAATTTCAATATGGTTTGATTAACTGTTAGGCAAAGGATTTTCCCAACCCAGGTGAACAAAAGTGTCGTGTTCAAGAGTGGTTAATGGCTTTTCGAATAATCAAAATACAAAAAACAGGTTAATTTTTCTCTCTTTTCCCCCACCATTTCTGGCAAGTACCTCTTTATTTTTTACAAGCTTGAGGAGGATAACATTTGCTTGTTTATAATCTCATCCTTCAGATGAGTCCAACTTAGTTTAAAATTCGAACCCTAAGAAGAAGTGGTCTGTTCCTGCTTAAAATTGAACAAGTCCTTTACTGTTACATTTTAATGAGTCCAGTATAAGAGAAATTCGGTGTTTTTCAATTTTAGGGAGTCAGAAGAAAAAACTTAAGAAAACTCCATGGGGGTACCTTTTCGTAAATTTAGTCTCTCGAGCCCGAAAAAAGGATAAAATCATGCGGGAGAGAACTCTATTGACTGTAATTAGTCTGTTGGCAATATGATGCAGAGTATTGTCCTTGATGGCAACCCACTGAATGAAGATGAAGACATGCGACTATTGACATGTGTTGTCCTTGATGGCAAACCACCTGATGAAGTTATTCTTGACCTATTGGAATGATGTAAATATGATATGAAATGATGTTTGCTAGCCATATGATGCTGAGTGTTACTCTTGAATGGCAACCCACTTGATAAAGTTGATGGCAACTTACTTGATGAAGTTGTGCTTGATAGAATATGTTCTTGATGAAGTAAATCTGATGTATCTACAGTGTGTACAGAAGGCAATGAAGAAAGGAATTCAGCATGTGCTAAATCTTGATGAAAAGAGTATGTTTCTAGGCATACGCGGATTTGCCTAGGGGAAGTCGCGTATGCACGCGGGAATCAACGTGCCAAGTCACGTATGGGAAAAAGCGCTCTTAAAGTGCAAAACCAGGGGTAACCACCATGGTATTGACCCATTGTATTGGGTAATGATTCTTCTAAATGACCCCGTCCAGGAATACCATCGGAAGTAATGTGGTTTTGGCTCATGGTATTGAAAAAGGGTAAACCTATATAAGGAGAAGAAATTCATTATGCAAATCATGAGTATGGGTGCAAGATGTCTGAGCTTGAATGAATACTTCTCTCTATATCTGAATGGAAAGGGTTACAGTTGAATGAAAGATCTGAATGTATGATGCACCGATGAAGGAGTGATGAAGAAGGGGATCTAGATCTGTATTGTACTTGTATTTGCTAGATTTGTTTATGGAATGATTAGATCTGTGATGAGGCGAACATCCAGGCGAACATCTGTCTGAGGTAAAGGGTAAAATCTGAAGTGATGTATCTGTTTGGAAGAATTGCAATGACATTTAAGTTTGAAGAACCATACGCTAGTTCGCCGAAGAGGAAGCGCGTATATACGCGGCTTCGCTGAAGAGAAAGCGCGTATGTGCAATAAAATTAGCTCTGTAATTTGTACTGAAGTATACGCTGGTTTATGTGGACGGAAGCGCGTATATACGCGACATCAGAGAAAGGAAAGCGTGTATGCAAACTAGGGTTTGCTGAAGTCTGTGGTAAGAAATGTCTGATCTGTTCTGCTGGTTTACTGATATCTGTCAGTGAGTTATATGTATCTGTTTCATGGTTGACTGTGCTTAAAAGTATGGAAAGGGTCCAGTCTGGAAATATGATGAAATGTGGCCTGCAAGTGGTGTCCTAAAGGAAGCTTTGGATCCAGTGTGAAAATTGATGAAATGTGGTCCATAGAGGTGCTGAGGGTTGTAGCCTTCAGTCAGGGGGTTGTAGCTCCCTTCCAGGTGAGGCTGGTAAACGAGATCGGGGGGTCGTAGCTCCCTTCCAGGAGAGGCCGGTAAATGAGTCAGGGGGTCGTAGCTCCCTTCCAGGTGAGGCTGGTAAACGAGCGCAGGTGGGTGCCTGCGTGCTGGTCAAGTCTGCGCCAGCACATATGTTGTAATATGTTTTCTCTATAATAAAATATTGAAGGCTGAGCAACTGCAGCGGTGGTTTTCTCCCGACTTGGGTTTCCACCTAAAAATCCAGGTGTTCATGTGTGATGCTTTGTGTGATGGTTTATTCTGTTCTTACTGCACATGTTTACTGTTTATTGAATATCTGATGAATAAATGATGGAATGGTTTAAGTGAAGAATTAATGACATAATTGTTTCTCTGTATACGCGAGTTGGATAAAGGGTATCCACGTATATACGCGAGTATTCTTCAGGAAAGTAGCATATGGGTTTTGAAGTAAAGAAAAGTAAAAAGTTTTGAATATGCTGTAAATACTGATTCACCCCCCCCCCCCCTCTCAGTATTTTTCCCAACAATTGGTATCAGAGCAGGTTCTTCTGCAGAAGCTTAATCGCTTGAAGAAGATCCATCGCAATGGGAAGTCAAGAAGGAGTGATGCCTATAAAGCCACCTCTATTCAATGGAAGCAATCTGATATTCTGGAAGGTACAAACAAAAGCGTATCTGCAAAGTCTTGGTGCAGATGTATGGGAAATCGTGGAAGAAGGCTATCAATACCCGGCAAGTATTCCTACTGATGCAGCTGAAAGGAAGAAGTATGAAACCAATGCCAAAGCAGTAAATGTCTTGTTAGGAAGCATGTCTGAATCAGAATTTGCTAAAGTGATGCAGCTACATTCAGCAAAAGAAATATGGGACAAAATAATTCTGAGCTATGAAGGAGATACAAAGGTAAAAAATGCAAAACTCCAAACTCTTAGAATTGAATATGAAAATTTGAAGATGCATAGTGATGAAAGTGTTGCCAGCTTCTTTCTTCGTCTAGATGATATTGTAAATCGGATGAGAAATTTGGGTGAAACCATAACTGATACTACTCTGGTGGAAAAGGTCTTAAGATCTTTGACTTCAAAATTTGACTCTAAAGTTTCAACTATTGAAGAAAGGCAAGATCTGCAAACTCTTACTATTGTTCAATTACATGGTATTCTGACTGCTTTTGAAATGAGACAAGGAGGTCCTTCTCAAATCAAAGAAGCTGCTTTTAAGGCGTCTGCAAAAGGAAAAGAAAAGGAAGTTGTCAAGGAATCCATCTATATATCCGAAGAAGAAGAAGCGAATTTTGTGAGAAAACTCCAACTAGGTACTGGAAGATTCAAAGGTAAGCTTCCCTTAAAAATTTTTGAGTGTGGAAAAGTTGGTCATTATGCTGCAAAATGTCCTTATAAAGAAACATCTGCTAAAGGAAAAGAAGTAACAAGAAATAATAAGAATCGATCTAGCACAAGAAAAAGTTACTATATTAATGAAGACAGTGATGGGTCATCTGATAGTGAGGAAGAATGTGAACAAAATATTAAATTGCTCATGGCAAAAGAATCTAGAGAAGAAAAGGATACTTTTGTGGATGCTCTGGAAGACAATGATTTTCTTGAAGAAAACAATCAACTCAAAGTAAGCCTAGAAGAAAAGAACATAATCATAGAGACTCTTGAAAATCAGCTTGCAGCAAAGGAAAAACGCATTGAGGAATTGGAGTGTGAAGTAGTAAGTCTAAGGAAAGATAATGAGAAAGCAAAAACTCTCAATCTTAAATTTGCTAAAGGTTCAGAAACCTTAGATGAGATTATCAAGATACAACGGTCTCCTCTTATAAAAACAAGTCTTGGATATACTGGGGAATCTTCCCAGACTTCAGCACCAAATTATCTGAAAGCAGCCACAGCGGGTGCCCTACATTCAGCCACTCAGCAAGGGAACAAAGGATCTTTCTAGGTAAAGCATGATCATCTCAATTCAAAGAACACTAACAAGGAGATCTTTCAAAGAAGCTACAACCAACAGGTAAACTCAAATAGAAGATTTCATGATCGCAGAAATTTCTACTTCAATGGATAATGTTTCTCATGTCACAATTTTGGTCATAAAGCTATTCAATGTGTTGCATATAAAACCATCATGACAAGAGAAGCAAAAAAGAAAAGAATAAATATTGAACCAAAGAGGAACACCTATAACAACTTTTCTCCTCTTCAAAATGAAGTTGAATGTAATTATTGCAATAACTTTGGTCATGAAGAATCTGAATGCAGGAGCAAGGTCCAGCCAAAAGAACATGATCCCTCAAGCTCTAAAGTGTGGAAAAAGAAAGAAATACCGGTTGAAAATTGTGGGATAGCATTATTTGCAGAAGGTGAAGAAAATCAATGGTACATTGATAGTGGGTGCTCAAGACACATGACAGGTGACACAAGAAAACTCCTTACATATAATGCTCTAGAGAAGGAAAAGAAAGTTACATTTGGAAATGATACTCCTGCTGTAATTAAAGGAAAAGGGTCAATGTTTCTAAAAGAAAAGGTGAAGGCTAATGATGTCATGTATGTGGATGGATTAAGGCATAACCTGTTAAGTGTAAGTCAAATGTGTGATCAAGGAACAGAAGTGGTGTTTAGTTCAAAATAATGCGTGGTTCGTGATCTTGATACAGGTAAAATCATTATAAAAGGAAAAAGAAATCCAAGCAACCTGTATGTACTGAATGGCATAGATCAATGTTACTTGAGCAAGTCTTCAGAAAATTGGCTATGGCATAGAAGGCTGGGGCATCTGAGCTTTTCTCAAATCAACAAAGCAAGAAGACTTCAAGCTGTTCATGGTCTTCCCAATATTAATCTACTAGAAAGTATCATATGCAAATCTTGTCAATTGGGCGCCGGACAGTCACGATTTAATGCCAAAGAAGGATCATCAAGTGAGCCTCTTGAACTCATTCATACGGCCATATGTGGACCTATGAGGAAAAAGTCACTATGTGGGGAAGAATACTATATCATATTTATTGATGACTACTCTAGAATGTGTTGGATCGGGTTCATTAAACACAAAGATGAAGCATTTGAAAAATTTCAGATCTTCAAAGCATTGGTAGAAAATGAATTAGATCTAAAAATCAAGTGTCTTAGATCTGATCGAGGGGGAGAATATACATCAAATGAATTCTTTGAATTTTGTGAACAACATGGCATAAAAAGACAGTTCTCTGTAGCAGGCACTCCACAACAAAATGGCATAGCAGAAAGAATGAATAGAACAATGAAGAACATGGCTATATGCTCGATGATCCCGGAACTCTGACATCATTGCAGGGTGAAGGCAGCCTCCCTGACTGACTAACATTCTCAACAAGGCTCATGTTCGGGTAAATAGTGACAAAACTCCATATGAACTCTGGTATGGTAATTCTCCCTCTGTGAAGCATTTTAGAGTTTTTGGAAGTAAATGCTTTATCAAAAATAATGATGAAAAACTAGGCAAGTTTGAACCTAGATCAGATGAAGGGATATTTCTTGGTTACTCATCCTCAAGCAAAGCATACAAATGTTACAATAAAAGGCTTCGAAAGATTGTTGAATGTATTGATGTTGTTATTGATGAGTCTCCCACAGCTCCTAAAGAAGAAAACCAAACAACAAAAGAAGATGATGGTGACCTATGTCCTTCTACATCAAATAGAAATGATATAGACAGTGGATCCACTCAAGAACCTGAAGATGATCTATCTGAAAAAGCTCCATCCAGATATGTTCAAAAGAATCATCCTGAATCTCAAATTTTGGGATACAAGGAATCAGGTGTACAAACAAGGAGAACTCTTGTGGGATCTTCTATTCATCTGGCACTTCTATCCACAATTGAACCACACAATGTCAATCAAGCTAGCAAAGATGAATGTTGGAAGCAAGCCATGAATGAAGAGCTTGATCAAATTGAAAAGAATGATACTTGGGAATTGGTACCAAGACCACATGATAAAAATGTCATTGGAACTAAATGGATTTTCAAGAACAAGTTAAATGAGAATGGGGATGTTGTAAGAAACAAAGCTAGATTGGTTTTCAAAGGGTATACTCAACAAGAAGGTATAGACTTTGAAGAAACTTTTGCTCCTGTAGCTAGACTTGAAGCCATAAGAATGTTTCTTGCTTTTTCAAGTTATCAACAAATCCAAGTTTATCAAATGGATGTTAAATCTGCTTTTCTTAATGGTGATCTAGAAGAAGAAGTATATATAGAACAACCGGAAGGATTCATTTTGGGAAATGATGAAAATATTGTTTGTAGACTTAAAAAGGCTCTATATGGTCTCAAAAAAGCTCCAAGGGCTTGGTATTATCATCTTGACAAATATCTTCATCAACAAGGATTTTCAAAGGGGTCTGCTGATAGCAACTTATACACAAAAGTTGAAAATGATAAACTATTGATTGTGGTTTTATATGTTGATGATATCATTTTTGGGAGTAACGAAGAATCTTTGAGTCAAAAATTTTCTTCTGTCATGCAGCAAGAATTTGAAATGTCCTTACTTTGGGAACTAACATTCTTTCTTGGCTTACAAGTGCATCAAACTGCAGATGGTATATTCCTATCACAAGCAAAATATCTTAAGCAAATTCTGAAGAAGTATGGCATGGAAGAATGCAAACCTGTAAGTACACCAATGATAACCGGATGCAATCTCAGTTCTCATGATGATTCTCCCACGGTGAATCAACCAAAATACAGATCAATGATAGGAAGTCTACTTTATCTCATTGGGACTAGACCAGACATTATGCATGCAGTTGGGATTGTTGGACGATTCCAAGCTAATCCAAAAGAGTCTCACCTTCAGGCTGTTAAAATAATTTGCAAATATCTTCAAGGAACCCAAGACCTTGGTCTATGGTATCCAAAGAATGTTGATCTTACTCTTCATGCTTACACTGATGCAGATTGGGCTGGAAGTGTTGATGATCGGAAAAGCACTAGTGGTGGTGCATTCTATATGGGACCCCGGTTAGTATCTTGGTTCAGCAAGAAGCAAAATTCTATTGCCTTATCTACAGCAGAAGAAGAATATGTGGCTTCCGCATCTTGTTGAACTCAACTCCTTTGGATGATGCAAACCTTACAATATTTTCAAATCAAATGTACACCTCCTGTCCCCATTAAGTGTTACAATACAAGTGCCATCAATATTTCAAATAATCTTGTTATGCATTCGAAGACCAAGCACATTCCCATCAAGTATCACTTCTTACGTGAACAAGTTCTTGAGAAAAAGGTGAAGTTGGAGTATGTTCCCTCCAAATAACAAGTTTCTAATATCTTTACCAAACCTCTACCCAGGGAAGCATTTGAGTATCTAAGACAGAAGCTGGGAGTGTTCTCTTCCAGTCAAAAGAACAAATCTGCATAAATTTAGAAGATGGCATTGGATACGCGGATTTCATCAAACACAGTCGCGTATATACGCGAGTTCATGCACAGAAAACCACATATGTATGATTGCTGACATTTTTCTGTTTGAAGTCAGCTCTCTTCAGCACAGCTGCAGTGCTATTTGGTATCTCTGATACTTTTTGGTATCTCTGGTGATGTTCCAGTTCTCATAATTCTATTTCTAATATTTTGATAAAGATGCCTTGATGATCTGTTGATGCACAAACTAAGGGGGAGCCTTAGTCATATGAAAAGGATGCTTGGATGCACAGATTCTGGGGGAGCATTAGCATTGCTGAGTATAATGCATTGTTGGCATTATGATGGTTCTGACATATGTTCTATTTCTTGAGGACTTTCTGGTGTTGGTCTTAAAGTTATACTTATAGTTTGATGAAAAGGTCATGTAGAGATCCATGATGTAAAATTGTAATATTCAGTCATGTAAGGACTTGTCATTTTTGTAAACCCACTTGGTTGGGTAGCTGAGTCAAATTTGTAAACCCACTTGGTTGGGTAGTTGAGTCTCATGTGTAAATCCACTTGGTTGGATATTTGATGTAAGTATGAGTCTTTGGTGATAGGAAGTTCATAGAGTCATATACTTCATTAGAAAATACGTTTGAAGATTCAGCATGAACTCAGGCGGAGCTTGGTCACTTCAGTATATATCAGATCTGCAGAATGCTTCTTCCACATGCAGAGAAAAGGGGAAGAGTATGTTGGTTTTGATCCACCCTTTGCCCTTGATGTCAAAGGGGGAGAGTGACGTGGTGTTTGAATGAAGAGAAATAATGGTGTCAAAAATGGGGAGTGTAACTTGGTATCATTGTATTCTTAATGTACCTATCTGTTGTGATAACCAAACACCATCGTGGTTGCCATCAAGTCCAAAGGGGGAGATTGTTGGCAATATGATGCAGAGTGTTGTCCTTGATGGCAACCCATTGAATGAAGATGAAGACATGCGACTATTGACATGTGTTGTCCTTGATGGCGAACCACCTGATGAAGTTATTCTTGACCTGTTGGACTTAGTAAATGGTGTAAATCTAATATGAAATGATGTTTGCTAGCCATATGATGCTGAGGGTTATTCTTGAATGGCAACCCACTTGATAAAGATGATGGCAACTTACTTGATAAAGTTGTGCTTGATAGAATATGTTCTTGATGAAGTAAATCTGATGTATCTATAGTACAGAAGGCAATGAAGAAAGGAATTCAGCATGTGCTAAATCTTGATGAAAAGAGTATGTCTCTAGGCATACGCGGATTTGCCTAGGGGAAGTCGCGTATCCACGTGGGAATCAACGTGCCAAGTCGCGTATGGGCAAAAGCGCTCTTAAAGTGTAAAACCAGGGGTAACCACCATGGTATTGACCCATTGTATTGGGTTATGATTCGTCTAAATGACCCCGTCCAAGAATACCATCGGAAGTAATGTGGTTTTGGCTCATGGTATTGAAAAAGGGTAAACCTATATAAGGAGAAGAAATTCATTGTGCAAATTATGAGCGTGGGTGCAAGATGTCTGAGCTTGAATGAATACTTCTCTCTGAAGTATATCTGAAAGGAAAGGGTTACAGTTGAATGAAAGATCTGAATGTATGATGCACCAATGAAGGAGTGATGAAGAAGGGGATCTAGATCTGAATTTTACTTGTATTTGCTAGATCTGTTTATGGAATGATTAGATCTGTGATGAGGCGATCATCTAGGCGAACATCTGTCTAAGGTAAAGGGTAAAATCTGAAGTGATGTATCTGTTGTGAAGAATTGCAATGACATTTAAGTTTGAAGAACCATACGCTAGTTCGCCGAAGAGGAAGCGCGTATATACGCGGCTTCGCTGAAGAGAAAGCGCGTATGCGCAATAAAATTAGCTCTGTAATTTGTACTGAAGTATACGCTGGTTTATGTGGACGGAAGCGCGTATATACGTGACATCAGAGAAAAGAAAGTGCGTATGCAAACTAGGGTTTGCTGAAGTCTGTGGTAAGAAATGTCTGATCTGTTCTGCTGGTTTACTGATATCTGTCAGTGAGTTATCTGTATTTGTTTCATGGTTGACTGTGTTTAAAAATATGGAAAGGGTCTAGTCTGAAAATATGATGAAATGTGGCCTGCAAGTGGTGTCCTAAAGGAAGTTGTTGGATCCAGTGTGAAAATTGATGAAACGTGGTCCATAGAGGTGCTGAGGGTTGTAGCCTTCAGTCAGGGGGTTGTAGCTCCCTTCCAGGTGAGGCTGGTAAACGAGATCAGGGGGTCGCAGCTCCCTTCCAGGAGAGGCTGGTAAACGAGTCAGGGGGTTGGAGCTCCCTTCCAGGAGAGGCTGGTAAACGAGCGCAGGTGGGTGCCTGCGTGCTGGTCAAGTCTGCGCCAGCACATTTGTTGTAAAATGTTTTCTCTATAATAAAATATTGAAGGCTGAGCAACTGCAGCGGTGGTTTTCTCCCGATTTGGGTTTCCACCTAAAAATCCTGGTGTTCATGTGTGATGCTTTGTGTGATGGTTGATTCTGTTCTTACTGCACATGTTTACTGTTTATTGAACATCTGATGAATGAATGATGGAATAATATAAGTGAAGATTTAATGACAGATCTAGATCTCTGTGTATACGCTAGTTTCATAAAGGGGATCCGCGTATATACGCTAGTTTACTGAGGGAAAGTAGCGTATGGGTTTTAAGGAATGAAAAAGTAAAAAGATTTGATTATGCAGTAAATACTGATTCACCCCCCCCTCTCAGTATTTTTCCCAACAATTGGTATCAGAGCGTGGTCCTTCT
Source organism: Pinus albicaulis (assembly GCA_034641835.2). NCBI lineage: Eukaryota > Viridiplantae > Streptophyta > Pinopsida > Pinales > Pinaceae > Pinus > Pinus albicaulis. Next base: position 798,081,332 of record CM076584.1, on the reverse strand, counting down.
GCAGAAGCTTGATCGCTTGAAGGAGATCCGTCGCAATAGGAAGTCAAGAAGGAGTGATGTCTATAAAGCCACCTCTATTCAATGGAAGCAATCTGATATTCTGGAAGGTACGAACAAAAGCATATCTGCAAAGTCTTGGTGCAGATGTATGGGCAATCGTGGAAGAAGGTTATCAATACCCAACAAGTATTCCTACTGATGCAGCAGAAAGGAAGAAGTATGAAATCAATGCCAAAGCAGTAAATGTCTTGTTAGGAAGCATGTCTGAATCATAATTTGCTAAAGTGATGCAGCTACATTTAGCAAAAGAAATATGGGACAAAATAATTCTGAGCTATGAAGGAGATACAAAGGTAAAAAATGCAAAACTCCAATGGACAATGTTTCTCATGTCACAATTCTGGTCATAAAGTTGTTCAATGTGTTGCATATAAAACCATCATGAAAAGAGAAGCAAGAAAGAAAAGAATAAATATTGAACCAAAGAGGAACACCTATAACAACTTTTCTCCTCTTCAAAACGAAGTTGAATGTACTTATTGCAATAACTTTGGTCATGAAGAATCTGAATGCAGGAGCAAGGTCCAGCCAAAAGAACATGTTTCCTCAAGCTCTAAAGTGTGGAAAAAGAAAGAAATACCGGTTGAAAATTGTGGGATAGCGTTATTTGCAGAAGGTGAAGAAAATCAATGGTACATTGATAGTGGGTGCTCAAGACACATGACAGGTGACAAAAGCAAACTCCTTACATACAATGCTCTAGAGAAGGAAAAGAAAGTTACATTTGGAAATGATACTCCTGCTGTAATTAAAGGAAAAGGGTCAGTGTTTCTAAAAGAAAAGGTGAAGGCTAATGATGTCATGTATGTGGATGGATTAAGGCATAACCTGTTAAGTGTAAGTCAAATGTGTGATCAAGGAACAAAAGTGGTGTTTAGTTCAAAAGAATGCGTGGTTCGTGATCTTGATACAGGTAAAATCATTATAAAAGGAAAAAGAAATCCAAGCAACCTGTATGTACTGAACGACATAGATCAATGTTACTTGAGCAAGTCTTCAGAAAATTGGCTATGGCATAGAAGGCTGGGGCATTTGAGCTTCTCTCAAATCAACAAAGCAAGCAGACTTCAAGCTGTTCGTGGTCTTCCCAATATTAATCTACCAGAAAGTATCATATGCAAATCTTGTCAATTCGGTAAGCAGACCACAGTACGATTTAATGCCAAAGAAGGATCATCAAGTGAGCCTCTTGAACTCATTCATACTGACATATGTGGACCTATGAGGAAAAATTCACCACGTGGGGAAGAATACTATATCTTATTCATTGATGATTACTCTAGAATGTGTTGGATCGGGCTCATTAAACATAAAGATGAAGCATTTGAAAAATTTCAGATCTTCAAAGAATTAGTTGAAAATGAATTAGATCTAAAAATCAAGTGTATTAGATCTGATCGAGGAGGAGAATATACATCAAATGAATTCTTTGAATTTTGTGAACAACATGGCATAAAAAGACAATTCTCTGTAGCAGGCACTCCACAACAAAATGGCATAGCAGAAAGAATGAATAGAACAATTCAACAAATGGCTAGAGCTATGCTCGATGATTCTGGAACTCCTGACATGTTCTGGGGTGAAGCAGCACATACTGCAGCTAACATTCTCAACAAGGCTCATGTTCGTGTAAATAGTGACAAAACTCCATATGAACTCTGGTATGGTAATTCTCCCTCTGTGAAGCATTTTAGATTTTTTGGAAGTAAATGCTTTATCAAAAATAATGATGAAAAACTTGGCAAGTTTGAACCTAGATCAGATGAAGGGATATTTCTTGGTTACTCATCCTCAAGCAAAGCATACAAATGTTACAATAAAAGGCTTCGAAAGATTGTTAAATGTATTGATGTTGTTATTGATGAGTCTCCCGCAGCTCCTAAAGAAGAAAAACAAAAAACAAACGAAGATGATGGTGACCTATGTCCTTCTACATCAAATAGAAATGATATAGACAGTGGATCCACTAAAGAACCTGAAGATGATCTATCTGAAAAAGCTCCATCCAGATATGTTCAAAAGAATCATCCTGAATCTCAAATTTTCGAAGACAAGGAATCAGGTGTACGAACAAGGAGAACTCTTGTGGGATCTTCTAGTCATCTGGCACTTCTATCCACAATTGAACCACAAAATGTCAATCAAGCTAGCAAAGATGAATGTTGGAAGCAAGCCATGAATGAAGAGCTTGATCAAATTGAAAAGAATGATACTTGGGAATTGGTACCAAGACCACATGATAAAAATGTCATCGGAACTAAATGGATTTTCAAGAACAATTTAAATGATAATGAGGATGTTGTAAGAAACAAAGCTAGATTGGTTTGCAAAGGGTATACTCAACAAGAAGGTATAGACTTTGAAGAAACTTCTGCTCCTGTAGCTAGACTTGAAGCCATATGAATGTTTCTTGCTTTTTCAAGTTATCAACAAATCAAAGTTTATCAAATGGATGTTAAATCTGCTTTTCTTAATGGTGATCTAGAAGAAGAAGTATATATAGAACAACCCGAAGGATTCATTTTGGGAAATGATGCAAATCTTGTTTGTAGACTTAAAAAGGCTCTATATGGTCTCAAACAAGCTCCAAGGGCTTGGTATTATCGTCTTGACAAATATCTTCATCAACAAGGATTTTCAAAGGGGTCTGCTGATAGCAACTTATACACAAAATTTGAAAATGATAAACTATTGATTGTGGTTGTATATGTTGATGATATCATTTTTGGGAGTAACGAAGAATCTATGAGTCAAAAATTTGCTTTTGTCATGCAGCAAGAATTTGAAATGTCCTTACTTGGGGAACTAACATTCTTTCTTGGCTTGCAAGTGCATCAAACTACAGATGGTATATTCCTTTCACAAGAAAAATATCTTAAGCAAATTCTGAAGAAGTATGGCATGGAAGAATGCAACCCTGTAAGTACACCAATGATAACCGGATGCAATCTCAGTTCTCATGATGATTCTCCCATGGTGAATCAACCAGAATACAGATCAATGATAGGAAGTCTACTTTATCTCACTGGGACTAGACCAGACATTATGCATGCAGTTGGGATTGTTGGATGATTCCAAGCTAATCCAAAAGAGTCTCACCTTCAGGCTGTTAAAATAATTTTCAAATATCTTCAAGGAACTCAAGACCTTGGTCTATGGTATCCAAAGAATGATGATCTTACTCTTCATGCTTACACTGATGCAGATTGGGCTGGAAGTGTTGATGATCGGAAAAGCACTAGTGGTGGTGCATTCTATATGGGACCCCGGTTAGTATCTTGGTTCAGCAAGAAGCAAAATTCTATTGCCTTATCTACAGCAGAAGAAGAATATGTGGCTGCCACATCTTGTTGCACTCAACTCCTTTGGATGATGCAAACCTTACAAGATTTTCAAATCAAATGTACACCTCCTGTCCCCATTAAGTGTGACAATACAAGTGCCATCATTATTTCAAAGAATCCTGTTATGCATTCAAAGACCAAGCACATTCCCATCAAGTATCACTTCTTACGTGAACAAGTGCTTGAGCAAAAGGTGAAGTTGGAGTATGTTCCCTCCAAAGAACAAGTTGTTGATATATTTACCAAACCTATGCCCAGGGAAGCGTTCGAGTATCTAAGACAGAAGCTGGGAGTGTTCTCTGCCAGTCAAAAGAACAAATCTGCATAAATTTAGAAGATGGCATTGGATACGCGGATTTCATCAAACACAGTCGCGTATATACGCGAGTTCATGCATAGAAAACCGCATATGTATGATTGCTGACATTTTTCTGTTTGGAGTCAGCTCTCTTCAGCATAGCTGCAGTGCTGTTTGGTATCTCTGATACTGTCTCTGGTGGTGTTCCAGTTCTCATAATTCTATTTCTAATGTTTTTATAAAGATGCCTTGATGATTTGTTGGTGAAAGTGTTCAGGATGCACAAACTAAGGGGGAGCCTTAGTCATATGGAAAGGATGCTTGGATGCACAGATTCAGGGGGAGCATTAGCATTGCTGAGTATAATGCATTGTTGGCATTATGATGGTTCTGAAATATGTTCTCTTTCTTGAGGACTTTCTGGGGTTGGTCATAAATGGTCATATTTATATTTTGGTGAAAAGGTCTTGTTGAGACCCATGATGTAAAAATTGTAATATTCAGTCATGTAAGGACTTGTCATTTTTGTAAACCCACTTGGTTGGGTAGCTGAGTCAAATTTGTAAACCCACTTGGTTGGGTAGTTGAGTCTCATGTGTAAATCCACTTGGTTGGATATTTGATGTAAGTATGAGTCTTTGGTGATAGGAAGTTCATAGAGTCATATACTTCATTGGAAAATACGTTTGAAGATTCAGCATGAACTCAGGGGGAGCTTGGTCACTTCAGTATATATCAGATCTGCAGAACGCTTCTTCCACATGCGGAGAAAAGGGGAAGAGTATGTTGGTTTTGATCCACCCTTTACCCTTGATGTCAAAGGGGGAGAGTGACGTGGTGTTTGAATGAAGAGAAATAATGGTGTCAAAAATGGGGAGTGTAACTTGGTATCATTGTATTCTTAATGTACCTATCTGTTGTGATAACCAAACACCATCATGGTTTCCATCAAGTCCAAAGGGGGAGATTTTTGGAAATATGATGCAGAGTGTTGTCCTTGATGGCAACCCACTGAATGAAGATGAATACATGCGACTATTGACATGTGTTGTCCTTGATGGAAAACCACCTGATGAAGTTATTCTTGACCTGTTGGAATGATGTAAATCTGATATGAAATGATGTTTTCTAGCCATATGATGCTGAGTGTTACTCTTGAATGGCAACCCACTTGATAAAGTTGATGGCAACTTACTTGATGAAGTTGTGCTTGATAGAATATGTTCTTGATGAAGTAAATCTGATATATCTACAGTGTGTACAGAAGGCAATGAAGAAAGGAATTCAGCATGTGCTAAATCTTGATGAAAAGAGTATGTCTCTAGGCATACACGGATTTGCCTAGGGGAAGTCGTGTATGCACACGGGAATCAACGTGCCAAGTCGCGTATGGGCAAAAGTGCTCTGAAAGTGAAAAACCAGGGGTAGCCACCATGGTATTGACCCATTGTATTGGGTAATGATTCGTCTAAATGACCCCGTCCAGGAATACCATCGGAAGTAATGTGGTTTTGGCTCATGGTATTGAAAAAGGGTAAACCTATATAAGGAGAAGAAATTCATTGTGCAAATGATGTGTGTGGGTGCAAGATGTCTGAGCTTGAATGAATACTTCTCTCTGGAGTATATCTGAATGGAAAGGGTTACAGTTGAATGAAAGATCTGAATGTATGATGCACCGATGAAGGAGTGATGAAGAAGGGGATCTAGATCTGTATTGTACTTGTATTTGCTAGATCTGTTTATGGAATGATTAGATCTGTGACGAGGCGAACATCTAGGCGAACATCTGTCTGAGGTAAAGGGTAAAATCTAAAGTGATGTATCTGTTGTGAAGAATTGCAATGACATTTAAGTTTGAAGAACCATACACTAGTTCGCCGAAGAGGAAGCGCGTATATACGCGGCTTCGCTGAAGAGAAAGCACGTATGCGCAATAAAATTAGCTCTATAATTTGTACTGAAGTATACGCTGGTTTATGTGGATGGAAGCGCGTATATACGTGACATCAGAGAAAGGAAAGCGCGTATGCAAACTAGGGTTTGCTGAAGTCTGTGGTAAGAAATGTCTGATCTGTTCTGCTGGTTTACTGATATCTGTCAGTGAGTTATATGTATCTGTTTCATGGTTGAATGTGCTTAAAAGTATGGAGTGGGTCCAGTCTGAAAATATGATGAAACGTGGCCTGCAAGTGGTGTCCTAAAGGATGCTTTGGATCCAGTGTGAAAATTGATGAAACGTGGTCCATAGAGGTGCTGAGGGTTGTAGCCTTCAGTCACGGGGTTGTAGCTCCCTTCCAGGTGAGGCTGGTAAACGAGATCAGGGGGTCGTAGCTCCCTTCCAGGAGAGGCTGGTAAACGAGTCAGGGGGTTGGAGCTCCCTTCCAGGAGAGGCTGGTAAACGAGCGCAGGTGGGTGCCTGCGTGCTGGTAGAGTCTGCACGAGCACATATGTTGTAAGATGTTTTCTCTATAATAAAATATTGAAGGCTGAGCAACTGCAGCGGTGGTTTTCTCCCGACTTGGGTTTCCACCTAAAAATCCTGGTGTTCATGTGTGATGCTTTGTGTGATGGTTTACTCTGTTCTTACTACATATGTTTACTATTTATTAAACATCTGATGAATGAATGATGGAATGATTTAAGTGAAGAACTAATGACATAATTAGATATCTGTGTATAAGCAAGTTTCATAAAGGGTATCCGCGTATATACGCGAGTCTGTTTCAGGAAAGTAGCGTATGCGTTTTAGAAGCAAGAAAAAGTAAAAGTTTTGAATATGCAGTAAATACTGATTCACCCCCCCCCCTCTCAGTATTTTTCCCAACATAGTCAACGTATACCTTTTTCGTAAATAGTCCATTTCAGTCTGTAAAAGGGGTAAAATTATAATGAAAGGACGATCATTCATTTATTTTATGAGTTCGAATAGTCAAGTACTTGGCAATATTTTCATTTTTAAAGAGTCTGAAAAGGAATTAAAAGAGAACTCATGATTTCGCTTTTTCGTAAGTTTTAACGAGTTCGAAAAAAGGGATAAAAATGTACTCATGGTTTCTCTTTTTCTGTAAATTTTAACGAGTTTGAAAAAGTGATAAAAATGTACTCATGTGGCCGACTTTCAATTTAATTTACGAGCAGGAAAAGACGGAAAAAACTCAGCATTTTCATGTGTTTTACGAGAATGAAAGATAGAAAAATAATCTCGGGATTTTCATGAGCTTAACGAGTCTTGAAAATAATCAAAATTGACTCAAGATAGGTTTCATTTTTACAAACGCTTGAAACAGAGAAAAACTATGCTTCAGAGTGGTTTCATTTTTACACAAGCTTGAAATAGAGAGAAAACTATGCTTGATGCCCCCTAAGCATAACTGCTATATTGCATGCCCCCCCAGCTTCATTTCATTCAACTAAGTACACTGCTGGTAATTAATAGATAGATGGAATGAAGGTTCATTTACGAGATCATATGAAAGACCCGACCTAAAACTGTAAGAAAATTATGCAAAAAACTGAAATAACTAACCTAAATATATGACTTAACATTTATGAGATCTAGTCAAAGACTCGACTCAATTAGGGGAGGATTTGTTTCATTTTTTAACGAGCTTGACACAGGAAAAGAACTTTTCTCATGGCAATGTGTTTCATTTTTTAACGAGGTTGACACAGTAAAAGGAAATTTCCTCATACCTGATTCTTTTTTTACGAGGTTGACTCAATAACAAGAACCATCCTCAGAAACTACTTATTTATAATATATTAATCTACTCTCTACAATCTACCTACTGATTCATTTTTTAATGAGGTTGACACAGGAAAAGAACTATCCTCATACCTGATTCATTTTTTAACGAGGTTGACACAGGAAAAGGAACTATCCTTGGACCAACTGATTCATTTTTTAACGAGGTTGACACAGTAAAAGGAACTATCCTCACGAAAGCTTGTTTCATTTTTTAACGATATTGACACAAGAAAAGGAACTATTCTCTCGACTAACTGATTCATTTTTTAATGAGTTTGACACAGTAAAAGGAACTATCCTCACACTCATTGATTCATTTTTTAATGAGGTTGACACAGTAAAAGGAACTATCGTCGGGCCACTGATTCATTTTTTAACGAGGTTGACACAGTAAAAGGAACTATCCTCGGAAACTTGATCATGGCTTCCAACTGGAAGAAACACATGTCAATGGACACACCTTGATCATGGCTTCCAAGAGGTCTTCTTCAGAATGAAGAATAGTTCTCTGGAAGGAACACATGTCAAGGGACTCAAAAGGGATAAGAACATCGCGTTCAAATAATCCCATAGAGTTTTACATGTAAATTACCGGATCTAAGTCAAAGGAAGACGAGCAAATAGTGAGAGGCTCACTTACATCAGTAATTGAAAACATGGGACTAGTTGCCACATAATTAACCCGTGGCGGGGTAGATACCACTTTAGAATCAGGAATATTTAGGGGTGTCATATTATTGGTATTCGAAACCAGACTAGGGAATGGAAGCTGGTCTATAGTCACAATATTTCCATTGTGAGGGAAATACATCATGCGAAAGAGTGTCGATACTACAGCTTTCATTGCATAGACATAGTCTCACCCAAGGAGTAAATTGAAATCCAAGGGGCCTCGAACTACCATAAGATCAATACAGATAGTTTTACCTTCCAAAGTAATAGAAAACTTAGGAAGGATCCCTAAAGGTTCACTAATGGTTCTGTTAAAAGATTTCAGATTCTGTGTAATAGGCACAAGCTGAGGGGAACCCAAAGATTTCCAAGAAGTTTAGGATAAAATACTAACAAAAAAACCTTCATCTACCTGTGTGCGGTGTATGTCCCTACCACCAAACTTCACAATGATTTGGAAAGGGATGGAGGAAGGAAGACGAGGTTATGTCAGTCTATTCCAATCAAAGGAAAAGACCTCAGTACTTGGAGGGGGTTCTGTAGAAACAGGTGAAATGCCCCCCAGCATAGAAGAATCTGATGTAAAAAAAAGAACCTGAGAGGTATGAAGTTCACTCTCTACAGGGAGAATGGGATCGACTGAATGTGAAATCGAATCGACCACTTGATCAAATAATGGATCATCAACCTGAGTGATATGAGTTTCACTCTCCAATGGAATAGTGGGATCGACTGTACTTGAAATTAGATCAATCACTCCGTCAGTTGACGGTAGGTTGGGAGAAAGTTTACAGTAACCAGTTGGAAATTCTTGTTGTGGAATAGTAAGGTTTTCCAACAATTTTGAGGCTTCATCCATGTGAGGGAAAATGTGAGTTTGATGACTCCCTTTGCATAAATTACAAGGAAACCTAACTTTACCCTTTTTCCCAGGAACCTGACTATCACTGGTTGATGGATCAACGGAAAGTTGATGAGATTTTTCTGACCATACTTCCAAGACCTTTGGAATACCGAGACAATTGATAAGGAAGTGGTCACCCTTACAAAGCTTGCAAGGGTATTTGGGTTTATGATGCATGTTGGAGGTTTCCTCAACACAACTAACACTTACAGCCATGGTTGGTTGGTTAACTTCTTTCTTATCTTGCTTCTTCTTCTTCTTATTCTTCCCTTTCTTCTTCTTCTTAGCCACCTAGTTACTAGCGTCAGGGCTTTTACCAAGCGAAGAGGAAGAAATGGAGGAAGAAATATTAGGCGAAGAAGGTAAAGGGTCAACAGAAGGTTGGTGATGTTGAGATGGTGAACTCTGTTGAGGTGAAGCATCCGGTTGAGGTGGAACAATTGGAGTATTCGGGGCCAATGAAGTTGAAAATAACCATATTGGTAAACCTATTGTAAATCCAGGTAATGAAAAAGTAGCCATATAAGGAGGACCAACATTTCCAAAGCAAGGAAAAGTACTAGGATTCTCGTTAAGAGGGGTTCCTTGGTTGGTAAATTTCGGAACAGTTGCCATTATATTCAACTTCAGTGAACTTTATTAACAATTTAAAACTAAAATTAACAATTCACAATTCACACCTAACAATTAGAATTCACAATTCACACCTATGGTCTCTAAAAGTAAAAACAAATAAATTAACATGCGCTATCAAATCTAGGAGTCAAACCACACACAAACAGTATATTCCCGCACTAAAAACACTAGTTGGTGATGAAATCCAACATCATATAATTTAATGCAGAAATGGCAGTTGGAACAGTTACACCGACAACCTGCTTAATGAAAGAGACTGGCACAAGTTTCTTCACAAAACCATCTTGAGTGAAGAGAACCCCCCAGAGAGTCCAAGTGAGGATAGTCGACGTCTGCTCCAGGTACAGTGAGATCTTTCCTTCACCGTCATCTTAGGAAATAATCTTAAGCTTATGGACACTAAGGTTACCAACAGTAATAAATACAACTGGGGGAACAGTCTACAATCCTATTCCACACACAAGGGTAGAGTAACAAAGCTCAATCCCCTTGAAGGTTCCTCGACATGGTCAATCCGAGGTTTATCGATAAGTGACCCCAGGCTCCTCGACAATGGCTAATCCGAGGTTTACCATTTGTAATGCACGCAGATCTTCTATCTTTCCCAATGAAACAGAATTTATTGTCTCAAAGGTTTGGATATGATCTCGTGATTAACTCCTTTAAGAGAAGCTTCTCAGAATGTACCAGTTACAATTGGATTTATTTCTTACCGCAAGATTTATCTACTTGTTTGTTTTAGTTTCTTTGGAAAGTTAACTACAACCTATTCCAAAGCACTAATCCTGAGCTAGATTGGTGGAAAGAGCCTTAAAAATGTAAAAATTACTAGATGAATTTTAATTAAGCGTTATGTTATTTAGGCTGTTATTACTCAAAAGGGTAAATGGATATGAAACCAATGGTGTTATGACCCGACACAAAACTGAATGCAATCGAATATGATAATGTAATATTTTCAATTTGATGAATCCTAACTAAAGTAAGGAGAGAGTTTCCATTCACTTCCAACAATGAAAAAAATTGATCACTAAGAGAAAATATAACAAATTCTCTAATGCACTAATTTCATCAAGAAAAACTAATGCAAATCAATTCCAAAACAATCTTTTATTTTTTTGTTTTTAAAACAAGCATAAAAACATCTAAATTCAAATCAAAGAAAACTGATCTAAATCTACGATTGATTTTTCAGAATGTAAACTATGCAGTTGTAATCTATGCACAATTCACTCATATTCTGAAAATGATAATTCTAATTAAGAAAATGTGATCTATGCAAGAGAATTCTCAAACACAAGATTATTCTAATGTAATCTAAGAACCAATCAAGTGCAAGTAAAGAAAATTGGGTGAGAGTTCCAAAGATCAAAAAATAAAAACACTCAAAGGTGATTAACACTCATACACAAAAGCAAAAAGATGCAAAATTGTGAAAAGACTGAGACAAACCTCCAAGTAATGACCAAAGGAAATAAAATTAATAATTTCTCAAAAAAGAGACTCAAAACACCCAATTAGCTTAACGGAGATTGATGAGATGAAAAATTTGCTGAAAGAAACTCATAAACAAGGCTTTTTGATAGAAAAATACAGATCTGGGTAGATGCTAAGAATCCTAAATCAAACCTAAAATAAACTGAAAGAGTAAATCTGAATTTTTTCAAAAATTTTAATAAGGTCTGCAGGCCCCAGAAGTAACAGGTGTGGTCCCGCACTGGTTACTCAAGGAAATTGCGAGACTGCCTGCACTATGTAGGAAAACAAAATGCGGTCCCCAGAAAAGTTCAAGAAAAACACAAAAGACTTCAAAAATTTTCAAAGAAAATTAAACCTAAGCGACCTAGGCGAATATCCATCAATCAAAAACCAGAAGAATCATTTTCTCAAGTCAAAACAAAGGAAAACCAAAACAATTTCTTTCCCCATTGGAGTCGCCAATTTGTTGAGCGGATAAATCAATATTGCGGACAAGATCGATCTCCCTAGTACCAAAAGGTAATCTAGCAACAAACAGCCAAATAAACCTATCTTTCTCTAGACATATACAATTTACAAAAGAATACTATAAAGGTGTTAAGGTCTTACTGTAGATCCAATGCTTGTTCGAAGTAGTTTCCCCTTGATCACTTGAAGGAGTTATCTTTATAGAACTAAAGTCACAAACAAGCAAACATTAAATAGCACCTGTATAGTAAATATTATAAATCATGCCTATCATGGTGATCAAGGAATACATGAAATAAACAGTTAATTAATAGCTTATTGAGAAAAATGAATTAATTTGTATTAACTTTGAAAGAAGTAAAACCTTAAAACCTTAGCCTTTATGTTTAACGGGCCTTCCCAGAGTTTGAAGCAGGAATCTCCTCTACTCTGACAAGCCTTGCACTCTTCCAACCAATGCAGATAGAGGTATGTGATCTCTCCTCACAAAATCTCAGTTAAATGAGTCTGAATCCCAACAGCACTTTACCTCAAACAATTCTAAAGCTTCAACTCCCTTTGAGGCTACCCAAGGCCTCCTTTTATAGTGAAAAAGAGGAGGTTTCAATTCCAACTATGAAGGGATAGAATCCTCCTTCAAAGGGATAAGCTCCTCACATCAAGGGGTTAGCTCCATAAGGCAAGGGATACATGAACCTCAAAAGAGCAGTTCTGCCACTGCAAGACTCTTTCTAGAGGCTTCTAGAAATTACTGAAAGTGAGATTTTTGAGTTTACTTGTGCCTTTTTAATCTTTTACAGGGGTCCACACTCATAACACTGAGAAAGTGCGTTCAGGTATGTAGGAGTCATGAACATTAGGTGCGGGACCATAGGCAAGACAAAGAGAAAGTGCGATACCAGAATTAAGGAGATTTTTAAGAACTTTTCTCTTATTTTCAAGGCTTGAAATGAGGAATTGATGTGTTAGACTTGCAAAGGAGGAAGTATGAGTGATAATGATCTCATAAAAATAGTAGAATTTCAAGATGACAATTTTCAGTGCAACACTATCCTATCTATATGTATATGAAATTTAATAAAATGTATAGCAACATTGTCATATTTTTCATTTATGAACCTAGGAAGATATGTTTTCTGGTCTATGTGAGGTATTCAATTTGGAAAATGAGGAATATGAGCTTGATTAATAGGATCATACTTTCTAGCAACTAAATCCAAGTTGAAGATAGTGAAGTCACCAAGAAGTTCTTCAAGCTACCATTTTTTGAACAGTGGAGTCGCCATGAAAATTCTCAACTTTTGGATTCTTCGACACTGGAGTTTCCAGGTGAAAGATGCACAACCTTATTTTACTTGACCACTATTCACCATAATAAATTAGGGCTAATATTTTTCGTTCTTTCCCATGGAAGATTTATCCTTTGTTCCCCAGCAACGACACCAAAAATGTTATCCTCCATAGTGTCCCAAGGCTGAGAAAGGAGACCAAAGGAGGTAACCTCGAACCACTTAGGATTTGATAGCTATCCCTACCAAATCAGAGAGGTCTCTCTCTATGATATCACAACCAACAAGGTGGCTAGACAGGGTAAAAGATATTTGGCTATGTTTTGAGCTCTAGGGTTTTGAAATTTAGGGTGTATCTAGATCAGGAGAAGAGGTCAAGGAAACTAGCTCAAATCTCAAAAGATTTTAGTTGCAAGGATACAAAGGGGCAAGGCAGGTATGTTCAGTGACACTTTTAGGTTGTTAGTGTAGTGTAGGGTGGAAAAGAAAAGGTTCAAAATGAGCATGACAAGCATGATTTCATTTATCAGAAGATGAATAACATAAACATGAAATTCCTATCGAAACATAGCATAAGCTTAATAATTTTGTTTAACAACTCCTAGGAAGATAATTGAAAGAAAATATATGGAAATAAGAATAACTAAACATTCATTAAAGTGATTTACACAAGAAAAAAAATGTCACAAAATCATACCACATGAATCCCTATATATATAGCTGCAATTGGGCCTGTATTTCAACAAAAATATATTGTACACAAGATCCACGCCTTCTACTCTCTGAAGTCAAACCTTGACTTTGAATCAACCAGGGCTACATATAGAACAAAAGCCACATTCCCCTCTCTCAGGGGTCAAATACATCAATATAGGAACTGATCACACTAATCTCTCTAACCAAACATAAAACTAGGGAGGTTAGGAATTAACTCCCGCTTTAGCCTTTGACTGACTTTTACAAGCATTAAAGTCTATGAATTTGAATAAATTTGACCTTTACCAAATCCATTACAACTAATTACATCATGTGAAAACCTAAGAAGACAAATTACATCATGAAAAGTCGACGTTGACTGATAATACTAAAAAAATCAACTTGCTAACAAAAACGCAATGTGCTGCTTTGAAGGCAAGTTTAAGGGGGTTTACTTGAACCATTTGTTGAACTGAAAGTTATTAAGGATAGCCTAGTTTTCCCACTAGCCTCCTAAACAAGATAGACTACAAAAATAATCCCCCATGACATCCAAAAACTCAATTTCACATATCTACTCCCGGAAGCGTAGCGACGGGTCTGAAATGGTGGCAAAAACATGTTTCTTGATCTCTTTTTATATTTTTTTCTCCCAAATGGGTAACTGACATGGAAAAGGGAGTACATATCTGAGATTTACTCATCAATATCAATCCAACCATGTAGGTTTGACCTCATTTATAGCCTCTGAGAATAAGCACAGTGTGAGCTCGTTGTGCTTCTGTGCATCATTAAATTTCAAAATTTCCAAAAATTCCAAAATTTGACCAAAATTTCCCAAAATTTTCTAGAAAAATAAGGCTCAAAGGTAGGTCAATATCTCTCTTATCATAAAAATTTTTGTGAACATAAGAGAGGTCTTTTTATTTGGTATATTATGAACACAAAACCCCTCTAATTTCCAAAAATACATTCCCATTTGGTCAGAATCCAAGTTTGAATTTGATCACTGAAACATTGCAGAAGCATAGAGTGCTCTCAACATAAGCGTGACGTGGTATTTGAGGGGGTGTTTGAAGGCATTCCAAGAGGATTTTTGGGCTGCAAGTGGTATGTTTATAAATATTAGGATTTCTGATACATAATGGAGTCATTAAGAACTGCAAATTCCTGCTCCAAACCCTGAAAAAACTGACTCAAAGGAAAGCTGTCCAAAAGTGCAGAAAACCTCATGTAGTAACTGTAATTTGGGATTTTCTCTCAAAGAATAAAACCTGTGCATAAAATGAAGGAGGTTTTTGTTCCTTGGTCTATGATGGAAAAAAAATCTTTCACTTTTTTCAAATTCATATTCCTTACTTGAGAAACTAATTTTGAAGTAGAACTGTCCATGTGTGCAATGTAGACCCTAGGCAACCCACATCTTGAAGGTATTTATTAATGAAAGGTGAGGCCATGATTTATTTGACCTGTGATAGCTCATACCTAGACAATTTCCCACCCTTATTATACTTTTTCTTCTTAGTGTCATTGTTTCTAGTTTCCATGATTTAAAACCCTAGCTGAGTGTGAAGGAAAGAGAGAGGCTATCACTATGAAAACAGAGGATAAGGGACTATGGTGTTGAAGGAAAGGAATAAAGGTATTATGGAGTGTATAAAGTTATGGGAAAATTTTATGGGATAAGTATATATGTTAGAGAGTGTAGGGTAGTGAGAACTCTTAAAAACAATGAGGGGAAGGTGTGAAAATGACAAAAAAATAGTCCAAGCCTAGGAAATTGTTAATGGGGCACACTAGGGTAGGGTTTATAAGGAAATGTATGAGATTAAGGGAAATAGGTGAGGGAAATGTTTTAGGGAAGTTTGAATAGTGTAGATGAGTGTAAGGGAGTAGGAAACATATGGTTTTACGACTGATTTGAGGGAGGGAAATTATACCCTACTCCAAGTCTCGAGCTTAATATTTCATTGATTTGATTTCTTTTCCTTCTTTATTTTTGTTAAGAACCCAATATCTTGTCCTAGGGAGGGAATTTCTCTTGCCTTACTCCAGGTCCTGAGCGAAGAAATTTTTATTTAAATGTTTTTCTTCTCATAAATTGTATGAACAAAAATCTGAATAAAAGGTGTAGAGGATGACCCCCAAAGAGAGGAAGAAAGGATTTGGTAAGGATTATCTATATCCAAGAACTTATCACAAAGGTTGAATCAGAAGCATCTTGACGGGCCGCTATCAGGGTAAGAAATTAGAAGAAATATGAAGGGCAGTCTGTCATTCAACTAATACTACCCACGTCACCAGAAGAAACTCTTTCAACGACAGAAGAAGAAGAAGAAGTAAGAAGGGTACCAGAATAAGGAATGTCCCTATTGACAGTAGAATGAGAGGAAGTCACAAGTAGGGGATCCGAGGAATCAAGAAATTCTGATAAGGAAGAAGAATATCTAAGGGAATTTTCATTGCCACAAGGTTTAGGAAGTGCTGTTAAAGAGACCCAACCTTCATTTGTGGAACTATCTTAATCATCCACTATAGAACCTATTGAGATCCCAAGTGAATATTGGAAAGTAGTCATGGCACCTGCAACTTCCTCAATCGATTTCCCAATTTGGGATATCAGAGGTGATGCACCAATGAAGCCCATTCCTTTGACGAATTTTCATAATTTTCACGGGCTTTAATATGAAGATCCTGATACATTACTTTTGAATTCAACATTGTCTGTAGAGGGTATTATTATATAGCTGATGCTCAGAAATTGAAGATAGTCCATGCCACTTTAAAGGGGACAACTCATGGGACCACATGAAAAATATTTTTCTAGAGAAGTTTCAGGATTATTGAAAATCATGTGATATCAAGGAATAAATCTTTAAGTTCTTTCAGAAGGAAAATGAGAATATGGAAGATTATGTGGAGCACTTCAAATACACTCTACAGAGGTCTAGCCATAGTAACCTGGACAAGGACATCTTGAAGATCATCCTTCTCCGGGCATTAAGGGAATAATCTTGGAGCTTTTGAACATAGTAGGAAAGGGATATATATTGAAAGAAAATTTTGATACCATCTATGATTTGCGCATCTGGTGTTGGTGAGGAGCCACAAGAAATAAACAAGGGATTTGATCGGTAAAGACGTCAATTGGAGGGGTCACAAAGGCAGAAATCATAAATTTTCTGGACAATTTGAGGAATGATATCTTGAGCACATTATCTGCTCAGATGGACACGGTGCAAGCAAAGAAGAAGAAGATGGAATTGGAGAAGACCATGGCCATATTCTGCCCGTAGTGGAGAAAGAAACATTTGTTGAAGGAATGTCCATTAAACACTGTAGAAGCGTCTACAATTTGTGAACAAAGTCATTCAACCGGCTCATGCCCTTCTCTTACAGGATTGAAGGCAATATTTTAGGGAGCGAATGAAGGGGTGGATCAACTGTATTTCATGGGTTCTAAGAAACCATGGCAGCCACAGTCACCAAATATGAATCAGGTATGCCTCAGGACCCTTCTCATTATTTCAGCAATTTGAATATTGGTTTTCAGTCTATACCTTTTTCACTTGCATGGCCCCAGTATTGTCAATAACCACCTTGGAAACCATGGTTCCCTCAGACTAGTTAAAACCCTTCATGGTCCCAGAATTGGTGTGGATATTCTCCTCATAGAAAATTTCCCAAACCTATGCCACAACAACAACCACAGTTTCCTTCCAATATTCCTTCTAATAATCGACCCCTTCTTCCTTAGCTTCCCATCCAAACCAATAAAAATCCTAACAATAAGGGATTTCAGCAAGATGACACTCTCAACCTTCCTTCGTATAACATCTCTACCATGGAATATAATGGAATAAATTTGCGATTGGGGCAGGTAGTGAATGCTCAAACTTCACCTACCATCATTGAACAAGTTGAAAATAAGGTAATAGAACCAGAACCAAGAGTATTTGGAGATAAAAAAAAACCAAGATAACAATATTGAACCACCTCCTCAGCCAAATGTTACCTAGGGACCTCAAGTTAATCCTCCTTATCTTGAAAGACTAGCCCTGAGTAAATAAAGTCGTCAAGCAGAATTTGAATTTTTAGGGGAACTACAAATTTTTTTTGTTAAAATTCCCCTACTGCAAGCTATGAGGGATGTTCGAATCTACACAAAAAAGCTTAAGGAATATTGTTCTAAAACCCCTAGAAATAAATCAAGGGACCCTCTTACCATCCAAGTTAATGGAAAGTTGTATGACATCATGCTGGGAAAGTTTATGCCTGTAAAATATGGGTTTCTAGGGAACCCAATTTTGACAGTACAGATCAACGGGATTGAATCCCAAATATATTGGTAGATTTGGGTGCTGCCATAAATGTCATTATATCCGAGACTATGCACACATTGGGTCTTAGAAACCTTAAACCAACTCCTAGTGTCTTAGAACTGGCATATAGATCTACATTAAATCCAGTAGGGAAGTTGGAAGATATCACTATTTAAGTTGACTCATGACACTATCTCGTTGATATCTTCATATTACAAATGAAATCCCAAGCTAGTGGTCATCCCTTAATTTTGGGAAGACCTTGGCTTGCAACTTAGATTCCTATATTGGGTGTCGGTCTGGAAATATGGTTATATCTAATGGGAAGGCCACAAAGAACCTCTTCCTTTATCCTTCTACAGAACCATGCCATCAAGGAAACCATCATTTAGACAAAAACCTTTACCAATGGAAGGATCAGAACCTAAAAATGAAGAACTTAGACTAGTCCTTACCATTGGCCAAAACCTTCAATTTAAAATAGAAACAGAGGATGACACCATTAACACTTTTATCAGCGATCCTTGTTCTATCTCTGACTCAACTCGCCCCATTATGGAATCTACCATGAGCTGTGAAATAAAGGAAAATATTAAACCAAAAGATGAAATTGAGAATATGCCCGCAAATTTATCCCATGATAGTATCCCCATTGAAATCGAACAGGGAAAGAAATTTAACATCAACTAGAATATTTCAGAATCCCTAACAGAGAAGCTCCTAAAAGTTCTCTAGGACCATAAGGAAGCCTTCACGTGGGATTATACAGATATGAAGGGGATTCCTACCTATTTACGCACTCATAATATATACATCAAAGAATATTTACGACCTATAAGAAATCCCCATAGAAGAATGAACCCTGCCTTAAGGAACATTGTCAAAGACGAGATTCAAAAGTTACTAGATGTAGGATTCATTTAGCCCATCTTGGCCAAGCAATGGGTGTCCCCGCTATTTAGCGTTCCTAAAAATAATGTTAAGTGGTGGACCTGTGTGGATTATAGGGAATTAAACAAAGCAACTCAAAAATACCATTTCCTTTTACTGTTCATTGACCAAGTCCTGGATTCCTTAGATGGGAAGAGGGTTTTATCCTTCTTGCATGGGTTTAGCAAGTATAATTAGATCTAGATAGCCCCTGAGGACCAAGATAAAACCCCCTTCAGTACATTCCCTTGGGGAACTTTTGTTTACCGAGTTCTTCCATTCGGTCTTTGTAATTCCCCTGCAACATTTCAGAGGGAAATATCGAGAATTTTTTTTTATGTAGTCAACGAAAGAATTGAGATTTATATGGATGAATTTACTCCATACAGGGACTCATTTGAAGAAGGATTGGAAAATTTAGAAAAATTACTCAAGAGGTGAAAACATACCCATGTCTCTCTGAGTACACTCAAATGTCACATGTTGAGGGAAGAGGGAATAGTTTTGGGAAACTTGCTCTCTACTACTGGAATTTGAGTTGATCCTACCAAGGTAGAGGTAATATAATAATTTCCTGTACCTAAGACACCCACATAGGTACGTAGTTTTAATGGTTGCGCTGGCTATTATAGACGTTTTATAGAAAAAATTTCTAAGATATCATCTCCACTTTTTCTGTTGTTAACTAAAGATGCAAAAATTTTATGGACAAATGATTGTGAAGCGAATTTTATAAAGATCAAGAAAATTGTTTCGAAGCCCCGATTTTTTAAGGAATAAATTGGGTACTCCCATTTCACATCCATACTGATGCCTCTCAAACAACAATTGGGGCAGTTATAGGACAATAGGAAGATAAGAAGCCATATGTAGTTTATTATGTCAGTGAGAATTTGACTCCTGCTGAATTGAAATACACTGTAATTGAAAGTGAATTCCTAGCTGTTATTTATGCCATGAATAAATTTCGACACTACAATACTGGATATCCTACTTTTGTGCATACCAATCACGCAACAATCAAGTATTTAATGAATAAAACTATTACTCCTAGTCGCATCACAAGATGGTTTCTATTGATTCAATAATTTGATATTATAATAGTATATAAACCAGGGAAGGATAATGTAGTTGTTGATTTTATATCTAGATTGGATACTAATGATGAAGGCACACCTATAGAGGATAGTTTTCTGCATGAACATATTTTTGCAATTTCTACTAATACTCCATGGTATGCAAATATCGCTAACTATCTTGCTACAGGAAAGGTGCCTCATCACTTGTCATACAGGGAACAACGAAAGATCATTCGTCACAATGCCCAATATTCATGGATAGCAAGATATATCTTTCATACAGGGGTCGATCATTAAATCCGACACTGTGTTTTAGAGGATGACATCTATGAAGTCCTGAACGCTGCTAATGATGTTCCTTGTGGAGGGAATTTTACAGATAAGAGGACATGGAATAAAGTGTTGCAGATGGGATATTATTAGCCCTCTATCTTCCAGGATTCACGAGACTATGTCTGAGGATGCAATAGTTTCCAATGGATGGGTCAACATGGTCGATACAATGAATGCCATTACAGCCCCAAGTAGTCCTTGAACCTTTAAAAAAATGGGCTATTAATTTTTTTGGTACTTTTAACCCACCTTCACATCAGAAGGTTCACATTTTGGTCTACACGGCTTATGTAACCCAGTAGGTGGAAGCCAAGGCTGTTGTGAAAGAAACAAAGTAGGTTGTGTCAGATTTTCTATTTGAAGATATTTTTTCTCATTATGGTTCTCTAAGAGAGATTTTTTCAGATGGAGGAGCGCAATTCACATCACATATGATAGAAATGATTATGAATAAATATGGAATCAAACATAGGGTTACATCTCAGTATCATCCCCAGGTGAATGGTCAAGTGGAAATCATGAATAAGGTATTGGAAAATATCCTTACAAAGCCTGTGGCAATACATTGTTGGGATTGGGCTGAAAAACTTCCTGAAGCTCTCTGGGCATATAGGACAACATGGTGGAATACAACAGGGTTTCCACCATTTGAGTTGGTTTATGGGAAATCCCCCTTGTTTCCAATAGAATTTGAGGTTAGTATGCTCTAAACAACTCTTCAGGTACGAATTGATATATTAGATGCCGAGAAACATTGACTGGAACAACTAAATGAATTATACGAAATCCGTTCAATGGTTGTCCAGAAGATTGTTGCGATTCAGAAACAAAGAACAAAATGGAATGATAAATTTATTAAAAATAAGGTGTTTCATAGAGGATAATGGGCATTACTTTATGATTACCGTTTCAAGGATTTCAAAGGAAAGCTTTTCTCTTGTTGGATGGTACCTTATGAAGTGGACACAATATTTGATAATGGAACAGTGAGACTTGTCACAATTGGTGATACACATGCTTCTTTTATAGTAAACAAACATAGTTTGAGACTTTATCATCGCCGAACTTCTAAGGATGCCTTCATTAAACATCTCTCTGGTAAATTTGGTTTGAAGGTTATTAGTGCAGAGAATTCCTCCTCTGCATCCTTGATTTAAAAAAAAATCTATATATATAATAATATAAATAAAATATTGTTACTACTCAATTAATTTTTTTTGTAGGAACTACTCCTGGTGTGCAATTCTGCGGAGATTGAATTTTTTGAAGTACCCGGTGCTATTACTCCTTCGATGTTGTTACTCTAGAAAACATTCTAAGTTCCTGATGTTTTTACTCCTTCAGTGCTATTACTCCTTTGGTGTTGTTACTCCATAAATTTTTCTAAGTACCTGGTGCTGTTACTCCTGTTATGCTGTTACTCTGGAAAAATTTCTAAGTGTCCGGTGCTATTACTCTTTCAGTGTTGTTACTCCTCCGGTTTTGTTACTCTGTAAATTTTTCTAAGTGCCTGGTGTTGTTACTCCTCTGATGTTGTTACTCTAGAAAATTTTCTAAGTGTCTAATGTTGTTACTCCTCCAGTGTTTTCACTCCATAAATTTTTCTAAGTACTCAGTGCTATTGCTCCTCTGATGTTGTTAGTCCAGAAATTTTTCTAAGTGTCTGGTGTTGTTACTCCTTTGGTTTTGTTACTCCTCCGGTGCTGTTAATCCATAAATTTTTCTAAGTACCTGATGTTGTTACTCCTTCGATGCTATTACTCCGGAAAATTTTCTAAGTGTCCAATGTTGTTAATCCTTCGGTGCTATTACTCCGTAAAATTTTCTAAGTGTCTGGTGTTGTTACCCCTCTGCTATTATTACTCTGCCAGGTTGCTACTCTGCTAAGGTAAGTCCCCAGATATATCCCCGTCGACTTTTACGAATTTTATTAAATATTCCTTTGAAAATACATTGATATGCTCGTGGATGGTCATCTATTAGTTGGGGGGGTGTTGTAATAACTGAAACAATGGTGTAATAAAATCACAACAATGATTTTTTGACATCATTTTCAGAAACCGTGCCGATAGTACGTCCCATGATTTTCACCTCATTTCGCACAATTATTAATATGCATTGGGACTAGAAGTAAGTACACTTTTTAAAGTTAAACATTCCTTTCTAATCCTACAAAATTATTACCATCATTATCTGCCATTATTACCATAATCCACTATGATTTTTCTCATTTTTTGAAAACCCAGCTACCGTATTATATTATTACCCCACATAGTTTTCTACCATTCTATCACCGCAAGAGTTAACTGCCGATACTCCCTCCCAACGGTCCTTTTCTATTCTAAAGTACTAATATAGAGCTTCCACAAAATGGGTGGATTAGCTATGAGACACGAATCTAGAAATACAACTCTAGTTCACAGCAATGTAGCTGTATGGAAAGTCTTTGTAGACGTAGGCTGGGATGTATATTTCAACGGATTGCAAGGATTTGATGAAACAATTACAACTAAGTTTGCATTGAACCTAGAAGGGAATTACTCTAGAGCGCGGGGTTTGAAATTATTGTCATAGAGGAGGTCGTCTCAGTGGTCAGTGGACTACCACAACAAGGGCAGAAATGGTTTTCTCGAAAAACTCCCCTGCTGGAATTTTCAGAATTGTTTCTGCAAGCTAGGGAGAGGGTGGTTCCCAAAGGGAGAGGATACGATCATAAATCCCTGCCACATCCATGGGGCAAGGTGGAATACTATGTGATGAGATATCTAACCTTTGAAGGGAAATTCACCACTTTGTTCAAATACCATTTCAAACTCTTACCTCATCTTCGGTTTAGGCATGCACAAATTCAGTCCCTGGATACACCTTTCTTCCTGTGGAAAAATCTCCAGCTTATGGCACAATTTTCCCATAGCTCTCGGTAGGTATTATTGGTCCTTACAAATCATGGGTTGGTCCGTTTACTGGTAATGCATTCACTAGCTCAAATATCTATCCCTTGGGCACAATTCATTGAATTATTAGAGGAAGAAGTAGAGGTCGTGATAGATGTAAGGGAGGAAGATGTGGCAGAAGAAACAAAGGTATAAGAAGCCACAGTCGATGCTATTACAAAAGAACTAGCATCGCCTACTAGTTCATGAGAGGAAGATGAAGCAGAAGGAATGGAGGTAGAAAAGGCCACATTCGATGTTGTTACATAAGAGCTAGTATCTCTTGTTGGTTTGGAAAAACAAGAAAAAGTGGACACAAAAGATAATACAGTTGAGGTTGTTACACAAGAAACAGTGGACACAAAAGATAATATATTTGAGGCTGTTACACAAGAAACAGTGTCACCTATGGGTTCAATTGGTATGAGAGCAATGGAGATAGAGGATGGAGTAGATGTTGTTCCATAGGAGTCAACATCCACTGATAAGGCACAAAGAGAATCAACACTAGTTAGAGGATTGGTAAGTGATGTTGTTACAGAAGAACCAACACCACTTGCCCAAGAAGATTTGGATCCTGAAGAAAGCCATGGTGCTACACAAGAATCACCACTAGTTCAAACGAGCTAGGTAATTATGGAAGATACAAGTCCTATAGTCAAAATTGTTCCACAAGAACCAGTGCCAACTACGGGACAAGCAGGTAATAAAGAAGAAGGCTTGGTCCAAACATGAAATAAAGATGGTGAACAAAAAGAACCTAAGGTAGCATACATGGTCATGATAGATATGGAGGATAATGTCCCTCATTCCCCATTTCTTGCCACCTTACCAAGAGGGGCAAAGAAGTTTTGTTCTCCTTGGAGCTTGATGGAAGAAAGAGTTGTTCCTCTAGTTTTAGAGTTTGTCGAGACAACCTTGAATACAATTTTTGGTACACCCATTTGGAAGTGAGTTCTCGCTGATTACAATTTTTGGTACACCCATTTGGTACACCCATTTGGAAGTGAGTTTTTGCAGGAACTACTACTGGTGTGAAATTCTGTGGAGATTGAATTTTTTTAAGTACCCAGTGCTGTTACTCCTCTGATGTTGTTACTCTAGAAAATTTTCTAAGTGTCTGATACTACTACTTCTTTAGTGTTGCTACTCCTCCAGTGCTATTACTCCATAAATTTTTCTAAGTACCTAATGTTGTTACTCCTCCAATTTTGTTACTCCGTAAAATTTTCTAAGTTTCTAGTGCAATTGCTCCTTCGGTGTTGTTACTCCTCCGATGTTG
This sequence comes from Pinus albicaulis, assembly GCA_034641835.2. Taxonomy (NCBI): domain Eukaryota; kingdom Viridiplantae; phylum Streptophyta; class Pinopsida; order Pinales; family Pinaceae; genus Pinus; species Pinus albicaulis. The sequence continues at coordinate 798,056,856 of CM076584.1, read as the reverse complement.
TTACTCCGTAAATTTTTCTAAGTGCCTAGTGTTGTTACTCCTCCGATGCTATTACTATGGAAAATTTTCTAAATGTACGATGTTGTTACTCCTTCGATGTGGTTGCTCCTCTAGTGTTGTTACTCCATAAATTTTTCTAAGTACCTAGTGCTATTACTCCTCTGATGTTGTTACTTTGGAAAATTTTCTAAGTGTCCGTTGTTTTTACTCCTTAGATGTTGCTACTCCTCCAGTGTTGTTACTCCGTAAAATTTTCTAAGTGCCCGGTGTTGTTAATCCTCCGATGTTGTTACTCCGGAAAATTTTCTAACTGTCTGATGCTATTACTCTGTAAATTTTTCTAAGTGTTCAGTGCTATTACTCCTCGAATGATGTTAATTTTCCAAGTTGCTAGTCTGCTGAGGTAAGTCGTTGGGTACTTCTTCATTTACTTTTACAGATTTGATTAAATATTCCATTTAAAAGGCATTGACATGCCCATGGACGATCATCTATTAGTTGGGGGGTGTTGTTGTAACTGAAACAACGATGTAATCAAATCTAAATAATGATTTTTCAACGTCATTATCAAAACCCATGCCGATAGTACATCCCAATATTTTCACCTCATTTCGCATAATTATTAAGACACATTGGGACTAGAATTAAGTACACTTTGTTGACTTTAAAAAATACTTTCTAATCATGTGACATGATTACTATCATCATCTACCATTATCACCATCATCCACTATGATTTTCTTGTTTTTCAAAAAGCCACATACTGTATTTTATTGTTAGCCAAATTCATTTTCTACCATGTTATCACCGCAAGAGTTAACTGCCGATACTCCCTCCCAATTTTCCTCTACTGTTCCAAAGTGCTGTTAGAGAGCTTCCATAGAATGGGTGGATTATCCTGTGATACACGAACCAAGAAACACAACTCTGGTTAACATCAATGTAGTCGTATGGCAGGTCCTTGTAGATGCAAGGTGGGATGTATATTTCGACATATTGTAAGGATTTTCCAAAACAATTACAACTGAGTTTTCATTGAACTTGGAAGGTAATTACTCTAGATTGAGGGGTTTGGATATTAGTGTCACAGAGGAGGTCGTCTTAGTCATCAGTGGACTACCACAACAAGGGTAGAAATAGTTTTCTCAAAATATTCCCCTGCTAGAATTTCTAGAATTGTTTCTGCAAGCTGGGGAGAGGACGGTTCAGAAAGGGAAAGAATATGATCATAAATACCTACCACATCCATGGGGTGAGGTGGCATACTTTGTGATGAGATATAAAACATATGAAGGGTGATTCGCCACTCTGTTCAAATACCATTTCAATCTCTTGGCTCATCTCCTGTTTTGGCAGGCACAAATTTACTCCCTGGATATGCCTTTCTTCCTATGGAAAAATATCCAGCCCCGTCACTCTTGGAAGGTATTAGTGATCCTTATAAATCATGGGCTAGTCCATTTATTGATAATGTGTGCAATGTCTCAAATCCCTGTCCCTTAGGCACAATTCATTGAATTATCAAAGGAAGAAGTAGAGGTCATGATAGCTGCAAGGGAGCAAGATGAGGAAGAAGAAACGAAGGTAGAAGAGGCCACAATTGATGCTATTACACAAGAACCAAAATCGCCTGTTGGTTCATCAAATGAAGATGACGTAGAAGGAATGGAGGTAGAATAGGCCACAGTCGATGATGTTACACAAGAATCAACATCACCAGTTGGTTCAATAGAAGAAGAAACATTGTACACAAAAGATAATACAGTTGAGGCTATTACACAAGAACCAACGTTGCATGTGGGTTCAATTGGTATGGGAACAATAGAGATAGAGGATGGATTCAATGTTGTTCCATAGGAATTAGCATCCACTGACAAGGCACAAAGAGAATCAACACTAGTTAGAGGATTGGTAAGTGATGTTGTTACAAAATAACCAAAACCACTTGCCCAAGAAAATTTGGATCTTGAAGAAAGTAGTGGTGATACACAAGAACCACCACTAGTTCAAATGAGCTAGGGAATTATGGAAGAGACAGGTCCTATAGTTGAAACTGCTCCATAAGAACCAGTGTTGACTACACGACAAGCAAGTAATAAAGAAGAACGCTTCATCCAAACAGGAAATAAATATGGTGAAGAAAAAGAACCGAGGTAGCAGACATGGTCAGGACAAATATGGAAGATAATTTCCCTCATTCCTCGTTTCTTGCCACCTTACCAAGAGGGGTAAAGAAGTTTCGTTCTCATCGACGCTTGATGGAAGAAAAATTTGTTCCTCCCATTTTAGATTTTATCGGGATGACTTTGGATACAATTTCTGGTACACCCGTTTTGAAGCGAGTGCTCATTGATTCACAGATAGAGAAAACTAGAGAGTTCGATGCAGAGACATGAAAACCTATGTTGACGGGAGGTCAATATAAATAGATGATGGACAATTCTACCCCACCAGAAGAAGTTGGCCTAACTGAAACTGACCCACAGGAGTCGAAAATAATGCCCAAGCCTTTAGAATAATACCTTGTAGCAGGACAAGTGCATAGGGAAGACATCGAGGGCATCGCCCAAGTGGCTGCAGAAATTCTTGAGCCAAACAGAGAAAATGAAGAGATTAATCCCAAAGAGAGGAACCAATTTGGGAGGTTATGGTAAAGAAGGAGCCAGTTGACATCACCAAAACCTGAACCAATTGTGGTGCTAGTAGAAGAAGTTTTTGTTAAGAAAGAATGTGTAGAGTAGTGTGCAAGAAGAAGACCCCCTCTCAAGGAAATATACCAGCTTCAATTTAAGGAAACTATGCAATTGAAGATGGAAATTCATAAGCTAAGGAAGAGGGTATCGTGGCTACAGAAGAGAGTGAAAATACATTAAGGGAGGGCTGCAAATCCTAGGGTCGAGTTTGTCTCATTAGCAGTACATGAAAATAACATTCCCACAACCTCTACTACCACACAAGCTGAGCCTATAGAATATATTTTCGAAGCTTGAGAATTCTTTTCATCTGCTAAAATCTAGAAATGCCAGGTTGTCGTGTCCTGTCTCTAGCAAGGAACAATTACTTTGAAAGCCCACATAGAAGAGGTGAGGAGTGTCCATGAGAAGGTAACCTAGACCATTATTAGGTATATAGATCGGTTGGATAAAGCAAAGCAGAAGCAAGAGAAGCAAAAAAAAATGATTGAGAGCTTAGAGGAGCAGGTGTTGTTGTTGAAATCTGATAAGGAGGAAAGGTTTACCTTGACACAACAAGTAATGGATTTCCAACCTTTTTCTCATAGTTATGCCATGTTTCTCCGTGAGAAATTTATTTTCTTCTGTATGGCGAGCATTCGTAATAAGATTAATCATGAAATCAAAGACCCGATATAGTTTCTTCGTATCCTAAGGATTCACGATGTTGTGAACCAACATTTGATGTGTGAGTTATATATGCATGAATATTTCTTGAGTGATGAAAAAACCTTCAATCCAGTCCCATTTATTAGATATGTCCATTTGAGAGATTTTACGTCCTACACCATTAATCAGGTTAAGTGGAAAAAGGCTTTTAATACATTTGAAGAGAACAAAGCAACAAAACCACTTGTCCTAAGAAGAGATAATGGTTAGTATGTGAACATTTATAAGAATCATGCCACCTTTTTATAGATTTAGGTGCGTAGAGAAAAAATGTTGGCAACACAAAAATGGTGTACTAGTTGTTATTGCCTAAATCTACCTCAGGCTGAATAAGGCAGAGTCTAGAGTAACATCAAACCATGGTTAATCTGGTAGCTAGCCCTACTAGATTGGGAGAGGGCTCTCTCCTTGTCAATCTCAGAAAAAATAATCAGTGAGGCTTGAGATGACTTGAATAAAAGCTGATTTTAGGCTAGGTATATATGTAAAAGAGTTTGATTTGATTTTGAGGGTGTTTGTTGGATCAAAGGGAAGGGAAGATTTTGGATCCAGGGAATGAGGCCTATTTTTTGCAGAGATCTGAATGGGGCAAGGTAGGCAATTGTTTTGACACTTCAAATTTGAATGAAATGTATAGCTCAGACCGGTGAGGAGTTAAACAAAGAGCACTACAAATTTTAATGGATTCTTCCTTTATCCTTATTTGTTTAACTTAAGAAGAAACAAGAGGGGAAAATGATACACATGAAACACCAGTAAAATTACATTAACAGAGAGAAACACATCATCAAAACAAAGAGCCACATGAATCCCAAGGAGTGCTACAAACCCTGGTCTATTCCTTTGCCAAATTGCAGAGATGAATGTACAATGATGCTCAAAGCAATACCTAGTGTCCAACCAACAACTCATCCCAGCCTCTAGGGGTCAAGCTCACAAGTTTATGAGTTGTTTCAACAAGATCTAAACTGAGAAGTGGAAAATAGGCAGTGGAACAACTTGCCTCTATAAGATAGGAAATTGATTCATTCAGTTGCAATTCACCTTTTGATGGATGAATCACCTTTTGTACAAGATATAAGCAACCAAAAACTCATCCCAGCCTCTACGGGTTGAGCTCACAAGTTTATGAGCTATTTCAAAAAGATCTAAACTGAGAACTAGAAAATAGGAAGTGGAACAACTTGCCTCTATAAGATAGGAAACTGATTCATTCAGTTTCAATTCACCTTTTGATGGATGAATCTACCTCCATGAGTAAAAATTTAACAAAATTACATCAAGATCCATAAAATTACATCAAATTACATCATGAGTTTAAAATTTGGAATCAATAAAGTCAAAATGTCAAAAACTAGGCAAAAAACAGAGTTACTGAGTCCAAAATGAGCAAAAATCCCCAATGCGTCGTGTTTGATTTCTCTATGCATCGTGCTAGTTTGGAGCTGATTTTGGAGGCCTTCTTGTGATCAAAATTGGCTCCAAGTGAGCTTTTTGGAAATCTTTGCCTATCTTATTTCCAAAACAAGTGGAATTTCTGAATTTGGCTTCCATTTGCCCCTCCAGAAATTAGTTCTCCCAACATTGCTTCCTGTGTGTCCAAAAGGGGCAGAAAGGTCATTTTTAGGGTGTTTTTGACCCTTCTGGAAGCCCAAAACCTGTCAAAATATCTTGGCCATAGGTAGGCATGCATAAATTTTCATGAAAAATCCAAAAATATAAATTTTTTCCCAAGAGGAGCTCCCAATCATAAGCGCGCGCCAAGTGGCGCAGCGCATTGGGCTGAAAACTTTATTTTTTAAGGCAAAATTTCCAAAATTCATCTCAATGAATAGCACCTTTTTGAAGGAGACTTTTGGAGACCTTCCTGGTGTCCAAATTGGTCACATTATAGCTCGTTGGAAATATTATTGAGTCTACTTTCCAACCCACCTGGAATTTTTCAATTTGGAGTTCATTTGCCCTGTCAAAAATCAAATCTCCCAAGACTGGCAAAATGTGCAAAATGAGGCTGCCTCAAGGCAGAATGCTGTTGCAGTCAATGTTTGAAGGTCTTCCTCAACACCAAATCGAGATAATGATAGCTCATTGGAAATATCTTTGTGTCTAGTTATCATTTGACTCCTCAAGCAAGTCATTTGGCCAACCAAGCTAGGAGAAAGCTTGATTTTCCCAAGGTCACTTTAGAGGTGCATCAATTCTCCTGATGCAACTGTATTTTTAACATTTCTCTAAAACCATGAAACTTGTGTAAAACGTGAAGGATTTTTTTCTTCCTTGGCCTATTATGGACAAAAACCTCTCTCACGTTTTCCAAATTCATCTTTTCTTGCTCATAAACATCATTGGAGTAAAACCTATCCCGATGTGTGGAACAAGGGATTTGTCGAAATGAAGTGAAATGAAGGGGATAAGGGGCTTATAAATTCTTGAGAAAATTTTGGGAAGTAGGGAGGGATGTTAGGAAGTAGGGGAAAGTGTAATTTCAAATATTGAGTGAGGGGAAGAGGTCCAAAAGGGAAAAACACAGGCCTAGCCTAGAAAATTGTCAAGTTATAGCAAGAAACTAGGGTTTGTGAGAAAATGAGGAATTTGGGGGATCTCGGTGATGGGAAGTGTTTAATAAGGTACATTAAGGATAGGGGAAGGTAGATGAACATCAGGATACAATTTTTACTGATGATTTTACCATCCAAGAGAAATTACCTCCAAAACCCTAGGAGAGGGAAATGAACCTTACCTAGGCACAACTGAAGCATGAACAATGTGTAAAATGACCCAGTGGAACTTGACATGATGATGAAAATCATCTAAATGATGGTACACTTAGCTGAATGGTGACATGGACCGACATTTGGACAACTTTTAAAGGAGCGAAAACAAACCCTAGACCTAATACCTAGTGACCAAATTTTACTTGAAGACTCAATGAAATGACAAAATTTGACCTTGACACCTTAAAATAAATTTGTAAGAGAATGTTTGATCACTGGAGGAAGGCTGCAAATACTGACACTAACACTAGTCTCTGTACCAAACAGGTGGTCACCTTCCAAGATGATGCTCGTGACAGCTGCCAGAAGAGATGGAAGTTTTCGTCGTCAGTCATCAGAATTTGAGAAAATTTTAGTGCACCTAACTTTGCACAAGCATTAGAGAGGTTTCCAAAATATATTTCTACTTGTTGGGTCTGGTGGATGGGGTTGAGGTTTCAATTCCCCATCGTTTGGTTGCCAGCAGACCAATACACTCTGGCATAAAATGTGGGAAATGATTGGTGGAAGGAAATTCTCTGAAAGAGAGATATAAACCCCCAGGGATAGAAATGGCTAATAGGTATGACCTCGCTTAGCTTCATGTTGACCACAACTGGTCCAACCTAGACCTATAGAGGTGACGAGCTACATGAGGACATTCAGAAAGACCAATTGGCGGGAGATGTTGGGAGCCAAACCTACACATTTTTTCCTTCCATTTTATGCTACTTACTTGATCCATCTGTGTCATTAACATTCAATTCGTGTTTTGAAGTGCACAAGTAAACCCCTCGTCATGTCTTCTTGGAGTATTTAGTCAATGAAGTATAGTCAAGGGGATTATTACCTAAGCGATTTAATAATTTAGCTATTTTTTTCAGATTCGGTGGTTGGATGACCATATTTGCGATTCCAGGAACAACTACTGAGTTGAGAGTGCTATATTTGGAAATGATGCAATGAAACAATGACTCCATAACCTTTCCTCTATTGTCTTTCACATCTAGTCTGTCTATTATAACAACTATGTAATTGTAGGCAATAGTTGCCAGAATTTCAAGAACTGCCATTGTAATCATTTATGTAAAAAGGGCTCTAAAGTTGTGAATTGGGTGTTGTCTATGCAGGAAATTGAGATTTGTAATAGAACATTTCATTAATTTAATGCAAGTTATCTTTCTGCCCTTCTTGTGATTTCATGATTACATCGCAACCCTGATTAGGGAGTTGGGCCCACTCTCCTGACCATGTGCTGCATGATTTCTATGTGTGTGTTAATTTCATTTTTTGTTTTTTATATTTCTTAATTTCTGTGATATTTGATGTAATTACTAAAATCCTTATTTGTTGTGAATGTATTGCAAGTGTTACAATTCATTGTTATTATTATTTCATTGTTCTTACAGTGGTTTTGTTGCTTTACTTAGTTCATCGAATCCACAATTAATACAGAATTGTGATATTTTCATCTACATATATTTTACGCATTATCCTTTCAATAGCCAATGCACCTAGATTGATAATTAATGTGGGAAAGTGTTTGAATAATCATTCACACTTGGACACCAACAGAGTCGTCATAAAAATCATGAACTTTTGGATTCTTTGACACTAGAGTCGCCAAGTGAAAGATACACAACCTTCTTGTGCCTGATCACTGTTCACCACGGAATATTTATCCTTCATTCCTTGACAATGACGCCCAAAATTTTATCCTTCATAGTGTCCCAAGGATGAGAAAGGAGACTGAAGGAGGTAACCTCGAACCACTTAGGATTTGGTAGCTATCCCTACCAAATTAAAGAGGGCTCCTTGCGTGATCTCACAACCAACAAGGTGGCTGGAGAGGGTAAAATATATTAGGCTAGGTATTGAGCACTAGGGTTTTATAATTTAGGGTTTAGCTGGATCAGGAGGAGAGGTGAAGGAAACTAGTTCAGATCTCAAAAGATTTCAATTGCAGGGATACAAAGGGGCAAGGCAGGTATGTTCAATGGCACTTTGAGGTTGTCAATGTAGTGTAGGGTGGAAAAGGAAAGGTTCAAAATGAGCATGACAAGAATGAGTTCATTTATCAAAATATGAATAACATAAACATTAAATTCCTATCAAAACAAAGCATAAGATTAATAATTATGTTTAAAAACTCATTGGAAGATAATTGAAAGAAAATATATGGAAATAAGGATAACTAAAAATTCATTAAAGTTATTTACAGAAGAAAACAATGTCACAAAATCATACCACATGAATCCATATATATTAGTTGCAACTGGCTTTGTATTTATGCAAAAATATATTCTACAAAAGCTCCAATCCTTTTACTCTCTGATTGAAAACCTTGAGTTTGACTCAATTAGGGATACATATAGACAAAAACCCACATTCCCCTCTTTTAGGGGTCGAATCCATCAAGATTGGAACTGATCACACTAATCTCTCTAACCAAACCTAAAACTAGGGAGGTTAGGAACTAACTCTCCATTTAGCGTTTGACTGACTTTGACAAGCATTAAAGACTATGATTTTACATCAATTTAACATTTACCAGCTCCATTACAACTAATTACATCATGTGAAAGCCTACGAAGACAAATTACATCATGAAAAATCAACCTTGATTGATAAAAATCAAAATTCAACTTGCTAATAGAAGCACATCATGCTATCTCATAAGTGCAACGTGCTACTTTGAAGGAAATTTTGAGGGGGTTTCCTTAATCCATTTGTTGAACTAAAAGTTGTCGAGGATAATCGAGTGTGTATAATAGCCTCCTGAAATTTCAAGCCTGAAAAAATCATCCTTCATGGTATGCAAAAACTCAATTTGCCACAGGTACTCCCAGAAGCACAATGAGGGGTCTAAAAAGGTGGCAGAAACATGGTTTTTGACCTTTTTTTGAATTTTTCTCCAAAGGGTGAGCTGACATGGCAAAGGGAGTACATATCTAAGATGTATTCATCAATATCTATCCAAAAATGTAGTTTTGACCCAATTTAGAGCCTCTGAGAAGAAGCGCAATGTGAGCTCCCTGCGCTTTTACGCATCATTAAATTTCAAAATTTCCAAAAATTTCAAAATTTGACCAAAATTTCCCAAACTTTTCTGCAAACATATGGCTCAAAGGTAGGTCAAGATCTCTCTAACCATAAAACGTTTTCAAAAATTGAGATAGGTTTGTGTTATTTGGTATTTTATGAACAAAAACCCCCTCCATTAAAAAAAATACTTTCCCCCTAAAGTTTGACGCTAATCACTCAAAAATTGCATAAGTGCAGTGTGCTCTCAGCACAAGCGCAACGTGGTCTTTGAGAGGGTGTTTGAAGGCCTTCCTAGAGGCGGGTTGGGTTGAAATTTATATGGTTGGAAATATTAGAATGTAGCCTACACCATTTAGTAATTAAACACTGCAAATACATGCTCAAATCCATGAAAAACAGACTTGAAGTGAAGCTTTCCAAAAGTGAAAAAAATCTCTTGTAGCAACTGTAATTTGCAAATTTATCTCAAATAATAACACTTGTGCATAAACGAAATGATATTTTTTTCCTTGGTCTATGCTGGACAAAAAAACTCTTTCACTTTTGTCAAATTAATCTTCCTTATTTCAAAAACTAATTTTCAAGTATAATTGTCCTTGTGTGCAATGTAGACCCTACACAAACCACATCTTGAAGGGATTTCTTGATGAAAGGTGAGGCCATGATTTATTTGACCTATGATGAATCATACCTAGACACTTTCCCACCCTTATTATAGTTTTTCTTCTTAGTGTCACTATTTCTAGTTTCCATGATTTAAAATTATAGCTAAGTGGGAAGGAAAGGGAGAGGGTATGACTATGAAAACAATGGATAAGGGATGGTGTTGTTAAAGGAAAGGAATAAATGGATTAGGGAGTGTATACATTTATGGGAAAATTTTAGGGGATAATGATTTATTTTAGGGAATTTAGGGAAGTGATAATTATTAAAAACAATGAGGGGAAGGTGTGAAAATGACAAAAACACAATCCTAGCCTAGGAAACTGTTAATGGGGCGGCCTAGGATAGGGTTTGTAAGGAAATGTAGGAGATGAAGGGGAATAGGTGAGGGAAGTATTTTAGGGAAGTATGAATAGTGTAGACGAGTGTAGGAGAATAGGAAACTTAAGGTTTTATCACTTATTTGAAAAAAAATCTCATGGAAATGAAAAACGCAGTAAAAACCTTAAAAGAGGGAATTTCACTGAAAAATTTTGAGGAGAATGATGCACAAGAGAGGTAATAAATGTCTACTTACTTTCAAATGAGATGCCAAAACCTTTGAAATTCTGATAATATCCCTTTTTATTTTTTATTTCTCTCCAAGATGAAAAGCGCAACAAGGAGCGAGAAGCACAAGGAATCAGGAAAAAGTGCAACAAATCAAGAAAAAGCGCAACGAAGGAGAAAATTAGGATATTATGATGGATGATTTGAGGTCTATGAATGCTGAGATGAGGCTAGATGATGGATTAAAACTCTAGGAAATTGGAATGATGAATTAGAAATCTTTGGATGGTCTTTTATTTTTTGGAAGTTGATTTTTGTATTGATGGTGGCATTACATCATCATGTCGTTTTGAGAAATGATGTGATGTGGCTGCATCATATTATTTTACAATGATACCATTACCTTCACCTTTATTGATTTTGTTCCTAAGATGCTAACTCCCTTTAATGGTGACTCATGTTAATGGACATGACTCTTTTTTCTTTAAATGAATGACATTATGATGACAAGTCAAGTGACAACCAAGACCATGACCTACATTATGTTATTTTAACTACTCCATGAACTATGAAGCCTAGATTATAATACGACCATGATGATTGATGATGAGTATGAACACTGAAGGATGAACACTTAGGGGAGTATCACTGACCTAGAAACACTAACCAATGATCAAATTTTATTTGAAATTCACTTGAAACTATAATATTTGACCTATGACCCTATCAACCATTATGAAAGAGCACAATTTGATCACTCGTGACTGACAGGATTGACAGACACTAACATTGGATCCATATGGGGATGGAAGCTATTTTAGGAGGTGTCAAGAATACCGTAGACCAGGTAGCCTCATCCATTGGGCAATGGAGTCAAAAATAAAACACTAGACACTCAAAGGACTAACTGAAACAAAAAATTACTTTGACTCAAAAACCAACTACTAACTAAACATACTTATGGTAGCAGACCATCGGGATCTTAAGGCCTTCACATCATAATTCAAGTCCTGAAGATAACCGCCCACCTACTGAAGCTATTATATATATATATATATATATATATATATATATATATATATATATATATATATATATATATATATATATATATATATATATATATATAATCATGTGAAATGATCCCTCTAGTGTAACCAATCCAGAAAATGGCTACTTACTTGGATCATGCTCACACTTTCCTTGAGCAGGAAGAAAAAACAAAAGCTTGGCAACTCCAAGTGTCTGTTGAAGATGTGCTCATGATCTAAAAATACAAGAAAATGCATCTTTGATGCTAACTGTATCAAATCAGTAAAAGGATACTCAATAATTTGAATTGTTACCTTATCTTGAGATCCAACATAAACCCAAATGCACACTTCATTTTGATCTAAAAGAAAACTTAGTTGTTGATCCATAGGAAGACATAGGGAAGTATGAATTTCTGCTAGTTGAGTGTTGACTATAAATTCCTCAAGTTTGAGAAACTCTAATTCTATCTCTGGAGGAAAATCATCATGTGCAAGAGGCTCTAAAACAACTTTTTCTTTATTACATCTCTCCTCTTCATAATCTACTTGCAATTTTTTATGTTTATTCTCTGCCATAATGTATAGAGATAATTTTTCATTGATTTCATCATAAACCTCATCTTGGTATTCACAAACCTGATCTTGAAATATAAACACCCAGAGAAAAAACAATTTGAAAAAGCAAGTGAATGACCCTCTTCATACCTTTGTTGGTCATTCGGAAACTATTGAATTATGGAGGCTAGTTCTTGGCGTTGAGTATCCTTTGGATAAGTTGACCTCTTTAGACTCAAAGTGATAGGAATGTTTCTGTTTCTCAAATTATGTTGCCTCTGCACTGAGTTGAGCACATTCTGCAAACCTCTCTAATAATATTCAGTCTCTATTGCTAACATGTCATCAATCTCAATAGAGAAAATCCGTTGTTCATTATTATTGAACTCAGAAGATGGAATATGATTATCAATATTGAAATCTTGCTCAATTTCATTTACAGTTAAAGTACAAACATTCACTGGCTGGGAATTTTCATAACTGATTTCTAACCTTTCATCTTAATTAAGGAAAATTTTAGGGGCTAATATTTGCAGGTGAGCTAATTTTCCATGGTTTTTCCAAAAAAAAGATTTGCCAATTTTCATTTTTTTGTAAATGTGATTCGCCCAAATTTTATATTATAAAATTATGTTATCCTAAAAATCACCAAAATTTGATAGAGACTATATAGAAGTATTAAAATTTAAATACCTTTTAAAATATATCACCAAAATTTTATAGTCTGCATATTAGGGACTCATAACATTCGCCAAGGTTTCTAAACTTTAAGATAAATTTTCATCCTTAAAATTTTCCCTGATCCTGATGCAGAGAAAACTCAAAGAAATCCTCTTCAATCTCATCAATCATTAAATCCTCATCATCAATATCAATCCATATGAATTGAAAAAGGTGCTCAGACTTTCCACATAAATTCTCTATGAGCAATAAGGAAGGATAATTCTTGTTATAATTGTCGCAAAATGCTACATGAAAATATTTAAGTGAATATAGATTAGAAGCGTGCAATACCTCAAACCATGTCTTGGCATCATCCTCTAAGGTTTCCATGAACATATTCATCAAACAATCCTCAACAAATTGCAAACCTAGCCTATGTATATGTATATGAAATTTAATCAAATGTATAACAACATTTTCATATTTTTCATTTCTGATCCTAGGTAGATTTGTTTTCCAATCTATGCAAGGTATTTGATTCCCAAAACTGGGAATATGAGCTCGATTCATAGAAGCATACATTCTAGCAACTAAATCCATCTTGAATATAGTGAAGTCACAAAAAAGTTCTTCAAGCTACCAGTTTTTGACCAGTGGAGTTGCCATGAAAATTCTGGACTTTTGGATTCTTCGACACTAAAGTCACTAGGTTAAAGATGCACAACCTTTTGTTTCCTGACCACTATTCACCTTAAAAAATCATGGCTAATCTTTATTTTTTTTCCCAAGGAATATTTATCTTTCGTTCCCCAGCAACGATGCCACAAATGTTATCCTCCACAGTGTCCCAAGGATGAGAAAGGAGATTGAAGGAGGTAACCTCAAACTACTTAGGATTTGGTAACTAGCCCTACAAAATCATAGAGGGCTCTCTCTGTGATCTCACAGCGAACAAGGTGAATGGAGAGGGTAAAAGATATCAGGCTAGGTATTGAGCTCTAGGGTTTTGAAATGTAGGGTTTAGTTGGATCAGGAGGAGAGGTCAAGGAAACTAGGTCAGATCTAAAAATATTTCAGTTGCAGGGATACAAAGTGGCAAGGATGTTATGTTTAGTGAAAATTTGAGGTTGTCAATGTAGTTTAGGGTGGAAAAGCAAAGGTTCAAAATGAGCATGGCAAGCATGAGTTCATTTATCAGAAGATGAATAACATAAATATGAAATTCCTATCAAAATAGAGCATAATCTTAAGAATTATGTTTAGAAACTCATAGGAAGATAATTGAAAGTAAAGATATGGAAATAAATATAAATAAACATTCATTAAAGTGATTTACAAAAGAAAAACAATGTCACAAAATCACACCACATGAATCCCTATATATTAGCTACAACTGGCCTTGTATTTCTGCAAAAATATAATGTACTCAAGTTCCAAGCCTTCTGATATCTAATGTACAACCTTTATTTTGACTCAATGAGGGCTACATATAGGCCAAAAAGCACATTCCACTCTCTCAGGGGTCAAATCCATCAATATAGGAACTGATCACACTAATCTCTCTAACCAAACCTAAAACTAGGAAGGTTAGGAACTAATTCTCCATTTAGCCTTTGAATGACTTATAAAATCATTAAAGAATATAAATTTCCATACATTTTACATATACTAGATCCATTACAACTAATTACATCATAAAAATTTGACCTTGACTGATAAAATTCAAAAATTCAACTTGTTGACGGAAGCGCAGCGTACTCTCTCTGAAGTGCATCACACTGCTTTGAAGGCAATTTTGAGGGGGTTGCCTTGATCCGTTTGTTGAATTTAAAGTTGTTGAGGATAACCTAGTGTGTCTACTAGCCTCATAAACTTTCAAGCCTACAAAAATCATCCTCCTTGGCATTGAAAAACTCAATTTCCCATAGCTATTCCTAGAAGCGTAGCGAGGGGTCTGAAAGGGTGGAAGAAACATGTTTTTTAATCTCTTTTTTGATTTTTTGCCCCAAATGGTGAACTAAAATGGAAAAGAGAGTATATATATGAGATTAATCATCAATATCTATTCAACCATGTAGTTTTGACCTCATTTAGAGCCTCTAATAATAATCGCAGCATGAGCTCACTATGCTTTTGTGCATCATTAAATTTCAAATTTTCCAAAAATTCCAAATTTGACCAAAATTTCCCAAAATTTTATGCAAACATAGCGCTCAAAGGTAGGTAAATAAATATCTAACCAAAAAAAATTTTAAAAATGAGAGGTTTTTTTTTCTTTTGTATTTTTTGAACACAAAAATTCTCCAGTTTGCAAAAAATACTTTCCCATTTGGTCAAAATCCAAGTTTAAAGTTGATCGCTCAAAACTTGAAGAAGCATAGCGTGCTCTCAGCAGAAGCCCAATGTTGTCTTTGAGAGGGTGTTTGAAGGCATTCTCGAAGGCACGTTTTTGGCTGAAAGTGGTATGGTTGGAAATATTAGGATGTATGCGACACAAAGGGTTCATTAAGAACTACACATACCTGCTCCAAACTCCTGAAAAATGGACTTGAAGTCAAGCTGTCCAAAAGTGCAGAAAACCTCCTATAGAAACTATAATTTGGGAATTTATCTCAAATCATAACACTTGTGCGTAAATAGAAGGATTTTTTTGTTCCTTAGTGTATGATGGAAAAAAACCTCTTTCACTTTTGTCAAATTTATCTTCCTTACTTCATAAATTATTTTTCAAGTAGAATTGTCCCTGTGTGCAATGTAAACCCTAAGAAGCCCACATCTTAAAGGGATTTATTAATTAAAGGTGAGGCGATGATTTATTTGACTTGTGATGGATCATACCTGGAAACTTTCCCACCCTTATTATACTTTTTCTTTTCAGTGTCACTATTTCCAGTTTTCATGATTTAAAACCCTAACTGAGTGAGAAGGAAAGGGAGAGAGTATGACTGTGAAAACAAGGGATAAGGGACTATGGTGTTGAAGGAAATGAATGAAGGGATTAGTGAGTATATAAATTTATGGGAAAATTTTAGGGGATAAGGATAGATGTTAGGGAGTGTATTGAAGTGAGAATTCTTAAAAACAATTAGGGGAAGGTGTGAAAATGCAAAACACAGTCCTAGCCTATGAAACTTTTAATGGGGCAGCCTAGGCTAGGGTTTGTAAGGAAATGTAGGAGATGAAGGGGAATAGGTGAGGAAAGTGTTTTACGGAAGTATGAATAGTGTATATGAGTGTAGGGGAGTAGGAAACTTAGAGTTTTACCACTTATTTGAAACCAACTCTCATCGAAATGAAAAACACAATAAAACCCTAAAAGTGGGAATTTCACTGAAATTTTTGAGGAGAATTATACACAAGAGACGTAATAAATGTCTAATTACTTGAAAATGTGTTGCCAAAACCTTTTAAATGCTAAGAATATCCCTTTTATGATTTTTTTCTCTCCAAGATGAAAAGCGCAATAAGGATCTAGAAGGGCAGCGAATCCGGCAAAAACACAACGAATCAAACAAAAGCGTAGTGAAGGAGAAATTAGGGTTTTTTGATGGAGTATTTGAGGTCTCTGAATGTTGAGATGAGGCTAGATGATGGATGAAAACTCTAGGAAACTAGAATGATGTATTAGAAAGCTTCGTTTGGTCTTTTATTGGTTGGAAATTGATTTTTCTATTGATGGTGGCATGGCATCATCATGTATTTTTGAGAAATTATGTGATGTGACTGCATCATAGTCTTTTGAAATGATACCATTACCTTCAGCTTTATTTATTTTGTTCCTAAGATTCTAACTCCCTTTAATGGTGACTCATGTTAATGGACATGACTCTTTTTGCTTTAAATTAATGACATTATGATGACAAGTCAAGTGAAAACCTAAACCATGACCTATATGATGATATTTTAATTGCTCCATGACCCATGACACCTAAATTATAATACGACCATGATGAGTGATGATAAGTATGAACACTGAAGAGAGTAGCACTTACCTAGACACACCAACCAATGATAAATTTGTTTTTTTTGAAATTCACTTGAAACTATAAAATTTGATCACTGGTGACTGACATGAATAACAGACACTAACACATTCTTTAAAACTTCATTGTGACCTTAAACATCCACCATACAAATCCAATCAATTTTTTGGTGTCTTGCTCACTCTAGGCGATCCAAAATCCTGATGAAATATTGACTAAACTAAGAAGGGGGATGAATCCATTTAGTTCATTCATGGATTTTTTTTTTTTCATTAAACTCTTTAAATAAAACATTACATTAGAAACTTAACAAATAATGACCATCAAAATGAATATGTGAACAACAAGTAAGAAGGAGACTAATACATCAGATTAACATATAATAACAATGCATATGGATAACAGATATAAGTGGAAACCCATAAGGGAGAAAACCATGATTTTATTATTGTTGTGATGAAAAGGAAATATCCTACTCCTTATTACATCTAATTTTCTGTAGGCTCCAATCTACAGGAGGCTGCTACCTCAATTTTCTGCAAGCTACAACATGCAAGGAAGCTCCAAATCCCATATTTTTCTGTAGGCCACAACCCACAGAAGGCTCCTACCTCAACTAGCTCCAACTGAAAATTTATCAAGCTAAAACTCGAAATGTTACCAAAATCCCCTCATAAAAAAATGAAAACAATATGTTGATTTACCTGGTCATCAACTATGCATACCTCCTTTACTTCTGCATATTCTCCCCTTCAAATCTGCTTCACATTAGCTCCATATGTACTAGGTAACTAACACATAATATATCAATCAAAGCTCACACGTTATCCCACTCTTACATTTTTCCATGCCCTCCAAAATGAAATCTTTTATAAATATAATTTGATGGTTGTCTGTATTCCACTTAGGAATATCAAAGTGAATAGGCTTGAATCTTTTCCTTCCACTCATTCATTTCCAAACTCTTCATATCTTGCATATTAGAACAAAATTTGATAATTCATCCACTATTAGTTTCAGTATATGTAATGATTAAATGCACCATCCTAATGCCAATATCAAAAAACAATATTTATCATTAATGTATCACAACATTTTTTGCAACATATTTTCCTTTTCCTTGGATTCTTTCCTTTACATCACAACAATTCAGCTCAATCAAAAATTTCACATCACAAAAAAATATTCAATATAGCAATCTATCCAAAATTATAAAAAACGTTTCAATGTATTATTATTCCTCCTCCTCCTTCTTCTCCTTTGCATGGATGATCTTGTGTTGCTTATTTTCTTGCTACTCCTTGCTTTGATGTTCCTTTGCTTGCTGCTCCTTGCCTTGCTACTGCTTTGGTTGCTTCTCCTTTGTTTTGTTGATATTTTTCCTTCTTTTCCTTATTGTTACTCTTGCATAATTGTTTCTTATATTTTTCTTTGATACTTCTCCTATATACCTTTGTCGATCCTGATCTGCTCCTTTCCATCAATGACAATATTTCCAACAGCCTCCCCCTTTGGCATTGATGGCAACACATTTGTCCTCCTCATTTCATTCTGAGAAGTGTCTTTCTTCCTATGATTACCTCCCCCTTTGACATTAATGGAAAAAGGGTTAAAAATTTCTTGTAGCCTGTAAAAGAGTCCTCGGTGTAGCTTTCATCATGTCAATACTTCTTTCTAACATGAAATGACTTGTTTTGCATAAATATTGTTCACGCTGTCATTGAATGAATGCCACGAAATATGGCTTGTTGGGGTTGCTACAAATTTAATGAATGTTTCTCCAAGAATAATACTGCTCCATATGACATATAAACATGCACTTCAAAATGTATTAAAATTACATGATCTTGTAGAAAATTGTTGTGAGAACACTTGCTAAAATATTACAAGAATTTTGTTGGGAGAGCGCTTTGTAAGGCATTATAATTGCATGTATATAAAAAATAAGTTCCAAATAATGATCTCCAAATAATAACATCGTGAAGAAGACTTAAATGAATTAAATAAACATATATTCTCTTCAGCACCTATGTCTATTATCCTCATAAAACAACACTAAAACTACACCCATTTTAGTTCCCTTCTATTGTATACAACTTCTTGGTAATGACCCTTGTATAAATGAAATGCCACATGCACTAATTCTCTTATGGTGAAATTCGTGTGATGAAAATAGGATTTACATTACACATGTATAATGACACCTTAGGTGCAAGGAATGGGAGCATAATGAGAAATATACCACATCATATGATTCTGTGACTAAATGATGTTTTTTGGCCTTTCCCATCCTTGGGAAAAATAATTTAGAATTATAAAGGAGTTATAAAAATATAATAGGATAAGGAACGAGAATAATTTGCCTCTTGTTCAACCATATAAGCTCAATACCATCCTATTATTTGATTATATATTCTTCAGGGTTGATAACCTCCCCAAATTCATCCCATTCATTTATATTTTCAGAAAAGGGGGAAATGGGTGCAACAGTTGTAGGTGATGGAGTAAAACCATCACAAAAAAACATCTCTATGTCGAGGAGTAGTTCCTTCTATTGGAACTAGACCAAGTTCAAAATAAAAAACCATTGGATCTAATATATTACCCCCCGCCCCCCAAACCTAAGATGATTTGGCATCCTCCTCTTTAACATTGCTTGATTTTAAAGCTTCCTCTTTTCTTATTTGACTTTTCTCCTCTTCATATACTCTTAATTCTTCACCAGTCAAGGGAACCCTCTTGCTCACAGTGACTTTACAACTTTTGGTGATGGCTCTTCTTGAAGCATTCGAACCAAAGTACCAAATTGACCTCTTTCAGTAAACATGATGATATTCTTGGCATTTGTTGTGCAATCTACAAAAATATCATGATAAAAAACCTCCTCCAAACTTGACATAGATGGAAGGACCACCTTTGGACCTGGTGGAAAAATTTCCAACTCTTTCTTGGTAAGCAACACATTGAAATGATTTAGTTGGAAAGTATTGTCACAAGAATGCTTAAATGATTTCACTATCAAATCACTCATCCATTCAAGGAAGCTCTTGACATAAACAACTAAACTTGTAGCGACATTAGTTAATAAGGAAATTGGATAAGTTAAGTGATGATAAGCCTAGTGCTAGTCCAAACAAAAATAATTTCTAGCAAGCAACCTGATGTATCCAAAGGGAGGAGCACATTTCCATAATATAATATCAAAAAATTCTTGATTGTATCCACAGGGATGAGCACCTTTAATATCATATCAACATTCTTGATTTCTTTGGCGCTGTGAAGGGTGGTTGTTCAAGGAATTATATGGATAAGTTATCAGTACTGTTGGACATACAAATGATTTTAAGATTTTCCCATTCAAATTCCTTTCCTTACACATGCATGAAAGCACTTCTCTATTTGTTTTCTATGGGCTGCGCCTGTCATTCTTCCACAACATTAACCAATTCATCCTCTACTAGAGACTACTCATGGCTCTATATTTTCATCTTTGATGCAAGAATAAGCCAACAGCAATAATAAAACCTTTTATGATATAATTTAGAGTCATAAACTATGCGATAATGTGAACCCGACTAATAACCTAATTCTCCATAATAACGCCAAACGTTGACAATCACTATTAGCACCATCATCAAAACTGATAACGCATTGGAAATACATGGCAATATACAACTCTCCAATATATGTCATTGCTGCCATGAGTGGTAGTTGTTGGAAATATTGTCATTGATGGCAGAAGAAGTGGCAAAAGAATTGGAAAAGAAGGAGCATCTGAAACAGTAACCATGAAAAGACGAAAAGCAAAGTAGCAGCAGAAGAAGAGTGCATAATTGAAGTAGAATTGTCCAAGAGACAGAGTAGGAGAAAAAGGCCATCGAATAGAACAGAATAAGTGAATGTCCTAGTAAATGGTAATTCACCCTGATGAAATCCGTGATAAGTAAGAAATCCATTGAAGGAATTATTGGTTGCGGAGATATGGGAACTGTGACAGGATACAACTCCGAACATGCAATGGTGAAGACAGAATGACATTGAATTGTCTCGAGTTGATGTTTGTGAGGAAATCCTGTCCATTGGTTCTTTACCCTCATAGAGGAATCCTGCGTATAACTAACTCTATCCTAATGGTAGTGAAAATCCCATCGGAAGAGAAGTACATTTTTTCGTTGTTTATTGTAAATTCTATCGAAGATGGAGCAAAGTTAACTAGGTAAGAAGGATAGTGCAAACCCAGACTAACCCTTTGGAATCATGAATGAAACCTTGCGTGGAAGAGCGGAACCGTGACCGAGTGAATAGTGAAGGCGGTTTATGGTTTTCATCACACCACCTATGTGGAGTGAGCGATATTTGAGGAGTTGGGAGCGATTCCATAAATCATTTGACACGTGGCAAGGAGGACCCATGGAAAACCGCTTGTCACTATGCACCATCGCGCATTATAGTTCGACCCAGGATGCCCAGCGATATTGTTGAGCACCGTTGATCTGGGAAGGGGTCATCGGACGGTGATCATTTGCTATAGATGCACGAAGGTTAACCAAGGTACAGCGGCCATCGCACATTATTGTTCGCGCATCTTCGACAAGCGATATTCGTCTGATCGAGTGATGTGGCGTGAAACGATTACAACCATCGATTGGAAATGACCGTTAACGTTGGGGCCCATACGCATATGTTGAGGTTTGCGGGTTTTTACCCAAAGTATTATGTTGTGTTTTAAGGGTGTGGGACCCAATTTCCCTTCGCATTATTGGTTCAATATATGTTATGCTGAGATCTTAACTCCCAAGTCAAAGATTAGATATTATTGAAGGGCCCGAAAGGCTATATGGATATATATATTACTGCTGAGTCAGCGGCATGATAATGTTTATTAACCTTGGTTATAGTATTATTTGGCAGAGATAAAGATTATCTTTGGGATGTTTCGTGCATGGAAGAACGAAGATTGGGATTCCAATTTGGATTGGTTCGACTTTTAATATGAATACCATTAGCAGTTGAGTGGTTTTGACTCATGGTAATGATGAAGGCTAAAATATATAAGGCGAAGAGGATGATAGTATGGTGTGCATGTGGAAGGGTTGCTAATAAATAAATCTATTTAAGAGATATCTGCAGATATGATGCACCGATGGATATGATCTAGAAATGAAAATCTCTACGATGATCGGCAAAAGAAATGATGAAGACCTGATAGAAGTCTGATGAAGAAATTGAATAAATCTGGTGGATCTGAGGGTTGAAGCCATCTGTATGAAAGTGGAAGTATCCCGCCAGTAAAAGCTGGTGTTAAAATTAGGGGGTTGGAGCTCCCTTCCAGTAGTAGCTGGAGAACTAGAAAAGGTTGTAGCCTTTCTGCAGGTGGGTGCCTGCGTGCTGGTATAAGTCTACGCCAGCATAAATTGTAAAAAAATTTCTTTATAAATATTGAAGACTGAGATAGCAGCAGCAGTGGTTTTCTCCCGAATTGGGTTTCCACCTTAAATACTGGTGTTCATATGTGTATCTTATGTTTGATGGTTTGTTCTGTTATTTCTGTTCATACTTACTGATTATCTGATGAATGAATGATGCAATGATCTAAGTAAAGACATAATAAGATCTCTAGACATACAAGTTGGATGCAGTAATGTAGCATATGTTTTTAAGAGAAAGGAAAACTAAAAATTTGTCAGTCAGCTCTAAATACTGATTCACCCCCCTCTCAGTATTTTTCCCAACAATTGGTATCAGAGCAGGTCCTTCTGAAAATGCTTAACCGCTAGAAGGAAGATCAAGCAAGATGAGCAATCAAGATGGAACAGCATCTATCAGGCCTCCACTCTTCAACGGAAACAATTTAATCTTCTGGAAAACAATGATGAGATCTTATCTTCAGTCTCTAGGAGCAGAGGTATGGGAAATTGTTGAAGGAGGATATCAATATCCAGCTGCAGTACCAACAGATCCAATGGAAAGAAAGAAATATGAAACAAATGCAAAGACGGTCAATGCTCTATTGGGAAGTCTAACTGAATCAGAATTTTTCAAAGTCATGCAGCTGAATACAACAAAGGAAATATGGGACAATATCATTCTAAGTTATGAAGGTGATGCAAAGGTAAAAGCAAGCAACCTCCAAACTCTCAGAATTCAATATGAGAATCTAAAAATGGATAATGAGGAGAGCATTTCCAATTTCTTCTTACATCTTGATGATATTGTAAATCGTATGAGAAATATGGGAGAAACAATAACCGAATATACTTTGGTTGAGAAAGTCTTAAGATCACTAACGACAAAATTTGAGTCAAAATTTTTTGCTCTTGAAGAAAAACAGGATCTTCAAAATCTTACTGTGGTGCAACTTCATGGCATACTAACTGCATATGAAATGAGAAGAGGAGGACCATCTGAATTCAAAGAAGCAGTCTTTAGAACTTCTACAAAAGGGAAGGAAGTACAAAAAATAGAAGGATCAGGATATATCTTAGAAGAAGATGAGATAAACATTGTAAAGAAACTTCAACTTGGCACAAGACGGTTCGGAGGTAAGCTTCCTTTCAAATTTTTTGATTGTGGAAGAGTTGGTCACTATGCTACTAAGTGTCCTCATAAAGAAACACATAAAAAGGGGGAAGGAAGTAGTAAGAAGGAATAAGAATCATTATAGCACTAGAAAAAGTTACTATACTCATGAAGATAGTGATGGGTTATCTGATAGTGAGGAAGAATGTGAACAAGATCTTAGACTTCTAATGGCGTTTGAAAAAGATTCTAAAGAAGAAAAGGATACTTTTGTGGATGCTCTAGAAGAAAAAGATTTTCTTGATGAAAACAATCAACTCAAAATTGGCCTAGAAGAGAGTAAAATAATCATAGAAACTCTGAAAAACCAGCTTGAAGAAAAAGAGAAACACAATGAGAAATTAGAGTGTGAAGTAGTAAGTCTAAGAAAAGAACTTGAGAACGTAAAGACTCTAAATCTTAAATTTTCTAAAGGATCTGAAACCTTATATGAGATTATCAAGGTACAACGTTCTCCTCTTATAAAGATAGGTCTTGGATATATCAGAGAATCTTCTCAAGCTTCAGCACCAAATTATCTAAAAGCAGTTACAACTGGTTTACAACATGCTGCCACTCAGCAAGGGAATAAATAATCTTTACAGGTAAAGCATGATCATCTCAATTCAAAGAACACTAATAGGAATGTCTTTCAAAGAAACACCAATCAACAGGTAAATCCAAGTAGAATATTTCATGATCGTAGAAATTTTTTCTTCAATGGACAATGCTTCTCATGTCACAATTTTGGTCTTAAAGTTGTTCAATGTGTTGCATATAAAACCATCATGACTAGAGAAGAAAGAAAGAAAATGATTGATATTGAAACAAAGAAGAATACTTATAACAACTTTTCTCCTCTTCAAAATGAAGTTGAATGTGCTTATTGCAATAACTTTGTCCATGAAGAATCAGAATGCAGGAGAAAAGTTCAGCCAAAAGAACATGTTCCTTCAAGCTCCAAAGTATGGAAAAGGAAGGAATTACAGGTTGAAAATTGTGGCATAGCGTTATTTGCAGAAGATGAATAAAACCAATGGTACATTGATAGTGGATGCTCAAGACACATGACAAGTGACAAAAACAAACTTCTAGCATATAGTGCTTTAGAAAAAGAAAAGAATGTTTCAGAAGAGAAGAATGAACAGAATAGTTCAACAAATGGCTAGAGCTATGCTTGATGATTCCGGAACACCTGACACATTTTGGGGAGAAGCAGCACATATAGCAGTAAATATTATTAACAAGGCACATGTTCGTGTAAATAGTGATAAAACTCCATATGAACTTTGGTATGGTAATTCTCCCACTGTAAAGCATTTTAGAATTTTTGGAAGCAAATGTTTTATCAAAAATAATGATGAAAAACTTGGCAAGTTTGAACCTAGAGCAGATGAAGGAATATTTCTAGGTTACTCCTCTAGGAGTAGGGCATATAACTGTTACAATAAAATACTTCGGAAGATTGTTGAATGTATAGATGTTGTTATTGATGAGTCTCCAACAGCTCCAAAAGAAGAAAAACAAACAACAAATGAATACGATGATGATGACATATATCCTTCTACTTCAAATAGTAATGATACAAATAGTGAACCCAATGAAGAACCCGAAGATGATTTGTCTGAAAAGGCTCCATCCAGATATGTTCAAAAGAATCTCCAGAATCTCAAATTTTGGGAGAAAAGGGATCAAGTGTACAAACAAGAAGGACTCTTGTGGGATCTTCTAGCAATCTGGAATTTATGTCCACTATTGAACCTCACAATGTCAGTCAAGCTAGCAAAGATGAATGTTGGATTCAAGCCATGAATGAAGAGCTTGATCAAATTGAAAATAATCACACTTGGGAATTAGTACCAAGACCTCATGACAAAAATTTCATTGGAACTAAATGGATATTCAAAAACAAGTTAAATGAGAATGGGGATGTTATAAGAAATAAAGCTAGACTTGTTTGCAAGGGGTATGCTCAACAACAAGGTATAGACTTTGAAGAAAATTTTTCTCTTGTAGCTAGACTTGAAGCCATAAGAATGTTTCTTGCTTTTTCAAGCTTCCAACAAATCAAAGTTTATCAAATGGATGTTAAATCTGCTTTTCTCAATGGTGATCTAGAAGAAGAAGTTTATATAGAACAACCAGAAGGATTCATTTTGGGGAATGATGAAAAACTTGTTTGTAGACTTAAAAAGGCTCTATATGGTCTCAAACAAGCTCCAAGGGCATGGTACTATCGTCTTGACAAATATCTTCATCAACAAGGATTTTCAAAAGGGTCTGCTGATAGCAACTTATACACAAAAACTAAAAATGACAAACTATTGATTATGGTTGTATATGTTGATGATATCATTTTTGGAAGTAATGAAGAGTCTATGAGTCAGAAATTTGCTTCTGATATGCAGCAAGAATTTGAAATGTCTTTACTTGGGGAACTAACATTCTTTCTTGGCTTGCAAGTGCAACAAGCAACAAATGGAATATTCTTATCACAAGCAAAATACCTCAAGAAAATCATGAAGAAGTATGGCATGGAAGATTGCAAACCTGTAAGTACACCAATGATAACCGGATGTAATCTCAGTTCTAATGATGATTCCCCCACGGTGAATCAACCAGAATACATATCTATGATAGGAAGTCTACTTTATCTCACTGGGACAAGACCAGACATTATGCATGCAGTTGGGATTGTTGGACGATTCCAAGCTAATCCAAAAGAGTCTCACCTTTAGGCTGTGAAAAGAATATTCAAATATCTACAAGGAACTCAAGACTTTGGACTATGGTATCCAAAGAATGCTGATCTTACTCTTCATGCATACACTGATGCAGATTGGGCTGGAAGTGTTGATGATCGGAAAATCACTAGTGGTGGTGCATTCTATATGGGGCCCGGTTAGTATCTTGGTTTAGAAAGAAGCAAAGCTCTATTTCGTTATCTAAAACAGAAGCAGAATATGTGGTTGCCGCATCATGTTGCACTCAACTTCTCTGGATGATGCAAACCTTACAAGACTTTCAAATCAAATGTTCACCTCCTATCTCCATTATGTGTGACAATACAAGTGCCATTAGTATCTCAAAGAATCCTGTTATGCATTCCAAGACCAAGCACATTCCCATCAAATATCACTTCTTACGTGAACAAGTGCTTGAACAAAAGGTGAAAATGGAATATGTTCCCTCCAAAGAACAAGTTGCTGATATATTTAACAAATCTATACCCAGGGAAGCATTCGAATATCTCAGACAGAAACTGGGAGTAGTCTTTGCCATGCAGAGGATCAGATCTACTTAAATACCGAAGATTAAATTGGTTGTGAGGTGCTGATGGGAATCTCTGAATGCACAGGCTAAGGGGGAGCATTGGTCATATGAAAAGGATACATTGTTGACATTTATAAGTCATTTTGTTATAGTATGTTTGAAGATGCAGCATAATCTCAGGGGGAGCATGGCATTGTCGATTCAAAGGTTCTTGATCAACTCTTTTCCATTGATGTCAAAGGGGGAGGAAAAAGCAACAAAGGGTTTCTATAAGACCATCAGAGGAAGAGTATTGCCATCAATGCCAAAGGGGGAGATTGTTGGAAATATTGTCATTGATGGCAGAGGAAGTGGCAAAAGAATTGGCAAAGAAGGAGCATCTGAAACAGTAACCATGAAAAGAGGAAAAGTAAAGTAGCAGCAGAAGAAGAGTGCATAATTGAAGCAGAATTGTCCAAGAGATAGAGTAGGAGAAAAAGGCCATCAAATAGAACAGAATAAGTGAATGTCCTAGTAAATGGTAATTCACCCTGATGAAATCCGTGATAAGTAAGAAATCCATTGAAGGAATTATTGGTTGCGGAGATATGGGAACTGTGACAGGATAGAACTTCGAACATGCAATGGTGAAGAGATAATGACATTGAATTGTCTCGAGTTGATGTTTGTGAGGAAATCCCGTCCATTGGTTATTTACCCTCATAGAGGAAGCATGCGTATAACTAACTCTATCCTAATGGTAGTGAAAATCTCGTCGGAAGAGAACTACATTTGTTCGTTTTTTATTGGAAATTATGCCGAAGATGGACCAGAGTTAACTAAGTAAGAAGGATAGCGCAAACCCAGACTAACCCTTTGGAATCATGAACAGAACCCTGCATGGAAGAGCGGAACCATGACCGAGTGAACAGTGAAGGCGGTTTATGGTTTTCATCGCACTACCTATGCGGAGTGAGCGGTATTTGAGGAGTTGGGAGTGATTCCATAAATCATTTGACACGTGGCAAGGAGGACCCATGGAAAACCTCTTGTCACTATGCGCCATCGCGCGTTATAGTTCGACCCAGGATGCCCAATGATATTGTTGAGCACCGTTGATCTGGGAAGGGGTCATCGGACGGTGATCATTTTCTATAGATGCGTGAAGGTTAACCAAGGTACGACGGCCATCACACGTTATTGTTCGCGCATATTCGACGAGCGATATCCATCTGATCAAGTGAGGCGCCACGACACGATTACAACCGTTGATTGGAAATGACCGTTAACGTTGGGGCCCATATGCATATGTTGAGGTTTGCAGGTTTTTACCCAAAGTATTATGTTGTGTTTTAAGGGTGAGGGACCTGATTTCCCTTCGCATTATTGGTTCAATATACGTTATGCCGAGATCTTAACTCCCAAGTCGAAGATTAAATATTATTGAAGGGCCCGAAAGGCTATATGGATATATATATTACTGCTGAGTCAGTGGCACGATAATGTTTATTAACCTTGGTTATAGTATTATTTGGCAGAGATAAAGATTATCTTTGGGATGTTTCTTGCATGGAAGAACGAATATTGGGATTCCAATTTGGATTGGTTCGACTTTTAATATGAATACCATTAGCAGTTGAGTGGTTTTGACTCATGGTAATGATGAAGGCTAAACTATATAAGGTGAAGAGGATGATAGTATGGTGTGTGTGTGGAAGGGTTGTTAATAAATAAATCTCTTTAAGAGATATCTGTAGATATGACGCACCAATGGATATGATCTAGATATGAAAATCTCTACGATGATCGGCAAAAGAAATGATGAAGACCTGACAGAAGTCTGATGAAGAAATTGAAGAAATCTGGTGGATCTGAGGGTTGAAGCCGTCTGTATGAAAGTGGAAGTATCCCGCCAGTAAAAGTTGGTGTTAAAATCAGGGGGTTGGAGCTCCTTTGTAGTAGTAGCTAGAGAACGAGAAAAGGTTGTAGCCTGTCTTCAGGTGGGTGCCCGCGTGTTGGTATAAGTCTGCGCCAGCATAAATTGTAAAATTTTTCTTTATAAATATTGAAGATTGAGATAACAGCAGCGGTGGTTTTCTCCCGAATTGGGTTTCCACATTAAATACTGGTGTTCATATGTGTAGCTTATGTTTGATGGTTTGTTCTGTTATTTCTGTTCATACTTAAGAAAATAACTTGAGAAAGTAAACACTCTTAATCTTAGATTTTCTAAAGGATCTGAAACCTTAGATGAGATTATCAAGGTACAACGTTCTCCCCTTATAAAGATAGGTCTTGGATATATCGGAGAATCTTCTTAGGCTTCAGCACCAAATTATCTAAAATCAGCTACTGCTGGTATACAACATGCTGCCACTTAGCAAGGGAATAAAGAATCTTTGTAGGTAAAGCATGATCATCTCAATTCAAAGAAAACTAATAGGAATATCTTTCAAAGAAACACCAATCAACAGGTAAATTCAAGAAGGAGATTTTATGATCGTAGAAATTTCTTCTTCAATGGACAATGTTTCTCATGTCACAATTTTGGTCATAAAGTTGTTCAATGTGTAGCATATAAAACCATCATGACAAGCGAAGCAAGAAAGAAAAGGATTGATATTGATACAAAGAAGAATACTTATAACAAGTTTTCTCCTCTTCAAAATGAAGTTGAATGTGCTTATTGCAATAACTTTGGCCATCAAGAATATGAATGCAGGAGAAAATTTCAGCCAAAAGAACATGTTCCTTCAAGCTCCAAAATATGGAAAAGAAAGGAATTACAGGTTGAAAATTGTGGCATAGCGTTATTTGCTAAAGATGAAGAAAACCAATGGTACATTGATAGTGGATGCTCAAGACACATGACAACTGACAAAAACAAACTTCTTGCATATAGTGCTCTAGAAAAAGAAAAGAATGTTTGTAGCAGAAGGAATGAACAGAACAATTCAACAAATGGCTAGAGCTATGTTTGATGATTCTGGAACACCTGACACATTTTGGGGAGAAGCAGCACATACAACAGTAAATATTCTTAACAATGCACATGTTCGTGTAAATAGTGATAAAAATCCATATGAACTTTGGTATGGTAATTCTCCCACTGTAAAGCATTTTATAATTTTTGGAAGCAAATGTTTTATCAAAAATAATGATGAAAAAATTGGCAAGTTTGAACTGAGAGAAGATGAAGGAATATTTCTAGGTTACTCCTCTAGGAGTAGGGCATATAAATGTTATAATAAAAGAATTCAGAAGATTGTTGAATGTATAGATGTTGTTATTGATGAGTCTCCAGCAGCTCCAAAAGAAGAAAAACAAACAACAAATGAAGACGATGATGATGACATATATCCTTCTACTTCAAATAGTAATGATACAAACAGTGAACCCAATGAAGAACCCGAAGATGATTTGTCTGAAAAGGCTCCATCCAGATATGTTCAAAAGAATCGTCTAGAATCTCAAATTTTGGGAGAAAAGGGATCAGGTGTACAAACAAGAAGGACTCTTCTAGGATCTTCTAGCAATCTAGCATTTCTGTCCACTATTGAACCTCACAATGTCAGTCAAGCTAGCAAAGATGAATGTTGGATTCAAGCCATGAATGAAGAGCTTGATCAAATTGAAAAGAATCACACTTGGGAATTAGTACCAAGACCTCATGACAAAAATTTCATTGGAACTAAATGGATATTCAAAAACAAGTTAAATGAGAATGGGGATGTTATAATAAATAAAGCTAGACTTGTTTGCAAGGGGTATGCTCAAAAACAAGGTATAGACTTTGAAGAAACTTTTTCTCTTGTAGCTAGACTTGAAGCCATAAGAATGTTTCTTGCTTTTTCAAGCTTCCAACAAATCAAAGTTTATCAAATGGATGTTAAATCTGCTTTTCTCAATGGTGATCTAGAAGAAGAAGTTTATATAGAACAACTAGAAGGATTCATTTTGGGAAATGATGAAAAACTTGTTTGTAGACTTAAAAAGGCTCTATATGGTCTCAAACAAGCTCCAAGGGCATGGTACTATTGTCTTGACAAATATCTTCATCAACAAGGATTTTCAAAAGGGTCCGCTGATAGCAACTTATACACAAAAACTGAAAATGACAAACTATTGATTGTGATTGTATATGTTGATGATATCATTTTTGGAAGTAATGAAGAGTATATGAGTCAGAAATTTGCTTCTGATATGCAGCAAGAATTTGAAATGTCTTTACTTGGGGAACTAACATTCTTTCTTGGATTGCAAGTGCAACAAGCAAAAAATGGCATATTCTTATCACAAGAAAAATACCTCAAGCAAATCCTGAAGAAGTATGGCATGGAAGATTGCAAACCTGTAAGTACACCAATGATAACCGGATGTAATCTCAGTTCTAATGATGATTCCCCCATGGTGAATCAACCAGAATACAGATCTATGATAGGAAGTCTACTTTATCTCACTGGGACAAGACCAAACATCATGCATGCAGTTGGGATTGTTGGACGATTCCAAGCTAATCCAAAAGAGTCTCACCTTTATGCTGTGAAAAGAATATTCAAATATATACAAGGAACTAAAGACTTTGGACTATGGTATCCAAAGAATGTTGATCTTACTCTTCATGCATACACTGATGCAGATTGGGCTGGAAGTGTTGATGATCGGAAAAGCACTAGTGGTGGTGCATTCTATATGGGGCCCCGGTTAGTATCTTGGTTTAGCAAGAAGCAAAGCTAT
The DNA here is from genome assembly GCA_034641835.2 of Pinus albicaulis. NCBI lineage: Eukaryota > Viridiplantae > Streptophyta > Pinopsida > Pinales > Pinaceae > Pinus > Pinus albicaulis. The sequence goes on along the minus strand of CM076584.1, from coordinate 798,025,663 downwards.
ATTGCTTTATCTACAGCAGAAGTAGAATATGTGGCTGCGGCATCATGTTGCACTCAACTTCTCTGGATGATGCAAACCTTACAAGACTTTCAAATCAAATGTTAACCTCTTATCTCCATTATGTGTGACAATACAAGTGCCATCAGTATCTCAAAGAATCCTGTTATGCATTCCAAGACCAAGCACATTCCCATCAAATATCACTTCTTACGTGAACAAGTGCTTGAAAAAAAGGTGAAAATGGAATATGTTCCCTCCAAAGAACAAGTTGTTGATATATTTACCAAACCTATACCCAGGGAAGCATTCGAATATCTCAGACAGAAACTAGGAGTAGTCTTTTCCATGCAGAGGATCAGATCTACTTAAATACCGAAGATTAAATTTGTTGTGAGGTGCTGATGGGCATCTCTGAATGCACAGGCTAAGGGGGAGCATTGGTCATATGAAAAGGATACATTGTTGACATTTATAAGTCATTTTGTTATAGTATGTTTGAAGATGCAGCATAATCTCAGGGGGAGCATCGCATTGTCGATTCAAAGGTTCTTGATCAACTCTTTTCCATTGATGTCAAAGGGGGAGGAAAAAGAAACAAAGGGTTTCTATAAGACCATCAGAGGAAGAGTATTGCCATCAATGCCAAAGGGGGAGATTGTTGGAAATATTGTCATTGATGGCATAGGAAGTGGAAAAAGAATTGGAAAAGAAGGAGCATCTGAAACAGTAACCATGAAAAGAGGAAAAGTAAAGTAGCAGCAGAAGAAGAGTGCATAATTGAAGCAGAATTTCCCAAGAGATAGAGTAGGAGAAAAAGGCCATCGAATAGAACAGAATAAGTGAATGTCCTAGTAAATGGTAATTCACCCTGATGAAATCTGTGATAAGTAAGAAATCCATTGAAGGAATTATTGGTTGCGGAGATATGGGAACTATGACAGGATAGAACTTTGAACATGCAATGGTGAAGACAGAATGACATTGAATTGTCTCGAGTTGATGTTTGTGAGGAAATCCCATCCATTGGTTCTTTACCCTCATAGAGGAAGCATGCGTATAACTAACTCTATCCTAATGGTAGTGAAAATCTTGTCGGAAGAGAACTACATTTGTTCGTTGTTTATTGGAAATTATGCCGAAGATGGACCAGAGTTAACTAAGTAAGAAGGATAGCGCAAACCCAGACTAACCCTTTGGAATCATGAACAGAACCCTGCGTGGAAGAGCGGAACCGTGACCGAGTGAACAGTGAAGGCGGTTTATGGTTTTCATCGCACCACTTATGCGTAGTGAGCAGTATTTGAGGAGTTGGGAGTGATTCCATAAATCATTCGACACGTGGCAAGGAGGACCCATGGAAAACCGCTTGTCACTGTGCGCCATCGCGCGTTATAGTTCGACCCAGGATGCCCAATGATATTGTTGACCGCCGTTGATCTGGGAAGGGGTCATCGGACGGTGATCATTTGCTATATATGCGTGAAGGTTAACCAAGGTACGACGGCCATCACACGTTATTGTTCGCGCATATTCGACGAGCGATATCCATCTGATCAAGTGAGGCGCCATGACACGATTACAACTGTTGATTGGAAATGACCGTTAACGTTGGGGCCCATACGCATATGTTGAGGTTTGCAGGTTTTTGCCCAAAGTATTATGTTGTTTTTTAAGGGTGTGGGACCCGATTTCCCTTCGCATTATTGGTTCAATATACGTTATGCCGAGATATTAACTCCCAAGTCGAAGATTAAATATTATTGAAGGGCTCGAAAGGATATATGGATATATATATTACTGCTGAGTCAGCGGCACAATAATGTTTATTAACCTTGGTTATAGTATTATTTGGCAGAGATAAATATTATCTTTGGGACGTTTCGTGCATGGAAGAACGAAGATTGGGATTCCAATTTGGATTGGTTCAACTTTTAATATGAATACCATTAGCGATTGAGTGGTTTTGACTCATGGTAATGATGAAGGCTAAACTATATAAGGTGAAGAGGATGATAGTATGGTGTGCATGTGGAAGGGTTGTTAATAAATAAATCTCTTTAAGAGATATCTGTAGATATGACGCACCAATGGATATGATCTAGATATGAAAATCTCTACGATGATCGGCAAAAGAAATGATGAAGACCTGACAAAAGTCTGATGAAGAAATTGAAGAAATCTGGTGGATCTGAGGGTTGAAGCCGTCTGTATGAAAGTGGAAGTATCCCGCCAGTAAAAGTTGGTGTTAAAATCAGGGGGTTGGAGCTCCCTTGCAGTAGTAGCTGGAGAACGAGAAAAGGTTGTAGCCTTTCTTCAGGTGGGTGCCCGCGTGCTGGTATAAGTCTGCGCCAGCATAAATTGTAAAATTTTTTCTTTATAAATATTGAAGACTGAGATAACAACAGCGGTGGTTTTCTCCCGAATTGGGTTTCCACATTAAATACTGGTGTTCATATGTGTAGCTTATGTTTGATGGTTTGTTCTGTTATTTCTGTTCATACTTACTGCTTATCTGATGAATGAATGATGCTATGATCTAAGTAAAGACATAATAAGATCTCTGGACATACAAGTTGGATGCAGTAATGTAGCATATGTTTTTAAGAGAAAGGAAAACTATAAAATTTTCATTCAGCTCTAAATACTGATTCACCCCCCCCCCCCCCTCTTAACATTTTTCCCAACAGTAGTTTACCTTCAAAGGTTTAGAATGAGCTCTTTGAATAAGATCTAGTAGTAGTACCCAGTTGTCCTCATACAATGTATAGTTTCATGAAAATAAGGAAATAGTCCGATTAAAACAGTATCTTGCGAAGTTAAACAACAAACTTGTTGAATAATGCGTTACATTGAATATACACCATTGTAATATAACCCTTTCTTTGGAACCATGACATCCATTGGAATATAAAACAATACTAATAATCATATGTGTTATCATGATCTATTCCATACTAATAATAATACACACTGTCATGATATGCACTGACCAACAATTTAACTCATTAATAATGCTACCACGAACTTGTTACACAGTAATTTGTCACCATGCTCACTTCTCTTCCCTGATCCTGAAGTGCCTCATGAAAGACCCTATGCAATGTTTCCACCATGAATAAATATGTAAAGACATCCCCTGAAGACTCAAAGAAAACTACCTTGGAATATTATTGAAAGAACTTGGTCAAAGCCCTAGTTTTCTAGTTCAACGCATTTCCTAGTTTCATGCTCACGTTGATCTCATATTGACAATTTTGGATTAGCGCTGCTAGAACCCTTATCTCTTGGAAAACTACGTTGATCCCTTTCTATAAATGTTCCCTCAAATGGAGGAGAAGCTTCGACCTTGGAAGTTCCAGGGCAGTGATTTGGTTGTTAAACAATGGTGATAGAGTTGAATTTTCTGAGTTTAGAGAATTGATCTCATCCATGGGGGTTTATCCCTTATAAAATGGACCTTCGCGCTCTTTCATAAGATCACAAATTGTTTGATTTACGAGTTTATAAGAGTTTGTATTTTTCCAAATTCAAAAGAAAACTGAAAGTGATTTTCATTTTAGTTCTTTGATATGGATTGTCTTTATCACTTTGAAAAAGGAGTGAAAATCATTTCATTCATGTATTTTTAAAGCGATTTTGATTTCCGTTTGATTGAAAGAGAAGTGAAAAGTTTGGATTTTGCATTTCTTCATTCGTTTCATTCATTTTACTTTTGATTGCATTTCAAAGTAAAATGTTAAAAAAAAAGTTTCATTTTATGCATCTTAGTGGAAAAGAGAAATGTTTTCATTATTTTCAATAAGTTTCATTTTTGGGGAAAGTGAATTCGATTTGAAATAATTTCATTTCATAGCTTTGAAATAGTTTGTGGGGGGGGGGGGCATCTTTTTTTGCTACACTAATTGAACTTTTGTATATATCTCTTCCTTAAATAGTTTAGAATTCATTGAAATGGATAGATTTTCTTTTCGCATTTAGCCTGAATTATATGATTTAGGTGACATTGATTTTGAGCCAAAAAATGAAACTTAACTCAAGATCAACATTAAAATTTACCCAATTTACTTTAAGGAGCATTTGGAACTAACGAGAACATTTAGAGGTCTAGGCTAGAGATGTGTTTTGGTGTTGTAAAACATAGGAGCTCTCGCTAATGTTCTACGTTACAACCCAAGGGTGATATCCCATCCCACGTATGGAAGTATATTGATGTATGATAGGTACATTTTGGGCACTCTCATCGAATGGTTACACATTAGATAGCACTACTATGGACTAGACTCCCATGTATCGTCGTGTATATTTGGGGAGACACCATTAGGTTGCAAGAATACCATAGCTAACTGAGTCGGCTGCCTTGTAAACATGATACACTAAACACATCATTCGGGGAGATCGGCTGTAGTATGTTAAGTCCTTAGCAATTTTTTCTATCATTTATCACCAAGGTGTATATTATAGTTCATGAATACTTGGTAAAATTTTATGCCTAGTACACCCCTTTTGATTTTTTTTGTTTAATTCTTAAAGTAACTGCCCATGAAAACATCTTACCTGTGCAGTTTTCCAGCCTCATAATTTTTTGGTAAATTGCGGATATTGATATTTTCACCTCCTCCTTCCTTGATCTTGTCTTGAAATGTCATTGTGGCCGAATTTTCAGATTCACCTCATCCCTCCTCCGAAGGATCTCAAGAGCCTCCTCCTAAGGTCCTCCGGTTTCTAGCTTGACCTCTTTAATCTCAAGGTGTCAAACTTGGTATTGTCATAAGTGTACAACCCATTTCACCTCGACCACTACTAGGCAATTCTCCTTGGATGACATCAGAATACTCTGAGCCAGAAATCCTTGAACTGTCTCCATAGTTTATGGTATTTCCTGAGAATCTTCTCTTTGATCTAATTTTGGTCTCGCCTCAATAGGATTATAGTCCTTTTAATCAACCCGACATTCCCCTTCCTGCTTCTCAAGTAGCATCTGACTCTACTTTCCGTCAATTATTTCCCAACGAAATGACATCCAATGCTGATGATGTCCCATTCATGAGTGCTCCTCAGAGTACTCTACAGGAAACCACTGGCACCTACATTCCAAAAGTTGCTTCATCTTTGTTTCCCTCTGAAGGCAAAATTTTCAACTCCACACCTCACGATCCAAGTAGTGGAACTGAAATACCCTTAAGTCAAGTTGCATCCCCACTTCCATCGGGGTATACCTCTTTGGGAAACCTTATTTCAGGAGCTTCTAGTGCAACATCTTTATTTTCGGATCCCATTTGGTCATCAGGCATCCACTCGTCTTCTGATCCATTCATTTTGAATGTGCTTGTCACATCTCAACCTGTTGTTCGACCTACAGTCACTCTTGGTCAAATGACTGTTTCGATAGGATCTTCTACCACTTTCTCGCCATCTACAATTAATGTGGTTCCACCATTGAGTGGAAAATATACTATTTATTCCTTGCCTAGGAGGTAATCTAATCCTCTTTATGTACCTCCCTTCTTGGGTTGAGGGCCACTAAACTTTGGACCCATTCTAGGGGCGGGACAACCTAATTCTAATCTGAGTGGGACATTGTTTTCACAACCGACGAACACTGTCATAGGGACAGTTCCTTTGAGTGGTCAACCTACTTCAATTGCATTTTTCTATTAACAGCCCCACGTTCAATATTATTAGGTTCAACATCCTCACCAACAGCCAAACTTACCATATTCATATGTTCAGCAATCCAACATCCCTCATGTTGGAGCGGGGTCCCCTAACCGCAATTTTGATGCAATTTTGTAATAATTTTTTAATAGTTTAGTCTAGCGCATGGGTTTTGGGGTGGTTCAAAGCCCCTAATGAATTGTGATGATTCAAAGGGTAGACCAAGGGTCTGCAAACAATGGCTTGTGGACCATAGAGTAGTGCATGATAATATAATATACATGGATGGATAAATCAAGTCTAGAAGTAAGTTTTAGTTTGGGATATGTTTGGATATGAATCTTGGATTTATTGTGTGTATTTTTCTAGGTAAGGGCTCCTGCTGGTTGTGTGTGCATAGATCCTAAGTCCTGCTATGTGCGGACCCCGCTGGCTGTGTTCGCAGGCTGGTAAAGAGTTTGTAAGTGGAATCTGAATATTAATGAATGAGAAGACAAATTTGCTGATATGTGAGTATTTATGTGTTATGTTATTGGCTGCGCTATCTATGATTTTTGAGATTATGTTTGTTTACTGAATTCTGGTAATTAATTGATGCACACATGGACGCGATGCTATAGAAAGGAATGAATGCATAGATCCCATTATGTTGTATTGTCGTGCCTCTGTTAGCTTGTTATCTGATGGTTTATGAGCTTCTCTTGAGTTATTCCGAAAAATATATTGTTAAGGGTTTCTATGTTAGGGATTATGCAAGGCAAGCCTGTTAGATCTGAAGGGACCAACTTTAATTAACTTTCTCTCTCTCAGGGTGTGAAAACCTGGTTCCTGCACCCTCCCATACTACTTCGAGTGAGACCTTGACCACGCAAGAAGGCCATTTCCGAAAGGGACAATAATACAGGGGTTTGTTGGTAAACCTTAAATATAAAACTGGGTCACGATGCCTCAAACCAAAAAATGGTTATGTTTCCAGGACCGAGAGCATTATGAGAGAGAGATTGGGTAATTCCACAAGGTCATTGGCATCCATTGAAGTCTGAACTCGAGGACTGGTTTGAAAATCAGATTCAGGAATTTTCCCTAAAATAAAACAAAAGTAAGAGGCTATTTGCAGAAGACTAGAAGAATAAGTATGTTTTTACATAGGTACATGATATCTTCTATGTAACCTTCACACACAAACTAAAAGAGTGGCTAGCAAGGTTAGCATAATTCCAAACCTACTAGAAAGATGATCAGGTCACACAATGGACCCCTGAGTTGATCCAACAGTTGGAGAAGAGTGATAACAATATCACCTAGACTGTAGATCACTGGGTTGATAGCACTTTTGATGGATTTATAACTGAGTTTACAGTTGATCAATTTGTGTCCTATTCTAAAGCAGAGCAAAAGTTTTTCAAGGTATTTAGGTGTAAGTTCCTACAAACATTTTCATTGTTGATTAAGATTTTATTGTGTGAAAAGGGTGTCCTATGTAGTCACACCGAGTGAATTACCTCCAATCAGAGTGGAAGCATGACACGAAGTAATAAAAACTACAGGGTTAATCAAGAAGGGGATAGATCAGTGTACAATCCTCTAAGGGATCCACCTCATCTAAAAAAAGGTAGGGTTGCGCACGCAGAGACTAGTCCTTCGACTACGCCACCATCAAACTTGCACAAAGGTAAGAATTATCCTACCCCACCTACGCCACCACCTGCAGATGATATGGCTGCGCACATGAATGGTTCTAGTTGGTGGCAGATTCAGTATGGATCACGTAGAATGTTAATAATGATGCTGTAAAAAGAGCACAATTATCAATAGCCTTGGAAGGGCAGGCTCTGGATTGGTTCATGGGATACATTAGTCAGCATGCGAACCCTACAATACACGACATTAAGGATGCCCTGAAGCAGCAGTTCTGGAAGCCTAAGTCCTATTCTCAATGAGTAGTAGGTTGAAAGATATTAAGAAGGGACCTACGAAGTCTATTTGGGAGGTTATCCTGTGCCTGAAGAAAGTCATCAATGATGGAGGATTTGTCTATGAGGATAAACAACATAAGGAGTGGTTTATCACCATGCTATTACCACATCTGCACAGACCTATGGGCTAGTAGAAGATTGATTCACAGGAAGAGGCCCTAGAGATTTCCATGAAGCTAAAAGATGCGCTAAGAGATGATGCCAAATTTGGGGCACTGCAGATCCAAGGCTAGCTAGAGGAAATGCACTTAGAAATTCAAAATTTGCGAAGGGATCGAGGTAAAGAAGCTAGCATTGATGTCTAGTGCATATGCTACAGGGTATCAAGACACACTAGGGATCAGTGCCCTCTGCTTTTAGATTATATGTAGGCTGGGGGACCAAGTCCACTATGCCCTAGAGACATCGCTGGACCAAGTAACCCCACATTGTGGTGTGCTAAATATCGGGTAGCAGGAAGACATGATACAAACCATTGCCCATGATTAGGCGCCTATGTCCTAGAACTAAAGCAATGGTGGTGCATATTCTTCTCATCAGTGGGTCACGATGAGCACAACTACCGAACATATGATATGATGATAGATAGGGGAAATATATATAGGGTGCAGGATGACCCTTCATCGCCAGTATCTCCCTCTCAACGAGGAGGCTCCCCTGCAAGAGGAAGGGGAGGAGGGAGAGGAGGAGGCATAGGTTGGAGAAGAGGGAAACTATTTTTCTACAACTATGGGGACGTTGGACATTATGCAAGGGACTTCCCGAACCCTGTGCACTAATCCTATAGGTATTGCAGACAATTCGATCATGTAATTGAAGATTGTCCTGTGCTGATAGCAAAGATGTGGGAAAACAACAGACACCAACACAAAATGTACAACGGGTTAAGTCAAAACCGCGTGATGATGGACCCAGTGTCAATGTAATTATGCGTAGTGGCATTGCAAATAGAGGAGCTGGGGAAAAAGCTGCGGCCGAACCACTAATCAGAAAGGCCTCTGACAAAAAAGAGAGCTTGGACCTATAGAAGGAGAAAGAGACCTTCATTAAAGCTAGGAAGGACTCTGCTAAAGACAAAGCATCCACCTTAGGGTATTCTATAGATCCGAAGGCAGATGAAGCAGGTAAGCCATTCCTTTAGGCATGTAGGAAGTTACTGCACAATAGGAAGGCGGTGGAGACTCTCCAATAATTAATAGATAGTTGCACAGAAAGGGATGCCCCCCGAACAGAGGTTAAAGCTGTGAATAATATTTATAAGAAAAAAAAAAGGTTTAGTCGGGAGATGCGTATGACTGCACAGATTGGAGAATATGAGATGGACAAATTCATCCTGGATCTGGGATCTGATGCCATTTTCCTACCCAAACAAACATGGAAAAGAATGGGAGAACCTAAATTGGAGTGGTCCACCATCCAACTACGTATGGATAACCAGCAGAAGATCATTCCATTAGGAAGGTTTCCGAAGGTTGTGGTAGACATTGTGAGAGTTAAAGTTTATGCAAATTTCAAAGTAATCCATATTGTGGAAGGTGTAGATCCTTACCCTACGCTCTTAGGATGGGAAAGGGCTATTGACATGGAAGGTATCATCAACCTGAAAAGGTAGAGCATGATCTTCAAGAATGATGGCATGCGGGGAATAGTCCCCCTGGATCCAGCTGAAGGAGAACACTATACAGAGCCGATGCGATAAGAGGAGGATGTTGACCATATTTATAAAATGATTGCATGGGATGATGATTGGATTAACCCTACAACTGATGGAATATTTTTTTGGGAGAAATAAAGTGCATGTATCTCAGACTTGGATGGCGAGATAGAAAATTGGCAAAACCGGTTGCATGACATATCTGCACTGCGGTGCCTCAAGATTAGAAAGAGCTTTTGATGCATCTCCTCAAAGGTAATATAATTACCCTACTTTGATGGTTTTGGTAATGTTAAGGAATATCTTCAAGCATTAGAATTAGATGTCCCTGAAGAGTGGAGATTTTGGTTACTTGATTTGGCTATGCACGTGACCCCTGTGCGGTGGTGGGAAACCAATAAGGGGGCTTTTCAGGACTGGGAGGGATGCCGAAAAATGATGATCCTGTGATTTTAACCTCCAGTAAACCCACGCATGAAGCTCTTTTCTGTCAGTACGAATCTGCGCAAGCACTTGGATATATGGATGGAGGTATGGAATGAATGGATCCATATGTTTATTCATGCCTTAGGACCAATCCCTACCACTTGGTATTTAGATGCAGAGATACACTAGTGAAATCGCCATTGGGTTACAATGATAGAGGATTTTGTGATGAAATTTGGGTTATTTGGAAGGATAGAAAAATTGGATGAAGCCCTGCAAGATATAGATGCTCTTGTATTCGATGAGTCTTTACCAAGGAAAAAAAGTGATGCGCTAGCTTGGGATGTGCAGATGTAGGATATTGTCAAATATAAAAAAATTTCAATAGATTATTGTGATGAGGATCTCAGAAATATCACCATCCCAGAGTCGGAAGGAGAGCACACAGTTGCAGGACCCATATTGCAGACAATAGATGTGACCAAACCATTAAAGTTGAAGGAAGTCAACAATGGGATGGAAGAGTAGCCCAAGATGGAAAAAATTGGGGATTATTGGGATGATGATATGGTTGGGAAGATCGTGGAGCTATTTACCGAATATCAGGACCTATTCCCCAAAAATTTCTCTGAGCTCAAGGGAATCGTAGGAAATATGGGTGTCATGAGAATCACCTTGAAGAAGGATGCACGTCCCATTAAGCAGCGGCCCTATCGGTTGAACCCTAAATATAAATAGAAATTCAAGGAGGAAATAGATAAGATGGTGGCCATAGGTATCATTGAACCAGTAGAATAGGCTGACTAGGTAAGTCTAATGGTAGTTCAAGAAAACAAAACCAAATGAAAAATAAGGATCTGCGTAGATCTACGGAATCTGAATGATGCCTGCGTACATGATCCATTACCTACGTTGTTCTCTGATGAAATATTTGATAATGTGGGAGGTCAGGAAGAATACTCATTCACTGATGGATTTTCAGGGTACCATCAGATTATAATAGCACCTGAAGATCGCAACAAGACAAACTTCACAACCGAATGGGGCTCCTTCAAGTACATTGTTATGCCTTTTGGATTGAAGAATGCCCCTGCCATTTACTCACGCGTTGTTGTAGTAGTATTTAAAGAGTTCATCCATAAGTTTCTGGAGGTCTGTTTTTATGACTGAATAGTATTTGGATTAGTAAATAATTATGTAGCAAACCCGCGCATGATGTTGGATGCCTACAGGAAACACCAGATCTCGTTGAACCTCAAGAAATGCATATTCTGCGTACCATTTGGGATTTTATTGGGACACATTTTATGTCAGCAGGGATTGATGGTTGACCCATCCAAGATTGTTCTTATCATAAATTTAGCAGTCCCCACCACTGACAAATAGTTTTCTCCCTCTTAGGGCACACATGCTACTATAGGAAGTTTATTCAAGGGTACACCCTAATCATGACACCAGTGGAGAAGCTGCTAAAGAAGCATGTATCCTTTTTTTTGGATGAGGAGTGCCAAAAGAGTTTTGAGATGCTGAAAGAAAATATGGTCACTGCACCTATTCTTATAATTCCAGACTGGGTGAAGGTCTTACATGTACATTTGGATGCATCAGGAATAGCCCTGGGAGTTGTCTTAGCACAACTAGGTGAAGGAGAAATTGATCATCTAGTTGTGTTTTCTAGCTGGAAAATATCTAGTGCAGAGTGAAACTATTCTAATACTGAACGAGAAGTACTAGAAATGGTGTATGCCCTACATAAATACAGACACTATCTATTTGGAGGACACTTTAAGATGTTCACTGATCACTCAGCTTTAAAATACTTGGTCAATAAGCCTGTGTTGAGGGGGAAGATTTGTAGATGGTTACTACTATTTCAGGAGTATGATTTTGAAATTATTGTGAAGCCCATGCAACTGAAGGCAATACCTAATCACTTGTTTTGGATTGATAATGGGGAAGAATCAACCAGTCTAGAAGAAGGATTACCCGATGCACAACTTTTTTCTATCAAGATAGTTGACGAGCACTGGGATGGCACCTATAGACTATTCAATACCACATAAAAAGGAGTTGGTAGCCCACATAGCTTATTTCACTCTAATTTTTAGTCAATTATACAAGTTGGGAGTAGATGAGATATTGCGGAGGTATGCATTAGAACATGAGAGACAAGCTGTCTTGGCTGAGGCCTGTGGAGGGGTGGAAGGAGGACACTATGCAGGAAAATTCACTGTGCAGAAGGTGTTGAGGGCTGGGTTGTGGAGGCACACATTGGATAGCAATGCACATGCATACTGCCAAGCCTATGATGCATGCCAACGAACAGGAAAACCTTCACGCATAGATGAAATGTCCTTGCAACCACAGATGGCTTTGTAGGAATTTGAAAAATAGGCTATAGACTTTGTAGGACCAATCAACACCCCGGGAAATAATATTGGCATGTGTTACATCATTACTACCACTGATTATGTAACCATATGGGAAGAGGAAAAGGCTATGAAGGATTGTACTGTAGATACCACTACACACTTCATCTTTGGGCATATTCTAACTAGGTTCAGCTGCCCAAATATCTTAATGAGCGATAGAGGTATGCATTTTGTTAATGAAACTATTGAAGCTTTGACAGAAGAATTTCATATCCACCATGTGAAGAGTACCCCATATCACCCACAAGCTAATGGTGCAGTAGAGGCTTTCAAAAAAATATTGGAGAATGCACTAACTAAGGTTTGTAATGCCGATCGAAGTGATTTGGACATGCACATCCCTTCAGTGCTATCATGCATATAGGAATACATGAAAGAAAATGACCGGAAAGACTCCTTTCAGGATGGTCTATGGAAAGGATACCATCAAGCCCATGGAATATATTGTCCCTAGCTTGCGCATTGAAGCACTTACAAACATGGAGGACCTTGATATCATGGAGGAATGCCTGGTGCAGTTGGTTTCCTTGGAAGAGGATGGGTTCATTGCTAAATTTCACCAACAGGTTCAGAAGGCTTGACAAAAATTTTGGCATGATCGGCACATCCGACAGAAGGTGTTCAAGAAAGAAGAATTGGTGCTGCTTTATGACAGTCAGTTTGCACCCCACCCAGGGAAGTTTTGCAAGCACTGGTTGGGTCTGTATATAGTAGAAGAGATTACAAATGATGGTGCACTATGGTTGGCTACGCTGCGCGGAGATTACCTAGTTGGGTACGTTAATGACAGTCGTCTAAAAACTTCCAGGGACAACCCGACACCTACCAAATCACTATATGGCCATAGTATCTGTATCAAGAGTGCTGCATGCACTAGGAAGGAAAGGCACGGGCAAGTGTGAGGAGAGTGTAGCATTAGAGCTCAGATAAGGAGGCGTGTTAGGGTGTGACGAAGGCACAATGGTAGTGCGTAGCTAGAAAAGCTAGCCGCTGGAACAGTAAAACTGGGTGAAAAAGAAATTTTACCGTTGAATGGAGCGAGTATTTGGAAATTAATGCAACGATCTTGGAGTATTTTTTACCATTTCCTCGATGGTAAGTCTCATTTAATGATAATCGAACCATTTTTACTCATGGAAGGCTATAAAAGAAGGGGCATAGGTCATAATTGGTTCCTTTTCTATCTAAAGTTATTACACTTTGTATCGTGTTGTGAATTCTGTGTGTTTTGTAACCACACCCTCTGTATGTCTGGGCAAGCTACCCTTTTTGACAACAGCAACCCCAAATTTATATTCCGAGAAATAATGACTACCTCTAACCCCACCAAGTCATCTCCTGTTATGGCCTCCGCTGAAATTGGGTATGAGGATGTGTTTGAAGTAACCCCTGAAGTCGAAGAGGTCATGTCAGTGCCAGCTAAGGGAAAGGGAAAGGGGAAGGAAAAGGGAAAGGAACAATGAAAGGAGAAGGGGAAGGGGAAATCCATGAAGTGGGTTGTGGTGAAGCCGTGCACTTCCCTCATGATTGTGCGTTCCCATCGGCAAGTGCCTCAAGCACACTCACTCAACCCCTTGAAGTGCCCCATGAGAGCCCAAGAGGAAACTATGTTGGTGGCTCTGCTCTCATGGCTACTAGCATATGTTAAGCTTAGGAAGATGACAATGTGCACCCCCAAGAATGTGGACGTTGTCTGTGAATATCTCCAAACAACGCTAGTCTTGCAGGAGGTCCCTTTAATTAGGGACATGTTTGGTAGCCTTCCTTCCATTAAATTTGATGACCATGACCTAGAAAATGAAGACACCTTCTAGGATCTAGCCCCAAAATTGTATCTCGAGTGGGTGTTGTATGATAACTTTCCAAAGGTGAAAGCAATGTCGTGGGTGTGCGGGCTGGAGGTCTCGGGAATTTTGAATTTTCTTTGCATCCCCCACTTTGGGAGATATTCTATCACCAGCTTGGTCATGCGTTAGCTGCTTGCATTGATCCATGATGGATGACTTTGGATCCAAGGACACATCCCGATTGACGGCACACTGATCCATAACATCACCAAACTTCCCATGAATGGTCCCCATCCCATGAAGGGATTCGGGAAGAAGTACGAGAAGAAGGTGGTAGATGAAATGTGGGAAAAATAAAAGGTCAACTGCGACAAGCAAGCATTCATATTAGAGACCATCGCTGACCCTGGAGTGCGCATGGGAACCCTTCTTCTCACGTGAAATATGATTTACAAGTGTAGGGCATCGTTCGTCCCCGCCTATGTCACTCAGCTGGCAGGACAGTGCGAGAAGGGGGTCTGCTACAACTGGTCCCAATACGTCTATGAAGATTTCTTAGACAACGTGCGTGAGGCATAGGACTAGGGGAAGTCCTTATGCTACTCCTAGCTATTGCTGTTGATTGCCTTGATCACGTGGTAGATGCCTGATGATGTGGTCCTTCCTAAGCTCGACCCTGATTTATGCGAAGGTGCATGCTATGCCAACCTATGGATCTCTAAGGATTAAAAGTACATCAAGGAGAATAAGGTGTTCTAGGTTCTCTTTGATTGTGCACTGGCCACAATGATCCATTCCAGGCCACACTTGTCGCATGCAGTATACGAGAAGTACAAGTGCATTGCTGACTTTCATGTCACAATGCACAATGTGTAGATCGGGGTAACAAAAAATCTAGTATGGTACAATCTCCCATACATGGCCACCGAAGCGAAGATCGACCAACTCGTCGCAGCATGGCCACCTGCTTGGAAACTTGGCCTCAAATCCTCTGCCCCGATCACAGTGGGCACCTCCAGCAAGGATGCAGCATCGAAGGATACTATCCCACTGAGCACAAAAAAGGAGACTGAGGTGTGCTTTACTAAGAGAGTGACTACTAAGGAAACCCTCAAGTATGCCACCAAGGGGGCAGAGCAAGAGCCTCAATCGAATGTGGAGACTGAAGGACATGGTGGGGAGGTTGAAAACTCCCCATGTAGAACAAAGCGCATAGGAAAGCCTCCCAAAGGGCAGCGGAAGAAGCAGAAGAAGCACAAGGTTGACAAAACTGGAGGAGAAACAAACGTTACATTAACAAAGAAATACCTAGAAAAGATCATTGATGCCATTGCTACTACCTGCAAGGATCGCTGGATTGCTCTGGAAGATCAGTAGAAGGTTGCGTTAGAGGATTTTCTATCTAGGTTTTAGGTGATCTAGTTGTTATGCAGCATTTTGTCACCGTCCCGGCAATCCCTCATCCTTTACATTGGAGGACTATTCTTGTGACCTGCGAATAGTAAAATGTTCTGAAAACACCTTGATGCCATCCTTCTGCATAAGGGCAAGAATTCTCTTGAAGAAAATTTTCTCAAAAAATCCCCAAAAACCCATGTTTTGGCATTGGCGCAAGTAGCCAGTTCACCCCTCGCGCCAATGGGGAAAATACACACTAGTAGGCGCACCAGCTGGTGCTTTGTCCCTGTGTTTTTCCCATGCCAAGCCTATTAAGGAATGTTTTTTAACAATAGAAGGCAGAAGTTTGATTCTAACAACTTCAGAATGAATCATCAAAAAGAGGTTGGGCCGTTTGGCTCTGGATCTGCTTGATTAGGAAGTGGTTTTCCACCTCTCATGGAACCTTCCTAAGAGATAGGACTCTCCCCCATGATTATAGGGATCCCAACTTCTCTTCCTCCCTTTATAAAATCCTACCCTCTCCATTTGCAAGCTAGTTGAATGCTTGGAAGCTGAACTTTTGGGAAGGAAATTATAGTTGAGTGAAAATCAAGAGCAGAGCTAAGGATAACCCCGTGAGAGAGAGAGTTCTGTCAAATCCCTGACGAGCTTTGTGAGACACGTCCCGCTGGAATCCTATCGAAAGAAGATCACGACGTCAGAGCACCGGTTATTATCGTTCTATCATATCTTAATATACATGACTCTACTATTGGTTCCATGATTGTGTTTTTCCATTATATAATGCAATTTCATTCATTCCTCTCTGACTGATTGATAGTTATAAAGTGTGAAATATTACGTTGCATGTTGTCTCTCTTCTTTGCATGTGTACAGGTATCTGGATGTAGCAAACTCACAGATCGTGACCTGTCTAGCTAGGAATAGAAGCACCAATTCTTCTTTGACAATAGTAGTGAAGGAATCATGGTAAGCGATCTATCGCGATTGTATCTTTTGTAACTAGGAATCAATAGCTTTGCGTGTTTCGATTGTTGCTAGACCCACTCTAGGGCTAGTGGGATCGCCCTTGTCCGCAAAGGGGATTTACCTCCACAAAAATTTGGCGACTTCACTAGGGATCAGTGGGAGTTTTTCCTTCCTCCATTGGGTTGTTTTTGGCTTTTTGTTTGATTATTCTAATTTTTTGGTTCACCTTCCTTGGTGTTAAAACCTTGTTAAGCCCCCAGAAGACTAGATCTAGCCTCTGTTCGTTCATTTTCATAATTTTCTAGGGTAAACCTGATTGGCGTGGTTATCCCTTTGATAGTCGCACTCAAGGGCGCGAGTTGCTAGTTAGACACTCGCACCATCCCCTATTTGGCGCATATTATAGCCAGACAGGTGCGCCAACCCTGGTAGGTTTTAGGGTTTGCCTATTTTTGGACTATCTGAGCTTGAGTTTTCATCCTGGTTTGTTTTTTATGATTGTTTGAGTGCTTTGAAGTCATTTTTTACTGTGTTTATCCCATGTCCTCTATTTTTTTACCCTTTTCTATTAGTTTTTCATTATATCCCTAGGGCTTCTAGGTGCTTCAGTGTGCAAAGCCTCCCATGGGGAGTTTTGGGTCTTTTCTTTTCCAGTCAACTTTGTTTCTACTTATTTGCATTCATCTTGTTGAATCCAATTGAGTCATTGCATTTATTGAGTGATTGTCCTCTCTTTCGTTCAATTTTTCTTTGTGTTGCTCCAAGCCTAGATCACATGGCTTGTTTGAATCTCTTTTGAGATTCTTCTTCACTTTGAGGGATTTCGTCATCGGTTTGAGTCTTGATTATGTTTGTTTGAGTTAAGTGAACTTGTTTTGTTTCAGCTCTCTCTTTATCATTCTCAAATTGATGTTTTCATTAGTTTTTCATTTTTCTAGTGCATTTGATCTAATATATTGAAAAATACAAAAAAATGTTTTGCATTTTTTATTGGAATAGTGAAAATTGAAAACTCTTTCACATTACTAGTGTTGTATAATTCTAGAGAAAAGTTTTCCAGTTTCATTAGCTTGCATTGAAATCAGTAGTGGATGTTTTTGTGTGTTCATTTTGCTATCATTTGAAAGCTCTCAACTCTCCCGTAGATAGCTCTTCATTGAACGAAATGATATTTTGTGGCATGTAGTTTGCATCTAGAGGTTTTATGAGATCCAACATTAGATAGGGCCTTGAAATCCAAACGTAAATTGAAGATCAACATTAAAATTTACTAAATTAACCTAAGGAAGCATTGGAAATTAATGGAACATCTAGTAGTCTAAGGTAGAGACATGTTCCAGCGTCTTTAAGCCTAGCAGCTGTCGCTTGCCATCTAGCTTCAGAAAGCGCTAGTACGGACTTGTGCTCCTCGTACCATCGTGTATATAAAGGGAGACCCAATTAGGTTGCAAATCCTCTATCCATAGGAAGCCGAGTCTGCCGCTTCTTACCTGTGATACACAAAACATAGCATTCGGGAAGATTACCTACACGTACGTTAATTCCCTTGTTGATTTCTCTTTCATTTTTACCAAGGTGTATATGGCAGTTCACGGATATATGATACACCCATTTACCTAGATTACCAGAGCAATCACTTTGATATTTATTGACTCTTTTAACTGAAAGTATCATTGAGCTATTGTCCTTTCAAGCTTGTGTCCAACCTGAAAGTGATAGAGTCACCTTTTGCTTGTTTCTCAACTCTTAAAATATGTCAAGCAGCAGAGTCTGGCTTTAGTGTCTTAAAAATTAATCGCCCACGAAATATTCCTGGTTATAATTTTTTTCCTTAGTGTTTTATTTCAAGGTCGCTTCTGATGGAAACTTTTCTGGAGATTTCCAATCAAGGAGTCCCCTCTCAAGAGAGTCCTAGTCCTTTTCCTGCTTTAGGAAATATTGGTGCTCCTTATATGGCCACGTTATCCCTCCCTGGGTTAACTGTTGGGTTGCCTGTTTGGTTGTTTTCAACTTTTGTAGTCTCAAGTGTTCTGGCTACCGTACCATCCACTCCTTCGTCTGAGCAACGCCATGTTGATTTGAAGGTGGACCTCTCCCCTTCTTCGCCTGTTTCTTCGTCCTCATATTCTACTTCGCTTGGTGAAAGTTTGGATTCTAGTACCCAGGTGGCTAAGAAGAAGAAGAAGAATACTAAGAAGAAGAAGTCAGATAAGAGAGAGGCTAATTCTGCAGCCGTTGCTTCTAAAACACCTGCTCTCGATGAACCTTCCAACCCTCTACGAAAATTTAAGTTCCCTTGCATGTTGTGCTAGGGAAACCATCTTCTTCAAGATTTCCCTGGCATTTCCAAGGTGCTCGAAGTATGTTCCAATGGTCGTCCGCCGTTGCCTTTGGCTTCTGGAAGTTAGGTTGGGGGCACATCTTCAGCTAGTGCTGGTAAAGCTTCTAAGGTTTAGGGTAAGCTCACCAATCCCTGTAAGTTGTGTGAATGGAATCATGCCATTCACCTTTATCCATATATGGATGAAGCCAAGAGAGTTTTGGACAACTCGACTGTTTCTACACCGTGCCTTCCAACTGGTTACAAACAGATTTCTTTGAGTCCTTCACCAGTTGATTCAATGATCAGTCAAGAGTCATCCATGCTTGATCCCACTACCCTAGAAATTCACCATCATGAATCCATCCCTGACCAACCATTAGTCGTGGTATCAGTTGATCTAGCCCCATCTGCGGTGCACCAGGTCTTTTCCATTAAGAGTGGATCTCACATCCCTCAAGTTCTTCTTGTTTCTTCATATTCCTCAGACTTGGAGAAAGATTCTCTTGTCCCTATATCTCAGGAAGCTACTCCTCTGCCTCCCATGATGGAGGTCCCAAAGGATACTCCTTCTGCCTCCATGATGGAGGTGACAGAGGATACTCCTTCTTCTCCCGTAACACCAGGGGAAGACCATCTCAGTTCGATGGTAGCCCCCCCAAGTAGTTTGGTCACTTCCTTTGATTGGAGTCAATTTTCCGGATATCGCCTTCCATCTTATGTGCCTTTCAAGATAACGGTACAAACCTTTGATCTAGTCGTACCTAGTACTATTATAGATGAAGGTGCATTTGTTAGTATTATGTCTTCAACTACTTGGCAAGATTTTGGTTCTCCACCGTTTATGCTTGTTACCCATAATCTTTTGGATTTTAACAGAGGAACCAATCAACCGTTAGGGATCCTTTTGAAGTTTCCTGTTACTTTGGGAGGGAAAATTGTCCATCTAGACATGATGGTTGTTCCAGGCTCTTTGGATTTTAATTTACTCTTGGGGTGTGACTATACTTATGTCATGGGTGCTCTTGTCTCTTCCCTCTTTCGTGTGATCTATTTTCCACACAAAGGTCGAATCGTGAACATTGATCAACTTTCATTCTTTGGTCCTGGCATGACATCTGGTCCACCATCGTCCCTTTCGAGTCTTTATCCACTAGTTTTATACTCCCCTCCATAGGTTAATTATGTGGCTACCTATCCCATGCCCGCAATCAATGATGGTGCCATTGTGCACTGTATGATGGGGGCATTGGATCCTGATTTTCAGGATATTGTTCTCCCACTAGAGGCGGAACTCTTGGAAGCCATGACTTCTTATTCATCCTGATGAAAGGTGGTCAGAGTAGAGTTCGTTTTCTTGTGTCAAGCTCCTTAAAAAATGAAACAAGCTGGCTGGAGCAGAGTTCGTTTTCTTGTGTCAACCTCCTTAAAAAATAAAACAAGCTGGTCAGAGCATAGTTCGTTTTCTTGTGTCAAGCTCCTTAAAAAATGAAACAAGATCTTCCAAGGATAGTTCGTCTTCTATGTCAACCTCTTTTAAAAAATGAATTAGGTCATGAGGACAGTTCTTTTAATGTGTCAACCTCATTAAAACAATGAAACACATTCCTGTTCAATTCGTGTCTTTGATAAGATCTTGTAAAATCCCAGTCGATTCTTTCTATTGATCTCACAATTTGAACCTTCACTCCATCTATCGTTCATATGGACTGAAGCTTGGGGGCATGTACCTTGAATTGATTCACCATGCTAGGGGCATGCAAACATTTCAAGCATAGTTTATCTTTGTTTCAAGCTTGTGTAAAAATGAAAACTTTCCCATTTTAACTCTTGTGATTGCCATTTTATCAGCCTATGTTTACCATATGAGCCTTGGTTTTCTCACTCCATCGTCACTATCTTCTTGGTCGATCATATGCCTTCACTAGGTTTTTTTTCCCGTTCTCGAGGAACCGCTGCGATGAGTGGTCTTGTTAGCCAGCCTCTTAACCCTTACTTGTTCTGAGCAGTTCCACCATCACCGGTACCAGTTGCTACCCTTTATACCACTCGTTCCTCCAGGAGGAGTCATCTTTCAGCTGTTTTCTGACTCTCTAAAACTAAAAAGATTGCCGAGTCGCTTGCTGTTTTGAGCTCTTTAAATTGGCTGTGAAACGGCATCTACCAAGTATACATTTACCCCTTTTTTGGGCTGGGATGGATTATTTATGAAAAAGGAATACCCTAGCCTATCACGACTAGGAGGTTCTCTTAGACATATTTTTCTACCTTTTCGGATCTGTGGGACTACCTACAAAAAGGGACAACTAGAGTTTTCTTTTCCACTGTCTTTTCAAACTCTCTAAATATGAAAATATGTCGAGTTCTTCCTTTGTCAAACTCGTTAAAAACTGATGACATCAGACTCCGTCGTAATGACATTACTCGAGTTTCTCCTTCCTAGGGCTCGTAAAATGTACTAGGTTGGATTTGTCTGAAGGACAAACTTACATCGCAAGAATATGCTATCCCCTTCAAGCTTGTTTTCAAAAATAATTAGGGTACTCTTCAGAAATGGCGGGGGAAAATGGAACCAATATCATAGTCGTGTTGGCAGTATGTCGCTCTTGAACATGGCACTTGTCTGCATTCATATTAGGTTGGGGACATCTCATTTCATTATCTGCTTGCCTTCATGGGTTTGGGTAATCTCTTTTGACTACTCATTTTCTCTTTGCCACATCACCATGACCTCATATCCCTTGATGTCAAATACTGCCAAATCCAGTGTCATGCCACAGATATGTTCAAGAGAAGTTGGCCTCTGCATTTTTCAACCTCCCTCTGATTCTTTTTTAGTCTTGATTCACAAACATTATATCCCTCTCTCTCGTGTCGATGATGTGGGAAAAATTACGTCCCACCTTTGATCAAGGTCACTTCTTTTTGACTCCAACTCATTATCCTGGAAGTTGTTCTAGAGACTCCCTTCAGGTACCTTGGAGCCTGTATGCCTCAATGGCAGGTTCTTCGCATTTGACACAAGGTTTTCATTTTTGGCCTTTGATCGGATGATTATGTGGGTGTTCGACACCAGACCAATGTTCAGACTCCGTGGATTGTACCTCTTGTACCTTGAGATCCATCATCATTATTGGTGGTTTCTCTCGCGTCTATTAACGACTTTCATCATTGGCTAGTAATAAGAAGATGTTATTGCATGTTCAACTTCAGCTCACATATTCGCATGCTCGAACTTGTACTTTGTTCAGGTTGAGATGGAGCACAAGACCCTAGATTTTGTCTGATAACCATCCAGGTTGCGGGTTCTTTGTGGATTATTATGATTTATTACATGACTCTTTTGATTGGATGGCTGAAACCATACCTGAGTCTACTTGTGGGTCCTTATTTTACTAGATGATTGCATCTATGTCTTGGATCTTGTTCTGTACACTTTATTATGGATGGCTGCGCCCATACCACATATCATGTATCAGATATGTTTGTTGTATTTGTATTTGCAAGTCTTTGGATGGCAGTGTTTTCAGTTGGACATGTTCTCATAAAGCATTTCACCCCTCCCTCTCTCTCGGACCTCATGCTTTAGGGGGCATCTGTTACACAGCATTTTGTCACCATCCCTGCAATCCCTCATCTCGTACATTGGAGGATTATTCCCGTGACCTGTGAATAGTAAAATGTCCTGAAATCACCTTGATGGCATCCTTCTGCATAAGGGCAAGAATTCTCTTGAAGAAAATTTCCTCAGAAAAGCCCCAAAAACCCATGTTTTGGCATTGGCGCAAGTAGCCAGTTCACCCCTCGCGCGAATGGGGAAAATACACACTAGTGGGTGCGCCATATGGCACTATGTCCCTGTTTTTTTCCCGCGCCAAGCCTATTAAGAAATTTTTTTTAACAATAGAAGGCGGAAGTTTGATTCTAACAACTTCAGAATGAATCTTCAAAAAGAGGTTGGGTTGTTTGGCTCTGGATCTCCCTAATTAGGAAATGGTTTTCCACCTCTCATGGAAACTTCCTAAGGGATAGGACTCTCCCCCATGATTATAGGGATCCCAAATTCTCTTTCTCCCTCTATAAAAGCCTGTCCTCTCCATTTGCAAGCTAGCTGAATGCTTGGAAGTTGAAATTTTGGGAAGGAAATTATAGCTGAGTGACAATCAAGAGTAGAGCTAAGGTGAAACCTATGAGAGAGAGAGAGTTCTATCAAATCCCTGACGAGCTTTGTGAGACACGTCCCACTAGAATCCTGTCAAAAGAAGATCGTGACGTCAGAGCACCGGTTGTTATCGTTCTCTCGTATCTTAATATACATGACTCTGCTATTGGTTCCATGATTGTGTTTTTCCATTATATAATGCAATTTCATTCGTTCCTCTTTGACTGATTGATAGTTATAAAGTGTGAAATATTACGTTGCATGTTGTCTCTCTTCTTTGCATGTGTACAGGTATCTGGATGCAAAAAGCTCACGGATCGTGACCTGTCCAGCTAGGAATGGAAGCACCACTTCTTCTTCGACAACAACAGCGAAGGAATCACGGTAATAGATCTATCGCAATTCTATATTTTGTAACTAGGAATCAATAGCTTTGCATGTTTGATTGTTGCTAGACCCACTCTAGGGCTAGTGGGATCACCGCTGTCCGCAGAGGGGATTTACCTCCACAACACTAGCTAAAAACAGATACTCTTCAAGTAAGCGTGAATTAGGCGAGGCTGATTCAAGCAAGCCTATTAGCTACAACCGTCATCACAACCACAGAGAGCAAGATCTACCCCTTCCTGGGTACGACGCTGACAGTAGAATCACCAGCCCTATGCGTGCAAGTCCAAGCATGCAGGGAAGTCAACCTTGATATTGTGAGAATAAAAAGTGGGAAACTACATGTTGTCCACTTGTTTGTCTCTGCCGAGATCCAAAACAGAGAAGTCCGACTGCAACACCAACTCAGTGAGGCCAAGCAGACAATTGTGGCTAAAGTTTCTAAATCTTCCCAAGCTTAGGCAACCCAAATCACATCAGTTTCCCAACAAGAAGAATTAGAGCACCTGATTGACCGGTTATGTGAATACATGATGGAAGTGATTCCCGCCTCTGCTATGCCACAGGCCAACTTTGAGGGCTTGGTCCCTACATTGAAGGCATCCATGATAGAAGTGCAAGCTGTCATAGTAGATCTGGAACAACAAATTGCTGCGATGCAATACAAACTATAGCCGGAAACCCCTCCGGAGGTGTGTTCCTAGTGAGCCGCACTGGTAAAGGAAGTGAAAAGTAGCATTTCAGCACACATAAACAAGGGTTCATAATTTTTAGATACTGCTATGGGACTATGGTACATAGTGCAGTGCGATCCCCTCCTCCGATCGTTTAACCATGAGCTGCACCAGAAAGAGTAGGATTTTGAGTAGATGGAAGCTACCATGCCCACACTCATGGCAAAATAGCACCTAGCATGTATTCGTATAATCCATGCTCTCAGAGACGAGATTGAGGAGCTCAGACACAAGAAGTAGGTCCTCAGTGATGATATGAAGCCATGGGCGGATGAATATCTCAAGCTCTCGTAGGACTCAGACGTGGTCGCAAAGTAGCTGAAGAAGACCTTGGATAGCGTCACTCTAGCTACTGAAGGACTGAATTCACAAAAGTTGGTCAAAATTGTGCAGAATATAGCCACGCAGAGTGAAGGCATTCTGGCCCCATTTTCCATCGTAGTTGAGTAGCTCCAAGCCAATATGAAGACCCCACTCCCGCTGTGACTCAAGATGAGTCACAAGATTGTGTTGGGGGCCTGTTGGAGTAGGGTACCCTAACCACAATTTTGATGCAATTTTGTAATATTTTGTAATATTTTAGTCTAGTGCAGGGGCTTTGGGGTGGGTCAAAGCCCCTAATGAATTGTAATGGATCAAATGGTAGACCAAGGGTCCGCAAACCATGGTTTGCAGACCATAGACTAGTGCTAGCTAATATAGTATATATAGATGGATAAATCAAGTCTAGAAGTAAGTTTTGTTTTGGGATAAGTCTGGATAGGAATCTTGGATATGTTGTGTGGATTTTTTTGGGCAAGGTCTCCTACTGTTTGTGCGCGTGGAGACCCTAAGTCCTGCTATGTGCGGATGCCGCTGGCTGTGTGCGTGGGGGTGTAAAGAGTCTGTAAGTGGAATTTGAATATTAATGAATGAGAATAATGTTTTGCTAATATTTGAGTATTTATTTGTTATGTTATTGGCTACTCTATCTTTGATTTCTGAGATTATGTCTGTTTACTGAATTCTGGTAATTAATTGATGTGCACGTGGATGCGATGCTTTAGAAAGGAATGAACACATAGATCTGGTTATGTTTTATTGTCATGCTTCTGTTAGCTTGTTATTTTATGGTTTATGAGCTTCGCTTGAGTTATTCTGACAAATATAATGTTAAGGGTTTATGGGTTAGGGCTTCTGCAATGCAAGCCTGTTAGATCTGAAGTGACCCACTTTAATTAACTTTCTCTCTCTCAGGGTACAGAAACCTGGTTCTAACACCCTCCCATACTACTTCTAGTGAGACCTTTAACTACACAAGTAGGCCATTGCTAAAGGGCCAGTAGTACAAGGGTTTGTTGGTAAACCTTAAATATGAACCAGGGTTACGACCCCTCAAACCAACACCTCATCAATATTTTCAAAAACTGAATGTACAATATTATGTTCCTTATTGTGTAACCAACTCCAAAAATAGAAGAAAAGAGATATCAATGCCTTAGAAATAAGCCACTTCAAGGGGGAAACCTCCAACACATTACATAAATGAACAATTCTTGGATGATACAATTTACAAAACCTCTTTTCTATATATAGGAGTCCACGGGGCCATAATGTAATCCTAGTGGGCCACAATGTAATCCTAGCCGACCTAACAATAATAATTTAAGGGCACAATAATAACAAAATGGGGGTTACAAGGGTACAATAATAACAATAAGGGGGTTACATTAACAACAATAAGGGGCTATACTAGTAATATAGGGACCTAACATGCCCCTCTCCTTCACAAAAGTGTTGTCCTCAACGCTTGAGTAGCTCTGGGTGCTTCTGTATAAAATTCTCATCCTCCCATGTAGAATCTTCAGTGGGTAAGTTCTTCCACTTGATGAGATACTCTGAAATTAATCGATTCCGTAGCTGTCAAGTTCTTGTTTCCGTGACCGCTTCAGGTTCCAATATGATTTTTCCTTCCTCACCAAGTTATGGAAATATTGTTTGAACTGGAAGATTTTCACCTATAACCTTCTTTAAGCATGAAACATGGAAAACTGGATGCACTCGTGAAGAAGCAGGAAGCTGCAATTTATATGCCATAGTACCAATATTTTGCAACACCTTGTAAGGACCATAGTACTTTGGTGATAATTTATTATCCTTCTTAGCTTGCTTGAGGGAAATTTTTTTGTATGGTTGTAGTCGTAAAAATACCCAATCTCCTACATCAAAACTTCTCTCGCTGCGATGTTGATCTGCCTGTTGTTTCATTCGATTTTGTGCCAAATTCAGGTTATCCTTTAAGAGTTGGAGAACTTCTTTCTGATGCTCGATGTGATCTTCCACTGCTTGAACCTTTGAATTTTCTCTTAAATATGATGTGATGGATGGTGGATGATATCCATAAAGTGCCATAAATGGGGTCATTTTTGCTGCAGTATGGAAGGAAGTGTTATACCACCATTTAGCGAGAGGTAACCACTTGACCCATTGTGCTTGTTTATCAGATACAAAAAAACAAAGATATCCTTCCAAATATTTATTTACTATCTCAGTTTGACCATCAGATTGAGGATGATAAGATGAGCTATGAGCTAATTGAGTACCCAAACAAGAAAATAACTCCGTCCAAAAATTTCCAGTAAAAATGGGATCTATGTCGCTCACAATGACCCTTGGGCTTCCATGTAGCTTTTGAATTCTGTCCATAAATGTAGTAGCAACTGTACTTGCTTTAAATGGATGAGATAATGCACAAAAGTGTGCATACTTGGTAAGTCTATCAACTACCACCATGATGACACTCTTTCCTTCAGACTTAGGTAAACCTGTGATAAAATCCATTGAAATATCCTCCCAACATTGACTTGGAACGGATAAAGGTTGTAGAAGACTCGGGGTTTTACTTGTCTCAACTTTATTTTGCTAGCAAACCAAACATTCCGCCACAAACTTTTGAATATCAGATTTAAGGCCATCCCAAAAAAATTCTTTCTTCACCCTGTGGTAAGTTTTTAAAAATCCTGAGTGTCCTCCTAAAGGAGAAGTGTGCAATTCCAGAAGAATATTTTGTTTTAGTTGGGAATTCTTATAAAGATATAAGCGATCTTTGTACCATAAGGAATCATTTTTCCAACTAAATGTATCAAATGTACTAGGATCTTGCTGCAAATTTTGAATGAGTGTCCATACATCTTTTTCCTTATTCCATTCATCTCTTGCTTCGGTTATCCAATCTAGTTTGATAATAGAAATGGCACAAAGCAATGCTTCCACCTCTTCATTCTTTCTTGAGAGTGCATATGCAACAACATTAAGCTTTCCTTTTTTGTAGATTATTTCAAAGTCATAACCCAACATCTTTGTGACCCATTTTTTTTGCTCTTCTGAAGATAGTCTTTTTTCCAAAAAGTGTTTAAGACTATCATGATCGGTTTTTACCTTGAAGTGTCTTCCCATTAGGTAAGTTCTCCATTTCTTTAGTGCATGCAGTATTGCTAACATTTCCTTCTCATAAATAGGTTTTTGTAAATACTTTCCTTTGATTGGACGACCTTCAAAAGCAATGGGTCTTCCTTCCTGCATTAAAACTGCACCAATTCCATTTCCTGAGGCATCACATTCCACAATAAAGGTTTTTGTGAAGTCTGGCGTAGCTAAGACCGGTGCTAGGCACATTTCCTCTTTAATATGTTCAAAGGCCTTAGTTGCTTCAGGAGTCCATGAAAATGCATCTTTCTTCAATAATGTTGTTAGAGGTGCTACTATTCTCCCATAATTCTTAACAAACTTGCGATAATACCCTGTTAACCCAAGAAATCCTCGCAACTGCTTTATGGTTGTGGGGACTTTCCATTCCTTAATGGCTTTAATTTTGTTAGGTTCTACCTTAACACCCTCGTGAGATACAATATGACCCAGATATTCCACCTCTTGTACTCCAAAGAAACATTTGGATGTTTTTTCATATAATTGTTTCTCCTGCAATAGTTTGAGCACCCTGTCAACATGTTCAAATGATCCTTCCAAGACCTGTTGTAGATTAGTATATCATCAAAAAATACTAGCACAATTTTTCTAAGGAAGGGTTTGAAAATGGAATTCATCAACCCTTGAAATGTAGAAGGTGCATTGGTAAGGCCAAAAGGCATGACCAAAAATTCATAATGACCCTCATGAGTTCGAATTGTTGTTTTTGGAATATCTTCAGTCTTCATTCTAATTTGATGATATCCTGAACGAAGATCCAACTTGGTAAAATAAATTGCTCCATGTAATTCATCCAATAATTCATCAATCACGGGAATGGGAAATTTATCTTTAATGGTGAGCATATTGAGCTCCCTATAATCCAGACACATTCGCCATGATCCATCCTTCTTGTGTACCAATACTACAGGAGCAGAGAAAGAACTTTGACTAGGTTGAATTATACCCGCCTCTAACATTTCTGCAATCATACGTTCAATTTCGCTTTTTTGGACATAAGGATATCTATAAGGCCTGATGTTTGGAGGAACACTTCCTGGAATCAAATGAATAGCATGATCATGATCACGAATAGGTGGGAGTCCTTTGGGAGTTTCAAACACCTTGGAATGATTTCCCAAGACTTGTTGGAGATCTGCAGAAATAGATGATTTTGATGTCGGAACTTCTAGTGAGCATAATTGTGCAATTACGCCTCGTTGTTCTTTCTTTAGAAGCTTTTTCATGACATTAGAGCTTATTATCCTTCCCAACTTCCCTTCAATACCCCGTAATTCGACTTCCTTTCCTTCTGAAAAAAATTTCAAGAAAAGTTCTTGAAAATTAAAAGCTACCGTCCCCAAAGATTGTAACCATTGTGCTCCTAGTACAACATCAGCACCTCCCATAGGAATGGAAAGCATTGGACTAGTCAATACATATTCCCCCATGGTTAGCTTGATATTATGGCATTTTCCAGAAAAATTTATAGTTCCTCCATTTGCAACCATCACTTGACATTCTGGTGCTGGGTATAGGAAACAATTTAATTCCTTGGCTACCTTATAATGAATAAAATTATGGGTGCTACCGGAATCAATCAACACTATTACCCTTTTCTTCTTTATATGTCCTTCTATCTTGAGAGTTTGAGGAGTGGTAATTCCTGCCAGTGCATTACACGATATGGTCGGATTCATTTCTTCTTCTTCTATGGGTGGTTCCTGGTGTATATCCTCTTCTTGTTCATTTTCTTCTTCTTCTTCACAATCTATATAAAATAATTTCTTCTCAGCACACTTATGACCTTTAGTGTATTTGCTATCACAACTGTAGCAAAGCCCTTTTGCTCTTTTTTCTTCCAATTGTTGTGGTGTCAACCTTGTAGGTTGTGGAAATCTAGGCGTAGCAACACTTCCTTATTTATAGAATTGAGTGGTAGGCTTCCTTGTCACCATAATTTTACATTCAACTTTTCTTGCCAACCTGAATGCCTTCTCCAATGAATCAAGTTCCAAAACGTGAACTTCATGCTGGATGTTATCCTTTAAAGTGCCTATGAAGAGATAAATCTTGTGTTTCTTTGGAGTATCAGTTACCCTTATATTCAATTTTTGGAAGTCCTTAATGTGCTGCCCCACTAAACCCTTTTGTTTGAGATTTATCAATTGGCTAAAGAAGATGTTGCTCTTTGTATCCTGATAATGTGCTATCATTTCCTCCATAAAAATTGACCAAGTGAAAATTTTTTTACAAGAGCAAAGCGATCGATACCATACAAATGTATTTTGTTCTAAATGTAAAGTTGCAAAGCGTACCTTTTGTGTGTTTTTCACGTTATGGAGATCAAAATATTGCTCCATATATAGTATCCATGTTACAGGATCCTTTCAATCAAACTTCCTCATATCCATTTTTGGAATATGGTGGTTCTTCCCGCCAACATTAGATTTTATGAAATCACGATTAACATTTATTTTGTTCTCATCATGAGGTTCTTCTACTATCTTTTCACCACTAGGAAAAAATTCTTGTATCAAATTTGTCAAACCTTCCATGTATGCTTTTAGATCATTCTTCATGTTTTCCATGTTGTCTTTCATGTCATACATCTTAGCTTCCATGCCATCCATCTTAGCTTCCATGCCTTTCTTCAAACCGTCCATCTTCGCTTCCACGCCTTTCTTCAAAACTTCAATTTCATTTTTTGTTTCTCCTTGCGAGAGCGAAATGCATTTCACTTGCTCTTGTAATTTTGATAGATCATGTTGCAATTCTTCATCTTCATGAGTCATCGTAGAGCCTTCTAAAGGCTTAATGGGTGTTGAATTATTTTTACGAGGTATCTTTTAGAACCCAATATTGATATCTATTCTACAATATTCCCTTGGAATCAATTCAAATTGATTCTTCAAACAAGACTAATGCAATTCGGAAAAAAAAATACACACCTTTTTCTTTCTTTTGAGGAGCTTGATATTGAAATTGGATTATCTCTATGATTGAAGCATTGAAATATTTTAATTTCAGCACCAATGTAGCCCTCTGAATTCTCTTTAAAATTCCATAGTTCTTACCTGATTTGGATTCTCCAAGAAAACGTTGTGTCCAATCTCCCACAATGACCAAATTATGGATTGGTTCAGTAGAGTGAACTTGTACGACTTGCCACATGTTACTGTTTTGTTATTCAGATCTGAAATTGATAGCCAAGAATATAAAGTCCATGTAATTGTGACCACTTTTTACAGCACTCCAATCCGATGCTCATAGAGAGAGTTATGAATCTTTTCCCACGATCACCTCTTTGAGATGAAATTCGGGAGCCTGAAAAAGCACTACCTTCCCCAGATCATATCTCCAAAAATATTGCAAACCAAGCTCTGAAATTTTTTTCTGAGTTTCCTCCGGATTTCCACTTCACACCCTAAAAATTTCAGATTCTGAACCTTTGTAGAAAAAACTTTATAGAGAAAATTCCACGATGACCTGTTTAGAGTAGCGAAACCCTAGAATCCAAAGCTCTAATACCAAATGTTGTGTATCCAGCTCCAAAAATAGAAGAAAATATATATCAACGCCTTAGAAATAATCCACTTTCAGGGGGAAACCTCCTATACATTACATAAATGAACAATTCTTGGATGATACAATTTACAAAACCTCCTTTCTATATATAGGAGTCGATGGGGCCATAATGTGATCCTAGTGGGCCACAATGTAATCCTAACCGACCTAACAATAATAATTTAAGGGCACAATAATAAAAAATGGGGTTACAAGGGTACAATAATAACAATAAGGGGGTTACACTAACAATAATAAGGGACTATACTAGTAATATAGGGACCTAACATTCCTCGACCAAACACCTCTCAGCAGTATGTCCAACAGGGAAAGTTTTAAGGATGGAAATTTATATTGAAGTTTATAAACCTTGGTGTTGATGAGGTAAATCCCCTCTGCGGACAGAGGCGATCCCTACTAGCCCAGCAGGGGTCTAGCAACAAGCAAACAATGTCATGACGCAGGTTCCTAATTACGAATGAAAAGGCTGGAGATAAGAGCCTACCTGGATTCCAACGCTAGGACCTGAAGAAGAAGCGTCCCCGTTCCTCAAGCTAGGAAGATCACAATCCCTCCACGATCTCCGCGGATGAACACCAAGTTCTGACGTCGCGGTCTCCTTCGGACGGGTTTCCAGTAGTCCACGTCTCGCAAAGCTCGCCAAGGAAAGGGAAAACCTCTCCAGAGTCTCGTGACAATGGTCTCCTTACTTGAGTCAGCCTTAAGGGAAAGAGATGGTGCTTCACAACACAAAGGCTCTTGGGAATATGGAGATTCAGAGCTTAGGCACTTCAAGACTAGCTTGCCATTGATTTGAGCAAGCTTTTATAGATGGGGAAGGAGGAGTTGGGATCCCTATTATTATGGGATTGGCCCTATCAACAAGGAAGGTTCTCTGGGAGGTGGCAAAACCACTTCCCTCCATAGAACTCCCGCAGCCAACCTCCCAACTCAAGATAGGTGATGGTTTATGAATTTGTTAGAACTCAACTTCCGCCATCCTTATAAAAAAACAACTCCCAAATTGGGTGGTGCGACTACGGCTCTATGACAAGCGCCAAGTGGCGCGACCCCTTTGCAGTAATTTTTCCATTGGCGCGAGGACTGAACTGCTTGCCCGCGCCAATGCCAAAAGGGTTGTTTTTCATGACTTTTGCAAGGAGATTTCTCAAGGGAAAATGAAGCTCATGTTCAGAGGGATGCATTGATGATGATTTCAAGACATGACAATGTCCACAGGTCACAGAATGGGTCCTCCATTGTGCGGGATGGGGAATGGTAAGGACAGTGACAAATTACTGTGTAACAGATGCCCCCTAAAGTATGAGGCCCGAGAGGGAGAGGGGTGAAATACTTTACGAGAACATGTCCAACTGAAGGCCCGCCGTCGGAAAACCTGCGCAGAAAGATACAACTGATATCTCAAGTACATGATGTATAAGTGGTATGGACGCAGCCATCCGAAACAGAGTATGCTATAATCCGGATCTAGGGCATGGGCGCAGCCATCCAACTAAGATCAAACAAATAGACTCAGGTATGGTCGCAGCCATCCAATCAATGAGTCATGTACATAATGATAATAATCCACAATCGCAGCCTGGATTACAACAGACACAATCCAGGGTCTTGCGCTCCATCTCGACCCAACGAAGTACAAGTTCAAGCATGTGAATATGTGAGCTGAAGTCGAACATGCAAGAACATCGTCTGATTACCAGCCAATGATGAAAGCTGTTAACAGACGCGAGAGAAACCACCAATAATGACAATGGTCCTCAAGGTACTACCGGTACAATCTACGGCGTGCGAATAAATGAGTTGACGTCGAACACCCGCAGAATCACTCGATCGGAGGCCAATGATGTAAACCTCTCGTCGAATGCGACGAACCTGCCATTGAGGCATGCAGGCTCCAAGGTACCATAAGGAGTCTCTAGACCAACTACCTGGATAATGAGTTGATGTCGACAGGAAGTGACCTTGATCGAAGGTGGGCCATAATGTTTCCCACATCATCGACACGAGACAGAGGAACATGATGTTTTTGTTGTGAATCAGGATCGTATGAGAATCAGAGGAAGGTCGATATTCGCAGAGGTCAACTTCTCTTGAACATATAAACGACACGACAGTGGACTTGGCAGTATTTGACATCAATAGATCAGAGGTCATGGTGACAAGGCAATGAGCAGAGGAGAGGTCAAAAGGGATCACCCAAACCCACGGAGGCAAGTGAAGAACGAGATGAGATTGTCCCCAACCCGACACGAATGCAGACAAGTGCCATGTTCAAGAGCGACATACTGCCAACGACAACGATGATGGTTCCATTTTCCCCACCATTTCGGTGAGTACCTCTTTATTTTTACACAAGCTTGAAGAGGATACCATATGCTTGTCATATAAACCCGTCCTTCGGACGAATCCATCCTAGTACATTTAACGAGCCCTAGGAAGGAAAAACTCGAATAACGTCATGATTGACAATTTCCGATGTCATCAGAGTTTAACGAGTCTGACAAAGGAAGAACTCGGCGTCTTTTCATGTTTAGAGAGTCTGAAAAGACAGCGGAAAAGAAAACTCCACAGGTCCCTTTTCGTAAATAGTTCCCCAGATCCGAAAAGGTAGAAAACAATATCCGGGAAAACCTCCTAGTCGCGATAGGCGAGGGTATTCCTTTTTCGTAATCGATCCAGCCCAGCCCGAAAAAGGGTTAAACTTATACTGGGTGAATGTCGATTCGTGTCCATTTTAACGAGATCGAAACGACAAGGGCCTCGACGATCTTTTCATATTTAGAGAGTCAGAAAAGAGCTGAAAGATGACTCCTCCTGGAGGAACGAGTGGTATAAAGGGTAGCAACTGGTTCCGGTAATGGTGGAACTACTCTGAACAAATAAAGGTCGAGAGGCTGGCTAACAAGACCACTCATAGCGGCGGTTCCTCAGGAATGGGTAAAACAACCAAGTGAAGGCATATGATCGGCCAAGCAGATAATGACGATGGAGCGAGAAAACCAAGGCTCATCTGGAAAAATAGGCTGATAAGATGACAATCACAAGGGGTAAAATGGGAAAGGTTTCATTTTTACACAAGCTTGAAATAAGGAAACTCTGCTTGAAGTTGGTTTCATTTTTACACAAGCTTGAAACAAAGATAAACTATGCTTGAAACTGGTTTCATTTTTACACAAGCTTGAAACGGAAACAAACTATGCTTGAAAAAGTAAGCATGCCCCCAGCATGGTGACACAATTGGAGGTACATGCCCCCCAAGCTTCAGTCCATATCAAAAGCAGATGGAGTGAAGGTTCAAATTACAAGATCAAAAGAAAAGACTCGACTCGGATTTTACGAGATCTTATCAAAGACTCGAATTGAACGGGAACGTGTTTCATTGTTTTAGCGAGGTTGACACATTAAAAGAACTATCCTTAGACAACTTGTTTCATTGTTTTTAGGAGCTCGACACAAGTGGAGGAACTATGCTCCAACGACTTTGTTTCATTTTTTAAGGAGCTTGACACAAGACAATGAACTGTGCTCCGACGACTTTGTTTCATTTTTTAAGGAGCTTGACGGGGAAGGAGCGTACTTTCTGGCAAACTTACATCAAAATGAACAAAGAGCGAGTGCTTCCAGAGTTCCCTCACGATGGAAAGGAAAACATCACGAAAGTCGGGGACCTAATGTCTGACACCGATGCACGGCAGCATCATCCGCGACACGAGCACGGGGTAGGTAGCCACATAGTTGACTGCGGTGGGGGCGAGATACAACGGGTGGATAGAAACCGAGGAGGGGGTGATGGCGGACCCGGACACCACATTAGGACCAAAGAACGAAAGTTGATCAATGGTCACGATCCGTCCTTCATGTGGGAAGCACATCACGCGAAAGAGGGAGGAGACGAGCGCTCCCATGGCATAGGTGTAATCTCGCCCCAGGAGCAGGTTGAAATCCAAAGGGCCTGGAACCACCATCACGTCCATATGGACGGTTTTGCCTCCCAAAGTAACAAGTAACCTTGGAAGGATCCCCAACGGTTGACTCGTCCTTCTGTTAAAAGTGAGCAGATTCTGCGTAACAGGCGCAGCGACACGTGAGCCGCTTGCCGGGTAGTTGATGACGAGAATATGTAGGCACAGCAAATCGTAATGGTGTTGGTATGACCGGACCAGAGCACATCTTGTAATCTCGGCCACCGCAAGACGGAAGGCGAAATCTTGCAAATCGATTCCAGTCAAAGGAAGCGACCAAACTACTCGGAGGGGCTACCATCGAGATGCGAAGGTCTTCCCCTGATGTTACGGAAGAAGAAGCCTCCCGTATGACCTCCATCTCGAAGGCGGGAGGAATATCCTCCGTAGCCTCCATCATGGGAGGCGGAGGAGGAGCTTCTTGAAGCACAGGGACAGGAGAATCTTTCTCCAAGTCTGAAGAATCTGAAGAGATCAGAAGGACATGGGGGGTGTGAGGTCCAATCTTGACAGAAAATACCTGGTGCACCGTGGACGGGGCCAGTTCAACCGATCCCACGACCAATGGTTGGTCGGGGATGGATTCGTGAATTTGAATTTCTGGGGGAGTGGGATCGACCAAGGATAACTCTTGACCAATCATGGGATCAGCTGGCGGAGGACTCGAAGAAAGCCGATTATAACCAGGTGGAAGGCGTGGTGCAGAACCGGTCGAGTTGTCCAAAACTAGTTTGGCTTCATCCATATAAGGACAAAGGTGAATGGCATGGTGCCCTTCACACAACTTGCAGGGATTGGTGATCTTACCCTGCTTCTTAGGAGTCTTATCAGTACCAGTTGAAGACGTGCCCCCAACCTGGCTCCCGGAAGTCAAAGGCAACGGCGGTCGGCCGTCGGACCATGTTTCGAGCACCTTGGGGATGCCAGGGCAGTCTCGAAGAAGATGGTCTCCCGTGCACAACAGGCAGGGGAACTTGACTTTCCGTGGAGGGTTGGAAGGTTTATCGGCAGGAGATATCTCAGAGGCAGTAGCCGTACATTTAGCCTCTCGCTTATCAGACTTCTTCTTCTTTGTCTTCTTCTTCTTCTTCTTAGCCACCTGGTTACTTGAATCCAGACTTTCACCAGGCGAAGTAGAAGAGGAGGATGCAGAAACGGGCGAAGAAGGGGAGAGGTCCACCTTGGAGTCAACACGATGTTGTTCGAGGGTGGGCCAGTTGAAACCGATGGTGGATCATTCGGACAACGAGAGGTTGAGAACAAACGAACAACCCAACGATTGAAGGGACAACGTCGCCATGTAAGGAGCACCAACATTTCCAAAAGGAGGAAAATGACCAGGAGTCCCTTCTGAGGGGATTCCTTGGTTGGTAAACTCTGAAAAAGTTGCCATCAAACTCAAAACCACACCCGGGCTGAAAACGAGTTAAGACACACGATCAAACAGTCAACAAGCAATGTCTAAACGGGTGTGTTATCGTGGGAGATTGATTTTACCACATTGGAAAATAAACAAATCCTACCGTTTCATGTTTTAAGAGTCGAGAAACGATAAAAAGATGACTCTATCTCTTTCAGAGTTGATACAAGCGTGAAAGGACAAGCGCTTGACGGTCTTTTCAAGTTTAGGGAGTCAGAAAAGACCAAATGACTACTCAGGAAAAACTAGGCACAAAGGGTGTACCAAATATCTGTGAACTGCAATATACACCTTGGTTTCAAAAATGAAACGGAAATCGACCAAGGACTTTCCGTACGTGCAGGTAGTCTCCCCGAATGCTGTGTTCGGTGTATCACGGGTATAGGGTGGCAGACTCGGCTTCCTGTGGATAAAGGATTGAAAACCTATGGGGGTCTCCCTTTATATACGCGACGGTACGGGGAGCACAAGTCCGTACTAGCGCTGTCTAAAGCCAACAGGCGAACGACAGCTGCTAGGTTTAACGACGCCGGAACACGTCTCTAGCCTAGAACTTCTAAATATGTTTCGTTAAGTTCCAATGCTGCCTTAGGTTAATTGAATAAATTTTACAGTTGATCTTCAATTAAGTTTCAATTTCCAGGCCCTATCGTATGTAGTGTCTCTTAAATGCAAAGCTATATGCCACAATGCAACATTTCGTTCGATGAAAACTAATTAGAGAAGAGTTGAGAGCTTTTATACAAACGAAATGAACGGAAACCAAACAATGAGCTCTATAATGCAACTAATGCAATTGACAACTTTTCATTCAAACACTAATCACTAGTGATATGGAAAAGATTACAATTTGCACTAATTGACAAAAACAAGAGATTTTTTTTTTTGTGATTTTCAATGTTTAATGGCTAATATGCACTAATCAAACTTGAAAATGAATGGAACAACTTGAGAAATGATATCCAAGAGAGCGAAACAAACGCACTTCACTCAACAACACAAGCAATCAGATCCCCAAATCGACCGAAGTCTCTCAAAGCAAGAAAAAGACTCAAAAGCTTCCAATGGACCGTGTGATCCAAGCCCAAAGCAAGACCAAACGAGTTTCGAATGAAGCAATGAAAAATCACCCAAAAATCGCAATGAAACAATGAACAACTACTCAGAGAACGTGGAGAATCAATCAGATAGTTGACGGGACAATCCAAACACCAAAACTCCCAAGGAGGGCTCGATACACCAAGCCACTAGATGACCTAGGGCTTGAAACGTGAAATCGATAGATAGAAGCAAACAACCAAAGGACAGAGGTGAATTCCCAGCCAAACAAGACTCCAACACACTCAAGCAGTCAGAAAATCAAGAAGAAAAACACTGGTCAACTTCGAAGAGCTCAAAAATGAGAAATCTCAAAAAGCTTACAGGGGTGGCGCGACTGTAAGCGCGAAACTGGCGCCAGAAGGCTAGTGGCGCGACTGTCGGGTTAAAAACCGCGCCAGTCGAGTTTCTCAACAAAAATTAAAAAAATAAGCTACTCCAGAAACAGACCAATGCAAGCTAAGCAATCCAAGAAGCAAAAACACACAAAAAATCCAACCCAGAAGGTTCATCAAGCAAGGAAAAACAAGATACAAACGGCAAGGCAAGACAAAGACTCCAAGTCGTTCAGTCTGCAAACCAACCCGGAGATCGACTGAAGTAGCGTTGATCTACTCCGCTAATGCTAGGCAGAAGCGTTTCGAAGGTTATCTGGCTGTACTTCAGACTCCGTCTACAGTTTACAAATTAAACAACAATCAAACAACAAGTTGGATCCCCAGCAGAGTCACCAATTTGTTGAGAAGGTAAATCCCCTCTGCGGACAGAGGCGATCCCTACTAGCCCAGTAGGGGTCTAGCAACAAACAAACAATGTCATGACGCAGGTTCCTAATTACGAATGAAAAGGCTGGAGATAGAAGCCTACCTGGATTCCAACGCTAGGATCTGACGAAGAAGCGTCCCCGTTCCTCAGCCTCGGCAGATCACAATCCCTCCACGATCTCCGCGGATGAACACCTGCAAGTTCTGACGTCGCGGTCTCCTTCGGACGGGTTTCCAGTCATCCACGTCTCGCAAAGCTTGCCAAGGAAAGGGAAAACCTCTCCAGAGTCTCGTGACAATGGTCTCCTTACTTGAATCAGCCTTAAGGGAAAGAGAGGGTGCTTTACAACACAAAGGCTCTTGGGAATATGGAGATTCAGAGCTTAGGCACTTCAAGACTAGCTTGCCATTGATTTGAGAAGGCTTTTATAGAAGGGGAAGGAGGAGTTGGGATCCCTATTATTATGGGATTGGCCCTATCAACAAGGACGGTTCCATGGGAGGTGGAAAAACCACTTCCCCCCATAGAACTCCCGCAGCCAACCTCCCAACTCAAGATAGGTGATGGTTTGTGAATTTTTTAGAACTCAACTTCCGCCATCCTTATTTAAAAGACAACTCCCAAATTGGGTGGCGCGACTACGGCTCTATGACAGAGCGCCAAGTGGCGCGACCCCTTTGCAGTAATTTCTCCATTGGCGCGAGGACTGAACTGCTTGCCCGCGCCAATGCCAAAAGGGCTGTTTTTCATGACTTTTGCAAGGAGATGTCTCAAGGGAAAATGAAGCTCATGTTCAGAGGGATGCATTGATGATGATTTCAAGACATGACAATGTCCACAGGTCACAGAATGGGTCCTCCATTGTGCGGGATGGGGAATGGTAAGGACAGTGACAAATTACTGTGTAACACTTGGCGAATCCCGCTAGTCCATAATATGTTATTTGTACAATGTTTGGAGATATTTTTGTAAAAAATATTCAAATTTTTAATAATTTTATATAGTATCTATATAAATTTTTGGCGATTTTTAGGGTAAAATATATTCATACTATAAAATTTGGGCGAATCATTTTTAGAAAAAAAATGGAAATTAGCGATTTTTTTTTTTTAAGTATAGAAAATTAGCCCACTTGCGAATATTAGCCCCTACAATTTTCCTTGGTCCAACAACCCCAGCTTCCCGCAGGTTTTGTTATGACTAACCCTCAGTTTGGTCCTTACACCCAAAATGGTTTAAATCTCCCTCTAAGTCAACTTGATCCTCACCCCAATCAACCTAGTAATCACTAAGAGCCACTTCCTCATGGTCAGTACTAGAAACCCCAACCTGGTGCTCAATATCAGTAGATTCCAAAGTACCAGCAAGCCTAATTGGGACCACAGGTTGGATCCTACATTCAACAAGGACCACATGCTAGACCCCATGTTCAACAGAGACCATAGGTTGGACCTCATGTTCAACAACGACCTCACCTTGGATCCTATATCCAGCAAGGTCCGCAACCCCAAATCCAGCAGGGGCCTTATCAATAGCCCCAACAGGGTTCTTATGTTCAGTAGCAGCTGCAACAAGATCCTTACTAATAATGGGAGCAGTATGCTTATCTAGGACAAAATCTTCCCTTTTGGGGTAAGAATCCATATCAACCAGGTTGGAACCCCTGACCTTTTTCTCCTCATCATCCTCCCCTGCCATTTTTGGCAACGTTGGAACTACTAGATGTGTCGAAGCTTACAAATGGCCCCATCCAACATTATTTTCCTTTTCTGCCAGTTCTGACCAAAATACCAGGAGATTGTCCTAAATTTGAAGGCAAGTCTGGGGAATACCCCCAAACCCATGTCATGAAATACCACTTGTGGTTCTATTCTAACTATTTGGTTGACGATTTAATTCATCTTCATCTTTTCCAATGCACTATGAAAGTTACTGGTGCCCAATGGTATATTGAGCTCCCTTGAGGTGTTTTTGTTGATTTCAACTCCTCGGCTATTGATTTCCTTACTCACTTCCAGTTACCTATTTGGTATGAAACCACCACCAACCTCCTCAGCTCATTGAAGCAACCAAATTCTAATAACATTCATGAATGGCAACGTCACCGTCGCCTCATAAAATTTGAGATCCCCGATCAATTGTTGACTGAATGGTTTATGAAATCATTCGTTCCAAGGATTGCTAAAGATCTTGCCATGGGTTGATGTATCATGGAAGAGGAGGTTATTTCCAGAGCTCAATATATTGATTTGGTTTATTCCCAATCTTGAAATCTATATGAGCTCTTTGCTGACGCATTGTGGCCTTCAACTGATCCAATATCATCTCAGTCTCTTGCTATGCCTCCGGTTGATGGTGTTATAGGAAAAGTGGCCCATTTTGATAGTAGTGAACCAAAATATTCCTCAAATTATAAGTCCACTACTTCCATTGTACCCTCCACTCCTTCTAGTAACTATAAGAATCCTGGTAAAACCTCTGAGGTGAATGTTGTCTAATCTACCGCGACAGAAAAATCCTTGAAAGGTAAGAATAAGGGTAAATGCAAATCTAAATCCAACAACCCTAAACATGATTCAAAAAATTCATCTACTGATGATTCTTAAACATGAAAACCCAAATATTCTTGTCTAATATGTGATGATGATCATTACACCAAGGATTGTCCTCGGTGTTCCAAAGTTGCATGTCTTATGAACGATGCCCCCGAGACCCCGACTGTCTTGAAAGAGCCTTTCCCTTCTTAGTAGATGCAAATGGTAGATCAACCCCAGTTTTCTTGGAACTCTCAGGTTTTCATGGCTGGCACGGAACCTATCTCTATTACCACGAGATCGAAAGACTACCCCAATCCATCTGTTGTAACATAGTTTGGCACGCGAAAAATATTTAAAATTTTGATGAAATGTTTTCAAAATCTTACTAATATAAAATGTTGCGAATTATATTATTGTGCTTTTAAAAGGTTATTTATTTTATATTATAATTTTTTATTTAAAATATATTACTTTTATAAAAATTATCTTTTTTATAAAAATATTTTTTTTTAATTAAAATTATATTATAAAACTAATTTTAAAGCTTAAGTCAAAGTCATTGAAGGGACTAACATTTGGGTAGTTTTTGAATGGTTGAGATTGCCAAAAGTAAATCAACGACACATATCAAATTCAAACCCCCTCAAGCTTTCTAACATCAAATTGAAGAGGCAGGTCCGAAAAGAGTTTTATTGAAAAACAAATATTGGGCACGTGGCAGCTACACACAATTTCAGACCCCTCAGGAAGCAAAACCACATACCATTGTAGACCCCCTCTGAATTTCTTCTCGTGGTTTTCATGGCAACACAAAGATAGAACAGGGCTAGATGGAACATATGGTCTAACTAATTATGGAGAAATTAAGGTGAACTATTTTTCTTATCTTCTAAATACAATTGTCATGGCATCTTCTAAAAAGATGAATTGTTTGATGTGGTTGCAATTGCATCTGCTTCTGATCGATCAGCTTGGATTGAATAACACAGTGCATGGAAATATGCAAATTATTAAATTCATTTCGGAAGCAAAAAACAATTAATGGGAGTGTCTGATGCAAGTGAAGAGAAGTATTATTATTTATCAAATGTGAATCGAAAAAAATCAAGATATAAATGGATGTTTCACAGAAAACCTACACTTTAACTTGGGATGCAATGGGCTCCTTTTCTTGCTATCTATGGAATCGTACATTTTGTGGGAAGCTAAGGGTGGGATCACAGTTTATGCAGATCTAAGCAGTCATCGGCATGGATGAATTTTTTCTACTTTGATTCAAAATGCTAGCTTCAAATATGAAGAATAGCTAGATACACATAAATGGCAGATTTCATCATTAAAAAAAAAAAAAAAAACACAATATTTTCAGCAGTTCATTTTCGGGTTCCATTTCTAGGCAATTTAAGTCGAAATTGAAAAATCTAGAACATGGGTTTTTTGCAGGATGGCCCCAATTTATTTAAGTGTAGAGTTTTTTGTGAAAATTGTGAGCCAATAGAGATATTTTGCTAGTTTTTTGTAAGGCATATATTCATTTCCATTTTCTAGAAAACACCTTCACCAAGAGAATAAGAATAGCAAAGAAATTAGTGGGAAGCTAAAGATGGGCATCCCAATCTTGAAAATCCAAAGTCCAGATGTTCCTCTCACTACAAGGAAAAGACCTTCTAGTAGATTTTTTGAGGAATCCCTTATAAAAATACCCCAAACATCTATTTGTAGTGGAGGTTACTAGAGGAGGTTAGCGGGTGGAGGTTTTTGTGGATGTTTTTTGTCCGATGCGCTTATCATCCTAACCCACACCGATGCGTTCAACCAAAAAAAGCACCAGTGCACAAAAAACATTGGCACACCGAACATCATACACTCCATACAAACCCGCCTCGATGCATCTTAAAACTGCACCAGTGCGTCCTAAAACCCCACACCAAAACTAAAACCACCCGGTGTGGTCTTAAGAAATCGCACCGATGCGCCTGTAAAACCCCACACACCAGAACATGATACATAAAAAAAAATTACGGCCAAAAACCACATTTTTCACTTTTCATTGCTTCGGAGCTCTTAAGCACCGGTGCAAGTTATCCTTATCTGAGCCGCCCTGACATCGGTGCTCCAATTACACCCATTGCACGCACTGCTACTCTGCATTGTCCACCAATCTGCATTTTGAATTTTGCAAAACAGTGGGAAAATTTACTTTTGAAAATTCTACAGCCAATATGCCTCCTTGAAGGCCAAATGTACAGGTATTTTTCTTGTTTTTCCATAATTAAGCCTTTTAGCGGATTAGAGTTGTAAATTCACTTAAAATTAACCAT
Organism: Pinus albicaulis; assembly: GCA_034641835.2. Lineage (NCBI taxonomy): Eukaryota > Viridiplantae > Streptophyta > Pinopsida > Pinales > Pinaceae > Pinus > Pinus albicaulis. Next base: position 797,982,625 of record CM076584.1, on the reverse strand, counting down.
TTAAAAATATATATATATTTCCAGTGCGGTGTGCTCGAGCCATTTGGTTCGCACTAGTTCGCGGTTCTATCTGTAAATTTATAGGCCGCACCACAAATGGTGCTTACAGTATCCGCACCAGTTCTGGGGCAGTACCGAAAGGCACACCGTGATATTTTAAAATTTAAAAAAAGTGCGGTGTGGTCGGTTACTCAGCCACACCGTTGATCCTGTGGAATAACAACAATGCAATGCATTGACTTAAATCTCCGCCCCGTGGTGGGTATTTTTTTTAGCGCACCGCATTCTGGCATTTCGACATGGTCAATGGTGCGGCTTGGTAAAATACCACACTGTTGACTATGTAATTGTTTTGAGAAATAACTCCCTAAATGTTTTTGGGTCAAAAACTTTCAAAAATCAGGGGCATACCATTCAAGAAGGACTCACTTAACCTATATTTTATGCTGAAAACTAGATTTAATCAATTGCAAAACTTACCCGAAAGTCCTACGTTTGATGTAGATCCCTCAGGTTTCAAACCCCTAGCAACTCCTCATGCTTCGTAACCTGGAAATAAAGAAAGAACGAACAGGAAACACTAGTTGTATAGCATATATTGTTCCTAGATGTCAGTATAATTCATGTATAATATCATATAAGAAATACTAAATGTTTAACTAACAATATTCACACATATATAGACACGTGAATATTCGGGAACAAGATGGTACTTCTTATTATAAATGGCATGTACAATAATATAAAGTGGAGAGATCACCTAAATACTTCCACGGCCTTCGAGTAGATCGTCCTCTGGATCCGTCCAGCCCTCACCTCGCTAGGATTCTTCCAAGATGTGTGCACATGAGATGTCATATAGGATGATGATCATCTTCAAGGAAACAGGGGTTTCCTGAATATACTTGGGAAGTGTAGGAGGCACGGGAACATTAGACTTGAAATAGGGATCCAACAGAGTATAATGTCTATAATTTTCTCTCTCCATTAGGCCATACACATGAGGGGATTTTATACTCCCTCAAAGTAGTTTCAGTAATTGGAAACAATTGGGCCACGGGCTAGGGTGGTTGAATTACGGGAATAACCATCACCCTGCCACGAAAATAAGGAATTTATATATATTTTTAATGATTTAAATGGCATACGCGGAAAATTATGAATGGAATCACGTATATATGTGGAAAATTCTAGGCATAACCACGTATGAGAATTTTAACACTATTTTTTATGAATTTGTTCAAGTCTGGAAGGAAAGGGTGCCTAGGGCCAAAGAGACAATCATTATTCACATGAGGGTGAAAAATGATGCTATAACAGATTCCCCCTAATATATGAGGTCAGAAGGGGTACATGATGGCCGAAATATATTATGTGCATAGAAAGAACCTTGCGAAGACAAGAGAGGATGTGATCAGATTTCAGCCTATCAAAAAACCAATGAAAGAAGTTAGAGAGTCAACTCATGTCTGAGGCGGGCATACCCATGCTCAGTGAAAGAAAAGCATGTCTATAGATCCAAAATGTATGTAAGTATAACTGAACTGGAAGGTACATAGTGAGTCATCTGAGCACTGCCCATAAGTAGAAGTCGAAAATCAAGTACAAGTATCACATATAGAATACTGATCAATGATGTTGTAGTAGATATATGATCACACAAGTAACTAAATCTCTAGGTACCAAATCATAACAAGTGGAATACATGGTACAATCACGCAACTCGAGAGCCAACATATAAGATGTTGTTGTACTGAAACTACAACATATAAGGGAGGACGACGTCACTGGAAAAAACTAAATGAGCTGTCAAAAGTGAACCGAAGCATGCTAATGCAAACCTGAGGTCTTCACTGATCACTATGGCACAATTCTACATAATGGGAATAAATGAGCTGAAGTTGACCATGTGAGAAATCATTTGATCATCGGTCAATAATGTAAACCATTAAAAAATGTGAGACAACCCACCGATAATGATAATGAGTGTCAAGGTGCCCCAGTACAATCTAACAAGTGCGAATGAATGAGTCGAAGTCGAACACTTGTAAGAATCTATCGATCGAGAGGAAATAATGAATCCTCATTTTCGACAGTGAAGAGTCTACCACTGATGACTGCAAACCCTAAGGTACTGACAAAAAGGCTCTAGACCTTATTCCTAGAGCAATGAGTAGAATTCGATGGGAAAAGATCTGCTGGAAGAAAGGCATTGAGGCATCCCACATCAGTCCAGCACGAGTGTAATCCGTAGGCCAAGATTTGGAAGGAATCGGACGAAGTAGAGTGAAGGAACCAACCCAAAGTACGTTTCTGACATGCACAAGATGAAGCTAGCACATGGAAGAAACCCTCTCAACCAACCAAGAATGAAAGCTGACAAAGAGGCAAGATATCCACCGATAGGGTCAAATGGAAATCAAGGTACTGCATGAATCCCAAGTGTGATAATGTATGCTAACATCGAACACAAGGAAAACCACTTAGTCAAAGACCCATAATGATGATCAAATGTTGACAACAAGGTCACCTATTAATGATGCAAATAGGGCCAGGGTGCGGCTCTAGGTTTACTCTTAGAGCAAGATGTCGTAGTCGATAAGAGACAAACCTGCTGGCAAGAAGTCAATGGAGACCTTCTCAAACCAGCATGAGCAGAAGGCCAAATATCCGATTTGATAGTACAAGATATTGACAAAACCGAGAAGGCTTGAATAATAAGTCAAGAGACACCGAAAAATGGCCGACTCAGGGTTAATTTTCCTTGAACAAAATCATGACTCATGATGACCATGGTAGTAAATAATGACACTGTATAAGTCTGTTATGCAAGAGGCAAAAACAAACTCTCCATATGATTTGAAGAGATAACCAACCAGGGGAGAACTGAGTCGTGAAACAAGGTTATGGCATTGCCTAGGCCAACTAAAACCATCCCAAATGGGGAAAAGACATAGTGTTATGTGCTTTGTTCAAGGGTGACAAATTGATACTGTAACTGCCATCAAAATATGAAGTAACATCCCGTTCCCACTCTTTTTTTAAAATATTTGATTTTTTTGTCTTTTTCATATAGTAAGCCTAAAAAAGAATAAAATAATGTTATGGTACAATGGATAGAACGAGTATCAGGAAACATATGCACTATTTCGTGGGATAGGAACAATCCTATGCTCAATGCAAGGTGGCAGAAACTGGTAAGCGATACTCAAAGGAGTGTTCCATCCATGGGTAACAAGGGTGTAAAGTTTTGATAGCTAAGTTCTTTGCAATGGCTGACTTTGTACAGAGATTCAAGGTCAAAAGAAGGCTTAAAAATCGAGTCCAAATGAAGCCAGCTAAAGGCCAAGATAAACAAGTAGTCAATATGCAATGCAGTAATGCAACTGAAGAACACGAGGGAGCTGCTAGGGTAATAGCCAGAAAAATGATAATGAAGAAGAAAAAGAATGAAGCTTAAACATATAAGTCATGGCGGGACTAAATAGGACTCCCGAGCCTACATAAAGTGTAGCATGGGCAACAAATTCTAGCGAAGAACTAACTAGGAAGCCTATTTAAAGGAAGGCCCTACCACAAAGTCATGATTAAATAATCGGCGAGTGAAATGGGTTGAGTACTCATGACATGATGGGATCAACCCTATGGAAAGTGATCAGAATGAAGGCTAGAATGAAAAATGCAACGAAAAGTGGATTAACTAACCTATATGCCAGTGAATATCATATACCTGCCATGATAGGTCAGCGGTCATGGATTTGAAAACCGGAAAAAATCTCAAAGTCAACAAAATGTACCTGAAAATATACCCATCCCAACACTTCCAAGCAACTGGGTTATACAGCTTAATACAGATGTGAAAACTAAGCATTATAAAAAATTTCAAAAAAAATTCAATTTTTGGGCATAAATACACATTTTTCCTCATATTTGGTTCATTTTTACTTTGCTGAATTGGAGAAAAGAGCTCTGGAGAAAAAACCTCTTTCCTCAAATCAAGAGAAAACAACCATCAAACTTTTTCGGATTAGTCAGGTAAGGCTTAAATTCATATTTGTGATTAATTTCATCCATTTACAGATTTAAAATTTTGATTTTTCACCGTTGAAATGATTTGTTTTGATTTATCATTTTGCGCATACACGGGTTCATGTGGACGAACCTGTGTATGATACGTGACTGTCCAAAAGGGAAGTCGCGTATGCACAGACCATGATTGCAAAAAATGAACCTAATGACAAAATTAATGATTTTTTTGTAGGATGACTATCTCTTGGAGAGAATGTGAGCACAGTGCCATTGACCAAGAGGTCATGGGGGACCAAAATTCGCTCAATATCCTCCAAAATTGTGGTTTACTCAAATTCTTCAAAATTCCAAATATGAAAAGTAATGTCCGTTTACTTGAAATGCTAGTGAATCATTATGAACTAGAGGAAGATTGTTTTATGATCGATAAAATACCTATACACATAGAGGTGGAAGACATTTACTTTATTACTGGACTCTCCCGAAGAGGAGATCTGGTAGATTTACATGGCTAGCCTTTGGGAGGGCTTACACTTGAGGATTATGTCCACGTCTATTATGTAGAGGGGTCTCAAAAAGTAGGGACTAAAATTGCAATCAAAGGTTTATTAGAGCTGCATATGAAAATTCTCCTCTTTACCATTGGCAGGGTGGCAGGATCTGCTTCCTTGCACCAGGCATCGAGAACACAGATGAGTATAGTTGTGGAATGTTTAGTGCATCTCTTTGATTGGTGTACAACTCTTCTGACCAACATGAAGAAACAACTGACCTCCATCCGGAAAGATAAAACAAATCATTTCGGGTATGGAACCATCTTGATGACATTCTTCTTCGAGAAGATTCCTGGGCTTCGACCCAAAGTGATCTCATGCATCAGCAGCCCTAGAGACCTAAGAATAGCCCGATGGGTTGATCTGATGAAGAGACTGGGGGCAAGTGAAGTTCCCCGAACGACATGGGATGATGAGTTCTTCCAATGGTGGGAAGAACAGATTATTGTAGTGGATAACTATCCCTATGCTGGGATGGATTTTTGCGGTGATCCAGACTTAGTCCTTCCACCCAGCGCAGCATGGGGTGTTATTGGTAAGACTGCAATATTTGATTGATTTTTATTTTATTTTTTCAATATATGTGAAAAAAATAAAAAAACAAACATGTTTTTGATTGGATTTAAAATAACTTACAAAATTATATGACCATGAGACAGATATGGGACCAGTACGTCCTGAAGGATACCCACGGCACAAATATCGCAGAGGCAAAGCGGATGCTGAAGACCCTGGTAGGACACTACACATCGTTCAAAGAAACTTGGAGAGTTTAACTCGCCAAGTTCATATGTCTCCAGTAGAAGACTTACCAGAGGCTATCCAGAGATGGGTAGTCGGGGTACCACGAGATTGGGTGCGGTTATTCCACCGTGTGGCTACTGCGGTCATGTTCTATAGGAACATGAATGTTGGACAGGGACCATAGATTTTATTGGATGACTGTATTATATTTTGAGATTGAACATGATCGAGCATAAGCCCTAATTTTGTAGGACATATGGGTCCAAATTTTTGTATATTGTTTTGTACATTCTGATGATATATACATATATACAGCGGTTTATGATGCAATGAAACAAATGTGAGAAAATGTATGATGATTTTGATGATTTGATTTAAAGTATTGAATGAATAATGTGCCAGTCAATTGCTTGATTAGCTAATGAATCTACCATGTGATTGTTAACTCGAGGAATATGAATAAATCTTATAAATTGAAATGATATTTTCAATAAACGTACCCTAAAAAACAATCGAAACAAGAAAGGATTCCGAACCCGATATATATTGTTCAATAGTGACACCACCAACTGGGAGTCCAAGAATACTACCAATGAATCAACACCCGAAGATATTGTTTCTGAAAGTAGATAAATGACTGCAGTGTATTCTGCTACATTATTGGAAGCAGCACCAATGCGAACCCCTCTTGAAACTAATAGTTGACCAGATGGATAATAAAGTACCCAAGCTATGGAAGCTAAGTTTCGAGTGTGTCTACTAGCACCATTGGTGAAACCATAGTGACTCATGATATCCAATACAACCTGTCAAAGCAGATCAAAAAATCATCACCATCACCTCATAGACTGAAAACTCAGACATGTACAAAAACAAAAACAAGAATATATACAAAAATCAAGATGTTCAGCCAAGGCCTAGGCATAATACCTTTTCAAATAGAGCCCATTTCTCAGCTCCGCCAACTCATTTCCCTCAAAATCAACCAAGGTATAAGCTCCTTTTTTGAGGACCTTTTTAACGATGAAGGGGCCATACCACCTAGACTTAAACTTACCTGCCCCTAGGGCATCCTTTTCCTGGGCATAAACCAAAATGAGGTCACCTTCAGAGAAGACCCTAGGTTTGACCACTTTATCATACTGAAATTGTACCCATTTTTTATGCGCTTCGTTCATCGTGGCAACATCTCAACACTACTCATCAAGATTTTCCAGATGAAGAAGGCATTCTTCAAGACTCGAAGTGTCAGGAAGAAGTTCTACAGCCAACTTAAGAGAAGGAATCTCACACTCAACCGGAAATATTGATTCCAACCCGTAAGCTAGTTGAAATGGAGTAAAACCAGTTGCAGTATTTTCTGACATCTGGTATGCCCAAAGCGCAACATAAATCATAATGTGCCAGTTAGATCTAGCTTTATCAATTGTCCATTGAAGAATGGTCTTCAAGGATTTATTCACGGCTTCCACTTTCCCATTTGCCTGAGGATAATAAGGAGATGAATGCTCATGCCGAAAACCCAATTTGAGAGCTAACTCAGCCATCATGTTGTTCTGAAAAATGACTGCCATGATCAATGACAAACTCTTTAGGAATACCAAAATGAGCAATAACTTGATTGAAGAGAAAAAGAGCTGTTGTCTCACCATCTTTCGCAAAAGTAGGCATAGCCTCAACCCACTTTGTGAAGTAGTCTATTGCTACAATAATGTACTTGTGACCTTTAGCCGAAGGCGGGTTACAAGTAGTATAATTTATACCCCACTTTGTGAATGGACCAACAGTGACAACTGGGAAGAGCGGAGCTAGATGAGCGTGCATATTTCGAGTATACACTTGACACGGATGACACCGTTTGAACAACTCAATACAATCTTTAAAAATTGAAGGCCAAAAGTATCCAGCACGTAAGATATTTTCAATTGTAGCAAGCCCGGATAAATGACCCCCACAAGCTCCACCGTGGAAATCATTCAGCACAACCTCAGCTTCTTCGAGAGTTAAGCATCATCTTAGGATTGAATCAACCCCTCGACAGTATAAATTATCACCAATGATCAAGTAATTTTTAGCCAGGCGACGCAACTTACGGCGTTCATCTTTCGAAAAAGTTGAAGGAAACTTCGCAGTCTGAAGATAAACAATAAGATCCCCATACCAAGGATCCTGTGAAGAGATGAGAAAAAGATGTTCATCCGGAAAGGATTCGTCATAAAATATCTCTTCTCCACAGGGAAACTCATAAATTAACTCTGCGAAAACTAATGATTTCTTGGACTTAGAAGACATAAACTCAAGGTCAAATTCCTACAAAATCACAATCCATCGATTGTATTTTCCCCCAATCACTCTCCTGTTGAGAACAAACTGAAATCAATTGACTACTGCCAAAACATAAGTTTTTCGTAGGAGAATATAATGTCTGAGCCACTTCACAGCATGGACAGCTGCTAAAGCAAACTTTTCTATCGGATAATACAGGAGTTTAGGTCCTACCAAACCTCGACTAAGGTAGCATATAACATGCTCTGCAAGAGTATCATCCTCCTGAACCAGAACCATACCGATAGTAGATTCTGCCGCCACGAGATACAAGAGGAAATCCTTGCTATAATAAGGTGGACTTAGTATAGGAGCAGAGGTCAATGATTTTTTCAAAGCATCAAATGACCATTGAGCAAAGTCATCCCACAAAAATGGGACTCCCTTTTTTAATAACCTCATGAATCCTCGTGTAACCTCGGCATAATTCACGATAAATATCCATACAAAAATAGCTTTTCCTTGTAGACTTTGAAGTTGACGAATAGACGAAGGGGGAGGCAACAGAAGTATTGCCTCAACCTTGAAGGGATCTACCTGAATCCCTTCCATAGACAGAATAAACCCCAACAACCGACCGGATGTGACTGCGAAAATGCACTTGTTTGGATTCAACTTGATTTTGTAAAAACGACGTCGTTCAAATATTTGACGGAGGTGAGAAGGATGATCAATTCTCTTGCGAGAACGAGCAGCTAGATCATCCAAGTATGCCTCGATAATATGTTTGATGTCATGGAAGGCATATGACATGGCCCACTGAAACGTGGCTCTAGCATTAAGGCTGAATGGCATTTTCTTGTAAGCAAAGGTACCCCAGGGACAAATAAAGGCAGCCTTATGCTAATATTCAGGACGAATAGTAATTTGATTATATCCAAAAAAACCATCCATGAAGAAGAAAATCTCATTACCGACACACTCGTCAATAATCTGATCTATAAATGGTGTGGGGTAATTATCTTTCAGACATGCTTTATTAAGGTCTCTAAAATCAATGCAAATGTGAATTGTCCCTTATTTCTTATCCACCAGAACTAGATTAGAAACCCATTCAGTCAAAGAAATAGGGAAAATAAATCTTGTCTTGGGAAGCTTCTCTACCTTAGCTTTGATAGTTGCAGCCTTCCTAGGGATGACCGGACGAAGCTTTTGCCTCACAGGCTTAGTGTTTTCGTAAATCTTGATCTCATGTTCGACAATAGATGGATCAATACCAGGAATTTACTCTTAAGACCAAGCAAACACATCCCTAAACTCTTTAAAGAGATCGGTGTAAATTTGAATCTCTTCAGGGGAACATTTGGCTCTGATGAAAACATTCTCGATAACGTTAGGATTCCTAGATATGTTCACTGGGATAGTCGGATAAATCACAGCCATGTTCCCTTCAGCAAATACCTGTGTTGGTGCTAAATTTTTCAAGACTGGCTGAACAAGACCAGAAGACTGAGGAATTTGAAAACTTGACTCAACTTCGTTCAAGTCTGCTAGAAGGTAAGACTGATGATGCAAATCATCCCACGATCTATCTACACCAGTCATAGCTTCCATGATATCCTCTTCAGATGGAAGAGTGGTATCTAGGAAATCCTAGGTGGAAGAAGAACTAAGTGTCCAAGCCGAGGCCACATCGCCATCCAATTCCTCTGGTGAAAGAGAAACGAGAATGGATTCTACAGAGTCAACAATGGTTTTATAAGCAATCTCTGCTGCAGACATCGAAAATGTCATTCCACCCTCTTGACCTTCTGCTAATGTGGAAGTAGGGGAAGGTAAGGTCCAAGGATCTGAAAAATAATAAGTTCTAAAGAACTCTCTTCGAATAGGAGCCCTGGAGGATGAAATTTCATTTATATGAACGGAAGGAGGTGGAATATCGAAAGTACCCATCAGAGAAGAATATATTCCAACCCCAAGATTCTCCACAGGCAATTTGACATTATCCACCAAAGGGATAGTTGAGTCAGCAGATGCATTCTGGTATACAGGAGAACAATCTAGTTGGTCAACTGTGACAATTCTCCCTCCGTGAGGGAAACAAATAATACGAAACAAGGAGGACGCAGTAGCATCCATCTCATAAATCCAGTTTCGCCCCTATAGAAGGTTGTAGTCCAAGCTTGCATCAACTATCTCAACCTCTATATTTACAGTTTCCCCCCCAAAAAAGATGGGCAAAGCTAAGACAATACCATGCGGCCTGTGAGAATGACCATCAAACGCAGTCAGAAGAGTGGCTGATGGAATAGCTGCATGAGATACAATTCCTTTCCAGCATGCGAGAGACATCACACACGTGGAAGAACCCTCATGAACGACCGTTCTAAATATAGTGAATCTTCGAAACGATGATCTAATATGGAAAGACATATGATGTGGGAGTCTCTTTTTAAAATTAGTCATATCAAATGTAATCATAAGAGAGTTTTTCAGATCAACAGCCCCAATAGAAGTGAGAAGAGCACTTCACTGAGCTGGACAAGACTGGAGCACCTCGAGAGTAGACATTGCACAAGGAAACTACGCAAGATCTTCTACAACAGAGTATTTTTGAGTAGCCTTATCATTTGGATTAATCGTCGTACGCTTTGTAGATGCTTTTGACATCCGAGGTATAGGCTCAACAATGGGCCTCGTAATGTGAAGCGGTTCAGTAGTATCAGAAGTACCCTTAGATTTTGAAGACTCAGCTATACCATAATCATGAGATCTCGTAGCAATATATATGTGAGCACTCATCATATATACGCTTGATGGGGTTTCCCCTTCCTGGGTGCCTCCAGAGGAAGCCCCAGTATTTTTATTCATGCCAACAACTAATTGTTGGAAGGGGGTTTGTTAACACAGTCTGGGAACTGGAAGATCCTTGTTGAGCTAACAAGCGCTGCGCATCCTGAATTTTAGGACAAAGGTGAGTAAGATGATCTCCAGTACATAACTTGCATGGAAATTTCACTTTCTTTTTATCCTTTTGTCCCTCACCAACATGCTCATTGGATTTATTTGCATCGCCCTTCCCATCTTTTCCCTTCTTTCTATTATTATTCATCCTTTCTTCTTCCCCTCAGATTGTTGATTTCCTTTGGGGTTTAAAGTCTAGACAACATTTATTGACAAAGCTTGGGAAGAGGTTGGTACTGAAGGTATAGCCTGACCTGAAGAAGCAGATTTTATGGACAACTGTTGCAATTGGTTAAGCAGGTTAGCTGCACCACTATCGATCAACCCAATAAGTCCATCACCATGAGGACCAGGTTTAGTTTTGGACAAGTCCAATTTGGAGTGAGGAGCATTAGGAAATTTTTTATTGAGGACTCCAGACTAAGAATAAATCAGTTCTAATTGTTGGGCCCTAAAAATATCCTGTTCCTCGGAAAATACCCCAGACAAGGATACATCCTTCGAAATATCTGGCTGCAATGATTTCAAAGACCATTCTAGAAGAAATTCATTTTGAATATAGGTTTTAATGAGCTGCTTCCTTCTCTTCCATTCCTGAATATGATCAGAAATGTGGGTTGCCTTGTCCTGCTTAAAATTAGCCAAGACTTCAGTCCCGACATCATAGTGAACATGCAACTGAAAATGATTTAAAAACATAGTAGCCAGATCTCCAAAAGTGGAAAAACTACCCCCAGTTAATTCAATATACCACTTAGTTGCATTTCCAGTCAAGGTGCATTGAAATAATCTCAACCTAATCGAGTCATTGATTAGGGAGTTTGATGAACACCAAAGATGAAAAGTGGTGAAGTAATCTGCCAGATCCTCTCCATTATTTCCTTCAAACTTTGGAATATATGAAGGTAGTTTGGTGGGGACTGGAGGCCACCCCAGACTATATCGGATTCGATCATTAGTCAATTTCGACAAATCTGGCAAGTTTAACATTGCCAGAAATGGTAAACGAGGAGGAGCCTGGGAATTTCATCCCTGATAGGACAAATTTCCCACATTCTGAAAAGAATACCCTGGATTTGATGAGGCACCAGGTTGCCAGAAAGAGTTCATAGAAAAATTTTGGCCATAGGAAATTCCTTGTGACCCAGCATTCGGAGAAGGACCCCCTCCCAACATAGAGTTACTATAAACTAGACCAGTTCCCCCCACTAAAGTAGTGAATGAAGAATAAACCCTCTGATAAGGGTTCCAAGCATTTGAAAAAGGAGAAAATTCTTGATAAGCACTAGACGAAGAGATAGGAACATTCCCTTGGTGACCAGTAAGAAACTGATTCCTTGCCCCTACAGCGGTAAAGATAGGGTTCCACCCCGTGAAGATAGTATAACTTTGACCTCCATACCATGAATTAAACTTTTGAGTTTTGGAAGTAAAAGGAAAAGACCCTAAGGAAGGATTCAAGTGAGGAATATGCCCACTTCCAAAGAGGAACCCTTGAAAAGAAGTTGATCCACTAGCCATAGAGGAGATGGGTGTGGATGCAGTTGTAGTAGTGGAAAAGGAAAATAGAGGAATTCCACTAACAGATATTCCAAGACAAAAGGGACTAGATTGAGAAGCTTGTGCTTGGGTATAACCAGAACCAAACACGGCATCACTAGAAGCAATCAAAGATATAGCAATAGTGCCTCCTCCTTCAACTTTAGGAGGAGTCTGAATACTTGCAGCACTCACAACCGAAGCTATGTTCCCAGTTGTGGCCATCGAAAGGTGAGAATGTGATTGATAAGGACTCTCATGTCTCTCAGACTCAGGTCCAATGTACTCGATGATAAATAGAGAATTAGAAGAAAGAGGAGATGGAAGAGATTCAAGAGATTGAGGTACTTCCTCTACTTCTACTTCTGGAAATAAAACTCTTGAGGTGGGTGGAGTACTCCTCTCAGTATTGACACCAACACCAAGACCAGCTACAAAAACTTCAAGCCCTAATGGAGGATCTCTCTCCGTTGCGTCAGATAACACCGGGTGATAACCACCTTCTGAATTACTCCTACACCTTCTTGAAGAAGGCTCGAAACTCACGAGAGACAACCCATGAAGCCGTCTCGATCGACGAATCGATCGGTCAGCCACTTTAAAATATTGATTAGACTTAAAAAATTATAAAGCTAAGCAAGCTAGGAGCAAAGAGCACTCACTACAAATTCCCTAAGATACAGCCAAGCAAGCGGCCTTCAAGTATTTCCGCTCCGGGTGATTAGGACCAGACACCAAAATACAGGAAAGTGAAAAATGGACCTCTCGAAAGTAGTCTGGGGTAATTACGACCCAAATCCACAAGCGAAGGTAACAGAGGTAGTTATGTTGACCTCCTAACAACAACCTTTACCGGTGCAAGTACCCAAGCTTCGTAAGGGCACCCTCCAGAAGTACTGCTGGAAGTGATACAAGGTCTACCTCAGGTACCACGGGTATTCCCCCCCGTACTCACATGTGTGATACCTAGGATGGGAAAATAAGGACACCAATCTGTATTACCAGTCGGGCGGAACGGTCTTAGGTCAAGATTCATAAAATCAGAGAGGGGGTATCTCTATTCTCTGCTTGCACTTTCCCTCACACTTGACTCTCTGGAGGAGATCTTTCTCGATCCACCTAACGGTGTTGGATTTTTCTCATTAATAAAATTATATGTTTCAAAATCTAAGCGGCCTTGGAGAATTAACTCTCCACTCACCTAATCCAAGGCCCTACAACCTAGCTAGTTGATGTATGACACTTAAAACAAAAATTTCTAGTTTTTTTTAAATTATATCGCTTATTTTAATTGGTTGTTATTTTTTGTCAAGGGTATATGGAAGTGAAACCAATGATGTTTGAATGACGCAACAAGAAACCAATGAAAACCAAACTATATTCAAATGCACTGATTTCCTTTTGATGAAGAGTGATTTCTACATAGGTTCTACGAGACTATATATTATACTTTTCTTTTCAGATAACCAGACTTCACAAACCTCAAAAAATCACGAAAAAGACTAAAATTATTATGTGCACCTAATGCAAATCACTAATGGCATGAAAATTATAAGATGCAATATCTAATAAAGCAAAGAGAAATCTCTAATGATACCAAGGTTCAATCACTTTTGGGCAGTCCACCAGTCGAATTCCAAATCAAAAGCTCAAGGTATAAAAACGCCAAAATTATACTTGATATAACAGAATGAAATCAAAAGAAGACTCCCTTCGTAATCAATTCAAGAACCGAAGAAAAAAAAATTCAACAAGGCTTTGAAAAGATGAAAATAAACCATAAACCAAAACAAAAGCAATGGGAAAAAAAAAAATTTGGCTTTTGAGTTTTATGAAGAAAAGAGATTTCAAAAAAAAAAACCAAGAAACTATCAAATTGCTGAGCCAAAAAAAATTCGAATTTCAAGCGAAAATTCAATAAAATTCTCTAAGCCAACTGTGCTAATCTCGTGGCAGGACTTATATGAGCAAGAGGAAGACAAGAAACTCAAAAAATCAACTCAGCACAATAGTATAAACTTGCAGCAAACTCAGACTCCAAAGAATTAAAAGAGACTCTTCGAAAATTGCAGCAAGACCTAGTCAATGAAATCAAGAAAACCAAATGCAAAAACATGAAAAAATCAAGATGCAAAGAAACTCATAAAGTTAGGAAAGAGAAAATGAGCAAAATCTCTCTGTCCTGAATACTCAGAACAGCCAAGAGTCTTTAGAAAAAGATCTTGTTGCTCAAGCTAGAATTGCAAGCAAAACAAACAAATACTTCACCAAATGAGCCGTTTTTCAAATAACTAAGAGAGAAACACGCATAAAACCACTTTAAACACAGTCCAGAGACTTCAAAGATATCACAGGAACAAACCTCCACAGGCAGACAAGACCAAAAAATCTCTTAAACCAAAAATTTCAAAATTCACTCAAACATACGCAGTTTCACAACTTTGCAACAGGCGTGCATACGTGACTATTGTAAAGGCAACTTGGGTATACACGAGTTCCTTTACAAAAACTAGTGTATATACACGACTGTGCAAAAGAAAAATCGCATATGAAAAAGTAAATAAGGAAAAAATAAAAAAGGTCAAGCCTAATTAAGAGACCACGTCTTCAGTCTGACTGGAAAAAGATTTATTATTGAACTGGAAAAAATGATTAAAACTGTTGGAAACCTTCAAGACAAATGAAACAACCCAAAGGGAAATCACAAAAGTGTGATCCCTAATGGAGTCGCCATTTATGTTTCGGGAAGTAACTCCCTAAAGGTTTTTGGGTCGGCAACCTTCACAGACCAGGGGCATACCATTCAAGAAGGACTCACTTAACCTATGTTTTATGTTGAAAACTAGATTTAATCAATTGCAGAACTTAACTGAAAGTCATACATTTGATGTAGATCTCGCAGGGTTCAAACCCCCAACAACTCCTTGTGCCTCATAACCTGAAAATCAAGAAACAACGAACATGAAACACTAGTTGTACAACATATATTTTTCCTAGCTTACAGTATAATTCATGTATAATATCATATAAGCAATACTAAATGTTTAACTAACAATCTTCACACATATATAGACACGTGAATATTCGAGAAAAAAATGGTACTTCTTATTATAAATGGCATGTATAAGAAAGTGGAGAGATCACCTGATTCCTTCCACGGCCTTCGAGTAGACCATCCTCTGGATCCATCTAGCCCTCACCTCGCTAGGATTCTTCCAAGATGTGTGCACACAAGATGTCATATAGGATGATGATCATCTTCAAGGAAACAAGGGTTTCTTGAATATACTTGGGAATTACAAGAGGCACAGGAACATCAGACTTGAAATAGCGATCTAGCAGAGTATAATGTCTATAATATTCTCTCTCCCTTAGGCCATACACATGAGGGGATTTTATACTCCCTCAAAGTAGTTTCAGCAGTTGGAAACAGTTGGGCCATGGGTTGGGGTGGTTGAATTACGGGAATAAACATCACCGTGCCACGAAAATAAGGAATTTATATATTTTTTAATGATTTAAATGGCATACGCAGAAAAGTATGAATGAACTTGCGTATATACGTGGAAAAGTCTACGCATAACCGCATATGGGAATTTTAACACTATTTTTTATGAATTTGTTCAAGTCTGGAAGGAAAGGGTGCCTAGGGCCAAAGAGACAATCATTATTCACATGAGGGTGAAAAATGAAGCTATAACAGTAATGATTTCAGGATTTCATGACGTTGACCAAACCATATGCCCCAAGGCATATAGTTTGGTCAACTCACCACCCTCCGACACCGGTCCATAGTCAATGGTGTGGTCTGTTATACCACCGCATCGTTGACTTATGAAAAATTCTAGGAGGGCGGTGTGCTTCAAGTTTTCATGTGCACTACCTCCGGTGCACTAGAAATTTGTTGGTGCACTACCTTCGGTGCACGACAAAAAGAGATGCACCGTTACCGGTGCATGCCTATTTTTTGTGGCTCACCGACAGTTTTTTTTTTTCAAAAAAAATTATATATGTATATTCCTAAATACATGTCTCATTTAATAAAAATGTGTTTAATATGTAAATAATTCAAAGACGTGAAAGGAGAGAACAGAGGGAACAACAACAACAATAGGCAGACCAGTATAACATGGTTCGCGAGTGGGAGGCATGAGAGAGGGAGAGAGATGTGGCATGAGAGAGGGAGAGAGATGTGTTCCCTCGCCCTATTACAATAGCTACCTTGGATCTCCTAAGGCAGGTAGGCCTCCTCAAGTTATATAAGGAGACTATTTCCCTAAAGATCCATGGTGTGTTTTTGTGACATCTTATCTGCAGGTGGAATGCCCACCTACAGGCTTTTCGGGTTGGTCCTAACCAATGGTATGCACCCACTGAGGAGGAAATTTATTTCATTACTGGGATATCGAGGAGAGGGGTGGATTTTCCATCATTCCCAGATGTTCCAGTTGGCTATGCAGTAGGGATTCAGTTGGCGTACTCATAGAGATACATTAGCGTGGATATACGGTCTCCTTCAGATTTTCAGGTCTACTGAGGGCAGTTACGTATTACTGCATTTGGTAGTGAGGTAGTGAGGTGCCTCTTACTTCTGATTTCGACCATTTCACACAACACCAGCGATGGGAAACACATTAGTTGCCCACTTCTATATTATGTTGATTCTTTAGTACAAGAGCCACAACTTGTTAGGTGGTCTGCCATTTTTTGCGGTAGTTATGTACAACCTTAGATAGATGTCGTGCTTAGGCACAAGGGAGGGTTAACTTCCCTTTTTCTTCAGAGATATTTTTTTTTTTTTTTTAGAGGTTTCCAGAGATGAGGCCTACTTTTTTTCGACAGGCTTGTAGGTCGATGTTGGATGCACAGATACACATGTGGGCACAGATAATGCCCAAGATGAGCGAGATTGAGCTTTCCGTGAGGATATTGCATGATGCACTGGAGTTGCTAGCCAGTGTTGACGATCATCCCTTTGTTATGGTCCCCTGTCCTTATGTTGGTTTGTATTGGCGAGGGTGTGCCAACATCCTGTTCACAGATGATGAGCCACCAGATGATAGAGGTAATATTACTATTTTATTTAAATTTATTCTAACATGTTCTTTAACTTTTTTTTTTATTAAACTGTGTAATGAAATTGTCTAATTATTGTTGTCTACTTATATATATTTTGTATGCATTGGGTATTTAATATAAATGTGAAGATGGGTAACACTTTTGTGAGAATTCGGGGTGGAAAAGTGAGAATCTTCACATTTTTGACATTATCACAAAAGTGTTACCCATATTCACATTTTGCAGAATAGTACCCATCTTCACATTTTCTATTCTAATTCCCTTTCCTAACTTCCTAACTTCGATTTTCATTTAATATTTCTTATATCATAATATTTTTTTAACTTCCTTCATGATATCTATGGTTGCTCACCTTTGTTCAATATTGGGTAAAAGGTCATGGTATTACCTTAATTTCTATTCTCATTCCCTTTCCTAACTTTGGTTTTCCTTTTGACCTTGGAGATAAAAGCAATCATTAAATATGATAGTCATCCCTTCTAGGGAACTTAGTATGGGTTGCTTAGTGGTTTTGATCCCTTATGATGATGTGAGGTGGTGTTTCAAACATGGGAGTAACTTGTGTTTGCATGTGATGCTCACGGGCCATGGTTTCTTTTGTGGGTTATAGAAGGTTTAGTTCTACCTCCTAAGATAAAATTTCTAAAAAAATTACCTTTATTCCTTAAAGTCAAACTAGATCTATACTAAGGATTACTCTTTATATGTATTTCTACCATATAAATTCTAACGATAATTAATCACATATATGTGTTAAAGTAGAATATGAAATAAGCCCTTTTTACACTGGATTGGCTTGTAGGTACATAGATGTGATGGTTTGGGAATGTGGTTCACATGAAAAGTAATATGGATGGATTTAGTGGAAACCTTTATTAAGATTAACAATTATATGTTAATGTGTGTAAAAGACGTGCACACATTAACATACAATTGTGATTTTTTCCCTTCTTTCCAACTTAGTGGACATCCTTCTAGAAAACTCCCTTTTAATGAAGAAGATATATCCATAGTGATCCACTGATATTTGTTCACAAACAACTCTTCCATTTTGGACTTTTATATCTCAAAACTATACTCATTGAATTTATGCATCTTTATTTTTAAACTACTTGAAACTATTTTATTACACCATAGGAATCATTTCGATATATCTCCCATTTTAATTGGGTGTATCACATTTCAAGAAAAACACAATAGCCATAAAAGTTTCCCATTGAAACCAAAAGTGATTTGATACAAAACATAGGTTATAACCTTATATAGTTTAATTGTTTAAAATATATTTTTAATAAAATGAAAAATATTCAATGTAAAACACATAGTATTTAGAAACAAAAAGTAACTTGATACAAAACGTAGTTTTTAACCTTATACTATGTTAATTGTTTTGAAAATATATTCTTAATAAAATGAAAAATATTCAATGTAAAACACATGCATATTAACATATAATTGTGATATTTTCCCTGCTTTCCAACTTAGTCCATCCTTCTAGAAATATCCCTTTTAATGAAGCAAATATATCTATAGTGATCCATCGATATTTGTTCACCAAAAACTATTCTATTTTGGACTTTTATATCTCAAATCTATGCTCATTGAATTTAAGCAGATCTATATCTTTAAACTACTTGAAACAATTTTATTACATCATAAGAATTATTTCGATATATCTCCCATTGTAATGGGGTGTATCACATTTCGAGAAAAAAACACAAATTAGCCATAAAAGTTTCCCATTGAAACCAAAAGTGTTTTGATACAAAACATAGGTTTTAACATTATATAGGTAAATTTTGTTTCAAATAGATTCTTTTAATTTAAAATAAAAAATATTCAATGTAAAACACGTGCATTCTTATACACTCTTATGTCAACATAAAGTAGTTTGAGTGATTCCACGGGTCCTCTACACCCTTCATGGGTATAATTGGGACATGTAGTGTTAGCTTCTACAAGTTCTATAAACAGAGTCTCTAAAGGGCCAGGTAGCCTCTGGATCTCATCTTTTATGAAAGGTGACATATCTAGTAAATGCCCCTACAGTGAATTTTTGGAATAGATCTAAATTCAAGTTTTTCATTTTCATATCCATGGTCTCAAACAATGAGAGAGAAAATACCTTTTATATTCAATGTAAAACACACATGAAAATTAACATATAATTGTGATATTTTTCCTTTCCAACTTAGTCCATCCTTCTAGAAAAATCCCTTTTAATGAGGCAGATATATCCATAGTGATCCACTGATATTTTTTCATCAACAACTATTCCATTTTGGACTTTTATATCTCAAAACTATGCTCATTGAATTTATGCATCTATATATCTTTAAATTACTTGAAACTATTTTATTACACCATAGGAATCATTCCCATATATATCTCCCATTACATTTTGAGATAAACACAAATTAGCCATAAACGTTTCCCATTGAAACCAAAAGTGATTTGATACGAAACATAGGTTTTAACCAAGTATATAGTTTTAAATCTTTTGAAAATAGATTCTTAAAAAAATGAAAAATATTCAATGCAAAACACATGCACAATAACATATAACTATGATATTTTCCCTTCTTTCCAACTTAAGTCCATCCATCTAGAAATATCCATTTTAATGAAGCAAATATATCCATAGTGATCCACTGATATTTTTCACCAACAACTATTCCATTTTGGACTTATATATCTCAAAACTATGCTCATTGAATTTATGCATCTATATCCTTAAACTACTTGAAACTATTTTATTTCACCATAGGAATCATTTCAATATGTCTCCCATTTTAATGGGGTGTATCACATTTCGAGAAATAACACATTAGCCATAAAAGTTTCCCATTGAAACCAAAAGTTCAATTTTCTACAAAACAAGGTTTTAACCTTAAATATAGGTAATTGTTTCAAATAGATTCTAAATTTAAAATGAAAAATATTTAATGTAAAACACATGCATTAACATATATATAATTTTGTGACACTTTCCCTTCTTCCAAACTTAGTGGACATCCTTTTAGAAAAAACTCTTTTAATGAAGTAGATATATCCATAGTGATATGCATAGTGATCCACTGATATATGTTCAAAAACAACTATTCCATTTTGGACTTTTATATCTCAAAACTATCCTCATTGAATTTATGCATCTATATTTTTAAACTAATTGAATCTATTTTATTACACCATAGGATTCATTTTTATATATCTTCAATTTTAATGGGGTGTATCACATTTCGATAAAAACACATTAATCATAAAAGTTTTCCATTGAAACCAAAAATAATTTGATACAAAACATCTAGGTTTTAATGTTATATATAGTTTAATGTTCCAAATATATTTTTAATAAAATGAAAAATATTCAATGTAAAACACATTCATTAACATATTATTGTGATATTTTCCCTTCTTTCCAAATTAGTGGACATCCTTCTAGAAAACTTAAGTTTTGGATAGTTGAATTACTAGTAATGTTGTCATCTATAAATTAATGTTTCATACTATGAACTACGTGGTATATGCATAGTAATTGTATTATAATTTTTTTGTTTTAAAACTTAGTTTTTGGATGGTTTTGAAGTACATTTTTGCATGTGAAGTAATGTTGTGATCTATAATTTTGTTAAGTAAAGGTTAAGTTAAAATCGATTTCAATCTACATTTCTTTTAGGATATAACGTTAAATATTTTGGATAGTTGACTATAATTGCTTTAGCATGATAATGTGTGATATAATCAAAAATTTTAACTCAGTTTGGATAAGTTTCAATCCATTTAACATATGATATATCATTAATCTTTAATGCTTTATTGGATAATTGAACTACAGTTGGTATATATGATAATGCTGTGATACTAATCAAAGTTTCAAACTCTGATTTGGATGGTTGAAGTACATTTGGCATGTGAAGTAATGTTGTGATATAATCAAAAAAAATTTAAAACACAAGTTTTGGATGGTTTCAATCTACATTTGGCATGTGATATAAAGTTAAATGTTTAATGTTTTTATTGGATAGTTGAACTACAATTGGCATGACGTGAAGTAATGTTTTGATATAATCAAAAAGTTTTTAAAATTCAAGTTTTGGATGGTTGAAGTACATTTTACATCTCAAGATTGCTTTTGATCTCTACATACTCTTCTCTTGTTTGAGTGAAAAAAATTCCAATGGGAAGAACATAGCTTTTCAATGCAACTAACCATATAAATTGAGCTCTAATTGAAAAAAGAGTAAAGAAAAGTTAACATACCACAAAACATGCTAGCAAAATAACATTCGTGGTTGTCATTTTTGTTGGAATAGCTAAATCACATTTTAAGGATTCTTCATCGAAAAACAATTTCAATGAATAGAATCCTTAATATGATTTAGTTATTCCAATAAAAATAACAACCAAGGATGTTATTTTGTTGGATTTTTGGTTTTTTTTACTTTTTTTTCAAATAGAGCTCAATTGATATGGTTGGTTGGATTGAAAAGTTGTGTTCTTTTCATTGGAAATATTTTTCACTCAAACAATATTATGTAGTATGTAGAGATCAAAAAAAATCTTAAGATTACTTTCAAGTACAATGAAGTGTTCAAAACATTTTCCCACATGATGATACCTTCATTGACCTCTAAAAAGTAGTTCATGGGCTATATGTTCTACCTCTTTCCCATATAAATCCCTTTAATTTTGATTGGAAATATAAGAAGTAGATATATGTTTTTTGAATTGGGGTCAATGTCATTAATGCACTCAACTAGGTAGCCTTGTTGATTTATAAATTGGTAAATTGATGACAGTCAGTTAATTGCATTCTAGAACATATATATTCAGTTGCCTCTTTCCCATATAAAACCCTTTAATTTTGATTGGAAATATAAGAAGTAGATATATGATTGTTTAATTTGGGTCAATGTCATTAATGCACTCAAATAGGTAGCCTTGTTGATTTATAAATTGGTAGATTGATGATATTCAGTTAATTGCATTATAGAACATATATATTCAGTACGTGAAACATTTTTCATCAATGCACATGGGAAAACTACTTGAACAATTAATTTCATTCTAGAATATATATATATATATATATATATATGCACAACATTTTTCATCAATGCACATATAACATATCTGACCATTGGACAGACAAATTTTGTACTAGATTTTCAATCAGCAATAGAGATGTGGGTCAAATCCCACCAAAAGTCAGAGAAGTGCTCCAAGTCTCTTGTCTGAAAGGAATCTTTGTAAAAAATTATACTGTGGATGATTTATTTACATTGTGGATACTTTTTACCAGAAAAACCCACAAGAAAAACTGGGCGTGCATTCAGTTCGTGTATATATCCAATACGTGCAAATTTTTTCGTCAATGCACATAGAAAAACTACTTTCAGTTAATTGCATTATAGAACATATATATTGAGTACGTGAAACATTTTTCATCAATGCACATAGTAAAACTACTTTAACAGTTAATTTCATTCTAGGATATATATATATCCAATACATGCAATATTTTTCATCAATGTATGTATATAAAAGCTAATTTCAGTTGATACTAGAGTGTGCATGTATCAAAACAATTTGTACATGTGCAAACACTTGCACAGATAACATAACAAGGCAGCTCAATTTTTAATTGAGTACTAGAAGTTCTAAAACGTATAATCCAAAGAGAATAAATTGTTGGGTAGTTCAATAAAAAAAAATTCCAATGGAATGTCATCTTCAATAATCCGTTCATGATCGGATTTTGACATTTTCCATTTCTTAATTTTTGTTTTTTCTTTGATTGAACCTCTATCAGCTTTATACGTGTTGCACACACCAAGTGACTATGTTGACAACTTATGAAATCAGGTTCATAGTCTTCAAAGTAAACAAAATCTCCATTTTGATTAGTTTGTCTGAAAAAACAACCTTTCAGTATAATAGATCCTCTTTCATATGGAAATCCGTGATCATTATAGTATTCTAATAATTTCATCTTTCGTTCAGTGCAATGCATCAAATAATACTTATAATTTTCATCGTGGTCAGTAGGTGCAATTACAACAAAAACAACTCCTGCACAATAAAACAAATTTGACAAAATTATACATATTTAAATTTATTTCTAGATCTTTATCATTAGAAAGCAATTCAAATGTTAAATTCTCTAACAAGATCAGAAACTCGATCACCATCGGATGATATTGTAGTCTCATCTGATTACATTTCTTCAAACATTGCAACAGACATTTTTCCCTTTGTATTTAGCTCTGTATGTTTCCATTATTTTACATACATTTTTTTTTCACAAACATCATTAGATTTTGTGTTGTCTATGAAAACATGAAAAAAACAAGGAAATGGAGCTTTTTTATCCAGTACAGGCATTAGGATGACTTTTGTTTTGTTCAGGTGCAATTTTAGGTTCACTTTCTTGTTTTAAACGTCATTTAGGTGTTCGATGCATCTAGTCTTTAAATCCCAATACTGCAAAAAAACCTTTATGGAAAGATTTAGAAGATATAAATGCTATTAATAGATACAATCAAATCGTCATTGATGATATCGGTTTAAAATTGATATCATTGTAAAGTCAAATTAGATGTACCTTACTTGCTGTGATGATTGATATAAACGGCGATGCACTTGTTGAACAACTTCTTTCACGTCTTGCAAGTCTGGCTTGGAGGGTTGAACGATATCTTCAAGAAGTGCTGCGTTTTATACGTACCTCTACCGTCGTATTCTCCTTTTCAACAGCGGATCTATAAAGAAGTTGTGATGTTTCCAATACGATTTCTTATGAAGACAACACAAACAAAAGAATGATCGTGCAGATTTGAATTGACCTGCGCATCCATCTGACCATATCCATTGTTCATTGAATATTATTCCACTATTTTTCAAGGAATCATAAATTTTTCCAAAACAATGTTGTACAAAATATGTATCATGTGTACGATCGTCACTGATATAAAAGTGAAATTCTTTAATGATATGTCGATTTTCACTCAAGTTTTCTATATGATCGACGTTTTTTTCAGCATGTCTATATAGAATATGGATGAGCATGGAGACTTGGTTAGAATGATAGTATTCACTCTGAATTTATTTTTGTGGAACAAATGTGTAGTTTTCTGCAAGGTAAATTCCATTAAAGGGTCCCACTGGTGAAAAAAATTCGTAAGTTTTTTGATTGCAAAGTCTTTCATGGGAGTCTATACGAGATGCCGTTGTATTTGCGTAATTACCTAGACTTTACGTATTCTCATCACCAAAAATGTCTTTTATTTCTAACGTTTCAATTCTTTTAACACTATCTGCACTTTGAATCGATGTACTGGTATATTCGTATCTCTTCCATTTCACTTTCATGTTGGACAATGATTGATCATTTATATCAATACAATATTTTTTTTGAAATTTAGTCAAATTTCCACAATCATCGCATTTTTTACCACCAACACATTTCTTTTCGTAAAATAGTTCATCGCTTTCTCTTTCACATAGAATTTGAGATATGAAATCACGGATAGTGGAAGGAGCAGGTGAATCCTTCCAAAATGTTCTACAAAAATCAAGGAATGTGTCATATACTGACAAATTCCACATGATAGCAGACTTAACTAAGTACTGTGTGCATCATTAGTAGGTTTTACATACTTGGTTTCAATGAAAAAAAACATTGGATTGTTTTGTAGATTTCATGATTCTACTTCTTTTAATTGTTCTTGAACCAAATGTCTAAATTGGTTTCAAGAAATGTTTTAATGTTCTTCTATCTTGATTTCATGATGTTAATCTTGCGTTATGTGCCTTACAGTTGGAAAAACCACACTGATGTATATTTAATATACATATATTATTTTTTAACATTTTCTCCAAATCTATCTTTGTATGGTTTCCTACAAATAGCTCTCCAACAAGCAAGTTCATCACATACATCTATTTTCAGCCGAAATTTCCGATGTTTGTGCAAATTTTTTCGCGAGGTTCCCAGTGCTCGTGCCATAGATGTTACCAAACGATTCTCTTGAGTACTTGATGAAACCATTGCCATTTGTATTCCTCAATGTACAATTGAAACATCTTTCTCTCTAGATCTCTTAATTGACTTTATAGCACTACTCATATTTTTTATCACATCTTCCTTCATTTTTTTATCTTTGGTTGATTTTCGAATACCCAATAGTGTCGTAGCTTCTTTTAATTTCCTTAATGATAGGAGACCTTTTAATGTTGGGCTTGAATTTATCACCTTTTTCACTATAATCCTGCACTATCAAAAATGTGGTTATGCGATATCTTACTTATATAATGTTGTTTTGTCTCTAATACATGTGTAGTGTGACATTTTTCTAACATCTTATCTTCTTCGACATTGATTTCATCTGTACCTTATTTGAATAGATAGTACATAATAAGTTTACATATTGATGAAATAATAACTAAATTAATAAATATAATAATTTCAATTTGCATGTGTTCAACATATATATATATATACCTTGGCAGTTAATTTCTTCACTTGAATTTCTTTCAACATTGTCAACATCTTCAATCATTGGTTTAATATCTCTTTCACTTTCTCTTTCAAAATTTGCTATCTCATAATCAATGTTTTGAGGAATATATATCTCTATTTACATTACAAAATATTTTTCAAATTAGTTTATCAAATAAAAATAATATATATATATAATAATACCTTGTGTACCTTTATTATAATATATCAAATAAAAATTAAGCTTCACATTTTACACTAGGAAAATTTTAAATATATCAAAATCATAATATTTACATTTACATACCTGCTTCAACTTCTAGTTGAGGTTGATTTTCCCCTTCAATATTTCAGAGTGTTTCTATCTTTCTTTTGTGAGATTGTCTCCTCCCTTCTCTATGTTCCTCAAGGTTTCTTTTTCGATCATATTTTCTCGTACAATTCCTTCAATTTCCCATGATAATAGAATATGAAGTTCAAAAATTTAGACAAAAACTCAATTAAAAAAAACATCACAAAAGATTTAATTTAATAAAAAAAATCATTTTAAAAATTTTGCAAAAAATACATACTCCAATCCAAAACACTTACTTTAAAAAATTCGAGAAAAAAATGTCTTATAAAAATGAAATGAAGCTCAAAATATTTCCTTCCAAATCCTACAAAAATATTTCATTTAAAAAGTTAGACAAAAACTCATTTTAAAAAATCATTATAAAAGATTTACTTCAACCCAAAACACATACTCTAAAAAAATGTCACTTCAAAAAATGCCTCCAAAAAATGTCCATTGAAAATTAATTCCAACTTCATAAAAACGCCACTTTAAAAAATACTTCAAAAAATATCATTTTAAAAAATACTTCCAAAAAATGTCCAAAAAATGTCCTTTTGAAATTAAGTCCAAATCCATAACTTCAAAAATAATGAAAATTAAGACCAAATCCATACTTAAAAAAAACAAAATGAAGCCCAAAAAACATCCAAAACTATATCACATACTTCCAAGAAATGTCCTTTGAATGTACCTCCAAGAAAAGTCTTCAAAAATGTTCTTTGAATGTACCTCCAAGAAAATTCTTTGAAAATAATGAATGCCTCCAAGAAAATTCCTTAAACCCAAAACTATTCTTTGCAAAATTAGATCAAGAACTTTGTAAAATCAGACCAAATGTGCGAAAATATGCAAAAATAATGAATGACTTCACGGAAATTTATATTGTTGCGAAATGTATTTTTGGAGGGGCTCGACAGTACTTTCTGGCTGATGGAAAATTAGGTAAACTTTCGGCCGAATTTTTTTTCGTTTGACTTAACGGGCCGTCGGTGCAAAAAATAGTTTGGCCGAACTTTGTCTAAGAGTTCGGCCGAACTAACACGTCACCAGTTACGCAGAACCAAGCTCTGAATATGTATCTACAATTTTGGACTGATTAAAATCCATGAAACATTCTGAATTAACTGTCGGAACCAAGACAAACATTTTCAGAATTGAATCTACTTTCAAGAAATATAAATTTTATGGAATTTCATAAATATTTACTAATTTTAATTAATTTTGTAATAAAACAAGTGCAAACAATTTCTAAAGGTCATTGTGATTCAGTGAAATCAAAATTTTGTATCTTCCAAAATACATTGTAAAAAAAATTGAAAAAATTATGTTACATTACATTGGTCCGTCCTCTCTAATGGGTAGCTTTTATATTTTTAGTTTATAACTTATATGTTAAGAAATTTCTTGTGTAGCAAAACATATTCAAAATATGCAGTTTTTTCATATTGGACCAGTTCAAAAAATTCTAGTAATTATGATATGCATCCATTGGCTTTGTAAATATGATGAAACCGAAGTAGTCTCTGTCTAAATTGTTGTAGCACATTTTGTTTCTCAAAAACACAAATTTTCAAAGAATACAACATTGTGTATTAACATGACTTCTTATGAATCCGATGATTGTTAAAAAACACACACTAAAAGAAACACTAAGTTGACATATCAAATGTGTATAAAAAAATTCCAAAAAATAATTAATAGAAACCTAACAAAATTTCTGACAACTTTTATTTTTATCGCAAAATGAAATTCAAAATAGAAAAATTGTTTTAGCTTGCGGAAAGTTGAAGAACCGCAAAAAAATAAAAGTTTTTTCTCAAAAAAGGGCAAAAAGTGTAACCCAACTTCACATTTTCACCCTAAAATTTTAATTGTAATTGTAATATTTAATTTATTGTGAAATGATTGTAATTGTAATTTTAATTGTAATTGTATATATGTAAAATTGTAAAATTGTAATTCTAATTCTAATTGTATGTAAAATTCTAAAAGTGTAATGTAATGGTATATATGTAAATTTGTAAAATTGTAATTGTAATTGTAATTGTAATTGTACGTGAAATTGTAAAATTGAAATTCTAATTCTAATTCTAATTCTATGTAAAATATTTGTAAAATTTTAATTGTATTACTGTGAATTAATTGTAATTGTAATTGTATGAAATTTTCTAAAATTGTAATTGTAATTGTATGTGAAACTGTAAAATTGTAATTGTAATTGTGTATAAAGTATTTGTAAAATTTTAATTGTATTAATATGAAATGATTTTATTAAAATTTTTAAATTTTTAAATTTGTAAAATTTTAAATAATTGTAAAATAATAAATCTAGAATAATATGAATTATTGTAATATAATACAGTTTAGAAAATAATGAAAATAAATTCATGTACTTTAGAATTATCATTATTTTACTATGATCTTACATACAAAAAAAAGAACTTTATACAGTACACTATTATTTTTTAGATCAACATAATTGCAAATTATCAAGTGAAATATTGATTTTAACATTAACACAATGCAAATTACCGATTAATTCAAAATACATATTATAATGTTTCAAAAAACCCATCTTAAAAAGTAAAAATATCGATGAAATAACACATGTACCATATCACACTCGGTTCTCATGATCACCCTAATTATCTTCTAGCTCGTATTGCATGATAACACTATTGTTCTAAAAAATATGTTCTGATCTAGGGTCATGTCTCAATATGAACCACCAATCACTATCCAACACATCTGGGTAAAAAACACATGGTTGCAGTGTTTGGGGAAAACATAGGGCTCCTTAGCATCCCACATCTTTCTAGAGTTGATACATATCTACCTACTATCACGATCTTCCTTTACATTATTCTGATCAAAGGTGTCCCACCACTTGCACCTAAAAATAACACATTGGAAAGAAGAGAAATCCACTTCAATGATCTCTTGTATATTTCTGACGTAACCTAACATCCCTCGTATTAGGTTTTGATCACGGTGGCTAGATCAACTAGATTGATCGAACTCGACTTCCACTCCACAGTATTGTGTGATGTTTCCAGCATCGACATTTTCTGTGCAAAAATGGTGTCCATATGCCCACATAGATGGGAATAAATGCACCTATTATAAAAAAGTTTAAAAAATCATAGTTTCATGTGTCTTATAATAACCCAACAATTAAAATATGAAATATAAATTTCTTATAAGTTTCAAATTTACATATAAATTAAATTTATTATTACCGAGTTGTTGCACCCACTCCCTACCTTTAGCGCATCCTCTTCAGCACGCGGGTAACGACCGATTGCGTCGTATTTCTCTCTGACTTGGTCATCAACACAATTTTTAGGGAATATTTTTGGCATATTTTATTTTAAATGATCAGGATAAGACACACTTATACCATTCAATCATCTGAATTCTTTCTTTTCACTATCCCATTTCATCCTCTTTTGTTCATATAATGCGACCCACGGTTGTGTCGCTTCAGAATTATAAAGAATGAATTTATTGATTACTTCAATTTCTGCATTCGATGTTGAAATCAAACCGACATTATATAGTACGTAGAGATAAAAATATACATTATATCGAAGTTCAACATGAATATTTTACTTCGTGTAAATTTTAAAAATTATAAGTTGCTTACTCTTTATCAAGTGTTTTTTCCACTTGTTTGGAGAAACTCCCCTTCTCTTTTGTCTTCATCCCTTTTATCGTCCCAAATCACCGCACCTGGTCTATTGTCGATCTGCTTGATTTACTCACTGCATAATAAAAAGACTCATACGATATGTACCCCTCTACCATAAACCCCTCGGGTTTTTCCCTTTGTCGAACAAAACCTTTCAATTTCTTCATGTACCTCTCTAAGAAGAACATCCAACGACAAGAAACCACCCCAATTAATTCAACCTCATCTACTAGGTGGATTAGAAGATGAACTTGAAAGTCGATGAAACTCATCGACAGTTCCTTCTCAAACATACAAACGATCTCAACTATCTCTTGACATGTGGAATGATAGCCACATGAATTTCCTTTGACGTGATCCAGCGTACAAATCCAGATAATTTATATATGGCACTTCCTGGGTCTTGAGCGAATTCATGTTTCACACACCCATGCACAAACAAAGGATAAGGGCACTGAAAAGTTATAAACACGTGCAATAATATAAAAAATTAGTTATGTTTTATGATCCCTGCATGGGATAAAATTTATTTATATAAAAAATAATAAAATTATCATGCTTTTGACATTATACGTACTCTTAGAAGATTAAGATGGTCATGCGATTTCAACCCCGATAAATGGTCATCCACGGTGAAGCAGCGCCGTATTGAAGACCCGTATGAAGATGGAACCATCACACCCATTATAAATTTCTTTGCCAAAGAAATATCATCTTTTTTAAAAATCCATGGGACATTACCTTCTTTGAAATACCATGAATTAGAGGGACCAACGCTTGCCTCTAATCCTATAATTTCTAATCGTGTTGGCCAATGTTTCTTTTTAGTTTTTGAAGTAATAAGATCTTTTCTAACATCAAATGTGTCACTGTGTTTCGATGATATGTTCCTCCATAAATAACATGAAACATTTTTAAATATATGCATGGGATTTAATAAGTGGGTAATCTTAAGATGCTCCCAATATGGGAGGTTATAAAAGATAGATTTCCTTTTCATCCAAATGCGCAATTTCTCAACATAGGTGTCACATCATCAAACATATTCTCCCCATTTGAATCGAACATTTCTATGAACTCTTTCTCCTTCTCTCTCTCATATTCTCTAAGCCATTCATCTGGTGTCTTTATTGGAGGCCTTTGGGTTCTCTCTCGTTTACTATTGAAAGAGGATGTTGCTCTTCTATAAGGTTGTTCTTCTGGGAGGAATACCCTAGAGTAATCATACAATGGATTTCGTAGGTACTTGGACCATATAGCTTTCAGAGAAGGTCCACAACATTTATATCCAAAATACCCTTTTGTTACAAGACCTATGAGATTATTGTATAAAATTAACATGCATTTCACATTAAAGAATATCATGAAGATCAGAACAATTACAACGAATTAAATAACTAATATGTGAAAGAATATTGTTACGTATATAAACAAATCAATAAATTAAACATGTAATTTACCAGAGAAAACTCCTAAGCCTAGATAATCATGTGTCATGTAAGCACATATGCCATAAAACGTAAAACTCCTCTCTTCTCTGATGGGTCTTGATACATCGTATACATTTATCCCATAATTCCTTCAATTCATCTACTAGTGGTTGTAAGTATACATCCACATTCTTCACTTGTCTTCTACCAGGGACTATGAGAGCCAACATAAGATGTACATTCTTCATGGAGAACCATGGGGGGATATTTTTCTTGATCACTACTATAGGCCAAACAAAATAGTTGGTGTTCTGGAGGGAATATGGGTTGACGCCATCCATGGATATGCTGAGTCATAGACTTCGTACTTCATCCTTGAATTTTTCAGGCCATGTATCCTCTATATGCTTCATGGCTATTGAATCAGTTGGGATTCGCATAAATCCCAACTCACTTTTGTGTGAGACATGCCAACCCTGCAACATAGAAATGTGCCTCAATATATTAAAAGGAGGACAAGTACGTGATTTACCCTTGTTTTTTTATTTATCATACCTGTCATGCCCGAATTCGGACATATCTCTTTTTCTGCATATTCTCCTCTATATAGAATACAATCATTTGGACATGCATGATATGATATGTACTCAACACCCAACATTTTCAACAATTTCTTTTCCTCTTTGCGGCTACCGAGCAAGAAATTATCACTCGGAAGAACCTTATCTTTGAATAACCTGTAGTTGGTGATCATGGAAAAATATATTAATAAATGTACATTAATGCCAATATAATTATTAATGTCTATAAAATTTACCATTTCTAATGTTCTTTGTGTACTGATTATATTTCTCAAATTTATATAAGGGAGGACTTTATGGTAACTTACCTCAAATTTTCTGAGAAACATGCATTCGACAAGCCAAAATTTTCTTTAAAGTTGTACAGTAACATCATTGTCCCCAACTAGGTAGACTTTGACTGACCGCCAGGTCAAAAGAGAAGGGTGGTGGAAGCAAATTTAAGGCTTTCGAAAAAGGTGTCAGCAATATGAGCATCATCCTCTAGCTGATCATTGTTTTGGAATGCATCTAACAACATTGTCTCCATGGCAGTCGTATCCCTTATGTAATCATCCATACCAACCTCTATTTTATTGCCTCCATTGCGAGCTTGTGAAGAACTACTATTTTTGTAGTCATTCCTAATTGGTGAATCTGGACGTAGTGGGAATTGAATCGGTGATTGATTCAACCATTCTTGGTATCTTTCCTCTCCAATTTTTTCTCTTAATTCAGTTTTCTCTTGATTTGACATTGTCGTGGGGTGCAAGGGAAGATGGTAGGTAGGTCACTCATCTTCACTAGAATCCTAATAATAATAATAAAATATTTGAACATGATTAGTACAAAATATATGATATCAATTAGTAACCACGTTGACAATATTGCATGATTAATTGGTTTGACATTGAAATAATTACATTAATCAATATACTAAACAATTATAATTATTACCATCATTGTCCTAGGATTGTGGCTAGAAGATGTAATATTGTTACAATTGGCAGGGTGAAGCAACTGTCCATTTTCATCTACCAAATGCACCTTGCGGTATGCTGCTCCTGATAAGAGCTTCCGATGTTTTGGAGCTCTTTGAATATTTTGTGCATCTGAACTCGATTATGAATTTGTATGAACCTGCAAATTTGTATACATTATAAATTTAATTAAGTTGTGCATGATTGACATGAATAAAAAACATAAATTCAATTAGATAATGAAACTTTAAATAAAATCTGAAGTAAATTTTATGTCTCGAGATGGATAGGGAGAACTCCACGATGGACTTTGAGAAATATTATGGAAGGAGCTGGATTTTGAAGAATTGTTCATTCGATATAATTATGATATTTTCTCCCTTCATTTGAGAAAAATCAACAATAAATTTTGGTGCACACACCTAAAAGTAATTTCAATACCTTAAAAATGGACTTCTTTTTATCGGTGCTAATGTACAAATCACAGGACCAGTGCGTTTTAATTGCTGCACACTGGTGCCGTGTTATAAAAGGACACACAGGTGACGAATAACCGCAAATAAAAAAAATGAAAATCTATTTTCTTTAAGTGAAAAAAAAATCGGTAAATTGAAAAATAGGCGGCAAAATATTTTCAAAAATATAATTTCATAAAACAATTCTTTAAATACTAAACACTTTTCATTTTTTCACTATTTTTGTAAAAAATTTCAGCCAGAGATTTGCAGGAGAAATACCTGGAGCAAGAGAGCATGAGAGAACTATGGAGCAATGAAATACGTTTGAACATAAATATTCAGACAATCAGAATTCCAAACCTCTGGTGATTAAAACCCTGTAGCATAGAATTTCAAACGATCTCGTGATTAAAGTTTTTTTCTTTTTTTTACTTTTTTCTGTAATTTTTTTTTTATGCAGTAAGAAAAAATTTTCAATTTTTTTTTCATTTTCAGAAACAAAATTTAAAAAAAAAAATCCATTTTTACCTTAAACCCTACATTCTTTTTGTTTCTGCCCTTTCTTCTCCCTATTTCTGTGATTTCAGAATTAGCGCTTTTCATTTTAGATTTATAGGGTTTGTATTGCTATATATAGGCCTAAGACATCCAACCCACGAGACGAATTTCATAGTCAGATCCCAATCCATGTTAGCCCTTGCATGAATTTAAAAAAAAAGATTTTTTTTTATCGGTGCTCCCGATGTAACATAGCGCACTGGTGCACTAGATTATCCCAGCGCACCACTAAAGTACTGTGTGATAAAAAATTTAAAACAATTTTTTAATTAGTGCGCCATATGTAAAATAGGGCACCGATGTACTATTTCATTATGGCGCACCGTGCATGTGCTATTTCACAATTTTTTTATTTCGTAAATCGGTGCACCATGTAAAATATAATGCACTGCACTGGGTCTCCTAGTTGATAAAGAGCACCGTATGGTGGTCCCTTGTTTGCGTGGGGCATTTATGCTACAAAAAATAACACTGGACGATTTTTATTATTTTGTCTGTGTTAATCAGTGCAGTGGTTAACATGTAACAGACCAGTGCTCCTTATTGACATAGAGCACAATATGTTGTATTATACTATTTTGGCGGTGTGTTTATAAGAGCACTACACACCGACATCAGTGCATACACCATGAATGACACACCAGTTTCTTGCGATTTTTTTTTTTACCTAAAATGTTGACAATTTATTTATAAAATACATTAATGAATGATATGGTATAGGTTTCATATTGATAAATAAATGGTTGACAAGAGATCAAGTAACAAAAGTACTGATAACACATCAAGAAAAGAAAAAAAAGGAAAGTTCTTTTTAAATTATTTACAAAAAATATTATTTTTGAACTATATGTAAGTTTAACTAATATGTATTGTTTATTGTGTATCATGAAGAGTCACAAAATGACGAAGCTCGATAAGATTATTTTTGATCTAGGACAAGAAGAGTGTAAAAGCTTGATGGAAAAATTGCAAAAGGATAAATCAGGTGAATGAAAAATACTATCGATCCAATATGAGTTTCTTTTTTTAATTTTCATTAATAATATACTTAAAATTATTAGATAACATGTGTCAAACAATATATTAATTCACATATGTTTAATTTTATATAGGGACCAACAACTTAGAAAAGGAATGTTGTTCTAAGAAAAGAAAAAAACAGAACATGCAAATGAAAATGAATTTCTCCTTAGCTCATCTGGAGTGGTGCTGGAGGTTAACGAAAGGAGGAAAAACTTTGACAAAAGTTTGAGGGATCTAGTGGAACGAATGTATAGATGTTATTTCCACTTACAATACAAAAATCAATCCAATGATTCCAAGAACCAAATTTTATCTAAACTACAGGAATAGTTTCCAGAGAATTGGTCAATGAGGCATGTCGGAATTTTAATAGCAAAAACATACAACAACAAAAAAGAATGAATGAAAAAGTAATATTCCTTTAAATGTTTGTCTAGAATTATTTATAAATACGAATTTTGTTGTATTTACTTTTCATGTATCAATATAAAAATTAAATAGTTTATTGTCACATTTCATTTTCAGGAAGATTATGAAAATCTCAAAAGATGAATGAGCTAATATCATAAATATGCCAGTAGGAATGTCTAAAAAGGTGTAGAAGGAGATGGTCAAAGAAATGGACAAAATTGCATCGCAGGAAGAGTTATCTCAAGAACAACGTGCTTCAAATGTAATATGTAATCATTGAATTTTTCGACCATTAGGTACAATAAATAAACAATTTAGCATTAAATATTAATTTTCAAGTATTTTCTTGCATAAAAGAAAAGAAAATCGAACCCATTCAGCACATAAAACAGGACGACAAGGAAGAAAAGGGTTGATATCAAAGTTTGTGAGTAATTGTTACTTCCTTATAACAACTTAGCTATATTTCATTTTTGTATTTTTTAAGTTTTTTTTACAAAAATCATCATTGAATGTCTTCAAACAGGTGCTAACATACAAAGAAGAACCATCAGACGAATTGATTGACATTGGGTTAAATATGGGTTGTGAGTATATGTTGGCATATCAGAAATTAGTTGTGGAATTTGTAAGCATCTATCGATCTTGTTTAATTAACTCCATCTATAATTAATAGAACAAAAAAATATTTTATATTAAATATATGATTTGTTATGGGGTATAAAACTTGCAGGAAACAAAATATGGAACTGTGCCAACAGATGAAATCTTGAAAGATGACATACTACATGGTTTTGAAAGAATGTGTATAGCTCATGAGTCAATTGTTGCTATGGTACGTCATTTCTTTTCGATTTACATTGATGTATATTATTTAATATTGAAATTTTCATTATTCTGACTAATGTATATACACTCATTACAATTTATTTTTATGTTTGTAGATGGAAGGTGAAGAAGAAGAAACAAATCAACACCGTGAACAAAACATTCCTGAAAATAACCCAAGTCATGGAAGTAGCTCTAGCAATAATACCAGTTCAAGTGAAGAATTATGATCACTATGTTTGGATATCAAAGAAAGGCATTGTATTTTTTGAAATATTTGTTTGTGAAATCAGACATTTTGTTTAATGTAATGGACATAGTGTCCCAATTGAAAGATAAAGGGATACCAATAATAGTACCATTTTGTATGATAAAGATTGTCTTATTCACACACACATATAATAAAATATGCTTTAATTTATTCTATTGTGTTCTCCATTGTTGTTGTGAAATGTAACACCACTGATTAAATTTATGGATGATTAAATATTATAATGAAAAGATGTGAAACTTGATGATATGATATAACAAATTAATCCAAACATCACATTCAAATGCATTAATAAAAATTTAATTAATATGAATACTATTATAAGATGCTTCAACTTCTGATGAATAATAAATTTTAAAAAATCACAATAATTGCACTGTCACAGGTCGATGTTTCTAAAAAATACAAAATGAACACTAGTGCATGTCAGTTACTGTACACCGATGAGTTTCTACAACCTATAGGCACCGCACAAATACCATTACCAATTATAAATCTCGGTGCGTTTTTGTGATACTGAGCACTGGTGCATTTATGTGAGTCTACGCACTGATGCATTTATACGACGTATGGGCACTGCACAAATACCAATACAAATTAGAACAAACGTTGTATTTATCTGATATTGTGCACCAGTGCGTTTCTATAACTCGACGTACAGGTGCGTTGAGATGACCTATGGGCACTACACAAATCCCAAGACTAATTAGAATGGCCCCATGCGTTGTATCACCAACATTGCGCCCCGGTGTGGTTTTATACCTTCATGGGCCAATGCATGCACCTTCGACTGCCTCGAGCCACCTTCTAGATGACACTCACTGGTGTGTTGACACCATAGTAGCGCGCCGATTAAAAAAACATCTGTAATAACCTCTGACTGCCCAGTTTTTTTAGTTGTGTTGAAATTTCGTTAAAAGCTCCACCAAAACCTCCGTAACCGTAAACAGATGTTGTAGCAAATGTATTTTTGAAAATTTTGGCCAATTTTATAACACTAAAAACCTCCTTTATAACCTCCGCTATAGGGCCTTTTCCTTGTAGTGTATGTACCAAATTTTGGTTTGATAACTAATATAATATCTCCATTGCCAAGGTCTGCAACTAGATATACAACATCCATAGTATTTGTACATGATGAAAATCATAAAAAAGTAAAATACCAAGGCATGTCATCAAGATTACAAACAGTTATGCCTCCGGTGCAGTCACATAGTAATTTAGATAATGAGAATTCCTTAGAAGCTATACATCAAGAGATTGGCAGCAAGCACCTGCATTACATGATTGAATTATTGAGAAGGGGGGTTATAGGCCATCTGTCTTTGCCTACAATTTATTTTTGCAGAATATCTTGAGAGAAAGAAGATGGAATCTTGGAGAAGGTCTTGTTAATGAGATACAGAGCTCCTTGGAGAAGCCATTCATTTGTTCTGAAATGTAGGAAAGAGGTATAGAACCAACTGTTATAACCTATTCTACTCTAATCTCTATATATGGTAGAGAAGGAAAATATGAGAAATCAACACGTATGTTCTAGAAGCTATGGTCATCTATAGCCTAGATTGACGATATTCTCTATCAGTGCATGATTGTTATATATGAAAGAGTAGGCCTAGTGGGCCGTGCAAATTTTATGCTTCTAGAACTTAAGTGGGCTAACGATGTATCACGAGAAAGAGCTATTAGTATCTTAGAAAAGGCCGATAAGTGGACAAAGCAGCTTGGCTATTTTCAAAATCCTTCGATGTTGGGAAATATATCCAGGCCATCGCGGGTTGTTATTTTATCATGGTAATAGAGATAGGGCGCAATCATCACAGCAATTCAGTCAGCGATCATGTATTTCAGGGTGGTTTTATGGTTTTCAAAGAGTGAGGTGGATCCAAAGAAAACAAACCCTTTTGTTACAACCATTGACAATCATGAAACAAAGCTTTACAACGATGAGGGTGATTCACAGATTCTATATAAAGGTGGAAGTAACTTCATGGTTTGTTTAAATACATTGAAAGTGAACTAACTTAATTGTATGTATAAGTGAAACTGTGTGTAATTCAAATCAAATGTTCTTAAATATCTTAGCCATAAATGAAGGTATTGCCTCCCCAAGTAGAAAGCCAATGATCCTTAGAAGACTTAAATTTGTTGGACAGTTAGCAAATTTGCAGGGGACAACTTAACAGTTTCCAGATATAAGAGGCGGAAGTTGATTTTTTCGATGCTTGATAACAACTTTGTATTTAGTATGAAGACACCTTGCAGATTATATTTCCAGATTCGAGGCAGAAGATATGTACACAGTTCAACTTCGAGGACTCTTCTCTTATTAGTGTGATTGTTTTCAGGATTTTATTCCTTTACTATTGTAACAATTTAGGAAGTAGTTTCTCTATATATTATTTCATATTGTAATTTGAAGGGGTGGGATTTTGAGGTCAAGACCTTTTCAGCTTTGTAAAAAAATTCTCCAGAAATTCTAATTAAAGTATTTCATCTCTGGCTTTGACAGAATTTTTGTTTCTCATCTGTTTTTCCAGTATTTCCATATATATTTTCTTCATATGATTTAATTTATGTAGAGTTACCCAATTAGAAATTTAATTGCATCTCAGTTTCGTTTATGATTCGTTGTGAAGTTGTAAAAAAATTAAGATATTAATTTATAGGGTTATCTGCTATTGTAAATT
Source organism: Pinus albicaulis (assembly GCA_034641835.2). Lineage (NCBI taxonomy): Eukaryota > Viridiplantae > Streptophyta > Pinopsida > Pinales > Pinaceae > Pinus > Pinus albicaulis. The sequence goes on along the minus strand of CM076584.1, from coordinate 797,943,714 downwards.
CCTCTTGAAATCTAAATTACACAAGGTTTTTGTAATGAATTGATCATATTTTTTTTATTATGAAAACATAGTTTTCATAATTGCTAAAAACTATAATTGTTTAAAGAGATTAGTATATTAGACTGTTTGTCTGATCAAGATCCTCATTGAAGCTGGTTGTTGTTTTTCCATCTCCCTAGTGGTTAAGTAGTCAGTCTAGCTACTCCATTATTAGGGATATCCTTACATTCGTTTGTCAAATTTTTATACAAATCAAGTCATTTTGTCAAGCTGGAAGCTGACAATTTGAGAAAGGACTCTGTGAAGGAGGGATTTTTTCATGAATAGGGATTGTCATTAATATCCAACCACCCCCAATTAAAACCATAAATCTAGAAATTGTGCTCCAAAGGCTATTGTTTGGTGACAATGAACAGCATTAAACAAGGCCTGGTAACAACCAAGGGAGCCCCCTCTAGTTCAAGACCCAACTTGAACCTAAAGTCGGTTGAGTTAGTTTCCTGGCGTAGTTTTTTGCAGCCAAGGATTGCCTATGGGAAAAAGGTACAACACCATCCAAAGCTATTATGGAACTAGAAGTTATAGATCACCCTTACTCTTCCACACCTCCTAGTTCTAGTCCTCTCTAGATCGAGAGACCTAGTAGTGAATCCATCATATGACCACCCCGAAAAGGTGTTCTTTAGAAATCGTCTTATAATCTGAATGTGAGAGCTGCATAATACTACAATATTGTAAAGGATCTAGCTCAAGCACCTTCGGCAATGTCATCTTTGGAAGCCCTTCAGTCGTGTACATCATAATGGAAGGCACTATTGTCTGCTATTGGAGGGTTTGATCTAGTATATTCCAATTTTATTACTTTCGATCTTGAGAACTTTGTTCCTCGCCTCCCATCTTAGGTAGCTTTTCCAATTCAAGTTAACGTGATGGGAAAGACCATTCATAGGACAATTTTTTATGAAGGTGATTCGACCTGCATCATGTCTATCACTTGTTGAAAATCCATCGACTCTCCTCCATTAAGCGAGTCCCTGAATACTTTGGAAGATTTCGATAGTAGAGGTTCTCTATTGTACAGTATTCTCAAATCGTTTCACATCCCATTGGATGGAAAGATGGTAAATTTAGTAGTTTAGGTGGTAGATTCCAAATTGAGTTATAATTTCTTTCTTGGACGCAATTGGACTCATGCCATGGTTTGCATGGTATCCACCATTTTTCATGTCCTCTATTTTCCTCATCAAGGAAAAATCATGACTGTTGATCAGTTAGCTTTATGTTCCTCGAATTCTTCAACAAGAAAAATTATGTACGTTGGGAATACCACTACCCCCCTATGATAACATCAGGCCAAGTCTATTCAAAGACTCGTTCCTTATGGGAATTTTCCTCTCCCACCTCTGAATGTCATCACTATCAATATGATATCATTTGGTCACAATCCATGGATTGTTCCTAGTCCCGACCAGCTTGAAATATTTGGTGATGCTATGCCTTTGAGCCCTGATAAAAATGTATCAGAGTATTCTTATCACTTCTGAGGTTGCATCTGAAACCAACGATCGATTGGTTTCTTCTCTGGACACTTATGTGTAGTCTCCCTAGTTTGGTTCTTGGGAATTCGATGATCCCTTGAATGAGATTTTCCCCACCGACGAATGTATCATGGAGGTAATGTCTCTCGAAGAAAACTCATGGGATGATGGACACCATCATTCCTCGTTTCTCCCAAACCTATGTGATATCTTCGCCTATCTGGAATCCCATGCTTCGTCTGTACCGACTGGCCGATTTCAAAATCCCATATTGATTCATGAAGTGTTGTCTAAAGGGAACATGTGAAATATTACTCCAACCATTCCAATAAACATCTCTGGGATTGTCGAGAATGTCCTTTTCTAGGTTTCTTGTTCTCCCTGTGGGTTCAAGATTTATACTGCTTTCTCCAAAAAGTGTGACCCACCCAATCCCTTTGACCTTGTTCTTACCATTTGGTCTATTTCCCATGGGGGAATTATTTTCATGCTTCGTAACCCTTACTTGGCGAAGGGGCATGGGAACTTCACTGCTGCTGTGAATTTTCTCACAAAATTGGCCAAGGTAATGCCTACATGCAATATCAATGGTAGAACCGTGGGTTTGTTTCTGTTAATCATGACAGAAATCAATCACATGAATTCATTTTTGAACTCTATATGAAGAATTATTATGCTTGATCATGAGTTTAATGCTTGGTACATTAGCGTTTTATTGATTAGTGTGCTTTGATTGGATTTTTGGTGTGATTGTTTGCTTTGAAAGCATGTTTCCTCTGCTCATCTTGTGTTCCACTTGGTTTACAGATGTCATCAAATCGCTACATCAGTTTTTCTGATGGCACTTGCCATAGCACAAAGAACTTGCCTTCCGCAACATGGAGCTCTTTTCCCCAGATGACAAGTTGATTAATTTACAAGGTATTTGTTTGGGTCGAATGACTAAAAATATTTCCAAATATAGTGTGGTTATCAAGCTATTATCAGATGCAATTGATCTCAGGATTAGAGATTTGGTTGTTAAATTAGACTCACAACTTGTTTTGTTACAGTTAAATGGCCATTATTCTATGTGAAATCCTCAAACTTTGCATATGTATTTGTGTGTTCAATTATTGGAAAGAATTTTTATTTTATTAAATATCAACATATTCCAAGAAGTTTAAACACATTAACAAATCATGTATTATATATACATTTGTGCAACATGAAAAAACCATCACATCATTATGATACATAAGTAGCCATAGAAACACACACACACACACACACACACACATATATATATCTATATTGTGTCTGTAAGTGTGTTACATCAAAATATCAAAAAATATGTGTTATGTTACAAAAATGTCTCTCTAAGCCTACATTAGTACAAAAATATAAATAGAGGGTTGCTATCCGCCCACATGGTGCTTGTGATAGCAGGTGACCACTCAGATCACTCATCATAGTAAATGACGTAGTTTGCCTGGAACCCCAATTCTATGCCTCTGAATGTGAAGAGGAATATCATCAAAGGTATCATACTTTGGGATGCCTCTTGTGAGGCCTACCAAGTTTCGCTCTAACTCGACTAATGGGTTTGCTCCCTCCTTGTAGGGGACACCCTCCACTGGGCGGTCTACCCTCCTTGTGATCAATGACATGCCTGGTAGTCTCTAAGGACCCATATCTGTAAAAAAATCATAATTTTAGAACTTATAATACATGAAAAAAACATTCAAAAAGTAAAAAATGTTAAAAAAAAAATTTACCTGCATGAGTCCACTTTGTGCCTAGCATAATGGCTAGATATGGATCTCCCTAAAGTCGATGTCTTCTTATGCATAGTCCTCAACCAAAATGAGATTATGACACAATTAGTTGAAAAATGTTGTATGGAAATGCATCTTCTGGCCCCCGCTCTAACGGGGCATGATCTCACACCACCTCATCAACCTCGGGTCTCTCGGGGCTATATCATGGATCTCCAACCATTGGTACTGAAACAAAGGTACTCTCTCCAAGAAAAAGGTAACCAATATCGACTTGTACCCAAACTATTTCAATTGACCTATTTTGTACTTGGTAAATTGGATCTTCATGTTAGCCAATAACCCCTCGCACTAGTTTAGAATAGTAGGGGTTAGACAGTCCACTGTGTAATGAAATTTGGATTTTTCTGTCTCATGCAACGCCTGGGCTCTAGCCACTTGAGTCATGCAGTGTAGGATTGTGTGCAAGTGAAGAAATCTAATAGAGGATATCTCTATATTCCCGCTCTTAGTCCTTCTGGCCCCAGGACAGTGTCTCTGAATGAGCATACTAGTACTCTCACCTCTTGTGCGAACTCCAGTGAGTTGGATCCTCTCCCTTCTCCTGTATAAGCCTATGATCAGATAAATTTCCATGACATATGATTTGAGTTACTGGTCTTCGATTATGAATATTTTGGGGTCTACGTTCCACAGTCCAATCAAATACTGAAGCACCTCCAATTGAGCTCTCAGCCCTGATGTTTGAAATAACTTCAAAAATTTTCAATTGCACAATTCATTTACGCAATTGTGGTCTTGGAGTGCTTGGTGTTCTTCCACCTTGTGGCCTCAATGTTTCAATTCGATGACCATCTCTACTGAAATCACCTGTAAAACATATTCAATGACATTTTAGGAGCTTTTATTAGTGCAGTTTTTGAAATCATCCATTGGAAATGGGTGGATTTCTCATTTCAAAATGTTCTCCGCGGCTAGTTCGACTATCTGAATTAATTCATCGCTGGTGGTGCACTTCGCTAATGGGCTATGCGTGATCATCATGAATCTGATAGCTCGAAACTGCATTGGTCGTGGGAGATTTTAAGGTTTGAAATCCTTACCCCTTCTCTAAAGTTCTAAAGCTAAACACTTAAATAGTAGAATTAAAATGAAGAGGAGATTTTTATCTCTTACCTGATGCTAACGGATCGCAAGATGGTGTCTTGGATCGGCTGCGCCATTGATCTGAAGTTCAGAGGGAAAATGTGTAAAATGTACTTCTCCAATTTACTCAAAATAGAAAGGTTACAATGAATTTACTTTTTGTCTATTTATATATTTTTGAAAATATTTTCGCCATTATTTTATTATGTTTCCTTGATATCAGTGATATTTGCTATTTTTATTCAGTAATAGGGCCTTTACACTATTGGTGATTATTTCTAGTGAAAACAAGTTTTATTTTATCTCTTTTTCAGACTTGATAAAAAATAAACAAAAAAGGAACCCCCTTCGAGTCAACTTTCAGCTCTTTTCTGACTGTCTAAAAATGAAAATATTGCAAGTGCTTGTCATTTCAAACTCGTTAAAGTAAATTGATTGACATAGTATTAGTATACATTTACCCATTTTTCAGGCTAAGATTCACTATTTAGGAAAAAGGAATACCTTGATCGAACATGGTCAAGAGGTTTTCTCAAGTATTGTTTTCTACCTTTTCGTAATCGAGAGATGATTTAAAAAAAGGGACGAGATGGATTTTTCTTTTCGTTTCTTTTCAAATTCCTTACACATGAAAATTTATCGAGTTATCCTTTCGTTGGACTCGTTAAGATTAAAGAGCAAAAGACTTGTCACCATGATGAGGCCGAGTTCCTCCTTCCTACGGATCATTCAAATTAATAGGATGGATTCATTCAAATAATGAACTTATATGCTCAACATATGTTATCCTCTTCATGCTGGCTATCAAAAATAAAGAGGTACTCATTAGCAATAACGAGGGAAAATTAAAGTGAACATTCTATGTGTATTTTGGGCAGCTTGTCGCTCTTGAAAATGACACTCATCTGCATTTCGTTTTGTGTTGGGGGTATCCTTATTTCGTCATTTTTCCTTTGCGGGTTTGGGAAACCCATTTTTCTCCTATTCGATCATCACTTTTTTCATCATGACCTCTGATCCCATTTGAGTCAAATGTTGCCACACTTCGGAGTCGTGTTGCCAATATGTTCAATAGAAGTCTTTCTTGTAAAACGTCCTTTTATTATCTGATCTCCTCTGTTACAATCCCAAATCACTCCTATCATCTTGAGATATATGTTGTTTCATGTCGATGATGTGGGAATCATTATGGCCCTCCTTCAACGAATCACTTCCTGTCAACTTTATCTGATTATCTGGGAAGGTGTTTTAGAAAATTATTTTGAGTACCTTGGAGCTTGCATGACTCAATGGAAAATTATTCATGTTCAATGACATGTTCACATCATTGGCCTTTAATCGAATGATTCTGCAAGGTTTTGAATTCAACATATTCATTCACACTTGTATATTGTGTTGTTGTACCTTGAGGACCATCGTCATTATTGGTGGTTTCTCTCATGCCTATTAACTATTTTAATCATTAACCAGTAATCAAGTGGTTTCTACCATGTTCAACATAAAAAAATCTATTCACATGGATAGATTCATAGATTGGGTTGATTTAGATCACGGTGAAGACCCTGGATCACATCTACTTTTGATCTAGGCTGCAGGGAGTTAGTGAGTATTCATGATTGTATACATGATCTCTTTAGATGGATGGTTGTGACCATGCCGTGAGTTCATGTGTTATTTGATGCCTAGTGAAGAGTTATGTGGTTAGGCATATTCATACCAAAGATGTCATATGTTGTAGTATGTTTGATCTGGAAGGTTTCCTGGCAATGATCTTAGTTATTTGCCTTGGTTCATAAAGCATTTCATCCATCACTCCCCGTTTTTCCTTCATGATTTAGGGGGTATCTATTACACAATAATTTTTCACCGTTCTCACTTCCCGTCCCTGATCCTGAAGTGCCCCGTGCAGACCCCGTGAAATTTTTCCACCATGAAGAAATATGTAAATACATCCCCTGAAAACTCAAAGAAAACTGCCTTGGAATATTAGTGAAGGAACTTGGTCAAAACCCTATTTTTCTAGGTCAACGCATTTCCTAGTTTCATGCTCATGTTGATGTCAGATTGATAGTTTTGGATTAGCCTTGCCATCACCCTTATTTCTTGGAAAACAACACTGATCCCTTTCTGGAATTGTTTCCTCAAATGGAGGAGAAGCTTCGGCCTCTAAAAGTTCCAAGGTGGCGAGTTGGTTGTTAAATAGTAGTGATAGAGCCGAACTCTATGATTTTAGATCTTTGACCTCATCCATGGGGGTTTATCCCTTAGAAAGTGGACCTTCCTCCTCCTTTCATGGGCTCCCAGCCTCTTCTCCCTTCCTATAAATTGGTCCCCATCCTTCCACTAATGGTTGGTCATTTTTGGGCTGGTCTAAACTTTCGTTCCCTTTACATTCTTGCACTGTGATAATGCCTAAGTTGTTTGGGAGAGGGAATGCTTTAGAGCTTCAGTGAAGGGATCAAATTTTTACCAAAGGGAGGCCTCCAACATCAAGGCCTCGTTTGTAAGCCCTTCCTTTCATATTTATAAATAAAAAATATGATGTTTTCTTTATATATTTTTCTAATATTTTATGAAAATATTATGGTACTGCTTGAGCTATTAGATAACTGATGTTTAATGATTATTATGTAATGGATTACATTTTTTTTTCCTCTTGATCATCCGTAGGTATTTTTGTGCCACCAGTAGCAAGGAGCGAGCCTAAAAGGATTGTGGATCAAGGTCATCATCAACGAGTTCAAACATAGCATCAAGAAGATGTACCTCTATCTCCTTTCTTGTCAAATTTTGAATATTAGCTAAGAAAGCATTGCATTATAAAGTATCTCAAGCTTCCATATCCACTCTAGGGATAGAGATATCACATATATCCGCAGAGGGGATTTATCTTGACAACAATATTGTGCCAAATACTAAGACCATAATGACATTGTGCCAAACGTTGTGCCAAATACTAAAATAGTAGTAACTTCGTTCCAGTGAATGAATAGAGCCTGCCCACACTTGATAAAACTACCAGATTTACACTGAGATATTGATCCTGAGATATTAACATTGCTAGATTAACAATGAGATTTTAATTTTGAGATAGTAACAATGTCCATTTAGAAATTATTGTTCATCTGATAACGCATGTTTCCAGAATTTGTGCCATATGCAGAATTCAGAAACACATTTTCACTTCTTCAAATATCATTCAGAAACACACATTCCAGGTGTAAATGTATGATTATAATGTATGGAATGTCCAATAGATTCCTTATTCATGAAAATCCTCAACGCATATTATGCACTGCCATTCTCATCTAGAAATTCTCCAATTAACATTTCACTCTGACATTATCATCAAAATAATATAATTCTGCCTCATTTAAATTTTTAACGCATCATTGTGTACTAGCACAACGTTTTGCCTCTCTATTGATCTATCGCTCTATCGATTCATCATTACTCTGCTTCTGCATTTGGAATTCCTACATTTTTGAAATTCGTTATTCCTTCTCATCTGTCACCTGTGTTACCAATTGATTCCATGGTATGAGAGGGAGGGGGTGAGGGCATTCAATAGATGAATGAGGTAAAATGGTATAGAGTATGCCTACCTCCATTTTCTGCCTCACCAAGAATGTGCTCCCTTAGTTTTGACTGTCGATGAGGTGGATAATCTCATCACAGGCACCGAACTTCACAACGTAATTAACAAAGATATGAAACTTCTCCATGAAGACTGGAAGGAGTATATTGCCTCACTCATTTCCTTGAATCCATTTGAATTTCCCAAATATTGGTGTTATTTGGAAGAATATGTTGCAGCAAAAAATATTGTGAGATCACATGCATTTGAAATTGATGATTATCATGGTTTTGGCATGGTACCTTTGGCATGATTTTTTTTCAGTACGTATGGTACCTTAAGTAATGTTGCTTTGCTACACAGTTACGGTTTCACTGAAATAGATAACCCTTTTTTAATTGTTAATATCAAATTTTATTTATCATAGAATATTTTTTATCATCCTTATCTAGCTGGCATGTATAGGTTCATGTGTCTTTGTGGAGAAGATGGGGTTGTGCTGGTTGCAGTAGTCAGAATTCTAAATAATTTGAAATCTATGCGAGTGGGAAGACCCAATTAGAGTTACTTTTACTTATTTACATAGGCCATCTTTCAAACAAAGCATATCAACGATTGTATTATGTTTCTCCTCAGCATAGTCAGAGCTTTTATTATGTGAAAAAAATCAACAAGGTGCAATGCATTACCACTGTGCATGAAGAAAATTATTAAAAGGAAGTGATACAATTAATGAAAGCTTGACTAGTCATAGTAGAGAGTGGTTGGGGCAAGTTCCATAATGATAACTTGCAAGATTAAGGCAATGCCCACTTTTTCATCTACATATGGAGGTATTTCTACATCTTGCATTAAAAGAAAATGTAGCCTGAACACTTCCTAAGTTCCACAAATATGTTGCGTTTATTTTTATTAAATTCAACCTCCTTTTCATACAACAACCTCTCAATCTCTTCTTTTCTTTAACCTTTTAATATTTCTTTTCTAGTTGTTGCTCCCTTTTACTAATATTTTCCTCCTTGCGATTGATGTTAGCCTCCATAAACTCAATGTCACTTCTTTTCTTTTCTAACTCCTCTTACACTAACATTTTCATTTTGTTCAATCTCAGATTCAAAATCAGTTTTCCTTGTTTCTAGTGTAGCCTTGTGATCATCAATGATATTTTGGATCTCCTCATTCTCCATACTAAAATTTTTTTATTATAAGGCGTGCAACTCTTCTTCTTTATCCTTAATAACAATTTCTCCTTTAGCAATATCCTCTTTTCTAGCAGCTAAAGAAGCCATCCTCACATTGATGTCAACTTCTTTCTCTTTTAATTTTACTTGATATTTTTCCATACGATCGTTTTATGAAATTTATCAACCACAAGATATTATTTGAAGTCATTATTTTATTTTTTTCTTCTACACACACACACAAATATATATATATATATATATATATATGGACCCATCTTTTCAAGGCTACTCCCCCCATGACATGTTTCTCCTTTATTGACTGAATTCATATTTTTCTTTCCTTGAGCAGTCCCCTTGAGACTAAGATGAATTTAGTTTATCATTGAAGTCATTGTTCATTTTTTTTCTTTCCATAATTTATTAGGTTGCCTTCTTTTGTTTGCATTCTCTTTTGATTCAGGTTTTGGTTTGCAATGATTTTCTTCCATTATCTGTCTTGACTCTATTTAGAGTATATGGTAGTCTGTAGTCATTCGCCTTGTGCCCAAGACTATGGCATGAATAACATCTTATTTTACCAAGGTATGGTTGAGCTAGTGTGTGGCATTTTGTGCCCCTTTTGCATACATTTTACATTCAAAAATTTTATGTCTAATTTCATTGCACAAATAAAAGTAACTAGGGAAATGCTTTGTGTACTTGATGAATGATTTTCCTTTTTGTTTTCTTTCTTTAGATATCTTTCTCATTTGATACATATTTTGTTGGTTAAAATTGATTTTCTTTTTCTTACGTTGTGTTGCAACATGTATAGGTTTATGGCAAGAAAAGCACATGATATCTTTCAAGGGAGAAAAAAGCCTCCTTTGAGATCTTCCAAAAATTTTCAATTTATATCTAGGAGAAAATGAGCTTTTGTATCTTGATGTTTCTTCTTGTTTTTGTTTGTTTATTTACAAATCATGTTATTTTTGGCTTCTACTTCTGTAGGTCCTTTTTCTGAGTTCTTCATGGAGGAAACCTCCTCTTCTAGCTTCTTACACAACCTATTCTATTCATCTAACTTCCTTCTAGTTGAAAAAATCTCAGACTCTAGTCTTTCACATTGTATATATTTATCCTTTAGCTGGTTATTAATCATCTCTTCTATTCTCCTTGCTTCTTCAAGATGTGTCTTCAAACCAAAAATTTCCTCCTTGTACTTAAGCTCTTTCTGATCACATATCTGCACCAATTTATTCATATCTTTGTTTTCATTCTTTAGTATTTCTATTTCAGTCAAGAAAATGTCAATTTTGGCTTGTTCTTGAAATGTAATTTTTTCATGGAAATCATGTCCATTCACACAAGAAGAGACCTCATTTGACTGAACCTTTTCCTTTTGAAATAGATTTTTCTTCTTCTTGTTTATCTTCTCCTTCTTGAAAGTGCAACCACTAGTGTCTCGTTCATGCATGACATGAAATCTATTCCAAATTTATTTTGCAAAAGTTAAATCTATTACTATATCAAGACCATTTTTATGAATATTGTTATACGTAACACATGTTTCCTTAGTATTCCATTGTTTTTCTTGCAAATAGGCAGAGTGTTTCAATAACCATCACATACAAGCTTCCATATACCATGTCCATAAGCCATTAAATATGTTTTAACATTATCTCTCCATTCATGAAAGTTTGTTGCACTCAACACAGAAACACTTTGATAGTCCATGACTCAACTAGATCTCCTTCAAGCAATTATGCTTACAACAAAGGAACCGACTCTGATACCAATTGATGAAATCTTGACTAAACTGAGAGGGGGGGTGAATCAGTTTAGTCCATTTATGGACATTAAAAAATTTTCATTAAACAATTTAACTAAAACATTATATGAGGAACTTAAAAAATAATGATCGACAAACTGAATATGTGAAAAAAAAGTAATAAGCAGACCAATACATCAAATCATCACATAATAACAATGCATATGGACACCATATATAAGTGGAAACCCATAAGGGATAAAACCAAGATTTTATTATCGTTGTGATGCAAAGGCAAGATCCTACTCCTTATTACATTTGATTTTATGTAGGCTCCAACCTATGGGAGACTGCTACCTCAATTTTTTGCAGCTACAACATGCATGGAAGCTCCAACTCCAATATGTTTTCTGCAGGCTAAAACACACAGGAGGCTCCTACCTCAACAAGTTCCAACTGAAAATTTATCAAGATACAACTCGAAAGGAGGCCACAATCCCCTCATAAAAAAATGAAAACAATATGATGATTTACCTGGTAATCAATTCTACATACCTCCTTCTTTACTTATGCATCTTCTACCCTTAAAATATTCTTCAAATTAGCTCCATATGTATTAGGTAGCTAATGCATAATATATCGAAAAACTCTCACACATTCTCCCACTCTCTAACATTTTTCCATGCCCTACAAAATGACATCTTTTATAAATATAATTTGATGGATTTTTGTATTCCATATAGGAATATTGAAGTGAATATGCTTGATTTTTTTCCTTCAACTCATTCATTTACAAACTCTTCATTTCTTGAATATTAAAACAAAAATAGATAACTCATCCAATATTAATTTCAGCCATATGTAATGATTAAATGCACCATCCTAATGCCAATATCAAATAACAATGTTTATCATTAATGTATCACAATAGTTTTTGCAACATCTTTTCCATTGCCTTGGAGTCTTGCATTTTCATCACAATAATTCAACTCAATAAAAAAATTTCACATCAAAAAAAAATATTCAATATAGAAATCTCTACAATATTATAAAATAAAATTCAATGTATCACAATTCATGTTACAGCATCATTTATCACCTTTATATACTTGATGACTTATGCATTAGCCTTGGGAAACCCTTCCATTCAGACTTGGTCAAACTTCTTAAAAAACAGTATTTTGAACTCCATATGCAACTCTGCCCAGATATTTTCACGTGTAGATGTGGGTCCATCCATATCTGACCCACATATTCTATTTAAAATATTAAAAAATATAAAAAGATACCTATTAATTGGGCAAGTTTTACACGTTTTTCCTATAACTTAACTACCACATCCCATGGCCAAACTGTTTCCCAACTGAAAAAACTTATTTGAGGAAGTATAAATGCACCTCAAGGGAATGACCTAAGGGAGGAGAGAGAATGCTATTGGTATTATAGCCTGTTATAGCCTTGATCAAATCTGATATTTCCTTGTGCCTCCTGCACTTCCCAGGTTCAAAAAATGCTTGTTTCTTTGTGATATTCTTCACCCCCACTTGATGTGACATCCTTTGTGCACCCTTTATGGAAGAAGCTTTGTGAGGCTAGGGCTAGACAAATCCATAGAATAGTTTCAATTGGAGTCGTGGCTGATATTAGGTGATTTATCCACTTTCTCTTTACATATTATCAATAAAAGAATATTTGTTTCATTCCTGATGTCTTTGTGTTATATGTCTCATATAAATGTTGAATGATCTTGTAATGGTTTATTTCATGTTGTTTTTATGAGATTATATATGCTAACATGCTGACATCTAGGACATATATGTTTTGCAACTAGTTTTTGTGCTTTGTCTTGATTGATATGTAGGTTTTGAAGCACGAGGAGTAGTAGATGGTTTATACCCTGCGGGATCAACCCCAGACTTAGGAAAAATGGGTAAGGTTGTCTATCCTCAATTTTCAAGTTCAAGCATTAAAACTCATAATTAGAGTGCTTCTTGTGATGATATGCCTTCCGCTCTTTTAGGTCCCTCAAACCAGACCTTAGGGTGGCTTTTTCCATAACAGAATTGGTGACTCCCCTGGGGATTATGACTCCACTGGGGATTACATCCATGTAATTCCTAGTTTGGGTTGTTTTTCTCTATATTTTCGGTTCCCTCATAGTTTGATCACTTTTTCAGTCTAGTAAGTTCTTTTCCCATCTAGGCAAAAGTCCTAATCTTCTAGACGAGGCTTGGGTTTTTTCTTTTTATTTATTAAAATTTCTATATGCTACTTGGTGTATACACAATCGAATATACCTTCTATTTCTTCCAAAGGGACCCGCGTATATGCGAGTTTCTTTGGTTACAATCATGTATACACACTTGTTTCACACAGTGGATCTGTGTATGCCCAGTAAAATTTGAAAAATTGAATTTTGGGACCCTGTAAGTCATTCCTGCCTATTTTTGGTCATCCTCATGGAACCTCTTAGGTGTCTGGATTGTGATTCTTATTTTTGTATGTCAGTTTCTCTCCTTTTTATGTGAAAACCTAATCATTCTAGGGTTTTACCTTTTTGGTGACGTTTTAGTTGCAAATATAGCACCAAGACTTATTTCTGAAGTTCTTGGTTGTTTTGACCTTTTAGGATAGTGAGCCTTTGTCAGTTTGCTCATGTTTTCCCTATGCATTACTTCACTTCTTGGTTTTTTCCTTCTTGACCTTATTGGTTTTTCTTGTTTCTTCGGATCAACTTTCTAGTGAATCTTGAAGTTGCCTTTCATTGGTTTCTTGAAGTTTTTGTTTCAAGTAATTTTATACTACTGTTTTGAATCCTTTTCTTGATTTGGTTAATTTTTTTTATTTATTTGAGTCCCTCTACAAAAGTGGCATAGTTGGCTTGTGCAATTGGAAGTCGCCTTGTTGGTTCAATTTCTTGATTTCGGACCTTTGGTAGTTTTGTGCTTATCTCAATGAAATTTTCTTATTTTCCGTTTCTTTTTCTTTGATTTTATTTTCATGGTTTTCATCCATTTTGGAGCAATTTTCTAGTTTCTAATTTTTGGTCCAATTGCTTGGTTCCGATAGGAGTCCTTGTTTTGATTTGTCTCTCTTATATCAATATTTTTTGGCATTGTTTTGTGCATAGAAGTTCCTGTTGGGGCTTGTCTCTACTTTTTTTTCAAAGTGATCAGACCAATCTTATTGAAAAACTCTCTTTTTCTTCCCTTTGTGAGTAGTCCTATGATTTGCATTTATCTTTGGTAGTTTTTGCATTAGTTGCATCGTTAAGAATTATAGTATTTTTGGTAGTTTTTTGAAGTGTGTGAAGAGTGATATTGGAAAGAAAAAAAAATTGTTTATTAGTTGCTTCGTAGAACCCAAGCAGAAATCTCTTTTCATTGAAAGGAAAAAATTACATATTCTTTTAGTAGGTTTCTATTGATTTCTCTTTTGTGTCGAAAGCATCATAAGTTGCATTCTCCATATAACTGTGACTTAAATCAAAGCCATTTAAAATAAAGCAATTAAATAAAATGAACTAGAATTTTTTGCATTGTCATTAATTATGCACCAACTAGTCTAGGTCATAGGGCCTTGGAATAGGTGAGTGGAGAGCTAACTCTCCAAGGCCACTCAAAACTATCAAATGTAGAAGTTGATTAATGAGTGAAATCCAACTTCGTTAAGTGGACCGGGAAATCTCTACCTCTACAGAGTTAAGCGTGAGGGACAGTGAAGGTAGAGAAGATACATACCCCCTCTCCTATTTGCTGAATAATGACCTGAGACCATTCCGCCTAGCTGTCGATACAAACTGGTACCCTTAGTTTCCTTTCCTAGGTATCACACATGCGACTGCGGGGGGGAATACCCGTGGTACCTGAGGTAGATGTTGTATCACTTTCATTAGTACTTATGGAGGGTTCCCTTGTGAAGCTTGGGTACTTGCACTGGAAAAGGTTTTTGTTAGGAGGTCAACGTAATTGCTTATGTTTCCTTTGCTAGTAGGCTTGGGACATAATTACCCTAGACTATTTCCGGAAGGTCATTTTATTCGCTTTCTTGTATTTTGGTGTCTGGTCCTAATAACCAAGAGCAGAAATACCTGAAGGTTGTTTGACTACTTTATCTTAGGGACTTTTGATAAAGTGTGCTCTTTGCTCCTATATTTCCATATCTTCTTAATTTTTTGAGTCTAATTAATCTCATAATTAGAAAAATCGCCTTGTCGATCGAGGAGGCTTCATGGGCTTTCTCCTGCGAGTGTCGAGCCTTCTTCAAGAAGGTGTAGGAGCAATCTTGTTGGTGATTTTCATTCAGTAGTTGTGAACGCATCAGAGAGCGATCCTTCGACTAGGGTTGTTGTTTCTGTGGGTGGTGCTAGTACTAGTGGTATATAGAGAGTACTCCGCTCATCTCTAGAGTCATTTTTCCAGTAGAAGAATTTGAAGTTGAAGAGGTTCCTAAACCTCCAGGTACTCCTTCTTCTCCTCTTCCTGCCAGTTTTCTGGGCGTTATTTTGTACATTGGGTCTGCGTCTCAAAGACCAGCTAGTCCCCATCCTTGTCCCTTTCTTTCGATGGCCACAGATGGGAACACAACTTTGGCTATGAGCACCGCAAGTGTGCATACTCATCTTTCAGTTGAAGGAGGGGGTACTATTTATTTCAACTATCACTCCAAGTGCTTATATGTTTAGCTCTGCATCTATTCCATCTACGGGTTGGGGCACCCAAGCATTTTCTTCCCATTTTGGTCCCTTTTCTCTTAGAATTCCATCTAGTGCAATTCCTTATGTTTCCTTCACTGTTGCTTCTGTTGTCTCCGCACCTATGCCTTCTATGGCTAGTGGGTTAGCTTATTTTTAGGGTTTCACCTTCAGAAGTGGTCACATGCCTCATTCGAACCCTTCCTTAGGATATTTTACTTTCACCTCTCAAATTGAATGTTTTAATCATTTCCTCGGAGGTCAAAACTCTAATGCTTTTCAAGGATGGAACCCTGCTTTTAAAGGGTTGCGAGATGGGAATCCATTTTTCTCTAGTCTGCAAGGGAATTTACCTTTCCCTTCTATAGGTGCTTCTCAGGGTTTTTTTCCATTCTCCAATGCTTGGAACCCTTACCAAGGGGTTTCTTCTTCATTTAACACTTTGATTGGAGGAAATATCTGTGTTTATGGTAATCTTATAATGGGAGGGGTTCCTTCTCCAAACGCTTCTAGGCCACAAGATTTCTCTTATGGATTAGCATTTTATACAAACAATATCTGGCAACCTGGTGCCTTAACAAATCCAGGGTATTCTTTTCAAAATGTTGGGAATCCTTCCTTTGGGGGAAGTAATTCTCAAGCTCCTTCGCGCTTACCTTTCCTGGTAACTTTAAACTTTCTAGATTTATCAAAATTGATGAATGATCCTATTTGATATAGCTTGGGTTGGCCTTTGGTCCCTACTAAAATTCCCTCATATATTCCAAAATTTGAAGGGAAGACCGGTGATGATCCGTTTGACCATGTTACCACTTTCCACTTATGGTGTTCATCAAAATCCCTTATCAAATATTCAATTAGGTTGAGGTTATTTCAATGCACCCTAACTGGAAAAACT
Source organism: Pinus albicaulis (assembly GCA_034641835.2). Lineage (NCBI taxonomy): Eukaryota > Viridiplantae > Streptophyta > Pinopsida > Pinales > Pinaceae > Pinus > Pinus albicaulis. The sequence goes on along the minus strand of CM076584.1, from coordinate 797,927,171 downwards.
GTAAAATGGTACATCGAGCTGACAAGGGGAAGTTTTGCTACTTTTAGTGAGTTGTCTACTATGTTTCTGAACCATTTCCAGTTGCTTGTTCATTATGATGTCGGGACTGATCTCCTAGCCAATTTCCAATAGGACAAGGCAACACACATTTATGATAATATTTAGGAATGGAGGAGAAGGAAGAGGTTCATCAAAGCCCAAATTCCAAAAGGTTTCCTTCTTGAATGGTTTCGTAAATCCTTACATCCAGAAATATCAAAGGATGTATCCCTTTCTGGGGTATTCTATGAGGAACAAGCTATCTTTAGGGCTCAACAGTTAGAACTGATATATTCTCAGTTTGGGGTCCTTAATAAGATTTTTTTGGATTCTCCTCATTCCAAATTAGATTTAGCCAAAATGAAGTCAGGTCCTTATGCTGACGGGCTTATCGGTTCGATTTATATTGTCAAGGCTAACCTACTAAATCAATTGCAGTAGTTATCTTAACAATCTACTCCTTCTGGTCAGGCTATGCCGTCAGTGTCGACTCCTTCTTATCCCTTGAATATTAATGTTTCTCAGGATTCTAACCCCAAAGGAAATAAAAAATCTCATGGGAAGAAGAAGGGACAAAATAATAATAGGAAAGAAAAGGATGGGAAGGGTAATGCGAACATATCCAATGATAATGTTGGAGAGGGTAAGAGGGACAATAAGAAGAAGGTTAAGTTTCCTTCAAGTTATGCACTGGATACCATCTTACTCACCTATGCCCAAAAATTCATGATGCTTAGCACTTGTTAGCTCAGTAGCGTTCCTCTAGTCCCCAAGCTGTACTGACAAACCCTTTTCGCTAAGGGCAGTAGCTGCTTGTTTGCGCGAATTTTAATACTAGAGCTCCCACAGGGGGCAACCAGGAAGGGGAAAATTCCTAAAATGCATATATGATGAGTGCTCACACTAATATCGCTACAAGATCTCGTGATTATTGTGAATTTGAGTCTTCGAAAGCTAAGGGCGCTCCTAGTAATTCTGAGCCACTCCATATAGAGAGGCCTGCAGTTGAGCCTATACTTTAGATTCCAAAAGGGTCTACGAATCATATGATGATTAATCTTAATGCCAAAGCTGCCCAGAACTACTCCATTATAGAAGATATGACCCAAAGTCCTTGTTCCATGTATGTGTTAGAGGTACTCCATTCGTGCTCAACACAAAGGAGTGCATTGCTCACTGCAATTGGGGTTGTTGATCCAAAAAACTCTCTTATGTTCACATTTGACATGTCAAATCTTAAGAAGAGACTTACTCATCACATGGATTTTCAGTTTAAGTCTAAATCATTCGCAAGATCAATATTTTTCGAACAGTAGTTGATGAGGGTGCTTCCACATGTGTCATGTCTATCTCATGTTGGAAAGCCATTGGATCTCCTACACTTGTCCCTTTACATACTCTTCTTACTGTATTTGATGGCCATTCTCATAGGCCACATGGCATTGTTCCATCTTTACCCATATTTTTTGGGGATAAAACTGTCAATATTGAGGTCAAGATATTTGATACAAATTTAGACTACAACCTTCTGTTGGGGTGGAATTGGATTTATGAGATGGATGCTATTGCTTCATCATTATTTCACATCTTGTGTTTTCCCCACAAAGGGAGGATTTTCATTGTTGACCAGATGGACTATTCTCCTGTAGATCCAAATGCATCTACTAACTCTACTATACCCTTGGTGAATGATTCCAAGCAACCTGTTGAGAATTTCGGGGTTGGAAGGTATACATCGTTGATGGTTACTTTTGATAGTCCACCTCCTTCAATTCATATTAATGCTATCTCATCCTCCAGGGTTCCTACTCGAAGAAAGTTCTTTCGAACTCATTATTTTATGTACCCTTAGACCTTTCCTTCTCATACCTCCACACTAGAGGAAGGTCAAGTGGGTGGAATGGAATTCCCTATGTCTGCACCAAATATTTCCTATCAATCTGTCGTTGACTCTGCCGAATCTGTTTCATTTTATCTTTCACCAAAGGAATTGGATGGAGATGTGGCTCCGGCCTGGACTCTTAGTTCATATTCTTCTCAGGATTGACTTGATACCACTCTTCCATCTGAAGAGGCTATCCTTGAAGCAGTGATTGACGTAGAAATATCATGGGATGATTTTCATCATTGATCCTATTTTCTACTAGACTTGCGAGAAGTTGAAACAATATTGTCTAGCCCTCAGTCTTCTGGTCTTGTTCACCCGGTTTTGAACGCCTTAGCCCCAACACAGGTTTTTGCTGAAGGGAACATGGCTATCATTTCTGAGAATACCCTAATGAACGTCTCCAGAGATCCCAACGTTATTGAGAATGTCTTAATTGGAGTTGAATCTTCCCCTAAAGAGATTCAGTCTTACATCGATATCTTTAGAGAATTTCGAGATGTGTTCGCTTGGTCTTATGAGGAAATGCTTGGAATAGATCCATCTATTGTCCAGGATGAGATCAAGACTTACAAAAATGCCAAGCCTACATGGCAGAAGCTTCGTTTGGTCAACCCTAGGAAGGTGGTAGCTATCAAGGCCAAGTTTGACAAGCTTCTAAAGGTGGGTTTCATATACCTCATTATGCTAACTGAGTGGGTTTCGAATCTAGTGCCTATGGACAAGAAACAAGGAACGATATGAGTTTGCATTGATTTCAGGGATTTGAATAAGGCATGTCCAAACGATAATTACCCCACACTGTTTATTGATCAGATTATTGATGAGTGTGCGGGGAATGAAATTTTCTCCATCATAGATGGTTTCTCAGGATACAATCAGATTACTATCCGTCTTGAAGATCAACATAAGACTGCTTCTATTTTCCCCTGGGATACATTTGAATAGAAAAATCTGCCTTTTTGCCTTAAAAATGCTACAACTACTTTCCATCGGGCCATGTTCTATGCTTTCCAAGACATCAAGCATATTATCAAAGCATATTTGGATGATTTAGCTGCTCGTTCTCGAAAGATAATTGATCATCCTTCATACCTTCAACAAGTTTTTGAACGGTGCCGTTATTATAAAATTTAGTTGAGCCCTAATAAGTGTGTTTTTTCCATCACATCCAGTTGGTTATTGGGATTCATCATGTCTACAAAAGGGATTCAGGTAGATCCCTTCAAGGTTGAGGCAATACTTCAGTTGCCTCCCCCATCTTCTATTCATCAGCTTCAAAGCCTACAAGGTAAGGTGAATTTCTTAAGGATATTTATCGTTAACTATGCTGAGATGACAAAAGGATTTATGGGGTTGTTAAAGAAAGGAGTTCCATTATTTTGGGATGATTTTTCTCAACGCTCGTTCAATGCTTTGAAAAAGGCATTAACCTTTGCCCCATTATTGAGTCCACCTAATTATAGCAGAGAATTCCTTTTGTATCTCGCTGCAGCATAATATACTATCGATATGGTTCTAGTTCAGGAAGATGATGATCTTTGTGAGCATGTTGTTTACTACCTTAGTCGAGGCTTGATGAATCCTCAACTATGGTATTCTCCCATTAAGAAATTAGCTTTGGAAGTTGTCCATGTCATCTAGCTTCTCAGGCATTATATCCTTCTTTGAAAAAATTAAGTTTTGGCAACAGTTAATCCATTTCAATTTGTTCTCAGTAGGTGAGTGATTGGGGGGAAATACAATCGATGGATTTTCATTTTGTAAGAGTTTGATCTCGAATTCCTATCTACCAGATCCAAGAAATATTTGGTATTTGCGGAGTTGATCTTTGAGTTTCCCTGTGGAGAGGATATTTTTTATGAAGAGTCATTCCCTGATGAACATATTTTCCTAATTTCTTCTCAGGATCCTTGGTATGGAGATATTATTGTTTATCTCCAGACTTCGAAGTTTCCCTTGTCTTTTTTGAAAGACGAGGATCGAAAGTTGCGTCACTTAGTAAAATGTTATCTTATTATTGGTGACACTCTATATCAGCGTGGGGTCAATTCAATCCTTAGACGTTGCTTGACTCTGGAAGAAGCTGAGGTTGTGTTGAATGATTTCCATAGTGGAGCTTGTGGTGGTCATTTATCTGGGCCTGTTACATCCCAAAATATTTTGCATGTAGAATATTTTTGGCCCTCGATTTTCAGATATTGTATTGAGACAGTCAAAAAATGTCATCCTTGTCAATTCTGCACTCATCTAGCTCCACTTTTTCCTATTGTCACTATCGGTCCGTTCACAAAGTGGGGTATTGATTATACTACTTGTAACCCACCTTTGGCAAAGGGTCATAAGTACATTATCATGGCAGTCAATTACTTTACGAAGTGGGTTGAGGCTTTGCATAATTTTGTGAACGATGGTGAAACATCATCCCTGTTTCTATTCAACCAAGTCATTTCTCACTTTGGTATCCCAAAATATATTGTCACTGACCATGGCTATCATTTTTGGAATTCCATCATGGATGAATTGGCTCTCAAATTGGATTTTCAGCAGGAGTATTCATATCTGTATTACCCTCAGGCCAATGGGTAGGTTGAAGCCATAAACAAGTCCTTAAAGGTTATCCTTCAATGGAAAATTTATAAATCTAGGTCCAATTGGCACGTCATGTCGTATCCTGCACTTTGGGAATATCATATGTTTGTGAAGACTAAAACCGGATTCACTTCATTCCAACTAGTTTATGGGTTGGAATCAATATTTCCTGTTGAATGCGAGATTCCTTCCCTTAAGCTGGCAGTTCAAATTCTTCCTGACACTTCAAGTCTCAAAGAATAGCTTGTCCATCTAGAACATCTCGATGAGCAGCACTGAGATGCAACTACAATGAACGAGGCTCAGAAGAAACGAGTGAAGGTTCAGTACGATAAGGCGGTCAAACCTAGGGTTTTCTCCAAAGGCGACCTTGTTTTGGTTTATGCTCAAGACAAGGATGCCTTGGGGGTAGGAAAGTTAAAATCCATGTGGTGTGGCCCTTTTATTATTAAAAATGTCTTGAAAAAGGGAGCTTATTCCTTGGTTGATTTCGATGGAAATGAGTTGGCGGAGCCCAGAAATGGGATCTATCTGAAGAAGTATTATGCGTAGGCTTTCGCCTATCATTTGCTTTGTTTGTATATATTGTGTTTTTTTACATGTATTTCTATCAATTTTTTATGTGACTTTGATGATTTTGATCTGCTTTGGCACGTGTTTTTGGATGAGATGAGTCATTTTAGCTTTGCCGATGGTGCTAGTAGACATACTCGGAATCTTGCTTCCGCGGCTTGGGTAATTCTCTATCCATCCAGTTAGTTGCTAATCTCAAGGGGTGTATGCATTGATCCTACTTGGAACAATGTGGTAGAGTACACTGTAGTGGTCAACATACTCTCTGAGGCAATATCTCTTGGTGTTGATTCGTTAGTAATATACTTGGATTCGCAACTAGTGGTTTCAAAATTAAATAACACTTATCATGTTAGAGACCCATATTTACATATATTATTTCTGGGAGTGCATTTGTTACAACGTTCATTTCAATACGTTACATTCATGTAGGAATTTACAGGGTAAGTTATTTATAACAAGAACCAAAGGTCACCGCTCACAAAAAAATCGCAAATCAGTACACCAGTATAATCACGTGGTTAAAACCCTCAAAGAGGGAAATAGTCCATGGCCTGAGCCAATGCGACCACTTCAGGAAATTTATTAATATAAAAAGAAAGGTTACATATGTTTCTCTCATAAACGTTTACCAGACAAATGACCCTCCATGCTCTTTAAATAGAGTTCATGGACCAATCAGGTGTCAAGCCATAGATCAAGTGTTGTTAATACCAAGGTGAGAGATAATCGTCGGATCACTACAAATCGTGACCATCAGATTATAAGTTACAAATGTACATGGTAAAGAAACACACTTTACCTAACTCTACACTAGACTAAGTTATTCTTAACTATTTCCTATGTGTCGGAATATCCTAACATCCCCCCTCAAGAACAACTTGGGATAGGATTGAAGGATTTACAAAGGTGACACAAAAGGAGCCTATTTCCTATGTGTCGAAATATCCTAACATCCCCCCTTAAGAACAAATTGGGATAGGATTGAAGGATTTACAAAAGTGACACAATAGGAGAAGGAAGGAGGCATTATAGCCTATCCCCCCTTAATGAAGAATTTCCCGAACTCCAAGCATGGATCGAAGTTTAGTAAACTTCGCTTCTGTGAGAGCATTTGTAAAGATATCGACTACTTTATCATTGGTTGGACAGTACTGCACTTCGAGAACACGATCATGAATGATATTTCTGATGAAGTGTATGTGGATTTCAATGTGTTTCATACGCTGATGTTGTACTGGATCTTTACATAGCTAAATGGCACTCTGATTATCACACCAAAGTGTAGTTGGATGTTGTTGATGGAGACCAAATTCAGAAAGGATCTGACGAAGCCACATGACTTCCTTGCTGGCTTCAACTGCACCATGATACTCTGGTTCTGCTGAAGAAAGAGAGATGGCACTTTGTTTCTTACAAGACCAAGTAATAGGTCCTGAACCAAAAGTGAATACATATCCTGCAGTAGACTTTCTATCATCAGGGTCACCAGCCCAATCAGAATCAGTGAAACCAATCAAAAATGGATATGCTCCTGCACTGTAATGAATCCCGAACTTAACTGTACCTCAAATATATCGAAGTATTCTTTTGGTTGTTTTCCAGTGACTTTCATGAGGTTGGTGCATAAACCGAGCGACAAGACCAATGACAAAGGAGAGGTTAAGACGAGTATGGGTTAGATACAGAATTTTACCAACAAGTTGACGATATAAGGTAGCATCAACTTCAAGGGTAGTACATTTGAATGAAAGCTTGACTCCAAACTGAAGGGGAGAAGGGTTTGGCTTACAAACTTCCATGTGAAAGTGTTGTAGAAGATCACAAGCATACTTGGACTGAGAGAGGGTAATGCCTTCCTTGGATTGCAAGACTTGAAGACCAAGGAAATAATGCAAGTGTCCTAAGTCTGTCATTTCAAACTTATTTTTGAGGCTAGATTTCACATGGTTTATATGGTTTGGATCAATACCAGTAAGGATAAGATCATCAACATAAAGAACAAGGATGGTGAAGTACTTACCCACTTTCTTGGTGTAGACAGTGTTGTCAGAATGACACCTAGAAAAGCCATTATCTACGAGAAATCTATCCATTTCGGCATACCAAGCCCGACGAGCTTGTTTGAGACCATAGAGAGACTTCCTAAGGTGACAAACAAGGTTGGAGTATTTTTGGATAAATCCAGGGGGTTGTTTCATGTAGATTTATTCATGCAAATCTCCATGAAGAAGGCAGATTTAACATCCATCTGATGGACTTCCCATTTAAAGGAGGCAGCAAGGGAAAAAACAAGGTGGATAGAATTCATTTTGGAAATATGGGAGAAGGTTTCAGTATATTCAATGCCTTCAACTTGTGAAAATCCTTTAGCGACAAGACGAGCTTTATGTCTATCCACTTTTCTATATGGTCCAAACTTTGTTTTCTAAAGCCATCTGCATCTGACAAGTTTTCTTCCTTTTGGAAGAGGAACAAGATCCCAACTATCATTCACCAATAAGGAGTGATATTATTCATTCATAGCTTCACCCCAATCTGGATGACCGAAGGCTTCTTCAAAGTTTTCTGGATCAAGTTTTTCTAGAACTTGAGCCAATAACGAAGAGGCTCTTTCGAACTGAGAATGTGTACGTCATCGATTGGCAGGGTCACCTGCAAGAGAACCTGTTGCATCCCGAGTAGAGCGGACCCATCTTGGAAGCGATGGAGTATAAGGAAAAATTTCAAGAGGTGTAGGAAGATTTTCATCCTCGTTGTCATCATCTGAACTAGAAGGAATTCTATTAAAAATTGAAGAGAGAGAGAGAGAGGTGGCACATATGCCGAATCAGGCTCGTAGGCCAAAGGTGGCACACCCGCTGAACTAGGCTCACAGGCCGATATATTTTCATCAAGTTTTACATCTCTTCTAATGATTATATTTTTGGATTTTGGTTGAAGAAGTCTATATCCTTTGACATCTTCAGAATATACAACAAAAATGAATTTTTCACTCTTAGGTTCTAAGGATTTATGTTTCGCATCTGGAATATGGGCCCAAGCATCACTTCCAAAAACATGAAAGTGACTTACATCTGGTTTGATTGAGCTCCAAGCTTCTTCTAGAGTTTTATTCTTTAAAACCTTAGTAGGAGTGCGATTTACTATGTAATTTTCACAGTTAATGGCTTCTGCCCAAAAATTGAGACCAAGTCCTTTAGATTGAAGCATACAATTAGCCATTTATTTTAAGGTGTGATTCTTCCTTTCAGCTACACCATTTTGTTGTGGTGTATATGGAACAGTATGTTGCAATTGAATGCCATGCTCAGTGCAGAAGTTGATAAATTTTTTGTTAACATATTCTCCTCCATTGTCTGATCTTAACTTAATAATTTGATGTCCAGATTGTTTCTCAACAAAGGCCTTAAAGGCCAAGAACATGTTAAAAAATTCACTCTTGAATTTTAAGAAGTATACGCAAGTGCGCTTGGAAAAATCATCAATGAAATTTAAGAAGTACTTGCAACCAGAGAAATAAACAACAGGAAGTGGACCACATAAATCACTATGCACAAGCTACAAAGGGGTTGAAGCATGCCAAGAGGCATGTCTGTCAAAACTATCCCAATGATGTTTTCCGAGTACACATCCGGACCAAACACCATCTCGGCAAGATACCATAGGAAGGCCCGTCAACATATTTTCATCACATAGAGGTTGAAGAAAGCGATAGTTTAATTGACCAAATCGCTCATGCCAAAGTTTGCTCACTTCATCATTATGACCAACAAAAATGGAGGGAAGACATGATGACCCAAAGTTGTCAAAATTATACAACCTTGTGGAATCATCAGCAATGCTAGTAGCTAAAATATGTTTAGGATCTTTGAGGTCCTTGATTACAACACCATGAGGTGAGAATTCTACTATTTTCCCTTCACCTGAATGTATTATCTGATAAACAGATAGAAGGTTGCATGAAAAGGTAGGAAAACATAGTACATCATTAAACTGACCATTATCTAGATGAATGGTTCTAGATCCTACAACACTAAGATATCTATCATCACCAACATAAATATATTTGGTGTTACAATCATTTAAGGAAGAAAACATGGATTTATTTTTAGCCATGTGGTAAGAAGCTCCATAATCAATGAGCCACTCATGAGAAGGAGAAGAAGAAGATACATTTAATGCATAACTAGATCTTGATGCTTGACAACCACAAGCAGAAAGTTCCATTCCTGAAGATTTAGGTGAAGAGTGCTCCAAATTGATGTTGTGCTTCTTCATTGCTACTTCTAAGGATTCCATCTTCTTAAAACATTTGGACTCTAAATGGCCATCACGATTGCAAAATTTGAAATGTCTATCTATTTTCTTTCCTTTGTTTTTATATGCCTTATCATTTTGGTGAGTTTCTTTTTCAGTTTGTGGCTGAAATTGCTTAGGACCCTTGTTTGGTTTCGGATCATACTTTTTAGGATACTGCTTCTTGGGATTCTTTTGATATGATTGTTGTTGGGCTGCTAAGGCTTTCTTAGAAGCATTTCCAAAAGTGATAAGACCGAGGTGTAAGAGTTTTTCTTGTTCTCTTATCAAAGAATCACAAAAGGCATCAAAAAAGGGGTTCTTGTAAGCGGTTCCTAAAGAAATTATGGTTTCTCTAGTGGAATGGATGGCAGAAACAAATACAGATTATGCAAGGCCAAGCTTAGCAAGAATGCAATAAATGAGGCTACCATCTTCCTTTTTGATCTTACAACCTTCCAAAAGAATTCGAATGATCTTGAATTTGGACAAAAAATATTCAATGGAGGAGAAATTATTGGGGTCCAAAGTAAGCAACTCATTTTCAAGCTGGTAGGCCCTGATTTGATTTTGAATGCCAAAAACAGTTTTTAGCTTTTCAAGGCTTCATAAGGGGTGTCGATGTCAAGGATATGAAATCGAAGATCTTGAGCAATGGGCATTACTATCAACCCTCATGCTTGATCTTTCTTATTTTCCCATTTATTAGCTTTATCATCATAAGAACGTTTAGTTTCTTGTCCTGTGGCTATTCCATAAATCCCTTTACCATGTGAGGTAGCCATTGGAAATAATTGGTGTTGTTAAGAATAATTGGAAATGCACTTTCCATTTTTTTTTAAACTAAAGCTAGGAAAAGCTGAAACTAACTAATCCAATGGAAAGATCTCAAAAAATTGTGTCATTTAAAAAAAAACGGCTCAAAAGACGGCTTCCAAATGAAGAAGTTATGCCTTTTGAAAAATCTGAGTTGTAGATGCCGAATAGTTACGAGAACGGGATGAAGTGCGGTTTTTTCAAAAAAAAATCTGCCCCTTTGAAGACAAAATTTTTACAAAAGAAGCTTGAGAAGAAGACTTGAACCCAAGACCTCTATTCTCATAAACTAACCCCTCACCAAGTGAGATAGTAAAAGGATCACGTTATTGTTTGAAAGGAGGAAGGGGATATATATATATATATATATATATATATATATATATATATATATATATATATATATATATATATATATATATATATATATATATATATATATATATGCATATTTTTAACTCTTCGGTGTGCGTGCCTTTTCCTGCACAAAAAAAACACAAAAACCAAGCAAAAAAAAGAAATGCAAATCCTTACAGCAGAATGTTAAATTTTCGGTTAGCCTTACTGGCAACTATCAATTTTTTCACTATTTTTTATTTCCCGAGATCGCACAAAGACGCAGGGAAAGAGTATACGTAGCAAAAAATTCCCTTTTTCCTGTTTCTGATTTGCCGAGATCGCACGCAGCACAAAACAAAGAGCATACACAGAGAAGAGGGTATAGATCCAGCAAATAAATAAAACCTAAAAATTGAAAATAAAAAAAAAGGAACCAAAATAAGCAGAACTATTAACAAATATAATTGCAAAACAGATGCTTTATACCTCCAGATCTAAACTGCCATAACTTGGGCAGCCAGAAACCTTTTCGCATGAAAAGAAAGGCTTTCCTCACTGAAACAGACACTCCAAACACAACAGAGTAGTTCTCCAAGCCCAAAAAGGTTTAGAAATAGTAGATCTACAAAATAGCATTCGCATGCAGTCAAACTAGCTTCGTATTTTTATCAACAATGGACACGACCCTCAAAATAGCTCTGATACCATGTAGGAATTTACAGGGTAAGTTCCTTAGATCAAGAACCAAAGGTCACTTCTCACAAACAAATCACAAATCAGTACACTAATATAATCACGTGGTTAAACCCTCAAAGAGGGAAACAGTCCACAGCATGAGCCAACGTGGCCACTTCAAGCAATTTATTAATATAAAAAGAAAGGTTACATATGTTTCTCTCATAAATGGTTACCAGAAAAATGACCCTCCATGCTCTTTAAATAGAAATCATGGACCATTTGGGTGCTAAGCCACAGATCAAGTGTCGTTAATACTGAGGTGAGAGATAACCGTCAGATCACTACAAATCATGACCGTCGGATTATAAGTTACAAATGTACATGGTAAAGAAACACACTTCACCTAACTCTACACTAGACTAAGTTATTCTTAACTATTTCCTATGTGTCGAAATATCCTAACATTCACATTCCTTATTCAGAAAATTGGTTTGCAGACTCATTAGCTAATCAAGAAATTGATTGGCATATTAATCATTCAACACATTAAATATCAAAAACATCATTCATCATTGTACATTTTGGAAAATCACATCATATAAAATCGTTGTATATATATATATATATATATATATATATATATATATATATATTAGAGTTGTGTTCAAAATATACCAAAATTAGACAATCATATCCTACAAAATTAAGGCTTATGCCCGATCATGTTCATCATAAAAAAATATTACAGTCATCTGATCAAACAAAATCTATCCCTATGGGACCTAACCAAGACATGTGTTCCGGAAGAACACTATATTTTTTGCCACACGGTGGAACAGCCGCACCTAGTCACGTGGTACTCCAACCACGTGACTCTATATAGCCTTCGGGATATCCTCTATGGCAGCCATAGGGACTTGGTGAGTCAAACTCTCCAATTTTCTCTATATATCATAGAGGGTTCTCCTTGGGTCTTCTGCGACATCCACAACTTCTCTTCCATGGTTCCTATGCCTCAGGAATCCCTCGGGTCTCACTAGTCCCATGTCTGCAACATGATCCATAAAATTTGTAAGTCATATTGTCCTAACAAATATATTTTCATTTTCATATAATTTGAAAATAAAAAAAATTATATAATAAAAAATCATTGTGTGATCTTACCAATCACCCCCCATGTTGCACTAGGTGGAAGGGTCAAATCTGGATCTCCTGTGAAATCCATGCCAACATAGGGATAGTATTCTACTGCGATGACTTTTTCTCCCCACGAAAAGAAGAACTCATCATCCCAAGTAGTTCGGGGTACCTCTCCACCCTCGAGTCTCTTCATCATATTTGCCCACCTAGTTATTTGTGGATCATGAGGGCTGCTAATGGTAGAGATGATCTTGGGGCAAAGTCGTAGAATCCTATCAAAGAATAATGTGCATAGAATGGTACCATAACCAAAATTCTTTGTCTTATTCTTCTGGATTGAAGTCAGTTGTTTCTTCAAAATTTTCAGTAAGGTTATGCACTAATCATACAATGCATTCAAGCAATCCACTGTCAGACTCATGCTTCCTCATGAATCCTAGTCTAAGGAAGCTAATTCGGCTACCCTCACAATGGTGAAAATAAGTATCTTCATGTGCAGACCTTGCACATATCTAATTGGGATTTGTATCCCGACCTTCTGAGTACCCTCAGCATAGTAAACACGAATATAATCCTCGACATTTAACCCTCTTGTGGGTTTACCCTGCAAATTTACTAGTTCCCCTCTCCGAGAGAGTCCAGTTATGAAGTAAATGTCTTTGATTTAAATCCTTAGTGGCAGTTGATCTATCATGAAAAAATATGAACCTAGATCCCAATAACTTACAAGCATCTCAAGCAACTTTGTGTTCATTTTCATGTTTGGAATTTTGAAGAATTTCAATAATCCACATCCCCAAAGTATATCCAAGGATAATTGGTCTTCCATGACCTCATTATCAATAGTGTTATGCTCTCTTTCCCTCCAGCTGATGGTCATCCTGCATCATTTCATCCAAAAACCATTTAGAAATTCATTTTAAAATTTTTCTTTGTGCATACAAAATTCCATTCGAACACAGTCACATCTATATGCAAGTTCATCATCATGAACCCGCGTATACGCAAAGGGTTTCAGAAGGAAAAAAAAACATGTTTTATATGGTGAAAATCCCAAAAATTTACTTGAAATGATAAATAAATTAATGACTAAGCTGAGTATGAGGTTTACCTGAAAGATTTGGATCGATTCGATGGGTAATTGCTCCATTTCCAATAAGGGGATTTTTTTCTCTATAGCACTTTCACAATTTCTTCACAGCTCAAATGACCAAAGGTGAGTCCAAAAGGCCTATTTATGCCCAGAATTAAAAAAAAATCGCAAATTTCATTTGTGATCATTTTTTTTTAATTTGTTCATGATTTTTTAACCTTTTGGCTTGTTAGTGTTGGGATATGTTATTTTCAAGTCCATTCTGGTGATTTCGAGATGATTCCATTTTTTGCTTCAGATCCATGACCGCTAACCTATCATGGAAGGTATTTTATTCTAAGTTGGCATATAGGTTAGGTAATTCACTTTCCATTTCACTTATGCATACTAGCCTCCATTCTGAAATCTTGCCATAGGGTCAACCCCATCATATTATGACTATTAAACCAATTTCACTTGTCGACTTATAGATCATGATATGATGGTAGAGCCACCCTTTACTTGGGATTCTCAGTTAGATCCTTGCTAGAATTTTTCACCCATGCTACAATTTGTGTAGGCTCGGGAGTTCTCTTTAGTCCCACCATGTATTATGCATTGAAGCTTCATTCTTCTTCTTCTTCACTATTTTATTCTGGCCATCTACCTTAGAGGCTTCCATTTTGTTATTGAGTTGTATTGTTGCATTGCATACTGACCATTTGTATACCTTGGCCTTTATCCAGCTTCATATGGACTCATGTTTAAGCCATCCTTTGACCATGACTTTCTGCAAAGTCAACCATGCAATAACTTAGCCTTCACAAATTGACACCTTTTCCCATGGATGGAACATTCCTCTGAGTGCCACTTACCAGTTTTCACCACCTTGCATTGAGCGTAGGATTGTTCCTATCCCATGAACTAGTGCATCTGTTTACTGACACTCATTCTATCCATTGTACTATAGCCATTATTTTATTATTTTTCAGGCTTTGAAATATGAAAAAGACAAAAAAATTAAATATTCCAAAAAGAGTGGGAATAGGACATTACTTCCATATTTGATGACAGCTAAAGAGTCAGTTGTGTCACCCTTGAACAAAGCACAAAAAAGCTAAGTCTTTTCTCTAATGGTATGGGTTTAGTTTTGACTTAAGAGAAGTTGTAACCTTTTTATCAAGTAAATACTCCCCCAATTGGTTATATCTTCCAATCATATGGAGGGTTTGTTTTTGCCTCCTGCATGAAAAACGTATACAAATTTATCATATGCTACCATAGTCAAAATGAGTCGTGATTTTGTTCAAGGGAAGTAAACCTGAGTCGGCCTTTTTGCGGTGTCCCTTGACTCTTTTTTCAGTCGACCATCCCGGTCTGTCAGAGTCTTGTGCTATCATATCAACTATTTGGTCCTTTGCTCATGCTGGTTTGAGAAGTTCTCCATTGACTTCTTGCCGGCGAGTTTGTCTCTTATCGACTTCAACAAATTAATCAGAGAGTAAAACTAGAGCCACACCCTGACCCTATTTACATTATTGATAAGTGACCTCATGCTCAACATTTGATCAACACCATGGGTCTTTGACTAAGTGGTTTCCCTTGTGTTCGACTTCAGCTTACATTATCACACTTGGGATTCGTGCAATGCCTTGGTTTCCATTTGACCCTATCGGTGGATTCCTTTCCTATTTGTTAGCTTTCATTATTGGTTGGTTCAGAGGGTTTGTGTTGTGTGCTAGCTACAATTTTTACATGTTGAAAACATACTTCGGGTTCGTTACTTCACTTTTCTTCGTCTGATTCCTTCCAAATTTTAGCCTGCGGGTTACACTAGTGTTGGATTGATGTGGGATGCCTTGATTCCTTCCTTCTATTAGATCTTTTCCCATTGAATCCGACTCATTTCTCTGGGAATAAGGTCTAGATTCCTTTTGTCAATACTTTAGGGTTTTCATTCATTAGTGGCAGACTCCTTCGCTATCGACAATGAGAATACATCAATGTCTCTTGATTGGTAGATTCTCTCAAGTGTTCTACTTCAACTCATTTATTTGCACTTGTTAGATTGTATTGGGGCATCTTGACTCTTATCATCATTATCAGCGAGTTGTCTCACGTTTCGTAATAGTATACATCAATGACCAGTAATCAAATTATTTCTCACATGGTCGACCTCAACTCATTTATTCCCATTGTGTAGAATTGTGCCATGGTGATTAGGGAAGACCTCGAGTTTTCATCAACATGTTTTGGTTCACTTTGAAAGCTCCTTTAGTTTTCTTCCAGTGATACCATCCACCCTTATATGTTGTAGTTCATCACAACAACATCTTATGTTGGCACCCGAGTTGCGTGCAGTCCCATTTATTCCACCACTTATGATTTGGTACTTGGAGATTCAATTGTGACTTCAGTAATTAGATATCATTGCAACATCATTGATCGCTCTTTTATATGTGATACTTGGACATGATTTTGATATGTGCTTCCGGGAAGTGATCAGATGATTCACTATGTACTTTACAGTTCAGTGATATTTGTATACATATTGGATCTACTCCATACTTGATAAGCAGACATGATTTTCTTTCACTAAGCATGGGTATTCCCGCCTCAAACATGAGCTTTCTTTCTAATTTATTTCCCTAGATTTTTGCAGGTTGAAATCTAGTGAAGTCCTCTCTAGTCCTTGCAATATTCTTTCTCATGCACATAATAAATTTCGGCCATCATGTACCCCTTATGACCTCATATATTAGGGGGCATTTGTTATAGCATCATTTATCACCTCTATATACTTGATGACTTATGCATTGGCCTTGGGAAACCCTTCCATTTAGACTTGGTCAAACTTCTTAAAAAATAGTATTTTGAATTCCATACGCGACTCCGCCCAGATTTTTTTGTGTGCAAACGCAGGTCCATCCATATATAACCCACGTATACTATTTAAAATATTAAAAAATATAAAAAATCCCTATTAATTGAGCGGGGTTTATGGGTTTTTCTTGTAACTTAACTACCCCAACCCGTGGCCAAACTGTTTCCCAACTGAAAAAATTGATTTGCGGAAGTATAAATTCACCTCATGGGAAAGGCCTAAGGGAGGAGAGAGAATGCTATTGATATTATAACCTGTTATAACCCCAATCAAGTCTGATGTTTCCCTGTGCCTCCTGCACTTCCTAGGTTCAAGAAACCCGTGTTTCCTTGTGATGTTCACCCCCACTTTATGCAACATCCTTTGTAGACCCTTTATGATATTAGGGGAATTTTGAGGTATAAAATGGGCCTCCTACAAAAATTATAAAATAATTGTGGAAATAATAAAATAATATTAGATTACATCATCAAATTTTAGAAGGAAAAAAGAAAAAAACTATTTTTTCAACTCGTATTTTCAACTTATCTCCCTATGGGTTTACTCAAATTTTGAGAGGAGACACTCATTGGATGTAGAATTTGATTCCTCATCTAAGGAGTGCCCATGTTGCATACTTTAAATGGATCCTGCTACACGAAAAATGAAAAATACATGAAAAGCGTGATTGAAATCACGTTTTTTCATGTATTTCTCATTTTTCCTATAGCAAGGTCCATCGAAAGTATGCAACATGGGTACTCCTTGAATGAGGAATTAAATTTTGCATCCAACGAGTACTTCTGCTCGAAATTTGAGTAAACCCTTAGGGAGATGAGTTCAAAATACAAGTTGAAAAACTAGTTTTATTATTTTATTATTTTTTATTCTATTTACTTTTTTACTCAAAAAATGGCGAATCATCCCTCATGGTTGACGTCATCATCCCGAATCCTATTTTTTATTATAAAGTTTATTTTGGTTGTACATTTTTCTTAGGGGGGGCCATTTTAGACCTCAAAATTCCCCTAATGGAAGAAGCTTTGTGAGGCTAGGGCTGGACGGCTCTGGAGGACGGTTTTGCTTGGAGCCACAGCTGATCTTAGGTGATTTATCCACTTTCTCTATACATATTATCAATAAAAAAAGCTTTGTCCCATTCCTGATGTCTTTGTGTTATATGTCTCATATACATGTTGAATGATCTTGTAATGGTTTATTTCATGTTAGTTTTATGAGATTATATATGCTAACATGATGACATCTAGGACATATATGTTGTGCAACTATTTTATGTGATTTTTCTTGATTGATTTACAGGTTCTGAAGCACGAGGAGTAGCAGAGGGTTTGCACCCTACGGGATCGACTTTAAACGTAGGATAAACGAGTAGGGTCGTATATCCTCAATTTTCTAGTTCAAGCATTAAAACTCATAATTAGAGTGCTTTTTACGATGAAATGCCTTCCACTCTGTTAGGTCCCTCAACCTAGACCTTAGAGTAGCTTTTCTCATAATAAATCCTCCTCCTCCTTCTTCTCCTTTGCATGGCTGATCTTGTGTTGATTCTTTGCTTGTTTCTCCTTGCCTTGCTACTGATTTGCTTGCTTCTCCTTTTCTTTGCTCATATTTTGCCTTCTTTTACTTGATATTTCTCTTGCATACCATGTTATTGCTCTTTGTATTTGTTGTTGTTCCTATATACCTTTGCTGATCCCAATCTGCTCCTTTTCCATCAATGGAAATATTTCAACAAATCCTCCCTAGCATTTATAGACTCCTTTGTCAATATTTTATTTAGATATTTTGAATACTCATAATTGGCCACCATAATTTGTGCATGCATAATAACCTTTTCTCTTGATCCCTATACATAAATTATAAAAAAATATTCATTTAGTATTAAATAATAATGAAAGGAATCATATTTTCCATTTAGAAATCATTAATGTCTATATACTAGAAATTTGTTATTTTTATTTTTAAATATTTCTACGAATATCACTTTTCTTACCAAAGAACATTGCAAACCTTCAAAAATCATAAGTGCATAAATGTAATATCCTATCTAGCCTTAATGCATGAAATTTTGAATTCAATGGCCTAGAATATAATATGTCCTAAATTTGTTGCATAAAAGTACTAGTAATGCCAATCATAGGTGATCCTTCTTAACTAACTTTGAAGGTAGAATATTATAGTTTAGTAAAATCAAATCATAGGTGATCCTTCTAAACTAACTTTGAAGGTAGAATACTATAGTTTAGTAAAATCATGTTCCATCTATGATATATTATTAGAAGTAGGGATTATCCCATCATTTACAAGACTAAATCTTATGCTTCACTTCTTAGTAAAAAATTCCGTAGCAAATTATATTATATATGTTTCACTACCATTGAATATGTGGAGATTATAATGCTTTTATTGAATGCATACCATTCCATTAATTAGGAAATTATATTACATAAACAAGCACATTAATGTAATTAATATCATCACATGGCATTGTTAGCCATTAATTATTGCATGCCAAAATTTTATGTTTTTTCAAAATAAATGTTCGTTAGATCCATAATCCTGCCAATAAGTAGAGGAATTGAGAGTGTAAAAAAGTATTTAAAAATTATGAAAAAAATATGTCCATGAATTATTAGGGTATAGATATTTTCCTTGCAAAATTTGGCACCTTGTATAGCTTTCCTGAGGATGGGACTTGTGTTTTCATAATTATAGAGTACTTTTTCATGAATGGATTTCCCTTTGCGAGCTCACGGAATATTATGATTAACTTGGTGGCTATATATATTGAAGTTTTTTCTTGAATAGTAATATATATTTTTTAAAAAGTATATAAAAACTATATTAGTTCATTTGGATCAATCGTGTAAGCCTAGCATGCATTTTTCAAAAGTTTGATTTACATTTTTTATAACAAATAATGGCAAGCGTTCCACATTTTGTCATTACACAAACTTAAATATTGTAATAATGGTCTAAAATTCGGATATGTTGTAGATAGTATAATCCTATACCTACACAAAATTTTATCAAGAAATATTTAAATTAAGGGTGTCCATGTCCATAACTGAGTGGCTGAAAAGAACAAGTTGCAATGACACATATTTTCTATTTAACCATTCCACAACCTAAAACATTAGAATATGGCTCTAAAATTTGGACATGTTGTGTATGACACTTTCCTAACCCTACTCAATATTTCATAAAACAATAAGGGGTTTAAGAGTAGTATTCAAGTATTGAAGTAAATGATCTATAAAGCAAAGACTAGATCTCATAAATAATGACAAGGGTTAGGACAATAATGTTGTATATAACACATTTTTTCCAAGGGAAGAAAAATTTAGTAATTTTATTTAAAGTAAATAAATATTAAATTTGCATATGCCATTAGCATTCCTATGGATACTATGACCCATATAAAGATGTCAACGTTTTAACACATTTCATTAAATTTGGAAAACATTTATTACAAAGACATCGCTAAAATTGAGTTTTTTAGTTATTTTGAAATTATAGATCAACTATTTAATTCCAAATTTAATGAAATATGTGTTTTTTATCCTTTTCCCACTTTCCAAATTTTTCATACAAAAAATTTCGTAAAAAATCTTCAAATTCTTCAAGATTTTGTTCCTTATATAATAGTCATGTATTTGCTGATAATACTACCTATATGGTTAATATCTCGTCGTTGTAAATATATCAGAATAATATCCTCAGTTGAGTCATTATATACATAAAAATAAATAAAATTGTTTTTTTAGATTGTTGGGAGTCTCACAAAATTATCTAATATATGGAGGTATAGATAAAAAGATAGAAAGAGACTATGTAAAATCACCAGTTGTGATCCCTGTGATGATCCATCATAAAACGATAAACATTCAAAAGCATTTTATTCATTTCCAAAGGTTGAAAAGGTGTTTTGCACAATGACCATCTTTATGCTAGAATAATTTTGCACAACCTTTTTCCATTTCCAGTCCACTCTTCTAGAGGTCATCTTCCTCTTGGTTTGTGTTCTTGTAAATATGTTCAAAGGTTATAAAAGAGAAATAATAACATTTTGTAAAATATATAAATTGACAAATAGGAATCATGGTATAATTTCTCATTCCATATGATCCATTCATCTAGTCAATAAACACTTTGGAGTTACCATATATATGAATGGATGAGATATTTTGTTCCCTTGAAATTTTGAGAGTTATTTTTAGTACAAAAATTTTGACATAATTATTTGTAGTTTTACCAATGTTTCCATTGAAGGAGAAGTAAAGTGAGTTACTACTGTCAATTAATCCACCCACACCCCCTTTAGTTGGGGAGAGTTGTGCAACCCCATCAAATAAATCCCAACTTGTATAATATGAAATAATCATTTCATAAATTGTCTATGAAGAGGATTTCTTAATAGAAGTAGGCATGAAGTTTTGTAGACACAGACTTTGAATTTCTATTCTCAGACATGATTGACCACGGTTTTCAAAAATAGCATGATAGTTTTCCAACCAAATTCCCCATGCCACTATTAAAGGGAGTGCTTTGAGATTTATTTTATGTTTTTCTCCAAGCCAAGTTTTTAAACATTCATCAATGTTGGTACCATTCCAAACATATTCAGGCCCTTCTCTATTATGAATTTATTTCCAAACAGCATGAGTGAAAGGACAAGTAATAAACAAATGAGGGGTAGATTTAGAGTCATTTAAGTAGAGGGAATGTTTAAGAATGTAACTAGGTTTGGTCTTCATAATTGCATTTGAGTCATAATGAAATGTATCTACCAAAAGAAAAAAAAATTATTACTATTAAAATGAATTATTAAAGCATGGGTTTCATGCTTGGGTCACCATTTTCTAGGTAAAAGTCCCCATTGAGGACTTCTAGATTTTATTTGGATTCATTAGATGTTGAGATTGCAACAAGATGAGGAGCTTAGTGGAAAGGAGTTGCCTTCACTAAGTGGGCCCGCAGGGTATTTTTGACGCAAAGTCTATTTTTATACTATGTCTATTTTTAGACATATGGATCATGTTATATGAGTTGCAAGATGCTATTTGTGGATGGTTGGTCAAGTCGGAAGAAATAGATGGACTTCTATTTTTAGACATACTGGGTGGAATCTATTTTTAGATTGCCAGTCTAAAAATAGATATGTCGAATATTATTAGCTCTTAATAATATTTGGACCCTAAACATTATCTTATCCTCTTGGAGCACTTCAGTTTGATGCCTGGATGTGGCACATGCAGCTGAAAAAAGGAATTACACTATTCCTAGGGTTTATTGGAGCTATTGCATGGTTTAATTCAGTTAGAACTCATGTGACAGAGTTTGGTGGAGTTGATGAGACATTTAATGGAGTTGTGTTCAGTTTAACTTAGTTGAGCTAGTTGTATCTAGTCTAACTGATTGATACAATTAGTGAGAGTGGTGTGAATTAATTATTAATTAATTCACTAATTATTAACTTATAAATCAAATAAATAATACATCAATTAACTGCAGTGCATGGACAGTTTCAGTGGAGACCAGTGAAGAGGTAGGTGAAAGAGCAAGTGTGACTATCAGTTGTGACTATACTGGTGCATGAGATTTGCACACACATTGATGGAGAAGCCAATGAGGATTGCGTAGTACATACTGGTGGGATTTGAACCTTGATCTCATGATTATCCATATTGGATTGCGCAGTAGAGGCTGGCTAACAGGTGGAGCAGATTGGAGCAAGTGTTTTGTATGATCTGAGCTTGTGTAGTGTGTAACAATTGGAGATAGTGTTGAGAGCTTGTGAGGAGTTTGTACTATGATTGTTACATGATCTCTATCATTATAATATACAGATAGTTGGGGGTTTTCAGCTTTAAGCTTTCCCATAAATACTGTGTTTATATGTGTGATTGTTTATGGTTTTAATGTGCGCATGTGATTGTTTAATTTCCGCAAATTGATGATAAATAGTAGAAGAGGTTATGTATTATGCATGAAGCTCAAATAGTGTGTGATCAGGATAATCTCGGTGAATAATTTAACATTTATTCAAATTTCTACATGGTATTAGAGAGATATTGATCATTGGAGCAATTGCAGAACATTGAAGCGGTTGAGTTTTGTGCTGGTGGAATTCGAATTTGCAGCAGTGTTTTCTTGGTGTCGAAGTTGAGATGTCTTTCAACGGATTTCGATTGGAGTATGCCCTTGAGGGCAGCTCGAATTATATTGCATGGAAGGACAGGATGGAGGCGGTGTTAGATGACAATGGGTTGAAGGAGTTCATAGATGCTGAAGTCCCAAAGCCTACTTCTAGCGATGCTGCCATAATTGAGGCTTGGCAAAAGAAGACAACAAAGTGTTGAAGGATTCTGTTGGAGGGCGTGAAGGATCACATAGTGTCCAACCTGCATGGTAAGGCTTCTCCATTCTTGATGTGGAAATCCTTGACAGATTTATTCCAAAGCAAGAGTGACCAGAGGAAGTTGGCGCTCAAGGATAAACTTAGAAACATAAAGATGGAGAAACGCGACAGTATGCCCATGTACCTCACGAAGTTCATCCAATGTAGGGATGAGTTGGGAAGTGTGGGGGTGACTGTAGATGATGAGGACTTGGTGAGCTTGGCTCTCCTTAGGCTTCCGAAGAGTTGGCATTCCTATCAGGACTCTGTCAATGGTCAGGAGAAATTGCCAGGATGGGAGCGACTTTGGTTGGATCTGGTGCAAGAGGAGATAAGGCGGAGTACTAGGGACGGATCTTCATCAAGGAACTATGATGAAGAGAATTGCGCTTTGGCTGCCAAAGCAAAGAAGGGGAAGAGCAATAAAGCTTCTCATTCCGGTGCGAAAGGCAAGAAGCAGGACATGTCCAAGGTGAAGTGCTTTCACTATCACCAACACAGACATTATGCAACAAATTTTCCGTAGAAGAAGAAAAATAAGCAGGTTGTTGGATCTGCAGCTGGAGAGGCCTTAGCCTCGCAGTTTGAGCTGGATTTTTCGCTGATCACATGCTTGGTCTCAAGTTTGGCGGGATCAGTGTGGTTTCTGGACAGTGGTGCATCTTTTCACATGACAGGAGATCGAGATTTGTTTATTGATCTGGATGAGAAAGATCTTGGAGTGCACATCGAGATGGGAAATGATGGTAGATATAGTGCAACCGGTATTGGTACCCTTTTCTTTGAGAGGGAGTCTGGTAAACCCTTCGTATTGAAGGAAGTGATGCATGTTCCAGGATTGAAGAATAATCTTATCTATGTGGCGATGTTAGAAGACAAGGGATATGATGTTGTATATAGCGAGGGAAAAGCTTTCCTGCACAGTAAGGCAACTGGTGAGACCCGGAGGATAGGGGTTCGAGTTAAGAACCTTTATAAATTGCAGGTAGATGGCTACGCAGCAATGGCAGGCAAGGCAGAAGGAGTGGTGAGCCGGGATGATGGCGAGTTGTGGCACCAGAGATTGGGCCACCTTCACCATGGAGCTTTGAAGATACTGCAGGAGATTTCTACTGGGCTTCCTAAATGCACTCTTGCGTAGTCGGATCAGTGCAAGGGATGTACCTTGGGAAAATTTGTGAAAGCCACCTTTCACAAGAATAATAGTTGCGCCACGACGATCCTTGAGAGAATTCACATAGACATGTGTGGACCTTTCTCAGTAGCTTCAACAGCAAAGCATAGGTATTATGTGATATTTGTTGATGATTTTTCTCGTAAGTGTTGGATCTTCTTCATGCAGAAGAAGATCGAGACATACTCAAAGTTCTGTGAGTTCAAGGCACTGGTTGAGAAAGAATCGGGGAATCAGGTGAAGGCTCTTAGGAGCGACAATGGTGGTGAATTCATCTCTGGCGAATTCAAGGACTTTTGCAGCACAGAAGGAATTCAAAGAGAGCTCATAGCACCTCATAACCCACAGCAGAATGGGGTTGCTGAGCGGAAGAACAGAATGATCGTGGGTGTTTCACGGGCGATGTTGCATGATCAGGGCCTAGCCATTCACTTGTGGGTGGAGGCATGCAATATTGCAGTATATGTGCAGAACCATTGTCCTCACAGGATATTTGGCATGAGTACACCCGAGGAGGCGTTTTCTGGTAAGAAGCCTGATATTTCCCATTTTAGGATTTTTGGTTCACCTGTTTACATTCATGTGACGAAGGATGCTAGAAAGAAGCTGGAGCCGACCATAGAGGTTTGGATATTTTTGGGGTACACTGATACGCCCCACAACTATCGTGTGTATTTTCCAGACAGTCGCAATATTGTTGTGCGATGGGATATCAAATTTCAGGAGGAGAAAGCCATGAAGTGTTCGCTTGAGAGGGAGCTACAGTTGCATGGAGATGAGGAGCTATTAGTTCATAAGGATGAGTCCCAGGATGTGGATCAGCCACAAGATGAGGTTCATGGAGTGGAAGAAACCACTCATGCAGCGCCAACCATCAGAGGGCAGAAGCGCACTACAAAAGCTAAGTGACTGGCTCAAGATGCAGAGAAGGTTGTAGGAGCACCTACATCACAGCACAAACAGAGACAGTCACCTGACCGGTATATTGGATACATGGCTCTTATGAGAAAGTGTATTGTGACAGAGCCATCCTCTTTCGAGGAAGCTGTGGAGGATCCCGCATCAGTAGATTCCATGGTGGACGAATATGATTCGATTTTCAGAAACAGTGCATGGGAGATTGTCCCGAGACCGGAAAGGAAATCAGTGGTGGGTTCGAGATGGATCTACAAAGTGAAGCAGGAAGCTGACATGAGTGTGGAGAAGTACAAGGCAATATTTGTTGCCCAAGGCTTTTCACAGATAGAGGGGATCGATTATAAGGAGACCTTTGCACCTGTCACAAGGTATTCTTCCATACGGACGATTCTTGCTCTCTCAGCGCATATGGGATGGCACATTCATCAGATGGATGTGAAGACTGTGTTCCTCAACGGAGTGATTGAGGAGGAGGTGTACATAGAGCAACCCGAAGGTTTCGAGATCTTCAGCAGCGAGTCGCATGTGTGCAGACTCAAGAGAGCGTTGTATGGGTTGAAACAAGCACCTCGTGCTTGGTACACACGGAGGATGGGGTTATTTCTAATCGACTTGGATTGTGCAAGAGTGAGGCGCATCCGAACTCATACCGATTGTGGTGGAGGGTAAGTTGCTGATCATTGTACTTTATGTAGATGATTTTATTTTGACAAAAGATGAGTTGCTGATACCTCATGCAAGGAGGTTCTTGCAAAAGAGTTTGAGATGAAGGACTTGGGCCTTCCTCATTATTTCGTGGGATTGGAAATTTGCTACTGCAGTTGACGGAATCGTTTGTTTCGTGTATGCTCCGGAGATACTAGAGAAGTTCAACAGGCTTTGGCTGCAAGCCTATTGATACTCCTCTTCCTAGTGGTTGGAGGAAGGAGGATGCTACTTCAGCGGAGGTAGTGGATGCCACTGTTTATCGATAGTTGGTGGGGTCGCTTATGTATCTGGTCAATACACGACCCGATTTATGCTATGCAGTTAACCAGATTTCACAAGCTATGGTTAAGCCTACCAAGCTCTTTTGGAAGGCGGGAAAGCATGTATTGCGTTATCTCAGAGGCACATTGGGATATGGATTGTGGTACAGACAGTCGGATGAGGTGATGTTGTGTGGCTTCACGGATTCAAATTGGGCAGGGAGCCCAACGGACAGAAAGAGCACATCTGGAGGGATTTTCAGTATCGGGTCGACAACGGCTTATTGGTACAGCGGGAAGCAGTGATCCGTGGCACTCAGCTCAGCAGAGGCCGAGTATATGGCAGCGATTTTGGCTGCATGCGAGGCTATATGGATGAGGAAGATCTTGGTCGGGTTGTTCGGTTCACATTTAGAGCCTACTGTGATTTATTGTGATAATCAAAGTTGCATCAAACTCTCGGTTAATCCAGTATTTCATGATAGATCTAAACACATTGAAATCTGGTATCATCATATCAGAGATTGTGTGCAGCGAAGAATCATGTTACTTTCATACATTCCTACGGAGGATCAGGATGCTGATATCTTGACGAAGGCGCTCACCAGGAGAAAATTCGAATATCACAGGGGTAGGATAGGGGCTATAGATAATCCTTATCTTTTTGAGAGGGAGTTTTTAGATTGCAACAAGATGAGGAGCTTAGTGGAAAGGAGTCGCCTTCACTAAGTGGGCCCACAGGGTATTTTTGGCACAAAGTCTATTTTTAGACTATGTCTATTTTTAGACATATGGATCATGTTCTATGAGTTGCAAGATGTTATTTTTGGATGGTTGGTCAAGTCGGAAGAAATATATGGACTTCTATTTTTAGACATACTAGGCGGAATCTATTTTTAGATTGCTAGTCTAAAAATAGATATGTTGAAAATTATTATCTCTTAATAATATTTGGACTCTAAACATTATCTTATCCTCTTGGAGCACTTCAGTTTGATGCCTGGATGTGGCACATGCAGCTGACAGAAGGAATTACACTATTCCTAGGGTTTAGTGGAGCTATTGCATGGTTGACTTCAGTTAGAACTCATGTGACAGAGTTTGGTGGAGTTGATGAGACAGTTAATGGAGTTGTGTTCAGTTTAACTTAGTTGAGCTAGTTGTATCTAGTCTAACCGATTGATACAATTAGTGAGAGTGGTGTGAATTAATTATTAATTAATTCACTAATTATTAACTCATAAATCAACTAAAGAATACATCAGTTAACTTCAGTGCATGGACAGTTTCAGTGGAGACCAGTGAAGAGGTAGGTGAAAGAGTAGTGTGACTATCAGTTGTGACTATACTGGTGCATGAGTTTGCACCACACATTGATGGAGATGCCAATGAGGATTGCGCAGTACATACTAGTGGGATTCGAACCTAGATCTCATGATTATCCATATTGGATTGTGCAGTAGAGGCAGGCTAATAGGTGGAGCAAATTGGAGCATGTGTTTTGTATGATCTGAGCTTGTGTAGTGTGTAACAATTGGAGATTGTACTGAGAGCTTGTGAGGAGTTTGTACAATGATTGTTACATGATCTCTATCATTATAATATATATATAGTTGGGGGTTTTCAGCTTTAAGATTTCCCATAAATACTATGTTTATATGTGTGATTGTTTATGGTTTTAATGTGCGCATGCGATTGTTTAATTTCCGCAAATTGATGATCAATAGTAGAAGAGGTTATGTATTATGCATGAAGCTCAAATAGTGTGTGATCAGGATAATCTCAGTGAATAATTTAACAGTTATTCAAATTTCTACATGGTATCAGAGCGATATTGATCATTGGAGAAATTGCAAAACATTGAAGCGGTTGAGTTTTGTGCTGGTGGAATTCGAATTTGCAGCAATGTTTTCTTGGTGTCGAAGTTGAGATGTCTTTCAATGGATTGCGATTGGAGTATGCCCTTGAGGGAAGCTCGAATTATATTGCATGGAAGGACAGGATGGAGATGGTGTTAGATGACAATGGGTTGAAGGAGTTCATAGATGCTGAAGTCCCAAAGCCTACTTCTAGCGATGTTGCCGTAATTGAGGCTTGGAAAGAAGACAAAGAAAGTGTCGAAGGATTCCGTTGAGGGCGTGAAGGATCACATAGTGTCCAACCCCGCATGGTAAGGCTTCTCCATTCTGGATGTGGAAAGCCTTGACGATTTATTCCAAAGCTGTGTCCGGAAGAGTGTAGACTGCAGGGTTGGCGCTCAAGGATAAACTCAGAAACATAAAGATGGAGAAAGGCGACAGTATGCCCAAGTACCTCACGAAGTTCATCCAATGTAGGGATGAGCTGGGAAGTGTGGGGGTGACTGTAGATGATGATGACTTGGTGAGCTTGGCTCTCCTTAGGCTTCCGAAGAGTTGGCATTCCTATCAGGACTCTGTCAATGGTCGGGAGAAATTGCCAGGATGGGAGCGACTTTGGTTGGATCTGGTGCAAGAGGAGATAAGGCGGAGTACCAGGGACGGATCTTCATCAAGGAACTCTGATGAAGAGAATTGTGCTTTGGCTACCAAAGCAAAGAAGGGGAAGAGCAAGAAAGTTTCTCATTCCGGTGCGAAAGGCAAGAAGCAGGACATGTCCAAGGTGAAGTGCTTTCACTATCACCAACACGGACATTATGCCACAAATTGTCCGTAGAAGAATAAAAAGGCCTTAGCCTTGTAGTTTGAGCTATATTTTTTGTTGATCGCATGCTTGGTCTCAAGTGTGGTGGGATCAGTGTGGTTTCTCGACAGTGGTGCGTCTTTTCACATGACAAGAGATCGAGATTTGTTTATTGATCTAGATGAGAAAGATATTGGAGTGCACATCGAGATGGGAAATGATGGTAGATACAGTGCGAGCGCTATCGGTACCATTTTATTTGAGAGGGAGTCTGGTAAACCCTTCGTATTCAAGGAAGTGATGCATGTTCCAGGATTGAAGAAGAATCTTATCTCTGTGGCGATGTTAGAAGACAAGGGATATGATGTTGTCTTTAGCGAGGGAAAAGCTTTCCTACGTAGTAAGGCAACTGGTGAGACCCGGAGGATAGGGGTTCGAGTTAAGAACCTTTATAAATTGCAGGTAGATGGCTGCGTAGCAATGGCAGGCAAGGCAGAAGGAGTGGTGAGCCGAGATGATGGCGAGTTGTGGCACCAAAGATTGGGCCACCTTCACCATGGAGCTTTGAAGATACTGCAGCAGATTTCTACTAGGCTTCCTAAGGCACTCTTGCATAGTCAGATCAGTGCAAGGGATGTACCTTGGGAAAATTTGTGAAAGCCACCTTTCACGAGAAGGATAGTTGCGCCACGACGATCCTTGAGAGAATTCACATAGACGTGTGTGGACCTTTCTCAGTAGCTTCGACAGCAAAGCACAGGTATTATGTGATATTTTTTGATGATTTTTCTCGTAAGTGTTGGATCTTCTTCATGCAGAAGAAGATCGAGACATACTCAAAGTTCTGTGAGTTCAAGGCACTGGTTGAGAAAGAATCAGGGAATCAGGTGAAGGCTCGTAGGAGTGACAATGGTGGTGAATTCATCTCTGGTGAATTCAAGGACTTTTTCAGTGCAGAAGGAATTCAAAGAGAGCTCATAGCACCTCATAACCCACAACAGAATGGGGTTGTTGAGCGGAAGAACAGAATGATCGTGGGTGTTGCACGGGCGATGTTGCATGATTAGGGCCTACCCATTCACTTGTGGGCGGAGGCATGCAATGCTATAGAGAATATGTGCGGGAGGCAGATTAGTCCTCACACGGGATGCTTGGCACTGCATTTTTGGGAAGGCGTTTTCTGGTAAGACCGCAGAGGTTGGGATATTTGTGGGGTACACTGATACACCCCAAAACTATCGTGTGTATTTTCCAGACAGACACAAGATTGTTGTGCGACGGGATATCAAATTTCAGGAGGAGAAAGCCATGAAGTGTTCACTTGAGAGGGAGCTACACTTGCATGCAGATGAGGAGCTATTAGTTCCTAAGGATGAGTCTCAGGATGTGGATCAGCAACAATATGAGGTTCATGGAGTGGAAGAAACCACTCATGCAGCGCCAACCATTAGAGGGCGGAAGCGCACTACAAAAGCTAAGCGACTGGCTCAAGATGCAGAGAAGGTTGTAGGAGCACCTACATCACAGCGCAGACAAAGGCAGTCACCTGACCGGTATACTAGATACATGGCTCTTATGAGAAAGTGTATCGTGACAGAGCCATCCTCTTTCGAGGAAGCTGTGGAGGATCCTACATGGGTAGATGCCATGGTGGAAGAGTATGATTCGATTGTTAGAAATAGTGCATGGGAGATTGTCCCGAGACCGGAAGGGAAATCAGTGGTGGGTTCGAGATGGATCTACAAAGTGAAGCAGGCAGCTGACGAGAGTGTGGAGAAGTACAAGACAATATTTTTTTCCCGAGGCTTTTCATGGATAGAGGGGATCGATTATGAGGAGACCTTTGCACCTATCGCATGGTATTCTTCCATACGGACGATTCTTGCTCTCTCAGCGCAGATGGGATGGCACATTCATCAGATGGATGTGGAGACTGCGTTCCTCAACGGAGTGATTGAGGAGGAGGTGTACATAGAGTAGCCTGAAGGTTTCGAGATATTCAGCAGTGAGTCGCATGTGTGCAGACTCAAGAGAGCGTTGTATGGGTTGAAACAAGCACCTCGTGCTTGGTACACATGGATAGACAGTTATTTCACCGGACTTGGATTCTCCAAGAGTGAGGCGGATCCGAACCTATACCAGATTGTGGTGGAGGGTAAGTTGCTGATCATTGTACTTTATGTAGATTTTTTTATTTTGACAGGTGATGAGTTGTTGATACTCTCATGCCTCGTGGGAGGATGTGAAGAACTTGAATGAAGGACTTGGACTCCTTCATTGTTCACGGGATTGGAAATTTGGCCAGGCGCGGTCGTTTGTTTGTTTCTCGGGGGTAGGCGCTAACGAGAGATGCGGAATTTCAGCATGCATGGTGCTAAAGAATTGACACTCCTCTTCCTGGTGGTTGGAGGAAGGAGGATGCTACTTCAGCGGAGGTAGTGGATGCCACTGTCTATCGACAGTTGGTGGGGGTCGCTTATGTATCTGGTCAATACACGACCCGATATATGCTATGCCCGATATATGTTATGCGGTTAACTTGACTTTCACAAGCTATGGTTAAGCCTACCAAGCTCTTTTGGAAGCGGAAAGCATGTATTGCATTATCTCGAGGGCATATCGGGATATGAATTGTGGTACAGACGATGGATGAGGTGAAGGTTTGTGTGGCTTCACGGATTCAAGTGAACGAGAGCCCCGCGGACGAGAAAGTGCACATACGGAGGGATTTTCGGTGACGAGTCGACAACGAGTTTTATTGTAGTGTGACGGGAAGCGGTGGCGTGGCACTCGGCTCGAACGGTAGGGGTATATGGCCGACGGTTGTTTGCATGCGAGGCTATGGACGAGGAAGATCCTAAGCAAGGGTTGTTCGGTTTGACCGCCCACTCACGAGAGTTTATTGTGAGATTCGAGTGCAAAATAAACTCTCGGTTAATCCAGTATTTCATGATATATCTAAACACATTGACATCCGGTATCATCATATCAGATATTGTGTGTAGCGGAGAATCATGTTACTTTCATACATTCCTATGGAGGATCAGGATGCTGATATCTTGACGAAGGCGCTCACCAGGAGAAAATTCGAATATCACAGGGGCAGGATAGGGGTTGTAGATAATCCTTATCTTTTTGAGAGGGAGTGTTGAGATTGCAAAAATATGAGGAGCTTAGTGGAAAGGAGTCGCCTTCACTAAGTGGGCCCGCAGGGTATTTTTGGCG
Organism: Pinus albicaulis; assembly: GCA_034641835.2. Taxonomy (NCBI): domain Eukaryota; kingdom Viridiplantae; phylum Streptophyta; class Pinopsida; order Pinales; family Pinaceae; genus Pinus; species Pinus albicaulis. The sequence continues at coordinate 797,895,508 of CM076584.1, read as the reverse complement.
CAAAGTCTATTTTTAGACTATGTCTATTTTTAGACATATGGATCATGTTCTATGAGTTGCAGGATGCTATTTTTGGATGGTTGGTCAAGTCGGAAGAAATATATGGACTTCTATTTTTAGACATACTGGGCGGAATCTATTTTTAGATTACCAATCTAAAAATAGATATGTCGAATATTATTAGCTCTTAATAATATTTGGACTCTAAACATTATCTTATCCTCTTGGAGCACTTCAGTTTGATGCCTGGATGTGGCACATGCAGCTGACAGAAGGAATTACACTATTCCTAGGGTTTAGTGGAGCTATTGCATGGTTGACTTCAGTTAGAACTCATGTGACAGAGTTTGGTGGAGTTGATGAGATATTTAATGGAGTTGTGTTCAGTTTAACTTAGTTGAGCTAGTTGTATCTAGTCTAACTGATTGATACAATTAGTGAGAGTGGTGTGAATTAATTATTAATTAATTCGCTAATTATTAACTCATAAATCAACTAAAGAATACATCAGTTAACTGCAGTGCATGGACAGTTCAAGTGGAGACCAGTGGAGAGGTAGGTGAAAGAGTAGTGTGACTATCAGTTGTGACTATACTGGTGCATGAGATTTGCACACACATTGATGGAGAAGCCAATGAGGATTGCGCAGTACATACTGGTGGGATTTGAACCTGGATCTCATGATTATCCATATTGGATTGCGCAATGGAGGCAGGCTAACAGGCGGAGCAGATTGGAGCATGTGTTTTTTATGATCTGAGCTTGTGTAGTGTGTAACAATTGGAGATAGTGCTGAGAGCTTGTGAGGAGTTTGTACTATGACTGTTACATGATCTTTATCATAATAATATACAGATATTTGGGGGTTTTCAACTTTAAGCTTTCCCATAAATACTGTGTTTATATGTGTGATTGTTTATGGTTTTAATGTGTGCATGCGATTGTTTAATTTCTGCAAATTGATGATCAATAGTAGAAGAGGTTATGTATTATGCATGAAGCTCAAATAGTGTGTGATCGGGATAATCTCAGTGAATAATTTAACATTTATTCAAATTTCTACATTAGAGTCATTGCCCATTTTATGAGACCCTTCTTTGGATTTTGTCTCATGTAAAAATAATTATTATTGAGTCAAATAAGTCATTTTCCACCTCCACACCAAGTCAACCCTTACATGATGAAGTCAACCTAAATTAGGGCTATTCAACCCACTGAAGAGGCTATATATAGAAGCATTGTTTGATTCATTTTCAACATCACTCACTCAAGTTCAATATACAAGAAGGAGAAGTAGAAAAGTGTGAAGTTGAGGAAGAAGGAAGATAATTGTAGGAAGATACTAAATCGATGTTTTCAGCTATCTCTCTCTCTCTCACACACACGTGAAAATTTATTGGGCTATTGCTGGGGTTAAAATTTCATATTCTACTACAAATCAAATTTCTACTGTCGGGTCGAATTTCTGCCATTAGGGAGTTCAAAAGTTTGTTGCTGTAGGGTCAAAGATATAGGTCAAATTTGTTGATGGAAGGTTATCATATGAAGATGAAGGAAGGGAATAATTGGTGATTGGAGAAAGTCTGTATCTAGGTCAAAGAGTATTGGATTATCTGGTCTTGTCTTGTGAAACTACTGAAGGAAGAGGTCTGACTCAGTTTTCCCCTCATTGGAGTTTTTGCCCTGGATGTGTGCCTATATATTGTGTCTCTTGTTCTTGTGATATTAATACACATATAATTTGGTAATTTCTTGATGAAATATAATCTAATAAACAATTAAATGAGGCCAACATAACTCACTAGTAATTATCAAGAAAGAGGAATCAAAACCCTAATTACTACTAGCATTAATTTCTTGACATGGTATCAGAGCTAAGGTCAAGGAATATTGAAGATCACTTTATTGGCTTGAAAGGAAAGGTTACTCCCTATATGATAATATAGTTGAAAATGGGATTCAATATTGTAGGAATATGGATTAGAAGAATCATCTACAACTTATCCAATAAGGTAAAAATCAAAGGGTTTTTGGATGCACTCGCAGGTTCTCTCAATGATGAGAACACAAAGATCATTGATAGTGGAGCTTCAAGACATATGATAGGGAAAGTAAAAAAAAACACACTCTATCAAATGAACCATATTATCATGCATTGTAATTGGGAGACAAAAAAATTGTGCAGTTAAGGGCTTGTGATCAACATCATTGAATCTAGAAAATGGAGCAAAGCTGCATCTCAACAGTATACTCTATGTTCTATGTTTGTAAAAGAATTTGCTCTAAATTTATTTTTTAGAAGACAAAGGAGATAGAATTTATTTTGTAGATGGTAAAGTTCTGGTTTGGGGAAAATATTCAAGCATTGATCAAGAAAGGGTTATTGGAATACATGAAGGAAGCTTATATATATTCATAACACCATCTCCACAAGCCTTGGTTCACATGGAGATCAATCCCATAGAAATATGGCATAAAATATATGGAAATGTAGATTATAAGGTCATACCATATCTTAATAAAATGGTAAATGGAAACCCCAATATCAGAGAATATCATGAAGTAATATGTAAGGGATGTGCTTTGGGAAAGAATACAAGAAAACCATTTACAAACAATGAAACAAGGTCTAAATAAATATTGGATCTTATTCATTCATATGTATGTGGGCCTATGTCTGAAAAATATCTTGGAGGTCATCTTTATTATGTGACCTTAATTTATTATCACTTTAGAAAGACATAGCTCTACCTTCTCAAGAAAAAGGACGAAGTATTTGAAAATTTCAAGGAATTTAGATCTGAAGTGCAGACCCTAATCGAAAGAAGAATAAAGACTTTAAGATAATGTTGACCCTCAATTTTGGTCAATTTTTCCTATCAAAAATCCACCTAATTTCCATCTTATTCCACCTTATATCATCCATATATACCTCATTTTGAATTTATTATGCATATTCAGGTAATTAAATTAAGTTTTTCAATTTTGAGAGATGTTTTTAAAAATTGGGTTTTACGAGTATTTTTGGATTGCACTGAAAATTCCTGTAATAGCTTCATGAAAGTCATATGTGCAGGACACCTGGGTGCGAGCTGAGAATATATTTGGAAATATTTAGAACCACAGATGTAAAAACACCTACTGTTTTGGTCAAATTGAGCTAAAACGGGCCCAATCAACGCTGGTCAAACTTGACCTATTTTTCAGACATCCCTAGGAAAAAGAGTAGAATTAGTATTTTTTGGGATTTTCCCGATTTTGTGAAACTAAATGGATGAGCTTGTTCTAGATGGATGGTATTAGGATGGATAGGACTGTTAGAGACATTATAGCTCAAGTTTGTTTATTATTTTCTTATTTAAACCAAGCTTATGAACCATTCGAGCATTTAGAATTTTTATAATTGTGTATTGAGACTTCTGAAGACTTGAAGATAATTTGAAGAATCGGTTCCATTTTCTATTTGTTGTTTATGTTGTGGATGATTGACTAAGATTTTTTAACTGAAGAGTTCTTCAAGTGTGCAAGGCAAGGGTGGGGGGCACCCACACCAAGCTATGTACACTTTTTGGTTAAATTAGCATAATTTTCATGAACTAGTTTTTCTCAGATTTATTCTGTCATTTAGATGTGTGAAGGTTTATTATGGTTTCTAGATGATTATTAGTTTAATTATAATTTTCATATGAAGTTAAAAACAAGAATTCAAGTTTAATTCTCCTTCTATATAATCATGAACAACAACTAAAATTCATCCTCTTTTCCATGCTTGAGTTATTTCCTGAATTTCTATTTTTAATGCAACGGTAACAATGATGGAATAGAATTGTAAAGAAGAACAACCTAGACCTTCTAAGTTAGGAGCCTATTCTCCTACTGTTTATACATCATAAACTATTTTTAATCAGTTATTTGGTTTCTCTTCATGAAGTTAGTATTGTGGGGAAGGAAAATCAGGATCTCCTAAGTTAGGAGCCTCTTCCCTCACTTATTACATATTGAATCAGAAACTTCTTAGTTATATTTTATATTTGTAATACACATTTCCATAAATATTAAAAATTAGAATATATCTGTAACATGCATTTCTTTCAATTTCTACACTTTGTCTTCTAAAATTGACTACATCTGAAATCCATATATATTGGACATGCTTCCAAGTCTACAAACCCAGATTGATAAGTAAAATATATGTGTTAGTTTACCTAGTAAATTGACCCAACCTTTTTGGCGCCGTTTCCGTGGAAGCATACTTCAACATAGTCAATTAGGAAGATTCTTAAAAAAAAAAAAATACAACAAAAACAACAAAATTTAGCTTTTCTTTCAATTATGTTTATTTATGCCCAGAGAAAGAGATCAAAAAGGTAGATTTACTATAAAAAACCCCCCAAAAATTCAACCACCCATAGGAGCAGGACCAATAGGACTAGTTACACCAGTTGTTGGGAGACCAAATTTATAGGAATTGCAAGAAACACAAATATCGGGAAAAAGATTGACTCTTATTGAAAGGCAAACCTTGTTAGCCTATGATGTGAAAAGAAAGAAAACACCAAAAGAAAAACTTTTCATAGAAAAACAAAAGGAGACAAGGAAACCAATTGTTAAACAATTAGTGCAACCAGTTCTTTAACAAATAGAGAAATTTGAGGAAACACCAATTCAGCCTCTTATTGAAACATTACAAACAATCGAAAATAAAATGGCGGATGAAGGAGAAGGATCTAATATACCAATAATGACTTCGGAATAAATAATTCAATATGAGAGGCAACAAAAAGAATGGCAGAGAAAAAGAGAGGAATAAAGGAGAATATAAGCAAAGAGAAGAAGATGCAAAAAGAGAATATGACAACAAGAGACATGATGATATAGAAATAGAAAATGATTAGGAAGCCACCTTTGGCTTCCCAATTCTAGACACAAGAGAAATTCTTGGAGAGGAGGTAAAAATGAAGAATATTCCACCTTCTGTTTTTCCCAATTTCTATGGAATGTCTACTGAAGATCCTGATTCATTTATGTTTGAGTTTGATATCTTATGTCGTACTCATGGATACACAGATGACACATAAATTTTTTCTCTTTCCTGCTACTCCTAAAGGAGCTACACTAAAATGGTTTATGGGATTAAGAGAACACACTATTTCCCCTTGGGATGACATGAAGATAATTTTTCATAAGAAGTATCAAGCCTATTGCATTCCTAGAGATTCAAAAGAAGATATTTTGAGGATGTCTCAACAAGAAGATGAGAGTTTGGAAGAATACTTAGAACGATTCCTTTACAATCTACAAAAATCCAAACAACGCTCTTTGAATCCTGATACCATTTGCACAATTTTTATTAAAGGTATAAGAGATGAATACCTTGATATTCTCAATGTAATGGGAAAAGGAGACATGTCAAATGTTCCATTTGATGAAATTGTTGAACTATGTCAAAAATATTCTAGGGGAAGAGCAAAGACTGGAAAAAGAGATGTTAATTCAAGAGCTTCCAAATCAGTAGCAGGAGGAGTTACAAGAGCAGAAATAGGGATTTTGTTAGAAGACTTTAAAAATGATATTTTGAGCACTTTAGGAGAACAAGTTGATATTTTTTAAATCCAAGAAAAAGCAACATGAGCGAGATCATATCTTATCAATCTTTTTTCCTAAGTGTAGAAAGAAGCACCCACTAAAAGAATGACTTTTCAATAATATTCAGGTGTGTGGACTTTGTACAAAAAATAATTCAACTGAAAATTGTCCAAAGCTTAAATAATTTCAAGTGAATTCAATGGAATAAGTACAAGGGGTTGATTCTCTTTACTATATGGCACCAAGGAGACCTTGGCAACCAAGGATTCCTCAACATTTTTCTCAACAAATCCCTCATAATTATCAATATCCTCCTCAAGATTCATGGAATACTCTGATGCCATGGCAGGCTTGGCCTCCGCAAAAATACCAAAACCAACATGAAAAATGCTGGCGAGGATATAGTTATGGAACCCAACCACATCAACAAATATATCCTCAACAATAATACCAACAGCCATATCAACAACCATATCCTCAATAACCATTTAAATATCAACAATTCCATCAACATCCTCAACCAATGCCATTTCCACAACAAAATACTGCACCCTTACTAACTCAGCCACAACAGCTTCAGCTACCTTTTAACCAACCCCCACCTAGACCAACTCAATTACTAGCTCAGACAGTAGGAAATCTGAGTAACAAGGTGGTAAGACCAGCATATAATTTGGAAGAAGCAACATATTTTCCTACATATTTTATTCTTCCTATACAAGATGTCCACTTAAGGTCTGGGAAAGTATTACACAAAGATTCTCCACAAATCATAGAAGATAAAAATGAACATGGATAAGAATCTAAAAAATCTAATCCATGAAATCAAATTCAGAAAGGAAAATCTATTATGGATCAAACACCACCTTATCTAGAGAGGTTAGTAGAGTATAAAACTCCAATTTCTCTTCCTGAATTCGATATTTTGGATGAATTATAGAATTATTATTTCAAAATTCCTTTGCTGCAAGCTAAAAAAGATATTCCAATCTATGCAAAAAACAATAAATGAATTATGTATTAAGAAAACTGGCAAAAAGAAAAGAGATCCACCCACAATCCAAGTCATTGGAAAATTAGCTAGTCTCATGTCTGCAAAAACAAAAATTGAAAAGTATATTGATCCTGGGATATGTATGGTTACCATTTCAATCAATAATTTTTCAGTTCTAAAAACTAACAGATTTAGGAGCTGCTATTAATGTCATGACAAAAAAACTGTGAAATATTTAAAATTTCCCAATATTTGACCTACTACTACAATTTTGGAGCTAGAAGATAGATCTAAATTTGTACCAGAGGGAATATTAGAAGGCATCATTGTTTCTTTGGATTCATGGTAATATCCTGTAGAATTTATAATCTTGCAACCAAAAACAGATCTAGGAAGCCATCCTTTAATTCTAGGCAGACCATGGTTAGCCACAACAGATGCCTTCATTGGATGCAGATCAGGAAGTATGATCATAGCACATGGAGATGAAAGGAAACATGTTACAATATATCCTCCAGCACAATCTCCTTCTTTATTATCATGGCTTGATGACCAACAACACCAAGAAGCTCAATCTGTTATAAGAATTAATCAAGTCTTAAATTTTAGAGAAGAGGAAGAAAATGAGGATCTAATAGACCTTTTCATCTCAAAAATTGATATTTCCGAGAAACTAAGAATAACACAATATGAAGTTGCAAATCATCTTTTGAATCAATGTTTTAAATAAAATAGTACTATTCAATCATTGAAAAATTCATTTGAAATCATTTTTCCTATTAACTCAGTTACCAATTCACAAAAAAAAAATCATTGAAATCAATCTCGAAAAGAGTCTAAATATTGGTAATAATATACAATCATCACAAGAACAAAAATTAATTGCATTATTACAGAAATATTCAAAAAAAATTCCCTAGGATTATACAAACATGCAAGGAAATTATCCAAATTCACCATATCTATACTGATGATCATATCAAACACGTTAGACAACCACAAAGAAGAATGAATCCTATGATGAAATAAATAGTCAAATAAGAACTAAAAAATTTGTTATAAGTAGGATTCATCTATTCTATTTCATATAGTCAATGGGTTTCTCCCTTAGTTGTGGTACCAAAGAAAAATGGAAAATGGAAAATATGTGTAACATGGAAAATTTTAGGGGCTAATATTCGCAGGTGGGCTAATTTTCCATGGTTTTTCCAAAAAAAAGATTCGCCAAATTCCATTTTTTTTAAAAAGTGATTCGCCCAAATTTTACAATATAAAATTATTTTACCTTACAAATCTCCAACATTATATAGACAATATAGATAATATCATTATAAATTTGAGTAATTTTACAAATACATCAATAAACATTTTATATTTTTCACGTTAGGGACTAGTGAGATTTGCCAATTTTTTAAACTTCAAAATAATTTTCCATCCTTAAAATTTACCCTGATGTGTAAAGTATATGGAACTTAATAAAACCACATTGAAAGATAATTTCCCATTACCATTTATTGACCAAGTACTAGATTAAGTAGCTGGAAATACATTCTTCTCCTTTCTTGATGGATTTAGCGTATACAATCAGATTAATATAGCATTGGAGGACCATGATAAAACCACATTTACTTGTCCATGGGGAACATATAATGTTTTTCCTTTTGGGTTATGTAATTCACCAGCTACTTTTCAAAGAGAAGTCCTAGCCATCTTTGTTGATCTAATTCATGAATGTGTAGCTGTTTACATGGATGATTTTACTATATATGGAGGTAAATTTGATGATTGTTTGAATACTATTTAAAAAGTTTTAAAAAGATGCATAGAGAAAAACTTATCCCTTAACAATGAAAAATTATTTATGTTGTTAACTGAAGGGATAGTGTTGGGACACCGCATTTCTTCTTCAAGAATTACGGTGGACCCATCAAAGATACAAGTCATTGTAAAATTAATGCCACAAACAACCCAGAAATAAGTAAGAAGTTTCTTGGGATATGCAAGCTATTACAAAAGATTCATTGAAAATTTTAGTAAAATTTCTCTACCTCTATTCAAGTTACTTGCAAAATACATTGAGTTCCAATGGACAACAAATTGTCAAAATGCATTTGAAATACTGAAAGAAAAATTTTCAATAGCACCCATTATTCGAGGACCAAACTATTCATTTCCATTTCACATATCTACTGATGCATCTGATACAAATATACAGGCATCACATGGACAAAATAAAATAATTTTAACTATGCGATATACTCCATAAGAAAAAATTTAACTCCGACAGAATTGAACTATACTGTAACTGAAAAAGAAATGTTAGCTACAGTGCATGCACTCAATAAATTTAGTTATTATATAACATGCTATCAAGTTTTTATTCATACAAAACATTCAACCATTAAATGATTAATGAACAGAGTAATTACAAATAACAGAATTACTAGATGGTTGATATTAATGTAAGAATTCAATCTCGGTGTTCTAGATCGACCAGGTAAAGACAATCAAGTAGCAGATTTCCTGTCAAGACTTCATTCAACTTGTGATCCTATTCCTGTTTCAGACAGTTTTCCAGATGAACATTTATTTTCTGTAATAGCTAAAAACCCATGGTTTTCAGATGTAGCTAATTATTTATGATCTTGAATATTATCATCCCATTTCACAAACAAGAAGAAAATAAAAATAATCATAGAAAGTGCTAGATATAGTTGGGTCAATGGTGACCTTTTTTATACTAGTTCATATTTTTTGATAAGAAAATGTGCTAGAGAAGATGAAATTATTGATATTTTGAAAGCATGTCATGACAAGCCATGTGGTGTCCATTTTGCAGACAAGCGGACAACATACAAGGTGCTCAAACTTGGCTACTACTGGGCAACAATCTTCAAGGACTCAAAAGCCTATGTTAAAGATGTGATAACTGCCAAAGAATTGGAAGACCTGTAATATTGATGAAATTCCATTGAAACCACAAGTACTTATAGATCCATTTGAAAAATGGGCTCTTAACTTTGTGGGACTAATTAACCCACCTTCAAATGGAATGAAGTACATTCTAGTGTGTACAGATTATGCTACAAAGTGGATAGAAGCAAAAACAGTGGCAAGAGAAATAGAAGAAATAGTGGTTTCATTCCTCTTTGAAGAAATATTTGGTAGATTTGGAGTTCCGAGACAGATTGTTACAGACCAGGCAGCACAGTTCACCTCTAAACTTTTCTGGGATCTTACGGAAAAGTATAAAATGAAACACATAAATTCTACTCCATACCATCCCCAAGAAAATGGACAAGTAGAATCCACTAATAAAGTTTTGGAAAACATCATGTCAAATACAGTTCAAATGAATAGAAAGGATTGGTCAGAAAAGTTAAGAGATGAATTATGGGCATACAAAAGATGTGGTATATGGTAAGGATGTTTTGTTACTAACTGAATTTCAAATTCATACATTCAAAATTGCAACAGAATTCGGATTGGACTTGTCAGAAGCACAACAATAGATGATTCATGCAATTAATTGAACTAGATGAAATCAGACAACAAGCAGTTGAGTATGCATACATCACTAGTGAAACACCAAAGAATCGAATGGCATGAAAAATTTATCAAAAATCATTTTTTTCATAAAGGAGAATGGGAATTATTTTTTAACTTCAAGTTCAAATATTTCAAAGCAAAGTTCATAACTCATTGGCTTGGGCCATAAGAGATAGAAGAAATCTTTGACAATGGAGCAGTTAAAATAAATACAATTGATGAACCAACAATTTCATTTTTAGTTAATGGACATAGGCTTAAAGTCTATAATAAGCCTATCAATAAAGAGAACTTTCTAAAAAGAGTCTCAACAGAGAATAATATAGAAATAGTGGAATAACATAGTGATATGCCTTCCTTACTTCTAGAATAAAAATAATAAATAATAAATAATAAAGGAGTTTTGTTGTGAAAATCCATGAGACTGGCACAATAAAAACTCAATTTCGTATCATAAAACCAACTTGTTTGGCCAATATGAATTCCCTATTTTGTTTTACTTTTTCTTTGTTTTCATTTTGCAGAAATCATCCTCCAGAATTCCAAGACTTGAGGACAAGTCTCAAAATAAGAAAGGGGGAATATTCATAATAAAATGATGCAAATAAGTTTAAGCAACTATATTGTAGAGGGGAACTAGGACATCATTCAAAATATCATTGCAGAAGGGACCTGAAACAACATTCAGATATCATTGCATAAGGGACCTAAAAAAACGTTCACATATCATTGTAGAAGGAACCTGAACATAATCAAATATCATATCATTGCAGAAGGGTCCTGAGACATCAATATTTCATCATAAGGGACCTGAATCAATATCAGATGCAAAAAGAACATGAAACATCATAATATACATCAAGAGGATCCAATAAGCACATACAAGCGTCAATATTCCATCAGAATTCATCTTTGAAGAACTATCATCATTAAAAAATTCAAGTGTTAACTAACTAACACATGTCGTCATCAACGAGCATTGACATTGAGCTATTAAGCATGGAAGGAAAGTAATGTAAGTGTAAAAAAGTGTTCTTAAAACCTTTGATTTTGAAAAATTTTCTAGAATTGTTAAATTAATTTAACTTGGATATGCATCCTATTACATTTATCATCCTACATATTGCATTTATCCTACCTACATCCTACATCATATTAAATTATCCTACCTACATCCTACATTAAAAACATTACATTAACCTCATACTACTCTCATCACAATCCTATTACATTCATTATCTTACATCCTACATTAAAAACATTACATTAACCTCATACTACTCTCATCACAATCCTATTACATTCATTATCCTACATCCTACATTAAAAATTATTACCTCATAATCCTACATTAACCTCATATACTCCTACATTTATCCTCCTACATAAGTATTTTTGACCAAAAATTGTGGCTCGAATTTTTGCCTCATAAGGAATTGCCTTGCTTGCCTAAAAACACAAAAAGGAGTTAGTGTCATTTTAAGATAAATTTGATTTTGAAATGACCTATGTATATGGTCATTTCAAAAAAAAATTAATGATGAGCATATATAAAAATTACAAACAAAGGAATCGAAAGGAAAAACATATGAAATGAAACATGCAATATGCAAGCATGCAAAGGGAATGAAAAGACAAACACATGATTGCAAATACATGCAATAGTAGGCATACATTGAAATGAATGAAGATGAAAAATCCATGATGAAGAATGTACATGAGACAGAGCATGGTAATACAAATATAATGGTGAAAATACAAGCATGTAAACTTGTGGAATGAAGGATGATCATGAAACAGAGAACGCAGTCAAACTTTGACACATAGGCAACCACGAGTACAAAATTCAGAGTATGAGTTGGGGGAGCAAGATACATGGTAATTACACTTTCAAACAAACAAACCAAGCTATGTGTAATGCTTTATTTCACCATCATAGCACAAACCAAGCTCTACGTAATGCTATCTTCCACCATCACAACAAAAACAAAGCTCAGAAGATGAGAGCAACACTGTGGCCTCACACAACATAATAAGAACCATTGTGGAAAAAGAAAACATGCAAGAGAAATGCAAAAATTGAAGAGAGGTCTATGTAAGTCAGAAAAGCCCTAAAAAGGGAAGAAATTGCATGAAATAGGTGAGGAAATTGAGAAGTATGTGTGGAGAAATAAAGAGAGACACATCGGTTCTAACGAGGAGATTGAGGCCGATATTTCCTCTCCGCCAAGTTGACTGTGCTTCCCAACAAAATCCAAACATTTTGCAAGTGAAGAGGTAATAATCAATCTCAGATTTCTATCAGCAGTTAAACGAATTCAAAGTGTATTTAAGCTAAAGATGTTGGTCAAGATGTGTCATTATATAAGGGAACAAGACTTCAGATACGGATTTGTAAAACCCTGCCACCATTAAACATACCTTCCCACCTATTTCATTTATGAATATTCGAACATGTTGAGAAGAATTTTAATTAAAATGGTATTGTTTAACATAGGAGGACAAGCTATCACTTAGAAACCTCTACAAGTTTTATTCTAGTTAATCAAAGATCAGGTATTCTAGCTCGATTTTCTTCATGCATGATTGTTAAAATCGTTGCATATGAAAATGAAGAGAGTCCTATTTCATATACACAATGAGAAAATTTTAAAAACGGAGAGGGGATTTCCTTGAAAAAATGATTGAAAATAGAGATTGAGGCACGATTTTGAAGAGCAGTAAAACATTGTCGAGATGTCTTTATGGTCTTGGTATTTTACACGGTGAATTTCTTTATCAGTTTTATAAAACATGACTTATTTTTGGTATCATTTACAATAGAAGAGAGGAAAATGAAGAAGTTTCAAGCAAGGGAATAATCTCATTTTTTTCAAAAGAGTTTCAAAAATTGAGTAAGTCTATTTACCATGATAATTATCCTAGAATTTCATGAATAAAAAGATCAAGGTTATCTATATTTTTTTTTTATTCATGATGAGGATGTTAACTATACAAGGATATATTAATTGGTATATAGAGAATTAAAAAATGGGAACAAAAATTGAGCCAAAATAATTCAAGTTAGAGAACTGGAGGAAAAAAACCATAGAAAGACTATATCAAGCATGATTGATAAGGTTTCTTCATAAGTTTAATGGATATAATGATAAAATAAGACAGGAATTCATAAATCCTTATGAAAATGGGAAAACAAGAGTGGGTGATCTCTCTATACCACTAAACTCATAATTTCTCTCCCAAGCACTAGATCTTCCCTTGACAGGAGATGAATATCACAAAGGATTACACTTCAAGGAGAAAGGATGGACATTCTTCCTAGAAACAAAGAGAAAAGGATCAGTTAACAGGGCAAAAGGAATTCCAAGGGATTGGTTAAGTGAACCATGGTCTGAATTAGTTTTGATTATCCAAATATATTTTACCAGTGACAACCGGTTTAGTGTGGTCTATCTCTATCACATTAGATTGCTTCAACACATAAGGGGAGAATCCAAGATCAATCTACCCTATTTCGTTTCAAGGAGATTGATCAAAATGATAGATAGTGTTAAAAAAAAAATTGAAGCAAGGGAAGAAAACATTTATCATCAAGGGCTCATTAAAATACTTTTGGAACATCAGGTGAGAAACAAGGGATTGGTTTGGAAAGAATTTTTGGTTCAGAATCATCTTGAGGAGCAAACAACTAAGGAAAATTTTGAACAAATGCATGTGACAAGGAGCATTATGAACTCTCCTATGTATCCTAGGACTAGATCAAAGAAAAATTAGGATAGTGTCATGGTTAAAAAATAAATATCCTTCCTATCTGTTCCTAGGAAGCCTAGGAGGAAAATACAAGAAGATCCAAGTGAGAAAGAAAAATACCCAGAGAAAGAAATTGTTGAACCTCCAACAACATCAAAACTAATTAATGAGATATTACAATGGATGGAGAGAGATGTCCAAGAAGAACCTTTGGAAAGGGACTCCTACTTTGAGAATGCTTGGGTAGGAGCTACCTCATCACATTCATTTGCTAAGGAGACTGTAGGAGACGAAAGAGAGTTGCATAAAGAAGAACACCTTAAGAAGATAGAAGAGCTCACAAGAGAGTTGGAGGTCAACAAAATCTTGGAAATATATTTGAAGAAAGAGAATAAGATGTACAAAGAAAACAATAAAAATATAATCAAATAAAATGAGAAATTGACCAAGAAACTTGGCAATCTGGAAACAAAGGACATCCTTATCTGTAAACAAACTTATAGATGGCTCAATGAGAATAAAACATGGCAATAAAAATATGAGAGACAAAAGATAAAGGCTACCATATACAAGGAAAGAAAGTACGAAAGCATTGATTGTATTCTTCAAGCTACACAAAAAGAGACTATAGGATTAGGGACAGTGGGCACATCAGCACTCATAAGATAAAAGAGAAGAAAGCAAGCATGAGGACATGCTTGAAGATCAGCAAGGGGGAGATGTTGGCCCTCAATTTTGGTCAATTTTGCTTATAAAAAATCCACCTAATTTCCATCATATTACACCTTATAACATCCCTATATACCTCATTTTGGAATTATTATGCATATTCATGTAATTAAATTATTTTTTTCATTTTTTAGAGATTTTTGTAAAAATTGGGTTTTAAGAGTATTTTTGGACTTCACTGAAAATTTCCGTAATAGGTTCATAGAAGTCATATGTGAAGGACAATTGGGTGCGAGATGAGCATATATTTGGAAATATTTGGAACCATGGATGGAAAAAAACCTATTATTTCGGTCAAACAAAGCTAAAACAGGCCCAGTCAACGCTAGTCAAACTTGACCTGTTTTTCATAAATCCCTAGGAAAAAAGGCAGAATTAGTATTTTTTTGGATTTTCCTAATTTTTTTAAACTAAATGGATGAGTTCGACCTAGATGGATGGGATTATGATGGATATGACTGTTAGAGACCTTATAGCTCAAGTTTGTTTATTATTTTCTTATTTAAACCAAGCTTATGAATCATTCAAGCATGTAGAATTTGTATAATTTTGGATTGAGACTTTTGAAGACTTGGAGATAATTTACAAAACCCATTCCATTTTCTATTTGATGATTATGTTGTGGATGATGTATTAAGGTTGTTGTAGCTGAGAATTTCTTCAATTTTGCAAGGCAAGGATGGAGGGCCCCCCACAACAAGCTAAGTACACTTTTTGGTTAAATTAGTATAATTTTCATGAGCTAGATTTGCTTCAGATTTATTCAGTCATTTAGATGTGTAAAGATTTATTATGGTTTCTGGATGATTATTAGTTTAATTATAATTTTCATATGAAGGGACAAACATGAATTTAAGTTAAATTCTCCTTCTATCTAATCATGAACAACAACTAAAATTCATCCTCTTTTCCTTTCTTGAGTTATTTCCTGAATTTCTAGTTTTAATGCAATGGTAACAATGATGGAATAGAATTGTAAAGAATGGAAACCTAGACCTCCTACATTAGGAGCCTCTTCTCCTACTTTATACATCATAAACTATTGTTAATCAGTTATTTGGTTTCTCTTCATGAAGGTAGTATTGTGGGGAAGGACAATCAGGATATCCTAAGTTAGGAGCCTCTTCCCTCACTTATTACATATTGAATAAGAAACTTCTTAGTTAGATTTTATATTTGTAATATGCATTTCCATAAATCTTAGAAATTATAATATATTTAAAATATGTGTTTCTTTCAATTTCTACACTTTGTCTTCTAAAATTGACTACATTTGAAATCCATATATTTTGGATATGCTTCCAAGTCTACAAACTCGGATTGATAAGTAAAATATAAGTGTTAGTTTACCTAGTAAATTGACCCAAAATTTTTGGCACCGTTGATGGGGAAGCATACTTCAACATAGTCAATTAGGAAGATTCTAAAAAAAAGAAAAAAAAATGCAACAAAAACAACAAAATTTAGCTTTTATTTCAATTATGTTTCTTTGTGCCTAGAGAAAGAGATAAAAAAGGTATATTTGCTAAACAAAATCCCCCAACAATTCAACCACCCATAGGAGCAGGACCATCAGGACTAGTTACACCAGTTGTTGGGAGACCAAATTTAGAGGAATTGGAATAAAAACAAAGATCAGGACAAATATTGACTATTATTGAAAGGCACACCTTGTTATCCTATTAAGTGAAAAGAAATAAAACATCAAAAGAAACACCTTTCATAGAAAAAAAGGAGACAAGGAAGAAATCATGATGGAAACATAGGCAATGTAGGATACTAAAGAAGCGGAAGAGATGGATCTCGATGCACTTACTTGATAATAATGGCAGATGCCTAGAAGGGCAAGGAACAAAAATCGATCCCAAAACATTAGGTGAATATACTCAGAAAATCATTCCTCGGATCATGGTTTAATACGTAAAATTATCCCTCTGGTAAAAATGCATCTAGCTTCAATCTAGGAGTTCATACCCATTCTTTTAAGGATCCATGTAAATCACATAAAGATGATAATATAAAGGTCCACAAAAGAAATCAATAGATTATACAAGAACTAGGAGAAATGTTAGTCAACTCAACTAGAATAAATCTTATAATGGAGGCTTACACCTCTCACCATTCCAATCCTAAATGATGATTATTTCTTGGAATATTAGTGTCTTGAATTGTAAGGGTAATCAATCTCCTTATAAATAGGTGTATTATGGATCAATCGACACATATGATGATTCAGGAAACAAAAATTTGTAGTGAGAAGATAGATTAGACAACACCCAATTGCTAGGATGGCTACGAATCAATAATAATAATTGTACACGGGAAAGTAGGAGGGATATTAGTCCTTTGGAACACATAAGAGGTACTATTTATGGACATGGTTGCCTCTTCCAAAGGGATAAAAGTAAATTTCTAGCCTCTATGCTTGGACAAGGTCTTATTTTTGTCTAATATTTACGGGCTACACTATAAAGAGACAAAATGAAATTCCTAAGGTCTATATGCAACCTCAAACCGCTCATGGGGAACAAAATTTGGATCATTGGTGGAGACTTCAATATTATCGAACCCTAAGAAAATCATAAGGGAGGCGCCAAATGTATGGAAGGGGAGGGATAATACTTTGGGGATATGATGAATAATTTACAACTTCTTGACTTAGATATTATTAATGGGATCTTTACTTGGAATAACAAAAGAGAAGAGCTCCAAGAGTTAGCTCACCTGGTCGAGTCCTCATTGTTAAGTAATTTTCCAGTTGGGAGCTCATAGGATCAAATCTCCTTGATGCCCTTGGGGTTAGACCTCACGTGTAAGGTCGACAGTTAGATCCCCTCGGGAGGGTCTACCAAGATTTTCCTGTGGACGTAGCGGGTACATATGTGTGCATGCACATTGGATTCATGAACCACAACGTTAAAAAAAAAATTAAAAAAAAAAAAAAGAAGAAGAAGGAGGATCCCAACAAATAACTTTTTTCCTAGATATCTTTCTAATCTCAAAAAAGATGATGGAAAGTGATTTAATTATGGAGGCATTGATTGAGGCATTGATTCCACCATGTTGGGGTTTTAATTGTTGTCTCATTAGCTTATATTTTGATACCAAAGGAAACCCCAAAATTAGATTGTTTGGGTTTAAAATATTTTATCTTTCACATATGAATTTCATGTAATATTTCAAATAATGGTGGAATCAAACCAACAATATCATCGTATATATTATGTATCACTTTCAATAAAATATCAAATATTTCAAGGATTAATTCAGAAAATGGAACAAGGAATATTTTTTTCCAAGCCTAAAAGGAACTAGAGGAAAAAATGAGCCAAGTCAAATATGTAGTAATTAGTGAAGGAAGATTGGAGGAACTAGTCAAGGAGGAATCCCTCATTTTAACGATAGAAATATGAGGAAGTCCTTTGGAGACAGAAATCACACATCAGGTGGTTAGAGGAAGGAGAGAGGAACACATTGTTTTTCCGCAAATTTATGTTACAACACTGTCACCGCAAAAAAATTGCATATCTATAAAATATAGATGGAAATAAGCTCCATGACCTGTTGTGCAACTCAACAAACCCCCATTATATTTAATAGTAAAACTAATCAATAATGTGGACTCTTTTGAAACTTGGATAAAATCACTTATTTTTAAAAATAAAATAAGACAATTTAAGCTTTTTGTCACCAAAAAACATGACTAAACGAGATAATTCCCTTATCGGAACTTTCATATTAGAGTATAGGCTCACAATGCAATATTAATAAATAAGCTTCTTATAGGCTTGTACTCAAAATACATTATCAGGAAAAAATTTATTAGAGATATTTCAAATATCATAACATGCATCATAAATAAATCTCTGATACAAGACCTTTTATTAAAGTTTCAATTATTTTTAAGCCTATAAATAATAAATTAGCCTTAGTGAATATAATAATCAAAGGCCCGACCCCACAAGATTGTCATGTGGCATTTTGGAGTTTCCATATCGGGACTTTTCATATGTGCATCACATCAAATCCTCTGATATTTTGATCCTCTTATCTCCAGTATATCTGACACTCCAATCCTTCGATCTCTGGTATTCCCTTTCACTCATCCTCCAATACTTTGGTATCCTCATACCTTTGATCTCCGACATTCCTAATCATCTATCTTCTAATCTCTGATATTTCCAATCCCCATCTTCTAATAAACCTCCCCTTTCAATATCAGAACTTCCATATCACAATTCCTATATCGGAACTTCATATTGGTTTTCACTCCTATAAATCCCATATATAAAATCTTTGATACGAGACCTCCGATAACAATTCCCTCTCATGTTTTTAGTCGCTACATTTTTTTAAAGCCTATCGGAAGGAAAAAATATCGCATGTTTCAAAGATGTAACCATATGAATTCTTTGATAAAATAACCTCTAATATACTCACATGTAAAAAGACCCATGTGAACCCATGTTTCATCATTTAATGGCCAAATGCATCCAATTTACGACTTCAAAGTTTTAACTGATTTGGTTATTATAGCTTCAGGCCACTAGATTTTGTTCAGAAAGGCACGAATTGATGTCAAATGAGTTATTTTATCTAAAGAATCATACAACTAAGAAATTTTATGCTTATACCCATGTTTTCTCTTCATAGGCAAGCCTCGATGAAGAAATCTCAGCAAAAAGCAACTAAATCTAAGAAGAAATCTGCAAGTCAAACAAAAACATGTTCCTCCTCAAACTAAGACTACGAAAATGCTTCCTCTATTTTCAGACAGGAACTGTAATCCAAATTTCAGAACCTCCTCATGGGAAGCTATGTATAAACTCTTTGAAGATTAAAAATCCATGGTAGTGGAGAGGAAATATACAATTGACGATTCTAATTTAACCTCTGAGTCTACGTAGAATGATGTTGCCAATTATTTCTTACACATAATTGCAGCTTGACCAAAGATTTTTCCTTATGCAGACATGATTAAATAAGTCATTGATAAGTTACGTATTTCAGATAGAGTTTTTCTAACTACAAAGCAGACAATCATTGGGTCATTTACTAGCAAAGATTTTAAAAAAATGTATAACCTATCATCGCAACAGAATAAATACGACAAATAATTTGTGCAGGAATTCATGAGTGAAAACGAGGATCAGTTAGATCCCATTAGGAAATAAAGAACAGATCCCAATAAACACAAGCGTGAGGACAAGGGTATGTATTCCATTGCTTGTCTTGTTGGACCATTCTGTTATATAGCTGCCATGATGTGTAGAATATATGGATATCTGAATACCCATAAATTCTCAGACCAATGGGTACCATTAATTTATGATGCCTTAGATGGATACATTATGGATTGGGGAACTATATTGTCTGATAATATAGGAAACCAAATCTTAGCTTATAGGAAAAAGCATAATTTTTCTCAGAATATTGTTCCCCCATTCGACATGAGTGCCTATATAATGGATGTTGTCTGTTTCACTTATAATTTTGCATGTATAGGATGAAAATGGACCATAGAGGACCCTACACATATACATATCTATCATGACATACTCTAGGAATCTGAATTCCAGCCTCATTTCTACAAAATTTTCCATGGATTTATGCTACCTATCTGCCAAAATATCTTTGATGATAAGGCCCCTAGACTTTCCCCTCAAGCTCACAATGATTTATTATCAATAGGGAGATGTTTTGTAGAGGAATCCTTTACTTATATCCGAATCTTTGGCATTATTTCCATCCATCATGTGTTTCCCCTTTATGTTCCTGATAAGCTATTAGCCTGATAAATAACTTACCAAACTTTTGGGAATGGCCTTTCAAAATTTTTGAAAGATGCTAAAAAGACGATGTGGCTTACCTTTCCTATTTCATGTGATGTTTATGCCCTTAACAATTTCAAGCATATTTGTCTTGAAATTGAAAAAATTCAATGTTTAAATTTCCAATTTGTGGCTAATAGATAATATGATCCTAATAATACTTCCAAGAATGTCACAACACGGGAAAATATAAGACAATTTATGCATTAGGCAGACAATTTTGATGATTTATTTGAATCAGATTATACCTATGCAAAGGTTGAGAAATTAACAACAATACAATTTATTCCTAAAGAATTGGCTAATTTTAATCAATATAAGAATAAAAGGATAACTCATTTTCCTTTGGATTTGTTGATAATTCCTCAAAAAAACACTGAACACGATAAAGCCATGTCTGCTTTAGCAAAAGATACAGATGCATATATAGCCAAAGAGATAGCCACTTCTTCCACTACACAAACTAATGGGACTCAAACAGAGAACAAACTTGATCATATATGGGAATAATTCAACTAAGCTATACAAAAAGTAGGGGTTCAATATTTGAAGAATATAGTTTCGGAAAAGACTACACATACCTATGAAGTTAAAGGGAAGACCTCGCTCACTACTACAGCTTCCGATAAAGCTTTGGATACCAATGATTTATAAATTATCCTAGTATTTACAACCTCTAAGGTTGTTTTGAAAATTGAAGAAATCCCTCCTATTGTTGTTTTTTATAGTCCTAAGAATAGATATGTGGTCAACAGATAGAGAAAAATAAGGAAAGTTGAAAAAACCAAAGCCTTAGTGCCCAGTAATTCCTCTTTTGAATTATTTTGAAAATATCCTCAAGCATACCCTACAAGAGATCTCAGTAGGCTCTCACAGTTTGTAAGAGAATATGCCACTAATACTATTGAAAAAAACTTCTGAAGTACAACAAATCCTAAAGGATAAAGATTAAATAATCATGCAGCTAGAACTGGGTCTAGAAAATGAAAAGAAAATTACTGAACAGCAATGGAAATCACAGCTTGCATAGCTTGAGAAGAATTTCAATGAATTAAAGCTTCAATATGAAGCTGATTTGAAAACCAGGGACACTCAAATCTAGGAGTTTCAACAAAATATTGAACAATTGAAAGTGAACCTTGAGATAAATGAATTCAAGAAAGAAGCAGGAGATCTAAACACTCTCCTTTCTCAACAAAAAGTCATTTTCTCCTAGAAAATGGCCACTATCAATGACTTATTAAAATCAAGTGTTTCATTATTGAATCAATTGTCTGAGCTAAGGACATACTATGAAGAGGCCGAGGAGAATATTTATGATTACATATTATATAGTGTGGCATGGAGATTAGTCGATCTCCCTAGATTTGAATAATCACATAAAGAGATTGTTTTAAACAAATGAGAAATTAAACTAAAGCATGAATAAATGGTGATTTTCAGTGCCAGGAACATTTCCAACAATCTCACTGAATCTATCAGTGACACTCTACTACAAGAAAAATTGATCCAAGAATTCCCTGAAGGTACTTTTCTAGATGTTAAATTTTTAACCAAATCATGGAAATATTTATCGATAAAGAAGGTTGAAAGAATCAAGAATATGCAGTCAAAGGTTGAACTAGAATACCATTGGAATTACTTGGTTAAACCTTAGAGTCAGTGGCTTGTGTTCATGTGTCTCTCAAACACGACTAGTCATCTCCTTCCAGTACTCAGTGATGCAATATTCACGAGACAGATGCGCATCCAACCTCATCATCTACCCTAATTAAAACCAATGAAATATATATTCTAACTTTGGCAACAAATGGGAGAATGACCTTCATCTCATTCATAGTCATATTGTTACAACTAAAATCTATTATTTTCTTTCACTTTATTTTAAGGATGGTTTGTTGAATCCACTCTAGTATTTTATGATACTTTACTATATTTTCATTTTCATTAGAAACTATAATTCCCCTTCATGGATATTAAGAAGGGATTTTGAATGTTTGCAAGAAAGATTTTAGTTTGCACTACTGTAGCTTCAATTAATCTCAATAGAAAGTGGAATCACCACTATTTTTCTCATGAGCAGAGTTAAACTATATTGGGTACTACACTCTATATTTTTTTTTTTTGTGTTTAAGCCTTTGATTGGTTATCTAAATTGTGTTTATTCATATATGTTTTTCTTAACAATCAGACATTTATCACTATTGATGTGTGTGGCTGAAATCTTTCAGGTATATGCATGAAAAACGAAATATTATATGTGTAATGAGATTCATCAATTAAATTAGTTATCGTTATTTTTTTTAACCTCAAAGATGATTTGGTGATATATATTGTCCTGTTATTTATGAAATATTGCTAAAATCACATATACACAGAAATATTTCCTGGGATAGACATTTTAAGTTTATTTATTCTTTATCACTTAGTTCTATTTACATCATTAGCCCTACAATTTTATATATCCCATCCATATTTCATTATTTTTATTAAGGGAAACTGGTCCCATAAACCCAGTCGGAGCCACCATTCTAAACGGAAAATGATTTGATTTAAGTTCCTAACCGAGTGGTTTTCACCGATGTTTAGGTAGAGAATTATGAGCCTTCAACATTTTTGGCGCTAGAAGGAGGGCCTGAAGAATATGAATGGAAACAAGGTCTAATCCCAAATCAAAAGGCCATAAAAAAGAGTCAATCCCCCTTAAAATCCCCTCCAACTTCAAGATCCTATTCAAAATATTGCACTCTTAGATTTGAAGTTGTTGAAACAACCACAAAATCTCCTAGCACATTTCCTAAGTCAATTGGTCAATCTTCTACACAATCACCTCAAGAGTATTCTGAAGTTTAGACCTTGTTCTAAGCATTAGAAATAATTTCAATTTCAGAAGAAATGCTTGTTCAATATGAAGTATCCAAAGGAAGTGTATCATCATCCTTACAATTTTCTCATGTATTGACTCGATATCAGAGTGAAAAACATGGAATAACTCCTTTTCAGTTCCCATTATTGTTTTGAAGATAAATCTCCTCTGTGGATAGAGGTGATCTCTATAGCCCTAGATTGGGTCTAGAAACTTGTGAGAATTTTTAATGCAAGCTTCCTTAGCTAATATTCAAAATGTGACAAGAAAGGAGATAGAGGTACATTTTCCTCATGTTATTATTTAACACTTTGATGACAACCTTGATCCACGATCCCTTAGGCTCGTTCCTTATTACTGGTGGCACATGAATAAATGTGAATGATCAAGAGGCAACAAAAAATGTAATCTGATGCATAATATTCATGAACATAAACTATCTAATAGATCAAGGAACATTAGACTATTTGCGCAAATGATTAGACAAATATAAAAATAAAACATCAGATGTTTTATTAATGAATATAGAAGAGAGAGCTTACAACTCAGGCCTTGATGTTGGAGGCCTCCCTTTGGTGATGTTTGAGCCCTTCACCTAAGCTCTAAATAATTCCTTCTCCCTAATATCTTAGGCATTATCACAATGCAATAGTTTAAATGGAATGAATGATCTTATCAGCCCAACAATGGCCAATAAGTAGTGGAGGGATGGGGATCAAATTATAGGAAGGGAGAAGAGGTTGGGAGCCCATGAAAGGAGGAGGAAGGTCCACTTTATAAGGGATAAACCCCCATTAATAAGATCAAAGATCTAAAATCAGAAAGCTCGACCCTATCACCACTGAATAATAACCAACTCATTGCCTTGAAGCTTCTAGAGGTCGAAGCTTCTCATCCATTTGAGGAAACATTGCCAGAAATAAATTAATGTGGTTTTTCCATAAAAAAGGGAACTGACATTGCCAAGCCATAACTATCAACCTTCCATCATCACGAGCAAGCCACTAGGGAAGCGCACTAACCCAGAAATTTAGGTTTTTGACCAAGTTTGTCTAGTGATATTCCAAGGTAGCTTTCTTTGATTCTTTAGAGGATATATATGTGTATTTTTCCCAAGTGGATATACTACATAGGACTTGTCACAGGGCACTTTAGGATTAGGGAAGGGAAGCGAACAGGGTGAAAAATTACTATGTAACAGATGCCCCCTAAAGTATTAAGGAAGAACAAGGAGTGATGGGTGAAATTCTTTATGAACCAAGGCAAAAGAACTCGGAATACCACCAGGAAAATTTCCAAATAAAAAAAAAATACAATATATGACATATTTGATGTAAATATGCCTCATAACATATCTATGGACTAGGAATCAAATAATAAATGAACTCATGGCATGGTCACAACCATCCATTTGAAATAGATCATGGAAACATATCCACGGTATGGTCGTATCCATCCGTATAGACATGATAATATGTACAATCATGAATACTCAATAACTCCACGCAACCTGGATAATGACAAGTGCAATCTAGGGTCTTTGTCATAATCTCAATATACCCAACATACGAATCTAGCCATGAAAATAGATGATATGATGTTGAACATGGTATAAACCATCTGATTACCGGTCAATGATGAAAACTGCTAACATGCACGAGAGAAACCACCAATAACTACGATGGCCCTCAAGGTACAACAACACAATCCATAAATGTAAATACAGGTTTTGAATTTGAACACTTGCAGAGTCATTCGATTGAATGCCAGTGATACGAACTTGTCGTCAAACATGAAGAACTTTCCATTGATGCATGCAAGTTCAAAGGTATTGAAAAGGAGTTTCTAAATCATATTCCTGAATAATGAGATGAAGTTGACATGAAATGATTTGTCGAAGGAGGGCCATAAGGATTCCCACATCATCAACATGAAACAATAGATTTTTCAAGATGATAGGAGTGATTCAGGATTGTAACAAAGAAGGTCAGACAAGTAGAGGATGTTTGACTTTGACAAAAAGGACTTCTCTTGAACATATCAGCGATGCGACTACAGAGTGTGGAAACATTTGAATCAAATGGGATTAGAGGTCATGATGACAAAAATGGTGATCAAATAGGAGGAAAATATATTTCCTAAAACCATGGAGGAAAAATGATGATTGAAGGATATCCCCAACCCGACACGAACTGCAGACAAGTGTCATCTTCAAGAGCGAAAAGTTACCCAAAATACACTTAGGACATTCATTTTCAATTTCTCCCTCATTATTGCTAATGAGTACCTATTTATTTTTCATAGCCAACATGAAGAGGATAAAATGTTTTGAGTGCATAAGTTCATTCTTTGAATGAATCCATCCTAGTAATTTTAATGAGCCCTAGGAAGGAAGAACTCAGTCTCATCATGGTGACAATTCTTTCGTCATTTAAATTTTAACGAGTCCGGTTGAAGAGTAACTCAGTGTATTTTTCATCTTTAGGGAGTTTGAAAAATAAATGGAAAAGAAAACTCCATCATGTCCCTTTTCATAAGTTGTCTCTTGAATCTGAAAGTGTAGAAAACAATATCCGAGAGAACCTCTTGACCATGTTCAATCAAGGTATTCCTTTTTCGTAAATAATGAATCTTAGTCAAAAAAGGGCTAAACGTATATGCTGAGAGGTGACTTCAGAAAGGTTTCTTTTTTGTTTATTTTTTACCAATTCCAAAAAAGAGATAAAATAAAACTCGTTTGCATCAGAAATAATCACTCTTCATGTAAATATCTTGATACTGCACAATAAACGACAAAAAATCACCAATAGAGAGGAAAAATAATAAAATAATAGAGAAAATAACTTCAAAAATCTATAAAGAGACAAAAAATAAATTCATTTTCACCATTATATTTTGAGTAAATTTTGAAAGTGCATTTTACCCATTTTATCTTCGAACTTCAAATCAGTGGTGCGGTCGATCCAGGACATTGTTCAGCAATCTATCAGCTACAGGTAAGATCTCAAACTCTCCTTTGCATTTCAATTCCATTTTTAAGTAGTTTGTCTCAGAAATTTTATGATCTGGGTGGGGGGGGATTTCTAAATTTTATTTTCTATGTGACCAACTTGGATCCAAGATTTGGATTTGCGCTAATGACTCTTTTCCTAGAAGGAGATCACGCCACCAATGATATTTTGAATTTCACATTCACATAGACCACAAGGAAGAAATTAAAATAATAAATTCTCCAATTTTTAAAGGTTTATTTCCAAAACTACTCTGATAAAAGTCCCTAAAATGTCAATTGAACATGTTTTGCAGGCGATTCCAATGAAGATGGTAATTGAATGGAAAGAAATAGGCCATGAGGTGGAATATCATGAAGCACTCCAGGACCCAAATTGTGTAAACGCATTGCGGAATTGTGGACTACTGAAATTCTTCCAAACATCAAGGTAAGAGCTCATTGGAGTTACTTGAGTATTTGATTTGGATATGGGATTTGGATCGCCAAGTATTCCTAATTGGAGACCAAGTACCTGAGTTGGATGTCGTGTACATATATTTCATTACAGGTTTATCTAGTACAGGCAAGAAAATCCAACTCTCCATAGCTCATGCTGGAGGTGAGACTACCAGTATGCTCATCCAGAGACACTGCCATGGGGCTAAAAATACTCAGAGTGGGAAGGTAGAGAAACAATCTATCTCAAATCTCCCCTTGCACACAATATTACATTTCATGGCTCATGTGGCCAGAGCCTAGGTGTTTCATGAGGCAACAAAATATATTTTCTAGTACGCAATGGACTATCTGGCTCCTACTATGCTTAATTAGTGCGGGGGGTTATTAGTTAATATGCAGAGCCAATTGACCAAGTGAAAAACCAGTCAGTTGAAACAGTTTGGGTATGAGTCCATATTCATTTCCTTCTTTCTATATTGGGTTCCTTTGTTTAAGTATAATGGGTGGATATCCATGATCTAACCCCAACGGATCCGAGGTTGTTGAGATGGTATGAAATCATGCCCCTATAGGGAGGAGGCCAACAGATTCATTTCCTGACCACAATCTTCAGCTAGTTGCACTGTTAAAAGATCATGGTCAAGGAATATGCATACGTAGGCATTGACTTTAGAGTTGACCTAGATCTACCTCTTCCACTGGGAAAATTGTGGTCCGATGCAAGTAAAAAGTGTTTTTTGATTTTTACTTTTTAATGTTTTTGGTATGTATTCAGAGATCTAAACTTATGGCTTTTGCAGATGTAGGATTAGTAAGACAAACCAACATGTCTCTGATTTCCAGGAGAGTGGTACACCAGGTAGAACATGCTCCCTATGAAGAGGGGGGAAATCTGGTAGCAGATATGGAGTGTAATCTGACAGGCCTGACCAAGGGCATACTAGAATACAAAAACTTTGACGAGATCCCATTCTGTTATCAGAGGCACACTGTGGAGGTCCCAGGTCAACTATGTCACTTACTCTAGTGAGTGATCTGAGCAGTCACATGCTATCACGAGCACCATGTGGGTAGATAGCAACGTTTGGTTTTTTCTTTTAGCATTGATGTAGGCTCATAGATCCATTATGTCACGGAACACAATATTTTTGAGATTTTGATGTAACACACTTGACATAATCAATATATATATATATATACACATGTTTCTATGACTACTAAGTGTTCATGTATCATGATGATATATTGGTTTTTTACATATTACGCAGATGTCTATCTAATACATAGTTTTCTAATGTATCCGTCAATGTATTCAAATTTCTTGGAATATGATGATATGTAATGTAATAAATTTGTCTTTCCAATAATAGAACACATAAATTCATACGTAAAATATTGGGGTTTCTAGATGAACAATGACCATTTAACTGCAACACAACGAGTTGTGAGTCTAAATTGACAAACAAATCTCTTATACCGATATCGATTGCATCCGATAATAGTTCAATGATCGCACTATATTTGGAAATATTATTAGTTGTTTGACCCAAATAAATACATTGTAGATTGATCAACTAGCCATAACGGGAAAAAAGTGCCCATGTTGTGGAAGATAAGCTCTGTGTGCTACAACAAGCACCATCAACGAAACCAGTATAATGGCTCGAAAACATCTGCAAACCAAGTGGAACACTAGGTAAGCATGGGAAACATGTCTGCAAAGCAAACAATCACACCAAAAATCTAAAAAGAATACTAATGAATAAAACACTAATGTACATGGTACAATACTTGTGATCAAGGATAATAATGTTTCAAATAGAACCCATTTCGGGGATCAACTAATTGATTACCTTCATAATAGACAAGTTCATAAGCACCTCTTTCCAATACATGTTGAACGATATAGGGCCTATGCCACATTGGCTCAATCTTCCCAACTCCCAATTTATAGTGGGATTGATCATAGAGGAGGACCAATTCACCTTTAGAGAAACTGCGAGGGTTGATATATTTGTCGTACTAAGCCTTATCTTGTTTTGTTTGTGCTTCAATGACTAAAACAACAAGTCTTTGGGTTTCATCGAGACACTCGAGGTAAAGAAAATTTTCCTCTTCTGGAAAAGTACCAGGAAGAAGCTTGATGACTAACTTAAGAGAAGGGATTCCACACTCGATCAGGAGTGTCGCTTCCAGACCATACACCAGTTGAAATGGTGTAAACCCGGTAGTAGTCTCAGCGAATGTTCGGTAAGGCCACAAAGCTAAGAAAATAATGATATGTCAATCTCATTTGTGTATCCCAATGGTTCGCTGGAGCATTGTCACTAAAAAATTGTTAACAGCTTTAGCTTGGCCATTGGCTTGTGTATAATCAGGAGTGGAGCTATCGTGGTGTAGCCCCAGATGATCAGCAAGCTCTGGCATCATATGATTTCGAAAATGAAATCCATGGTCAATGACAATGGCTGTCGAGACACCGAACCAAGCTATTAAATGATTAAACAATAATTTTGTTGCATTTAGACCTTCATTATCATATGTAGGCATTGCCTCAGCCCACTTTGTAAAATAATCGATGGTGATGATAATATAACCATGACCCCCAATCGAGCCAGTGTTACAGGTCATGAAATCGATGCCCCATTTCGCAAATGGCCTGGCGGTCACAAATAGGTGCAAGGGTGAGGGTGGGGTGCGCTCCTTCCAATATTATATTTTGAAATCATGAAATTTGCAAACAACGAGAATGAAATCCTTAAAAATAGAGGGCCAAAAGTATCCTGATCTAAGGATTTTTTGGGCAGTAGCATAACCAGACATGTGACCACCACAGGCCCCAGAGTGGTAGTCATTAAGAACTTTCTTAGCTTCCTCCAATGTCAGATATCGATGGAGGATAGAGTTAACAACAGTGTGATACAAAGTATCTCCAATAATGCAATAGGGTTGTGACTAATGATGAATCCTTCGTCTTGTAGAGTGAGATAGCTCTGGTTGAAAGGTTTTGGTTTGGAGATAAACAATGAGATCTCCATACCAAGGGTCCAAAATACTAATGAGAAAGAGCGATTCATCTGGAATTTATTATTTGAAAGGAGTGGGATCAACCGTAGTGGGAAGATCGCATATTAGCTCAGCAAAGACAAGTGACTTCTTTGATTTGGTTGCAACAAACTCTAAGTAAATCTCTTGGAGAATAAAATCCATTTCGAGTATTTTCCCCCAATAAAATGAGGTGTAAGAATTTAAATCACGGGGTTGCTGTTGGAAATAACTAGTGTTTTATGTAGGAGAATGTAATGAAGAAAACGCTGAAAAACACAAATAGCGGCCAATTCCAGTTTCTAAACATGATCATAACGAGTCTCAACATCGAAGAGATTGTGGCTCAGGTATTAAACTACATTTTCTTGTCCATCATCATCATCTTGAACAAGCACCATACCAATAGTGTGCTCTGCAGTGGAAAAATACAGGAAATAATTGTGATGATAATTGGGAGGATGCAATAAAGGATCACCAATCAAGGATTTCTTCAAAGCACCAAATTTGTTTTGGGAAATTTCATCCCAAATGAATGGGATTCCCTTTTTCAATAAGCAAGTGAATCCTTTGGCAAGCTCGGCATATTTCAGGATGAATCGATGAAGAAAATTGGCCTTCCCCTACAAGATTTGCAATTGATGGATAGAAGAGGGAGGAGAAAAATTCATGGTTGCCTCCACTTTAAGAGGATATATCTGAATTCATTCTTTAGACACAAGGAAACCTAAGAGGCAGTCTGATTCTACATATAAGGCACATTTATGATGATTTAACCAAATATTATAGTGTTGACAACGAAGAAATTTTTCTCTTAGATGTTCGAAGTGATCTCGACGTTTTGCAGAATGAGCCGAAAGGACATCAAGATATGGTTGAACAATGTGTTTAATATCATGAAATGTGTATGGCATAGCTCTTTGGAAAGTGGCACCCACATTTTTCAAGCCAAAAGGGAGTTTCTTGTAGGCAAAAATTCCCCATGGATAGATAAAAGTGTATTTATGTTGATCAACAAGAGTGATGTTGATCTGGTTATAGCCAGAAAAACCATCCATAAAATAAAATATCTCACTCCCAGCACATTTGTCAATTATTTTATTGTTAAAGGGGGTGGGATAATTATCTTTAGGACATGCAATTTTGAAACCACAGTAGTCAACACAAACCCGAATGGTCCCTTGTTTCTTAGTAACAAGAAAAATATTGGAGACCCAATCTGTCAATGGTATGGGATAATGAAATCAGCCTTAAGAATTTTTTCGACTTCCCCTTTAATGGAAACATCCTTTCTTGGGTGCACAGGATGAAGCCACTGATGAATGGGCTTCGAGTCTTAATATGTATGGATTTAGTGCACGACAATACTAGGGTCTATGCCAGGAATTTCCTCGTAAGACCATGCGAAGACATAATAGAATTCCTTGAAAATATTGGTGTAAATAATGAACTCATAGGTAGAATAAGAGGCACCAATGTGAAAATTCTCAACAATCCATGGTTTGACAGAGATTTCAATGGGAATGGTGGCGGAAATATTCCCCATGTTTCCTTGAGACACCACTTCATGAATCAAGATAGTATTCTGAAGTGGGTCAACCAATTAAGACGAAACACAGGATTCAAGATAGGCCAAGATCTCACCGAGGCTTGGGAGAAAAAATGAGTGATTATAACCATCATCCCATGGATTTTCCTCTAGAGACATAACCTCCATGATACTTTCGTTAGTGGGTAATGTCTCTTTCAAGGGATCATCTGAATCCCAAGAACCAAACCAAGGAGACTACGCATAAGTGTCGAGAGACGAAACCAATTTGTCGTTGGTTTCGAAAAAAATCTCAGAAGGCAGAAGAATGCTTTGACACATTTTTTCTAGAAGACTGAGAGGCATAACACAACCAAATATTTCAAGCTAGTCGAGACTAGGAACAATCCTTGGATCGTGACCAGATGATATCATGTTGATAGTGGAGACATTAGGAGGTGGGAGTGGAAAAATTCCCATAAGGATGAGTCCTTGAAAAGGCCCGACCCAACATTCTCATAGGGGGTGGAGGTATTCCAAACATACAAAATGTTTCATGTTGAAGAATAAGAGGAGAAGAAAGCGAGCTAATCAAGAGTCGAAAATATTCCCTTGATGAGGAAAGTGAAGAACACAGAAGAAGGTGGATACCACACAAAGCATTGCATGGGTCCAGCTGTGTCCAAGAAAGAGGTTATAATTTAGGTTGGCATCCACCACCTCCAATTCCATGTTTACTGTCTTTCCCTCTAACATGATGGTTAGGGCTTTGAGAATATCGTATGACTGAGAACCTCTTTCGTCGAAATATTCCAAAGTGTTTGGGGAATGACTCAATGCAGGAGAGCCAATGGCTTTCCAACACATGATAGACATGATATAGGTCGAAGTGCCTTAATATAAAATAGTCATATGAATGATTTTCTCCATCACAGTAACATGAAT
Source organism: Pinus albicaulis (assembly GCA_034641835.2). Lineage (NCBI taxonomy): Eukaryota > Viridiplantae > Streptophyta > Pinopsida > Pinales > Pinaceae > Pinus > Pinus albicaulis. The sequence continues at coordinate 797,863,234 of CM076584.1, read as the reverse complement.
CTGGAACGCTACCTGAGATAGGAGGCGAGGAACAAATCTCTCAAGGTCGAAAGTGATAAGGTTAGGGTCCACTAGATCAATGCCTCCAATGGCAAATAATATTGGCAAGGACTTCCAATTCTGATATTGACGAAGGCACCTGAACTAGATCCTCTATAATGTTATAGTGTTGAGCAGCTTAGGCGTTTGAATTATAAGACAATTTCTGAAGAACACTTTTTGGGAGTGGTCGGATTATGGAATCAATACTAGGTATCTCGATATGGAGACGATAGAAATAGGAGGTATGAAGGATTATCTATAGCATCCTGTTCCATAGGAGCCTTTGATGGATTCGGGTAATCTTTCGATCGTGTGGCAACATAAATGGGTTCTGTGCCATCCATAAAAAATTGGGATCTTACGGATGATTGGGGTTGATCTACCATTTGCGTCTGTTGGGGTGGGAATGGTTCTTTCAAGACAAGTGGAGTCCTGGGTGCACCCTTGAAGAGATAGGAAACTTCGACATGTCGAGGATAATCCTTGGCGTAACGGTCATCATTACACATCAAAAAAGGATATTTGGGCTTTTGTTTGGAAGAATCGTTAGCATATGACTTATTTGAATCCTATTTAAGGTTATAAGATTTGGATTTTCCTTTGCCCTTTTTCTTACCTTTTGAGGATTTTTCTGGTGTGGTAGATTGGACAATATTTATTTCATAGGTCTTATCCTGATTCTTTTGGTTAATTGAAGGTTTGGAGGGTGTAGTGGTAGTGGTTGACTTAGACTTTGAATAAGCCCTGGGTGCACTACTATAAGCATGGGACACTGACCCAATAATGCCATCGACAAGAGGCATAGCAGAAGGTTGAGATGATGTTAGATCAGTTGAAGGTCGTGGTGTGTCAGATAGAATCTCATACAAGGTTCCAAATTGGGAATAAACCAAATTTAGATATTGAGCATGAGTGATGACTTCCTCTTCCATCACACAACCACCCATGGCGAGGAATTTTACGATTTGTGGGACAAAATATTTCGTGAACCATTCAGTGAACAACTGATCGGGGATCTTTAATTTTATGAGATGACGTATGCGTCTTCATTCATGGATATGATTGGAAATATGGGTTTTATTTTACTGTTGTAATGATGTGAGAAGGTGGGTGTTGGTTTAATACGAGAAGGGTAACTAGAAGTGAGTGAGGAAGGTCATGGCCAAGGTGTTAAAATCAAAAAAGACACCTCGAGGGAGTTCAATATATCGTTTAGACATGGCACCTGTGACAGTCCACTGGAAAATATGTAGATGAATTGAATCATCAACCCAAGAATTGGAATATCACCATAGGCGGTACGTCATGCCATGGGCTTGGGGGTCTTCCGCAAACTTACCTTCAAACTTTGGGAAATATCCCACAATCTTGGTTGGAACTGGCAGCCAATGCTACATATGTTGGATAGGGTCATTTGTGAGCTCAGAAACATCTGGTAGTTCTAATGTAGCAAGAAATGGAAAGGGAGGATGGTGAGGAGAAAAATTTTGTTGGAAGTTTCCCATCTCAGGGTTCCAACTTGTTTGATATAGATTATTCCCCCAATAGGATGGATTTTTACCTGGATATTCATACTGCCCCCATGGTTGGTAAGGAACTGGTTGCAGTTGTTGCTGAACATAAGTGCCCTGATAGGGCTATTGATAAGGCCCCTTATGGGTTTGAAATTGTCGTCCTTGCTAAACATAGGGTCCAACCTACAGTCCTTTCTGAACATGAGGTCTAGCTTTGCATCCCCGTTAGGTCTGCTGGTACTCATGGATATGTTGATATTGAGTACTAGGGTGAGGCCCCAGCTGAGGTTGCTGGTACTAACCCTACGTAATTTTCTAGTATTGGACATCGGGCTGATTGGGGTGAGCACCAGGTTGAGCCAAAGGGATGTTTGGACAAGTTTGGGTGTAAGGACCAAATTGAGGATTAGTCACAATGGTACCCACTGGATGTTGGGGCTTTTGGACATATTGCTGTGAGACGTTTGGTCGAGGAACATAGTGATACTGCATATTCGGATACTGAACATATTGATGAGGTATGTTGGGTTGCTGAACATACAGATATTGTACGTTCGGTTGTTGGAGATGGGGTTTCTGAACCTGAGAAGACTAAATGTGGGGTTGTTAATAGAAAAATGTGGCTGAAGTGGGTTGACCACTTAAAGGAGCAGTTCCTATGACATTGTTTTTTAGTTGTGAAAGAAATGTCCCACTTATACTATCATTAGGTTGTCCCACCCCTTAAACATCCAAAGTTCAGAGTCGCCACACTCGAAATGGGATGTGCATAAAGAGGATTTACTTCCCCCCAGGCATAGACAAAACCATATATTTTCCACTCAGTGTTGCAACTGCAGTAATCATAGATACCGATAGGGGGTAAAACATCCTATTGAAATAGTCATTTGACCTATAGTCACTGTAGGTCGAACAACAAGTTGAGATACAGTAGCCATATTCAAAATGAGTGGGCCGAAAGATGGGGGAATTCCTGTTGACCAAACGAGATCCAAAAATAAATATGTAGCTCCAAAAGATCCTAAAATAAGGCTCTCAAGAGAGGTAGATCCATGTGAAAGTGAAGATATGACTTGACTAGAGGGTATCCTCATCCCACTTCCTGTATCTTTGGGAGTGGTGATGTAAGGATAGCCTTTAGGAGCAAACATGGATGAGGTGTCTTCTGGAATATGAGTTACAGTGGTTTCCTTAAAGTGCTTTGAGTGGCACTCAATAATGGAATATCATCAGCGTTAGATGACATTTCAGGAGGAAACAACAAATTATTAGTAGTGCAAGATGTTACTAGAGAAGAAACAAATGGAAAATCGGGTGTGTCGAAAGGAATATAGGCATGTTGAGGCAAGACCACTATCGAATCAAAGATCGGATTTTGAGGAAAGACCATAAATTTTGCAAATGATTCGGTACTTTCTAGCACAGGATTCTCAGATGAAAATGTAAGAAAATATTTAGGTGGTGGACGCGACAAAATAGTTTGTAAACTTATGACAACCCCAAGTTTAGTGCCTTCAGCTTCAAGGGGTCCAACTGGAAATTGGGGGACCTCGAGGGGAGGGTATTGAGATCTTTTAGAAGATGAAGGAGGTGAATCTGATGATTTAGCCATAATGAAATTGGAGGCAACATAAAAAGGAGAAATGGTTAATCAATTTTGAGCAATTTAAAATTTACAATTAACCAGGCAAAGATGAGGTCAGAGAACTTCATAGGTAAGATGTTGTCGCGGGCAGTTGATTTTATAAATTTAAAAAAAAAAAAAGGTTGAACTAAGCATAAAGGATTACCAAGTATCCTTGAACTATAATATACACCTTGGTGATAAATGATAGAAAAAACTACCAAGGACTTAACGCACTACAACCGATCTCCCTGAATGTTGTGTTTGGTGTGTCACGCCTACAAGGCGGTTGACTTGGTTACCTATGGAAAGCTTGCAATCTAGTGGTGTTTCCCTATATATACTCGACGGTACATGGGATTTATGCCTGTAGTAGTGTTGTTTAATGTGTAACCATATGATGAGAACGTCCCCTTATACTTTTCATACGTGGAGCATAGTCCTATATACTTTCATATGTGGGACAAGGTTTCACCTCTAGAATGTAACACACACCTAACCTCTAAACTAAATTAGTTATCATTATTTTTTTTAACCTCATAGATGATTTGATGATCTATATTGTCTTATTATTTATGGAATATTTCTAAAGCAACATATACATAGAAAGCTTTCGTGGGATAGATAATTTAAGTTTATTTATTTTTTATCGCTTAGATCTATTTATATCATTATCCCTACACTTTTATATATCCCATCCATATTTCATTATCTTTATTAAGGGAAACTGGTCCCATAAACCCAGTCGGAGCCACCATTCCAAATAGAAAAGGAGCTAATTTAAGTTCCCCACAGGGTGGTTTTCCACGATGTTGAGGCAAAGAATTCTGAGCCTTCAACCAGACGATAAGAAAATGAAGAATGGTTCCTGTTAGTATGGATATATTCTCTCAGATCATTAGTTGAATATGGGAGAATCTATAGATACAATACTTAGGCATATCCTTTCCTAGGTTTCCCAAGAGCATAATGAGGCCTTAATGTGTGGAAAATCCATAGAGGAAGTGGAAGCGTCTATAAAGGAAATGCCTACAAATAAGGTTCCTAGGAAAAACAATTTTACAACATTTTTTTACCATGCTTATTAGCCAATCATAGAAGAGGAAATTTGGGAAATAGTTGAATAACTAAGGAAAACCTCATTGGTACTTCCAACACTAAATTCAACATTCCTAACCCTGGCACCTAGGTAGGATCTAGTGGGTGAACCAAGTGGATTTAGACCCATTTATCTCTAGAATGTGATCTATAAAATAATCAAGAATTCCATAACTAACATATACATTTTTTCCTCCCTCATTTAATCTCTCTAGAGTAGATGGATTGCATAAAATAAATATAGGTCTTAGATGGAATATTGTCAACCACTATAATAACCCCAATTAATTAATTTTGTTAAGAATAATTTCCACTTTCACAATTTTGGTAATTGGGAGATATTTTGGCATTAAAACTTAGGAAATTGCACAAATCAAAAGAATATTTATTTTTTGGGTAAAGAAAGGGACCCCCTTAGAGAAAAGGGAAAATCGTGGAGCTAGTGGAAGGTGGGGGCTACTCCATGAGGGAATACACACCCCTTGGAGATCTTGAATTGGAGAGAGAAGGAGGAAAAATGAATTTCGTTGGGTGGAGCCCACAAGGAAAGAGAAGGAGAAAAAATTATAAATTGAAGGGTGAGCACTGATTCTGGGGAATTTTTCTAATTTGATATATGAATCCATTGTTCGCTCAATATGTTTAGCTAGGTCAATAAAGTGTTGTTCAACACACGACATTTTCGAGGGGAGATCTCAAATCCTACTTTTTTGGACTTCAAGTGCCACCCTAAGGGAGCCTTTGTTTCATTCATGGAGTTGTTTCAGAGGGATTTCATAGGAGATTCAAACTATTGAGGAGTTGGCTGGAAGCAGTGGTTTTAGGGTTAGGCTGAGTGGGATGCATACATGCTGAGTTTCTACTTTTTGGGCCAATGTGGAAGATGTATTGAATGGGCTTGCGCAGTAATCAGAAGAGAAACTTGGTTGTGGGGGCTCAAACCAGAGTTGGGGCTGAGGATTTACAAGGGGAACATAAGGAGAATTATTGGAGGAGTTCTCATCTAATTTTTTAGGGCTTTGGAAACTGTTTCTTATGTAGTATGAATTACCTAGTTGAAGAGGGAGTTCACGCAATTTGGAGGTAATTTTAAAAGGTTTAAATGAAGCCAAAACCTTTCTTGGTTTTTATGGGTATTTGGAGGGGAGGTTCTAGTTAAATTTGTAGAATTTTCTGGGTAGTATTCAAACAAAAAATCCCCTTCCTTTCATCAGTGTGTTTTACTAGCTAGATGGTAATTTTCAATGTTTTGTGGGTTTTTAAGGTTGTAGGTTTGGGGAAGATTCCTTTCTGATTTTTTTTGAGAAAATTGTGAAGAGGCACCAACTAAAATTTCAGGAGGTTCTGAGCACAAGAATGGAAAATATCATCATTTTCTTCCAACAACATGAGCAATAATCTACTTGGTCTGCGCAGAGCCTAGTTGGGCTGATATTTGAGCACTTTAGCAGTGTTCTATGAAATTTGACTTTTAATTTATTGTTGTATCAATCCTAGGTTCCTCTTTCCCTCACTATATTGTACTTATTCAACTCAGAATTTAATATAAGGGCCTAGTTTAGGTGCCAGTATATGTGTATCTGATATTTTTGTATGTTTGCAAATTTTGGGTGTTGTTCATGATCATGGTTTTTTGTTATTACCTGTTAATTTCCTATTCGAAATATTACAGCAGTATTAGAGCCATGATCTTGTCCAGCTATGTGGTAGCCAGATAGATCATGGAAGATCCGAGCATGTATGCACAGTGACGGGTTAAACCATAGTCAACCTATGGCTTAAGGAAGATTTAGTATGTAGGAATTATATGGTGGAATCCATTGGAGGGATGAGAGATTGGCATAATTTATGAAGGTGTCAGACCAAATCCATCCTCATCCTTACATAAAATAAACTAGAGGTGTGTAGGCCATAGGGGTACAATCATCTACGTTGTTTGGGGAAAGAAAAATAAAATAAGGGCACGAGATCTCCTCAAAAGGAGCTGCCTGGACAAGGTTAGTTAGAGGTGGGGACCGAAGGGCACTTTTTTTGGTGGATACCTGGCTTTAGATATCATGAGCCTGATGATTAGGTTGAGCATGATGCTGAAGGCACACATGATGGTGAGGAGCACATCGATATACCCAATGTTGCGCAGGGGTCACCATTGTTGGAGACCTCTTTCATAGCACCCATTGACACCTTGGTGGAGAGAATAGAGTCGACACCCATAGAGCCACCTGTTAATGAGGTGCCCATTATTGAGTAGGTGCCATTCATTTTTGAGTTATCCATTCGTGAGGTATCCAGGGCCGTGCCTGAGTTTCTAGGTGATAGTAGTGCACAACAGATTGGTGGGGTACTGAGAGACATATCCACCATTGATGAGATGCCAGGGGACACAATGGTATTAGATGTTGGCCAACCACAATAGTTTCATAAGTTCTAGGTCAACCTTCTAACATTGAAGAAGAAGGCCACGATAGTAAAAGAGGCTATTCTACAAAAAAACGGGGAAATTGATGGCATGAGAGTAGTTTTTGCTAAGTCTGTGGCCCAACTAACTCACATTAGGGAATGATTGGATTCCCTAATGGTATGACTAGAGTTCACATTATAGCATCAAAGAAACCATCTTCAGACATAAACATATGGGACTTGTAACAGTAGTAGTTTGCCTCTCTACATTAGAAAGGGAGAGGCAGAGTCACCTTGACATATTTTTTTTGTTGACCAGGATGATGAAATGAGGCGACATGAGCTACACAGGGGGAAACATTCATATTATGGAGCTATTTTTTTGTGTATAGGATTTCATACATTCGATCCCAATATTGGGGTTAGATGGCAAGAAATTCTGATTTGGTACCCAATGGAGTGGGTTATGGAGATGGTAGTGGACCCAAGTGAAGCTCAGTAGAAGCTTCCAGGAATTAGGGATACCAGAAGCCTAGACTGGCATTGGGATCCAAGTGGTACTATTCATCATTTCCCAGATATTTTAGTTGACTATGACCTTGGTGGTATAGTTGACCTAGCAGTTGAGCACACACATTCACTAGAGGAATTTGGGTTAGCACCAATGGCCAACCAATTTATGGATAGACTCCTTGGGTTGTACATGGGATAATTGGATGATGAGAATAGTCTGGAAAGGGTTTTTCAAAGGAGGTGGAATTAGTAGGCCGCTAGAGAGTGCCTTGTATGGAGTCTAGGGTCCTCCCTAATTACGTGGGGCACAATGGTCATGGAATATTTGCACAGTCGTGACATAACCACTAGTACATATGGGGATTCACCTTTCATGTCTCTCTGAGAGTATTTGGAGGCAAGGCTCACACATCAGAGGGAATGGAAATGAAACAAAGGAGGTGGCTATACTGGTAGGGTGCGAGTTGATGCGTACTATCTCAACTTTAGATCACGGCATCCAGTGGCAGATAGGAGCATACATCATTGAATAGTGGGTTGCAGGTGAGCACAAAGGTGCATGGTGGTGTGCCACAACACATGGATTTACACCCTAGAGTGGGGGTAGCAAATCATAACACATTGGATTTGTTATTGAAGTGACGGATGCGTTGTTGCATATTTGACACTTGACGATATCAAGTGATACAACAATAGAAATGATAATCTAGTGGTGTATAGGGAAATGTTGCAGCATACAGTGGAATTCCAAGGAGTATGGAAATACTTGGTGGTATGTTGTGGCATATGATGCAACACGGTGGGCTCTTGGAGAATTTATTCCAAGGATACTTATGGAAAGGGAAATTAGGTGTACCATTGGGTGCAGCTCACCCAAGATCGATGGGGAAATTGTTGAGAATTTGGGGACACCATGTTTAGTGGAGACAATTCTTTGATTGGGTTATCAATAGGTCTGAGGCAAAGAGAGGGATTTTTGTAGGATTACTTTTTATCACCTCGGAAGACTCTGGATCATACCCTTGGGGACCTACCCACCCATCCATTAGGGGAATTTTGAGGTCTAAAATGGGCCTCATAAGAAAAATGTACAACAAAAATAAACTTTATAACAACCAATAGGATTCAAGATGATGATGTCATCCATAATGGATGATTCACCATTTTTGGAGTAAAAAAGTAAAAATAATAAAAAATAATAAAATAATAAAACTACTTTTTCAACTCGTATTTTAAACTTATCTCCCAAAATTTTTACTCAAATTTCGAGTGGGAGTACTCGTTGGATGCGGAATTTAATTCCTCATCCAAGGAGTACCCATGTTGCATACTTTCGATGAACTCTTCTACACGAAAAATGAGAAATACATAAAAAATGTGATTGTAATCACGTTTTTTTTATGTATTTCTCATTTTTTGTGTAGTAGGACCCATCGAAAGTATGCAACATGGGTACTCCTTGGATGGGGAATTAAATTCTGCATCCAACGAGTACTCCCGCTCGAAATTTGAGTAAAAACTTTGGGAGCTAAGTTGAAAATATGAATTGAAAAAAGTAGTTTTTTCATTTTTCCCTCTAAAATTTGATGATGTCATCAAATCTTATTAGATTTTTTCCACTATTATTTTATAATTTCCTTAGGAGGCCCATTTTAGACCTCAAAATTCCCCTAATGATCCTCTAGTGTTTCTTACAGTTATAAATTGTTTGGTTGTTGCCCCTTGATGATTACCATTCAGAAAACAGGGTAGGGGAGGCTCACCCTAGGTAGTTGGATGAGACACTGCATATCATGGGCTGAGATGATACTCTCCAATTGAGACAATTTGTTGGTGCACGAGTTGATAGATACATGCTTAGGGATGGTGTGGTTTATTATCGAGGTAGCATATGTTCCACCCCTGGGCCCATCCTTGGGGAGGTGATTGCAAGGGAGCTACATGATGCAGTTCTGGCAAGAGACTTTGAGGTGTTACATGAGCATGAGGGACAGTGGATGGTATAATTCATCTACATGGGGTTGTCCAAACTCCGAGCAGTGTCCAGATCTATCATCAGGATTTGGGATAACAGATTTCACTCTATGGTATGGCAGGAGCATTTAAGACTAGCGTATGTGGGATGGATAATTGATACTTCGGAAAAACCTATGGGATACATATAGGGGTCATAGATGAGGGTCGGATGGGCTCTAGTGAAACGATGACCCATGAGGTTTGGGAGTTGTGAGCTCCAAGTATGGTTGGAGAATCCATGGATCTGAGTGGTGAGTGGACCACTCCACTTATATTTGTTTAGGGTTATGATGGATAATAACCAAATTATTTCCTAGGTGGACATAGGGGAATCATTTATACCTTCATCATATGGCGAGGAAGATCGTTGCATAGGATCAAGGCTATTCATGGAGTGGTGGAATTGAACATTGTTGAGTTTCCATTACATGTCAGGCATAGTGTTGATCATGATAGATATAGTGGCTAAGAGTTATCAGAGAGGAGGATATGGTACGAGTGTGTTGAGAAGTCATGCATGATTGAGGTGTCACGATCTCAGCAGGATAGGTTCATTCTACGACGGGCATGGGATTCTCGCATAACATGGCTTAGAAGTTCAACTACTCATAGAGGTGAGATGGTTTCTATAAGGGAAGGTCATCCCAATATTCCATTGGATTTTAGTGATACATTGATGTGTGGGGGCCTGCACCAGTATGTAAAGGTGATTATCAGGAGGAGATCAAGGGAAGATCATGCAGACGAGATTCAATCCCAGAGGGATTGGATTGCATCTTCAGGGGTATACTCCTGAACTGCACAAGAGGCACTATTCGGTAGAGCAGATTCAAGAGAAGATGATCAAGATTTTATTCTACCATGACACTCTACTTAGTGACAGTATGAAAAATGATTATGGTGCCCATGATGGCCTTGGAAGTGAAGGGAGTGAGGGATGCATTATGTTGATCAATATGACTTGGGATCCTAGCATCGAGAGATTTCCCCATGGAAGAACAATGCATAGATTAGGCATGACTCAGTGGCACATTTGGGACCCCAATATTTTTTGTAGTGAATATTTTGGTTAGCTGATCGAGAGGGTGCTTGTTTAGGCATTGCTTGGGGACAAACAATTTTTGGTGGGGAGGACTGTAATATCCTAATTAATTATTTTTTTAAAGAAAAAATTCCACTTTTGAAATTTTGGTAATTGGGAGATATTTTTGGCATTAAAAATTAGAAAAGTGGATAAATCAAAAGAAGATTTACTTTTTGGGTAAAGAAAGGGCCCCCCTTAAAGAAAATGGAAAACCATGGAGCTAGTGGATGACGGGGGCCACTCCATGAGGGAATACACACCCCTTGGGGAGCTCGACTTGGAGAGAGAAGGAGGGAAACATAAATTCATTGGGTGGAGCCCAAAAGGAAAGACAAGGAGAAAAAATTATAAATGGAACGTGGAGAACTCATTTTGGGGACTTTTTCTAATTTTATATTTGAATCCATTGTTCACTCAAGTTGTTTAGTTGTTTCAATAAAGTTTTGTTCAACACATGATATTTCCGACGGGACATCTCAAATCTTAATTCGGTGGACTTCGAGTGCCACCCTAGGTGAGCCTTTTTTTCATTCTTAGATTTTTTCTGGTTGTATTTCACAGGAGATTCGAGTGGTTGAGGAGCTGGCTAGGCACAGTAAAGGACCATGCACATCTCAGTGAAGTGAGCTCCATGTTAGCATTGGTTCCAGGGATTTATATGTACATTCTCTTAGCACTTAGCAACATTTTTGTAGTGGTTTGAGGGGAAGGATGAGTGAACTACATACAGGCCCAATTTCTTATAGTTAGGACAATGCATAAGAGGTGTTGACTAGGCCTGCATAGTCAATAGAGGAGCACCTTGGTTGTGGGGGTTGAACTAGAGTTGGGGTTGCGGATTTACAAGGGGAACATAAGGAGAATCCTTGGAAGAGTTCTTAGCTAATTTTGGAGGGCTTTGGTAGTTATTTCTCAGGCAGTACAAATTACCCGATTGAAGAAGGAGCTCACATAATTTTGGTGTAATTTTGAAAGGTTGGAATGAAGCCCAACATTTTCTATATTTTTATGGGTATTTGGAGGGGAGGTTCCAATTAATTTTTTATAATTTTCTGAGTAATATTCAGGCCATAAATACCCTTCCTTTCATCGGTCTGTTTAACTAACTAGATGATAATTTGCACCATTTTGTGGGTTTTCCGGGTGGTAGGTTTAGGGAATATTCCTTTCCGTGTTTTCTTGATAAAATTTTGGAGAGGCACTAACTGCAATTTCAGGAGGTTCTGAGCACATGAATGTCATATATCACCATTTTATTCTAGCAATATGAGCAAGAATTTACTGTGTCTGCGTAGAGATTATTTGTGCTAATATTCGAGCACTTTGGCAATCATTCCTAAACTTGGGATTTTATTTCTTGTTGTAGCAAGCCTAGGTTCCTATTTCCCTCGCTATATTGTACTTATTCAACTCATAATTTAATACAAATACCCAATTTTTATGCCAATATATGCGTATATTATATTTATGTATGTTTGCAAATTTTGGGTATTTTTCATGAGCATGATTTTGTGTTATTCACTATTAATTTCCTATTAATGATATTAAAACCACAAATTAAAACACTCCTTAAAGGGTACCAAAAAGCTTGAAATTCTTATAAATTTGGATATATCTAAAGAATTTGATCATTTGAACTAGCCTTTACACTCTAGATCATCACATATTTAATCTTTGCAGAGAACCAAATTAATTGGATAAAAACATTAATATCCTCTTCCTTCTTCTTGATGTTGCTAAATGCATCCCCCACGACAAATTTTAACCCTATGATAAGAATCCATCAGGGTGGTATCATGTCTCCCTCTCTATTCACCCAAACAATAGAAGGTCTAGGAAGAGAGCTTAAAGCATTTTCTTTGGAATATAAAATGGAAGGCACAATTTTATTCAAGGAGGATCTTCCTATCTCACATCAACAAAGTTTTTATGACACAATGTGGATGGGTATCCATGTGGAAAGAGAATCCAAATCTAGAGGAAAGGTCCTAGAGGAATTCATGGAGTCATCATGTATGGAAATAAACCAAGCCAAATAATATTGTTCTTCTTTATTAACCCTCTCATGGTGTATAATTGTGTGACAAAATTGTTAGTATATAAGTGCAACACACTTGCTTCAAAATACTTGAGAACCCCATTGGTGGATAATTCCATGAAAATTTGGATATGGTCAAATTTACTCAACAGAATAAATAGAAATCTAGTCAATTAGATGATCCATTCTCTTAACATCACAAGCTAGCTACTCCTCAAATTTATCCTTTAGTCCCTCTCATCAAATATATTTTTGGTGATGTTAGCACCTAAAAGAACCCTTAACTCTATTTTTAGCCTTCACTGATCCTTTTTTTGGGGAGGAGAAAGAACGTAAAAAAATGGGCATTAGTAGCCTGGAATAAGCTTCACCTTCTTAAAATTAGAGGGGGACTTGGTTTATGAGTCCCTAATATGTTAAGCACAACCATGGGACAAAAAATATGGTGGCATTAGATTCAAGGGAGACAAGCCCTATTGAGAAAAATATGGGACTGCAAATTGTTGGGGCCCTTGTTTTTGAAATCTTGGTTAGAACATTTTGAATTTTGACATTTTGAGTTGCGGCATGAAGACACATGGCAATCGCGACCGCGTCGCAACTACGAGGAGTTACGGAGCTATCAAGGTGGCACGGAAGAATGAGATAGCTGAAGAAAGAACCCGCACAGGTACAGATGAAGAAAACACACAGCAGAAGACAGAAAGAGGAACACACAGATAACAGGAGAGAAGCTGGAAGCAGTTGGAGAAAAGACACGGAGGAACTGATAGTCACGATAGCGGGTGAATAAATAACAGTCACCCGGCTGAAAGAAGAGGATACTACAGAGGTTGCGAGGCTCGTAACAGGAGAAGAAGCACAGAGCGACTGCGGGAAATCATGCATGACACTTCTATGGTTTCTAATCTTCTCTATTCTACCTCTCTGTTCCGTAAGACATCTGTATCAGAGTTGTAAGCTATCGCTGAAAATGCTATGTAATCATGTGCTTGGCCAAGAGATTAATACAATGAAAGGTTGTTGTCTCAATGAGAGGTTTACATGCATGTAATGTGTTTATGTTGGTTTAAAATTTTATTTGCTAATGTCTGAATTCTTCTTAAGTGCTCTTGCGTACATGACTCTATCTATATAATCGATGTACTGTCCATCATGAGTTGCGACTTTGTTCCTTGCCATTGATCTCATCCCCTTCTACATGTGGTTGCGGCACGCCTCGGGTGAGACTCACTATTCTCCGGAGTAGGGTGAAAATTCTGGCGTGATCCTAGACTACATCGAACCCCTTTGTTGGCCACAACTCCTGAACCTGGGTCTTGTCCACGAGACCTGACTCCTCGCCAACAAATGGTTCCATTGCCGGGACCTGCATGTTCTGAGGGGAACTAGATCATGGTATCGAGGATTTTTGAATGAGAGATACGGCGATGGTGGGATAATCATCTCGACCAGTTCATTGCTCAGCAAGCAGAGCTGACCAAGAAAAAGGAGGCGGCGATCAAGGAGCTCGTCCTTTTCTCTGACTCAGCCAATGATACGTGCGAAATTTTCTAGGGAAGGTTCCCTACCGACCTTTACAATTGGTTGCGGAGATTACAAGCGATGGTGCCTTGAGATAGCTTGCGGAAGATAAACCGCAGGTGGGCGCACAAAGATCTGGTGGCGCTGCATCGGGTGAACACGAAACTAACCCGCGTGGTGTATTTTTGGGTAAGGACCACATTGGAAGGATACACTATGGAGTTTGCTGCTGAGTGCTATCAATCTTTCTCAAAAGCCGAGGTTGTCTTCCACTCAGGGCTAAGAGGGAAGCTGCTTAAGGAGATTCCGTTGTGGATTAAAGCTCTGATAGTGGATGAAGGGTTGATTGAATTCCACAAAACGGGTATGGAAGCGTAAACCACCCGTGCTGGGGGAAGGGTTGAGGGGACCGATGCTACGTAGAATGTGAAAGTGGGGAGCGGGGAATGGACGTTGAGGCCGCATGCAAGTTGAGGGAGTGACGTGCGCATCGGCGAGCACAGATCGCCGATAGGTGGTGAAGAAGGGTGATACGAGATTTGAAGAGACGGGAGATCGAGAGGAAAATTTAGAAGGAGGCGCCTCAGAGGATAGGAATTATGGATTGGGATACCCGGGAAGAAGACGGGACAGCGGTGGAAGTGCGGCGGGTGCATGGGAGCCCAGCGACGCGAGGAACAGAGATGGTGACTAACGAAGACGATGGAAAGATGCAGCCCGAAGAGAGTTCCGATGACCAATGGCACGGCGTGATGCAGCGGATGTTTCAAGAGCAGACGACACTCACCCCTCTAGGCAGCCCTACTTCCCACATTCTGCATGGCCAGGATCCCTACCTTCCCCTGGTACTGTATCAACCTTTAAGTAATATTTTCATTCAGTTACAAGCATTGAGTCAGTCATACAGTAGTTCATCAATGTCAGTAACGCTCGGTAATAGCAGCGTTACTAGTAGTGTTGTATTCCCTAGGGGAACCGTTACGCAACCAGGACCTGGAGGATTTATCCTGGTCAATACTCCACAAGTACACATGGATGAATCTTTCACCCGGTATCCAGAGTTCTCTGGCCGGGGCAATGATGATGTAGAGCAACACTGGTATCTGTGCGAAGCCATCTGGAGGGCTCGACAGACGCCAGATGCAGGGAAGTTAATAGAGTTCCAAACCACGCTCAGAGAGAGGGCTCTGCGATGGTTTATCAAATGGTCCGAGGCTCATCCTAACCTCATAATTGCGGACATGTTGTGTAGATTAATCCGTCTTGCAGACAAGACTGATCTCTCTAGTACAAAAGGTAACTAGCAACAAACATCCAATTATACTAATCTCTCTCTAAGCATATAAGATCTATAAAAACACTATACGGGTGTAAGGCCTACCATATATCCAACGCTTGCTTGATTTTGTTGAAGTCCTTCCCGTGCACTGAAAGAACGTTCCTCGTATATCTGCAATCACAAACAAGAAAAAATATTAAGCAGCACCTGTATAGACATTATTACAAATCATACTTATCATAATGATCAAGGAATTTATGAAATAAACCATGAATTGACAGTTTAATGAGAGAAATGAGTATATATTTGTATTAACTTCAAAGATAGAAAACCTTTACAACCTATGCCTTGATGTTGTGCAGGTCCTCCCGGGGTCCGAAGAGGAATCTCCTCTACTTTGACAAGCATTGCACTCTTTGAACTAAGACAAATGGAGATGAGTGATTTAACCTCACAGAAAGTCTTAGTTAACTAAGTCTAAATCTCAACAGCATTTAACTTCAAATCTCATAAGCTTGAACTCCCCTTGAGGCTACCCAAGGCCTCTTTTTATAGTGGAAAAGAGGAGGTTTCTAGTTCCAAATATGAAGGGATAGAATCCTCCTTCAAAGGGATAAGCTCCTTACATCAAGGGGTTAGCTCCATCAAGTGAGGGATGCATGAACCTCTTCAAAGCGTCTCCATTCCCGAAAATTCCCGTCTAGAATCTTCTAGAATTCACCTGGAATTCACTTTTTATCTTCATTTTCTCGCCTTTTTATGTTTTATAGAGGTCCGCACCCATTACACAAAGAACGTGCGGTATGGTTCCGCAGGCAGGCTGAGATTTAGGTGTGGGACCACAGGGAATGCATAGAGAAAGTGCGATACCAATTCTTAGGGGATTTTAGGGATTTTTCTCTGATTTTGAAGCTTTACATGAGGAGCTGGTATATTGGACTTGCAAAAGGAGGAAGTATGAGTAATAATGAGCTCATACAGTCAGCAGAATGTCAAGGTAACAGTTTTCAGTGTAACAGGACATAAAGCAGGATTTTGTCTGCGAATTCAAGCTTCCCCAGACAGACTAGTAGGGCCTGTCCGAGCTGTGGGAAATTAAGCAGAAGGAAGGTGAGACCGCGTGGGAGTTGATGCGGCGATTCAAGGATGCGATTGGGAAACTCAGCTACTCGATCGATCCAAACCACCAGAGGGACTGGTTCATCAAGGCTCTGCTTCCCTTGACATGAACCCCTCTCACTCAGTAGAAGATTGATAATCTGCAGGATGCTTTGGAGCAGGCCATGAAGATTGAAGCCATGGCGGGCTACCCCCAGGAATACTGGGGGGGCCGGCCCCGCAAGATCCCTCTTTGATAGGGTTGCAACATCAGATTTCCAGCTTGACTGAAAAGCTCAAGGAGCTCCAACCGGTGAGACCAGCGCGACCGAATGTTTGGTGCACTCATTGCCTGGTCGAGGGCCACGTCGCAACCGAGTGTCCCCGGTTGCACGGCACAGGGGTAGGCCCCTCGGTCGCTGCAATCCAGGGGGGTCCACCACCCAGTGGTGGCGCGGCGATGAATCTGCAGGGGGTCTACCAACCGCAACAGCCTTACGCGAGGTTCCCACCGCAACCGGGTTCCTCCACCATAGAGTATTACGAGATTTGCCAGACGTTGGGGCATCCACCTCGGATGTGCCCGATACTACAGAAGTACTCCATGGTCCCAAACAATGTGTACTATGAATTTTGTGTTTCCACGACTCACAACACTGAGCAGTGCAGGGTGCTCGATGCACTTACAGATCGATTGGATCGTCCCTCCTACAGGGTGAACGAGGCTCCAAGGGGAAGAGGCGGCGGCATGCAGGGAGGCTGCACAGGCGGACGTGGTCCGGTGAAATGTTGCAACTGTGACCAGGAGGGTCACATGGCTCGAGAATGTCCCCTTCCGCGACGACCCTGGTGCTCCCAATGCCGGGTGAACTCCCATGCCACAGAGGACTGTCCGGAGCTAATCAAGAAGTGGGAAGAACGGGCGAGGTAGAGGGGAGTGAATCTGATAAACTCAGAGCCGCGAGCGACTGCGACCCCAGACATGTAGAACGTCACGACCGTGACGAGGGGCGGGAAGAAAACTGGGGAGGATGCACACGGGAAGGAGCCAGCACGAGTGGTTCGGTCGGCATCCCTGAAGATGTTAATCAGGCCCGAAGACCAGAAGAAGTATTTCCAGGAGGCAGTTGAGGCATCCGCTCAGCTGCGGGACGCGGGAGGTCTGGAGGAGCCCATGCTGCCAGAATCTAGGGCGCAGAGCGTCACAGGTACTGTGATCGAGGACTGGCTCCAGCTATTCCTCAGGATTATTGACAATGTTGCGCTGCGGAAGCAGCTCAAGCATGCTTTGGAAGGAGCACTGCAGGGGCGCACAGGACTTAGAGATCCGGTGAACGCTGCCCCTCAATACGTGCATTGTGTCAAGCGGAACAAGAAACGAATAGGCAAAGAATTTCGGCTTAACACGCAGGTTGCAGGATTCCAAATCAGCGATACCATGCTGGAATTAGGGTTCGACGTCAACATCCTGCCGCGAAAGACGTGGGAGGCCCTTGGAAGGCCACGGCTGGCCTATTCGCCAATCCAACTCAGGATGGCGAACCAGTACTGCATTCTGCCAATCAGCCGGCTCGAGGGTGTCGAGGTCGACATTGCGGGGGTGAAGACACACACTGATTTTGAAGTTATTGATATCATGAGCAACAAGGATCCTTATCCTGCCTTACTCGGCATTGACTGGGCTTTTGAGAATTACGCCATCATCGACCTTAAAAAGGAGCTGATGATCTTTAAGGATGGGGAGGTACGGGTCACCCAGCCCCTTGACCCGTATCAGGGCCCGCGATATACGGAAACAGTGGACAATCGGGAGGATGCTAAAATGATGGACCACCTTTATCAAATGACCGCAGGAAAGCGGGACGACTATATTAACCTGACCGTGACTGGCTCTGTCAGTTGGCGGAGTGTGCAGAGCTCGGAGCTTGGATCCGACCTCACGTGGGAAGACTGGCAGTAAGGGGGGTATGAGACCACCACGCGGAGATGTGCTACCATTGCCCAAGTCCGGTGGGTGGGGACTGAGATCCGCGGATATCCCACCTTTTCGAACATGCAAGCTGTCAATACTTTTATTACCAAGATGGAAGACCTGGTCCCAGCTGAAAGCCGGATGCCACTTTTGGATGTGGCCTTGCAATCCACGTCGTCTTGGTGGTGGAAAAATCACTGCAACACTCTGTTGCGATGGGATTGCGTGGCGGATGCTCTACGGGCACGCTTTAAAGAGGATGAAGGACCTCGCAGTATGCTTAAGTATCACAGAACTTCCGACCCACGACACCATTTGCGGGCCTGTGAGGAGCAGTGGCGTAGCACCGGGTACCCTGAGGAGCTGTGGGTCCATAGGTTTATCCACTCTCTGGATACAATCCCCCAGGCCTGGTACCCGGAGGAAGAGCGGAAACGGGGAACCCGCTCGTGGCAGGAAGTCATGGACAAGTCCGTTCGGTGCTTCTTGTTCGAAGGGGAGACGGTGCAGGAGTCTTGGGCCCTATAGGCAATCAAGGAGGTCTTGTTTTTCCGCCATCCCGAGCCCGACAGGGGCCCGGTTGTGTCACGACCTGAGGCCAGGCGCGAGTTGGTTTGCCAACGGGTTGACGGCAATCCGAATGATGATAGTCTGGAGGACCTCAGGCATCTCTATTTTGATGAAAAGGAAGGCAAGCGGAGCATTAGTGAAGATCCGATGACTGAAGGAGTTCATTTATAGCCACTAAAGACGAAGAAGCTAAACATTGGAACAGACGAGAAACCCAAGTTGGCAACGGTGGGAGATTACTGGGACGAGGAAATGACAAAATAAATTTTTAGCCTCCTCCAGGAATACGAAGACTTGTTCCCGTCCTCGGTTGCAGACCTGAAGGGGATCAAGGGGGAGCTTGGTGAAATGCGCATCGTGCTGAAACCGGGGGCTAGGCCGGTGAAGCACCGACCCTACCGACTGAACCCACGTATCAAAGAAAAGGTCAAGATGGAGATCGACAAGATGCTGGCTGCAGGTCTTATCTTTCCAGTAGAAGAAGCAGAGTGGGTGAGTCCCATTGTCATTCAGAGCAAGAAGGGCAAAGCGAAGATATGTGTCTACGTAGACTACCAGAGTCTGAACAATGCCTGCATCCACGATCCGTTTCCCACTCCTTTCAGCGATGAAGTTCTAGATCATGTTGCGGGAAACGAAGCCTATTCCTTCACTGATGGGTTTTCAGGCTACCATCAGGTGCGCATTGCTGAATAATACAAAGCAAAGACGACATTCACCACTGAGTGGGGATCATTCGCATACCACGTTATGCCGTTTGGTCTAAAGAATGCACCGGTTGTGTTTTCCCGGATTGTAATTGCTGCTTTCCGGGAGTACATTCACAAGTTCCTGGAGGTCTACATGGACGACTGGACTGTCTACAGTCTGTTGAAGAAACACGCCACCCTTTTGCGTATTATGTTTGACCGGTGCCGTTAGCTGCAGATTTCCTTGAAGTTGAAGAAATGTATTTTTGCAGTTCCATTCGGCACACTCTTAGGCCACGTGGTGTGCAAGCAGGGGGTCTGTGTCGATCCCGCCAAGGTCGCGGTCATAGTCCATATGGAAGCCCCCAAAACCGTGAAGCAGTTGCGTGCACTGCTCAGGCACACAGGATGTTACAGGCGGTTTATCCACAACTACACAAAGATTACGGCCCCTTTGGAAAAACTTTTGCGGAAGTCAGAAGTATTCCAGTGGACGGAGGAGTGTAGGAAGGCCCTTGACACCTTGAAGGAGAAGTTGGCGACGGCACCCATACTTGTTCATCCCGACTGGGATAAGCAGTTCCATGTGCATATTGATGCGTCTGGTATTGCACTTGGGGCTATCTTGGTGCAACCCGGGGAGATGAAAGTTGACCACCTCGTCTACTTCGCCAGCCGTAGGTTATCAAATGCGGAGAAGAATTACACCACAACCGAGCGGGAGGCATTGGCAATGGTGTACTCCCTCCAAAAGTTCCGCCACTATCTCCTGGGCAGCAAATTCAAATTCTTTACGGACCACTCTGCATTGAAGTATCTGGTGAATAAGCATGTTTTGGAAGGAAAAATCTGTCGATGGCTTCTACTCTTCCAGGAATTCATGTTTGAGGTGATTGTCAAGCCTGGCAGGCTGAATGTCAGTCCCAATCATTTATCCCAGTTGGAGATGGGAGAGAACGAAGGCTCGTTGGACGATCAGCTGTCGGATGCCGACCTCTTCCGAGTCGAAGCAGTACCGGATTATTTGGCTGACATTGCCACTTATCTGACCACGGGACAATGCCCTCAGGATTACACCCCACTCCAGAAACACCACCTGGTTGTCCGGGCGGCCGACTACCAATTGATCGCGGGGCAGCTATACAAACTGGGCCTCGATGAGGTGTTGCGCAGATGCGTCCTTGACCACGAATGGGAAGCGGTGATGTGGGAATGTCACAGCGGTGTTGCAGGAGGGCATGTGGGTGCGAAACCCACCACAAGAAAGGTGCTCCAAGCTGGGCTATGGTGGCCGACAGTAAATGCTGACTGTAAGGCCTACGTGAAGGCCCTCTCACTGGGACGAGCTTCCGCTACACCCAGTGCATGTGTTGCAGCCGTTCGAAAAGTGGGTTGTCGATTTTGTAGGTCCCATCACCCCAGTTGCCAGACACTCCAAGGCCTGGTACATCATTACCACCACGGATTACCTCACCTGGTGGGCTGAGGCAGCGGCGGTACGTGACTACTCGGCGAAGACCGCTGCCCGGTTCATTTTTGAACACATCATCAGCCGGTTTGGCTGTCCACGAAGCTTAACCAGCGATCAGGGTACGCATTTCATTAATGCCACAGTCAAGTCACTACTAGACACATTTATGATTCAACATCACAAAAGCAGCCCATACCACCTGCAGGCCAATGGTACTGTGGAAGCATTTAACAAAATTCTTGAAAAAGGCTTGACTAAGATTTACAATGCTCAGCGCGACGATTGGGATGAGCGTCTCCCAGTGGCATTGTGGGCCTACCGGACCACGGTGAAACGCTTGACCAATCAGACGCCATTCCAGTTGGTGTATGGCCGGGAAGCTGTGATTCCCGCCGAGTTCACTGTACCCAGTCTTTTGATCGCTACGTCTCTTCAGTTCTCAGAAGAGGAGTCACTTCAGGAACGCCTCCAGGAGCTACAGGAGCTGGATGAGGCCCGATTCCTGGTGGAATTCCACCAGAAGGTTTAGAAGGCCAGGCAGAAAGCGTGGCACGACCGCCACCTCAAGACCAAAGCCTTCCAAGTTGGCGGTAAAGTTCTCTTATATGATAGCCGGTTCCAGAAGTTTCCAGGCAAGCTCCAGATGCACTGGTTGGGACCCTACTTTGTCATCGAGATCCGCGACTCAGGAGCCGTTCGGTTGGCATAGCTGGACGGTACAATTCTCCCTGGGTGGGTGAATGGCGTACACCTGAAACCCTACCAGGAGTAGGTACCTTTCACTTCTCATCAATAACTCTCGCACTCGAGAGCACCCGTAGCGTAGCTTAGTCGAATAACTCTCCCGCATCCGGGATGAGCGTAGGGAGTCTTTTCCATTCATAGGTAGTCTTTCAATAACTGATCAGTTGTGGTGGCCACACCGCAACCGACTGTGGTCAGGGCGGCGCCCGTCCAGCGTGTCATCCTTGTAGGATCCATCCACGTGCCAGTATCAGTCCAGGTCATTTCCGTCAGTCCTTTTTTTCAGTCTATAGGATCGCTCAAATTTGCATCATAAATTACCATAAGTAGACAGTAACCGTACCATAATCATTTTCCATCATCTTCAGTTCCCTCAGCCATCGCGTCCGCCCATTTCCCCATGACGCCGTCAGCAACTGTCAGATTACACACAGGAATGCGATCGATCGCACAATTATTGCAGGCAAGAAGGCTAGCAGGAATTAATTATCGTTATGGGGTCTCATCAACTCCACTCGTGCCAAGAGATGACATAACTTGCATGGAGACCAACAGCACGAGAATGTCAAACCAGTTCAATTTGGAAATTGCAGCGACACCAGAGCAGTTGAAGTCTCAAAACGAACTGCACCAAGATAGCAGCTCTAGAAGAATTCTCCAAGTTTACCAGCGCCGTGCCAAAATGCCAAAGGCTCTCCTCTCCATTGCTGAACCAGCGCTGGATAGTCGAATCCATAGAACAGAGTCGCTGGTTGGAAAATATGACAGTGCAGCTTTGATAGATGCCAACCTGTCCGACCCAGTCGAATTCCCCTACCTCCATTGGCAGACATATATGGAGCATCACTACACACCAGGCAGTAGCTCAACCAACCGAATGCGACCAGAGTACAGGGGCCTCTAGCAATCATCCTTGATGAATTTAAGAACTCTTCCTGTTTTGGGGACTACAGGACCGGCCCTGCAATGCACCCGGTTCCTCCTCAGCCGAATTCAGAATGGGTCCTTGTGGCTAAACGAGGAGATCCCCATTCACGCTGAAGACATTCATCAGCTCACAGGGCTGTCCCAGAATGGCGCAGACGTCTCCACTGCCGGTCAGACATCTTCCAAGCACGCACGAAAGTCGGGTGATACAGACCTCTATGCCAAATATGGCACTCGTCGGGGGGGGAAAGGTGCCAAAACTGATCTAATTAACAAGCCGGAGATTCGGTTCGCTTGCTATCTCATTGCTAGCAAGACGATGTGGAATTATACCAAAGGAGAGTGCACCTTGGATACAATCTCCATTGCAGAGCACTGTGTCCAAGGCACCAGACTGAATTGGTGTTCTTTCATGCTCAAAGAACTGTTCGCGGCATGCGAAGAGAATTATATGTGCACCACTAGTTTCATCTATGGTTACCTGATTGTAGCTTTTGCCATGTGGAAATGGCACATTCCTCCTGTCCGGCTACCGGCAGAAACTACCGCGAGCTATCCCCTCGCGATGAAATTCACCCCGTGGCAGGTGTCCTCTAACCCCAGCACTAAACAGGTGAATCCGGAAGCGTTTCGGGCTTGGTACGGGTTAATGAGAGATGTGGTGGCTAACCAGCAACGGGTTCCCAGGCAGCTGTTGGACGATTATAGTGAGCAAGTATGGTTTGGGGTAAGCCACAGGCACACTTACCTCCACCCCACTTGCGTGCCGGAAGCCACCTTCCACATGGCGCCGCTCAGATTCCAGCTAGACAATGCTACCTTTCACCGCGAGGTCTCTGCATGGCTAGGGGTCATAAAGCACATCCGCGACGGGATCCCTAGATATAACTTTGAGTGGATGCTGCCGACGCAGCGGCCTGCCGAGACAGGTGCAACAGGGTCCTCACAGGCCACGGCGGGACCTTCTCAGGATGTAGCCGGGACCTCATAGGAACTGCCCGAATCACTGGTCTCTGTCGTACAACACTTCAATACCCAGGTATGCAGTCTCAACATGGTGACCCAAGTTATTTCAAGCGGTGCCCCTTTGTTCCCTTTATTTTATGAATTCCAACTCAGTCGTTCTCTTGCTCCGTCCCATACTGCCCCTCTCACTTCTCCCATCCCTACCAAATTATTCACTTCTACCAGCCCCATCATCACCCCGATGGGCGAAACGGGCCCGAGACCTGATCAATTAGACCCCCCTCCATCCAAGCGGGCCCGCACCGCCGTCACTGATCCGGTGGTGGACCTTACTGATGATGATCCGCCATCCACTTCACTCATAGGGACATTGATTCCAGAGGAACCCCTGATCGATCCATCATAATTCCTCAATATTCACTTCCCCCATACCTCCTCCACCCCGTCCACCACTCTCTCTACCGTCCGTCCACCTGCCACTTCATCCGTTCCATCAAACTCATCTGCCACTGTATCCGACCCTCTTATCCAGGAACTCTTTGGAGGAGACCACGGGGCTGAAGTCACCTCCAGTACTGAGGCCGTAGTACCACCAGTCAACCCCATGGCCACACCCCAGGGTTCTTTCTCTACTACATTTACCCGGCTGGCCAATGTTGGGGCTGACTCGGTCGAGGCTCTGCCTGAGCATGCTAACCCTCCCCCCCAGGCCAGACCACTCAGCAAGAACGGCTAGATTTTAACATGGGCACCTCAACGTAGCAACAGACACTGGTGTCCCCTCCTGAGAACTCCAACAGATCAGTGGCCAGTGGGCAACCTCTGCAGGAGCGAATGCTGGAGCAGGGCGCTTCCGGAAACCCCAACGTAGAAACATGGGGTATAGGCCAATTGTACCTATTCATTCAGTGGGCGGCCCTGCAGGCCAAACAACTTCATTCAGAGCTACCGCAGCGGTGCGATGAGTAGCACCACCAGATCATAATGCTTACTGAACAGCACGACCAGCTGACCAAAGAGAAGACCTACCTGCAAGAGCAGGTCACCATTGCCGCTCAGGCGTTCTCAGACCTATGGCCCGCTGTAAGGGCTCACCATGCCCCACTTCCTGCCGATATAGCGGAGAGCAATGTGGCCGTCCAGGCTTACCACATTCGATCTGCCTTCACGGGTCTACGCAGGGAGAATCGGGAACTTCAAGCGGCGTTAGCCGCACGGCCCGTGCTCCCCGACCCACAGATTGTATACTCCGAACAGGTGGCCGCCAAGCAGACCCAGGCAGCTCACATGCAGGCGACCCTTCACTCCACAACGCGCGAGGCTTACGACCTCCTGCGAAGTCTGCAGGAGTGTTCACTCGCCCTCACTGTCAAAACGCAGCCCATCTCTGCCCAGCTGCAACAGATTTCCAAGGAAATTCAGGAGACCGCAGACCCTGCATGGTTAGATCAACTCTATGCCCAGGTGGACGAGCTTGAGGTTCAAATGCAACAGACTGAGGCCAACTCAGCAGCGGCCAAGCAGATAATTCGGGAAATCCGTCTGCCCATTCAAGCCAGTGCCAAATCAATACAACACCTAGCTGCAAAGGCTAAGACCCAGCTTTCCACGATGTTCGGGGTTGTCCCGACGAATATGGAGGAGGTCGCTGCCACCAGGATCACTGAGAAGCAGACTCACTAATGCAGGGCTGGCAGCAAGCGGTGTCGGACTTCACCCGGCTTAAAGATACAGTGCTCCACAGGGTCCCGTAGTTGGGGCCCTTGTTTGAATAGCCGCTTGGAGGAGCACAACAGGAAAGGGCACGACGCGAAGGTACACAGGTCGAACAGGGCATAGGAGCCAGCGGGGCAATGGAGGTGGAAACTGTCATTTGTGATTGACTCGGGGACGAGTCAAGGAATTGTGGTCGGGGCCTGTTGGGGCCCTTGTTTTTGAAATCTTGGTTAGAACATTTTGAATTTTGACCTTTTGATTTGTGGCATGAAGACACATGGAAATCGCGACCGTGTCGCAACTACCAGGAGTTGTGGAGCTATCAAGGTGGTGCGGAAGCATGAGATAGCTGAAGAAAGAACACGCACAGGTACAGATGAAGAAAACACACAGCAGAAGACAGAAAGCGGAACACACAGATAACAGGAGAGAAGCTGGAAGCAGTTGGAGAAAAGACACAGAGGAACTGATAGTCGCGATAGTGGGTGAATAAATAACAGTCACACGGCTAAAAGAATAGGATACTACAGAGGTTGCGAGGCTCGTAACAGGAGAAGAAGCACAGAGCGACTGCGGGAAATCATGCATGACACTTCTATGGTTTCTAATCTTCTCTATTCTACCTCTCTGTTCCGTAAGACATCTGTATCAGAGTTGTAAGCTATCGCTGAAAATGCTATGTAATCATGTGCTTGGCCAAGAGATTAATACAATGAAAGTTTTTTTTCTTAATGAGAGGTTTACATGCATGTAATGTGTTTATGCTGGTTTAAAATTTTATTTGCTAATGTCTGAATGCTTCTTAAGTTCTCTTGCGTACATGAATATGTCTATATAATCGATGTACTTTCCATCATGAGTTGCGACTTTGTTCCTTGCCATTGATCTCATCCCCTTCTGCATGTGGTTGCGGCACGCCTCGGGTGAGACTCACTATTCTCCGGAGTAGGGTGAAAATGCCAGCGTGATCCTAGACTACATCGTACCCCTTTGTTGGCCACAACTCCTGAACCTGGGTCTTGTCCGCGAGACCTGACTCCTCGCCAACACAAATATAGCAACAAAGCTCCCCCAAGCTAACTCATTTGTTTGATGTTTATGTATCATGTGTCCTCCATAGGGAACCTAGATAAGAAAATACTGCATCTCTTTCAACAAAATTACTATTGGGAAATTAAAAATGGTAAAGAATCTCTTTATTAGAAGGACAACTGGAAACAACTCCCAAAAATTAATACACTTGAAGCCCTGTAGGATTTGAGGAACAACATGACAAGAAGGTATAAACAAAAATAGTTGAATATTGGGTTCAAAATAGATCTAAAGGCCAATAGAGACAATGACTCCAATTGGAAGACTAGCAATAACAACTAGAAGCAAGGGTCTGGCAAACCTTTTGAAACTATCTTCAATAAAGGCTCATCCCTTTTCCTAGTATTGAATACAAATCACAGTGGGTTAAAAATATCTAGGTTGTTTTTCTGGAAAGGAATATTATCAATGGAGATAGGGCATGAAGGACACCTCAAGGACAAAATTTGGAATATTATTTGGGGATATAATCTTTCATGAAAAATATCCTTTTTTAATTTGGCTCCTGATCCAAGGGAAAACTCACTTGTGACAATTTCATCATGTGAGGATTTTCAAGCCCCTCTATTTTCCATCATTTTTCTTAGCATCTAAGGATATAGATCATATTTTCAATAGTTTTGGTTTTGTACTTACTATAGACACAAGAAACAACCCAAATGTTCTAGTCTATTCATAATAAGGCCAAGACACCAATCAATCTTAAGAATTAGAGGAAAATGGCTTATTCAAATACAATTTTAATAGGATATGAAATATTTTACCAAGTTTCATCCTATGGTAAATATGGAAAGAAAGGAACCAAATAATTTTTCAAAACATCTCACAAGATATGCTAGTTACTTGGGATAGAATTAAAAGAAACATCTAGGAAATGTTGTCACCTCAAGTACGGACTTAGAGTGACTAGTAATCCAAATATCAAGAGTCTAGAATCATAAAATAATGGATTTTCTTTCATTTCCGTCCTCCATGTCAAAATTATACTACCCAAAAGTCCCCTTCTATCCCCACAACCTGGAATCCCCCTCCCTTAACTCCTTAGTTGAATTTTGAAGGTTCCTATAAGGGAAACATAGTAGTAGCAGGCCTTGGAGGAACTTTTTGAGAGCACTTGGGAAAGGTCACTCATCTTTTCTTTGTTCCATAGACCTTAATAGAAATAATGTTTCATAACTCAAAACTTTCCAATTTTGGCTTTAGTTATCCAAGTTGCTACATTATTCCAAATTAATTATGGAAGGAGACTCACAACTCATAGTCTTGATGGATAAAATGATTTTACATATAAATTTCCCTAATACATTATGCACAAGTTGGTGCCTAGATAGCATCCTAGAAAAGGTAATATGCATTCTTACTACAATCCTTGTTATTATTACTTCACACATAAAAAAAATACTAGTAGACTTCCTAGCCAATGAGAGTTGCAAGGAGGGAGCAATATTCTCAATTCTTCTTTGGGGAACTCTTAGACCTTTACCTTTGTGTCAAATTTTGAAAAGATATATATTTCCTTCCAATATGGGGTGATGTAGGACGTGCATGTATAAATTATACAAACAATATGTATACCAATGGATTAAATCCGATCATACAATATTCTAGAGGAAGATATTGAATCCTTCTACAATATCTGCAGAAAAATAAAAACGATCACACAATCACACAAAGTAAAAGAAAGAATCAAATCAATCACAGAACACATATATTTTTCCTAGGGAAATCTTGCTGCTCAAAACCCCTCTATATTTATTGTATAATCAACCAAGGAAACATGAAACAATACAATGCACTCTTCTCACAAGAGTCTCTTGCACTCTACCAACTGTCTCACACTGATCCAGACAAAATCGACCAACACAGCCAATTCTCTGTCTCTACTCATCCTGCCTTGCTTGCGCAATTCTAAGAACAAATTATCCCTATTAATTAGGAAATTCAACCTTCAAAAATTGCACAATACATCATGGGAAATCCTATGGTTGTCTAATTGCGCATCGACAATTTACTAATAATATAACTGATAGATAACATCCCTTTAACCTCTGTCTCAACTGGGTCTTCATCAAAACTGACATGCATGCAACTATTAATACTAAATCATCAATCACGTGATAGATTGTTACACCAAATTTTGTTCATATAACCTGTTACTATTAGATGGACCATATTAAACCATGTAAGACCTATTTTACCCTAGTAAAATTGCTTTCACTATGAAAAATAACTTAGTAATCCATAATTTATTAGGTTGTTTATGGTCTAAACAGGAAAAACCATGAGGAATAATTGAATAAATCCTTATTTTTTGATTTTCCTCAAGGGATAATTAATTAAACAACAATTTAATTAGTATTCCTAATCATATTTAACCAAAAACAGGAAAATTAATTAGATAAATTACTATTTATCTTATTATTTTTTAGGAATAATTATTTAAAACATTATTTAAGTAATATTCCTTGTTAAATTTGACTAAATCATTTATAAATAATTGAATAAATCATTATTTATTTAATTATTACTCAACCACATTCTTAAAATAATAAATAAATCATTTATTTATTTATTATTTACAAATAAAGGGATTTGACCAAATTCAAATTCTTTTTCTCTCCAACAAAAATAATAAAATATTCCATAAAAGTTGGATCTAGATTTGGTTAATAATATTTTAATTATGCACCAATATCTATAATAACTCAATATTTTGTTATAAATAGAAGGGTTTTTCCTTTCATTCATGACCTTTTGTTGCCTAAATATCGCTCTGGATCTATACTTTTGGTTTGACTTTGACCCTCCATCATTGTCATATTTTTCTACTTTTTGCTTTTGAGCTCCCCTTGAGTTGCATTTTTGTCTGGGTTTTCTACACCATCAAGAGAGAGAGAGATCTTAGATCTAAAGTTCTAAGGACATACAAGGACCCATCCCATTGAGGGGGACTGGTAACATCTTTCTATGTTCCCTTCCTAGGTGTCATAAATACAAAATTCTTTAAAAACATTCATGTCTTGTCTATTGGATGCATGGAGAAACTCTTGCTTTTATTTGTTGTTTAATATATTTAATTGCATAGACCTCGATTTATGTAGCATTTATTCTGATCACTAACTACATATCTAAGGAAATTGACAGCCATATTTGATGTTAGGTTTGTTTTTATGCACAGCTAAAGTGAGTTTTTTTTGTATGTTTGCGATTAGAATTCACACTAACACAGATCATTGTATGTGAATTAAATCTGATTTAATTCACTTTACCTCTCACTAATCCAACAATCAATTACAACTAGTTAGACTGACTTTAACTCACTTAATAGAGTTAACTAATTTATCATGCATTAAACTAATACACTAACTGCAACTTGGACTCTAAAACAAATAGCATCACTCTACATGCCTCACCCACCACCCTCAACTCGAATTTCATGAGCTAACTAAATCTATCACACTTAGTTAACTACTACAAGTGATTATGAGATAAGATTACAATTTATTGTCAAATTTAATTAAGGGAAAAATAAATTAAACACACATTTCTTGTTGAATTTTCAACACTCCCTCTCAACAAGAAAGGGATTATCAACTAACCTGGTCCTGCTTATGTGGTATTCAAATTTTCTCTTAGCGAGCGCCTTCGTCAGAATATCTACATCCTGATCCTCCGTCAGAATGTACTGAAGTAACATAATGCGTCTCTGAACAAAAAATATCAGATGGTGGTACTAGATATCAATATGCTTGGACCTGTCATGGAATACTAGATTAACTAAGAGTTTTATGCAACTCTGGTTATAACAATGTATCACCATAAGATCCATTTGTTGACCAAACAAACCAACAAGCATCTTCCTCATCTAGATGGCCTCACATGCCACCTAAGTAGCTTCCATGTACTCTTTCTCATCTAAATTGAGTGAAAATGATCTCTTCTTCCTGTTGTAACAAGAAACGGTTGTCGATCCTATGCTGAAGATCTCTCCTGATGTGCTCTTCTTGTCTGATGGAATGCCTGCCGAATCTGCATCATTGAAGCCTTGAAGCTTCACTCCCTTTATCTGTCTATACCATAATCCATACTCTGTAGTTCCCCTCAGATATATCAAGACATGCTTCCCCGCCTTCCAAAAGATCTTGGTTGGCTTAACCGTATCTTGACTAAGCTGGTTAACTGCATAGCATGTGTCTGGTCATGTTTTCACCAAATACATGAGTGAACCCACAAGATGCCTATAAACAGTAGCATCCACTACCTCACTTGAAGTAGCATCCGCTTTCCTCCAATTTCCTGCAAGAGGAGTCTCCATGGGTTTACAACTCTCCATGTGGAAATTCCTCACAATCTCTTTGGAATACTTGCCTTGAGAAACAAATAGCTCCCCATCCCACTGTCATATCTCCAAACCAAGGAAATAGTGAAGGAGTCCCATGTCCTTCATCTCAAACTCTCTTGCAAGATCTTATTTGCAAGAATTTATGAGCTGCTCATCACCTGTCAGAATAAGATCATCAACATAAATTACGATAATCAAAATCTTACCATCAACCAAAATCTGGTACAGGTTCACATCTACTTCACTGTTTGTGAAGCCAAACCTAGTGAAATAGTTGTCAATCCTGGTGTACCAAGCACAAGGTGCTTAATTCAGCACATACAGTGCTCTCTTGAGTCTACACACATGCAACTCCCTGTCAAAGGTCTCAAAACCTTTTAGATTCTCAATGTACACTTATTCCTCAATAACTCCATTGAGAAATGCAGTCTTCACATCCATTTGATGTATCTTCCAACCCATCTGCGCTGAGAGTGCAAGGATAGATCTAATCGATGAGTACCGTACAACTCGTGAAAAATTCTCCTCATAGTCAATCCCCTCAACCTATGAGAATCCCAAGGCCTTATAATTCTCCACACTCCCATCGGCTTCCTGATTCACCTTATAGATCAATCTAGATCCAACCACTGAGTTCCCGACTAGCCTTGGGACAAAATCCCATGCACTTTTCCTAACAATGGAGTCATACTCCTCAACCATGGCATCAACCTAAGTTGGTTGTTGTAGTGCTTCCTCTAAAGAGGATGGTTTTGTCACAATAAAATTTCTCATAAGAGCCATGTACCCAGTATACCTATCTGGTGATTGTCTTTGTCTGCGTTGTGATGTAGGTGCTCCTACATGTTCTTCCACATCAAGTTTCAAGATGTCAGCCTCTATGGTGTGCCTCCTACTATGTCTAATGGATGGCTCTACATGAGTGGTTTCTACCACTCCATGATCCTCCTCATGTGGCTGCTCCACATCTTTAGGTTCATCCTTTGGAACCAATATCCCTTGCATGTGTCTATCTATGCAAGAGTACCCTTTGGAAGACCTATATAAATCTATTGCATGACCTTCAAAGAAATATGGTGTAGATGGACCAATCTCCTGTGCCATAACTCAACGTCATCCCGGCTCACCACTCTGTCTATTTTAATCATCAATGTTGTGCAACCATCTACATCAATTTTGTAGAGGTTCTTCACATGAACTCCAATCTTCTTAACTTGTCCTATGGCTTTGTGATGAAAGAATTATTTCCCTTCCTTGAAAACCACATCATATCCTCTATCCTCCAACATAGCAACTGAAACTAAATTCTTTTACAAGCCTAGAACATGCATGGCATATTTTAATAAGAAAGGTTTACCTGACTGTCTCTGCAAATTAACTGTACCAATCCAGGTAGCGCTATACCTCCCATCATCACCCATATTGATGTGCATTTGAAGATCCTTTTCCTCCAATATACTAAAGATTTCTTTGCCTCTCGTCATGTCACCCATCTCGATGTGCATTTGAATATCCTTCTCCTCCAAGCTACTAAAGAGTTCTTTGTCTCCCATCATGTGCAAAGATGCACCACTATCCAAGTACCACATTGATCCCATCACACTAGACACCATGCATGCAATGAGTGAGAAGCCCAACTCAAACTGTGAAGCCAAAGAATAACCCACTGCAGATCCTGAAGCCTTATTATTTTTCTTCTTCTTTTGTGGACTATTAGTGGCATAATTTCCATGAGTGTGACAATGAAAACATTTCACTATGGACATGTCACACTTTTTTCCTTGTCTCAGATTTGAAATAGGATTTCATTCCCTTCCCCTTCTTTACCTTACCAACCAAGGCACAATTTTCCTCATCATCTGTCTTGGATGAGGATCCATCCCTGGTATTCCACCTGAATTCTTCTTGTACCAAATCTGACCAAAGTCGCTCCCAATATGGTAGCTTCTCCCTCCCATTGACAGAGTCCTGATAACTATGTCAACTCTTGGGAAGGCCTAGAGGTGTTAGGCTCACCAAGTCATCATCTGCTACAGTAATACCGACACTTCCAATCTCATCTCGACATTGGATTAACTTGGTCAAGTATTTTGGAATAGTGTCGCCTTTCTCCATTTTGATTTTCCTGAGTTTCTCCTTCAGTGCCAATTTTATGTGGTCACTGTTGTTCTGAAACGGATCTGTGAAGGCCTTCCAAATTGCATATGGAGTCACCTTGCCATGGAGACTCGAGATAATATGATCTAGAACTCACTGTAATAAGATCATCCTCACCTTTGCAACCTTCTTTTTCCAAGCATCAGAAGAATGACGTTTGTTGTTGTGGGCCTAGGAATATCAGTGTCAATAAATTATTTCAACCCGTTGTCCTCGAGAACTGTCTCCATTCTTCCTTTCCATGCAATATAATTAGAAATTCCCTCGAGTACATATTCCAATCTTAATCCATTTAAATCCATATTGATCCACCTATCGCACCAAAGAATATTTTTGAAAATTCGAATGATGTTCAGCACAAACTCAATTTCTTCTCCACTATAGTGATTTATGGCACTCTGATACCATGTATAAATTATACAAACAATATGTATAAAAATGGATTCAATCTAATCATGTAATATTCTAGAGCAAGATACTGAATCCTTCTACAATATTTGCGGAAAATAAGCACGATCACACAATCACACCAAGTAAGAGAAAGAAGCAAATCAATTGCACAACACAGATACTTTTCCTAGGGAAAGCTTGTTGCTCAAAACCCCTATATATATATATATTGTATAATCAACTAGGGAATCATGAAACAATACAATGCACTCTTCTCACAAGAGTCTGCTACACTGTACCAACTGTCTTACACTGATCCAGACAAAATTGACCAACACTTAGGCAATTTCCTGCCTCTTCTTAGCCTGCCTTTCTTGTGCAATTATAAGAACAATTGATCCCTATTAATTAGGAAATTCAACCTTCCAAAACTGTGCAATTAGTCATGGGCAATCCTATGGTTGTCTAATTATGTGCTGACAATTTACTAATAATATAACTAATAGATAGCATCCCTTTAACCTTTGTCTCAAATGTGTCTTCATCATAATTGACATGCATGAAACTACTAATATTAAATCACTAGTCACTTGACAGATCACTGCATGTGAATTAAATTTGATTTAATTCACTTGACCTCTCACTAGTGCAACAATTAGTTACAACTAGTTAGACTAACTTTAACTCACTTAATTGAGTTAACTGATTTCTCATGCATTAAACTAATACACTAACTGCAACTTGGACTCTGAATAAGTAGAATCACTCTAAATGCCTCAAAAACCACCCTCAACTCGAATTTCATGAGCTAATTGAGTCTATCACACTCAATTAACTATTAAAAGTGATTATGAGATAAGATTACAATTTATTGTCTAATTTAATTAAGGGAAAATTAAATTAGACACACATTTTTTGTTGACTTTTCAACAGTGCCAAGTAGGAAGGTGCATGGAAGTCATCCCATCGAGAATGCATAGGTGAATATGTGTCATGACGCCCTCCAAAAGATGAAAGGTGGTAGTAATTGTTGGGCATGACAGACTCTGTGGCATATCTTTATTTTTTCATTGCACCAACCTAGAATTTATGGCAATGTAATGAATGAAATCAGGTTGAATATCTCAGCTTCAATGTTATTTTAACTTCATTTTTAAGATTCACATGCATAAAATACCTTCACCTATCCCTCTATGACAATTTATTATGATTTGTAGATGTGGTCAAGTGGTTTAATATATTTTCATAAATTTCAGGTTTCAATCACTTCATTCTTAAATCTGGTAATTGTGTTCATGCATTAATTAGTAGGCATGGAATTTTACCTTCCATTCTCATCAAGGCTAAATATAATTTTTATCCTAGAGTTTATTCTAGGAGTTTTCAAGAGAGTGTTAGGTTTTCAATATTGTTTTTGGTGTATCCTATGGATAGGAAGGCTTTCCAGTCACTAGTCTTTGACCTTCCTTCCCTATTGCTTAACTCCCCATATTTGTTGCAATGGATATTGATGGTGTCCTTATAGGCTCAATTTCTCCTTATACCTATCTTAGGGCCTACCTTTATAGTCTTGGACTTAACCATGGTTGTTCTAAGTAGTCAATAAATTTATGGGAGTAAAATAGTCTCTATGCAAAGATAACATCAATAAGGGCTAGAAAATTATGAGCATAAAGGAGGAGCTCACAATTATTAGTGAGTGAAGTCCATAGCTCACAAATATATCAAGCACACACTATAGAATATTAAACTTGAGCTCGATAAGGAAAATATGGATATCACTGGTGATTGCATATGCTTGTCATACACAAAGATCCTGGATGAAGTGGCATCATGGATACTTGACACAGGTCATAAAAAATATAGAAACAATCAATATTGGCACATGAAGACATTATTGGCTTGAGAACTATTGGATGATAACAAGGCTAAGGAGGAAATTCTCTTAATGTTATATGAACTCTAACTTTATATGAAGACCCAAGAAATACAAATGAAGCAGATTGAGAACCATACCAACCTCCCACTAGACTTATGATGCTCCCCTTAGCATGGATATGAACCCATTGAGGTGGAGCTGATTCAAGTGGATATTAGTGGCCATCTATCTACTCTACTGGTTCAAAGCACAATTCTCCATCTTGGAATTTTTTCTATAGTTTTTTGGGTTGTAAAATTCCAGGGCCATTTTAAGGTTCCAAATTATGTTTTTTTAATGTGGCAGGGACCTAGGATGCAGCCATAGGGAAAACATAGGTCGATGTGAAGTGTGTAATTATTGGCCAGAACTTTTCAATGGGCTATTAGGCAAGCCAAACGGGTATTGTATGAAAACGTTATGACCATAGGAAGTTGACATACCAACTAAATTGAGTGAGGCCCATAAGAATTTTTGCATTTCATCTCCTAGGGTTAGGTTTTTGGATGTTTAGGGCTCATCTCATTGCTTCTAATTTTAAAAGTGGCCTTTCAGCCTCATTGTAACTCACTTTGGAAAATGCATGTAGACTTCTCTTCTTATAGATAAGCAACCACCATCCGAATAATTTGTTTACATTCTACATTTTTATAGTTTGAAACTTTTCCATTTATTAATAGAGTCAAATTTTATTGTATTTTTTTTGTTATAAATTTGTATTTCATTTCATTGCCTTAAAAAATATGGATCAACGATATCAAAGAGGTCTTATCTTTATCTATTTTTTATGCATGTCTCCAATGAGCTTGAGGTATAATGATTCAAAATTATACATGAACGCAACATAATACATATATAACCATAAATAAAGAGATGCAGTAGAAATCACACTTAATTTCAGTAATATCAACGAAATAAAATATGCTTACAAACATAATGGAAATAAACTAGCTCGGGCGATGGTAGCTTATCTCTTAGAAGAGATGTGGTGGCTACATGCCTATGAAATATGTTAAAATGAGGCTCAAAGGCCTCTTTATTATTTAGAAACTGTGGAAATCCCTAAACATCCAAAAGCATAACCCTATGAGATGAATAGTCAAAGTTGCGGGCCCCGTTGGGGTAAATTGGTACATCAACTTCCCAGGGTCGTAACTTTGGCATATGATCTCCATTTGAAACACACAATACCTCGGTATAAATATATATCTGAGGACTATAAATTTTGATGACAAATTATAGTCATAGACTTATGTTTTCTGATTTTCCAAAAAAAAATCGTTTAGTGCCTTAAAATGACTCTAGAAATTCAAGACCCGAAAAAACTGCCAAAAACAGTAAATTGTGCTACAATTAATGAAACTAAAAAATGAAAGAAAAAAGGGTGGTGGTCCAAGTTGAATGGGTAGGTTTTTCACCAATATCCACCTAGATCAGTCCTCCCCCTTAGGAAGAAATTTTCCCCATTGCATTGAGTGCCTACATGAGATGGGGAAACTTCTGTTGAACTTGGTCCCTAGTGAGCCACTTGCCTTGGTGCAGGAGTTAGCCAACTTTGACAACCCGGTACAGTTGGATATTTTTCTGGTGAGTGTTCTTGATCTACGTGTCTATGATCCGATCAGTTGTGGTCTGCTCCATGTATTCAAGTTTTAGCTCTGTTAGTGTGAGTTATTCTACAATTTCGGATGTGTCTAGTAATGGTGGAAAGTATGGCCAAAGGTGGTCCACATTGAACATTGGGTGCAGGCTAAGGAATGGTGGAATTTTGATCTCAAAATAATTTTCCCCTACAACCTTGGTGATGGTGTATGGCTCATATCGGAGTGGTCGTAGCATACGATGGGGTCTATTGAGGTGTTCCTTCTAAAATTTTATCCATAATTTGTCGCCCACTTGGAACTTATGTGGAACCTGATGTTGATCATGTCGCTACTTGTACTTAGCATTGGATTTGTCAAATATGCCATGGACCTTCTAGCGGATGTGTTGCAATAATTCAATGAAGATATTAACGATGTCAATTTGATACTGGACATGGAATGAAGTTGCCAGAGTAGCTGCAAATGGTATGGCCACATCAATGGGACATAGTGGTTAGAATCCAAACCCCACCTGAAAGGGGATATGTCTAGTTGAGATATAGAGAGCTCTATTGTGGTTTTGTTGTACATAGGGAGGAATTTGTCCCATGTGCGAGGATGCTTCAATTTGTATATGCTAAGAATGTGTATGATCATCCTCTTGACGACCTTTGTTTGGTCATCAGTTTGGTGGTGGAAAATCGTGGACTTAGTGAGCTTGGTATCCAACATTGACTAAAGACTTGACCAAAATGTACTTAGGAACCTGTTGTCCCGATTTTAGATAATGGACTGTGGGATCCAAAATTATACCCAAAATCATTCAAAGAATAGCTTAGCAATGGCTTCTGTTGTGATACTCTTCTTGTAGGCCGCCAGAATGGCCATATTAGAGAATATGTCGACGACCATGAAAACATAGTTGTTTCCATGCTTAGTCAAAGGGAGGCTTGACATGTAATCTGTTATCACCAAATTTATTCTAATAGGTTGCTCATCAATCAACTTAATTTAACTCTTTCAAACAAATTTTGGCTGAAGATTGGCCTCTCCAGTTTGAGAGGGCTTTCTCAAGGTAATTTAATATTTTCAAGGGAAATTCTAGTAGATGGCTAACTCTATAACTGTAACTTGATTGTGATTGAATGCATGTTGAAAAAGTAAGAAGTCACTACCATTAGGCTATAGGGTCAACATCAGTAAATTCAATGAGAATATTTCTTCTTATGGAAACTAAGGCAAATGGAGGTTTCAATGAAAAGGTAGTACACACATACAACATAGGAAGAAAACAGTAGTTTAACCTCTAAAGGAATTCAAAGAATGTTACCATGATTTCTAAGTATTTAGACATCAAACTAACTGCATATATTAAACATGAAAGATATAAAACATAAAACACATTGAACACCTCCTTCGAATATCAGGTAAAAAATAAAATATCACTGTATAATACTGAAAATGAAAACTATTATAGAGTAGCAGTTTAGTATAATATTCTCCAACCCTTTGATATTTGATCTTCTATCTATAAATAGACTTATTTTACATTACATAGGATTCTATATCATCGAACCTTTACTCTGACATCTAATCATAACTAACACATCTATTTCTAGAACATAAAAATGCACCTATCCATTTCAGAGTTATTCTCCTAATATGACTCTAGTTATATTTATTACAACTACTAACTAAAGAAGTGCATAATTACATCAAAATTACTTAGATCTCGAATGGCACTATCCATCATCAAAGAATAAATGCCCTCACTGAACTACAAAACAGTCATCCTATTTTTTAGGAAATGATGACATGACATTTGCTCATTGTTCTTTGTTGAGTTGGTGAAGAAGAAAACTTTTTCGAAGGAAAAATCTCTGTTAGAATGTTTTACTGATATCCTTTAATACCTCCACGTGGTTGCCTGAGCTTCAAAACACTTTCAAACCTTCAAAAAACCTTTTAAAAACACCTCGCCACAAAACAGGGCATCTTAGGCAGTTTTGTCACGTAGTTTAGTAGCGAGGTTGTTTTTGTCCTTTATCATTTCCTTCTGCCACCTCTGCTGGAAAAATAATGTTTGATGGATTGTAGATTTCTGTGGTGTAAATTTTTAGAATCATAGTTCAGATTCCGAGCTGTGATTCTAAAAATAATGTTTGTCAAGTAAAAATGGGTAAATAC
This sequence comes from Pinus albicaulis, assembly GCA_034641835.2. Classification (NCBI taxonomy): domain Eukaryota; kingdom Viridiplantae; phylum Streptophyta; class Pinopsida; order Pinales; family Pinaceae; genus Pinus; species Pinus albicaulis. Next base: position 797,824,280 of record CM076584.1, on the reverse strand, counting down.
CATCAACCTCCCTCCTTGGACCTTCAAAACAATATTTTTATAGGCAAAAAAAAGCATCTTCAGAAATTTCGTAGTGTTTTTAGACCTTCAAGCTCGGAGCTCGCTATGAAATTGCCTAACAAGGTTGAAATTGTAGATTTTGTAATTTTCTTCAAAATTTTATCTTCTAAGCCAAAATTTATGTCCCTTTCAAGCTATAAACCTTAACAAAAATGTCTCATCTCAGCTCTTCAGTATTTGGGAGTTTCATCTTCATTAACTATAGGTTCACCTTCAGGTTCTTCAATCACTTTCATTTTCAGTGCTCTCTTCTCCAGCTCATCTTGAATCATGTCCATTTATTCCTTAAGGTCTTCCACTTGATTTTTCAATGATTTTTTTTCAGCTTGCAGGTGTAGGTTCATCCTCCTGGTATGTTTGGCTATAAGTCTTAGAGGTTTGGTCCTTTTTAGCAGTATTTTGGAATTACTCATAGATTTTGAAACATTTGAGAGTTGATTGTCCCATTTTTTCATCATCTGGTCAAAGTCATCCTTTTCAGACTTGTGCTTCTCTGCTTCCAACTTCAACTCAATTATTTCTTCTCTTGATTCCATTAGTTGTTCCTTGAGGAGTTATGTTTCTAATTTTTCAATCATCTTCTCCTTTCCCTTTCTCTGCGTGGTGAAAACTTGTTCTTCTGCTACTGGGGATAAATCTATGATGTTTTTCAGTTGCATACCTTCACTGACTTTCTCTTCCATTTTTCTCTCCATGGCCTTCTTTGAAAACCTGGTCATTGGCTGAAATATGAAGCCATCATCCTCTCCTGAAAAATCCAATTTCTTGACAGACTTAACTTTCTTCAATTTCCTTCCATCACCTTCAATGTCTCATGCCTGCACTATTGGGGAATCCTCAATATCTATTGCATGTAGGATAGCTTCCAAATTTCCTTTGGCCAATGTATGGCTCCTTTTTATCCTCTTACCACTTTTTTTGCTAATCTTTTGTTTCTATTTTGCAGGTGCTAGATGAAGGATAACAGTTTCTTGCAGAAATTATTCTTCAATGTCCATTGGTTCTACAGGAGACTATCTTCTTTCTTCTTCAACCTCTTCTATTGCAGCTGGGGATGTAGGTTTTGAAACTTTCTTTGGTGTCACTACATATATTTCATACCTACTCATAAACAAGAAAGAGGTCCACTTTATGTTTAACCTTTTCAACTCTTCCAACACTAAAAAAATTATCAGACCATCGTGAAATAGTGATGTCTCATTCCCTTATGACTTGACTTGAACTCTATATGACATCTCTCCCAAACTCCTATATAAAAAAAAGGGTAGGTCAAGTGGTTTCTTACTAACAAAATGCAGAAGGAGTCTAATATGATAGGAATAGACCATGTGAAATCTCCCTTTGCAGGTGAAGTATTTTTGGATCGCCAGCAACAAATTTGCATAATTCTCCTTCATATAACCTCTGGGGATGCCATTTGTCATGTCAGTTCCTCTGTGCTCCTGTTTGAGAAATTCTTCACATCCTTGCATTCTAAATTTTGTGCCTTTAAACCATTCTTCACCACTTCTAGGAATTTATGTAGCTTGTGATATGATCTCTTGTGACACTGTGAGATTCAAAATCTCAACCTTTGATGTTGTCCCTGTAAAATTGGTGGCAAAGCCTTTGGATACCTGTAGATGGAAACCCTGTAAATTTTGGCAGAACTGTAGGCACCCCACCTTCTTCAAAACCTCCATAGTAGTGGGATCTTCATTCAGAAGCTTCAAATCCATAGGCTCATACCTTATGCAATAACCACCCTTGTTTGTTTTCTTTTTTGATGCCATGGATTCTTTATACACCTTCATTGCCTCGCTTGTTGATGACACCTACAGAAAAAAATTCGAACAACAACCTACTTGGTGTGGTGAAACAGATCTCAAATATGAACAGTGGGATACTTCACATGCGGGGATTAAACATTGAATGACAAAGAGCAGCTTGGGGTAAATTTTTAAAGATAATTTGACAACTCGGAGTTTAATGATGATACATGTGACCATAAAAGACCATAATGACAATAGATACAGATATGCATGCTTGGGAATCATCATAACGAACTCAAATGACCTCACCCTTCAATTTTCTTATCAAAATTTGACACCTCACGCCGCTCTGACATTTTCTGCAGAAAAAACCCAGTTTCGTAGCGAAATCTGTTTAACTGCTAACAGATTCGCTACATAACTGTTAGGCAGTTTCATAGTGAAATCTGTTTATTTACCTTGTAATTCACTAAGAAACTATGAAAAAATGATACATGAATTGTTTTTCGATTAAAAGGCATGGGGATGAAAAATATATGATATGAGGTTGATTTGACTGAAATGACATGATTAGAGGCAGGTTTTAAACTTAAGGTAGACATCATCAAATGAAAAAAAAATTATAAATTTCATGAAAATGACTTATGAGACCACATCAACCTAGGTGAATGACATGTATGAACCTATCAATGAAAGTGTTAAAACTAACGAGTGATAACATAATCCATGGAGATGGATTCTCAAAGTCAACTAGGATTAGGTAGAGGAGTATATAGGCCTTGCTTCTTGATGGTCGGTTTGGAAATGGTGCTAGCAGTGTAGGATCTGATGTACTTACCAACATCCCATTGAAGGTTCGACCAATAAAAATATTTTTGTATCACTTCCCTATTTTCTCAACTCTGAAGTGTCCAATGACTCAGCTATTGTGCGTCTCCAAAATAATATTGGAATGTTTGCTTGAAGGAACACAAAGGTGTCCTAGGTGACATAACAGTGTACCCTGGAGGTCAAAATTTGGAACTTTAGTTGCTTCCAGGAGTGCCTGGTATGTGTGGTCTAATTTTGGATCGGTCTTGTACAAATGCTCCCACTCTGAAGTGTCATTCCCACAAGAGTCGAGCACAGTGGTTAGCACCATGAATTATGGTCTGCTGAGGCAGTTTGCAACATTATTGGTGCTTCCCTTCTTATACTTTATGTTCAAGTGGAACTTTTGTAGGTACATGGACCATTTTTTATGGCGATCGTTCTACCACTTCCCTTGTGACTCTATGAACTGCAGGGGTCAATGGCCTATGTGGATGACCCTTTCCTTCCCTAGAATGTAATGCTTCCATTTTCGGTAGGCTTTTAAAATGGAATACATATCTTTTACATATGTGGGATACTTCTATACTGTCTTTGAAAGTATCTCACTGTGATATACCACTAGATGCCCCTGCTGAGTAAGAACTGCACCAATAGCATAATTGAAAGCATCTATCTCAATCTCAAAGGGTTGTTGCAGGTATGGTAATGTGAGCACTGGTGTAGAGCAGAAGTGATGCTTCAACTCGGAAAATGCCCTATTTTTGGATTCATACCAAAATAATTTTTCTTTCTCTCCACCCTTGGTGACTTGACTCAAAGACCAAGTGATATGATAGAACCCCAACACGAACCTATGGTAGAAGAGCTCTGTTAGAATGGTTGGGGATGGCCAATCGCGAATGACTTGTATCTTGGTTGGGTCCACATGCACACCCCGTTCATCAATGATATACCACAGATATTGAATCTAGGTCATACCAAAATTTGATTTCTCCAAATTGGCACACAACTTGTGTTGTCACAAATTTTGGAGGATCTGTCGAATATGGAGGAGGTTCTCTTCCCAACTCTGGCTGAATATCAGGATGTCATCCAAATACGCCACCATGAATGAGTTAGTGAAGCATTGAAATATGTCATCCATCAGCCTCATGAAGGTTGCGGGGGCATTAGTCAACCTGAAAAGCATGACTAACCATTCGAAAAGGCCCTGCTTCTATTTGAAGGAAACCTTCCACACATTGAAGGGTTTGATTGGTACTTGGTGATAACCGAAATTCAAGTCGATCTCGCTGAAATATTTTCCCCCTTTGAGCTGGTCCAAAAGGTTATCAATATATGGCATTGGATACCTATTCCAGACATTGATATTTTTCAGCGCCTGATAGTCAATACAGTGTCTCCAGGTCCCGTCCTTCTTCTATACCAACACGATTGAGATTTGTTGGGAGAAATAATTGCTAGATTAATATTCCAATACTTATATGTCAATTTTAGCTTGTAAACACGAGTTGTGTTTCACTATCTTGATCCAGTTTCTAAGTCAAAGTTTTAATGTTTCCTTATGATGCCCATTTAAGTAATGAAACACATGAATGCTTATGAACAAACAAATTTCAGAAAGAAATCAAAACATCTCACTAACATTAGCAGGATCACTAATCAAATTAAACTTAAAATATTGAAATATTTATTAAATTAACCTTTTATATTCTTCGGTGGAAATCTATACTTGAATGAAAACCAAATTCCACACTACAGGTTCTACTTCAACCAATTGTGGAAGAAAATTCCTAATTAAGTAACCTCCACACACACCAACTCAGAAATTCAGAATTACATTTGAAATCCAAAACCCTACACTCTTAGGAAGCTGAAAGACCTAATATAGCTGCAAATGCAATTCAATCTAAGAATTAAGGCTAAGAAATCCTAGAATCAATCTTGCATTCAAAAACTGTACTTGGATTCAAATCCTAAAATGAGAGAAACTTCACACCAACTTCAATGTCTTGACAATAAATAAAATATGTGTTTGTTGAGAACTACTCTGAATACTCTTCCTCACACACTCATTCAACTAGAATTAACAACTTTCATCTCTTAGATTAACTAAATACACACACCATTCAATATTTTGATGAGAAAATACTCTATAATAACCAAATCCTAGCTCTGTTTTTAGAAAATGAAAGACAAAGGCCCTATCAATTGCTATTGCAACACACACAAAAAATTGCAATGAAATATTATACTACTATCTTAATAACATAAATAAATTTCTCACTCCTGATCTTGAGCAGTCTATTTGATTGTAATTTAGACAAATCATCACTCTGCTTCTCTAAAAAAAATGAGTCACACTGCTAGTTTAGTTAATTCCATATTCAAAAAAATGCTAACTTTCAAAAGACAAGCTACAGCCATTCAATTTTTAAGGAATACACCTCTACTAAATTTTAAAACTGGAGACACTAACACACTCTTACTAGAATCGAACTTGCACACAATGATCAAATCTAGCTCAAATGAATCTTAACACTCTGTAGACAAGATCTCGTTCCTCATCCTAATATTACTCATAATTACACTCACAGCCTCTAATAATTTTGTAAATAATCTCCAAACCAAACAATATTCAAATAAAAATGTAAATATTAAATGACACATATGTATATGGAAAAAAAATTTAGTCTTTCGAAGGCATTTCGAGATCAAACTCACTACCACTTGCAGTTCTCATTGTTCCTATTACAAACTTCCCCAATTAATTTGAAAAAAACGATGTTTAAATAAATTTGTTAAATGAAACTTATTAAATATAAGAATATTGACCCTAAGTGAGGATTACGGATTCAATTCAAAGTCTTTGATCCCTTATGGCAACGAAAAAATTTGAAAGTGTTATAGTTCAACTTTGTAACATATTATAAGCCGTATTTGAAACAGGGTCTCCACATTTGTCCAATCAATTCACTATTTTCGGCATTTTCATATAGAACAGAGGACCCACTGATCCAGGAGGATATTGATCAGTATAAGATCAGCAGAGTTCCAAGTCAACTTCAGTAGTTCAACGTCTAGTTCAGTATTCAGAATTGTCAAATCGCCAGTGAAAGGTTCTTCAAATGTTATGGTCGTCATGTGTTTCAAATTTGGATGGAAAAGGTGTAAAAATGGACATAGTATTTATGGACCTAGATCTAAGGTTTCCTATGGTGAAATACCTTATGAAATGTAAGTCCTATTCCTAAATACCTAAAACATATTTCCAACCCTAATACCTAAGTCCTATTCCTAAAACTCTAACCCGTATGTCAAAAACCTATCCCTAAGTCATATCCTATGTTAAAACCTAGTCTAAATATCCCTAGTGCAAAACCATATTAATAAATCAAACCATAAACCTTATTCAAAAGTTCGGATGATTGGTTAAACCTAAGGTGCAAAGGTAAAAACCTTGAAGCGCATATATATTTCGATGATGGGTTAAAAAACATTTTAAAACGAAGTTCGATGTTCAAATCTATGGTACAAGGCAAAAGTCTTTGTAATAAAGGTTCGGGATATAAGTTTTATTAAAACTTTAAAAAAAAAAAAACCCACAGTGTTAAAGTCCTAACCGTGATACAAGACTGCGTCGGGATTTATTGTGCATGTGACAGTTGTTGCGGAACTGCGAGTTGTTAAGCCTAACCGTCGGGAGGAGGACCATAACCCCCGGTCAAAGCCCACCTATTCACATGTAGGACGAGTTCTTCTCTGTGTGGTTTGGATAACCGTCAGGGTTTATTTATAACCAAAGTCTAATTTGGGTTTTTTTACAATTAATTCAGCGCTATGAAACATATCCCTAAGGTTCATGAATGGAGAATAATTGAACCCTTATCACAGGAAATTCTCAACCATCTTCTAAATGTGGATTTCATAGGTTCAAATGCAGCCTATTTAAACCAGGGAATTGGCTCATGAAGTTCAACTTGGATCTTTGGTTTTTGTAAAGACATAGTGCAGTTTCAGAAGTTGAGAGGTGATTTTGTTTGCAGCATTTCTCAGTCGTCGGTGGTCGTAATTGAGCACGGAGACAGGCGTCGGAAATTCAGCGAAGATTACTTTATGTTTATAGGGTTCAGAAGTGCCTGAAATCATATTCATTCTGTTCTATTTCAGTGTAAATATTCTTCAAGATCAATCCTAATAAAAATAGATGCCCACTTAAAAGCGGACTCGGAGATGTAGTCCAGGGGGGACGAACTTTGTCATCAAATTGTTTGCCTCTTCTTCTTTCTGATTATTACTGTTATTTAATTCATTTATGCTACTGTTTTATGTTATGTTTCATTAAAGCATAATTCAGTTAACAATCAATATAAAGGACAAACTAATCAAACTACCTCATCACTTTATTCGATCAATTTTCGTATTTTCAGAACATGAGTATTAACTTCTATTAATTATAAAGATAGAGTCTATAAAGGGCCAGGTAGCCTCTGGACCTCATCCTTTTATCAAAGGTGACATCTCCAGTAAATTCCCCTACATTCAATCTCTGTAATAGATTTAAGAAGTTAATCGATCAATTTCAGATCATATTGGTATCAGAGCGGTTATGCTTTGTAGTTTGTTTGTTAGTGGATGTTAACCAGGTTGGGATTGCAACGTGGAAAATGTGAGCTTGAGGAATTCGATCCAGAGATTGGAAAACAGAAATTCGTTCATCAATCAATGATGACAGGGACTGAGAACGTTGAGACTCTTGAAGCTACTAAAACGAAGCCCATGGATGAGACTCAAATCCAACAGATGTTTATGAACATGCAGTGAATGTTGGTAGAATTTTATGAAGGAAAAAAGAAGAGAGATGAAGCCTTAGCATCAAAGGAATCAAATAAGGGTAAAGGCAAGGCAGATAAATCTCCTTATTCATCTCCATAATCTTCTTCTTCTTCTTCTACGTCTAGTTCTGAATCAGATAAAGAAAAGAAACTTAAGAGTCCACTTTTGGAACTTGATGTTAAGTTTGAATTACCTGTGTATGACGGAGAAATGAACCCTGAGAAACTAGATAATTGGGTAAAACAATTAGAAGTTTATTGTCGTATTCAAAAAATTACTGATGATAAGACAAAGATCCAATTAGCTACTCTTAGAATGGGGGGCACTACTTTAATCTGGTGGGAGAGTAAGACACAGATAGATTTAAAGCATAAAGGAAAAGTTATCACCTCATGGACTAAGTTTATAAGGGCTCTAAAGAAACAATTCCATCCCTTGGGTCACACACAGCAAGCTATAATGGATTGGCAGCGCTTGCGACAAGGTAATGGACAGAGTGTTCAAGAGTTCACACAGGAATTCCGAAAGAAGGCATTAGCACTTGGTATTTCTTTGGACACAAGAGAAACTTTGTTGAAGTATATAGGAAGTTTGCATTCATATTTGCAGCATACATTATTAATGTTATGTTAGAGCTCGAATCTACCTTAGGCTGAAATAAGGTAAAACTCAAGGCAACATCAAACCAAGCTCAGCCTCGTAGCTAGCCCTACGAGGACAGGAGAGGGCTCTCTCCGGGTCTATCTCGGCAAAAGGTCTTCAAAGGGGCTGAGATGACTTATAATGGATATTGATTTTAGGCTAGTAAATATATAGGAAAGTTTGTTTAAATTTTTTGGGTTTTCGTTTGAAAAATGGGAAAAACAATTTTGGGCTCGGGGATGAGGCTAGATCTTTGCAGAATTCGAGTTGGGGCAAGGTAGGTAGTAGTCTTGATGCTTTTGATTATGTGTATGGATGGATTAGAATGACAAGGAGCTGAAGAGGGAAAGGGAGAACAGGGATCCTCTCCAAACTGGCGAAAACATATAAAACTAAACAAATTCAAAGGCAGAGCACTAGAATCAATGGATTCTACCTCATTTACTCATTCATTTAGTTTCAGAAGAAAAAAAAATGGAATGGCATACATTAAACATGAAAGAACTTACAAAAAACTGAGATAAAACACCATCAATAACTGAAAGCCACAAGAATCCCAATAGGTGTTGCAAAACCTCTGATCTTTCCTTAGCCAAAAATGCAGAAAATATGTACAATAGTGTGCCAAACTTTTCCCAAGAGTCCAACCAGTCCAACCCCTGAAAATGTCTCAGAAAATACAATAAATAGGCAAGTCTAATCCCTTCCCATGCCTCTAGGGGTCGAGCTCATGCTTCTAGGAGCATTTTGAACCAATTCTAAACAAAGAACTAAAATCTAGGCAGCCAACAACTTGCCTCTATAAGCTAGGAAACTGATCCATTCACTTGATTTTCACTTTTTTGTGAATGAATCATCTAGAACAAGTAAATACATGCAAAAATTACATCATGGTTACCAAATTACATCAATCTAGATCAAAAATTTGTAGTGTACCTATGGGGGATAATATAGGGTACAGAGGGAGGTACCCAAGGGAATAATATGATGTATTAATATAAGAATGATAAATAAATGGGCCATAGTTAATAAATAAAGTGGTTAACCCACATTATGTAAGGGACCACATGTAGAGAGGGAATAAAGTGATAAGCCCATTGTATTGGATGTATGGTATTGAGAGACCCATGGTAACTACTCATGGTATTACATGTATGAAACCTATATAGAGGTTAGAGACTCTCCATTGAGGGATGTCAAGGGATTATGGTATTGGCAAGAATATGGCTTGTGGAGTGATCTCCTTCCTTAAGGAGTGAATGTATGGTGTTGCCCTACCTTAAGGGTTTTGATATTAATGAAGATCTGAAGTTTTGTCTTCTATGGTGTTATTTCTTGGGCATATTTTTCATTTCTATACATTTTCTTATCAGATCTATTACAAGTGGTATCAGAGCACTTTCTTGGGCAGAGTTTGGAGATTTGTTTTTTCATTTTTTGCAGGAAATTTTTGGGCGGCGAGTTTGTAGAGCAGATCTGGAAAATTTGGTGAAAATTTTTCAAAAATAAATGTCAGATCTGGATTCCTTATCGAAAAATACCCAATTTCAAAAAAAAAATCAGTCGAATCGGAGTCCGGATGAGGGTGATATCGCTGATTTAAATTCAGCTATGTTGCAGAAATGTTTCTGACGGCAATTTCTGTACGGCGGCTCTCCTGACGTTTTAGTAGATTCTAGTGCAAAATTTCAGACAAACAATTACAGATCTGAGCTCCCCTTGAAAAATCACCCGATTTCAAAAAAAAAATCAGTCGAATCGGAGTCCGGATGAAGGAGTTATCACTGATTTAAAATCAGCTATTTTTTCAGAAATTTTGTGACGCCGGGGCAGTTGCAGCGCAAATCTGTGTTTCCAGAGTGCCTAGATCAGGATTTCAGCAATACGGTTAGATGCAGAATGGCTATTCCATTTTCAAAAACAGGTTATATTAAGGATTCTAAGTTATATTGATCGAGCAATGTCCATTTTAAATTTTTGCCAAAGTAAGTGATTTTCTTCAAAACCCTTACTTTATTTTATGGATTCTCGCAAGATGAAGTTTACAGGAAAAGATGATGGTCCTACTATTGAAGATTTTTTACAATATCACAAGGATCGCTACCGACAATTTTGGATAGGCTCCATAGGGCTTGATATGAAAGATGAGGCAGAGAAATGGTGGACCTCACTTGATAGCTCAGTGAGGAAACTTCCCGAGAAAAAACTTGAAAAAGTCCTTTTGGACAAGTGGTCACAAGCCGGAAAGAAGGATAGTAAGAGCCATAAAGACTTATTTTCTACTAATATTTCCATATTACAGGTTCATGGACGTATTCAAAAAGAGAACATCATTGTGTCTATCATTCCTAGTTGCAAGCATAATTGTATCAATGTGAATTTGGCAAAAAAATTGCAAGTTCCAGCAAAGCATATTGAAAACACACAGGTTGATAATGAAGATTTTCAAATTTATAAAGATTTGAAGATTTCTATGGATAAGTATGTGTTGCATTCTGATTTTTATGCTTCAGATATGGATGATGTGGATGTTGTTTTGGGACACCCTTGGATGGAATCCGTTGGTACTGTCAATTTTAATGTGCAAAAGAAATTCATGAAACTCTGGTATAAAAAGAAGAAAATTACATTGCACGATATTTGCATTAAGAACCATGCAGAGACCGGGGAGGCAGAAGCAAAAATATCTAATGAGACAGACACATTAGATGATGAGCCTTTGATGGTAGACAGCCAAACACAGACATCAAAGCAAGTACCAACAAAAGAACCTGACACCACTCCATCACCAATAATGGAGGAATTAATGAAAGATGTTCCATCAGTTAAAGCTTCAACATATCACCACCCGCATCACTCAGCAAGACAACAACCAGCAAGGTGGCAACGGATTAGCAACAAGGACAACAACCCCTGGATGACACATAGAGAGGTGCGACGATCCACCCACAACACATCAACACAGAAGAACCACCAGAACCTTCTTCCATCGCAAGCGAGCGAGGCACCAACTAGATCGAGTGTTCACATTTCTCTTGGATGGCTGGATGCACGTGAATGGTATCAATGGAATACTTTTTTGAGTAGATCTTATTATTTGTGTTCTTCTCATGTTTCGGGGACGAAACATGTTTAAGGGGGGTGTAATGTAGTGTACCTATGGGGGATAATATAGGGTACAGAGGGAGGTACCCAAGGGAATAATATGATGTATTAATATAAGAATGATAAATAAATGGGCCATAGTTAATAAATAAAGTGGTTAACCCACATTATGTAAGGGACCACATGTAGAGAGGGAAGAAAGTGATAAGCCCATTGTATTGGATGTATGGTATTGAGAGACCCATGGTAACTACTCATGGTATTACATGTATGAAACCTATATAGAGGTTAGAGACTCTCCATTGAGAGATGTCAAGGATTATTGTATGGACAAGCATATGGCTTGTGGAGTGATCTCCTTCCTTAAGGAGTGAATGTATGGTGTTGCCCTACCTTAAGGGTTTTGATATTAATGAAGATCTGAAGTTTTGTCTTCTATGGTGTTATTTCTTGGGCATATTTTCCATTTCTATACATTTTCTTATCAGATCTATTACAAAATTACATCAAGTGGTGAAACTAGTCAAAACTAACCGAATTCCTGAGCTGGAAGGTGAAAAATAGGTTGAATTCCTCTATGCACCGCGCTCCAAAGCTCTATGCGCCGTGCTACTTTGGACCTACTTTTGGAGCACTTCCCGAAGTCCAAATTGAGCTCATGATAGCTCATTGGAAATCCCTATATGTTGGCTATCCAACCCAAGTGGAATTTTTCAATTTGGAGCTCATTTGCCCCTCCAAAACTTCAATCTCCCAAGAGTACTTCCTGCTGGTGCAAAAGGTGGCAGAAAGGTGATTTTCATGGTGTTTTTGGCCCTTTTGATCATCCAGAACTTGATGAAATGCTTCGGCCATTCCTAAACATGCATAATTTACCATGAAAAATCCAAAAATGCAAAACTTTCCTCCAGAAGGTCTCTCAAACGTAAGTGCGCGTCGGGTGGCGCAATGCGTTGGGCGGAAAAACCTGTTTTGTGACCAAAAATTTCTCCAAATTTGCTGAAATTTGGAGTAAAGATCCCCCATCATGCCTCATGCTCAGCCAATGAAGCTTCGGCCAAGATTCGGAGTGGATCATGTGTTTCACGACGTTTCAGTTCCCTCCTGGTGCATGCAGTTCCTGTGGTGAAAACACTGTCTCGGTTGTATGATGTGTCATTGTCGGTCATGGTGTTGCGATGTGTATGTTCAGCTTGTTGAAAATGTGTTGTTTTCGGTCATGGTGATGCAATGTGTATGTTCATCTTGTTGAAAATGAGAAATGAGACCTTAGTGTCTTTGTCTCCAATCGCCAAATGCGTGCCAAAGGGGAATGAGGGATTGTGAGAAAAAGGGAAAGTGGGAAAAGTGGACTATGGAGTTGGTCAAGTGAAATTTTGCCCCTTTAAAATCTCTATTTTGACAATGTAGAGACAATAGGGCAGCTACTTGAATGTTTGGGATTTAGGGAATTTTATAGGTGATATGAGGAAAATAATAATGATAGGGCATGAAAGCATTTGAGGGATAATAGAGACAAATAGGAATAAGTGATATGAGTGGTTTGATTAGGGAATAGGGTAGGGATGGTATAATGATGATATTACAATGAAGGGGAACAGAGTCACAGATGAGGAATGGTTTTTGAACTATTTGACACAAAAATCAAACTTCAAACCCTAAAGGAGAAATTTTTTACAAAATGAGAGGGTTTAAGTCTTTGACATTCACTCTCTTATAATCCATCATATACCCACACCATTCACAAGTTTATGGGAAATTGCAAGGTGATTCAAACTTACTCGGAGCAAAATTGACAAAACCAATACAAAAATCTGGAAGCAATGGAAAAAATTTGAGTCTCAGCTCTACGCGCCACGCCCCAACCCAATGCACCGTGCCTCCTCCAATGCACCGCACCAGTGTAATTTTACACTGAAAAATTTCGCTATACGCGCCGCACCACCTCCAATGCGCCGCGCCAGTTCCCAACACACCGCGCTCTGAATTTGATCCATAATTTGGCCTTTCAAACATTGTTTTTCCTTCCAACTGATTTCTCAATGTTTCCTCTTGGCTCCTTGATGTTTTTGGCATGCAAATGAATTGTTGAACACCAGACATATCTTGTATGGGATGAACTTCAATTTTTGATTTGGCAAACTCTCTTTCTACCTTTGCAGACTTTGACACTTTCACATTTAACTCTGTTTTGGGCTCCCACTTTGATTTTTGGCTGAATAATGAATCTCATGGTTATTTTTGCAGGGATGGCTGGCGTTGAATTTGGAAAATGATGACCAAGGCTGCACCGGAAAAATCTGACCACTGAAAAGCTTGAAAAATATACATAGCATTAATTACAAAGAACGAATTTGACGATTTTCTTCGAAACAGAGTTTTGAAGAAAAGTCATGATCAAAGATTGCGATGATGAAATTTCAATGAAAACTTATCTTGAAACCTCCCTCATGCGTCTGCTGGTATTATTAGACGCTTTGCAAACTGAATTGACAAACCCTAGACCTAATATGACCTAGAAACCCTAAAATGACTCTTTGCTGACCAAAGACCATCCATGACTGTAAATGACTATAAAATTGACTCTGATGAACTTTGATGATCTTTAAATATTAGACACAAACCAGCAGGTACAAACATGAGGGAAACGAGTGAAGAGACCCTTCCGTCAGATTATGGCATGCCCCTAGCGGAATGCAACTGAGTGAATCAAGCAAGACACCTAAAAATGAAATGCAAAAGAGAAATTTTGATCGCTGATGGAGGGCTGATGAGACCGACTCTAACATGTTCAATCCTGATGATTTTGATGAAGTTTGTGTTCAATCTATTCAGGTTGAGTTAGGTGGTATACCTTTCAAGTTTACACCAAAGATATCCACACAGATGGAAAATGAAGATAGCAAAAATAAGGGCAAGTCAAAGGGAAAGAAGCTGCCACAGCTCAGAAGGGAGATGATATACCTACTTGTACACATTGCCAAAATATCGGCCACAATGAAGCAAGGTGTTGGAAACTTCATCTAGAACTGAAGCCAAAGAAGTTCCAAACGAGAAAGGGTGAAAAGAAGGCTGAAACAACAATCTAGCAACACTTTGATTTGGGATCCGATTCTGGTGATGAAGGTAAAATCAATGTTATGATTACTACAGGTAAAATTTCTGAAGCTATTACTTCTACTTCTCCTAATATCACACAGTTGAATGAAGGAAAAAGGATCAATTTATTTCATATAAGGGTAACTTCAAAGCATACTAAGATAGATACATTGTTCGATACGGGATCACAGGAAAATTTGATTTCTGAGTCATTGGTTAAAAAATTGGGTTTGAAAACAAATCATCATCCAAAGCCATATCCTTTAGGGTGGTTAAAGGAAAAATCTCAAATTCATGTTACCAAACAGTGTCGGTTAAAATTTTCAATCACATCTAACTATATCGATGAAGTAGATCTGGATGTGATACCATTAGACATTTGTGGAATTGTCTTAGATAGCCCTGATCTCTATGAACGTGATGCAGTATTTTATATAAAGGAACATATGTATCATCTCATAAAAGATGGGATTAAGTACATTGTTCAGGCACATAAAACTTAAAATCACTTGAATTTAATTAATGCTAATCAGATGAAGCGCTTAATTAGTTCAAGTAAGAGGTACATACTCATGTCGATAAAAGAGAAACATAAGGATCTTAAGGATACTTATTCATGTTGTGAATTTCAGTATGAAGGTAATTTGGTTAAAAATTTATATTCGTTACAAGATCTAGTTAAGGAACAAAAACATCTACTTCATAATAAGGAAATATCACATGAGATGCAATTGATGCCTGATGCCTCTAATAATGGGATGTGTCACAAGTCAGTTGTAGAGCATAAAGAAATAAAGCAATTAAAAATATTTGTAATCATGTGTGTAAAGGAACAACATAAGATTCAACTATATGTTAGTTCAAGTTATGAGTCCCAGTTTAAAGATAGTTTGATTGAAGGAAACAAACATCTTACTCATAAGCAGGGAATACAACATGCATTACAGATGATGCCTAGATCTCTTCTTCCTAATGACAGAATGAATCAAATTAGTTTAAGTTTGAAACTTAACAGATGCAGGGATACAGGTCATTATTGGGGAAAGTCAATGTTTTATTTTTCTTGTATTGTGTCGCCATTAGAAGCTTCTTTTCAAGTGGAGAGGGAGCATTTTTGTTTTCATATCAAAGCCTTTCTAAAATCAGTTTCAAAATATTCAGTGTATGCATCAGGGAAAGCGCTAATCAATGGAAACATCAAATAGTGATGTCAAAAATGTTTTTAATAGTCTCTGTCATTCCGCAAAATAGATTGTTAATACAAGTGAATAGTATTGAACAATTAGTGATTCATAATCTTTGAAAACAGTCTCTGTCATTCCGCAAAATAGATTTTTAATACAATTCAATAGTATTGAAAAATATCCTATAGAGACTGTTTTCAAAGATTGTGAATCACTAACTCATGGTATCTTGTGGAAAGAATTCAATTGCCATGTTTATAACACGTTGTTTCACCAACATCGCAAGTTGTACATACTGCAGAAATGTGGAACAGGTCACCAGTTCAAAAAGTGCCATGGTCAGCATCTGGGTCATCACTTGCAATTGATTGATCGAATGTATTGGTACATCATCAAAGTCAAGATGAAAGTGAGAGAGTTGTATTCTCACTTATTGTCAGTTTAAAATTAATATTTTGTGGTCTAAAAGCTTTTTAAGTGGAGAGGATTGATCCAGGAGGATATTGATCAGTATAAGATCAGCAGAGTTCCAAGTCAACTTCATCAGTTCGACGTCTAGTTCAGTCTTCAGAATTGTCAAATCGCCAGTGAAAGGTTCTTCAAATGTTATGGTCGTCATGTGTTTCGAATTTGGAAGGAAAAGGTGTAAAAAGGGACATAGTATTTATGGACCTAGATCTAAGGTTTCCTATGGTGAAATACCTTATGAAATGTAAGTCATATTCCTAAATACCTAAAACATATGTCCAACCCTAATACCTAAGTCCTATTCCTAAAACTCTAACCCATATGTCAAAGACCTATCCGTAAGTCATATCCTATGTTAAAACCTAGTCTAAATATCCCTAGCGCAAAACCATATTAACAAATCAAACCATAAACCTTATTCAAAGGTTTGGATGATTGGTTAAACCTAAGGTGAAAAGGTAAAAACCTTGAAGCGCATATATATTTCGATGATGGGTTAAAAAACCTTTTAAAACAAAGTCCGATGTTCAAATATATGGTACAAGGTAGAAGTATTTGTAATAAAGGTTCAGGATATAAGTTTTATTAAAACTTAAAAAAAACAAAACCCACAGTGTTAAAGTCCTAACCGTGATACAAGACTGCGTCAGGATTTGTTGTGCATGTGACAGCTGTTGCGGAACCGCCAGTTGTTAAGCCGAACTACCGGGAGGAGGACCGTAACCGCCGGTCAAAGCCCGCCTATTCACATGTAGAACGAGTTCTTCTCCACGCGGTTTGGATAACCGTCGGGGTTTATTTATAACCAAAGTCTAATTTGGGTTTTCTTACAATTAATTCAGCGCTATGCAACATATCCCGAAGGTTCATGAATGGAGAATAATTCAACCCTTATCACATGAAATTCTCAACCATATTCTAAATGTGGATTTTAGAGGTTTGAATGCAGCCTATTTAAACCATGGAATTGGCTCATGAAGTTCAGCTTGGATCTTTGGTTTTTGTAAAGACATATTGCAGTTTCAGAAGTTGAGAGGCAATTTTGTTTGCAGCATTGCTCAACCATCGGTGGTCGGAATTGAGCACAGAGATAGGCATCGAAAAGGAAGCGAAGAGTACGTTCTATTTACAGGGTTAAGAAGTGCCTACGAACATAGTCATTATTTTCTATTTCATTGTAAATATTCTTCAAGATCAATCCTAATAAAAATGGATGCCCACTTAAAAGCGGACCCAGAGATGTAGTCCAGGGGGGACGAACTCCGTCATCAAATTGTTTGCCTCTTCTTCTTTCTGATTATTGTTGTTATTTAATTCATTTATGCTGTTGGTTTATGTTATTTTTCATTAAAGCATACTTCAGTTAACAGTCAATCTAAAGGACAAACTAATCAAACTACCTCAGCACTTTATTCGATCAATTTCCTTATTTTCAGAACATGAGTATTAACTTCTATTAATTCTAAAGACAAAGTTTTTAAAGGGCTAGGTAGCTTTTGGACCTCATCCTTTTATCAAAGGTGACATCTCCAGTAAATTCCCCTATATTCAATCTCTGTAATAGATTTAAGAAGTTAATCAGTCAATTTCAGATCACTCACTCTATTATTCAATTAATTCAGATGCCCATCCAATGGTTTGAATATAGATTCATGATAATGTGGATCTCAGCGCTCTTCTACAAATCGATTGAAATATTTAATGAGTAGGAATTAGCAAATGAGTCTTATGAAAATGCAGATCACACCAAAATGAAAACACAACACTCAATATTCCAGAACGCAACCAGAAATTGACAATCAAACTTGTATTGAACCGTTCAATGAGATAACAATGTAATTGAAGCTAACATGTAATGTAAAATCAAAATTGATTAAAGAATCACACAGCTAAGTTAAAATTCTATCTACAATGAATAAAACATCCCAAATTGTCGTGTGCCCTTGCCACACCTGGGATGCGAACTTAGAGAAGGAAAAAGATGCTCATGAAACTAATTCAGATCTATATATATCAGCTCTTTATTCCATAGCTTGAATCAACACAGGCTCAAAGTCATGACATAAGTAATCTTGAATTAAAAATGAATTTACGCTTGATAGCATAGCTCAAAAACTAATAAATTTGGGACTAAATAATCTTTCTCTGTTGTAGGCTTTATAAACAACCCTCAATTTACAAAATAGTATGCAAATCAATTCCAACAGATTTCTATACTAATTCAACCTATCAGTTCTGATTACAATATTCGATCTTAGCTTTTGGTTCAACCATACTCCATTTGTAGCTATATGGATAAGGTGAGATTGTTTTAGACAAAGGCTGGAAGATAGTGCATAAGGATCATCGATCCTTGAGTTCGAACAAATCTTTGATGACACCAAGGTAGGGTGTCGATCACCTAGAGCATTGAAAGGCTACTAGGTGGTTTCAAACCTCTTAAGTGTAGTTCCTTTCTTAGTTTTTAAGTAAATATCTTCTAAACCATCTCTTAGTGTCAAGACCACGCTTCTCCTTCACTGAATAGGTCTGGTTGATTCACACTTCACAACTATAACCCATAAATATTAGTTAAAAACACAAGTATACAACTTAATCACCTAATTTTAATCACAAAATAGTTAAAATAACATTATTAGTAATGCATTACCTTAGATTAAGGAATCAACATGGTTTGAGGCATATGGATGAAAAAATATAGTGGAAAGGAGCTTATTGGTGAAAAAATAGGAGCTAAAAGTAGCAGTAAGAGTGGAAAGGTGGTGACAAAAGAGGGGTTCAACATCTCCCCCACACTTAATTTGATGTATGCCCTCATCCATCCATGTCAAAAAAAAAAAACAAAGCATATGCTCAGTCAAAGGCAGTCTCCCTTGACCAATACTTCCAGACCACGTTTAGTAGGGGTGGAATACTTTGCAAACTGCATGGACAATCTTTGAGCACTGAGCTTTTTGGCAAGCCAGAATCTTGAAACCTTCCACTTCCACAATTTCTTGTTCTTTCTCTTAAGTTCCTCATTTTGTGCAAAGAGTTTGGGGTGGTCATTTTTGAGTTTGTTGTTGGCTCTTTCAACATATTGATATGGTACTTCAAACTTATGTGCCGATCCTTGAGCTTAGTGATCCTCTTCTTTAATTTTTCCGAACTGATTGTGAGGTTTTCCTCCTTATATGGGGTGGATGTTTTAGTTTGGTTTCCTGACTGTTGTGTGGGACTTCTTCCTGGTACTTGGATCATGCTTCGCTTTGGTGAAGAGACATGTTGTTCTCGACTCAGTGAAGGCCATATGGGGCTGAAATCTAGGAAATATGGAGCAATATCATTAGGGGCTTAGGAGTGGAATATAGGTGAAAGGGGTCCTCAAGGAGATAGGGGAATTTTTCAGCAGAATCTGGGGATGAAGATACATGGACTAGTTTCATGCTAGAAGCTTTTGATATGGAATGGGGAGGCTTGTTGATGATGTGGGTCCTTCTTTGACCTTGTGCAGAAGTTTCAATAGTAGGAGCTAAGGGTTTTTGGACAGGAAATAATATTTTTTTTCTCTTTGACTTAGGCTGAGGTTCCTTATGAAATGGGGGCATATCCATCAAAGGCACTTCATCTCGTGCTCCGGGTGGATCCAACGCTTCTCTTTTATGCTTCCCTTTTTTCTTTTTAAGTGATTTCTTCCTTGAGGGTTCTACTACTTGACTAGGAGAAGGATCTGGCATCTTGGGGTTCTTAACAGAAGGGGAGACATATTGGGCAAGTGATGTAGGGGAAGTAGGGGTACTCTGAGAACTAGGTGTAGTGGATTCCCTTTCCAACCTTAAATCTCGACATACAGGCCTCTATCTTCCTTTTACCTAATTCTCTTCACTTGGAAAATCTTCAAGTAGGAAATCCTTCAAATATTTCCTCCTTTTATTTAGCTCAGAAATAAATAGGATTTTGATTAGGTTATGATGATAGAGTGTAGTATTAGGCTTTTGAATTTTTTATTGCAGTCCTCGAGCCATCTTATGAAGGCTCAATCTCAAGAAATGGGGAATTTTGATGGAATAGTCTTCAGTGAAATGCATCAAGAGTCAAATGTGGTAGAGAAAAATAATAGCATACCTCCCTTCACATTTCAAGAAATGCTGCAACATAGTCAACAGTGGGTTCCATTGACCCCGAATGCAGCTGTGTAGAGCTCCTTTTGCCCCAGTTTAAAGAGTGATATGATGGCTTTAAAAACGATACACAGTTAGGTATGTGGAGTTGGCCTCCTTTAAAGAATTGTTCTCCCAAGGAAGGCAACCCGATCGCTTCACTCAGTGATTCTTCGGTGACCTTAAGATTCATAATTCCAAAATTTGCTCTTTTTCCATCAAAATTTTGGGCAAAGGCTAGAGCTACATCATCGTTATATCCTTGGAATATTTGTAGAAATACCACCCAACCTTTCTCCTCAACAATGGCTCTACACAGTTGATATTATGGAAGTCTAGAGAATTTCCAAAAAGTTGGTTCATGTCTGTCAACGCCCATGATCAAAATTTTATATTTTAAGTGCTAA
Organism: Pinus albicaulis; assembly: GCA_034641835.2. Taxonomy (NCBI): domain Eukaryota; kingdom Viridiplantae; phylum Streptophyta; class Pinopsida; order Pinales; family Pinaceae; genus Pinus; species Pinus albicaulis. The sequence continues at coordinate 797,803,776 of CM076584.1, read as the reverse complement.
ACACTCCTACAATGAACCTCTGGACAGAGGGGAAACTGGTCGCCAATCACACTATTAAGAAAATACGCAATAATTACTATCGGAATATGTTGTGATATCAATGAATGTATGGGTTTGAAATATGGAATTGCGGCAGTTGTGGTGTGTATCGACGTTGATACATACATATGCAGAGGAAAGAACCATATGCCTACGCCCATAGCATAAATGAAAATGATCACTGTTATTATAAATTCCCTCAATAATAATTAAACATCCCCGGCATCGAACACAGATGCCCACAATCAACGATGTCCTTTGAATTGCATAACCGTGAGGGGTGACGATGAGATAATCGCAATCTGCAATGAGAACGAGGTTTGAAAATGGAGTGTGATGATATCATGGCTGTAATTTGAATAAAGACAACCTCTGTTACAGATTCCAATCGCCCATAACCATTATCGGGTGGTGATCATTGTTACATTGCATTAAACAAAAATAACTGCATCCCTGCTATAAGAACGAAACACACATACAATAGGGAGGATTTGACGGTGTAATCCCTGTGTCAAATTCGCAGGCCATGAACATAAATCATCACATCACCATTTTCACACAATTTCTAAGATCATGCCTGGTGTACCCATGATTTTTGCTTACTCATCACACTTTAACACACACAACCACCTCATGATTAATTTCATTTTGCGCTAATGCATCCAATCTTTGTCACCGAATATGCATGCAATTGTGGGATAAAATTGAATCAGACTGATGGTCGAATCATAGGAAGGTCGAGGGGACATTTAAATGATTCGATTAGTACTTAGGGATGGCTATAGGGATTAGGGGGGAAGGTTGAGAAATAGGGATATGGCTTGAATCTCAGGAAAATTAGCTTAGGAGCATTTACACAAAGTACTTATTAAAAAAATTTATGACTAAATTAAGTAATCAAGTGTATTACCTGTGTCACTTAAATAATTTTGGGCATAACACAAATGTGAAGATCCTTTGGTGTAGTAGTAGGTCTAGTGTTTGAATCATAGTTTTGTTGTAAATATAGCCATGAAGAAGTAGTGAATATTTGAGTAGGCAGTGTTACTTATAGGGCTTATTTATTTAAATAGCAAAGCATGGAACTGCCTTAGGAGAAAAACAAATATTGTTGCTGATAGGAATAACATCTCAAGCATCCAATGAATATTGCAACTATTTTTATAAGACTGTAACCTCTGTCAGCACAACTCTAAAACAAAAATTATAGTCAAGCATTGGATGATTAATCACATAATGGTAAGTACAAAACAACTTAAGTACATAATTATTTGAAAAAAGTACATGATCTACAGACTTCTTTCATGCATTGCTAGCAAATTTTTTGAGTAATGGCATAGGAAAAGTTGTCTATCACCCCATGGATTTTGACCAGGCCTAGGATGATAACTGTCTGGGGAATTTCTTGTTTAGGGAGCTTAAAATGTCTTGAAATAAATATCCAAGGGGGCTTCTTTTCTGGAGTTATTCCAGTGGGCCCAAAAAAGAATAATTCAATACCTAATGGATCCTTAGACTACCACTACCTTATTATTTTAACGAGCCTAAATTAGTTCCTGCTCGGGGTATTCATGTTTAGAGAGTATGAATGGCCCACATAAGACCCCAGGGGTTTCCTTCTCGTAAAATTTTCCTTGAGCTCGGAAAAGAACAACTCTATGCTCAAGGAATCCCTATACTACCACTGGTATGTGCCATTTTACAAGCCTCGATCATTCAATGCTCAAGATCTTCACTTTTCGATAGTTTTACTTGCCTTTCTTTGATTTGATCCATGGATGTGTGGAGGTCTATATGGATGACTTCACAGTCTATGGAGATGACTTTTCCCAGGCTTTGGAAAATCTATAGAAAGTATTAATTCGTTGTCAAGAAGCTAATCTAGCCCTTAGTAGTGATAAATGTAGAATGATGCAAACTACGGGAATTGAATTGGGCCATCATGTGTCGCTAGAAGGAATTAAAGTTGATAAAAAAAAAAATGAGGTAATCTCAGACATCCCTATTCCTAGTTCGCAAAAGGAGGTAAGAATATTTTTGGGACATGCAAGTTATTATCGACATTTTATTGAAAATTTTACTAGAATTGCAGCACCATTGTTTAAATTTTTAACCAAAGATGTTGATTTTGTGTGGAATGTCGATTTTCAGCAAGATTTTTAGATACCGAAGGACAAATTATCCACTGCTTCAGTATTGAGAGGACCAAACTAGTCCTTACCATTTCACATTTGTACAGATGCTTCGGCACTACACTAGGAGCAGTCCTAGGACAAAGGGAAGATCGATACCCCTACACTATTTATTTTATTCGAAAAAATCTTTCCCCTGCCGAATTGAATTATATTATCACTGAAAAGAAATTGTTAGTAGTTGTACATGCTATAGGAAAGTTTAGGCATTACATTACTAGTTATGAGACTTTCATCCTTATTGACCATTCTGCTATTAGATTTTTAATGAATAAACCAATTACTAATGGTAGAAGAACTAGATGTTTGTTTCTCTTACAATAATTAAATATAACCATAATTGATAGGCCTAGAAGAGATAATTTGGTAGCAGACTTCTTATCTTGTTTGAATATTGTATAAGGAAGCACGCCGACTCCAATGCCCAATGAGTTTCCAGATGAAGCATTATTTTCCATTTTTGCCATTACTCCTTGGTTCACTGACGTTGCCAATTATTTGGTATCAGGGAAATTACCGGATTGAGGGAGACTTGTTCTATACTAGGCCGGATTTGATCATGAGGCGATGTGTGTGGGAAGATGAGATTTTTGATGTTTTGAGAGCCTTCCACAATGAGCCTTATGGGGGGGTATTTTGCCAATAAAATAACTGCATACAAGGTTCTCTGTACTCGGTACTATTGGCCTTCACTTTTTAAGGATGCCAATAAGTTCATTTCTAGTTGTGACGCTTACCAGTGGATGGGGAGACCAATTTCGTCTGATGAGATGCCTCTTAAACAAAAAATAGCCATTGAACCTTTTGAGAAGTGGGATTGGAATTTGTAGGGCTCATCTCCCCAATTTCGAAAAATAAAAAGTATATTTTGTTATGAACTGACTACGTCACCAAGTGGGTGGATGCTAAGGTGTTATATGTTTCCACTGAAAATGCAATAGTATAATTTTTGTTCAAAGACATATTTACAAGATTCAGTGTACCGTGTGAGATTTTCATTGATCAAGGCACAAAATTTACATAAAATTTGGTCAAGACACTCACCGAGCAGTACTAGGTTAAGCACCATAAATCTACCCCTTACCACCACCAAGCCAACGGGTAATTGGAGTCCATAAACAAAGTCCTATAATCCATCCTCACAAAGACCATTCAATTGCACCATATGGATTATGCGAACAAGTTATTAGAGGCATTATGGGCTTACAATATTACTTGAAGGAATATGACAGGGCATAGACCTTATGAACTAGTCTATGGAAAGCAGGTGCTCTTTCCCATTGAATTCCAAGTAAAAACATTTAGAACCGACACCTGATTGGGAATGAACATGAATAAATCTCAAGAGCAGATATTGGTGCAGTTGAACGAGCTTGAAGAAATGAGACAATATTCTTATCATAGAACCTTATTGATGCAGGACCAAAGATATCGATGGCACGACAAGTTCATTAAGAAGAAATTCTTCCATCCAGGTTATTGGGCCTTGTTATATGATAGTAAGTTTAAGCACTTCAAAGGTAAATTTTATACTAGATGGTTAGGACCTTATGAAGTAGATGAATTTTTCGATAACAGTTCGGTTCGTATTAAGACTATTGATGATGAAAAGACTTCTTTTGTAGTGAATCGCCATCGGATTAAAATTTATCATAAACAAATTTCAGATCTATAGGTGGTTCTCCCCACAGCCCATATAGAATAAAGGAGAAATTCGTCAGGAGTAAGTTTATCCCTTTACCTAGGCTTGGCAGATTATTTATGGAAAAGGAACACTATCCAAAGGAGACTCCAAAATTTTATTTTCCATAAGCAATCCACCACGCCTAGGTAAAGGGATAAACTTACTCTTGATGAATTTCTCCTTTATTATACATGGGTTGTGGGGAGAACCACCTATAGATGTTAAAAAGTGACAACCCACTGGTTAATCTCTCTCTCTCTCTCTATCTCTCTCTCTCTCTCTCTCTCTCTCTCTCTCTATATATATATATATATATATATATATATATATATAAAGGAAATCATTCAATCAAACCAGCAAGAGGCTGGCCATCTGCATGAACTAGCTCTCATCCAGGATCCTTTCGAACTTCCTGCAAAACATGATTATGTGAAAGTGGTTTGTGATAAATTTTAAGCCGATGGAAATTCACTACAAAAGAAGTATTTTCATAATCAATAGTATTAATATGGACTGAACCATTATCGAAAACTTCATCTACTTCGTAAGGTCCTAACCATCTAGTAGAAAATTTACCTTTGAAGTGCTTAAACTTACTGTCATATAACAAGGCCCAGTCACCTAGACGAAAGAAATTCTTCTTAATGAACTTGTCACCCCATTGATCCCTTTGGTCCTACACCAAAGAGGTTCTATGATAGGCATCTTGTCTCATTTCTTCAAGCTCACTCAACTACATCAATCTCTACTCTTGAGATTTATTCAGGTTCATTCCCAATCAGGTGGCGGTTCTAAATGTTTTTACTTGGAATTCAATGGGCAAGAGAACCTGCTTTCAGTAGACTAGTTCATAAGGTGTGTGCCCTATCACATTCCTCCAAGTAATCATGTAAGCCCATAATTCCTCTAATAACTTATCCACCCAATCCATATGGTGCAGTTGAATGGTCTTTGTGAGGATGGATTCTAGGACTTTGTTCGTGGACTCCACTTGCCTGTTGGCTTGGGGATGGTAAGGGGTAGATTTACGGTGCTTAATATATTACTTCTCAGTGAGTGCCTTGACCAACTTTAATGTAAATTGTGTGCCTTCATCAGTGAAAATCTCGCGCAATACACCAAATCTTGTAAATATTTCTTCAAACAAAAAATATACTACTGCATTTTTAGTAGCAGCATATAACACCTTAGCCTCCACCCACTTGGTGACATAGTCAATGAATACCAAAATATACTTTTTCTTTTTTTACATTCAGGAGATGGGCGCTAAAAATTCAAATTCCCACTTCTCAAAAGGTTCAATGGCTATTTGTGGTTGAAGAGGCATCTCATCGGATGGCACTGGTCTCCCCATCCGCTAGCAAGCGTCACAACTAGAAACAAACTTCTTGGCATCCTTAAATAGTGAAGGCCAATAGTACCCAGTACAGATAACCCTGTATGTGGTTATTTTATCAGAAAATTCCCCCCCACAAGGCTCATTGTGGCAGGCTCTCAAAACATCATACATCTCATCTTCCCGCACACATCACCTCATGATCAAAGCCAGACTAGTATAGAACAAGTCTCCCTCAATCCAGGAGTAGTTAGCACTGCGCTGCACAATAGTGTGTTTTTCCCAAGCAGACATATTCTGAGGAAATTTCCTTCATACCATATAATTGGAAACATCGACGAACCAATGAGTAATGGAAGAAATCGAAAATAATGCTTCATCTGGAAACTCATCAGGCACTGGAGTCGGTGTGCTTCCCTGTACAATATTCAAACGAGATAAGAAGTCCACTGCCAAATTATCTCTTCCAGGCCTATCAATTACGGTTATATTGAATTATTTTAAGAGAAGCAACCATCTAGTTATTCTACCATTAGTAATCGGTTTATTCATTAAAAATCTAATAGAAGAATGGTTGGTATGGATGAAAGTCTCATAACCGGTAATATAATGCCTAAACTTTCCTATAACATGTACAACTACTAATAGTTCTTTTTTAGTGATAGTATAATTCAATTTGGCATGGGAAAGTTTTTTTCTAACAAAATAAATAGTGTAGGGGTATCGATCTTCCATTTGTCCCAGGGCTGCTCCTATTGTAGTGTCCAGAGCATTTGTACAAATGTGAAATGGTAAGGACGATTTTGGTCCTCTCAATATCGAAACAGTGGAAGATCTATCCTTCAGTATCTGAAAATCATGTTGAAAATCAACATTCCACACAAAATCAACATCTTTGGTCAACAATTTAAACAATGGTGCTGCAATTCCAGTAAAATTTTCAATCAAACATCGATAATAACCTGCATGTCCAAAAAAGCTTCTTACCTCTTTTTGCGAACTAGTAATAGGGATGTCCGAGATTACCTAAATTTTTTATGGATCAACTCTAATTCCTTCCAGCGACACATGATGGCCCAAAAAAATTCCATTAGTTTGCATCATTCTACATTTATCACTATTAAGGGCTAGATTAGCTTCTTGACAATTAATTAATACTTTATCTATATTTTTCAAAGCCTGGGAAAATTCATCTCCATATACTTTGAAATCGTCCATATAGACCTCCACACACTCATGGATAAAATCAAAGAAAATAGCTAGTACAACTATATGAAAAGTGGTTGGGGTGTTACAAAGACCAAAGAGGAGGACTCTACATGAATAAGTACCCCAAGGGCACGTAAAGGTAGTCTTTTATTGGTCCTCTTCAGCTATTTTTATTTGGTTATAACCGTTGTATCCATCTAGAAACTAAAAATACTTCTTACCTAAAAGCATGTCGAGTCCATGATCAATGAAAGGAAGTGGAAAGTAGTCGCGTAATGTGGCCTTGTTTAGTTCTCTATAATCAACACAGATACACCACTTGCCATTATTTTTCAGCAGCGCCACCATCGGTAACACCCACCTATTGTCTGAAATGGGGTAGATGAATTCCATAGCCAGAATTTTATGAAGCTCATCTTTGAAAATATATTTTAACGTTGGGTTCATATGCCTTTTTAGGTGTCGAACATGTCTCATTTCTTCATTGGTATAAATATGGTGGATTTAGGTGTCTGGATGCATGCCCCTCATGTCCATGTAATCCCAACAAAAGCTCCATATTTCTCACGAATCATACTCATGAACTACTGCTTTTTTTCTATAGTCAATTCTGTATTGATATCTAAAGTATTTCCTTCAATGATTTCTACAAGCTCTGTGGTGAGTTCATGGATTTCCTCTATTGCTGCAAAAGAGGTGAATACAGCTGGATGGCAAGTCTCCTGCAACTCATCACTGAAAACATGTTGATAACCATTAAAAGAAACAAGATAATTGATACAGGAACTATAAGATAAACTACTGCAAAATATGTTCATTGGATTTCTCCTGGAGACCTTTAGACTGATATAATGACAGAAAAGGAGACATACAGTCTTCGTCTCCATAGGGATTCTCAAGCCATAATGGTAATTCAACAATTGTTTGAGCAGGGGGTAAATAGACAAATTTTGGTTGTGGGTACCATTGGAAATAATCATTTCTCCATTTATACACCCTATGATAGCATCAACAGTTGCCAATCAAGGGTGTCCCAAAACTATAAGGTGTCCAAGTCTAGCGTTTTTCAAGGAAATTATAATAAAATCTATATCATATTTCCAAGAAGAAATAGTTACCACTATGTCTTCTAAGGTTCCCATTGGCCTGACAATGGACTTATCTGCCATTTCTAAAATGATAAGGGTGGGTTTAAGCCCAGATAACTCCAAAATGTCATTGTTTCATATGTAATTGCATTTATTTCAACCCTTAAATTCACAAGGGTGTTAGGAAGAATCACTCTATTTATCTGAATGGTGACAATGGGGTTCCTAGGGTCATTGTACTGCGTAGGAAAGTCAAAAATCATGGTGGAAATTTGGCTTAAAATATTTATGTTTTGATCCTTATGCCCTTTCCTACCTGGCTTCTTAATGCAGAGATCCTTGAAAATTTTGGTGTAGATAGGGATGTCTCTAATAGCTTGAAAAAGTGGAATTTTGATGTAGACATTCCTTAATTCGTTTTCCAAATCGTATTCAAGTGAGTCTATTATTTCTTTACAAGAATTATTTCTAGGTAGGGTGGTTCAACTGATTCTTATTTTTGTGTTGGTTTTTGTTTTTCATTTTGCAAATGGTTTTCAGATGATTTGGCAAGGACCTCTTCCTATATGACAACAATTGATTTCCCCTTATCAACTGTCTTCCCTGATCCTAATTTGATTTCATTCATAGGGATGGAAGTGATCATGTATGTAGGAAAAGGATGGATATTTATGTTTTGTGCAGGTTGAGGTGGTCTATTATGATTTGGGTTAGGTATGGGTTGCGCAAGCAATAATGTAGGTCGAGGTGGGTTAAAATTTTGAGGTGCGTGCGAAGATGATGGGTCAGATGGTGCAAGTAAAATTTATTGCAACAAAGGGGGTGGCAACAAATGTTGTTGATATCTGTGTGGATTATACCCTTGCTGATAGGATTTCATGGTCGAATTATATGAGATGCTTGGCATGTTTAGGTAAGGCACATAGAACTGGTTTTGGGGTTGATAAGGGTTGGTATAAGGATTTTCCCTCCAATTCTGGTTCCATGGAGTGTTTTGCATCTGACGAGTGGCCCAAGGGAGGTAATATGGCTAGAAATTCCAAGGTTGATTCTGACCATACCCCTGAGGACTAGGTTCCAAAAACATGTTTTGATTGGGGCTTCTCTAAAAGGGTTTATTGCTTGCTTGTGACGGGTCATTTTCTTCAGTATTCCCCTTGTAGATAATCTGCAAACCAGGAAGAGTTGGACACTTCACGGTTGCATGTTATAAAGTGAAAATCCCACAAATATAAATGATGTTAATGGGACACTCCCTTTCCATGTGTTTTTTTCTGCATTTAGGAAAAAAGATTTCCATGGCAACTCTTTCGTCCTCTTGTTTCTTTTTGGATTTCATGGTGTCAATTTGGTTGCCAATGGTGTTTAAAATATATGTTTTAAATTTTTCTAGTAGGTTCCCTAGTTCGACTCTAGTGACAATAGTGGCTATAGGTTTCTGATTTCTGGATGCAACATCTCAGAGACTGTTGTGGAGCTTCTTGCCTATTTTATCCCGACTCCTTGAATAAGTTCGATAAATTTTGGGTACTTCAGCAAAAGGAATTTTATAAATGTCCCCGCCACTTAGAAGGTTTATGGTTTCAATGCATTCATCTCTCAATCCATTTAGAAAGACCGGTTTGACATTTTTCTCATCTAGATGTTCCCCTCGAGATTTGTGAAAATGATACAGGAAGCGCTCAAGATATTCTTCTAGGCTTTCATCATCTAGTTGTTGCATCCTAATAATATCGTTTATGTCCCTAATTTTGCAGAAGTCCTGGTATTTCCTAACAAAGACAGACTTCATATCATCCCAAGAGTAAATGGTGTTTTCTCCTAAGATCATGAACCACCTAAGGGTTGCATTTTTCAAGGTGGATGGGGACAGCTTGATTTTATGGGAATCATCATAATAATTATAGCTTTTTCATAAAATATCGCACTCTAAAAGAAAATCGCCAGGGTTTTCAGATGACTTACCATAGAAGAGTGGAAGAGAGGTCATCGTTATGCTTTTCATGGTGGAATTCATGGTTACATCTAGGATGGGGAAGCTGAAGGTGGTTTCTTCATATTCTTCTTCCGATCCTCCCCTTGGCCCATCATTTTTTCTAGGTCCATATTCATTTCCTCCAAAGAAAGGCATCCTTCGTCTTTCTCCCTCTCCATGGTTTTATTCCTAGTTTCTTTCATTGTTCCTATTCTCCCCTTCATTGTTTTCCATGTTGATTGCAGATGCATTGTTTCTAATATTACTTTAGAAAGATTCAATGGACAACTTCCTTACTCCTTCCAGAATTAGGATTTCTCCTTGTAAAATTTATTGCCATTGGTGCTCCCTTTTTCCTGCTTAGTTCCTGAGTAACAATCATCAGGATTAGATAATGGGATTTTTTTTTAACCAAAAGTTTTAGGAAATTTTGAACTAGAAATAAATCTACCTCTATTATCCCTAGGTCTACTTATACTTCTACGCATAAGGAAATGGAAAATAAAGTTTAAGAATAAGAAGTAATCTGTCAAAATTTGGAGAAAGCCCACAAAATTGGATGTGTGGCTCTTCACTCACGTCTTACCATACTCTCTCCGCCCTCTGACAGCCCTGCAAGATCCCTAAAACTCAGACAGTAATATTTACCTCAATCAGAAATTACAACTCCCCGACCACTATGCCAAAAATGTTGCGAGAAATAATTTCTAGATTAAACTTCCAATACTTATATGTCAATCTGGGCTCATAAATATGATTTGTACTGCACTTTCTTGATCTATTTTCTAAGTCAAAGTTTTAATGTTTCCTTATGATGATCAGCTAAGTAATGAAACACACAAATGCTTATGAACAAACAAATTTCGGAAATAAATATCAAACCATCTCACTAACATTAGCAGAATCAATAATAAAATTCAACTTAAAAACTTGAAATATTTATTAACTTAACCTATTCTATTCTTCAGTGGAAATTTGTACTTGAATGAAAACCCAATTCTTCACTACAAGTTCTACTTCAACCAATTGTGAAAGAAAATTCCTAATTAAGTAACCTCCACATACACCAACTCAAAAATTCAGAATTACATTCAAAATCCAAAACCCTACACTATGAGGAAGCTAAAAGACCTAATCTACCTTCAATTACAATTCAATCTAAGAATTACGGCTAAGAAATCCTAGAATCAATATTGCATTAAAAAATTGTACTTGGATTCAAACCCTAAAATGAGAGAAACTTCACACCAACTTCAATGTCTTGACAATAAATAAAAGATGCTTTTGCTAAGAACTACTCTGAATACTCTACCTCACACACTCAATCAACTAGAATTAACAACTTTGATCTCTTAGATTAACTAACTACACACACCATTCAGTCTATTAATAAGAAATTACTCTATAACAACCACATCCTAGCTCTGTTTTTAGAAAATCAAAGGCAAAGGAAAACTATGAATTGCTATTGGAACACACACAAAAAATGAAAGATTATACTACTGTCTTAATAACATAAATTAATTTCTCACTCTTGAGCTTGAGCAATCTATTTGATTGTAATTTAGACAAACTAGCACTTTGCTTCTCTAATAAAAATGAGTCACACTACTAATTTAATTAATTAGAAATTCAAAAAACTACTAACTTTCAAAATACAAGCTACATGCATTCAATTTTTAAAGAAGATACCTCTACTCAATTTTAAAACTGGAGACACTGACGCACTCTTACTGGAATCGAACTTGAACGCAATGATCAAATCTAACTCAGATGCATCTTAACACTCTGTAGACAATATCTCATTCCTCATGCTAATATTACTCGTAATTACACCCACAATCTCACATAATTTCGTAAATAATCTCCAAACCAAACAATATTCAAATCAAAATGTAATGATTAAATGACACATATGTATATGGAAATCTTTTTTAGTCTTTCGTTTCGAGATCAAACTCACTGTCACTTGTAGTTCTCATTGTTAATATTACAAACTTCCCCAATTAATTTGAAAACAACGATGTTTAAATCAATTTGTTAAATGACACTTATTAAATATAAGAATATCGACCCTGAGTGAGGATTACGCATTCAATTCAAATTCTTTGATCCCTTATGGAAACAAAAAACTTTGAAAGTGTTATTATTCAACTTTGTAAGAGATTATAAGCCGGATTTGAAACGTTGTCTCCACGTTTGTCCAATCAATTCACCATTTTCAGCATTTGCATATAGAACAAAGGACTCACTTTGTTATTTAATTAATTCAAACACCCATCAAATGGTTTGAATATAGATTCACGACAATGGGGATCTCAGTGCTCTTCTACAAATTGATTGAAATATTTAATGAGTAGGAATTAGCAATTGAGTATTATGAAATCGCAGATCACACCAAAATGAAAAGAAAACACTCAATATTCCATAATGCAACCAAACATTGACAATCAAACCCGTATTAAACCGTTAAGTGAGGTAACAATGTAATTGAAGCTAACATGTAACGTAAAATAAAAAATGATTAAAGAATCACAAAGCTAACTTAAAATTCTACCTAAAATGAATAAAACTTCTCAGACTATGGTGGGCCCTTGCCACACCTCGGATGCGAACTTACAAAAGGAAAAATATGCCAAACAAACTAATTCATATCTATATATATCAACTCTTTATTACATAGCTTGAATCAACTCAGGCTCCAAGTCATGACAAAAGTAGTCTTCAATTAAAAATGAAGTTACACTTGATAGAAATAGCTCAAAAACTAATAAATTCATGACTAACTAATATTTCTCTGCTGCAGGCTTTATAGAGAACCCTCAATTTACAAGATAGTATGCAAATCAATTCTAACAACTTTCTATACTAATTCAAGCTATCAGTTCTGATTACAATATTGAATCACAGCTTTTGGTTCAACCATACTCCATTTGTAGCTATATGGATAATATGAGATTGTTTTAGACAAAGTCTAGAAGCTAGTGCATAAGGATCATCGATCCTTAAGTTCAAACAACTCTTTTGATGAAACCAAGGTTGGGCATTGACCACCTAGAGCATTAAAATGCTACTAGGTGGTTTTGAACTTCTTAAGTGCAGTTCTTGGCTTAGTATTTAAGTACAGATCTTCTAAACCATGTCTTAGTGTCAAGATCATGCTTCTCCTTAGTTGAATAGGTCCTATCGATGCACACTTCACAACTATAACCCATAAATATTAGTTAACAAAAAAAGTATACAAGTTAATCACCTCAGTTTAATCACAAAATAGTTAAAATAACATTATTTGTAATGCATTACCTCAGGTTAAGGAATCAAAATGGTTTGAGGCATATGGATGACAAAATATAGTGGAAAGGAGCTTATTGGTGACAAAATAGGAGATAAAAGCAGCAATAAGAGTGGAAAGGTGGTGAAAAAATAGGGGTTCAACAGGCTCCATAGGGTGATGAACTTGGCCTATTGCTCCCTTTCTACAAAAAATCTTGAATATACCTATTGATTTCATCATTCTCCAGAATAGAGTGTCGATATATCGGTCCACTGGGAAGTGATGCACTTGAGGTCTAATCAATGGAGTGCTTGACCTGACAGTGGACAAGTACCCCTGTGGGTGAGGTGAAAATGTCCCTGTACTCATCCACGCCCTTGTACATATGTTGTTTCCTTATGGAGAAGTCCTGTCTGGAGGTCGTGGCCACAATATTCTTCTTGCCCTGAGGGTGAATCATAAGGAAAAAAAATTTCCCAGTTTTGGAAATGAGCTTACTGCATTTTTGCACAATGATCAAAGAGATGGTGGTAGGAAGTGTAGAAATTATACAACAAGCATGTATATCTTGGATTCACCCGATTTAACAATGTGCTAAAGTTAAATACTGAATTTCTTCTACAATTATTTTGCAGAATTAAAAACATGATCTCAAATTTAATGAACATGAAGAAAGATCAATCACACACAACACAAATAATTTCCTGGGGAAATCTTACAGCTAAAAACCCCACTATCTTTTATTGCATATTATATCATGGATCATGAAAAAATTACATACAAAAATCTTCTCACAAGAGCCCTCAGTACATCAGCAAATTGTCTCACACTGTCATACAAAAATTGGCAAATTCATTAGCCAATTTACTGCCTCCAGACAGCCTGCCTTCACTACACAATCCCTATTGAATGCAATCCCTGAATTGATGCAATCCTGCCTACCTTGACTATGCAAGTATCATGGTAACATCCAATGAGTGTTTACTTGCATGTGTGCCAATGGATAATTTCACAACTGATATTCAACCTCCCTTTCACCTAGAACTCAACTGGTTCTCCACTGGATTTGACATGCATGCAGCTAATAAAAGTAAATCCTTAGTTGCATGTGAGATCACTAATTTTGAATTAATTAATATTTAATTCACTAGATCGCTCACTAGTGTATCTTCAGTTACAACTAGCACAACTGAGTTTAACTCACTTAACTAAGTTAAACTATTTACAACTTGCACCAACTCATGCACCGCTGCACTTCGAACCCTGTTACAATAGAATTACTCTGCATGTCCCACCAACCAACCTCTAACTTGAAATTCACTAGCTAACTGAATTTTCCACTTCAGTTAAATATTTCAAGTCCACATTGAGAACATATTACAGTTTAATGTCCATCCAAATTTAGGGATAATAAAAATAGACATGCACCAAAAAATAGCCCTGTGGGCCCCACCCTAATGTAGGTGCTTAATGCAACCAAGTGCTTAATGCACTAGTGTGGGTGATGAATATTCTTGTTGAATCTCAATACTCCCTCTCAAAAAGAAATGGATTATCCTTCACCCCGATCCTATCTCTATGGTATTTCATATTTTCTCCTGGTGAGCGCCTTCGTGAGAATACCTGCATCCTAATCTTCCGTGGGAATGTACTGAAACAACATGATCCTACTCTGCACATAATCTCTAAGATGATGGTACCACATATCTATATATGCTTGGACCTATCATGAAACACAATATTAATCGAGATTGTAGTGCAACTCTGATTATCACAATGAATCATTGTTGGATCCATCTGAGAACCAAACAAACAAACTAAGATCTTTCTTGTCCAAATAGCCTCACATGCAGTTTGACTTGCTGCCATGTATTCCTCTTCCACTGAACTGAGTGCCACAAATCATTGCTTCCCGTTGTACCAGGAAACTATTTTCGAGCCAATGCTAAAGATCCCTCCTGATGTGCTCTTTCTATCCGATGGACTTCCAGCCCAATCTGCATCCGTGAAGCCATGCAATTTCACTCCATCTATCCTTTTGTACCATAAACCATACTCTGATGTGCCCCTCATGTATATCAGGTCATGCTTCCCCACCTTCCAAAAGATCTTGGTAGGCTTAACCATAGCTTGGCTCAGCTAGTTAACTGCATAGCAAATTTCTGATCTCGTGTTCACTAGATACATTAGCGAACCCACTAACTGTCGATAGACAGTAGCATCCACTACCTCTCCAGAAGTAGCATCCTCTTTCCTCTAATTTCCTGGAGGAGGAGTATCCATGGGTTTGCAACTCTCTATGTTAAACCTACCCAGTATCTCCTTTGCATATTTTCCTTGAGACACAAAAATTTCACCATCTTGGTGCCATATTTCCAATCCAAGGAAGTAATGAAGGAGGCCCATATACTTCATTTCGAACTTCTTAGCAAGATCCTCCTTGCATTAGTGTATCAATTGCTCATCACTAGTCAAAATTAAATCATCAAAATAAAGAAAAATGATCAATATCTTACCCTCAACGACAATCTGGTACAGGTTTGCATCTGCTTCACTTTTGGTGAAGCCTAGTCTAGTGAAATAGTTGTCTATTTGAGTGTACCAAGCACGGGGTGCTTGCTTCAGCCCATACAATTCTATTTTGAGTTTGCACATATGCGACTCATTGTTGAAGATCTCAAAACCTTCAGGTTGCTCTATTTACACCTCCTCCTCAATGATCCCATTGAGAAACACATTTTTCACATCCATCTGATGAATGCACTAGCCCATCTATGCTCAGAGTGCAAGGATGGATCTTATGGAAGAGTACCTATGACAGGCGCAAAATTCTCATCATAATCTATCCCCTCAATCTGTGAGAAACCCTGGGCCACAAATCTGGCATTGTATTTCTCCACACTTCCATCAGCAGCTTGCTTTCCTCTGTAGATTCATCTCGAACCTACCACTAATTTGTCAACTAGTCTTGGGAAAATTTCCCATTCATTGTTTTTTATAATGGAATCATACTCCTCCACCATTGCATCAACCCAAATAAGTTGTTGCACTACTTCCTAAAAGGAATATGGTTCAGTCACAATACATTTTCTCATAAGAGCCATGTATCCAGTAAATCGGTCAGGAGATTGTCTATGTATGCACTGTGAAGTACGGGCTCCTACATTCTATGTAGCTTCAACTCTCAAGCTATCAGCTTCTGTGGTGCACCTTCTGCCATTTCTGGTGGATGGCTCTACATGAGTGATTTCCTCCACTCAATGAACCTCCTCACGTGGTTAATCCACATCTTGAGACTCATCCTTGGGAACCAACTTTTCCTCCTTTGCATGCATGTCCAACTCCCTCTCAAGGGACAACTGCATGGATTTCCCCTCATCAAATTTTATATCCCGTCACACAACAATCATTCTGCTGTTTGGAAAATACACACTATAATTATGGGGTGTTTCTGTGTACCCCAAAAAAATCCCAAATTTAGCAGTCGGTTCCAGCTTCTTCCCGGCGTCGTTGGTCACATGCACATAAACAGATGAGCCAAAAATCTTAAAGTGTGAAACATCAAGTTTCTTACCAGTGAAGGCCTCTTCAGGTGTACTCATGCCAAGTACTCTATGAGGACAACAGTTTTGCACATAAGCCGCAGTATTGCATGCTTCCGCCCACAAATGCATTGGTATGCCCTTATCATGAAACATCGCTCGTGCTACACCCATGATCATTTTTTTCTTCCTCTCCATGACCCCATTCTACTGGGGGTTATGAGGCACTATGAGTTCTCTTTGAATTCCTTCTTTGCTGTAGAAGTTATTGAATTCGTTAGAGATGTATTCTCCACCATTATCGCTCCTAAGAGCCTTCACTTGCTTCCCCGACTCTTTCTCCACTAATGCCTTAAACTCACAAAACTTAGAGAATGTTTGATCTTTCTTCTGTGTAAAGAAGATCCAACATTTACGAGAAAATTCATCGAAAAATATTACATAGTAATTATGTTTTTTTTTTGAAGCAACCGAGAATGGTCCACACACGTCTGTGTGAACTCTCTCAAGGATCCTCAAAGCACAGTTCTCCTTCTCATGAAAGGTGGAACTTACATACTTCCCCATGGTGAAAACCTTGCACTAATCTAGCTAAGAAAGTGTTCCCATTAGAAGTCCAGTAGAAATTTTCTGCATGACTTTCAAGGCTCCATGATGAAGATGGCCCAATTGCCTGTGCCATAATTCACCCTCATCTTGGCTCACCACTTTCTCTACCTTGCCCATCATGGAAGCACAACCATCTACCTCCAGATTGTAGATATTCTTAACTCGAATCCCTATCCTCTTGGCTTGACCCATTGTTTTATGTCGCAGGAAAGCTTTTCCATCACTAAAAACAACGTCATAGCCTATATCCTCCAACATTGCGATTGAGACCAAATTTTTCTTCAAACCTAGTACATGCATTAAATATTTTAATTGAAATGGTTTACCTAAATCCCTCTGAAAGTTAATGGTACTAATCTCGGTAGCATTGTACCATCCTTCATCGCCCATCTCAATATGCATCTAGAGATCTTTCTCGTCCAAGTCACTGAAAAGTTCCTTATCTCTCGTCATGTGAAAGGAAGCGTTAATATCCAAATACCACATCGATCCCAATGCACTTGACACCATGCATGAAATCAAGGAGAATTCAAGCTCAAATTTTGAGGCAAGGGCCTCACCAGTTGCAACTCCAACAACCTTCTTCTTTTGTGGACAGTTAGTAGAAAAATGCCCATGTTTGTGACAGTGAAAACACTTCACCTTGGACATGTCCTGCTTCTTACCTTTGGACTCGGATTTTGAAGGAAATTTCTTCCATTTCCCCTTTCTTGCCTTGGCATCCAAAGCACAATCCTCTTCATCCTCATTCTTAGATGAATATCCATCTCTGGTGTTCTGTTTGAACTCCTCCTACACCAGATCTGACCACAGTCGTTCCCAATCCGACAAGTTTTCCCATTCGTTGACAAAGTCTTGATAACTATGCCAACTCTTAGGAAGTCCTAGGAGAGCCAAGATCACCAAATCATCATCAGTGAATGTTATTCCCACACTCCCCATTTCATCTCAGAATTGGACAAACTTTATGAGATACTTTGGAATGGTATCGTTCTTTTCCATCTTGGTCTTCTTGAGTTTATCTTTCAGCGCCAATTTCCTATGGTCATTGTTGTTGTGGAATAGATCCATCAAAGCCTTCCACATAGCATATGGTGTGGCTTTCCCATGGGAGGATTATGACAATGTGGTCTCGTACTCCCTCCAATAGGATCCTGCTCGATGTTGCCACTTTCTTTTTCCATGCATCAAGATTGTTGGCATATACAACATTAGGCTTAGGAACATCTTTGTCAATGAATTCCTTCAAGCCATTATCTTTGAGTACTGCCTCCATCCTGTACTTCCAAGCAATGTAGTTTGAGTTGCCCTCAAGTGCATACTCTAACCTCAAGCCATTGAAAGCCATTTCGATCTTGAACCTATTGTAGCACCAAGAAAGTATTTCTGCAAATTCAAATTCTATCCAGTCACAAACTCAGCTCCTGCTTCACTTTTGCAATTTCCTGTGCTCTGATACCATGTATAAATTATACAAAAAACATGTATATCTTAGATTCACCCAATCTAACAATGTGCTAAAGTTAAATACTGAATCTCTTCTACAAATATTTTGCGGAATTAAAAACACAATCTCCAATTACATTAACATGAAGAAAGATCAATCACACACAACACAGATAATTTTCTGGGGAAAGCTTACAGCTAAAAACCCCACTATCTTCTACTGTATATTATATAATGGATCATTAAAATTACATACAAAACTCTTCTCGAAAGAGCCCTCAGTACATCAGCTAATTTTCTCACACTTTCATACAAAACTTGGCAAATCCTTTAGCCAATCTACTACCTCTAGACAGTCTGCCTTCACTACGCAATCCCTGTTGAATGCAATCCTTGAATTGATGCAATCCTACTGTTACACAACATTTTTTCACCGTCCCCGCAATCCCTCATCCCGTACATTGGAGGACTATTCTCGTGACCTGTGAACAGTATAATGTCCTGAAAACACCTTCATGGAATCCTCCTGCATAAGGAAAAACATTCCCCTGAAGAACATTTACTCTGAAAAACCCTAAAAACAGATTTTTTTTCCTTGGCGCGACTAGCCAGTTCATCCCTCACACCAATGGGGGAAATCCACACTAGAGGGTGTGCCAACTGGCACTCTATCCCTGTGTTTCGCTCGCGCCAAGCTTATTAAGGGATGTTTTTTTAAATAAATGGAAGAAGTTTGATTCTAACAAACTCCAGAATGAATCATCAAAAGAAGTTGAGTGGTTTGGCTCCGGATCTCCAGGTATAGGAACTGGTTTTCCACCTCTCATGGAAGCTTCCTAAGAGATAGGACCTATCCCATGATTATAGGGATCCCAACTTCCTTCCTCCATATATAAAATCCTGCCCTCTCCATTAACAAGCTAGTTGAACGCTTGGAAGCTGAACATTGAGAAGGAAACTATAGCCAAGGAGAACCCCGTAAGGGAGAGAGCTTTGTCCAAATCCCCGACAGGCTTTGTTGAGATGGGCTTCGCTGCAAGCCCCGCCAAAGGAAGATCATAGCATCAGAGAACTTGGTTGTAATCTCCCTTTTGTCACCTATAATATAAGTGACTCTGATTTTAGTTCCATTCGTGTGTTTTCTCTTTTATGTAATGCAATGAATTATATCCTCTCTAACTAATATATAGTTATATTCTTTGAATATTATGTTGTATGTTGTCGTTTCTCTGCATGTGTATAGGTATCCGGACGTGTCAAATGGAAGGATTGTGATCTGTCAGGCTAAGGATGAGGAGCGCCACTTCTTCCTCAACAACAACAGCGTGGGATTTAAGGTAGGCTACTTATCGCAATCTTTGTCTTCCGTATAACTAGGAACCAACGTCATTGCATGATTCAATTGTTTCTAGACCCAATCTAGGGCTAGTGGGATCACCTCTGTCTGCAGAGGGGATTTACCTCCTCAACAATTTGTCGACTCCGCTGGGGATCAGTGCAAGTTATTCCTTGCTCCTTTTGGGTCGTTTTCGTCTTTTTGATTGATTTATTTTCTTTTTTGGTTCATCTTCCTTGGTATTAAAACCTTGTTCAGCCCCTAGAAGACCAGATCCAGTCTCTGTTTGTCCATTTTCATTATTTTTCTAGGGTAAACTCGATTGGCACTGTTTTTCTCCTGACACTCGCACCAGCTGGCGCTTGTTGCTAGTTATTCCCCCGCACCAATGCCTTTTTGGCGCATATTACATCCAAACAGATGCGCCAACTCTGCTTGGTGTTAGGGTTTGCTTGCTTTTGGCCTCCTTGAGATTAATTTTTGGTCCTGGTGTCATTTTTCTAATTGATTGAGTGCCCTGAAGTCCTTGTTGATTGTATTTGGCCCTTTTCCTCTGGTTTTTTGGCCTTTACCATAAATTTTTCATTCTAGCCCTAGGGCTTCTAGGTGCTTCAGTGTGCTGAGCCTCCCGTGGGAGTTTTGGGTCTTTGCTTGCACAGTCGATTTCGTTTTTTCTTCTTTGCATTCATCTTGGTGGATTCCTTTGAATCATTGTGTTCATTGATTGATTGCCTTCTCTTTCATTCAATCTCACTTTGTGTTACTCCAAGCCTAGATTACATGGTTTGTCTCAGTATCTTTCGATATTCTTCTTCATTTTGAGGGATTTCGTCATCAGTTTGAGTCTTGATTGTGTGCATTTGAATTGAGTGAACTTGTTTGTTTCAACTCTCTCCTTGTCATTTCTCGAATTGGTGCTTTCATTAGTTTTTCATTCATCAAAAACAAAATATTTTGCATTTGGATTGGCATAGTGAAAATTGAAAGCTCTTTTGCATTACTAGTGTTATATAACTCTAGAGAGAAGTTTTCTAGTTTCATTAGCTTTCATTGGAAACAGTAGTGGATGTTTTTGTGTGTTTGTTTTGTTGTCATTTGAAAGCTCTCAACTCTCCCGTGGATAGCTCTTCATTGAAAAAAATGATATTTTGTGGCATATAGTTTTTGCATTTAGATATTTTATGAGATCCGATATTCAATAAGGCCTTGAAATTGAAACGTAAATTGAACATCAACTTTAAAATTTACTAAATTAACCTAAGGCAACATTGAAACATTAACAGAACATGTAGTAGTCTAAGGTAGAGACGTGTTCCAGCATCTTTAAGCCTAGTAGCTATCATTCACCATCTGGCTTTAGACAGCGCTAGTACGGACTTGTGCTCCCTGTACCATCACATATATAAAGGGAGACCCCATTAGGTTGCAATCCTTTATCCATAGGAAGCCGAGTCTGCTGCCTTTTACCTATGATACACCGGACACAACATTCAGGGAGATTACATGCACGTACGTTAAGCCCTTGGTTGATTTCTCTTTCATTTTTCCCAAGGTGTATATGGAATTTCACGGGTATCTGGTACACCCTTTTACCTAGATTACCAGAGCAGTCATTTTGATCTTTACTGACTCACTAAATTTGAAAATATCATCAAGCACTTGTCCTTTCACGCTTGTTTCCAAACTGAAAGTGATAGATTCATATTTTACTTGTTTCTAGACTCTTAAAACATGAAACAATAAAATTTCTGGTTTCAATATGGTAAAATTAATCACCTACGATCACACGCCCATTTAGAGATTGATTTTTCGACCTGTTTTTGTTTGCCTTGCTTTTTGCCCATGTGTATTTGTTCTTGATCTATTCCTCTTTTTGCTACAGTCACAGTGGCGGAACCTTTAGTTTCGTCTACTGGTATTCCTTATACCAATGATTCATCAGAATTCTCTCAGTCCTCTGTTGAGTATCAACAGCCTATTGTATCCGAGTTTCCTGATGGGGGACCGGTCATATCCGAACTTCCCTTTGGAGGACCAGTTGATTTCAATTGGCCCTTGTGCGACGCTTGGTTTGGATTTGGAGTAGGGGAGCACTTCCCTCCTCTTACATCAGGATCACCCTTTTTGGCTACTATCATACCTCCTAGTCCCCGTCGTCTTTTAGAAGATCTTATGGCAGGGTCACATATGGACTTGTCCAGTCTGTCTCCTAGTGAGGGAATTCCTACTTCTGGTGAAGATTACCAGCTTTTCCCTGAAGAAATCCCCAAACATTTTGTTATGTCTTCACCTGGTCCTTCTCTCCTAGCTATATATAGGTTTTTAAGTCAGGTCATGGCTGTTATTGCCTCCATCAGAATATCAACTCCGTCCACGAGGCCAACCATTCCCACGTTGGGGATGTCACCATCGACGCCTCTCACGGAATCTCCTTTTGTTACATCAACACCTGTTAGACCTACTATCTGCGTGGCTGCGTCTATGCTTGCTGTCACTACTCAGTCAACTAGGACCTCATCAGTTCCTGAAGATTTTTATATATATTCTCCTATTCCAAAGAATGTTTCTCCCGAGGAGTATCGGCTGTCTTTGCAGTTGTCAAACTCTGAGGTTGGTCAGTCCTCTCAAGATCTTAACCATCCTTACTTTTCCCATTATGGAGCGGATGGTGCCCCGATTTATGTATTTCCATATCAATATGATGAGAAAGGAAACCCCCTTTGTTTTCCTGCTCCTAAGGCTTATCATTATATTAATTTTTTTCTGCCTACCCAACCTGGGCAGCCTTCTAATCAATAAGGGAAATCCCTTTAGGGACAACATTTGTTTCAGCAAGGATATGCTCCTGGCCCACAATGACATCCCTTCTAGGGACAACCTTAGGCCCAGCCAGGTTATGTGTACGACCCATAAGGACAACCCTTACAGGGACAACCTTCGGGCCAGCCGGGATTACTTTACGGCTCGCAAGGGAAGTCTTACAATCCTTAAGGTCAACCTCTGCAGCCTCACCCTGTGGTCCAACCAGGGAAACATCAAGGACCGGCAGGGAAACTGGGGTATCAACCTGGACCACCATACGGTCCTGGGGGGAAAACCCAACCTTCTCAACCTTTCGTGCAACCTCAGAAACCTCATTTTCCAACTGGTCAAAATTTTGCACAGCCTGGGCCATCTTATGGTCCTGTCACAGGTCAACCTGGTTATCAGGCACAACCTAGCCCTTTTCCGCCATAAGGCCAACCTGTTCAACTAGGGCAACTTGGTGTCCCTCATCAACCAGGTCAATCTTTTCAACCAGGGCAACCTGCATAGCCAAGTCAACCTGTTCAACGAGGACAACCTGCACAACCTGTTAACCCTGCTCAGCAACCAATCTATTCTATGTCACAGCCAAATCTGCCTGTGCACCCCACTTATCAGACTCAGCAGGGTGCCACTTACCAGCAGATAGTTCAACCCCAAGGCGGCTATTACTTTCAAGTTCAGTCTCAACCAATTTACAACCCGCCCCAAGGTTCTGGTTATTACCTTCAACAGCCAGGCTATACTTATACTCCGCAGTCAAATCCATATATTGCTCAAATGGGGCCCACATATAATCAGAATCATTACCCTGGTTATCAACCCTTGTATCCTAGTTTTTAGCTGCCATATCAACCCAATTATACGACTTATACCCCCTATGGTCATAATCCTCTAGGACAGAACCAATGGGGACAAATTTATACTCAATCAGGGTGGAGTACAGGTACAGGTCCTTATCGGGGGCCTGGTATGCCTTTTAACCCTCAATTGCCTTTTCTTGCCACGTTGGAATTGTCAGACGTGTCCAAATTGACCAATGATCCAATTCTTGATAACCCATATTGGCCTCCGGTTCCGATGAAGGTGCCTGGTGATTGTCCTATGTTTGAGGGTAAATCTAGAGAAGACCCCCAAGCACATTTCATGACATATCATTTTTGGTGGTCTTCGAACTCTTGGATAGATGACTCGATTCATCTACGTCTTTTCCAGCACACTCTCACGGGTGTTGCTGCTAAGTGGTGCATACAATTGCCCCGTGGTATTTTTCAGGATTTTAATACTCTAGCTATGGCATTCCTGACGCATTTCTATTTACCGGTTCGTTACGAAGCCAGGACGCATCTCCTAACATCTCTGAAGCAGGAGAAATCCACTCATATTTCAGATCATATTCATGAGTGGAGACATCACTTCGTCTGATTAAGTTTGACATTCCTGATCAGCTTCTAACTCACGGGTTCACTACCTCCTTTGTCAACAAGATTGCACAAGTCATTGCTATGGGGGCATGTGTAACCGAGGAACAAGCCATTGCTCGTGCCCAGTACCTCGATTTAATGTACTCTCAGTCTGGCACATTGTACGATATATTGACTGATTCCTCGCGACCAGGGACCTCTAAAGCACCAGCTACCCCATTAGTTGATGGTGTTATTGGTTCCATCTCTCAGACTTCTCGCAAGTCTTCTAATGGGAAGCAAAAATCGAATTCTTCCAAAAATTCTGCACCTCATCCTCCGAGAACAACGTACCGTACGTGGATCAAATTCCTAATCCCCCCAACAGCATAGGACCTGGTCTTTTCAAGGACCCCGTTCTCATGGGTATTTTTCCCATTCCACCATTGAACACCGTTCAAGTTACATGATCTCTAGGTCGGATGACTCGTGGATCGTTCCTTCTCCTGAACAGGTTGCCTCTTTTGGAGAATCAATGCCTCTGACCCCTGTTGAAATCAATTATTGCGAGATCTTTGCTGCATCAGATCCTCCTCCTACTGATGATGCTCCTTTGAGCATAGCTCTTGATGTTTATTCTCAATCCCCTTGGCTTGGTGATGTATATTCGCCTGATCCTTTGAGAGAAATTTTTCCGTCTAACGAAGCTATCGTGGAGACTATGTCTCTCGAAGGTCTCCCTTGGAGCGATGGACATCATCGTTCCTCGTTCATTCCCAGCCTGGGGGCAATGTCTAATTGTCTCGAGCATTTTACATATTAGGTTCCCTCTTCGCCTCTCCAAACGCTAATATTGACTCATGAAGTATTGTCGAAAGGAAATCTGAGTAATACCACCCAAACGATGCCTATCGACATCTCCGTTAAACCGGGGGTCGTCGAGAACATCCATATGGGAGTCACTTGTTCTCGGGATGAGATTCAAGTGTACACTAGCCTTTTCTGCGAATTCCGTGATGTTTTCATGTGCTCTTATGAAGAGATGCCTGAGATCGATCCCAGTATCATTTTTCACGAAATTCCCACTTATCCTGGTGCGAAGCCTATGCGCCATCGTCTGTGCCCAGTGCATCCTTGAAAATCCGCTGCTATAAAAGCTGAAGTTGAGAAACTTCTTAAAGCGGGCTTCATATATCTGATCCCTCTGATAGAGTGGGTCTCCAATATTGTCCCTGTGGATAAGAAGCAGGGCACAATTTGAGTCTATCTTGACTATCGAGATATCAATCGAGCTTGCCCTAAGGACAACTATCCCACCCCCTTTATAGATTAGATCATTGATGATTGTGCAGGGAGTGAGATATTTTCCCTTATGGACGGATTTTTGGGTTATAATCAAATCAATATCCTTCCATCCGATCAACATAAGACCGCTTTCATCTATCCGTGGGGAACATTCACCTACAAGAAGCTCCCTTTTGGCTTAAAAAATGTTGGGGCTACCTTCCAGTGTGCCATGTCCTACGCTTTTCACGACATACGTAATTTTGTTCAGCCATATTTGGATGACCTGCCAGCTCATTCAGCTCTGCGCGGAGACCATCCCGAACATCTCTGCCAGATTTTTCTCCTTTGCAGACGTTACAATATCAGGCTTAATCCTCACAAGTGCATCTTCTACGTTAACTCTGGTCGGCTTTTAGGATTCATTATCTCTAAGGAAGGAATTTGTCTTGACCCTCTCAGGGTCGAGGCTATTGTTAATCTCCCATCCCCATCCTCACTGCATCAACTTCATAGTCTTCAAGGGAAAGCGAATTTCTTATGTCGCTTTATCCCAAACTATGCAAAGGTAGCTAAAGGGTTTACACGACTTCTAAAACAGGACGTCCCTTTTTTTTGGGACGAGATTGCTCAGCAATATTTCAATAACCTTAATACTTTGCTCATCAACGCTCCATTAATACGTCCTCCAAACTATCATTACGACTTTACCCTCTATTTGGCTGCTGCATTCAGCACAATTGCCATGGTTCTGGTACAGGATGACGATGACGGTAATGAACACGTGGTCTATTATCTGTCTCAAAATTTCCTCGACACTGAAACGCGTTATGCCCACGTCGAAGTTGGCGCTAGCTACGGTCCAGGCCATTCAGCGATTTCGCTATTACATCCTGTTACGCACGGTAACCATGATTTCTGACTGCAACCCCATGACTTAAATTTTGTCTTGCTGGGGGGAAAGTACTCAAAATGGATTGTGATCCTTCAGGAGTTCAATTTGGAGTTCACTACTGCCAAATCGAAGAAGTTACTGGTTTTTTCTGATCTCATTTGCTCTCTCCCTACCGACTTTGTTTCATCTCAATCTAAGGATCATATCCCGGACGAAACTCTCTTCTTAATCAGCACTCTTGATCCATGGTACAGCGATATCATCGTGTACCTCCAGACATCTACCTTCCGGTCCGAGTTAACGAAGGATGCTTGATTCCGTGTTCGACACCAGTCGCAACCCTATCACATTGTGGGAGATACACTATATCGGGTCGGATTCAATTCTGTACTCTGCCGGTGTTTGACCTTAGAATAGGCTGAGAAAGTTATGAATGACTGTCACAGTGGAGCCTGTTGCGGTCACATGTCCGGTTATGCTACCACACAGAAGGTCCTTCATGCGGGCTATTTCTCGCTGTCTATATTTAAAGACTGTATTGTAGCCGTACAAAAGTGCCATGCGTGCCAGATCTTCCAACGCAAGATGCGTGCGCCACCCCTCCCATTACATCTTGTCATTACCATAGGCCCCTTTTCCAAATGAGGCATTGATTTTATGACATGTAACCCTCACTCGGCTGGGGGGCATGCTTATATCATTGTTGTCATAGATTATTTCACCAGGTTTGCTGAAGTGATTCCTACATTGGTTGTAGACGGTAAGACATTTGCTCAGTTCATTTTCAACCATGTAATCACGCATTCGGCATTCCTCAAGCCATCGTCACCGATCATGGCTCTCATTTTCGGGACTACATGATGGCAGAGCTGACATCGAAGTTAGGCTTGCATCATGACAGCTCGACGCCATATTACCCCCAGGAAAATGGCCAGGTTGAAGCCGTGAAAAAATTTCTTGTCACGATGCTTCAACGAAAAATTCGTATACACAAATAGAATTTGTGTCTCCAATTGTTTTCAGCTCTTTGGGCCTACCGAACATCAGTGAAGAGTGCAGCTAGATTCACACCTTTCCAGTTGGTGTATGGTCTGGAAGCTACTCTTCCAGTTGAATGTGAGATCCCTTCACTAAAATTGGTTGTGGAATTACTGCCCGATCCTTCCCCGGAGGAAGAACGTCTCCTATATCTCTAGAGGTTGGATGAAACTCACCGCTTGGCTGCCTTAGTCATTAAGGCACGGAAAAAGCAGGTTAAAGCTCATTTCGATCAAATGGTTTCTCCGCGCTCTTTTATCGAAGGGGCTCTCGTCCTCTTGTATGATAAAGCTCACAAAAAGCTTGCGGCAGGCAAATTCCAACCTATGTGGCATGGGCCCTATATCGTTAAATGTGTATTGAAGAACGAGGCTTATGAGTTGATTGATTATGAAGGTATCCTTTTGGCTCAGCCCAGGAATGGGCTATAGCTGAAGAAGTATTATGCTTGAATCATTCTTGCATAGTATATGCACATAGGTGATTTTTTCATTTTTTTTCATGTGTGGTGTGGTGTGCTTTTTAAGCATTTTTCTGCTCATTGGGTCTTCCTGATTGTGCAGATGTCTATTACTCATTATGTTAGTTTCGCGGATGGTGCCTCCCGCAGTACCAGGAACCTGTCTTCGGCAGCCTGAGTAATCTACAATCCTGCTGGTGAGTTAGTTAATTTACAAGGTGTTTGTCTAGGGTCTACTACAAATAATGTCGCGGAATATAGTGCCATTTTGGAACTATTAAAAGAGGTTGTCAACCTCGATGTTCGCGCATTGCTTGTATATCTAGACTCACAGCTTATGGTTTTACAGGTCAATGGTCATTATTCGGTTAGGAACCCATGCATTTTAAGACTGTATATACGTATTATTTTACTGGAAAGGAATTTTGATTACATCACATATCAGCATATACCTAGATGGATTAATACACTAACAGATGCAGTAGCCAACATGGTATTAGATAGACCTTTACGCAATTTATAAAAACATCATCATATGTAAGAAAGATCCATGTAGAAATTGGTGTATATATATATATATATATATATATGTCGAATGTTTGCAGCGTGTGCATCATACAAAATCCAGAAAAATATACATGTTTGTTTTAATTACATTCGGAGACGACATATCTCTCAAAAATATGAAAATAAAATCCTAGGCGACTAATCGGCATGATGCTCATGGTAGCACATCACTGCCCGCACCAACCGCCTTAGTAAACGATGGAGGCGATTTGACACCCCTACGGTGTGCCTCTAGTAAGCCATAGGGACATCAGCTAGGTGAGCATAGTCTGAAACCCCACGAGAAATCCCCTCAAGGTTCTGTACTAGTGCGTCCCCCTCGCCCCCCTCACCTTGAGGGTCGTAAGTCAGCGGGGTCCTCCTCCCTATCGGTGACATCCCAGCAGGCCTCTCTAGGCCAACATCTGCATACATATAGAACTAGCTGTTAGAACATACATGTATACCAAAAAATCATAAAATCCATAAAAATCAAAAAGAGTCTTACCCAGCTCCTCATCCTAGTCCTCTCCCTCCGGGAGCGGAAGGTCTGGGTCTCTAGTGAAATCAGTGCCCACATAGGGCTAGTCCTTTATGATGATCAGCTGTCATCAGAGCCATCCAAATAACTCGGGCTGCCATGACATCTGTTGGCCGCCCCTACCCTAGGCATCAATGTTGCCCATCGAGCCATCCGTGGCTCTCTCAATGGTGGACCCAAGACTATAGCCCCTTGGCCCTGGAAGATAGGTATTCGTTCCAGGAATAATGATACAAAAATTGACCCAGACCCAAACTACTTCAATTTGGCCTTTTTTCATTTGTTCAATTGTCGTTTGATGTTCATAGTTACGGTTGTGGCCCAATCAAATATTGTTGGGTTCATGCACTCTGACGCTAGGAGGAGCTATGTTTTGGTAGCCTTGTGTGGTGCTTGTGACCCCACATCCCACGTTATGGTATGTAGCACCACCCTGAGTGCTAGATCGGGAACAGTATGAATGTCAACTTTGCCACTACCTGATCCCATTTGTGCCCCTAGGCACACCCTCTCCATGACCATCGACATTTTCTCACCAGAAGGCCTAGTGCCTGTCATAATAGGAACTGGACCTCTGCGGGACAATCCAGTGATAAAGTAAACGTCTGATACTTCAAGCTCAAGTATTTGATCTCGAAGTTTAAACTTCTCCTCGTCCTCATCCTAGATACTAATCAAATATTGCAATAGTTCGGGCTGAGCCCGGAGACATGGTGTTAGGAAGAATTTCTTCAAACTGCAATTTCAGAGAGCATCCATACCCTGCTCATTCTCCATTTCCATTTCTTATTCCTCACTGTGCTCCCTTTCCTTCCATTCAATCACCATTTTTGCTGAGTACATGCACCAAATCAAACATAGGAGTGTTAGAAACCTCCTCAAGTATTAAAATTTTCTTTTCAGTGGTTCATTTTTGAGAATTTTTGGCTTGAATTTGTGTTGCACTGTTAACGCGACTTTCTGGCTGAAATTTGCACCAGCTGTCACAGCATCTGTGTAAAACAAAGAAGATTGGAGCGGGTCCGTCCCTGGTACCCACACCAACCGCGAAGCCCTATATTTTGCAATTCCTCCCCTCAGGGAGGCCAAAGGACAATGAAAAACTATGAAATATAGCTTAAAAAATGGCTAATGGAAGCGGCTCTTACCTGGAGAAGACCAACTCTAAATTTGTCCACTGGATCATCCACAATCGTCACCGCAAGATCGCACAGAAATAGCTCACTATCACTCTGCACAGAGGTAAAAGGTAAAAAGTAAATATGTTTTTACTATTAGTCATATTTATAACTTTTCGAAATCAAAAATAGGTTTTGGAGCTTATTTTTCTGATATTTTCGTCGAAAAATGAGTTTTACACTTGTTTTTTGTGTAGCGACAGGTTTTCATGCGACTGGGACGACGAAACAAGTTGTGTTTTATACTTTTTCGGACTCGGTAAAAAACAAGAAATAGTCACTACTGGAGTCATCTTTCAACTTTTTTCTGACTCTCTAAACATGAAAATATTGCCGAGTCACTTATCGTTTTGAACTCATTAAATTGGCTGCGAAACGACATCTACCCAGTATACGTTTACCCCTTTTTCGGGCTGGGAAATATTATTTACGAAAAAGGAATACCCTAGCCTATCGCGACTAGGAGGCTCTCTCAGACATAGTTTTCTACATTTTCGGATCTGAGGGAATATCTACGAAAAGGGACTGCTTTCGGATCTGAGGGAATATCTATGAAAAGGGACTGTTGGAGTTTTCTTTACCGTTTTCTTTTCAAACTCTTTAAAAATGAAAAGACGTCGAGTTCTTCCTTTGTCAGACTCGTTAAAAACTGATGACATCGGACTCCATCGTAATGATGTTACTCGAGTTCCTCCTTCCTAGGGCTCGTTAAATGTTCTAGGTTGAATTTTTCCAAAGGAAAAACTTATATCACGAGCATATGCTATCCCCTTCAAGCTTGTTTCCAAAAATAATTGGGGTACTCGCCAGAAATGGTGGGGGAAAATGGAACTAGTATCATAGTCGTGTCAGTAGTATGTCGCTCTTAAACATGGCACTTGTCTGCATTCGTGTCGGGTTGAGGACATCTCATCTCATTATCTTCTTGCCGACATGGGTTTGGGTAATCTCTTTTGACTGCTCATCTGCTCTTTTCCATGTCAGCATGACCTCAAATCATTTGAGGTAAAATACTGCCAAATCTAGTGTCGTGTCGCCGATATGTTCAAGAGAAGTTGGCCTGTGCAGTTTTCAACCTCCCTCTAATCCTCTGGTGGTCTTGATTCAAAAACATTATGTTCCTCTGTCTCATGTCGATGATGTGGGAAACATTAGGGCCCACCTTTGATCAAGGGCACTTCCTGTCGACTTCAACTCATTATCCAGGAACTTGATCTAGAGACTCCCTTCAGGTATCTTGGAGCTTGCATGCCTCAATGGCAGGTTCGTCGCACAAGGTTTTCATTATTGGCCTTTGATCAGATGATTCTGCGGGTGTTCGACGCCAACTCATTGTTCACATTCTGTGGATTGTACCTCTTGTACCTTGAGAGCCATCATCATTATTGGTGGTTTCTTTCGCATCTGTTAACGGTCTTCATTATTGGCTGGTAATCAGACGATGTTCTTGCATGTTCGACTTCAACTCACATATTCGCATGCTCAAACTTTTACACTGTTTGGGTCAAGATGGAGCTCAAGACCCTGGATTTTGTCTGATAAACATCTAGGCTATGGATTCTTTGTGGATTATCATGATTGATTACATGACTCATTTGATTGGATGGCTGCGACCATACCTGAGTCTACTTGTTGATCCTTCTTTACCGGACGTCTGTGTCCATACCTTGGATCCCGGTTATTGTACACTCTATTATGGATGGTTGCACCCATACAATATATCATGTATCAGAGATATCAATTGTATTTGTATTTTCAGGTCTTCCGATGGCAGTGTTTTTAGTTGGATGCATTCTCATAAATCATTTCACCCCTCCCTCTCTCTCGGACCTCATACTTTAGGGGGCATCTGTTACACAGCATTTTGTCACCATCCCTGCAATCCCTCGTCCCGTACATTGGAGGACTATTCTCTTGACCTGTGAACAGTAAAATTTCCTAAAAACACCTTCATGGCATCCTCCTGCATAAGGAAAAACATTCCCCTAAAGAAAATTTCCTTTGAAAAACCCTAAAAACAGATGTTTTTGCCTTGGCACGACTAGCCAGTTCATCAATGGGGGAAATCCACACTAGAGGGCATGCCAACTGGTGCTTTGTCCCTGTGTTTCACTTGCGCCAAGATTATTACGGGATGTTTTTTAAAAATAAATGGCATAATTTTGATTCTAACAAACTCTAGAATGAATCATCAAAAGAAGTTGAGTGGTTTGGCTCCTGATCTCCATTTATAGGAACTGGTTTTCCACCTCTCATGGAAGCTTCCTAAGAGATAGGACCTATCCCACAATTATAGTGATCCCAACTTCCCTTCCTCCATCTATAAAAACCTGCCCTCTCCATTAATAAGCTAGCTGAAGGCTTCAAAGCTGAACATTGAGAAGGAAACTATAGCCAAGGAGAACCCCGTAAGGGAGAGAGCTTTGTCCAAATCCCTGACAGGATTTGTTGAGACGCGCTCTGCTGCAAGCCCCTCTGAAGGAAGATCATAGTGTCAGAGCACTTGGTTGTAATCTCCCTTTTGTCATCTATAATATAAGCGACTCTGATTTTGGTTCCATTCGTGTGTTTACTCTTTTATGTAATGAAATGAATTATATCCTCTCTGACTGATATATAGTTATATGCTTTGAATATTACGTTGTATGTTGTCATTTCTCTGCATGTGTACAGGTATCTGGATGTGTCAAATGGAAGGATTGTGATCTGTCAGGCTAAGGACGAGGGGCGTTGCTTCTTCCTCAACAACAATAGCGTGGGATTTAAGGTAGGATACTTATCGCGATCTTTGTCTTTCGTATAACTAGGAACCAACGTCATTGCATGATTCGATTTTTGCTAGACCCAATCTAGGGCTAGTGGGATCACCTCTGTCCGCAGAGGGGATTTACCTCCTCAACACCTACTTACCTTGACTACGCAAGTATAATGGTCACATCCAATGAGTGTTTAATTTCATGTGTGCGAGCGGATAATGTCACAAATAATAGTCAACCTCCCTTCCACCTAGGACTCAACCGGGTCTCCACTGGATCTTACATGCATGCAACTAATAATAGTAAATCCTCAGTTGCATGTGAGATCACTAATTGTGGATTAATTAATATTTAATTCACTAGATCTCTCACTAGTGTATCTTCAGTTACAACTTGCAACAACTAAGTTTAAATCACTTAACTGAGTTAAAATATTTACAACTTGCACCAACTCCTGCACCACTATACTTCGAACTATGTTACAACTAGAATTACTCTGCATGTCCCACCAACCAACCTCTAACTCTAAATTCACTAGCTAACTGAATTTTTCACTTCAGTTAACTATTTCAAGTCCACATTGAGAATAGGTTACAATTTAATGTCCATCTAAATTAAGGGATAATAAAAATAGACATGCACCCAAAAATATCCCTTTGGGCCCCACCCTAGTGTAGGTGATTAATGCAACCAGGTGCTTAATGCACTAGTGTGGGTGTTGAATCTTCTTGTTGAATCTCAACAGGCAGTGCTACCTCCAGTATCCTGTATAATTTTTTTCCAAAGTATTAATAAAAGTGTGAGGCCAAGACTCATACACAACATGTCGCTTCCACAAGTATTGTTGGTCTAATAATGCATCACAAACTTCAAGAGGAACAACATCATACAATACCGCATCTGTGAAGGGCTTCATGATGTAGGGAAGGTGACACTACTCACTAACATGGAGATCATGTCCATTGTGAAGACACCCGATGTTTTATGGTTGCGGGTGTGATGTGGTCAGTAGGTCCAATAGCTTAGTGACATATACTAAAGTGAGGTTCTTTTGGATTCCACTATCAACAATGAACTGCAGTGAAGAACCATTCACCCACATGTGGGAGTGGAAAAGGAACTCCCCTTCCTTTGGATCTTCAGGTTCATCCTTTTGTATCTTTTTGGTGGCAATGGTAGCACTAGGCTCTACATCAATAATATGCTTCCCTTTTTCATTCCCCTTATTGGGTTCTGACTCAGAGTCAAAGCATGCTTCTGATTCATAATATTTTAGCTTGGCCACTTGTGGATTCTTTCCTCGACACTCACTTATGTTGTGAGTGGGGCTCTGATGGAACTCACACCACTTTCCTATGTCCTTCTTTGTATTCATGTTTTTGTTCTTGGGTTGCCCTACCTTGGCTTTTTCCTTTTTCCTTCAGTTTGGTGGTGCCTTTACCTTCCTTCATATTTGTAGATCCAAAGTATCGCTTATTCTATTTAAATTTGTGCTTGATCTTGGCAGCATATGGGTATGCTTCACCAAGTGAGGAGATGCCAAAGAACCACATTTCATCCTAAATGTATCTATGCAAATAATTGCAGTACTTAAGCACTATATGTTTTTCTGAATCTCTGATATCCAACTTTTTGCGCATGGTATGGAATAAATTCTTCATCTTATGCACATATTGATCCCTTTAATGCCGCAACGTATTCCATTGTATATATTTGTGCTCATAAATCCTTATGGGGTAATATTGTTCCTTTATGGCATATCATAAATAATTCCAAGTGTGGTTAGCTGAAAATAGTGAGGGTTCTCTCTCGTCGCTCTATTCATAGTAGGTTTCCCACTATTCCTTGAAATTGGGGGCGCCTTTGAGGAGCACAAAAGTAATATTTTCCATATTAGAAAAATCGTGAACTGAAAAATATCCTTCCAACATATTTAACCATTTATCTACAGTGTTTACATCTATTTCGACTTCAAATATGGGAATGATAAATTTGACTTGTATCTTGAATGGAGTGGCACCTCTAGAGTGACTGCCAGACGAAGATGCATCATCTGTGGGAATTCGCCAAAGGATCTGTGAAAATTTCTTGATCATCGCATTCCTCTATCGCCTGAGGGATTCTTCGAGCAATATTTTGAAAGGATCTCCTACTCCCTCATCTTTCTTTTCTCTTGCCATGGGAGGTCATCAGGGTTTACGAGGCTAGTCTTGCAAAGGTTCAACCAATTCGAGCCCTAAATTCTTATACCCTGACCTCATTAGGGACATCCAAAGAAAAATAGAGAAATAACAGAACGCTTTGATACCAATGATCTGAACTTAGACATGAACGCAACATAATATGGATATAACTATAAATATATAAATGCAATAGAAATAACACTTAATTTTATTAATATCAAATAATTGAAATATGTTTACAAAAAAATTGAAATAAACTATATGTTAGGTTCCTATATTACTATTATAGTCTCTTATTGTTGTTAGTGTAACCCCCTTATTGTTATTGTTGTACCCCTGTAACCCCAATATTGATATTATTATTCCCTTACATTATTATTGTTAGGTCGGCTAGGATTATATTGTGATCCCATGGACTCCTATATATAGAAGTAGGTTTTTTTGTTTGTATCATCCAAGAATTGTTCATTTATGTAATGTATTGGAGGTTTCCCCCTCACATTGGCTGATTTCTAAGGTGTTGATCTCTCTTTTCTTCTATTTTTGGAGTTGGTTTCATAACATTTTGTATTAGAGCTTTGGATTCTAGGGTTTCATTGCTCCAAACAGGTCATCGTGGCATTTTCACTATAAATTTTTTCTATGAAAGTTCAGAAGCTGAAATTTTAACAGAGAAAAGATGAAATCCCGAGGAACGTGTGTCAAAATTTCATATATTTTTTCACAATATTTTTGGAGATATGATCTATGGAAGTTAGGACTTTTTCAGGCTCTCGAATTTCACATGAAATAGGTCATCGTGGAATGTGCGCTATAAATTTCTTTCTTCGAAGGTTAAGAAGTTGAAATTTTTACAGAGAGAAGTCGCAATCTGGAGGAACCTCCTGTAAACATTTCAGATTTTGTTTTGCAACATTTTTGGATCTATGATCTGTGGAAGTTATGGTTTTTGAGGCTCCCGAATGTCATCTCAAAGAGGTGACCGTGGGAAAATCGTCATAACTCTCTCTCTGAGTATCGGATTGGAATTCTATAAAAGGTGGATGCAAGTACATGGACTTTAGTTTCCTTTGTCTCAATTTCAGAGCCGAAGAAGGAAACAGTGACACGTGTCATGCCATACAATTTAGCTATACTGAACTAGTCCATAATTAGTTCATTGTGGGAGATTAGGCATAACTTTGCCTTGAAGAATCAAACTCAAGTCAGGCCTATGGAATTTGAAAGAAGCTTCTAGGGGCTACTATAGGGCCAAATTTCAGATATTGAGGATTTGAAATTACAGAGATAATTCAATTTCATTATCGAGCTCTGTAAAAGCAAGAAAAAGGTGTGTATTTTTTTTCGAATTGCATAAGTTTTGTGAAAAATCAGTTTGAATTGATTCCAAGGGCATATTGTAGAATAGATATCAGTATTGGATTCTAAAATTCCTCCTAAAAAGAGTTCAACACCCATTAAGCTTTTAGAAGGCTCTACTATGACTCATGAAGATGAAGAACTGCAACATGACATGTCAAAATTACAAGAGCAAGTGTACCAAATGTCGCTCTCACAAAGAGCAACATAAAATGAAATGGAAGTTTTGAAGAAAGGCGTGGAAGCTAATATGGATGGCATGGAAGCTAAGATGGATGACATGGAAGAAAAAATGAAATACAACATGGAAAACATGAAGAATGATCTAAAAGCAGACATAGAAGTTTTGACAAAGTTGATACAAGAAATGTTTCCTAATGGCGAAAAAATAGTAGAGGAAACTCATGATGAGAACAAAATAAATGTTAATCATGATTTTATAAACTCTAATGTTGGATGGAAGAACCACCATTTTCCATATATGGATATGAGGAAGTTTGATGGCAAGGATCCCGTAACATGGATAGTACAGATGGAGCAATATTTTGATCTCAATAATGTGCAAAGCACACAAAAGGTACGCACTGCAACTTTACATTTAGAACAAAATACAATTCTATGGTATTGATGGCTTTTCTCTCATAAAAAAATTGTCACTAGGTCAATTTTTATGGAGGAAATGATAGCACATTATGAGGAGACAAAGAGTAACACCTTCCTTAGCCAATTGATAAATCTCAAACAAAAGGGTTCAGTGGTGGAGCACATTGAGGACTTCCAAAAATTGAATATAAGGGTAGCTGATATTCTATAGGAACATAGGATTAATGTCTTCATAGGGACTTTAAAGGATAGCATCCAACATGAAGTTCGAGTTTGGGAACGTGATTCATTGGAGAAGGCATTCAGATTGGCAAGAAAAATTGAATGTAAAATTATGTCGACAAGGAAGCCTACCACTCACATCTATAAATATGGAAGTGTTGCTACAATTGGAAGAAAAAAGAGAAAAAGGGCTTTGCTATATTTGTGATATAAAATACACTAAAGTCCATAAGTGTGCTGAGAAGAAATTATTTTACATAGATTGTGAAGAGGAGGAAGAAAATGAACAAGAAACTTCAAAAGAAGAGGATATACACCAGGAACCAACCCTAGAAGAAGAAGAAATGAGTCCGACCATATCGTGTAATGCATTGGCAGGTATTACCACTCCTCAGAAGGACATATCAAGACTCAAAAAGGTAATAGTGTTGATTGATTCGGGTAGTACCCATAATTTTATTCATTGTAAGGTAGCCAAGGAATTGAATTGTTTCCTATACCCAGCACAAGAATATCAAGTGATGGTTGCAAATGGAGGAACTATAAATTGCTCTGGAAAATTTCATAATATCAAGCTAACCATGGGGGAATATGTATTGAATAGTCCAATTCTTTCCATTCCAATGGGAGGTGTTGATGTTGTACTAGGAGTACAAAGGTTACAATCTTTGGGGACGATATCTTTTAACTTTCAGCAAATTTTCTTGAAATTTTTTTTGGAAGGAAAGGAAGTTGAATTATGGGGTATCACAGGGAAGCCGGGAAAGATAATAAGCTCTAATGTCATGAAAAAGCTTCTGAAGAAAGAAAAACGAGGTGTAATTGCACAATTATGCTCACTAGAAGTTCCAACATCAAAAACATGTATTTCTACAGATCTCCAACAAGTCTTGGACAATCATTCCAAGGTGTTTGAAACTCCCAAAGGACTCCCACCTATTCGTGATCATAATCATGCTATTCATTTGATTCCAGGAAGTGTTCCTCCAAACATAGAATACTAGGATAACCTTATGTTAAAAAGTGATTGAACGTATGATTGCAAAAACGTTAGAGGCTGGTATAATTTAGCCTAGTCAAATTTCTTTCTATGCTCCAGTGTATTGGTGCACAAGAAGGATGGATCATGGTGCATGTGTCCAGATTTTAAGGAGATCAATATGCTCACTATTAAAGATAAATTTCCCATTCCTTTGATTGATGAATTATTGGATGAATTACATGGAGCAATTTATTTTACGAGGTTGGATCTTCATTCAGGATATCATCAAATTAGAATGAAGATTGAAGATATTCCGAAAACAACATTTCGAACTCATGAGGGTCATTATGAGTTTTTGGTCATGCCTTTAAGCCTTACCAATGCACCTTCTACATTTCAAGGGTTGATGAATTCCATTTTCAAACCCTTCCTTAGAAAAACATTTCTAGTATTTTTTAATGATATACTAATGTACAACAGGTCTTGGAAGGATCATGTTCAACATGTTGACAGGGTGCTCAAAATATTGGAGGAGAAACAATTATATGCAAAAACATCCAAATGTTTCTTTGGAGTACAAGAGGTGGAATATCTGGGTCATATTGTATCTCAAAAGGGTGGTAAGGTCAACCTTAATAAAACTAAAGCCATTAAGGAATGGAAAATACCCACAACCATAAAGCAGTTGTGAGGATTTCTCAGCTTAACAGGGTATTATCGCAAGTTTGTTAAGAATTATGGGAGAATAGAAGAACCTCTAACAACATTTTGAAGAAAGATGCGTTTTCATGGAATCCTGAAGCAACTAAGGCCTTTGAACATCTTAAAGAGACAATGTGCTTAGTACCGGTCTTAGCTATGCCAGACTTCACAAAAACCTTTATTGTGGAATGTGATGCCTCAGGAAATGGAATTGGTGCTTTTTAATGCAAGAAGGAAGACCCATTTCTTTTGAAAGTCATCCAATCAAAGGAAAGTATTTAAAAAATCTATTTATGAGAAGGAAATATTGGTAATGCTACATGCACTAAAGAAATGTCGACCTTACCTAATGGGAAGACACTTCAAGGTAAAAATTGATCATGATAGTCTTAAACACTTTTTGGAGAAAAGACTATCTTTAGAAGAGTAGCAGAAATGCGTCACAAAGATGTAGGGTTATGACTTTGAAATAATCTACAAGAATGGGAAGCTAAATTTTGTTGCAAATGCACTCTCAAGAAAGAATGAAGTGGTGGAAGCATTGCTTTGTACCATTTCTATTATCCAACCAGCCTGGATAACTGAAGCATGAGATGAATGGAAAGACAGAAGAAATTAGCAGACTTCATTTCAAAAATTTACGTAGGAATCCTAGTACATATGATACATTTAGTTGGAAAAATTATTCCTTATGGTACAAATATTGCTTATATATTTGTAAATTCCCAAATAAAAATATTGTTTTGGTTAACATATCTTTAGGAGGACACTCAGGATTTTTAAAAACTTACCACAGGGTGAAGAAAGTTTTTTTTGGGATGGCCTTAAATCTGATATTCAAAAGTTTGTGGCAGAATGTTTGGTTTTCCAGCAAAATAAAGCTTAGAAAATTAAGACTCTGGGTCCTCTACAACCTTTATCCATTACAACTCAACGTTGGGAGGATATTTCAATGGATTTTATCACAGGTTTACCTAAGTCCAAAGGAAAGAGTGTCATCATGGTGGTAGTTGATAGACTTACCAAATATGCACACTTTTGTGCATTATCTCATACATTTAAGCAAGTATAGTTGCTACTACATTTATGGAAACAATTCAAAAGCTACATGGAAACCTAAAGATTATTGTAAGTGACAGAGATCCCATTTTTACTGGAATTTTTTGGATGGAATTATTTTCTTGTTTGGTTACTCAACTAGCTCATATCTCATCTTATAATCCACAATCCAATGGTCAAACTAAGATAGTGAATAAATGTTTGGAAGGATATCTTCATTGTTTTGTATCTGATAAGAAAACATAATGGGTCAAGTGGTTACCTCTCGTTGAATGGTGGTATAACACTTCCTTCCATACTGCAGCAAAAATGACCCCATTTATGGCACTTTATGGATATCATCCACCGCCCATCACTATCATCTTTAAGAGAAAATTCTAAGGTTCAAGTAGTGGAAGATCACATCGAGAATCAATAAGAAGTTCTAAAACTCTTAAAGGATAACCTAAATTTGGCACAAAATCTAATGAAACAATAGACAGATCAACATCGCAACGAGAGAAGTTTTGATGTAGGATATTGGGTATTTTTATGGCTACAACCATACAAAAAAATTTCCCTCAAGAAAGCTAAGAAGGATGATAAATTATCTCCAAAGTACTATGGTCCTTACAAGGTGTTGCTAAATATTGGTACTATGGCATGCAAATTGGAGTTTCCTGCTTCTTCGTGAGTGCATCCATTTTTCCATGTTTCATGCTTAAAGAAGGTTATAGGTGACAAAATTCCAGTTCAAAAAATATTGCTATAACTTGATGAGGAAGGAAATATCATATTGGAACCTGAAGAATTCAAGGAAATAATAACTCGGCAGCTACGATATCAATCAATTTCAAAGTATCTCATCAAGTGGAAGAACTTACCCACTTAACATTCTACATGGGAGGATGAGAATTTTATACGGAAGCATACGAAGCTACTCAAGCATTGAGGACAACACTTTTTTGAAGGAGAGGGGCATGTTAGGTCCCTATATTACTAGTATAGTCCCTTATTGTTGTTAGTGTAACCCCCTTATTGTTATTGTTGTACCCCTATAACCCCAATGTTGTTATTATTGTGCCCTTACATTATTATTGTTAGGTCGGATAGGATTATATTGTGATCCCATGGACTACTATATATAGAAGTAGGTTTTTTCATTTGTATCATCCGAGAATTTTTCATTTATGTAATGTATTGGAAGTTTCTCCCTCGAAGTGGTTGATTCCTAAAGCGTTGATCTCTCTTTTCTTCTATTTTTGGAGTTGGCTTCATAACACTATCTTAGGCGATGGTAGCTTATCTCTGAGAATATATGTGTTTTTTACATGCCTATTAATTGTGTTAAAATGAGGCTCAAAGGACTATTTATTAATTTGGAAACAATGGAAAACCCTCAACATCCAAAAAACTAACCCTAAGAGATGAATCACCAAAACCATGGGCCTGTTGGGGTAAATTGGTACATCAACTTCCTGGGGTCATAACTTTGGCATACGATCTTTTTTTGACGTGCACAATAACTCATTAGAAATATATAACTAAGGACTATAAATTTTTACTGCAAACCAAAGGCTTTGCCTCACATTTTTTCATTTTCCAAAAAAACGTCCTTTAGGGCCTCAAAATGTCCTCGGAAGTTCAAGACCCAAAAAACATTCCAAAAACAGTAAATTGTGCTACAATTAAGGAAATTTAAATACTTAAAAAAACAATGGTGGAGTCCAGGTGGAGTAGGCGAGTGGCCACCAATATCCACCTAGATCATATAAGGAGTTGGGACTCGAATTTCTTGAGCCCTTGCAAGACCGTGCTCGTTGACCATGGTGACCTACCATGACAGAAGAAAATAAATACAAGGGTGTAGGAGATCCTGTTAAATTGTTACATGAGGAAGTGCTCGTGTGACAAAGGAATGAGGTGATGGATAATTTTTCCTAGATCCTTCGATTGGTGCCAATAGGTGACACATCTTCTTCATGTGTGAACTTTGGAGATAGAGTCCCCTTCAAGACACAAGTTAAATTTGATATTGGTATACTTGAACTCCAAATGGTTAAATATGCTAGAATGGTATTTTTCGGTCCACAAATTTTTTGATAGATAAAATACCACCTTTTCACTCATTAAGATTTCCCTACACATCAAGGATCAATGGGAGATTTTCTGTGAGCAAAGGGCCATAGAGGAATCCAAACTATTTATAGTTTCACTCACTTGGGGCTCTTTTAGGAATGCTATTAATGAACAATATTATCCTGTTGGAAGCTATGAGCACTTGTACATGAGATGGACCACACTACGACAGGAGATGGACCAACAATGCTAGAGTTAGAAATTATTTTTCATACCTTGTGCACCAAGATGGGTATCAAAGAATCTGAGTGGTAGTTGGTGCTCAAGGACAATTATTTTCCTCATAGATACATCCACATAAATGAAGTTCTTGGACATATCCTCACTTGGCACAAAATATCAATATGTTTTCAAAATCGAGCAAAAATTTCAACACAAGAAGAGATAATTTGGATCTACGAATCCCTCACAACAAAAGCAAGGTAGGGGCATCCCAAAATCACAAAAAAAAGGATAGAGCCAAGGTCTACCACCTGAGGAAAACCCATCTAAGCCAGAAAAAAAGAATGGAAATGGGAAGACAAATTAAGACACAAGAAAGTGGTGTCAGATCCAAAAGATCCCCTCTCATATGTAGGGACCAACCCTATTCTTTACTTTTTATTTTTTATTTTTTTATAATATAGTAAACTAGGAATAAAAACATAAGCATAAAACATTGGAAACTCAAAAATATTAATAAATTATATCAAACATCCATAAATTTAACTTCATTACACATACATATATTTCACATTTTAATTATAGGCACAATGAAGTCATAGAAAAGAAATTATAAATAACATAGGTACCATTCACTAGGAGATGAGATTCCATCTTGTCTTGTCTCTAGTAGCACTTCCTTATTGTCATTTGCCTCCAAGTGTGAATGTTGGCATACTTATTTCAAATGTAGTGACCCACCGGTTGCCCTCCCAGCCTACTCCTTGGGTACTCTCCTTCCCTGCGGGCCCCCGAGATGTAATGGGATTGTATAATGAATGAAATGTGCTACCTGATAGAGGTGAGCACTCCTTGGCTTAAGAGTCCCCTCTCTAAAGTTCTCTACCTCACTAAACTCAACTATTGCTCGTAAGCACTCACAACGGCATAATTTCCTCCATCCAACAATTGGGTAAGCAAAATTCCTTTCCCATGGCTTTCCCCTTCTTTTATAGGAGGTTTCATAGGTGATACTTGGCATTTCATGCATAATTATTTATTTTATTAATCCAAAATTTGATTATTCACCCACCCATGTGTCACCCTCTCACCGAGACTCTCTAAAATTATTGTAGGTTTTAACCCTGAACAAAAATTATCTACACACGAATCTTATAACAAAAAATAAACAATAGCAAGAGCATAAAACATAAAATAGATAAACACAGAGATTTTCACCTAGATCCCAAATCAGGACGACCAGCTTGATATTTCATTATATTCCTTTTAGTGTTACAACACATATATATACATGCCAAAGTATACATAAACCCTAATCCATTAACCTTGGATTAGAACATAATCGTAGTTCCCTTGACCAGATCTACAAAAATACCAAGGCCCGAAAACCATAATACCCCAAAACCATGTGCAAAACCATGCACAAAACCATGGGTGTGGACCGCCCACCGGAAATTAAGGACCAAAAATTTTCGTTGAGGCATTGTCCCGAACCCCAACAGGGGGGCTATTACCCCCCCCCCGCGCATGATTAGTCGTGGAAAGAATATAACACATGCCCAACAATTATATACTTAAATATTAATTTAAATTAGTATTTTACTCACCCCAACAAGGCTTCATTTTTCTTCTCCTAGTTGTCTCTTGATCCCCCCCTTTTCCTACTCCTAAATTTGTGTTTATTACTAAATTTAACAGATGAGTCTCAGATTTGGTCCCCTAAATACCTCCTAATTTAATTCAATTTTCCACTTAGATGGATATTCTTATGTTGGATATTTCCACATGGAGGTTTTCTAAATTTCTCCAATTTTAATTTATTAATATTATTTTAATTCACCACCCTCTTCTCTTAATGGAGTTTTTAAATATTTTATGATTAATCTTTACACTTAACTCTATGTTCCTCTTTCCCCCTTTTGCCTAATTAATTTACTTATGTAAATGATCTAATTACTATTTTTCAATATGGAAAGGGGTAGAGTTCTTAGGGTTAAATATTTTATTTCTTCCTATTCTTCCCTTACCCTAAGTTTTATTATTGATTTAATTTCCTTGGTTCTAACATCATTTACCACTTGATATGAATTAGTGGGATTTTCATATCTTGATTATATTTATTAGTTTATTTTTATTGATGTCGAGGGTGTCAAGTTGGTCATGCCCTTCAAGAACTTCCCTTTGAAGTTCCAAGGGTGCCATTCCTAACAATTTATTTGTGATTCCAAGGGTTCCAAGTCGATCGTGCCCTTCAAGAATTTCTCTTCAAGTTCCAAGGGTGTCATGGCACTTTCCCTTCAAACATCCAGTGGCTATGAGGGGAAAGTATAGGTGCAACGACAGAGACCACTATAATCTCGCATGTTGCATGCTATAGTGAGACTAATGGTACTGGGGTTCAAGGAATCCTCCTTTATGTGCCCCCCCATAAAATTCCTCATGATCAACCCAATTTGGAACCTGCCCCCACGACATTGTGATCATCAAGGCGAAGGTGTTTCGAACTTTCCAGCCTAAGTCACAATAGGAGTGCTAGCGAGTGGGATCAGGGGCAATGTCCTGCCCCTCCCATGTCGTTCCATCCAATTGTACAACCCTATCACCCATATGTGAGTCATTTGTCCAAGAAACTAACCTATTCCTGCAACCACTAGCATATCCCATCGGAAGTATACTATATATAGTAAGTTTCAAAGTATACTTAGAATTTCAAAGAAAAAATATTAATTTCTATCAAACCAAATGTCGTTAACTCAGCATAT
This sequence comes from Pinus albicaulis, assembly GCA_034641835.2. Taxonomy (NCBI): domain Eukaryota; kingdom Viridiplantae; phylum Streptophyta; class Pinopsida; order Pinales; family Pinaceae; genus Pinus; species Pinus albicaulis. The sequence goes on along the minus strand of CM076584.1, from coordinate 797,758,988 downwards.
ATGAGTGCCTCTGGTGGTTTCCTGTCATAATCAATAATCATCAGTAACAAAGTTTCTTAGTGTTAGTAATTATCATAATAGCATCATCAACATAATATAGTCATTCACATCATTGTTCATTGTGAATCAGAACTAATGTAAGTAGCTAACATAGGATATACATCCATCATGGTTATCATAATCATAACATTGATGGGAAACATACATATACATGAAATATATCATCATCGTAACATCAATAGAAAACATATCTATCCATAAAATATATCATCATCATGATATCAATAGAGAACATGCATATCCATTAATGTTACAATCATATCAATAGATAAAATTCATAACTATTAATGCTATCATCATCATAGTATCAATAAAGAACACACATAACCATCAAATCCACTAATAATAGAGTCATGTGTCCAGATCCTCAACCTGAGGTCATAAAAGAATAAAATGTGGTCCTTAGGGCTAAATAATGTTAAAATTCATATCAATTTCAGTCAAATAGAGTAGGGCACTACATACACCCCCTCTTAATAATATACTTCATCTCAATGTCCTTGGAATAGATAAGGAAAATGGTGACGCATCTCCTTAGTGTCCTCTAAAGTGGCTAAACTAGGACTATAATGGTCCCATTGGACATTAACCTAGTCCAATAGTTGTCGTCTAAGCTGCAAAGTTCACTGGTCCAGTATGAAAACTGGTTCAACCATCACCATCCCTTGTCCAAAATCTGCAAATGACCTAAGTCAATAACATGTGAAGGGTATGAAATATAATGACGTAAAACAGAAACATGAAACACATCATGCATATGCGCTAGGGATGGAGAGAAGGAAAGCCTATATTCCACTGACCCTTTTCTTTCTAAGATTTTAAAAGGTCCCACAAACCATGGAGACAATTTTTCTCCCCTTCCAAAACTTATAGAGCTCTTTTGGGGCCTTACTCTCAGGAACACCCTATCTCCCACTTAATAACTTCCATCTATTCGATGAGTGTCATCATAACTCTTTTCTCGATCTTGTGATTATTTTAGCCTCCACTTAACCAAATTCATTTGTTCTTCCATCGCTTGCACTGCTTCTTGTCCTATTGATACTCGGTCCTCTAGTAGATCCCAACTGAGAGGTGTTCTACAAGGTCTTCCGTACAAGAACTCAAATAATTCCATCTTGATGGAACTTTGATAACTATTATTGTAAGAAAATTTCACCAGGGGTAAAAACTCCTCCCATCTCTATTGTTGGTACATCACATATATCTGTAACATGTCTTCAAGGATTTTATTAGTCCTTTCTGTTTGACCATCTGTCTCAGGGTGATATGCAGTGCTGAGGTTCAACTAGGTTCCCAAGGCTTCTTGGAAAATGGTCCAAAAGCTTCCTGTAAACAATTCTCCCCTATATGATATGATCTTCCTAGGAACTCCACATAATCTCACAATCTCATCAATAAAAACTCTCGCTATCTCTGGTGCCTTATATGTAGTCTTATCTGGAATAAAATAGGCGCTCTTGGTCAATGTGTTCACCACTAAAAATATGGAATCATGTCTTCTTGAGGCCATTGGTAGTCCCACAATGAATTCCATTGATATAAATTCCCATTTAGATTCTGGTATCTCATGGGGTTGCAATAACCCTGCTGGATGTTTGTGTTCAATATTTAATCGCTGACACTCTAAGCATATTGCTACAAATTTTACAATGTCCTTCTTCATTAATTTCCAAAAGAATAGTGATTTTGGGTCTGCACTCATCTTCTTAACACCGGGGTGTGCCATGTATATTTAAAAATGTGCTTCATTCAAGATCAACTAGTGTATATCTTCATTCATTGACACATATATCCTTCCCCGAAATTGTAGCATCCCATCACTATTGAGGTAGTATTATTCATATTTTGGGATCATCATTTTTTCCTCCCTCAAACTCTTGCTAACCTTCTTGTACTAGGTGTCCTTAAACTGTAATTCAAGCAATTTATCCCTCAAATTTGTCTTCAAGGGAATCACTGAAAACTTCTGAGGCCTCTTACTTAAGGCATCTACCACCCTATTTAATATTCCCTTTATGTAAGTAATATCAAAATAATATTCACTGATTAGCTCTGACCACTTTCTATGTCTTTAATTTAAGTGGTCTTCAATGAATATGTGTTGTAGCCCACAATGGTCAGTCCTAAGTTGAAACTTCCTTCCTAGAAGGCAGTGTATCCACATCATTAGTGCATAAACAATTGCTGCCATTTCTAGATCATGGGTTGCATAGTTCTCTTCATGGGTTTTAAGTTTTCTTAATGCATATGCTATTACTCTACCTTCTTGCGTCAATACACAACCCAACCCTTGCTTGGAGGCATCGGGGAAAACCAAAAATTCTTGCCCCATATCTGGCACTTTCAAAATTGGCATTGTTGTTAATAAAACCTTTAACCTTTGGAATGCCTCTTCACACTTTTTAGTCCACATGAATTTCTTGTTCTTTCTTTGGAGTTTGGTAATCGGGCTTGCTAACTTCAAAAACCCTTCGACAAATATACGATAATACCCTGTCATGCCCATGAAACTTCGTATTTAATGAACATTGGTTGGTGTTGGCCATTCCATGATGGCCTCGAGCTTTTTCAAGTCTACCATGATACCATCCACAGAGATAATGTGCCCAAGATAACGAATATTTTTTGGTAAAAGGAACACTTTGAAAACTTCCCGTATAATTTTTTTTCTCTAATACATTGTAGAACTATCCTCAAGTGTTCGTCATGCTCTTATCAGGTCTTTGAGTAGATCAAAATTTCATCGATAAAGACTTGTACAAACTTGTCTAAGTAATCCCAAAATATTCCATCAATTAAACTCATGAAAACACCTGGGGCATCTGTCACTCCGAAGGGTAAAACTACAAATTAATAATGCCCACATCTTGTCTTAAAGGCTATTTTCAGTATATTTTCTTCCTTGATTCTCAACTGATGATATACCGACCTTATATATGTTTTTGAAAACATAGTTGCCCCCCTCATTTGATAAAACAGGTTATCTATCTTTAGTAAAGGGTATTGATTTTTTATCATCACTTTGTTCAACTGGTGGTAGTCAATGCACAGTCGCTAAGACCCATCCTTATTCTTAATGAAAATCAAAGGAGCTCCCCACAGAGATATGCTTGGCCGTATGAACCCCAAGTCCAAAAATTCATTTAATTGGATTTTTTATTCCATTATTTATAGAGCTGACATATGATACGGTGCCTTTGCAATAGGCTCAGTGCCTGGTTTAAGGTCGAAGGTGAAATCAATTTCTCTTTTTGGGGGTATTCCAGGTAGTTCTTCAGGAAATACATCCTTTAATTCAACAAGAATTGGATGTTTATCAAGGTTTTGATAATCACCATATATCATTTAGAGCTACCACCATGAACATTTCACACCAATTTCATTTACATTTCATTAGTTTCATGGAGGAGATGAACCTCAAGGACACCCCTTAGTTCTTTCCCCACAATGATTTTCTTTTTCCATCATCATCTATGAAATGTAGTACCTTCTCTTTGTATTCTAGGAGTGCCTCATGTCATTCCACCCAATCCATTCCTATAACTATGTCATAGACTCCTCAGATCGTAGAGTACAAGGATATCTTGGTCTTCCATACACCCAGGTCCACCTCACAATCCTTTACCATCTTTCCTACATTTATTTTCATACCACATGCCATTTATACATGTCTAAAATCATGTTGTGTAATTGGTTTATGTTTAAGCCTTGATAATTCATTTAAAGAAACAAAAGAATCAGTAGATCCTAGATCTATTAAAATGACAAAACCCATACCATCAATATTACCTAAGGTTTCCAACATAATGGACAGTTGTTCGACATGAAGATTGTTCACCTCTACATGGATGCGATGAGGCTTCCCCAAATCCCCCACTGTAGCTTCTTTCTTATTTGAGTTGGTATTACATGTATTTTGAGGGCAATCCCTCTCATAGTGAGTGTTGGAGTGTGTTTGGTGCACGTATGTAAGAAATCACACCAACTTAAGGGGTGTGGTCTAACCACTTAGGTTATTGGTAACAGGAAGAAAAAGAAGTGGAGTCGAGCAAGTTAGTGGAACAAGCTAGAATCATAAGCATACTAGATAGAGAAATAGAATGCATATATAAACTAAAACTAAACTAAAAACTAAAACAAATAAACACGAGCTCTGAAAAGAGTCAAACAAGAACAATAATACGAACGGTGGCTCTAGGACCCTCTTATTGAGCGCTGGTAGTAATAAGAGTGAAAATTTACCCTCCTGCCAAAGGGACCCTAAACATGGGTTCTAAGTCCCGATGCAAGGATGTTTTTATCCCAAGCTTTCCTTGCTGCAATCTCCCTCTCTCTCTACTGTGTTGGACTGAACGTGTTGGATGGCCAACAATTGAGTCCCCTCTATATTCAGCTCTAGATCACACACTACTCATATTTCTTGGGAAATTTTGGCTAGCATAACAATGTGTTCACCAATTATTCATCTCATGGTGGCCTTATATAGGATATTTCAAATCCTCCCTTCCCTCTCTTGGTACATTGTGGATGGTGACCCAAGGGAGGGGTATGATTCCTTTGTGTGCTCCAAATATTCCATTGTGTGCTCACATGGTGTCTAAGGAGGTGTTGGTGGCTATCCTTAGGTGGCTTCAAGTGAGGAATCACTTTTCCTTTGCTTTTTGTAATCCCGGAAAGCAACATTTTTCCATTCCTAGGATTGCGCACATATCGGGAAAAAAAGCATGCAAAGGTGCTCTTCACGAAGGATTATGCGTGCAAAGAGCATTTAGGACTTGTTCAAATTTGATTTTCCAAGGACCTTAGATATTTTTAAATACTTTCTAGATTTTGTAATGTCTTCTAGCCCTGTAAACCCTTTTGCTTGACATTAAATAATGTCGTCTTTTGCTATAAAATTTTCCAGTGTTAACAGTTTCCCCCTAATGTGTGAGGTCTAGGAAGAACTGTATAGCCTAAATACATTATAGTTTATTTTATGTATATCGCGCGTAGAGAGAGACCCTGCGTGAAGCTTGTAATTGAAAACACCCTGCACTGGTTCTAAGAATGATCGTGTCCTAGAGGACCCCTGTAAGAAAATATAATACAAGAAATATACAAATTTTCTACGAGGCGGGCATGTCCCATGCTCATGATGTAGTGGCTAATTAAACAAATCTATTTGATAGATATATGTAGTGATCTAGTGGTTGCTAACGATGACTATTGACGCCCTCAGGGGCATTTTTTCTTTGATAATAGGTGGAATATGGTACCCATATGCATAAACTTGGTATGGCATGTAGCTACGCATTGTATGAATAGGTGTTGGCTAGGACCTTCCTGTGTAAGCATTGTTGAAAGAGACGCTTATAGAGGCATGGGTCTTCGACGAATTTTATCAAAGTGCAATGGTTGCAAGGTACGGTACCATCTTGACATGAGAGATTTTGTTGTAGTCGAATGTTAGGAGGATCGATGACATCTATGGGAAATGATGTCTCCCATAGTGCCACCCGAGGATGCCCCTTTTTTGGAGAGGGGTAATCCAAGGTACTGCTTCCTTTTTGGAAAATGGGTGTCGGAGTCAAAAAAAAGGAAGCCTCAACTGAACGAGGGGTCTTCAACCTGAGGGATCGAGGACTTGGATGTGATGGGTTTAACATAGGCATGTTGGTGAGGGGTGACTGAAAACTGATGATTGGGATTCATTGGCCCAAGGTCAAATTATACTAAGCATCTTCGCGGCAGTCATAGTTATTTCTAATGGGAAAATCCTAGAATCGGTAGGACTTCCAGGGTGGATATAAAGTTGCTATGAATGTCATGGTGGATTGTGCGTGGGGGTGTCATACTTCGACCAAGGGTGTTCAGGGACTGCTACCATGGGAGAAAAGGATGGATGGGAGGGTGAAGGATGTAGTGCACCATTCGATGTCTTTGTACACTTACCAAAAGAATAAAATAATGGGGTTTGGTTTGTACAAAACACAGAGACGGGTACCCCAAAAACATGAAAATGTTCGCACACTGAAGTTGTGAGGAAGGTGTTTTACTGAGTGTGGGGGTCCCATTGGTTGGTATCATGTGTGGGGTTGATGAAGCAGATGAAAAAGTATCGCAAACGGGATTATGGTTGTGGAGGTATGGTGGGCCAAATATGAGGCGTCATAATGCACTTTTGATTTTCTTATACAACTTGATCATCTGGGGAGGGTTTTTAGCTTGTATGGTAAACTTGACCTTATGAATGGTGGATGGATGGGCATGAGGTGCTTCCTGAACTAAAGTGGTATGGCCATGGCGTCACTTTTGTTGTGATATATGGTCTATTATGGGTGACGAGCGCCATGGAGGGGAGGCTCTATCAACCAATAATGATGTTTATCATGTGCAGGGTGAGGTGATGCCATAAACACGGTCGGATATGAGGACCCTCTGGTTAATTTCTGATGGAGAAATGATGTCAAGATATGAAGGGTTGATTGGGACTCTATCATGCTGGGGGTAGAATGATACCTGCTCTGGAAATTTCAGTAGATGGCGTTGTGGATGGTTTGTGAGCTTTTCTTGCAAACAAAATACCTCAAGTGAAAGCATCTTCTTTATCAAATATTATTGAAAGTCATGAGCTTTAAAAAAGAAGATGAGAGAGGGCATACCTTCCAGCACTGAAAAAATATTTTTTTGGGAGTGCGATTATGTGGCATTGCCTCTGTTCATCATGGAGTGTTGTTCACGATGCAACTTATAGTTCGGAGAATGGACCTTCTGATCTCTCGTTATGGTCCTCCCAAGTTTTTGAAAAGGGTGATACATAGGTGAATATGGTCCTAATTCAATTCATTTGTACTTGTTGAGTTTTTGAGAGGTCAGAGGCTTCTCTGTAGCAGTTCTTGCCATTGCAGTTAGCCTGAGTACCAGGGATTAGCAATACCATGCCCAGCTAACATCCATGATGTCCTGCACTTTAATTTTTTCAGTTTGATGGTGCTGGGGTTCGTACAGACTAGGTTTGTATGGATTCTAGGTGATTTTTTCCCTAGATTGCATGGGTGATCGGGGTAAAGGCGTGCTCTCCTTATGCGCATTTTCGGGGGATATGCGCGCTAAAGAGCTCTCTTCCCCTTTTTTGGAGCACCTTAAGTGTGCCTATGCAAAATATAGGTGCACCCTAATCGTGCCTGTCTGAGGGATAGGCATGCAAAGCTGAGGCGAAAAATATTTTGGTTTTTTGCCTATTTTTTTGTTTTTTCGGTACTGATGGGTATGTTTTTTGATGATAGGTTATTGTGAAGGGAGCAAGATTGACCCGAGCTCTAAACTACGTTGGATACTGATGTTGGGGCATGCCATCAGCTAGCATAATGGGGGCTCCTGAAGTTTGCGGAGAACGAGCTTCTTCGGTCGCAGGACCGATTGCTATGCTACTTGATCTGACACTGGCACAGGAGGTGAAAAATGTTTGTGTTGCGGGGGATGAACTTGGTCATCCACCCTGAGACGGATGTGTAATTTTTGATCGGGTTACTACCTCATGATGAGGCACTGAGATATCCACTCCCTCCTGGGAAGGTGGATCTGGAGAGGTTTCAAAGATGCCACTGTGGTGGGGCACCTCTTACTGAGAGGTGCATCAGCATTGCATATGTGACAGATTTGGTAGAGCGATGTGCTCTGGCAGTGATTGTGCGACTGGTAGGGTCGTCGGCTCTGCATCAGGCATCAAGCCCACAGGTTGGAGTACTGCGCCGGTTGAGATTCAGGCCATTTTTTTACTTTTCCCATTTCTGCTATGACGGGATGGTGTCGTAACTCAACAAGGTCCATAATCGATCTAATTTGTTTACATATGCTAGTATCTTGTGCAGCATTATGTACGAGAGGGTAGTGCTGTTGAGGCCAGTAGTGGTGGTGCCTCCTGGGGGGCCATGAGAGCCTCGTATGAGGAGGTGGGCTCCAGTGATGCTGCGAGGCGGTGGTGGCATGGTGGGGCATTATTGGAATGCCACAATAAAGGCCTATTTCGAGGCCAACCCACAGATATTCTTTCCATTCCCATATGCGGGGATGGACTTCCGAGGGGATCCAGACATGGGTCTCCCTTTTGGTTATGCTTGGGGGCCTATATGTATGTTGTGGATGTTTTCTACATTTATTTTAGTATATATGTACTTATGTGTTTTGCTAGCGACACTGACATCATTTTAGTTACTCTTGCAGATGTTGGTGAGGTGGGTCACCCCGTGGCTTGGTTGGTTGGCCACTATCCTCTGCAGCGACCTAGGGGTGGTCGGGGAGGAAGTGTTGTTGGGGGACCTGGTGGTGGTGTTGGCCCTTCAGGAGAGGGTAGCAGCTTAGTCGTTGCGGAGGTTGTGGCTAAGCGGGCTCATACGGATGCAGTAGTAGCACGTGCTGATATGGAAAAGGCTCGTATCGAGGAGCTGACTACGCGGCTATCAACTCTTGAGGATGCTTGGGGTTGAGTGGACCACTTGACCTAGGGGGTGCCTACTCGAGGATTTATCGATGACTTCGAGGAGGTCTGGTTGGAGACCGTGATGGCCCATGAGAGGGAGTATCAGCCCATTCTACGTTGGGTGGTGATCTCAGTTGCAACGGTAGCTCCAGTGGTGGCACCGGGAGCAGTTGTGGGTCCAAGTGCCCCTCCTGAGGGGGAAAAACCCTAGAGTATACTTGTACACAGGGAAATCACCCATTATGAGGATGCTTCCCTTATTTTTGACGACTATTGTATCTTTGGGCTGGCAGTTGGGCCATCGACACTCTTTTTGTACTCAGACATATACATTGTGACACACACACACACACAGATATATATATATATATATATATATGAGAGATATTTTTGCGGCTCTATGTATTGTGTCCCCTATTTTGGTTTATGTATGATGTTATGCTGATTGATATCTATATTTTTGGTTTTTCATGTATGATGTTTTATTCAATATGCATTCTAGTTTAGGATATTGTTAGTTATGCGATCATTGTTTGTTTTTGACTCCTTGGTACATGTGTGAATGTGATATAGTCAAATTGTCTGCTTAATATTTTTTGCACGCAAATATTTTCTAAACAGATGTGTATCTCTTGTATCAAATGTTTGGTTTAACTGCGACACTATTAACTGGGAATCGAGGTAGATATGCATATGGTGTATGCCCTGATGGAGGGCATCACACATAAGTCCGATGACGGTGTCATATTCTGCCTGATTGTTTGTTGTTGAACCAATGGACACACCATTTGAGCAAAGTGGTGATTGGTCAGGGTAGTAAATGACCTAAGCGGCTGTAGCTAATCTTTGAGACCATCGTGATGCTCCATCAGAAAATTTGAAATAGGGTTCATTTTGGTGATCCATGGTGGTAATTTGACCACTTTTAAATAAGTCTTTTGGTCAAAAAAATTTAGTGGTTGGGGTTGTGTACATTCACTCTAGGGAAGGGTCGTTTTGGCCCTTATGGGTAGAACTTATTGAGGTAAAGGCCATTGACGGGGTTGATGGGGCATGTCCCTTCTGGTTTTGTCAAGATGTATGCCCCCTTTCGAAGGCAACGTTTGAAGATGTATGGTTCTTTCCACAAGGTTTCGAACTTCCCTGGTCCTAGGGCTTCTTTTGTGACATCATAGTGGAGCACTAGCTCACCCTCGATGAACGAACGAGGGTTGATGTCACGGTCGATTGATGCTTTTACCATTTTCTTGTGGGCCTCGTTGTGTTGTAGCGACTGTCGTTGACTTTTGTCAACAAACTCTAGTTGTACTAGGCGATGTTCTAGAGGCTGGGTGTCATCAAGGAGTTTGATGGCCACATGGAAATTTGGAATCTCGCATTCTAAGGGAATCATGGCCTCGACCCCATATACTAAGTGGAAGGGAGTGAAACCAGTGGACATCTTCACTGTTGTTCAGTATGCCCACAGGGTGGAAAAGAGCATATGGTGCCAGTTGTTTTTATGGTTATTCACCATGCATTGTAACATAGTTTTGAGCACTTTGTTAATAGCCTCTACCTATCCATTGGACTCGGGGTAGTATGGTGAAGCGAATTCATGGGTGAATCCAAGGTGGTGAGATAATTCCTCGAAAACTTCATTCTCGAAGTGTTTCCCATGGTCAGAGACTAACTCTTTGGGGATGCCAAATTGGGAAATCACACGGTTGAACAAAAATCGAGCGGTGGTTTCTGCTGTGTTGTCATATGTAGGCATGGCCTCAGTCTACTTGGTGAAATAGTCGACAGCCACGATGATGTATTTATGGTTGCCTGATGAGGCGGGGTTGCAAGTCATGAAGTCAATCCCCCATTTACAAAAGGGACTAGCAATGATGACAGGATGATGAGGAGTGGGAGGTGCTCTTGCTTTATGGGTGAAGCGTTGGCATCGTTCGCATATTTTGAATGTTGTAATGTAGTCATGAAACAAGGAGGGCCAAAAATATCCTGCCCGTAGGAATTTTTTGGCGATGGCCATGCCAGATAGGTGGCCACCGCAAGCGCCTCCGTGGTAGTCATTATGGGTCTTTTCTGCTTGGTCATGGGTGAGGCACCGCCATAAAATGGTGTCGATGCCTTGTCGATATAAGACATCTCCCATGAGGAGATATCAGGGGGCCTACTGGCATATGCACCGATGATCATATTGGGTGAGATGCAGTTTGAATTTTTGGGTTCACAAGAACAGGATAATACTCTGTACCAAGGGTCGTCGGTTACTATGAAGAAGAGGTGTTCATCGGGTAGAAAATCATTCACTGGTGATCCCTTGGTATCTCCTGGGAGGTCCGTAATGAACTCTACTAAGGAAAGTGCCTTTTTGCTTTTGGGGGAGCGAAACTGTAAGCCATATTCTTGTAGAATGACTATCTAGTGGGCATACTTATGGTTCATTAGGCGGCACATGAGCAGTTATTTACTGGGTTAATATCTGCGATGACTGTAGTGGTTCTTAAGATGATGTTGTGGTGAATTTTTTGGACAACATAAATTAAAACTAATGTAGTGTTTTCTTCAGGCTCATATCTTAATGTTGGACCCGATAAGGTTTTGTTGAAATAGTAGATTTTGTGCTCCTTCCCATCTGAGCCTTCCTAGATCAAAACTCCAGCTAAGTTGGACTTAGAAGCTGAGAGATACAGGATATAATCTTTGTCATAGTCTGGGGGACTGATGAGGGGTGTTGAAGATAATGTTTCTTTCATTGCATCGAATGCTTGTTGGGTGTAATCATCCCATTTAAATGGGATGTCATGGTGGAGGAGGCACAGGAACCCTTGAGCACACGTGGCATAATCTGGGACAAAGCATCTCAAGAAATTGGCCTTCCCCTGTAGGCTTTCATGTTGCCTGAGGGTTCAAGGTGGTGGTACCTCTTTGATGGCTTAGACCTTGAGGGGGTCCACACAAATGCCTTTTTGGGACACGATAAAACCTAAGAGTCTTCCCACGCTGACACAAAAGACACACTTGAGGGGGTTCAAGCATAGGTTGTATTGACGGCATCGTTGGAATACCAATCACAATTCCTGGAGGTGGTTTGAGCGCTTCTTGGAGCGTACGGTTAATTTGTCCAAGTAGGCGAGGATAAGGTGTGCCAAGTCATGAAATATATAATTCATGGCCCTTTGGAAGGTGGCTCCAGCGTTCTTCAGGCCAAATGGCACTACCTTGTATGCGAACGTGCCCCAGGGGGTGGTGAACATAGTTTTGTACAGGTCTATATGGTGGATTTGGATTTGATTGTACCCGGAGAAACCATCCATGAAGGATAGAGCCTCATGCCTGCACAAGCATCGATGACTTGGTCGATGAATGGAGTGGGATAATTTTCTTTAGGCCAAGATTTCTTTAAATCCTGAAAATCGGTGCAAACACGTATAGTGCCCTATTTTTTCATGATGGGAACAGGGTTGGAAACCCAAGATGTATAGGCAATGGGGTAGATAAACCCATATTTGTGAAGCTTGTCGATTTCTCGCTTTATTTCTTTTGCTTTAGATGGGTGTAGTTGACATTGTTTCTGGCGCACTGGAGGTACGTCAGGCCAAGTGTCAATATGGTGCTCTATGATAGTAGGAATAAGCCCAGACATTTCTGAGTAGTCTTATGCAAAGATATCTCTATACTCTTGTAGCAATTGGGTATAAGAGGTTATTTCTTCTGGAGAGAAAGCCGCCTCCATTGAGATTTCTTCGACCTTTTCAGGATTTTAGGATATGTTCACCTTAATGGTAGGTGAGATGTTTGACAAATTCCCTTCCTCGAATGCATCGGGCACTGGGATGAGGTTTTTGAACCAATCGACTTTCCCCGATGGCAGAAAATCTTTTTATTCGATCGCGTAGATCTCTTGTTCATTTGTCTTGTTAGGACTGAATGTTTGCTTGGGGAGAAAAAGCGAACGGTGATGCATTGCATCCCATGGATAATCTAGCTCTATCATAGCCTCTAGGATATCTTTATCCGAATGAAACAAGGACCCAAAGGGGGATTTTTCCTGGGTAGGGTTATGTTGAATTGGGGTAATCCGTATGGAGCTAGTTGAGAGACATGAGAAGGATTCCATCATGGATGTGGTGGAACCAGACGTGGTCGACATAGTGCAGATGGATTGGGTCTGCACTGTCGTAGGTATAGCTACTCTTGTAGTTGCATCTGACTCGACACCTATGGTAGATTAGCAAACAACTCGAGTCATAGTTCCAATACATGATGATATGAATCGTATATGATGTGTCGTGTCTTCGACATTTGGTGGGGGAAGAATCTCCCTAATTGGTCACCATTTAGTTGAAAAGAACGGGATGGATCTATCTGTCACATCCTCTTGGGTTGTCAAACTGTTCATGGACTCCACATTCATGTCATCTTCTTGGGAGAGGTGGACTATGGTTGATCGCATATAGGCTAGAGCTCTGCAGAATCTGAGTATGTAGTGACAATGACGTAATGGGTGGTTGTCACTACATATCTGACATGAATATGGGATGTCCATGTCGACATGATATACTATATGGACTGGGTACCATCATTGGAACATTTCCAAAGCTAGGCAGTCAATGATGAAATGATCAAGCTCATCGCAAAGTACGCACCTTTTGATCGAGGGAGGGGGTCTAGCGGGGAGCCTTTCAGGTGATCGTCGCTCTTCCTGTAGGTACAAGATGATACGAGGTTCATCACCGACAAATTGGGTGGGGGAATCCTCTTGATAGGACCGCTCGATGGCGTGTAAGGCGTCCCTATCTCATGGGGTTTCTGGGCAATGATAGGTATAGTGCCCACAGATGCTGTAGATAGCGCATGCGTGATTGGTACGCAATGCTTTGCCTTTACCTTTGGTGGTAGGTTCCTTTTTACGGGAATGCGGTGTCGCGGTGTCTGTCTGAGAGCCAAGGAGTGGTTTTAATTCATCCAGTTCTGGACAGATATGGGTAGGGTGACCTATTACGTCGCATATGGCGCATACTGGTGATTCTTGTTGAATTATGGGGGTCGCCATCTTCTTTCCTCTTTTCTCAGTTTTCTTAGCTGTAATCACTGGTTTTACAATGGGAATTTCCTTTGCAGGGGTGGTTTCGACTATTTCTTAGATGAGTGGGGCCTCCCTGGGACTGATGGGCTTCAGTCATGTGGTAGTAACATGGGTGACTCCTGTTCCTACAGGGGGAACAAGGTACCAAACTGGGATTTCCAATGATATGTTTGGAAATACCAGTGTTTCCAAAACCTGCTGGGAGATGAAACCAGCTGGGGGGTAGAGGAGAGGGGTTTTGGAGGCGGTGTAGGCTAGAGAGGTTATCGTGGCCGATGACTCTATGCCATTACTACTTGTGTCTGTGTCCTAACTAGCTTTGACGCTTGATGTGAACATCATGCACACTGGAGCCCCTGTGACATCGGACGATGGCTCAGGGATTATGGGAGTATATCCTAGGAATGACCCTAGAATGGATGACGGTTTGAACTGGTCGGGGCCATATTCTTGATACCGTGGGAGATACTCTGAGGATGTGTCTACATAGGGTAGAATTACATCAGTGTTTGTTAGGGGTCACTTCTCATTGTGCGTCAGTTGGTTTACAGTAATGATGCGGTCCTCGGGGGGGAACATCATGATGCAAAAGACAGAGGATGCTATGGCAGAAATGGCATACATATAACTCTTCCCAAGGAGTATATTGTAGTCCAGGTGAGCATCCAAGACTTCAATGTCTATGTGGACTGTCTTTCTAGCTAATCAGACCAGGACGTTTTGGAAGAGGCCGACGGGGGTTGATGGACAACCGTCATATGATCAAAGTGTGATGACTGAGGGTTTTAGTTTAGGAGAACCTAACTTCTGCCAAAAAATTTTGGACATGATGCACGTGGATTCACCCTCGTCTATGACACATTGGTTAATTATGATATTCTAGACCGACACTGGTATCTGGAAGGTGACCATGGAAGGAAGCCTAGGGTTGGCTTTGTCTAAGTCAAAAGCCATTAGGCGTGTATCAGCGGGGTCGATAGCGCCTAATGTAGAAAGTAGGGCTTTCTGTTGTTTTGGGCATGAATGCAATACTTCCAAAGCTGACATAGTAGCGCAAGATTGTGCTAAATCGTCCACGATACTATAATTATTGGTTGGTTTGGAGTAGTTTCCTACTCGCCTATTGGGTCCCTTTGCCATTTTCGGCAATGGTTCTATAGGCATCTTTGAGATGGTCAAAGGTGTAGTCGGTCCATTGGTACTTTCCCTTGACATATTGGTGTCTGGTGGGGTGTCATAATTGCAATTCCGTGTTTGGAAAAACATCTCCTTGCTAGTCATTTAGATTTCATGGCTACTTTTTCCAGAGACGTATGTATTTTTCTACTGAGTGCTTATCGTCACTTGATGGGGGAAAGGTTCTTGCATCACAGCTAGTTGCTGGGAAGATCCTCCTTGTCCTTGGTTACTCTATAGCTTCTTCAGCTCAGGGAGATTGGGACAGTGGTGAGTATAGTGGTCGTAATCAACACATATCGAACAAGAATGGTTCGTTTGAAGACGTGGCCTTTTTCTCTGTCATTGAGAATTTCTCGGCTCCTGGCTCTAGCTCCGGTTGGAGTTGCCTCCAGCCTGGGATCGTGGTGGGTGCTACAGGTTGTTACCCCCCTGTCCAGGGTTCCCTTTTGGCTTGTTTTTGGATTTTTTCTTCACCACATTAGGAGGGTAGTTCTCCTGGTTGTATTAGTGTGGTTGGTTTTGGGATGGTTGCACACAGTTCACCTATGCATTTTTCTGCATAGGTAGGTCTTGCGTTGGGGGTTGAGCATACCATGATCCCTAGTTTTCACCTGGCTGTTGGAGGGGAGATCTTCCGTCAATGTTTCTTTATGTGTACTGGTTACCTTGAGCCGGAGGATAAGGTCCTCCCTGGTGATACGTTGGCGCCCTATTGGTAAAATTTTGCTGAGGATATGATGAATTTGAAAACTGGGTTGAGGTACATTTTGGGTAGAACTATATGTGTAACTGGGGTTTTGACTGCTGCTACCTAGGTAACCTTTGGTCAATGACCCAAATAGTCCATCTACAGAGTTCGACATGCCTGGTAATTCTTGATAAGTTTGCAGGCGTGGGGCATTAGGCAGGATGTTATAAATGTATCCTGACTGCATATAAATCAGCTCAAGATGCTAGGCTTTGCTGATAGCATCTTCTTCAAATGTGGGTCTGTGTTGCGCCACATCCTTTGAAATCTCTATCGTAAGATCTTTCAAGAATAAATCTAAGATAACCCGATCATCGAGTTTATCTTTACATAAATTGTGACGCCGCCTCCATTCATGGAGATGGTCTGAGATATGGACGGTGGGGGTTTGTCTAAAATGAGTTAGTAATTCCATTCCAGAATCATGGTGAATGGGTAACTAGAAATATGTTAGGAACATGGTGGCGAGGGTACCAAAGGTTCCATGTGAAGCTGAGGTTTGCTCCATGTACCACTTCATGACTACTCTGGTCAGAGTGCATTGAAATAGTCTCAATCGAATAGTGTTGTCAATGATATTGTTCGATGAGCATCACAAGTGGAAGGTCCTGACAAGATTACCTAGGTCTTTCACTTGCTTTCCTTCGAACTTTTGAATATCTGAAGGGAGCTTCGTGGGCATGGGAGGCCATGTAGGGTTGTGTGTGATGGGGTCATTCGTTAGCTTGGTTAAATCAGGTAGATTCAACAAAGCTAAGAAAGGTGAAAAAGAGGCTGACGCCATTGTAGTGTGCGAAAACATAAAGTTCTGGTTAGGAAGAGGGTCAGTCTATGACGTACCCTGTTGTGTATTCATTTGGCTTCCTAAATCGGATGCACTCCTCCGCCCTCTAGGGGTCGTGGGAGGAGTGGTCTGTGGTGTGATGTTGGGAGACCGACTAGGGTTCCCAACTAAAGATGCCCCAATAAAGGACAAACCAATAACTGTGGCAGAATTCTGTCTTTGATGCCTAAATGGAAAAATACCTGGAACCCCTTCCGGTAATGGGGGGAGGTCCAAAAGATGCCTAAATCGACGAGGTCCCGTTGGGTCCATTCTGGTGTCGACCAAGTCTGGTTTTAGAAAATTTTGAGAGGATAAAGTCTATGATCAAATAAAACTTCTTGTCACATACATAAAACAAAGTGAAAGATAAGACTTATTCATCCTCACACACTCAAATGTAACTATGCCTTGAGAATATTTCTTGCGAGTGTTGGCACAATGTCCCGTAAGAGCTGGCGACGCCCCCAGTCAGCCGAAGAAAATCCACCAAGGTAAGGGTAAAGGGTCTGGCACTTTCTTGAATCGTCGCCTATAGGGAAAGGATACCCTAGTTTTTGGCTACTAAGAGCAACCTTCCCACATGAGTGTTTGAGTCTTAGGCTTCTTGGTAAGTCAACTAACATTACCTGCCCGCACTACGCCTAAACCTAACCCCCTCTGAAACGGGCCTCTGCCACGCTCGGGTGTTCTTTGATGTGGGCTGATAGGTGTATTTGAAGCTCCCTAAATAGACAACTTCTATGTTTCAAGATGAATTATGATCAAGGCATCTTATTGGATGCCTACCCCCTTGATCCTAACTTAAGCTATAAATTCTTTTGTGGCCCCTGTGGGGAGAATTTAGTGAGTTTGGTTAAGTTAGTTTTAGGTGTCTTTTCTTCACTTAGTGAGTGGATGTGTGTGAGCATAGAGTGGACAAGCACATATTTTGAACGTGTGGATATTCGATGATCCTTTACAAAATCCCCTATTTAAACTATGTTGTATTGTTCCTAGCTCAAAAGAAAAACATGTGCGGATTATGAGCCACTTTCTATTTTTCCTAGTTAATTTGTGTGATCAACTATAGCGAGATGGAGAATTGTGAATAGAGAGCATTCATATGCTTACCTAGGATCACAGGAGGGTGAAAAGGTAGCAGAGATTACTTGCTCTTCTATGAATAATTCAATTCTAGTCCTGAAAATCCTAGTGCAAAAATTGAACTAAACTAAAACTTTTACACTAGAAAAAAAAGAAAACTAGCTACGCATGCATGGTCTTGGGCCACTTACTTTGGCTAGTTATCTAGGTTTTTTAGTACCAAAATTTGCAAAACAAATTTTTTTCAGAATGCAAGTTAATTTCCCCCCCTACTTAAACTATATGTGAACTTTGCAAAAATCAACTTGAGGTAAAACTGACACTAAGCCTACAAAAAGCAGCTAAAAGTGAGATTTAGTAAGTGACGGAGTACCACAACCAGTGCTGGCAGGTGTATTAGGGGCTGCCAAGCACTTTACAAGCAGGAAAAGACAAAAACATGGGAGAAATTTCCCATTCTGTATTTTGCACACAAAAGACTGGAACAGACGCATTGTCTGCGCGTGGGTCAGCTCTGAACACGTGCCCTGTGCGTCTGTGGGAAAAAAATGCAGGCAAATTCCTGCAAGAAAATTTTGGAACTGTTCTACTTCATTCTGTCACTTGGAATGAACTAGGGACTGCAAGAGAAATCAGGGGAAATTCAGCTCCACTCCACAGTACAGACAGAGGTCTCTGCAAAAAAGGCACAACCACATAAACTTGGTAATAAACGTTAGTGGAGTTTCCAATCCTGTTGGAGTGTGTTTGGTGCATGTATGTACAAAATCACACCAACTTAAGGGGTGTGGTCTACCCACTTCAGTTATTGGTAACAGGCAGAAAAAGAAGTGGAGTCAAGCAAGTTAGTGGAACAAGCTAGAATCATAAGCATACTAGATAAAGAAATAACATGCATATATAAACTAAAACTAAACTAAAAACTAAAATAAATAAACACAAGCTCTGAAAAGATTCAAACAACAACAATAATATGAATGGTGGCTCTAGGCCCCTCTTATTGAGTGTTGATAGTAATAAGAGTGAAACTTTACCCTCTTGCCAAAGGGCCCCTAGAACATGGGTTCTAAGTCCCGATGCAAGGATGTTTTTAACCCAAGCTTACCTCGGTGCAGTCTCCCTCTCTCTCTACTGTGTTAGACTGAACTTGTTGGATGGAAAACAATTGAGTCCCCTCTATCTTCAACTCCAGATCACACACTGCTAGTATTTCTTGGGAAATTATGGCCAGCATAACAATGTGTTCACTAATTCTTCATCTTATGGTAGCCTTATATAGGAGCTTTCAAATCCTCCCTTCCCTCTCTTGGAACATTGTGGGTGGAGACCCAAGAGAGAGGTATGATTCCTTTATGTGCTCCAAATATTCCATTGTGTGTTCACTTGGTGTCTAAGGAGGCATTGGTGGTTGTCCTTAGGTGGCTTCAAGTGAGGAATCACTTTTCCTTTGCTCTATGTGGTCCCAAAAAGTGACATTTTTCCATTCGTAGGATTGCACGCATATTGAGGAAAAAAGCACGCAAAGGCGCTCTTCATGAAGGATTATGCATGCAAAGAGCATTTAGGACTTGTTTGAAATTTATTTTCCTCGGACCTTAGATATTTTTAAATACTTTCTAGATTATGTAATGTCTTCCAGCCCTGTAAACCCTTCTTCTTGACATTAAATAATGTCATCTTCTATTGTACAATTTTCTAGTCTTAACAGTGAGGACCTCCAAAAGTCCAACACCCCCTCTTAGGAGCTTGGCTCCTACTACCGATTGAATTGGGAGTTGGCCTGGAAATCTATTAGAAAGAGCCAGATTGTTGGGATCAATGTTGAGGTGGTGTGGCTTGATGTTGTCACATAGGATGATGATGTTGTTGTTGACGAGTTTATTGAGGTACCATGTGCAACTGCTGAGCTAGATGCCTATATGGTGTTATTTTATTTCTTGTTGACTACTTTTGATGATTGAGCACAAGACCCCTTTGAAAATTTATATGTTCCATATTATTTTCACTGAGTACTCCTTATCCTACGGGCCTGGTTGTCTTACTATGTCCACTATTCATGATCTCCTCCTCTACAATGATCACCCATTGAAATGCCTCGTGCAAGGCGCGAGGCATTAAGATCCTAACCTTAGCCTGAATGTTACCATTTAGTCCACACAAAAATTTGTTCACCTTGAGCCTTTCTGTGTTTAAGTGAAGCATCAATTCCATGAAACGAGCCTCATACTCTAGTACTAAGCGACTCCCCTAATTTAATGCATTCAATTCATTTAATTTCCTCTCAAGGAACTCCTATGACTAGTAGCATTCTCTAAACTTTTCTTCAAACAATTCCCAAGTTACTTATGAGATATCCATCCCCAATTGGGGTAATAATGTCTTCCACCAAAGTAGAGTGTTTCCCTTTAGATGGAATATACCCATCTTGGCCTTCATGTTTGAGGTGTGCTCTCTTAGGGTAAAACACATAGCCATGTTTTCTAACCATGCCTCTGTAGATTGACCATCAATAGAGCCCCAAAACTCTAGAAATTTTACCTTTTCCAAATCTCGACGTATATCATTTGCTATAGTGTTTTGGGGTGCTTAATTTAGTAAGACTAGTCCTTCATGCTCCCATTCCAAACAGCTTATTAATGCCTCAGACATGCGTTGTAATGATATCATTAAGTTTAACACTTCTCTGACTATATTTTTTCTTTTGTTGTGATGTTTTCCTCATCATTGGGTGGGGTGGCAGGAGTTTGTTATTGCGGTGGCACCACGTTATGCCCTCTATTTTCCCCACTCCTTCTTGTAATTATTCTAACCATGGTTCACAAATGAATCTTGCCACAATTTAACATGATTTTCCTTATAAGATAAAATCAATCAATAAAAATTATAACTAACCTGAGTGGTTCTATAATTTATTGTTATTATGATATACTTCCAAAGGAACAATGTATGCATTTATAAGTTCTTGATGATTTAATTCACCGATGAATTTCAAAAATTCCTTTAAGATTTAATCATAAGGATACAATCAATCTAACTCATCATAGTAGGCTTAGAATACATTATGTCATGTAAATGATAGAGGTGGTTGGTAGCATCATCATAACATAAATTGAGATTGTCATTAGTAAAGAGAGAGAGAAAATAAGTTTCTACTTGTTTTATGATTTCAATAATGGAAGTACAACTATAATATTAATAATAAGCACGGATAAATATTGTGTTATATAACATACAACTAGAATATGGTAATTATCAATTTACATGAATATTTTATAGAGATGTCAATTCCAAACAATGTATAATTTAGGACCACATTAATAATATTATATGTAAGTGCTTGTATAGTTAAAAGTGTATGGTATGATACAATGTTATACCTTTGTATATAAAGTATTTAACATCAAGTATTAATAACGCAAAAACATATATTAATAAATTCCATTAATTGTATGGAAAATAATTAAATAACTAAATGAAAGTAATGATTCTGAGAACGTTAAACTAATACACACATGTAATTTAGAAGGTTGGAATGACATTAGTGCAGGAGTTACTTTGGACATTATTCCCTTCTCGTAAATAAGTAGATCTACCATGAGCTATTTCCCACCATTATTTATGCAATTCCTTGCATAAATTTAGATAGAATTGAACATGTGAATATTGTGATTTACCATGGTAATGTCTGCCAAAATTTATGCAAGTTTGTTGAACAAGTTTAGGTAGTAAAATTCTTGAGGTAATATTTGCCTCATCTTGAAGTTGTTAATTTCCCTTTTACTCTTCCCTTACAAAATACCTCCTGTCCCTTTTAATGAGTCATTATCTTTGAAAGTTTAATTAGTTTAGAATACAATAATGACTTGATGGTATATGTCATATTCATCTTTATTTTCGAAATATTTATATGTCTTCCATCACTATGTTGGATTGCAAGATTGGAGAAAGCCACAAAATGAGTAAGGTGAGAGTCCCAACTCCTGATTTTGAGTAGGAGTCAAATTTATATTAAATGCTAAATATTTTATGTTATAATGTTAACAAATATTGATATATTTTACTACTCATACACAAGACATTAAATTCTTCACATAATTTGAAGTCAAGAAATTAGTATAAGATTTATTTCATAAATTGAATAATCAAATTATCGGTGAAGGTTTAATATTCTATTTAATTTGATCAAAGACATTTTCAAAAAGTTTAAATACTCTATTTAAGTTGAATAAATTTTTGATAAAAATTTAAAAAACAAGAATTTTGGAAAAAAAAAATTACAACTGTAATTAGAGATTAATTTTATTTATATTAAATGGAAAATTTGATACTTATAAATTTACGATAAGCTACATCTTTACATGAAAATATCCATATGATCGACTCTCATAAATCATAAAATAGAATAAATGAGTTCATATGCTCCATCGAACCCAATTACTTATATATAGGATTTCGTTTTGAGTTATATAGCTTTCATTAGTGTCTTTCTTTCCTACATACAAGTCAAAAATGATTAACCTAATCGTGATTACAATGCTTTCCCATGATGGAAAATTTGCAACGTGGAGAGATAATACCACTGCATTACATTTTTTTATTACTTATAAATAAGTGTACTTTCTACATCTCCCAAATTAAAAATAGTATTGATTTTTTTTATGAATGTGTAAATTAACATCATGATAAAACAACACTTACGAGAGATCTTGAACTACATTTCTATAATTTTCGGTTGGCTGATTGCTCCCGCACTAAGTTCAGAAATTTATATTTTCTACCAATGTCAAAATCATGCGCTCCAATGCAATTAGAGACCTCTGTTATAAGCAGGAAATACGATTCTCTTGAATAAAACCCCCTAGAATGGAGGTATTTGTCTCAAAATCCTCCAGCAATTTCATTAATTCCTAATGTAGAATTTCGCATGGTAAAATATCAAATCATATTTCATTAATTCTTTTGGAATATGCATCTTAAACTCTCCACTTTCATCGAAATTAAATAGACACTCAAGGTAGCCACACAAACTCTTCGTAGTTGTCAGGTTCTCCCATCTTTGTCATTCCTTGAGCTGCTTTTGAAGTAATTTGATTTTGGTTGACTTCACTCTTATTAATCAATTTTTTTCAGAAATCGGGAATACAAAGGATGGCCCTCCTTCGTCGAGGAAACAAAGGAAAACTACGACTTTTATAATGTGAAGAAACAAAATAACATTGCGACTTTTTTATAGAGATATAACATGGTCGGAGTTCAAATTCTATTGTTTATCGTTCACACAAATACTTACCTTGGGACAAGAATGAATCGGGTTGGAGAATCAATGATCTGTGAAGGGAGAAAACTCTGTGTGCAGCAATAGGGAACGGAGCAACTCATCCGGTAAACTGAGGGGGATCTTTTAGATTAGGGGCGAGAAGAAGCACAATTAGAAACCAGAGGCACAATTCCGTATTACCACACATTCCCACAAGGTGTGGAAGAATATATTAGGGCAGTGGAAGAGCTTTTGTGGTCGCCTCCTCTCGATACCATGTGTGTGCGTGGGCTCTAGAGTATATCTGTTATATTGGTGAGCTTTGGTAGTCTGCTTGTGACTATACATAAGAAGCTAGTATTGTCGTTTAAAATTCTAGGAAATTTTTTATTTTGTGGAGAGTATTATCGACGGGGTTTTGTAATTATGGGAAAATCCATTAGTATCTAAGATATATATGTAATTTTTTTTATAGTTTATAAAAATGTTGTTGTGCTTTTTTTTTTTTTTTAGGAACACGCTATTTCTCCATAAAATAATTTGCGTGATACCAATATCTAGTGCTGGAAATTAATTAAAAATACATTGTCGTTGCCTTATTAATAGAACAATTATTTAGAATCTTTTAAAATATTTTTTTTCATGTAATAATTAATATTTTACATAAGCTGCTAAGGGTACGTAGCCCAATGTGTGAACATAAATCTCTGAGACCAAGTGTAGGGAAAAACCCTTTGTTTTACATTTTTTTTAATATAATACAGTAAACTAGAAATAAAACCATAAGCATACAATATTGGAAACTCAGAAATATTAATCACTTATATCAAACATCCATAAATTTAACTTCATTACACATACATATATTTTACATGTTAATTATAGGCACAATGAAGTCATAAAAAAGCATTATAAATAACATAGGTACCGTTCACTAGGAGACAAGATTCAATCTTGACTTGCCACTGCTGGCACTTCCTTGTTGTTGTCTGCCTCCAAGTGTGAATGTTGACATGCTTAATCCGAATGTAGTGACCCACCGTTGACCTCCCAACCCACTCCTTGGGTACTCTCCTTCCCGGGGGACCCCTAAGCTGCAATGAGGCTGTAAAATGAAGGAAATGTGCTTGCTGATAGAGATGAGCACTCCTTGGCTCAAGAGTCCCCTCTCTAAAGCTATCTACCTCACCAAACTCAACTATAGTTCGTAACCACTCACAATGACATAATCTCCTCCATCCAACATTAGGTTAAGCAAAATTCCTTTTCCCATGGCTTTCCCCTTCTTTTATAGGAGGATTCATTGGTGACACTTGGAATTTCATGCATAATTAATTATTTTTATTAATCCAAAATTTGATTATTCACCCACCAATGTGTCACCATCTCACCCAGACTCTCTAAAATTAATTACTTAAATATTAATTTAAAATAGTATTTTCCTCACCCCAACAAGGCTTCCTATTTCTTTTGTTTGTTGTCTCTTGATCCCCCCCTTTTCCTACTCCTAAATTTGTATTTATTACTGAAGTTAACTGATGAGTCTCAAATTTGGTCCCCTAACTACCTCCTAATTTAACTCAATTTGCCTCTTAGATGGATATTCTTATGTTGTCTCTTGCCACATAGAGGTTCTCTAAATTTCTCTAAGTTTAATTTATTACTCTCATTTTAATTCACCACCCTCTTCTTTTAATGAAGTTTTTAACTATTTTATGATTAATATTTATATTTAACTCTATGTTCCTCTTCCTTCCTTTTTCCTAATTAAGTTACTTATGTATATTATCCACTTAATATTTTTCAACATGGAAAGGGGTAGAGTTCTCAGGGTAAAATATTTTATCTCTTCCTATTCTTCCCTTACCTTAAGATTTATTCTTGATTTAACTTCCTTGGTTATAACATCATTTACCACTTGATATGAATTAGTAGGATTTTCATATCTTGATTATATTTATTAGTTTCTTTTTACTGATGTCGAGGGTGTCAAGTTTTTCATGCCCTTCAAGAACTTCCCTTTGAAGTTCCAAGGGTGCCATTCCTAATAGTTTATTTTTTATGTCAAGGGTTCCAAGTCACTCGTGCCCTTCAAGAACTTCTCTTGATGTTCCAAGGGTGCCACACCACTTTCCCTTCAAGCATCCAGTGGCTACAAGGGGAAAGTATATGTGCAACAACATAGACCGCTATCATCTCCTATGTTGCATGCTATAGTGAGACTAATGGTGATGGGGATCAAGGAATCCGCCTTGATGCCCCCCCCCACCCCCCCCGGCGAAAATTCCTCGTGAGTGACCCAATTTGGGACATGCCCCCACGACATCGTCATATTCAAGGCGAAGGTGTTTCAAACTTTCTAGCCTAAGTCATGGCAGGAATGCTAGCGGGTGAGATCAGGGACACTGTGTTTCCCCTCCCATATCATTCCATCTAATTATACAACCCCATCACCCATATGTTAGTCATTCGGCTAAGAAACTAACTTATTCTTGCAACCACTAACATATCATCAAAGTATATATATATAGTAAGTTTCAAACTATACTTAGAATTTCAAAGACAAAAATATTAATTTCTATCAAACCAAATATCGTCAACTTATCATATATGAGTGCCTCTGGTGGTTTCCTGTCATACTCAATAATCATGAGTAACAAATTTTCTCAGTGTTAGTCATTATCATAATAGCACCATCAACATGACCTAGTCATTCACTTCGTTGTTCATTGTGAATCAACTAAAGTAAGTAGATAACATAGGAGACACATCCATCATGGTTACCATCATCGTAACATCAATGGAAAACATACACATCCATCTAATTTATTATCATTGTAACATCAATATAAATCATACTTATCGATCAAATCTATCATCATCATGATATCAATAGAGAACATGCATATCCATTAATGATACAATAATAGCAATAGAGAACATACATAACCATTAATTCTATCATCATCATAGTATCAATAAAGAAGATACATAACCATCAAATCCACTAATAATAGATTCATGTGTCCGGATCCTCAACCTAAGCTCCTCAAAGAATAAAGTGCGGGCCTTAGGGCTAAATAATGTTAAAAATCATATCAATGTTAGTAAACTAGAGTAGGGCACTACATCATAACAATGATGAATGTTGTGTAAGGAAGTCATTGGTGGCTGAGCTAAAAGTCTCATAGTTATTTGTAAGTTCCAACTCTAAATCATACCTAGACAAGGGAAAGAGGATCATTGATGCAAAACCCAACGCCACTATTTCCATCAACAAGGTCCAACAAAGTGAGCTCAAAGATCAAGAGGAAGGTGAGTGCTTCTTTCAATCACAAGTGTTTCTATAAAAATGGCACATCGAATAAATTCCCTCACCCAGTGGAAGCCCAATTGTACTTGTGCAAAAGAAAGATGGGGTATGACACTATTTCATTGATTATCGAGCCCTAAAAAATTGAAAATCAGAAACGAATACCCGATTCCTCGTATTGACGACCTTCATGACCAACCCAATGGGGCAAAGTACTTCAATAATATTGTTTTGAAGTCTAGATACCATTATCCTAATAGAACCAACTGATGTGTGGAATACTACTTTCAATTCCAATAAGGGTCTTTTTGAATGGTTGGTCATGTCCCTTGGTTTGACGAATGCCCCAAAAAATTTCATTGAGGCTAGTGGATGATATATTTTCTCCCTTCACTAATTATTTTTTGGTTGTATATCTAAATGATATCTACATCTTTAACAAGAGCTAGGAAGAACACTTGTAACATATTCATCAAGTCCTTCATAGTTTGCAGAAACACAATTTATGTGCTAACTTGGAAAAATTATCCTTCGACATGAACAATGTATAATACCTGGGATATATTATTGATGAGAAAATGTGTGCATGTGGATATAGCTAAGGTCCAAGCCATTTAGGATTAACAAACCCATTGACTCTAACGAAGCTTTGTAGCTTCTTGGGCCTTCCTGACTTCTACTAAAGATTCATGATAGGGTTTTGTTACGTCACTTGGCTCTTAAGTCAAGTGACCATGTGAGGAGAAAAATATATATACTTTTTGTCTAAGTCACAGAAGGAATTCAATGATATGGAACACCACCTTTTCTCTACACCAATCCTCACCCTGCTAGACCTAAAACAACCATTTAATATTGATACATATGCATCTAAATATGTTATTGGTGCAACCCTCACTTAACAAGGACATCTAGTGGCCTATACGACATTGAAACATTCTTGAATGTTGTCTGGAGATACCCTACCTATGATAAGGAGACTTACTACAATGTGAAATCCTTCCAATAATGGAAGCATTATTTTATGGGGAAGGAGATGATCATCCAATCTAATCATAGGCCTCTACAATTTATGTAGACACAAGAGAAGTTATATAATAACCACCCCAAGAAATGGTCCATATACCTACAAAAATTGCATTTGAACAACGAACACAAGAAGGGTAGCACCAATCATGTCGTGGATTACCTAAGTTGACGACAAGTTGTGGTGATAACCACAATTCTTAACTCTTATGGGAACAAGAATTTATGTGGTCACAATTATACAAAAATGACTTAGAATTCGTTTTCACATATCAAATGTTGATGACAGACAAGAAATTTCTAGACTTCCACCTTCAAGATGCAATTTTGTGCTACTTGGGCCACCTTTGTATTCCTTAAGCAAGTCGAGAGGTAGGAAATTTGATGTGGATAAGATAATAGAAATAATTCAAAAATATTTCTACTGGCCAAAGCTTTGATAGGATGTCCCAAAATATATCAGATCATGCATCACTTATGCCATTGCTAAACCAACCATAAAAAATTAGGGGTTGTACACTCATATACCTACCCCAAAAAAGCCATGGGAGTTAATCTCCATGGATTGCATGTTAACGTTTCCATTCACCAAGCATGGAAATTATTGTTTGTTGTGGTGGTCGATTGGTTCTCTAATATGGCCCTTCTAGTACAGTAAAAGAAAAATATCATAGTAGAAGCCACTTCTAAAGTATTCTTTGAGTGTGTTTGGGTTCAGTTCAAACTACCTCAGACCATTATTTTTTATAGGGACAACATGTTTCTTGGCACCTTTATTTCCAACCTATGGTGTCTCGTGGATAACACTTTGACTAAACCAACTTCATTTCATCCCCAACTAAATGTACAAACAAAAGTGGTCAACATAATGACTGTGTATATATTGTGCATTTACAACCTCAAGCACCCATAGACATGGGCTGAAAACATTCCTGGTTTTTTCATCATAGCTATAATAGATCCCTCCAACCATTTTCCCCAATTGATGTAATTACGGCCATTTCATATGCACTAACGAAGTCCTCCCGTTCTCAGACTAAGGAAAACAAGGAAACTGATTTTGTTGAGAAGATCCAACACCTCCAACAGCAGGTCCATGATATCCTATAGAAACCCAATTCCAAGTACAAGTAATGGTATTACCAACACAAGGTTCCACATAATTTTTAGGTTAGTAATAAGGTGTCGTTACACTTTAAAAAGGAGTGCATCATGGGCCCAAATAGGAAGCTCAAACCACTCTAATATGGATCATACATAATCATAAAGGTTGGGAGTGACAGTTATTTTGAATTGAGCATTCACCCATTCCTTGGCTTGCGCCCATGGACACCTCAAAGGAAGTTGAGAAATTCGCCCACACGAGTCTCAATCCTTACTGCATTGAACATGATACAATGGATTATATCATCAACACCAAGACAATTGATAACCTCCAACAACAAATACAACTCTATTTTGTTGTGAAAGCTATACAACTTCTTCACCAAGGAAAGTGGCTCACCAAGATCCAAATTTAGCAAAAGTTTCCACATTTGATGGGACCCCTCAATGCAATAGATACCATTGCTTCTTAAGGGGATGGGGCGGATCTAGATGGACATCATTGGCCATCCACCTACTCCACCAACTCAAAGCACAATTATCCATATTAAAATTATTTTTATATTTTTCAGGTCCTAAACTTCTAGGGCCATTTTCAGGCCCTAAATGATGTTTTTTTGATGTGGTAGGGGACTGTATTATACCCATATAAGGAACCTGTCTTGTATCCAATTCATAGCCTAAGTTTGTCCAAAATGTGTAATTCTCAGCTAGACCTTTCTAGTGGAATACCAAGTGAGCCAAACTGATATTGTATGCAAAATTTATGACCTCGAGAAGTTAGCATACCAACTAATCCCTGCGGGGTCCATAAGGCTTTTAGTGTTTCATCTCCTAGGGTTAGGTAATTGGATGTTTAGGTTTTCCTCATTTATTTTAATGTTAAAGGGGGCCTTTTAGCCTCATTGTACCTCAATCTAGAAAAGGCATGTAGCCATCTCATCTCTTCTCATAGATAAGCTACCACCATTCGAGCTAGTTTCTTTTCATTCTGCATTTCTATAGTTGTAGCATTTTCCATTTATTAATAGAATTAGAGTTTCAATTTATCCATGTTTTTTAATTATAAATTTGTATTTAATTTCATTCCCTTCACAAATCTAGATCAGGAGCCTTTAGACTCTTATTAGCCTCATTCTCTATTGATTTTATCACTATGTTTACTTCTCGTGTTATGGTTATCAAAGATATCATTATAGTTGGATAGAAAACATCTATACATGGATAAGAAAATCCTCAATTTTATTACTTTCATTATGGTTTTAAAACTCAAATATTAAAAAGTTTAAGTTTTTTTCCACTCCTTTGGTTTCCCAAGTGGTAGACCAGGGTGAACCAAAACAATGATGTATATATATTTTTGATCAATAAATAAAACTTTAACTTTACAACAACAACAAAAAATGTAGTCAAAATAAATAGATTTCAATGCAATTATCTTCATCACATATTATGATAATTCGTATCACCACTAACTTTTTTTCCATTTCATATCATCCATGCAAAATCCCCCGAATACAACCCTTCATTTCAAGGATGGTACCCAAGTTAGACCCTAGAATCTTTAGGGCACAAGATCAATTTACAACATGGCTCAAATCCATTATGATTATATACTACTCAATTTGAGCTCAACATGTCACTAATGGGAATATAACAATGGGGAGTAAAATGCTCCATCTCAGAACCACTTAGTCTAGACCTAATTGACACATTATTTCTAATGTATGGACAACAAATTAATAAATAAAATACTAAACAAAATTACAAATTAAGAAATATAGCATAGGAACACCAAATGAAAATATTTCAAATATGATATAAGCTACAATACCAAATAGTGATAGTAGATAAAATTAACTCCATGTTTCCAAATAGGATATAATTGTTTTCTTATCTATATGCTGCTATTTACGATATGCATACAAAAAATATCATATTTCTAAGTATATTACTCTCCAATTAATACACAATTGGTATCTAATTAGTTGATATTGTAGTTGGTATTTAATTTTATATCTAGGATAAGTGTAGAGTAATATCGGTGATATGATACTTACATTATGCACTCAAGAAATTGTATCATATTGCTATTTTTGGTACTTTTTTTACTAACCCGCTATCTTTCTCCATTAGTACTTGGCTCTCATTCAAAAAAATTCCATCATTTGGTTTTTTTATTGAACCTTTAATGCCTTTATTCAAGCACCTAAGGTCCATGAAACTCTAATCTCAATCTACATGCTCACATTAAGAACTGACTCTCACTAATGTACTCATTTTTAACTTGGATTCTTCCCTTTGTATCCATTATTTTATTTAGTTATAGGTTTGGTTTGTGAGTTTATCTTTAATTTTCCTAATACCTTCTCCAATATTGGACATTTTCAGCCCCACTATTGTAAGAAGAGAACCTCCCAACTAAGGGTCAACTTAATCTATTATTCAATAAAAATTTTATTTTATTATTTCATAGATATAGTGTGATTTTGTAAATTTTTGTGCTACATTGTAATATTTATTTTCAATTACAACACAAGGAGATCATAAATGGATCAAGACAATATGGGAGTTTATCCTTTTTGTTAGTTTCACCAATGGTGACAACCACTTTTTGGTTAAAATGGTATTCACTCCTTTTCCCTCAATTTTCATTTGATATTTCTGTATTTTTTGTTTTTATAGTTGGATTTTCACTTTTATAGTGAATTTATATCATGTTAAAGAACCTTAAAACTTCATACAAGCATCTTTTAAAAAATTAAACCAAACCTTAAGAAAACATCTAAACTCATATTTTAAATAATTAATATAATGCATTAATCTTTTGTTTTCATTGTGCCACCCCTTTAAGCTCTCAATTTATTTGAAAAAAATATGGTGGCCAACTCCACTACTTTCACCTCCCTCCTTGCGATGGTGGCTATGATTTTCCAAATATATATGCTTGGCTAGGTTTCTAGGTGAGATATTAGATGACAAAAAAAGAGATAAGAAAACAATAATTAAAGGAAAGAGTAAAGCAATGAAAATAGTAAAAAATGATATTAAAAAGGAGTAAGGGAGATAGGTGGAAGGAAAACGGAGAACTATGATAGAAACAAGTTATAAGTGTTGAAACCAAGAAGAAGGATCAATGGTATAGGTAGTGTATCCAAGAAAAATAATTAAATTTGTAGCATTGGCTTTGAATATGATGGCATAAACAGTAAGCCCAAGACATAAACAGTGAAATTGATGGTATAATAAGTGAAGTTGCAAGTATAAGAGATGGTATAAATGATGTAGACATGAGAAATAATTAAATCTGTGGTATAAGAAATGATGGTATAGGAAGTGAAGTTGAAGGAAGCATGAAATATGTGGTGTGAACAATGAATTTTATGGTATAAACAATGAATAATGTAGTGTAAAAAGTGAAATTGAAATTGATGGTATAAGAAGTGAAGCACTTAGTATAAATAATAAAACAATTTCTGAGAGTGAAGCAGTGAGTATAAGAAATAAAATTACTTTTGAGAGTAAATTCGTGAGTATAAGAAATAAAACTACTTCTACGAATATTAATCTGTCAGAGAGGAGATTTCTAAAAAAGGACTAGGGTTCTCTATAACCTCCAAATTCATTCCAATGGATCACATACTTTGTTTCTTAGAAAATGGTATTAAATAACTAAGCGAGGAAGATAATGATACATTAAGACAACACTACACATTTATATTGAGAAAATAAATGCCACCATGAAACAACATTATGAAGAATGAGTGGTTAGTACTCAAGAGTCTGAAAAAAAATTAGAAAATGAGGATCTACATTAATTATCAATAATAAAGACTACTTAACAAAAAATTTTGATCACCTCAATAATAGTGGCATCCTAACCCAATCCCTAAGGTCGTTAAAAAAATTAAGGTCATAAGTGAATCCAACCTTGATGAGTTCCTAAAAAAAAGACTAGCACCTAGTTCAAATATCACCTAGAGGATTTATGGCCTACCCAAAATACATAAATAATGAGTTCCTTTGAGACTAATTGTTAACATCATTGGCTTATTTACTTATAAGATCTAAAAATATGTTTCCAATATCTTGGATCCCCTAGATGGTAACACTGAATCATAGATAAAATACTTATGTCACTTTGTAAACCTCATTAAGGAAGAAAGATTCAAACTGGAAGATATGATCATTAGTTTCGATGTTTTGATGTGGTCCAAATTTTCACCAAGTCATTCTGAATCATAAGATTTATAGGTTGTAAAAGAAGTTACTAATCCTAATACAACCAAACTAGCTAAAGTGTGTCTTCATTCTATATTTCTCAGCTTCCAAGGAGAGTACTATGAGAAGACAAGTGGGGTGGAAATGGGGTCCCCACTCTTCCCCCATTTTAGAAAACTTGTTCATGGAAAAATTTGAAAGAAGAGCCCTAGATTCCTACCCCCTTAAGCCGACATAATGTAAAATGTATGTTGACAATACAAATGTGAAATGGACCTATAGAGAAGAATATATTGAAATGTTTCTAGCTCACCTCAATGGAACCTTGGATGAAATCCAATTTAGAATGGAATTAGAGGACAACACGGGAATTCCTGTCTATATTCCTTAGTGACCAAAAGATAGGAATGGACCTTTGGGCACTATTATTTTAGGAATAAAACCCACACTAAAAGAAACCTACATGCCATCTCTCATCACAACCTTATGCAAAATTTTGGAATTTTTAACAGTAGCCACAATAGCAATGAGAATATCTAATAACTAGCTCCTAGAATAAGAAAAATCCCACCTAACAAAGTCTTCAAAAGTATTGGTTATAAGGGAAAAAAATATAAGGAATATATTTCTGGTATGCACTCACTTCGAATAATTTATTATAGGTCAACAATACTTCAATAGTTGTGTTATATAGATAGGGATTTCAATGTGGCTTTACATCTTGAAAAAGAAACAAAGGTTATGATAATAAATGTGCTCTTGATCAAATGAAGGAATTCTAGGTCCAACATATTGTAGACCAACGAGATCAAAAATTATATTGTTACACACTAGAGATGTTAAACATGTCCCAATTCATTATAAAAGGAATTTAGGGTTTCTATTAGACTCGAGTATGTTTTAATCACACTTGGAGACAAGGGATTTTTAGAGAAGATGAAATAGCTTCAGCTCTTGAGATCAAAAATAGTCAAGAGCTTCAAAAAAGGTCTTATTCAATATCAATATTAAACCTCTATAACATTCAAATATTTTTAGACTTGGAATCTTCTAATACCCAAAAATATGATCTCAAGTTAAATCATTGTTGCTGCCAAATCATGTAGAAAATATATTTATGCCAAATATTTAACTTGCACAACTCAGTTTATATAAAAGATGCAAAATTATTTCATACTCTTATGGTGATCACCTTCCATATCTAAGCATCAAACAACCACTGATCAAAATGCACTGTATATATTCAGGAAAGAATAAACTCTATAAAATGAAACTAAATCAAAATGCATAAATATGAAGCACTTAGTTGATGAAAGCACACTATAATAAATCCACACCGATTCTAAACCACACAACACTGGTCTAAGGGAGTTGTGTCAAGCTGGGTTGGTTGGGCCCTGAACAACCAACTCACACCCTCTTAAACGAGATTAAATCATAGAGAAAGATGTATCATTAACATAACATAACAAGAATGGAGAAGAAAAGTGGCATTTTACTTTGATTAATCAAGTTCAATCTTCAATACATGATTATCTTAGTGATATAGACCTAGCTGATCTAGAGTGATACTCAATCTCGAACTAACAATATATTAGTATCACAGTATCTCTAACCTATATCTATGCCATAGCTCAAGCTATAGGTGTTTACATTACAAATATGGATGTTATATAGCCAATCATGTACAAAATATGATAAGAAACAAATCATAACAACCTGCAAGAAATAGGGTTTTGGTAAGGCCATTATCTAATCAAGGAGACCTAATCCACTATGTGAGGGTTTCTTTAGTAAAAAATTGCTTCTTCTTTGGCTTCTCTATTGAATGTAGGGAGAAAATGGGTGCACTCTATTCTTCAATCTCGTTCTAACTAATATTTGGAAGATACTCGAATTGTTAGTTGGCCCTTACCTACCTTTATTAACCAATGGTATATGTTCCTTTGACAGTGGTGCATGAACCCATGATTGGTGCAAGAATCCTGTAATGCATGCAAATGTTCCATTATGAGTACAGACACTGCAATTCATGTTGGTTAATGTCGTATAAAGACTATAAACCTTAGAAACTCAATAAATGACAACAGTTCGACCATTTTAAAGATTTAACCTACCAAATTTTAATAATAAGCAACTTGAACTCACATCCTCAAGATCACATCAAAAGAGCATGGAAATAATTAGACAAAGGATTCAAAATTGGTAAAATAGGGAAATGGCAAGGGTATTGTATGGACAAAAATAGGTAATTTTTGGAATTTGACAAGATATGTGAAATATAACATTGATAGCCACTAATAAAAGGTGTCTACAAAATCCCTTGATTTTGTGGAATATGCCATATTGAATATATTTTAGGATAAGGATAAAAGGACATGGTTTGACATTAAAAATGAAATATTTTTCACCTTCTCCCTTGCATAACATTCAATCAAAATGAGATATCATGTTTGCTTGGAGGACACTCAGATCCTCGCCTAAGAAAAGAAATACTACAAATGATGCATAAGAGAAGCCTTAGAGATTGTGAAGAAATCAGAATACATGAATAGAGATGGAAATTTCGAGATTAGTAGGAGATAGCTAACAAGACAGTCAACAATAAGGTATGACTATCATCTTCTCCTCATTTCCTTTTGTCCCCTTTCTCTCATCTTCCAGCTCCCCGATCTCTGCCTTACCTTAATCTATTACTTTATTATATTTATAGCACTATTATATTAGTATTTATATCTCCTCTTCATAGTACTAATATTAATATTGACATTTTCATGTATAGTCCTTATACTTTTGTATTTGTACTACAATATTAATATATTTATATTCAAGTACTTTACTATTAATAATTATATGAATATCTTTATCGATTCTTCTAATACTATGGTATTGTTACTATTCTACTAATATCAACATTAATTTTTCTAATATTAATAACTACACCCATGTTATAGTATTAATACTAGTATTAATGTTAATAACTATAGTATTAGTATTAATACTATAGTATAACTCTGAATATTTATAACTTCAATATTATTATTTTTTAAAAATTTGACATTAATAATCATATTCATACTATAGTATTGATATTAACATTTATAGTATCAATACTAATACTAATGTATTAGTATTAATAATATAGGACTATTACTAATAATTATATCTATACTATCATAGTACTGTCAAGCCCCAGAATTGTTGTATCTAATGCATATTTTTTCCCATTTGATGCTTCACTTATTCCTTTGTTTTACCAATTTATGATTTTTATCTTGCACTTATACATTATTTTGATCCAATAATGAAGATTTACATTTGGTTTACATTTTATACCTTTGTCATATGCATTTATTAGGAATTATTTTCATTAATGTTGTTAATGTAGGTATTGCACTCCATAGAGATCCTCCACCAAAATGGAAGTATACGGGGACCAATCGATATCTAAGCTTGCCATGGAGTAAAATGATAGATGAAATCTGTTTAGAATTATTTTGGATCATTTTTATATTCATAGGTACACTTATCTATCATTGACTTGTTCCTGCACTAAAGAGAAACATTCTTATTGGGTATGTGTTATATTCTTTCCCGCCTATGGTTTTTTGCATGGGTTTGCACATGGTTTTGGGGCATGGTGGTTTTTTGGCCCCTGGCATTTTGTAGATCTGATCAAGGTAACTATGGTTACATTGTAATCTCAGGCTAATGGATTGGGGTTTATGAATGCCCCAGCATGTATATATATGTGTTGTAACACTAAAAGGAATATAATGAAAAATCATCCTAGTTTTGGGATCCAGGGGAAAAATATCTGTGTATCTATTTTATGTTTTATGCTCTCGCTATTGTTTATTTTTTGTCTTTAAGAATTCTTTTGTAGATAATTTTTGTACAGGGTTAAAACCTACATTTGGTATCAGATCTATTTTCGGCTTCAAGGGATGCCTTTGTTGTTGAGGGGTTTTTTTCTCAGACCTATGGTAGACCCTATTTAGTGGGAGATATGCGGGATCAATTCTTGCGATGAAAGAATATGGCAAGCAGTGGAAAGATAGGGATCGAGAAAACTAATGGTCATATTTTTGAGTTGTGTAAGCTAGATATGGAGGATCTGTTGGTGGATAATGATCAATGGATCACGGTAGATATGGGTACTAAACTAATGACAATGTTAGATGAAGACTGGGTGAAGATGGATTGGAAGGCAAAGAGCACAATAGGGTTGTTTATATCAGATTCAGTATTGTTGAATGTATCTAGGCAAGCTACGATGAATAATTTTTGGGTCAAGTTAGGGACTTTGTACCAACCTAAGTCTTTGGTGAATAAATATTTTTTGTGGAAAAAACTATATAGCCTGAGGATGAAGGATGGAGACTCAGTGACAGAGCATCTGAATGCCTTCAATACTATGGTAAGTCAGTTGTCATCTATTTATATTAAAATATCAGATGAAGATAAGTGCATCAGTTTGTAGTGTTCTCTACCAATTTCATGGGACAATCTGATTATTGCAATAGGAAGCAATACAACTACCTTGAATTTTGATGAAATAGTCTCAGCCTTGTCGTCGAGGGAAATGAGATGGATAAATATGGAGGGCCAAAATGGAGATGCCTTATATGTATGAGGAAGGTCCCATAACATAAACAAAAATGAGTTTTTGAGTGGGAGATCTAGATCTATAGGAAGATCTAAATCTCCAAGAAAGCATGTAAAGGTGTGCTGGAAATGCAGAAAGGAAGGGAACTTGTTATGAAACCAGCTGCAAAAATAGAAGAAAAGAGAGATCAACACGTTAGAAATAAGCCACTTCAAGGGGGAAATCTCCTTTACATTACATAAATGAAAAAAATTTGGATGATACAAATGACCAAAACCTCCTTTTATATATAGGAGTGCATGAGATCACAATATAATCCTAGCCAGCCTAACAATAATAATGTAAGGGCACAATAATAACAATATTTGGGTTATAGGGGTACAGCAATAACAATAAGGGGGTTACAATAACAACAATAAGGGACTATACTAGTAATATAGGGACCTAACATGCCCCTCTCCTTCAAAAAAGTGTTGCCCTCAATGCTTGAGTAGCTCTGGATGCTTCCGTATAAAATTCTCATCCTCTCATGTAGAATCTTCAGTGGGTAAGTTATTCCACCTGATGAGATACTCTGAAATTGATCGATTTCATAGCTGTTGAGTTCTTTTTTCTGTGACTGCTTCAAGTTCCAATATGATTTTTCCTTCCTCATCAAGTTCTGGAAATATTGTTTGAACTGAAATTTTGTCCCCTATAACCTTCTTTAAGCATTAAACATGGAAAATTGGATGCACTCACGAAGAAGCAGGAAGCTCCAATTTGTATGCCATAGTACCAATATTTTGCAACACCTTGTAAGGACCATAGTACTTTGGTGATAATTTATTATCCTTCTTAGCTTTCTTGAGGGAAATTTGTTTGTATGGTTGTAGCCATAAAAATACCCAATCTCCTACATCAAAAATTCTCTCACTGCGATGTTGATCTGCCTGTTGTTTCATTCGATTTTGTGGAAAATTTAGGTTAGCTTTTAAGAGTTGGAGAACTTCTTGTTGATGCTAAATGTGATCTTCCACTGCTTGAACCTTAGAATT
The DNA here is from genome assembly GCA_034641835.2 of Pinus albicaulis. Classification (NCBI taxonomy): domain Eukaryota; kingdom Viridiplantae; phylum Streptophyta; class Pinopsida; order Pinales; family Pinaceae; genus Pinus; species Pinus albicaulis. The sequence continues at coordinate 797,720,981 of CM076584.1, read as the reverse complement.
TTCTCTTAAAGAAGATGTGATGGATGGTGGATGATATCCATAAAGTGTCGTAAATGGGGTCATTTTTGCTGTGGTATGGAAATAAGTGTTATACCACCATTCAGCGAGAGGTAACCACTTGACCCATCGTGTTTTCTTATCAGATACAAAACAACGAAGATATCCTTCTAAACATCTGTTCACTATTTCTCTTTGACCATCGGATTGAGGATGATAAGATGATCTATGAGCTAGTTGAGTACCCAAACAAGAAAATAATTCCGTCCAAAAATTTCCAGTAAAAATGGGATCTCTGTCACTTACAATAATCTTTGGGTTTCCATGTAGCTTTTGAATTATTTCCATAAATGCATTAGCAACTATACTTGCTTTAAATGGATGAGATAATGCACAAAAGTGTGCATACTTGGTAAGTCTATCAACTACCACCATGATGACACTCTTTCTTTCGGACTTAGGTAAACCTGTGATAAAATCCATTGAAATCTCCTCCCAATGTTGACATGGAATGGATAAAGGTTGTAGAAGACCCCGGGTCTTAATTGTCTCAACTTTATTTTGCTGGAAAACCAAACATTCCGCCACAAAATTTTGAATAACAGATTTAAGGCCATCCCAAAAAAATTCTTTCTTCACCCTATGGTAAGTTTTTAAAAATCCTGAGTGTCCTCCTAAAGGAGAAGTGTGCAATTCTAAAAGAATATTTTGTTTTAGTTGGGAATTCTTACAAAGATATAAGCGATCTTTGTACCATAAGGAATCATTTTTCCAACTAAATGTATCAGATGTACTAGGATCTTGCTGCAACTTTTGAATGAGTGTCCATACATCTTTGTCCTTCTTCCATTTATCTCTTGCTTCGGTTATCCAATCTGGTTGGATAATAGAAATGGCACAAAGCAATGCTTCCACCTCTTCATTCTTTCTTGAGAGTGCATCTGCAGCAACATTTAGCTTCCCTTTTTTGTAGATTATTTCAAAGTCATAACCCAACATCTTTGTGACCCATTTTTGCTGCTCTTCTGAAGATAGTCTTTGTTCCAAAAAGTGTTTAAGACTATCATGATCAGTTTTTTACCTTGAAGTGTCTTCCCATTAGGTAAGTTCGCCATTTCTTTAGTGCATGCAGTATTGCTAACATTTCCTTCTCATAAATAGGTTTCTGTAAATACTTTCCTTTGATTGGACGACTTTCAAAAGCAATGGGTCTTCCTTCCTGCATTAAAACCGCACCAATTCCATTTCCTAAGGCATCACATTCCACAATAAAGGTTTTTGTGAAGTCTGGCGTAGCTAAGACCGGTGCTAGGCACATTGCCTCTTTAAGATGTTCAAAGGCCTTAGTTGCTTCGGGAGTCCATGAAAATGCATCTTTCTTCAATAATGTTGTTAGAGGTGCTGCTATTCTCCCATAATTCTTAACAAACTTGCGATAATACCCTGTTAACCCAAGAAATCCTCGCAACTGCTTTATGGTTGTGGGGAATTTTCATTCCTTAATGGCTTTAATTTTGTTAGGGTCTACCTTAACACCCTCGTGAGATACAATATGACCCAGATATTCCACCTCTTGTACTCCAAAGAAACATTTGGATGTTTTTGCATATAATTGTTTCTCCTACAATAGTTTGAGCACACTGTCAACATGTTGAACATGATCCTTCCAAGACCTGCTGTAGATTAGTATATCATCAAAAAATACTAGCACAAATTTTCTAAGGAAGGGTTTGAAAATGGAATTCATCAACCCTTGAAATGTAGAAGGTGCATTGGTAAAGGCCAAAAGGCATGACCAAAAATTCATAATGACCCTCATGAGTTCGAAATGCTGTTTTTGGAATATCTTCAGTCTTCATTCTAATTTGATGATATCCTGAAAAAAGATCCAACTTGGTAAAATAAATTGCTCCATGTAATTCATCCAATAATTCATCAATCACAGGAATGGGAAATTTATCTTTAATAGTGAGCTTATTGAGCTCCCTATAATCTGGACACATGTGCCATGATCCATCCTTCTTGTGCACCAATACTGCTAGAGCAGAGAAAGAACTTTGATTAGGTTGAATTATACCAGCCTCTAACATATATGTAATCATATGTTCAATTTAGCTCTTTTGGACATAAGGATATATGTAAGGCCTAATGTGTGTAGGAACACTTCCTGGAATCAAATGAATAGCATGATCATGATCACAAATAGGTGGGAGTCCTTTGGCAATTTCAAACTCCTTGGAATGATTGTCCAAGGATTTTTTGAGATCTGAAGAAATAGATGATTTTGATGTTGGAACTTCTAGTGAGCATAATTGTGCAATTACGCCTCATTGTTCTTTCTTCAGAAGCTTTGTCATGACGTTAGATCTTATTATCTTTCTCAACTTCCCTGCGATACCCCATAATTCGATTTCGTTTCCTTCAGAAAAAAAATTCAAGAAAAGTTCTTGAAAATTAAAAGCTACCATCCCCAAAGGTTGTAACCATTGTACTCCTAGTACAACATCAACACCTACCATTTGAATGGAAAGCATTGGACTCTTCAATACATATTCTCCCATGGTTAGCTTGATATTATGGCATTTTCCAGAGAAATTTATAGTTCCTCCAGTTGTAACCATCAGTTGACATTCTGGTGTTGGGTATAGGAAACAATTCAATTCCTTGGATACCTTACAATGGATAAAAATATGTATACTACCTAAATCAATCAACATTATTAAATTTTTCTTCTTGATATGTCCTTCTATCTTGAGAGTTTGAGGAGTGGTAATTCCTACCTACATTACACGATATGGTTGGACTCATTTCTTTTTCTTCTAGGGTTGGTTCCTGGTGTATATCCTCTTCTTTTGAAGTTTCTTATTCATTTTCTTCCTCCTCTTCACAATCTATGTAAAATAATTTCTTCTCAACACACTTATGACCTTTAGTGTATTTTCTATCACAACTATAGCAAAGCCATTTTTCTCTTTTTTCTTGCAATTTTTGTGGTGTTAACCTTGTAGGTTGTGGAAGTATAGGAGTAGCAACACTTCCATCTCTATAGATGTGAGTGGTAGGCTTCCTTGTCACCATAATTTTGCATTCAATTTTTCTTGCCAACCTGAATGCCTTCTCCAATGAATCAGGTTCCCAAACACGAACTTCATGTTGGATGTTATCCTTTAAAGTCCCTATGAAGACATCAATCCTATGTTCCTATAGAATATAAATTACCATTATATTGAATTTTTCGAAGTCCTCAATATGCTCCCCCACTGAACCCTTTTATTGATATTTATCAATTGGCTAAAGAAGGTGTTTCTCTTTGTATCCTCATAATGTGCTATCATTTCCTCCGTAAAAATTGACCAAGTGATAATTTTTTTACTGGAGCATAGCCATCGATACCATACAAATGTATTTTTTTCTAAATGTAAAGTTGCAACACGTAACTTTTTTGTGTTTTTCACTTTATTGAGATCAAAAAATTTCTCCATCTGTAGTATCCATGTTACGGGATCCTTGCCATCAAACTTTCTCATATCCATATTTGGAATATGGTGGTTCTTCCATCCAACATTAGAGTTTATGAAATCACGATTAACATTTATTTTTTTCTCATCATGAGTTTCCTCCACTATTTTTTCGCCATTAGGAAATATTTATTGTATCAACTTTTTCAAACCTTCCATGTTTTCTTTTAGATCATTCTTCATGTTTTCCATGTTGTCTTTCATTTTTTCTTCCATGTCATCTATATTAGCTTCCATCCAGCTTCCATGCCATCCATCTTAGCTTCCATGCCTTTCTTCAAACCATCCATATTAGCTTCCATGAAATTCTTCAAACCATCCATTTTAACTTCCATGTCTTTCTTCAAAACTTCCATTTCATTTTATTTTTCTCTTTGCGAGAGTGAATTTGGTGCACTTGCTCTTGTAATTTTGATATGTCATGTTGCACTTCTTCCTCTTCATGAGTCATAGTAGAGCCTTCTGAAGGCTTAATGGGTGTTGAATTCTTTTTAGGTGGAATTTAAGAACCCAATACTAATATATATGCTTCAATATTCCCTTAGAATGACTTCAAACTGATTTTCACACAAGACTTATGCAATTCGAAGAAACAAAAATACACACATTTTTCTTTCTTTTAAGGAGCTTGATATCGAAACTGAATTATCAATATGATTTTGGATCTTAAATATCTAAAATTTGGCCCTGTAATATCCCTCTGAATCTTCTTTTCAATGCCACAGTTCTAACCTGATTTGGATTCTTCGAGGTAAAGTTATGCCCAATCTCCCACAATGACCTAATTATAGACTAGTTCAATAGAGCGAACTTGTACGACGTGCCACGTGTCGTTGTTTCCACCTTCAGATATGAAATTGATAAACAAGAAACTATATTGCATGTACTTGCAACCACTTCTTACATAATTCCAATCTGATGCTCAGAGAGAGAGTTATAATGATTTTCCCACGGTCACCTCTTTGATATGAAATTCGGTAGCCTGAAACATCCCTAACTTCCACAGATCATATATCTGAAAAATATTGTGAACCAAGATCTGAAATTTTTACAGAAAGTTCTTCAGAATTTCGGCTTCGCTCTGTAAAAATTTCAGCTTCTAAACCCTCATAGAAAAAACATTATAGCGTAAATTTCACGATGACCTGTTTTAGGTGAAATTCGGGAGCCTGACAAAACCCTAACTTTCACAGATCATATCTTTGAAAATGTTATGAATCAAGATCTGAAATTTTTACACAATGTTCGTCACGATTTTGGATTCACTATGTAAAAATTTCAGCTTCTTAACCTTCGTAGAAAAAATGTTATAGCGAAAATGCCACGATGACCTGTTTGGAGCAGTGAAACCCTAGAATCCAAAGTTCTGACACCAAATTTTATGAACCAGCTCCAAAAATAGAATAAAAGAGAGAAAAACGCCTTATAAATAAGCCACTTCAAGGGGGAAAACTCCTTTACATTACATAAATGAACAATTCTTGGATGATACAAATGACCAAAACCTCCTTCTATATATAGGAGTGCATGGGATCACAATATAATCCTAGCCGACCTAACAATAATAATGTTAGGGCACAATAATAACAATATTGGGGTTACAGGGATACAAAAATAACAATAAGTGGGTTACACTAACAACAATAAAGGATTATACTATTAATATAGGGACCTAACAACACTATAAAAAGGACTGCAGATCTAAATCTCGTGAGAAAGGAAAGTGATCTGATGATGCTCCTTCTGTAGAAGAAAAAACTACCTCAGATGAAGGTGGGGATGTGTATTTAGTTTCTTCTTCAAATACACATGTAGATTATGAGGCATGGTTGATTGACTCGGGTGCATCCTTTCACTTCACTCCCCATAGGGAGTGGTTCTACGAGTATCAGAAGTATGATGGTGGTGATGTCTTCTTAGGGGATGATACGAAGGCTAGAATCATCGAACATGGAAAATTCAAGATGAAGCTGAAAGGTGGAAGGATTAGAACACTTCCCGGTGCTCTTCATATTCATGCATTGGCCAGAAATCTGATTTCTGTAAGCAAGATGCATGATGCAAGTGTAAAAACAATGTTCGAGAAATATACCTACAAGATGGTTCAGGGAGCACTAGTATTAATGCAAGGAGCTATGATTGGAACTTTGTACAAGCTTCAGGGTAGCACTGTTATTGATGGGTGCAATAATTCTGTGGTTCCTAAAAGTGGAGCGGAAATACTAGCGGTCTCTGGAAAAAATACCATGATATGGCATGAAAGGTTGGGAAATATTGGAGAGAAAGGCCTTCAAATACTGCATAGTAATGGAATGATAGAAGGTATGTCTAATTTCTCTCTGGATTTTGATTTCTGTGAACATTTTCTATATGGGAAGTAGAATCGGGTGAGTTTTCCTTCTAGTGCTAAGATGGCGAACAATATATTAGAGCTTGTGCACAATGATGTGTTTGGAACCATGTTGGTTCCATCACTAGGAATGTTAGTATGAATCTTTCGTCGTAAAAGATCACTTTAGCTACGCATAAAAAATAGCTCTAACATCGATTATGGCTGCTAAATATCTTTAAATATGCAATTAGGTGATCCAAATAATGCTGCACAAATCCAGATCTAAGTATAAAAGACATTAAGCAGATAAAGTAAAATGTGGCTCCATGCATCCAACAGATAAGACAAGAACAATGTATTTGAAATAATTTTTATATTATATTAAAAGGGAGCACCTGAGAGGAAAACAAGAAAGGAGTTTTTTGGTTCTCCTCAATGGGATTGGTTCTTGAAAGTCCTCAGTGCTTCAGATCTAAAATTCCTCTCTTTTGTTGTTGTAGAAAACCCAAACATAGAACTCAATGGGAGCTCACAAGGCAAAAATGGAGAATGTGACCTACTATAGATCCAGAGTGATCTAATGCAATGGAGGTGACTAATGAATGGGGAAAACCCTTCTATTTATAACAAAATATTAGGGCGGTCTACAACTTGGTGCATGAATAAAAAATTATTAATCGAATTCTAGAACCACCCTTTAGGAATATTTTATTATATTTGTTGGAGGGAAAAGGATTTTTGACTTGGGTCAATTCCTTTATTTATAAATAATAAATAAATAAATGATTTATTTATCATTTTAGGGAAATGATGGGAATATAATTAAATAAATAAAGGTTTATTTAATTATTTATGGATGATTTAGTCAAATTTAACTAAGAATATTATTTAAATGATGATTTAAATAACTTATTCTTAGGAAATAATTAAATAAATAAGGATTTATTTAATTAATTTCTTTGTTTTGGGTTAAATATGACCGGGAAATATAAACAAATAAGTTGTTTCACATGGTGAAAGAAAGTTTACTTAGGGTAAAATTGGTCTTACATGGTGTACTTGGGTTCATCTAATAATAATAGGTTAGATGACCAAAAAATGGTGTAACAGATTGCCCCCCAATGTATGAGTGTTAGGAGAAAATTGTATGACCGAAGTACGTTGTAAGAACTCAATCACTAGACATCAAGAGGGAAGTGAGAGAGAGAAATGTAAGGTAGTCTAATGTGCTAAAGGACTAGACCCTGAGGAGACGAGACTTACAGGTGCAACAAGTCTCTAGTTTATGAAGTGGTACCTGTGCGAAAGGCGGCGGGGGAGGCATACCTATGCCTGCCGAGACAAAGTACAAAGAATAAGAAGTCCAGTAAACAAGGAACTGAACCATGAAGAATATGTTGTCATAAATAAGAGCCAGAAAAATAGAATGATGGATCCCACATACATGTTATGCCTGGAATAACCGTCAAGACTTATACAATAATATTTTAGTACATGAGATACAAATACGCCCAAATGCCCCCTACACACGGGGAAGGGCTTGCAAAATCTGACTGATACATGCAAATCGAAGAGGCACTGCAAGCAACTGAGGCCAATATCATCAAATGGGAGGAGTGGCATCAAGGGTTGAAATGAAGAATTCATCCGGGCATGTGGGGGGCTACCTGCAGGGCCACCCCCTCATGACGGTTAATACATCTCACACACACCCAGGAATCACCCAGAGCTACTGTTGCATCACTGGACTATCAAGTGTATAGATCACGATCATGCTGAAAAGAGCTCAAACCAAGGTACACTGCCCCCTAGACCAGGCTTCTGGAATAAATGAGATGATGTCGACAGAAGTAGGTCCGCCACAGGTGAGGTAAGAAGGGAATCTCAACTGAGGCATGGGAGAAAATAGTAGAGCGACTAACAAACGGACATTGATGATGATAACGAAATGAGGGATATTGAGTAGCGGATGGACGACTTCCCTTGTTAGAGAAAAAGGGGCATGAATGGCTTGGTAGCAACTGACACAAGATCAGGGAGGATGGGTGACAATGATATGTAAGGCCATAATGTGCAACACGAGAGAGGGACCAAGCGATGAAGGATGGAGGGCTATAGTGGGAAATAAAAGGGCTTGATATAGACTCCATGACGGATGATGACTCAACTCGAATGCTCTAAATAAGGGCGACTCGATGGTGCTACCACACAGAGAAGGTCCAATGGGGGACCATAAAAACATGAGTACAATATGGTATCTCATGACGAAAATCGACATGAACAAAGCCAAGTAAAGAGGTAAAGTGGTGCCCCAAGTACAAGCATTGTAAGTGAAGAATTCCGATTGGAATGAGAGATGAAGGGACCCTTCATGGACAAAATTCATCCTGGTGAAGTAGCCAAACATGAAAAACTAATAGATACCCATTTGAGTGCTCAGTGAGAGCTTTCCAACGGTACAGACGGTGTGTCAAACGGGGCTACGTTTTGGTCGCAGCGAGCGAAAGAAACAACAGCGGTTTTTCTTCTAATAAGGCATTTTCCCTCCAAAATCATTCATTTGCTTGTGTAGCTATGGTGAATGTGGAGAGGAGAGAAGGCCCTAAATCTTGCGGCAAATGTAGCAGACAAACCGACTGTTGGAATCACGATCCGTCAGTTGCAGGTAAGAGGCCTAATCCTACTCTTTGTTTTTGATGGATTCAAAGTTCGGATTAGGGTTTTAAATCTTAGTAACTACTCCTACTTCATCATTACAGTCGGGTCGCACTTTTTGGGGCAAAAATTGTGACCTGGGATGTAGGTTTTGGCCTGAAAAGTGTGACCTAACCCAGGATTGGGCCAAAAAGTGCGACTTGTTAGATGGGTGTGGTTTTAGTGCTGTTATGGGCTGAGATTTATTTTTGGTGGAAGGAAATGTAGTTTTGTTTATCTGTAGACTGAAAAAGATGATGGTTTTGTGCAGATATGGTAGATATACGAATCAAGTGGAGAGAGAGAGACCTAGGTACATTACGGATGGAAATCTAAGTGGATCAGGGTGTCCGTCATGCATTGGATAGGTTTGAGGGGCTGGTGATCCTTTGTTGGCTCAGATTATCAGTTATTGGGATCCAGACCATGAGGTGTTTATAGTGCAGGGGCACAGGATTGAGTTGACAGTCCAGGATCTGTATTTCCTGACTGGTCTCCCACCATTAGGTATGGTGGGAATTACATAGCCAATGTTACCGCAAGGGCATAACATCATGGAGTTTTTTGAGCGACAATGTTGACCAGGTGTCCGAGTCAAAGGGACTCGGATATCGATTGGTGATCTAGAGAGGTTGGAGACCTGGGCAGTGGCAGCAGCAGTGTTGCAGATCTTGGGCAGCCAGGCGTTCCATCACATCACTGGAGGGCAGATGATGATTGTAGAGAGTGTGTTGGGTGGGACCTACTATGGGTGGGCCCAGATGATGTTGGTGTCGATGAAACGACAGTTGTCGCTATGTAAGCGACAAGTGAATCATGATTGGGCCTATGGGACAGTATTGTGCTCTTTCTTCTTTGAGAAGATCCCAACCTTACGAACTCGTATACAGTTACCTAATGGGGGTCCGAGAGAGCCCCGGATGCGTCTGTGGGGACGACTACTGTGTATAGGAGGGGGAGGGGCAGTCGGACGGGTGTTTCGACCAGAGTTCTTTGCCCATTGGGATCAGATGCCATTGTACATAGATGACTATCCCTATAGTGGGATGAGTTATTGGGGAGATCCGGACTTGCCACTTCCGCCTAGGCGAGTATGGGGGCCCAATGGTAAGTGACAAGCAACTAATATGTTATGTGCATTTTAGAGTTTGTGACTAGTATTCATGGTACTAATCTTTATATTTTTTGGAAGGCAGATATAGCTCCGGTAAAACTGGCCAGATATATGGGACGACCTGCAGCAGCAGGAGCTATAGGTGCAAGTGGATCAAGGATGGCATAGAATGAGGATATGGCTGCTCTGTTGGAGGACATCCGTCGTAGATGTGAGGGGCTACTGACTGGTGTGTCAGAGCGTGGTTGGTAGGATTTAGACGACCAGCACATAGATCTATGTATTGGGCTACCCTCAGAATGGCGAGGTATCATGTGACGCATGGCGATGGCCGGTCAGACTATGCGTGATCTATGAGCTGCGGGAGCAGAGCCGTTGGCTCGGGATCCTCCAGAGAGTGATTAGATATAAGGCAGGTAGTGCCCCCCAGTGTCGGTGTAGGGGCAAGTGGTGCCCCCCATTTTTGTAGTTTTTGTTTTTTGTAACATGCTATGGGCATGTCATATGTTTCAGAGTAGATGGACTCTAAAAACACATGTTATATGATATATATGATTTATATGCATTTTGTTGATGGTGTTAAATGTTATTGTCTTGTGTGTGATAAATTCTAGTCTAGAACATGATTTGCGATTTGATCTACGTAGTGATTTTGACTTCTAGGTATATGGTTGAAAGTAATAAATCTAAATTCACGTATCAAAAGTTTCACTCATAAATATTGTCTAAAGAGGATAGGGTTATGCACACGATAGACACCATTAAGTTGTAAGACAAGAAGCAGGGAATCTAAATGCACGTGCAGATGGAGGATGCAATGACAGAGGGCATCGGCTAAGAGACCACGTACTGCATCATATTTAGCCTGATTATTGGTGGCATTACCAATGCAGGCACCATTTGCAAGAACTAGGGTATGCAAGGGGGTAAAAATGGCCCATGCGGCCGAGGTGAGATTCTGGGAATAGCGACTTGCCCCATCGGCATAGCCAAGATAATGTGTGGACGAGAGGGCCGGTGGAATAGTGTCACAAGACAAGAAATGGGGGGGGAGGAGAATAAGGAGGGCAATGTGAGTAGAGGGAAGACATCCACTGACAACTACGGGAGGGAGCAGTCCGGGTGGGAAGTCTAGGATGCATAGATCGACTAGAGAGAGATGAATGAGAACTATGGAATGAAGAGTGGGAACTCATGCTGCGAAGGACATCATAGATACGGATGGTATGATCTAGATTATGGAAGGAAATGGAAAGGTCAAGGAAACCACATGAAGCTGCAGAGCTACCTAAATCATTAGTATGGGAAGAGAGGCGTATATACGGGTCATCGTGGGGAATGACAAAAGAACAGTTTAAAATATGGTCAAAGAATGAAGAGCCCAAGAATGTTGCTGAAGGAGAATCAAGCAACACAGATGGAGTGGATTCAGAGGGAATGTACTCTGAGGGTCTTGCGGATGATGATAGGTATAGGAGGGGGGCAGTAGGTTCCGACATCTCAACATCAAGGGGAGGAATGTCAATGGTAGCAGGGGGATCCTCGAGTAGACCTGATGCATATTGAGCAAGGATGGGAGAGGCGGATTGATTTTGTTCAACTGCGTACTCGTGAATGACCTCTAAAGAGGCTCGGTAATGCGTGAGGTGAGGACAATGATGAGAATAATGGCCATGGACACCACACAGAGCACAGGGTTTGTTGGTGCGAAGAGTCTTTGGGTTCTTGGCTGCGGATGAGGAAGAAACAGAGGTTTCAGGGACAGTAGATTCAGGGAACGCAACTTTAACCATGGGTTGGATGTGGGTCAACTTAGGACAAGTATGGGTGGCATGACCGGTACCATCACACAAAGCATAAGGCTTGGCGGGTGGGGGAGGGGTAGGGTCGGGTGCGGTGGCCTTGTCCTTGGATGCCCCCTTGCAAGTTTTTCTTTTCTTGCCTATAGCTATCGCAGCATGAGGAGGGTCCTACAAAGGGGCTAGGGGCACTGTAGTGATGGAAGGAGTGAAGGGAATTGGTTGCAAGGGTGTCACGACAATGTATGGTTTGGGGTGGCCCGGTGGGGTCTCAGCGGGAGGAGTAAGATACCATACTGGTATTCCCAAGGTTAAATTAGGGAGGGAAAGGGTGGCCATGACGGGAACCGAATAGACTCTGGGGGGGGGACCAAGGAAAGGTATCTAACCAACAGGGTAATGGCCAGGAGGAACGGCTCCCATATGGTGGAGACCTGAGGGAACCAACTCAGGAGGGTAGGGAGGTTCCTGAGTGTGAGGGTGATGGGAAGGTCCAGGCGGGAGAGGGTCAGTCGACTGAAGCGAAGGACTAGGAGCAGGTTGTGGTGGGTGAGATTGAGGTTGCTGACTAGCCGAAGCAGGTTGTGGAACGTCAGCCTGAGACGAGTGCATCATGCAAACATTCGCTAAGCTGGGGTCAGAGACAAGAGGAGGGGGAGGACCTGGAAAAGTGTCAAGCAAGGAGGAATCTTTGTAGATTCCAGGGGAAACACTGGTCAAAGAATCAATAGTTTGCTTATTGGTGACAGTAGAGATGGTGGACTCAAGGGAGGTCTGAGATTTTGGTTCATGGTAAGTCAACTGGTCAATGGTGACAATCTTGCCATTATGAGGGAAAAACATCTTGTGGTGGACTGCGGATGGGACGGCAGACATGGCTTAGGTGTAACTACGCCTCCAAAGAATGTTGTAGTCAAGAGGGGCGTCGATAACTTCAACATCGACACAAACAGTCTTACCCGCAAGGGCGATAGGACAGTTACGGAATAGGCCAATGGGCTGGGAGGCATGGCCATCCCACGCACGAAGGGTGATTGTGGAAGGGGCCAGCTCAGGAGATCCAAGTTGTTTCCAAACCGAAGCGAACATCACACAGTTAGATGCCCCCTCATCAATGATACATCAAGCAATGTTGGCATTTCGGATTTTGACTGGGATTTGGAAAGAAACAGAAGTAGGTAGGGGGGGATGGTCTGACTGACGGGTATTGAAAACAATCAATTGGTCATCGGCAGGATCTACAGTGCCCACGGCAGATAGTAGAGCCTTCTTTTGGGAAGGACACGACTGGAGGAGTTCCAGTGTTGAAATGGTGGCAAGAGATTGCGCCAGATCATCTACTATGCTATATGAATGGGTAGCCCAACCAGAGGCAGCATTTTGGCGTAATGGGCCCTTAGGAATCTTGGTATGAACCTCAGCTTTGGGCAGAGGGATTTGCAAGGGACCATTGGGTATCAATAGAGGCTCTGTAGGACCTGAGGATGGGGACTCGGAGACAGACGGAATGGGAGGCGTGGAGTACTGACGAGACTGAGTTTGAAGGTTAAGGTCGACAGTGAGAGGTTGGTCAGCGGCCACCATGAGAATCTAGTAATCGAAGGAACCAGAAGGGGAAGGTTGAGTGGTTACCGGGGCATGAGGTGGTTGAGTGGCCATGAATCCTTGTTGAGGGAAAGGATCGGTAAACATAGCGGACTGAGAAGTAGCTGTATTGGGAGGGACAATAGGGGAGGAGTGTTGTCCCCGCACAGTGGCCTGAGACTCCCACATCTGCTGCATTTGTGGTAATAAGGGACAATCGTGAGTGTAATGACCAAAAACACCACAACATGAACAGGGCTTATTGGTGCGAAGCGGCCTGTCCGGCTTGGGCTGAGAGCCCTGTGGCTGGTTGGCAGTGGTAGATTCAAGACTTGAAGGATTGGATCCGCAATTACCAGAAGCGGGTTGATTGCCTCTCCGCTTTCTTTGAGAAGGAAGAAGATTAGTTGCCCCCTGCTGCGCAAATACTTGCCCTTGAAGGGGTAGTAAGTGTGGTTGCGGGGGTGGAGAAGGCAAGGGAGTGGGAGGTCCAAATGCTGGAGGAGCTGGGACACCAGGCTGGGGGTACGAATAATGGGTAGGATGGGAAAAATTGAGGTAAGCAGGAGTGTGGGAAAAAGGAGGAGGCTTGTCATATCCTAGATACATGCTACCTGGAGGGGGAAAAATGTCGGAGGGGCTGGCCCCTCCTGGAGGGAAACCATAGCCCTGAAGAGGTTGGGCAAAGGTATGTGACAGAGCTCCAACGATACCATCGTTAGAGTGAGATGCCCCCAAGGCATTAGGGCCACTAGGCTTGGGGAGGTCAGGAAGGACAGTATAAACATAACGAGATTGAGCATAAATAAGGTCATATTTCAAGGCTATTTGGAGGGTGGCTTCTTCGGTTTGAGGGAAATGGGAGGCGACATATTTTCCAATGGGAGGTAAGAGAGAACGAAGGAACTAGTCCATATAAACCCGATCTTCAAAGGGAGGAGTGCGACATAAGCTTCTTCTTCGCTGTTATTCCTGGACATGAGCAGAAAGGCGGGTCGAAGAGGATTGACGGAAAGAAGTTAAAAGTTCGGTACCAGTGTCGTATCGGAGAGGGAGCTAGAAATAAGATAAAAAGGCTTGGGAAATGGTCGAAAAAGTGGTATGGGAGGAGGTGGCCTGTTCAACATACCATTTAGAAGCTTCACCGGTAAGCGTGCATTGGAACAATCTAAGACGAATGGAGTCATCAGTAATGGAATTGGATGAACACTACATATGGAAAGATTGGATATGGTTGGAGCGATCTTCACTAGCAAGGCCTTCGAACTTGGGAATGTTGGAGGGGAGCTTGGTTGGCATATCAGGCCAACTAACATCGTGGCGGATAGGATCATTGATCAGCTGATTGAAGTCGGGGAAACTAAGGCCGGCCATATAAGGGAGCAATGGGGCAGTCGAGGTAGGTCCCTTAGTGGTTCCGCTGGAAATGGACCCCGCAGTAGAACTGGGGTTGCCGCTGGCGCTAGGCCCTGAACTAGAGATGGTGAAGGTAACAGGGGGAGAAACAGGAGTAGGGGGAGAACCCGAACAATCAGAAGAAGAGTCATAGTACGGACTCGGGGGAGGACTTACTTGATGATGATGGGAAAGAGGAAGTTGACCAACCGGAAATTGAGGGTGAAGGCCAAGAAGTCTCCGGGAGAAGCGCCTTGGGGGCACAATGATGACGGGAAGAAGAAAAACCGACAAGGGTAGGGAGGGACAAAATCAAGTGAGGTCAAGGGAAGAGAGGTGCAGTGACAATTGATTTTAAAGTCTTTTCCAGGCGGTGATAGACAGGCTCTTCTTCGCTTAGGGTCAGTGTGTGGCGTGTGTTAATTTTAATTTGTTTAAACCCAAACGTTTTGAGAGTAAAAGAAAAAGTGTGTTGCGTAACTGAAAATAAATCTGCAGTAAATAAGACTGAAAGAACAGAAAAATAACAGCTAACAATGCATCAATCTAACCCAAGAAGGCGGGTTTCTCAAAACTAGTCTATAAGAGGGAAAAAACTAAGCAAAGCATGCGAAAAAGAGGCCAATAGATCTAAGGTCGGGAGGGACGGGGATCTAAAGGAGAAATTTGCTGAAAAGAGGTGCAGAGAATAGCAAAGAGGCAGAGGCAAGGTTGCTGCTAAAAAGGAGGGGATCAGCTAAAAATAGAAGGGACAAGGAGGCGGCCCTAGAAATGAACCCAAACAAAACTATATGAGGTGATTTGAAAGGGAGAAGAGCTAATCTAAAGGGATCTGAAAAGGAGGTATCAGATCTGAAAGAAATAAAGCTGAAACTCTGGAAATTCAGAATTCTGAAAGAGAAAAAACTCTCCCACAAAAATTGGAGGGTACTAGAGCCCTAAGGGGCAATATTCCCACTTAGTTGAGTGAAACAGATCAGAAACAGGTCGAAACAGGCAGAAACAGAGGCTGGAAAACCCTGACAAAAGCTTCAGACAAACCCAGAAAAAGTGCTGGAAAATTGCAGAAAAAAGTGCAGGTTGTAGGTTCTGACCTGTTTTCAGTCTAGGTTGCAGGTTTGGGGCAGAAAAGTGCGACCTCAAGGCCAAGTCGCAGTTTTTGTGCCAATAAGTGCGACCTGCAGATCTGGGTCTCTCGGCGGCAGATTTCAAAAAAAGTTGTCGTCTCAGCTGCGGTTAATGTCTATCACCTGCGCAATAGGGCCAGAAACACATGGAAGTTAAAAATTTTAATGTTTGAGGGTTTTAGAGGTGAAAAGCACCATAAAAATAGGAAAAACAAAAAATGGAAGAGAAACCCTAGGGTCTGAAACAACTGGATATGCAGGAAGATGTAAAACGACAGCGATCGCAAAATAAAACTCGTGTGGAGTCGCCAATTGTTAGTATGAATCTTTCGTCGTAAAAGATCACTTTAGCTACGCATAAAAAATAGCCCTAACATCGATTATGGCTGCTAAATATCTTTAAATCTGCAATTAGGTGATCCAAATAATGCTGCACAAATCCATATCTAAGTATAAAAGACATTAAACAGATAAAGTAAAATGTGGCTCCATGCATCCAACAGACAAGACAAGAACAATGTATTTGAAAGAATTTTTATATTATATTAAAAGGGGGCACCTGAGAGGAAAACAAGAAAGGTGTTTTCCGGTTCTCCTCAATGGGATGGGTTCTTGAAAGTCCTCAGCACTTCAGATCTAAAATTCCTCTCTCTTGTTGTTGTAGAAAACCCAAACATAGAACTCATTGGGAGCTCACAAGGCAAAAATGGAGATTGTGACCTAGTATAGATCCAAAGTGATCTAATGCAATGGAGGTGACTAATGAATGGGGAAAACCCTTCTATTTATAACAAAATATTAGGGCGGTCTAGAACTCGGTGCATGAATAAAAAATTATTAATCGAATTCTAGAACCACCCTTTAGGAATATTTTATTATATTTTTTGGAGGGAAAAGGATTTTTGACTTGGGTCAACTCCTTTATTTATAAATAAGAAATAAATAAATGATTTATTTATCATTTTAGGGAAATGATGGCAATATAATTAAATAAATAAAGGTTTATTTAATTATTTAGGGATAATTTAGTCAAATTTAACTAAGAATATTATTTAAATAATGATTTAAATAACTTATTCTTAGGAAATAATTAAATAAATAAGGATTTATTTAATTAATTTCTTTGTTTTGGGTTAAATATGACCGAGAAATATAAACAAATAAGTTATTTCACATGGTGAAAGCAATTTTACTTAGGGTAAAATTGGTCTTACATGGTGTACTTGGGTTCATCTAATAATAATAGGTTAGATGACCAAAAAATGGTGTAACAAGGAAAGTCTGTGTATTATGTTTCATTCATAGATGACTTCTCAAGGAATACAAGGATACAATTATTGAGGTAGAAATCTGAAGTCTTTGACAGATTTAAAGAATATAAGGCTCTGGTGGAAAACCAGACAAAGAAGAAGATAAAGGTGCTAAGGATAGATAATGGTGGAGAGTTCTGCAAGAAGGAATTTGAAGAGTTCTATAAGAAGTGTGGTATAGCACGAGAGAAGACTACTCTATACACACCTTAGAAAAATGGAGTTGCAAAAAGAAGGAACATAACGTTGATGGAAAAGGCAAGAAGCATGATCGGTGGCACCGGGTTAGGATAGGAATTATGGGCAGAGGCAGTGGAGACTGCATGTTACCTGGTTAACAGATCACCTTCATCAACGTTGGAGGATAAGACTCCACATGAGGTATGGACTAGTAAGAAAACCTCTCTTTAAAAATCTGAGGGTATTTGGATGTGATACATATGTACATGTTCCAAAGGAGAAAAGGATCAAGTTGGATGATAAATCTGAAAAGTGTATATTTATTGGGTATAAGGATTCTTTAATAGGTTACAAGCTTTGGAACCCAGAAAAAAGGAAGGTTGTGTACAGTCGAGATGTGGTGTTTAGAGAGGTGAAATATGTTCTTAAACATGAAATCCTATCAAAGGAACCTGAGAAGATAGAGTTTGAGCTATAGGAGGATGAATCAGACTCTACAACAAAACAAGAGCCAAAAAATCCAGTTGTGAGAATATCAGTATGGGAAAGAAGGCAGTCAGAAAGGTATAGTCCATCAAATTTCTATTTAAATTTTTCTTTAACTATCACTGATGATGATCCTAGAATTGTAAGAGAGGCAGTGGATTCAGAGGATGGAAAACTCTGGAAGGAGGCCATGGTTTATGGAATGGAATCCTTACACAAAAATTAGGCATGGGATCTGGCGGAGTTTCCGGCTGGAAGGAAGCCCATTGGGAGAAAATGGGTGTTTAAGAAGAAGATGAATGTAGAGGGTAAGGTGGAGAAATGCAAATCTCGGTTGGTAGCAAAAGGTTATTCCCAGGTGCCAGGAATTGATTTTGGAGATATTTTTTCTCCTTTTGCCAATGTTATGTCTATTAGATTACTTTTATAAGTTGTTGTTGCATTTGATTTTGAGATAGAACAAATGGATGTGAAGACAAACAAGGAGATCTAGAATAGGAAATCTACATGAAGAAACCTGAAGGCTTTATGGTGAAGGTAAGAAAGAACTGGTATGTAGGTTAAAAAAGTCTTTTTATGGGTTAAAATAGTCACCAAGGATGTGGTATCAGAAATTTGATACCTATATACGGGGACTTGGCTTCACTAGAAGCAAAGAGGATCATTGTGCATATTTTAAATTAATTGATGACCGTGTTATTTATTTGGTCTTGTATGTGGATGATATGTTTCTAATTGGAAATGACAAAGAAATTATCCAAGATTTGAAGACCCAATTGTTCTCAAAATTCAACATGAAGGATATTGGTGCTGCAAACTATACTTTGGGCGTGGAAATTAAGAGATATCGGGTACAAAGGAAGCTCTGGTTAAACCAGAGGAAGTATGTCAAGACAATATTGCAGAGGTTCAATATGCATGAGAGCAAACTGGTGAAGGTTCCTATTCATGTAGGTGTAAATATATCTACTGAGCAGTGTCCCAAGACACAAGAAGAAGAGGAGGATATGTCCTGTGTTCCATATGCAAGTGCAGTGGGTAGCCTAATGTATGCAATGGTATGTACTAGACTAGACATTGCACATGTAGTGGGAGTATTGAGCAGGTTTATGTCAAAACCAAAGAAGGAGCATTGAAGCAGGTTTTCAGATACTTGCGTGGCACTAGTGATTATGGTTTGTGCCACTAAGGAAGCCCAGGATTGGATAGAGTTTTGGACATCCGTGGTTTTGTTGATGCATACTGGGCTGGAGATCTGGACCAAAGAAGATCTACAAGTGGGTATGGGTTTAGCCTATTTGGAGGTTGAGTCAGTGGGATGAGTAAAAGACAGTCTGTAGTGGGTCTTTTAGCTACAAAGGCAGAATACATGGCAACCACTCATGCAATCAAGGAATCATTTTGGTTTAAGAGATTATGTTCAAGTATGGGGTTGGTGCAACGAGTTATAAGGATCGACTATGATAGCCAAAGTGAAATTTTCTTAGCTAAGAACCATGTTTATCATTCAAAGACAAAGCACATTGATGTTCAAATATATCACTTTGTGAGAGATATGGTTGAGGATAAAAAGGTGTTGTTGGTAAAGTTGGACACTTTGAAGAATGTTGCAGATGGATTGAAAAAGTCTATGACCACTCATAAGTTCTCTTGGTCTAGAGAAATAATGGGTGTTGCAGGATTGGACTAATGAATAATCTCTCCTATGCCCCCCTACGGGAAAAAAAAAAAAAAAGTGGGAGAATGTTGGGTACGTGTTATATTATTTCCTTGATTAGTCGCACGTGCAGGAGGGGTGGTAGTCCCCCCTGTCCAAAATTCACAGGGGGCGGGTAACCCCCTGCATGGGGTTCGAGGCAGTGCCCCAAGAATTTTTTTTACCTTATTTTTCAGTGGACAGACTCATCTATGGTTTTGTGCATGGGTTTGCACATGGTTTTCGGGCATGATGGTTTTTTGGCCCCTGATATTTTTTAAATCCAGTCAAGGGAAATACAGTTACGTTCTACTCCAGGGTTAATGTATTGGGGTTTATGAATGCTTTTGCATGTATATATATATATATTTTTTGTAACATTAAAAGGAATATAATGAAAAATCAAGTTGGCAGTCCCAGTTTTTGGATCTAGGGGGAAAATCTTTGTGTATCTGTTTTATGTTTTATGCACTCATTATTGTTTATTTTCTGTCTTTAATAATTTGTTTGCAGACAATTTCTGTACAGGGTCAAAACCTACAATTCTTGCACTAGAGAGCAACCAATTTGGGGATTTCATACATCAACACATTTTCGGGAAAATATGGGATAGGTTTTTGTTAAAAATATTTTTTGAACACTTACACATGATTTAAAATGCACCCAAGTGGTATAGATGGATTTTAAGAAATTAATTAATGTTATAGCCTCAAATTCGCGGAAGCTTTCAAACTACCAACTTCCTCCTCGATTTTTGTGCATATGATGAAGAATATGAAAATTATGGAACATGGGTTTTTCTCCCAGCATAGTAAATTGAATACATGGTAGGTCGTTTTCCAAAATTCACCACCAATTTGGAGATACACGGGGTTCTTTAAAGTAGATTTGTAAAGAATTAGGTAAAATCCAGAATTGCAAAAGTAGCCAAACAATCAACTTTGTGCATGATTTCCAAGGCAATGGAGTTGAATGAGGAAATTCAAAGAGACTTTTTTATTTAAAAAATGAAAAATTAGATTTCCTCGTAATTATTTTCCAAAATTTTCTATGGTTAGGAAGATCTGCAAATATCTTTGAGGCCAATTTGTTGAAAATATATAATTTTCTATAATTAAGAAAAATGGTCGATAGAGCCAAAATTTGCCTTGTAAATTTTATAAAAGGATTAGCGATGGCCTGTGCGGAGTGGGATATGTTAGTGTAGCCTCATATTGCTGGTTTGGAGCTTGATCATATGGTTTGGGATGTAAAAGACTGAATTTTTTAATACAAATATTTTAATGCGAGGGTCCTCTTTTATTTGTTGTGCATTTGATGATCATTGTAGATCTGTAATTTAATTTCTTATTTAACAAGGGTGAGAGATGGACTCGTATGGCCCACTAGAAGAAATTTGCAGATCTTCTATGTTAGTGTGATTTTCATTGTAACTATAGTGTGTTAACATCAAGGTTCTTTTGATGGTTTGATATATTCGTGGTTACCTTCCTCATACTTTGTTTTCCTTTATATATGCTTGTTATTTTTATGATAGATTGATTGGATAAACATATATAGAACAACTTGGTGTATGAGTGAGAGTTTCCTTTCAAAAATTGCACTTATTTCAACTGTGTGATCAAAAGACTCTTATGATGAATTGATATCTTATTTGTATGAAGAAATTATTGTGGATTTATTTTGTAGTGTTGATTACCTTGGTATGTTGATTCAATCACAAATATGGTATTACATGAAATTGATTTGGAATATCTTCGAGTTGAGACTTGTATTTGTTGATATTTAAGTAAAGATTTCACTTGATTCTAGAGACCCCTTGTTGCCATACAAGTACATTTGTGAATCCAAGAAAATTTGTTACTTGGATTGAATTCAAGGTTTATAAACTACATAATAAGGCCTTATGGATCTTGAAGTAAGTAAAAAATTCTGGTTAAGACTTAATCTGAATCTCACTACAACAAAAATAACCCTAAGGCTGGAAAGTGAATTGTAACTTTCATTTAAAACAGTTGAAATCTAGAGTAATACTTGGTTCATGATTGATTTACATTAGAACATGGTATGTTCATTTGATTTGGTCATTTAATTTCTTATCAATATTGTCTTTGGACACTATTTGTTATTTGACTTGTGAACTTAGATATTTTGGCAAGTAATCTCTATCTGTGAGACCTTACACTCATAGTGCAGAAACATGAATCTAAAGAAGAAGATTTCTCCTTGTGATCTTGTTTGATAGTTTCCAATTGATTTGGTAAATAATGATTTAATTTCATTTGCATGAATATGGCCACTATATATTTCATTTATTAAGTTGATTTGAAGAGATTTCATGTTGAAGTGTGTTCAGTGAGGTTGATTTTCCTTGTGCACAGAATAGATTCTTTTATTGTTAATTCACATAATTTCATTGATAGTAGTAAAGGCATATTTGAGTCATACTTTCAGTTTCTTGTTTACATACAGAGTGGAGAGACTTTGATTCTTTTTCTTGCACATAGAATTGAGAGGAAAGAGGATTTAGAGCATGATCTTGAACAGAGGTTTCATTTTTATTTAAGAGTCCTCTTTGGCATTAGTAGAGCTTGGTTTGCTTAAGGTTTAGACAACATTTACATTTTCTTGGTTAATTCTCATGTTTCCAGTTAATTACTAGTTAGAGTTTTCTTTTTTATTTCCAAAAATTTAGGATTTTCTCTTAACTAGGGTTTTATTTTCAAGTTACCAATAAATAGGGTTTGTTTACAATTGTTGATAGAACTGCAGGATTTGTGTTTGTAGAATTTATGTTTTTTCTTCTAATAAATGTTTTTAGTGTAGTATTAGAACAAGAGTTGACTAGTGCAGGAATCCAAGGTGTGAGCAGCTTCTACACAAACTATGGTTTTATTTTGCAAGTTGTTGAAGTCCTTCTTTGGCATTTTCATTTATGTGTCTCGAAGTCCACGGAGCCCAGATTGAAATTAAATATTGGTCCATTAATATACCATATACTACACCCAAAATTTTTGCGTCGTTTCCAGGGAGGCACTTAGGGGATTGACCTTGGTGACCTGTTGCATTTGGTTTGTTTTTTCACCTAGTTTTTCTCGCAAGAATTTGTTTCTTTCCTACACATTTTCCAAAGTTTTTTAAATTTCTTGGGTGCTGTAATAACCCCCCCCCCCCCCCCCAGACACACACACACACACACTATATAGTCATCCATGTGATGATATAATATACCAATTGTCTTGTGGAGAACAGAGAAATGGTATTTCAAAGAATCTTTCAATGAGGATTTTTGATGCTACTACAAAGATATGGAAAATCATCCAATGATGAACTCATAAGTGAAAAAATTATTGTGCTTGAACATAAAGATAATATTATTAAATATTTTATTTCAATATTGGATGATTTACAGGAAGAGCATAAAAATAATGAAGAACCATTGTTGATTTATTGTTCCAACTGCATGAAGAAGCACTTCTTTGGAGAGTGCCCACTTAGTAGCCTGAATGTTTGCAGAATTTTTGAATAGGCTCATGCAACCAAACATTTACCATAACTACTAGGATTACCAAAGGTACTTAGGAAATCAAGTAAGGAATCGAATCAACTTCCAGATATAATTAAAGACCCATCATCATTTAATACTTGGATTAATACATATTATCCTTAGTATGTTGCTCAACATATTTATAATCCCGCATTTTCATGGAAAAATTTTAGTCCTCCTCCAATTGAATACCCTACTTCATGGCCATAGTGGCCCTCTCCTTGGCCCTCTTCTTCGAGTCGGATATCCCCATGGACTCAAGAATGGTTTAGAGCCTCTTCCCTAGGGTATTCTTTCATGCAAAATCAATTACTTAAACGACAAAAACAACCAAAATTTCCACTTAATGCACCATCAAGATGTCATCATCTATGGTCCCAAATACTTGTGCAGCCTTACCCCTAATCCATATCCTAGCCCTTATCCTAGTCCGTACCCTAGCCCTCATCCAAAACCTAGTCCATATCTTAACTCAAACACTAGACCTAGCTCTAATCCATACCCTAGTCCTCATTCATACCCTTTCCCTTACCCTAATCCATACTATAACCCTAGTATAAACCCTAAACATAACCCTAATCCAAACCCTAGTCCACACCCTAATACTAATATAAATCCAAAACCTAGTCCAAGCCTTAACCAAAACGCTAGCCCGGACCATAGCCCAAACCCTAACCCAAACAAGGAGGTTGCACAACAATCTAAAACACTTGTTCTTCCCATTGATTCCCCTACTGAATTTTTTTTTATATCTTCAAGGTTGGGGGAAGGGGCAAGTTTGGAAACATCTATCACCATAGAACATTCACCTTAGGAATATCTAATTTCAATACCATTAAAGGATAAATCTATAATTGGAACCTATTTTGAAACTATTGTTCAAGCTCAAAACCCTACAATTTCCTTTAACCATTCTTGTAAATCACAAAATAAGATATTTGAGCCTAGAATTGAGTGATTATCGGGCTATGGAATATTTGTATGAGTTGGAGAATCATAAATATGTGGATCCCATTGAATCTTGGTTTTAAGTAGTCGTCGACACACCTTATTCCCTCATCATTCGACAAGTCTTGGTACATTATCAGCTAAAGCAACTGGTTTATCATACTTCAATACGCGTTGAAGTTTACATTTTACACTTAAGTGTGAGTATCTTTAGTATTTTTTATTTTCATGGTTACATTGGAAGTACTCCTACACTTGAAGGAGATCTTCATCTCTCTAAATTAGGGTAGCGTAGTATAGAAACAATAAATAAAAATGTAATTTGGAATAAAATTGTTATAACAACACTCTATAAACTACAATTACCTAAGGAACAACTATTTAAATTTATGTTATTATGTCGTCTTGTGGTAAGACTTGTCAAAATAAATTTACTCTTAAAGCCTCATATTTTATAAAGTGGCTTTGAGAATTGATTGATATTATTCATTGGATCCATTAGGGGTATTGTTATATTTATCTTTAATCATTTTCATTCGTAAGCTTAAAAACACACTTCTGGCCTATTCATTCTAAAAAACTATCATCCAAGAAACCTTTTCAAGTTTCTCTTCGAAGGTATTGTTGAAAAACCACCTATGGCAGGCCACTCCTGTAAAACCCTAACAAGCTCTCATGAGAACCCTAACATGATTAACTAGAGGAATATTTCAGTCATTATCTAAGATTATTTCTTTAAAATTTGTCTTTATGGTAGTAGGAAAAGCTAGTAAACATTAGTAATTAAAAAATTCCGCGCCATCCCATGCTCTTAAGGATCATATTTTCCTCCCCACCTATTAAGTAACCTATTTAAGGTTGATCATAAGCAAAGTGTACTTTAAAATAAAAATATTAAATGAGGGATATGAGGTCTCATTACAAGCAGACCTACCATGATCATGAGTTCTAATGAGGATGAAAGTACCACTATTGGTCACCAAGCCAAGGTAATGGCTTTC
The DNA here is from genome assembly GCA_034641835.2 of Pinus albicaulis. NCBI lineage: Eukaryota > Viridiplantae > Streptophyta > Pinopsida > Pinales > Pinaceae > Pinus > Pinus albicaulis. The sequence continues at coordinate 797,696,253 of CM076584.1, read as the reverse complement.
AGTTAAAATGCTAGAAGACAAGAGGTCTCATCACAATCCAACTCGTTCATTCTTGTAAGATCTTGTGAATGACACTGTCATTAACTAGTTACCAAGCCAGGACAATGACCTTCAGTTAAATTATAAACCAAAGTAAATGCTTTTAAATGACTCTGAATCTATATCTAATAGATGGTACACATACATTTTTTGGGGTTAAAAGGCATCCTTGTCGAGGCTATACATCTGCTGGTAACAAGGCCATGCCTGTGGTATTAAAGTTAATTTTACACTATGATTTACTTGGATATTTTTGTCTTTCCTTGAACTCGTTATCATATATATGTGAGAATGGCTTTAAGGTCCTTCTGGTATTATAATTTGGAGTTCTATCTTTCAAAAATATAAATGTTTTCATGGATGTGGAACCCTTAGTGCAAGTGATTCACTTTTCTTGAACAAGAGGAGCTTCAACGATAGTCTTGGGTAATGATAAGATGGTCATCCTGGGAAGTTATAATTTTTTCATATCTTTTTTTCCCTATTTCCATCCATTTTAATGCCTTGGATTTCAAATAATGACACTTCTATTTATAATAATGAGAATATTGAAAGTGAAGGCCTGGTGATTTGGACTGCTCTTGAGATGCTTTGTGGAAATTTTGATGGCTGGCTATTTCATCATAACACTATTCTTGCAGTAATGACATTGTTATAATTCCCATGGTAGCCCTGGAATTATATTTTATTTTTATTAGTATTAATAAATAAAGTTGGACCAACATGCATTTTTCTATCAAAACAACCAAATCTAATAAAGTAGCCTTTGTTTATGCAAGATAGTAGGGACAAGATTATGAGTGCAAGAACATTTATGGTTCTATTTTGGTTTTTTGCAAGGGAAAATTAGTATATAAGTTGATTCTCTTGCATGAGGACATGAAAAATGATCGACATGGGGGGATGTCAGGCCCTAGAACTATTGTAACTAATGCATCTTTTTTCCCATTTGATGCCTCAATTATTTCCTTGTTTTACTAGTTTATGAACATTTACCTTGCACTTATACATTATTTTGATTAAATAATTAATATTTACATTTGGTTTAAATTTTATACCTTCATTATATTCATTTCTTAGGATTGATGTCCATTAATGTTGTTAATGCAGGCCCTACACTCCATAGATATCCTGCACCAAAATGGAAGTATATGGGTACCACTCAATCATCTGAGCTTTCCATGGAGGAAAATGATAGATGAAATTTGTTCAGTATTATTTTGGATCCTTGTTGAGAGTCTAAGGTGCACTTATCTCTCATTGACTTGTTCCTGCACTAAAGAGAAACATTCCTACACTAGAGAGCAACCAATTTGGGGCTTTCATACATCATCACATTTTCGGGAAAATCCGGTAAAGGTTTTAGTTAAAAATGTTTTTTAACACTTCCACATGAGTCAAAATGCACCCAGGCCATACATATGTATTTTTAAAAATTAATTAATGTTACAAACCCAAATACGCAGTAGGTTTCATACTGCCAACTTCCTCCTCGATTTTCGTTCATATGAAGGTGAATATGAAAATTATGAAACATGGTTTTTTCTCTCAGCATAGTAATTTGAGTAAAATGTGAGATATTTTCTAAAATTCACCACTTTTTAGGAGATATGCGGGGTTCATTAAGGAATATTTATAAAAAAATTGGTAAAACCTAGAATTTCAAAAGTATCCAAACAATCAATTTTTTGAATGATTTCTGAGGCAATCGAGTCGAATGAGAAAATTAAAAGAGAGTTTTTTGTTGAAAACATGACAAATTAGATTTCCTCAATTTTTTTTTTCCGAAATTCACTATGGTTAGGAAGATATGCAAAGATCTTTGAGCCCAATTTGTTAAAAATATATAATTTTCCATAATTAAGAAAAAAGTTTATTAGAGCCAAAATCCATGTTCTAAATTTTATAAAAGGCTTAGCCATGGCCTTTGTGGAGAGGGAGATGTTAGTGTAGCCTCATATTGCTGGTTTTGATCTTGAGCACATGGCTTGGAATGTAAAAGACTTAATTTTTTAATACAAAGCTTTTAATATCAAGCTCCTCTTTAATTTTTTGTGCATTTGATGATCATTGTAGCTTTGTAGTTTAATTTATTATTTAACAAGGGTGAGAGATGGAATGGTAGAGCCCACAAGACCAACTCAACATCCCTCTAGTTGTATATCCTATGTGTGACTTGTAGATCTTCCATGTTAGTGTGTTTTTCATTGTAGCTATAGTTTGTTAACAACAAGATTATTTTGATGGTTTGATATATTTGTGGTCGTATTCTTCAGATCCTATTTTCCTTTATATATGCTTGTTATTTTTATGATAGGTTAATTGAATAAACATATATAGAAGAACCTGGAATGCGAGTGATATTTTCCTTACAAACATTGCACTTATTTCAACTATATGATCAAAAGACTCTTATGATGAATCGATACCCTATTTGTATGAAGAATAATTGGGTTTTTCTTATTGTAGTCTTGATTACATTGGTGTGTTAATTCCATCGCAAATCTGGTATTACATGAAATTCATTTGGAATATGTTTTAGTTGAGACTTGCATTTGTTGATATTCAAGTAAAGATTTTACTTAATTTTATAGACCCCTTGTTTCCATACAAGTACATTTGTGAATCCAAGAAGCTTTGTTGCTTGGATTGAAATCAAGATTTATAAAATACATAATAAGGCCTTCAAAATCTTGAATTAATTGAAAATTTTTGATTTAAGACTTAATATGAAACTCACTACAAATAAAATAACCCTAAGGCTAGAAAGTGAATTGGAATTTTCATTTAAAATAGTTGAAAGCTAGAGTAATACTTGGTTCATGATTGATTGACATTAGAACACGGTATTTTCATTTGATTTGGACATTTAATTTCTTATCAATATTGTATTTGGCCACTATTGATGATTTTACTTGTGCACTTAGATATTTCAAGAAGTAATCTCTATTTGTGAGACCTTACACTCATAATGTAGAAACATGAACCGAAAGAAGAAGATTTCCCCTTGTGATCTTATTTGATAGTTTCCCATTGGTTTGGTAATGAATTATTCAATTTCATTTGCATGAACATGGTCATTGTATATTCCACTTAGTAGTTAAATTTAAGATATTGCGAGTTGAAGTGTGTTCTAATGTTCAAGAAAGAAATAACTCCAAGTGAGGTTGATTTTTCTTGTGCGCATAATAAATTATTGTATTGTTAATTCACGAGATTCCATTGATAGTATTAAATATATATTTGAGTCATACTTTTATTTTCTTGTTTACATACAGAGTGGAGTGACTTTGATTCTTTTTCTTGCACATATAATTGAGAGGAAAGAGGATTTAGTGTAGGAACTTGAATAGAGATTTCATTTTGATTTAAGAGTCTTGTTTTGCATTAATAGAGATTGGATTGATTAAGGTTTATATAGTATTTAAATTTTCTTGGTTAATTCTCATATTTCTAGTTAATTAATAGTTAAGGTTTTCTTATTTATTTCCAAACATTTAGGATTTGATCTTAATTAGGGTTTACATTTCAAGTTTCCAATAATTAGGGTTTGTTTACAATTGTTGATAGAACTGCAAGATTGGTGTTTGCAGCATTTGTGGTTTTACTTCTAATGAACGGTTTTAGTGCAGGATTAGAATAGGAATTGACTAGTGCATGAATCCAAAGGTGTGAGTATTTTCTACACAAAATAGTGTTTTTTTTGCAGTTTGTTGAAGTCATTCTATGGCATTTCCAATGTTGTGTATCGAAGTCCACGGGCCCTGGATTGAAATTAAATGTTGTTCCATTAATATACCATATACTACAGCCAATAAGTACTAACTTATAATACTCTTAATATGATAATAATTTTATAATATATGCAATATATTTTATGGTTTCTATTTATTTCTAGGTTTTTTATGTACCCAAATTTCTCCCTATGTTTTTCTTAACTTACCCTCCCTCTTGTCCTCCATATATTAATAACAATGTTTTCCTCATAATCCAATTGAGGATTTGAAACATCAACCCTTACAGAAGATTAATATTGTGGAAAATCCTCCAAAGAATATTGAATCAAACAACCCATCCTAGAGGAATATTAAATCTATCATGGTGTTTACCAAAATACAATAAAAATTAATTCCTAATATACAAGTAGGAAGGCATGGTTCCAAAAATATGAAAGTATTTTATCTTATTGATATAGCTAAAATTAATTAAGGTTTCATTGCACAAAAAAATGAGTGAGAATGGTTAGGAAGGAATCAAGCGCTTACTGAAATTGCAATTAGAGAAAAAATAAATGTAACAAGTCTTATAGATTCATTCGAAATAATCCCCACAATGAAGAGATGTGTACCCTAAAACATGGTTTTTATAGTATAAATATGAAAAGTTTTGAACCAATGTTTACCATTACATATATAGAAAAAGTGGCCCTTTGATAAGTTATCGACAAATTGCATCCCATCAGGGGTACCCCAAGTGGTTGAGACCCATGGTGATAACGTCACCCACCTTGGTTCGAATCCTAGTAAGCCTTGCTCAATATGGTTTATGGGCTATGATATTAAGCCAAGGGAGATTTTCAGGGCAATAGTGCTATGTGATTGTTGATCGTAACAATTATTGTATGTTCTAGTTACCAATTCTACCCCCTCCCCGATACAAAATTTCTAAAAATAAAAATAAATTAAAAAGTATTGATACCAACTCAAGCCCCATATGGAGCAATATTGATGATGTACTAGCCTAAAATAGACTTCAAGAGATGCTTTCAATTCTAAAATCTAAGACTAGTTTGCATGAATCTAAATACCTATTTACCATATATTTCCCTCCTAAGCTATGTTTATACCTTACATGTTGAATACACATTATTTTACAAAATGGATAACATAAAATTAATTATTATCTACTCATTAAAAAATTACCAACATAATAATATATTTTAGCTTAGAAGCATAAAAGTAATAGCTAATTTGTCAAATTCTTAGAGGTTGTAACAATTCCCCCTTCTAAGGTTGTTTTTCCTAAAAGAAACTTAAGTGAAGGATGTTGTTGGATCTCAATGCTTCTTATGTATCGTCTTCAATTGATAAGTCCTTCCATTTAATGAGATGCTCTTTTAGGGTTATAGTCCTCAACCTCTTCTCTCTAATATCCAAAATGCAATCTGGAATCAAGATCATGCCTTTCATCATCTAAAAGAGATAGAAGGTCTGAAGTTTTAACATTTTATGATTTATCCCACAACATTTTTTAAGTATTACACATGAAAGGTATTATATAATTATAAACCTGCTGGAAGATCCAAAGTATAAGAAACTAGGCCTACTTTTGGGGAAATTCTATGTGATCCATTGTACTTTGGTCCAGGTTTTTTCTTTTTAGTTTTTTTAGTGATTTTGTCTTGTATGGTTGTAATCTTAGGAAGACTAAGTGTCTACCAAAAATTCCATTTATTTATTTTCTTGGCTTGCTACAATTTCATTCTATATTAATCCAAATAAAATATTTTTCTTTAAATCCTTCAAAATGTGTTGATTTTATTCAAGGAAGTCCCATATTACTAGGCACTTGTGCCTCTTGAATTGATTAATTAACCAAAAAAGGAGTATCAAAAGTGTATAAAGACTAGAAAGGTGTCATACCTGTTTAATTTGTAACTATGGTCGGTATTCATAATGTACTTGTGGTCACTTGAAATAATTATATTTATCAGTGTAAAGCATATTTTTAAATGCTTGCATCAAAGGAAAATTTATTTTGAGTCAAATTCCCATTGTGACTTTTAAAATATGTAAATTTGAATTTTTAAAATGAAAATTTTGGCTCCAAAAGTGACAAGTCGACTTCCCTCCAAGTGAAGTTAGCCCTAGCCAAGAGACACATCCATTCACCCTAGACAGACTACTATATAAAATTCAACTCTATCTCCTCATTTTGGAAATTTACATTCATCTCTCAAGAAATGTTTTGGGAAAAGTGAACAAAGGACAAGAAGGACAAAGAAGGATGAATAAGAAGGTCAATTTCACTCTCTCCTATCTCTCTCTAGAAACTTTCACATGTGAAGGAATATCTGTCTATGTGATTCATAGCTTCTGGGGAAACTATCGCAGGCAGCCAAAAACCTCTGGGTTACTGGGGCAACTGTTGCAGGGACGAAATTCTGGGGAAAAGTGCGAAATCACATTTGGGTGACTTGACTTGGAGGAGAAGACCAATTTTGACCATAGGTTTAGATGTGTATCTATTGAACCAGAAGAATTTATATATTGAAAAGGTTGTTGGGTTTTTCCCCTTAATGTGTTTTCCTAGGGTAAATCTTGTCTCTCTTTTGTGCATTGTGATCTCTACCATTCTATTGTTCTTCATTATTTATTTTTTGAAGTATAACTATTGAATGATATACTAGAACAAGTTAAAAGAAGATATACATCAAAATTAATTATCAAAATTTTATAATTATTCTGATAACCCTAATTTCACTAGAAAATCAACATTGAATCAGAGCTATGGTGACAAAAAGAATGTACATTGAGTTCACTTATGCAGAAATACTAGAGAGAGAATTTTGTTAAATTACTTCTTGTACATTGACATCTATGGGTTCCTCCATGAAATCTGAAAACAAGCTAGAGGGAGCATCAAACTTCAAAGCTTGTAAAGTCAGAATAAATCGTATTCTTTCCAAAAACAAAGTGTTGGATATTTTCACAGGAAATATTATTGAACCAACCAATGCAGCTGGAAAAGAGAATTTCAAGGAGAATGATATTACTACTATGAGTATAAAATTGGACTCCATTACAGATCATTTTATTCCTGATATTGAAAAGCATGATACCTCTAAGAAGATGTATGATGCCCTAATAAATATCTACGCTATCAAGAATGTTGGTCAGTCCATGTGTTTGAAAAATGAGCTTCAGAATACAAATATGACTAATGAAAACACGGAGGCTTCATATTTTGTAAGGATTTCACAAATCAAAGATCAAATTTCAGCTATTTTAGAATCTATTCCCGATCAAGAACTTGTGACTACAACACTCAATGGTATTCCTTTATCATGGGATTCATTTACAACCAGAAAAATCAGTTGGAAATAAGATCCTTCATTTGAGAAATTATGGACATCATGTGCTCAAGAAGAAGCAAGATTGATGACTAGATATCATTAATGTGAATAATTTCAATCCCTTGCGACTCACTTCAAGAACAAGGGAAAGAAGAAGTTAGGACTTCAACATAAGAAGTCAAGAAAGGGATTTTCTTCCTCTAAGAAGAAGAAATAATTATCTAAGATAAAATGCTATGTTTTTTAAGAATATGGACATTTCAAGAGAGTTTTTCCTACTATAGCTAACAAGAAAAGAAAATCGAAACAACATGCTATCGTAGTAGAAGTTGAAGAATATGGAAATACAAAGAAGCCAAAAGGTAAATAATATTTCTTCTACTACTCTGCTTTGAAAGGTTCCTTTGCATAACATGACATGTGGCTGGTATATAGTGGAACATTAGGACACATGACCATAGAGAATGGGAATATTTCAAGCATGACATAAAATAATTTGTCTCAAAGGGTTGAATTAGGAGAAAATAATAGCTATGCATTCAAATGAGTTGGAAAGGCATTGACAAAGCTAGAATCTAGTAACCATGTACTTCTCAACAATGTAATTTACGTATCGGGTTTAAAAAAATTTCTTGTCTTTGTTTCTTGTTTAGAAGATAAAGCAGCTAGGGTTTATTTTGTGGATGGCATAATACTTTTATGGTCAAATGGATCAGGTACGGATGATGCTAGGGTTATTGGATTTTTGATGGAAGGTTGTATAGCCTTGTGAGTCAACCAGATCAAATGTTAGTTCATAACAAAATAGATACAAGTGAGTTGTGGCAGAAAAGGTATGGACATCTTCATTTCAGAGAATTGCTTGAATTAACTGAAAATTTTCATGGGTTCCTAAACTACAGATAAATAATATGAAAAGGCTATGTTGTTGGAAATAACATCAAGAATCCATTTCCAAATAGTGACCACAGATATAAGGAAGATTTGGACTTGATTCATTTTGATATGTGTGGTCTGCTGCTTGTAAAATCATTTGAAGGTTCCTTATATTACATGAAATTCATTGAAAAATTCTCTCGGAACACATGTATATACCCGTCGAAGTCAAAATATGAGGTATTTTACAAGTTCCAAGAATTCAAAGTTGAAGTGAAAAACTTGACAAGTAAAAATATCAAGATATTAAGATCTAATAAAGCAGGAGAATACAACTCAGAGGAGCTTGTTTCTTTCTGCAAGTAGGATGGGATTAAGCTAATTGTCCCCTATAATCCACAATATAATGACGTATCAGAATGAAGGAACATGTCCATTGAAGAAATTTTTAAGGCCATGATGCGTGATTTGGACTTTTCGTTGTTCTTATGAGTGATCAATTTGTCAAAAAGGTCTTACATACATGTTTAAAAAATTCATTTATGTTAATGTGTGCAACAAATCGATAAGATTGTGAATTAACATAAATAACAAAACATAAATCCAAATCTGAGAAAACATAAACAAATAACACAATATTTGATTACTGAGTTCAGCAGAACCTCCTTGGCTACCTCTCTAGGTCGCTTCTCAAATAGAAAACTACTGTTATTAGGCTTCAAATGTGCACTTACAGCAATGAACTCAAAATCAGAGTTTCAGATGCAGAAATGAAATCATCACAAAAAATTGTGAAATTTGAGTATACATTTGACCATATTTGGACCAGGTGACCTCTAGACCTCCCAAAAGCCAATATCCACCTGAAACTCTACCAAATCTGGAGAAATTCTGCCAATCTGGAGCAATCTTCTAACTATAGTGAAGGTTCGCTAAATTTTGCAGCTCCTGGTTCCTGCAACTCATAAAGGAATAATTTCTTTCTCCATATAACAACAACGTGAATGTTGCACTGGTTAAATAGGAAAGTGGGCGAGAGGAGGTTGGAGGTTCAACTCCCCTCGACCTCTATTTGAGGCATGTTTTGTGTGCCAATCCCATGGAATAGTGATTACATGCGATATTATAAGGTTTTAAAACTGTATCTCCTACACCGTTGAACTATAATATGATCTGTATGCGATCCTTATTGCATTGTTGTTGCAATTTAATATATATTATAAGGTTTTTAAAACCTTATCCTCCACACCACATCATTTGGAATATATATTCAATGGTAAGGTTGTTATACCTTATATTCCCACATATATATATTTTATCCTCCCAAATCTTATCTGCTAATGTGATGTGTTGGAGGTAGGGGTGGCGAAGCAGCCATCTATGGTGAGCTCTACCCCCCATTTAATTTACCTCCAAATAAATTAACCATAAAACAATACATATGCCCTTCTTAAACATGAATTTATTCCTAGATTCATGGTTAGCCGGATATTTTGAAGTCATTACCGGATTTGAAGGTCAAGGGTTCAATTCCCTTGGACTATTTTTTATTTTGCAAAAACTTCAACGGAGCATAGAATTCGCATACGATGTCCATTTGACGTGTCTTTTGCAGATTTGGGTGCGTATCGTCGATAATTTCATCATCGAACCATGTTTGAATGCATTTGAAGCCTTTTGAAGATGAGTGTTTGCATTGATCCACCTAGATCACTCCTTCCCACTGAGAAGCTTTTGGACCACCAAAAGTTGGTTTTATTTTGGAAACAAGTGAGGATATGATTCCTTCACTTTCCATATCTCTATCCATTGAGCCTTACTGGGATTTTTTCCTTTGATTCTAATGCGCAGGTATTCCATATCTTTGCATCTTGAACTTATGACCCTTTTGTCCAAAATTACATCCTCTTGGAGTTCATTCATGTATTCTCAAGCGAAGTCTTCTATGGATGGTCTTTACTACGTTCTTCTTAATCATCAATCACAGAAGACTTATAAAGGCGCAAATTTTCTACACTTATGAAGGAATCAATTTTCATGTAAGGTGGAAAATCTAAATGAAAAGTGTTATAACCAATATTGTCCAAGATTTTGAAAGGACCATATCTGATTGATTTTAACTTTTTACCTTCATCTTGAAATATTTACTTGTTGATGTGTAACCAAACTTGATTACCCACCTTGAAGTTATGATCCATCCTGTGTTGTTCGTTTCTTGCTTTGAATTGTGCCTGACTCTTCTCAAGATGTTCTTGGACTTCTTGATGTATCAACTGAATCTATTCGATGAAGTAACTAGCTTTGTCCTCATCACTTCACCCATTTGTTACAACATATTTTCCAAAAATAAATTTCAAAGGAGACTTAGGTAAATACCCAAAACAAATCTCGAAAGAAGATCGTTGAGTAGAAGAGTGCTTTGCTTGATTATATGCATGTTATATGTAAGGTAGATTTTCGTCCCAAAGTTTTGGATGCTTGTTGTTGTATCCTCGAAGCAATTGAACCATTGTTCTATTGACTACCGCTATCTTTCTATCTGTCTGTGGATGAAATTATGTGCTCTTATTCAATTTGGTATCCATGAATTCCCACAAACTTGACCAAAATTGACCAACAAATCTGGTGTCTTGATCAGATACAATTGATGTGGGAAATCCAAAATGAACCCATACATTTTCAAAGAACAACTTAGTTGTTTGTTCAGCTGTGATCTGTTTAGTTCATGGTATTAAAATACACATTTTACTGAACCTATCCACTACTACATAAAAGTAGTCATGAATTTTCCTAGACATTGGTAATCTTACTACAAAGTCCATTGAAATACTTTCCCATGGGCAAGTTGGAATAGGAAATGGAGTATACAATCCAAACTTTATGTTACTAGGTCTGCTAATAACATACATAGAACATCCCTTTACATATTTTGATACAATATCTATCATTCTTGGCTAGTAACAAAATCTTTGAAGATGTGCAACCATCTTGTTGACGCCAAAATGTCATGCAATTAGAGAAGTATGGACTTCTCTTATGACATGAACTCTTTCATTCATTGGAATGCACAATTTTCCAAGACGATATAAAAGTTTTTCATGGAGATGATAATCAAATGCTTCACTTTTCTTGCCATGTTTTAAAGTTGCATAAATTTCTTTAAAGTCATCATCATTAGCATATTGTTCAATATATCCTTCATGTGATACACATTGTGCTTAAGAACTATTGATGCATTGATGATTGGACTTGATAATAAATCAACAAATTTATTATGTACGCATTTCTTATATCTCATTAATATATGAATTTTTTGTAGAAAACCCATACAATGATAATGCCTTGATTGTTGAAACTTAGTTTGTGAATGAAAATATTGAAGTGGTTTATGATTTGTGTGAATTATTGTTTCTTTGCCAAGAAAATAATGTTTCCACTTCTTTATGCATTGAACTAGTGCATATAATTCTTTATCGTATGTAGGATAGTTAGCTACTGCTGAAGTAAAAGTTTCAAAATGAAAGCATATAGGTCTTTTGTCTTGGAGCAACAAATCTCCCATGGCATAGTTACTTGCATCTATTTCTATCTTGAACGACTGCTGCAAATCTAACAATGCCAATACTGGTGCAGTACTTATCTTTTCTTTCAGTGTGTCAAAGGCTTTCTATTGTTTGCCTCCCCACTGAAACTCTTGTTTAATACTTGTTAAAGCATGCAGAGGAGTTGCAATAAGGGAGAATTTTGCAATAAAATTTATCCAATACTACGTTGCGGCTAAAAATATCTTAACTTCTGTAGCATTTCTTGGGTGTGGCCAATTTACAATAGATTCTACCTTTGAAGGGTCGAAATTTAACTCACCATTCCCTACAATATATCCTAAGTAAACTAATGAAGTTCTTCTTAATTGACATTTGGAAAGTTGTACATATAATTGTTCTTTTCTTGGGACATATAATACCTTCTTTACATGCTTCAAATGATCATTTAAAGTCATACTAAACAAAATAATATCATCTACATAAACTATTACAAACTTATCTATGAATGGTCTAAATACATCATTCATGACGCGCATAAATGTAGCTGGTGAAATTGTCAAGCCAAAAGGCATGACCATAAACTCGAAGATTCCTTGCTTGGCCCTTAAAGTTATATTCCAAATATCCTATTCAGCAACTCTGATCTAATGATATCCACTATGCAAATCTAGCTTACTAAAATACATGTCATCCTTCAACTAATCTAACAAGTCTTCAATATGTGGAAGCAGATAGCGGTTCTTTATTGTGATATTGTTCAAGGCTCTAAAGTTGACACACATCCTCCATGAACCGTCCTTCTTTAGAAACAAAACGATAGGTGGTGAGCCCTGGTATTGCACCAAGAGTGCTGCAACTCCCAGGGGCTGCCCTACTTTACTTTATCAACCCGGGGTTCGTAAAAACTTGGAGGTGACAATTTTATATACATAGAAGATGCGTTATGTTCATGTCATCCTCTTGCGCTCTACGAAAGGGTGCTATTTCTAAGGGTTCTTAGTGAATTCTATCACACTTCAATGAAACTAGAATAAATTTTAGAAAGGAAATGACAGAAGGAAACTAAATTAAATCGCTAAAAAGAAATGACAGAAAGGGAACTAATCTAAATTGCTGAAAATAAATGACAGAAAGAAAACTAATTTAAGTTTAAGAAAGGAAACTATTTTAAACCATACTTAACTTTTCTAATCAGCTAAACACACCCTACTCTATCTATCATGTTCCTATCTATGCAACTATTCATGGCCTAATTCTAATTTGAAGAAGTGTGCTTATAGTTTGGGGGAAAATGGGCTAAAGGTGTTACAAGGCTTAGAAGTGGAAAGAGGGGGTTAAATCTTATTAAAAAAAAATTATAGCACAAAAATGCTTCAGAGTGGAATGAATTGAAAAGTGCGATGGCAGAGAAGCAGGAGTCCAGTTTGGGAGCAGGAGGGAAATGCAATTTGCGAAAAGGGAAAAGGATGTGATCAGCGATATGTGATATCGCAATATAACAATCAGCAAAAAAATGAGTGGTAAGTGTTAACAGGGAGCAGATAAAGATCGCTAAATATGATTTCCAACAGGATAAAGATTGCGATTTGTGATAGGTGACATGGCGGTAAGACCGGCAGCAGAGTGTGATAACAATATCGCAATCAACGGATAAGAAGTGGTAAGTCTTAAAAGAAAACAACAAAAATTGTGATTTGCGATTTGCGGTGGGTGATGTGGTGGTAGGACCAGTAGCGGAGTGTGATAACAATATCGCAATCGACAGATAAGAAGTGGTAAGTCTTAAAAGAAAACAACAAAAACTGCGACTTGCGATTTTTCAATTTCGCAATATCGCAATATCACAAGGTTGGAAAAAAAATCAATAGTGCAGTCAGGAGGAGAGTGTGAAGTGTGATTGCAATGTATGGTAGTTATCGCAATTGGAAAAAAAAGGAGCGGAAAGTGTTAAAGGAAGAGACTAAACACTGCGATGTGTGATTGCGATGTGGCAGGGTACAAAGAAATTATCGCAACAGAAAAAATGAGCAGTAAGTGTTAACGAGAATGAAATAAGAAATGCAATTTTCAATTTTGCAAAGTACGGTAGCGGGAGAACTGAGGAGTAAAGGCGAGGGTCGAATTTTAATGATTTTCAAGTGTTTTCGCGTTAAAAAGGTAAAGGTGAGGTGAAAAGGGAAAATCGATGAGACGTTGAAGAACAAAAAAGGAAAAGGAAGGGGTCATGTGAGATGTGAAGTGCGATAGTGGTAATTTCGAGGAGAATAGGAAGAGGTCAAACCTTTAATAGATTTTTGTGAAAAAAAGGTGTGGCGGCTGATAAGAAGAGAGAAAGGAGGGAAATTAAGGTGTAACAACAAGGTTCAGAATTGTAACACGGAGATGGGGATAAATTGGAAGATGAAGTAGAACAGTGTAATGAACTTCTCAGGAACTTTTGATGTTGATTCCTACAAACAAACCTGCAAATTCATGCACAGGAAAACAAAAAAAATGTGTGATAAAAACAATGAACAGAAAGCAGTTTTTGGGTATGTTGGAAGGTCTGCCCTCCTTGAGCTCTATTGACAGAGATGAGAAGGGGGTCTCGATCCACAGATTGTTGGTCTTCCTCTATTCTATTACTCTCATAATCAAATGAAAAACTACAGCAGCACACTGAAATCAAAACTAAATAGCAATGAAACTATCATAAACTAGCTAACTTTTCAAGAAAAAAACTAAATAAGTGGCATAAAAAAAACTAGCTAAATGATAGAAAGGAAAGAATGAAAATAGCAGAGAAGCTGAGGCACATGGGTTGGGCCCTAACCCACGAGCCCTACTCTCCGGAATTAAATCAGTAAAATGGAGTTTGTCTACTCATTGCATAAAAAATGAAATCTTATTACATCCCGAAGGTCTTAAATAGAAAAAGCCTAATAGAATGGAAAAATGAATGGCATGGGATGGAATGGAATGAAAATGGATTGGAATGGACTGCATCGAATGGACCAAAATGGAATCAAAGAATGGAATGAAAGAATCGATAGGAATTGACTAACTCTTCCTAGCTCTAGCTCTGCTCTATTTATTCTATAGGGTAGCTACCAACAGCTCCCTAGAAAATGGTGATTGAGTCCACTTGACTCCCAGTAAACAAATATTGAGTGCTCTCTTCTTTGAGTTGCTTGGCAGCCTTTGGAATTCGAATTGCTGGAGGGGATCTCATGAGGAACCTTTGGTTTCCTTTGATATTTAAGGAGGGTGGACAACCCCCTTGAACCTCTCTAGTATTTCTCCCTAATTTCTTGATATTGTGCTCATTTATTCTCCAATCTTGATCTTCTAGTGGCAGGGAGAAAGTGCCTAAATCATCTCCTTCTCCAAATCTGCATAATCTACCAAATATTATCACAATATTCTACAAAAATAACCAATATTAGGCACAAATATGCGATTACCTTCAAACCTTCCTAAGAAAATATTGAAGCATAAGAAAACATTATTAAGTGCATAAGGAGATATTTAATATATATATTCATGTGCATAAGGAAGGTAGATGGGCTTAAGAAAGGTTACATGGGCCTTATTTTATGTCTAATTTAGAGGCCCATCATCAACCCTCTACTGAAACTATTTCTCATCCTCTGAGCAACCTATTCATCCTCCCTGCCTTATGGTTTTTCCTGCATGTTGTCTTATTTCATTTTTTATTTATTGGCCCATGCGCTACTCCTCCTGCTAATCTTCTTGCTATTTTTCTTGAATTTCTTCTTATAAGTGCTTCATGGAGGTCCTAAGATGCCTTAATCAAATATTTTTTGCATCCCAAGACGTGGTGGATCCACCTTTTATTTTATTTTTTTATTTATTTTTTTCCTCTCTTTTTCTTTTTCTTTTTTCTATATTGCATGCAAAGTAAACTTACAATTCTTTTTTTCTGTGAACTGAGTTCACCCTTTGTTATCCCTTGGCACTCCTTGTCTTATATTACAATGAACTGCTTACTTCCCACTTTCTCAAGTCCCTTTTACTTTTGTCTTGTTCCTTTTCTTGGTGGAAAAAGTGAGGCTAGTTGCTAGATAAGGTTGAGGTTGCTCTGCTACTGATTTTGGATATATAAAAAAACTTTCCTTCTCACACTTTTTAATGTTTTATTAAGCTAAAATAGATTCGAAGAAAGGGTTGGATGATTTCATACTTGAGCCTTACCATTGTTTTTTTTTTTCAGGTGATATTGAAGTTGTTGATATGGTTGTTGAAGCTATCTTTGGTGGTTCTGAAGATGCATGTGTTAATCTGCTTGAGGTCTTTTTGGAGCTTCTGAGCATAGGAGGAGGAAGTTCAAGTTTGACTACCTTTAACTAGGGTGTTGAATTAATTTTATTTTTGTGCCAACTTGTTGTTTTCCAACTTGCAAAGGTTGGAGAGCACCTACATTCATTAGAGAGAGATACATGGAGAAATGATTTCTTTTTTTTATAAGTCCTACTAGCTACCTCAATGAGGTTTTCCACTAGTAGGTCTACCTAGCCTCAAAGGAGGTTTTCACCTAAGATCTTTTATTTTTCTCTTATTTTTTTTCAACGCAATATTGAACCGCCTCATGGAGGTTTTCAATCAACAAGCCAATCTTAAATGCCTCAAAAGAGGTTTTCACCTGAGATTTTATTCTTTCCCTTTTTTCTTTTCTTTTTTTCTCTTTTTTCACTCTCCTACTCTACTTGAAAAAACAAAACCTTTTTCAAGTATAGGAATACTTACAATGGATCCATGCACACATCAAGATGACAGATAAAATCAGGTTCACACTTGGAATACATGCTTTGACTTGTACCCAAATATGAGAGATGAATTTCTTTGACTACGATTGTATCAAGTACTGTTGGAGAAGAGTGTGTTGTTGAAACTTAATGACTATTTGGAACCATATGTCAACATAATTGTGATGCCCCTAGTTCACTTGCTGAGTTGGATCACCTTGGATGTCCTCGTCTATTATGGCAGTAAAGTCTTCCTCTTTTTGTTGATTTTTCTCTTGAACACATGGAGGAAATGCTAGTAAACATTAGGGAACTTTCTCAACTTATGATTCTGATTTCCGCTCTTCATGAAGTGCAGCCCTCTATCTTTTGATCTCCTCATTTGGATCTTCTTATTCTTGATGTTGTCCTTTAGTGACATTAAGAAAATCTCTTATTTGAAATACCTTTCTTGAACTAAGATGCATACCATTTAGATCAAGAGGATATGTTTGGTAGTGTTGTACCTCAACATTGTAAGTGGGTTGAGATACTTCATGTTGTGGGTTTGGAAATGGTGGTACAGTGGGGGTGGATATATGAGATGGATGTGGTTGAGTTTGTGGTTGTAGTGGAGGTGGATGGTAGGGATAGCATGGAGTTGGGTATGGAGGATATTGAGGGAAATATTGAGGATGTTGAGGATTTTCCCAATAAGGACCCTACCAACCATGTTTCCAAGATTGGTTTTGGGGTTGAGATGGCCAAGGTGTCTAAGGAGGGATTGTGTCCCAATTAGTTTGAGATGAATGTGAATAACTTGAAATTGTGAAGTGGGTCCTTGCATCATATCAAGTTGACTAGGCTGCCAGGGTATCCTTGGAGCTACATAACATAACTTCTTTGGTGATTTCCTTGCTCCATTGTCTTCTTTGTAAACTTCTTTAAACCTGGGGAATGATGAAAAAACTTTAGTAGCATAATATTATGCATGGATAACAAAAATATCAACAAATTTTTTTTGTTCATTTTGCATTCTTAACATTTCTACTTGTTCACTTAGATTTCTAAGAATTTCTATTTTAACGTTATCAAGAAAATTTCCAAGTTCATCTTTCCTTACCAATGTTGATGCTGACTTACTGACTCTTTCCCTTCATCTTGATATACGCTTGCATGTTTCAAAAATTTCTTCAAATGAAAATTGGTATACATCTCCTCTACTCATGAGATTAAGGAGATCAATCCACTCATCCCTAATTGTTCTAAGTAAGAGGGTTTTTAGTGTGCCAAATCCTAAATGATGCAATTTCTCCCTCTTAACATTATACATGAACCTCTCTATTAGATCCTCAAGACTCTCATCTTCTTCTTTGTTCATTCTAAAAATTTCTTCTCTAAGATCACAATCTTTGTATTTTTCTATAAATATCTTTTTCATATCATTCCATGATCTTATTGAATTAGTGCCTAGACTCATGAACCATTTAAGAGCTCTATCCTTAAATGTTGTAGGAAAAAATCTCATTTTTTGAGTGTGTGATAAGTAGCCATAAGACCTACAAAGTATCTCAAATTCAAAGAGAAATTTTTCCAGATCCTCTGTCATCATACCATGGAAGTTGGGAAGGAAATTTGGAGGGATGTTCTTCATATGTACACTGATGTCCATATCTTGAATGGGAAAACCAATAAGATCTTCTTCATTGTCATCATATCCATCCATCTCTTCTACCTTCAAAAGTGTATGGTGTTAGTATGAATCTTAATTTCAAGTGTACGAAAAAAGACCACTTTAGTTGTGCATAACAAACAGCCCTAAAAGCAAAAGATGGTTGCCAATATCTTTAGATCTGTAGTTAGTTGATCAAGATAAATGCTGCAAAAATCTAGATCTATGCATCAAAATACATTAAGAAGTAGATAAAACAAGATTTACTCCATGCATCCAATAGACAAGACAAGAATATGTTGAATGAATTTTGTATTAATGGCACCTAGGAGGAAAAAATAGAAGGGTGTTACCAATTCTCCTCAATGGGATGGGTTCTTGTAAGTCCTCAACACTTCAGATCTAAAATTCCTCTCTCTTGATGGTGTAGAAAACCCAGACAAAAATGGTAGAAAAATATGACTATGATGGTGGATCAAAGTTAGACCAAAAGTATAGATCCAGAGTGATCTTTAGGCAACAAAAGATGGTAAATGAATAGGAAAACCCTTCTATTTATAACAAAATATTGAGTTAGTCTAGATATTGGTGCATAGTTAAAATATTATTAACCAAATCAAGATCCAGCTTTTATGGAATATTTTATTATATTTGTTGGAGCGAAAAGGAATTTGACTTTGGTCAAATCCCCTTATTTGTAAATAATAAATAAACAAGTGATTTATTTATCATTTTAAGGATGTGGTTGATAATAATCAAATAAATAATTGTTTATTTAATTATTTAAGGGTGATTTAGTCATATTCAACAAAGAATATTATTTAAATAAGGTTTAAATAATTATTCTTAAGAAATAATAAGATAAATAATGATTTATCTAATTAATTTCCCTGTTTTGGGTTAAATATAACCAGGAATATTAATTAAATTGTTGTTAACTAATTATTCCTTGAGGAAAATCAAACAAACGTAGATTTATTTAATATTTCCTCATGGGGTTTCCTGTTTAGACCATAAAAAACTTAATAAAGGTGGTTTACTAAGTCGTTTTTCATAGTGAATGCAATTTTACTTAGGGTAAAATTGGTCTTACATGGTGTACTTGGGTCCATCTAATAACAATAGGTTAGATGACCAAAAATGTTGTAATAGATTTCCCCCCAGCGTGTGAGCGTTAGGAGCTAATCGTATGACCAAAGTATGTTGTAAGAACTCAATCACTAGACACCAAAGAGGAAGTCAAAGAGAGAGAAGTATAAGGTAGACCAAAGTGCTAAAAGGACTAGACCCTGAGGAGGTGAGATTTACAGGTGTGATAGGTCTCTTTCATGAGTGAGTATATGTGTTATAGGCGGCGAGGGAGGCATACCTATGCCCGCCGAGACAAAGTACAAAGAATAAGGTGTCCAGTAAATAAGGGATTGAAAAATATAGTACATGTTGGCATAAACATGAGCCAGATAAAAAAACATGATAATGAATCCCACATACAAATTGTGCCTGGGATAACAGCCAGGACTTGTACAATAATATCTGAGTACATGAGATATAAATACAACTCAGATGCCCCTATAAACAGGAAAGGGCTCTGAAAATCTGACTGATACATGTAAAAAAAAAGGCGCTGCAAGCGACTGAGGCCGACACCATCAAATATATGGAGCTGCATCAAAGGCTGTAATGAAGAGGTCATTCGGGCATGTGGGAGGCTACCTGTAGGGCCACCCCCTCATGAGGGCTGAAAACATCTCACACACACCCGGGAATCGTCGATATCATCTGTTGCATCACTAAACCATCAAGTATACGGATCTTGATCATGCTAAAAGGAGCTGGAGCTGAGAAACAATCAAGTCAAAAGGCAATAAGGAGTCCCTTTGCTTGATCCAAGGCACCGAACAAGAGCGGAAGCTGGAACCAAGGAACACCACCCTCTAGACCTGTCTTCTGGAATGAATGAGCTGATGTCGACAGAAGGAGCTCCGCCATAGGTGATGAAATAAGGGATTCTCAACAAAGGCACGAGAGAAAATAGTAGAGCGACTAACAGACTGACACCGAGGATGATGATGAAATGGGGGGTACTGAGTAGAGATGGACAACTTCCCTTGTTAGAGCATAAAGGGCATGGATTACCTCGCAATGGCTGACACAATATCATGAGGGATAGGGAACAGTGGGACTGAAGGCCATAATGTGCGACACGAGAGAGGAACCAAGAAATGAAGGATGGAGGACTATAGTGGGATACAAAGGGACTCAGGATAGACGCCATGAATGTGATGATGACTCAACTCAGATGCTATAAACAAGGGCGACTCGATGGTGCTACAACACAGTAAAAGGTCCAATGGGGACCATAAAAGCATGAGTACAAGATGGTTACTCACAACGAAAATCGACACAAGCATGGAAAAGTATGAAGGCAAAGTGGTGCCCCAAGTATAAGTGTTGAAAGTGAAGAAATTTGATTTTTGGGAGTGCTGAAGTGATGCTTCATGGACAAAATGTGTCCTGGTGAAGTATCAAATCACAAAAAAATAATAGATACCCATTTGAGGGCTCAGCGAGAGCTTTCCAATGGTATAGATGTTTTTTCAAACTAAGCTACGGTTTGGCTGCAACAGGCGAAAGAAAAATCAGGGGTTCCTCTTTTAATAAGGAATTTTCCCTCCAAATTCACTCATTTGCATGTGGAGCTGTGGTGAATGTAGAGATGAGGGAAGGCCCTAAATATTTCGGCGATCGTGGCATACAAACCGACCATTGGAATTCAGATTCGTTAGTTGCAGGAAAGAGGCCTAGCCATACTATTTCAATTAAGGGGATTAAAGTTTCAAATTAGGCACCCAGAGCTCATGAACAGGCTAGGTTGCACTTTTTTGGGTCTATTCTACGACCTGGTGTTTAGTCAATTTAGTGTTCTAAATTGATAGCATAAGTAAACAGATGAAGTGTAATGCACTATATGTGCCTAAGTATCCCTTTTTCTTACTTCGTTGTTTTCAGTGTTTTATTGATGTTTTGGGGTTTTTATGTTTGATTCTTAGTATGCTACTCTATGCTAAAAACATGAATTTGAATCTATGTCAAAAGGGGGAAAAGGAAATCTTAATAAATGAATTAAAACAGAGTCTATTTGCAAGTTTTGTTCCTAATTAGAAAATGATGAAAACAGAGAGTCCTAATCCATGGATATTTTAGCTTCTAAATGATCATTTATGAAATAACTCAAAACACTAAAACTTAATATGATTCATTTAACTAGAGATTTGTTGGAAGAGCTTGTGAAAAAAATTAGTTCTAATGCAATGAGGATCTCCTAAAATATCAAAATAAAGTGCTGAAACAAACAATAACTTAGAACATTACAGTGAAATCTCATTCATATGATAGAGGTTTATTGGAAGAGCTTGAGAAAAAGATTACTATAATGTAATAAGGATCTCCTATGAAATGCTGAAACAACTTATAACATTACAACTAAATCTCATTCATGAGTTAGAGGTTTATTGGAAGAGCTTTTTGAAAGAGATTAATCATAATGTGATAAGGATCTTTTTATGAAGCAAAACAATCAATAACTCACAATATTACAACTCAGTCTCATTCGTGGATTAGAGGTTTATTGGAAAAGCTTTGGAAAGAGACTAATTGTAGTATAATGAGGATCTTCTTTTTAACTAAATGACAGAAAATGAAATGCTAATAACTCAGAATATCACAACTGAATCCCATTCATTTAATAGAGATATATTGGAAGAGATTGAGAAAGAGACTAACTGCAATACCATGAGGATCCTTTATCTAAGAAAATGACATGAAACATAATGCTAAAAGCTATGATTTCAGAAGCAATTTAAGGAAGTAAGTATGACAAAGCATAATTGAAAATGACTTATCTAGAAAACATGTAAAACCTCCTTGAATAGCAGGGGCACTCTGCTATAAATTTAGCATTAATCTTTTAAATCCTCAAGGTTGTATTCAGAACAGCATCAAGGTAAAAACTCCTTTTTATTAATGACAAGTCTTCAAAACATAGTATCACCGTAATGATAAAATAAGTATCAACTTGTTTTTCTCGGTATTACAGAACTTAATTTATATGTAAATTCATAATTAGCTTTGAACAAAAATAGCTACAAGTGTAGGTTCTAAGTTAAAATCAAATTAGAACTCTTTTGGGACTCATGATTTTCTATAAAGAAAATCAGGAGTCCTGATTCCTGTAGAAGACAGCTTCCTTGACCTTTTCTTTGACCACATACTTAGGCACCTCCAGCTATCGATCCACTCCTCGTGGAAGGGAAGGAATGATGTAGGAAAGATTTGGAATCCACCTATGTGTGCCTTTTCTCTGGATGACACCTGTAACATTCTTAAACACCAAAACAGCTACAAAACGCTTAATTGGCTATAGAATGACTGCAATCTATAGCTAAACTGTTCAAAAATCATTAAGACAGCAAACATCACAAAAGTACAATAATTTAATCATTGTATGCAACCTTTAAGTAATCTTAGTCATTCTCATTGAGTTTTAGGTTTATGAAATGATAAAGGAATGATGAAATGAAGTGAATTTTGGCAAAAGAGAAGAGAATTTCAGGGCTCAACATACCCCCACTACAAAACTCTTGCATGTCCTCATGAAATTTCATCAAAAATTTATTCCATTTGCACTGATACTTCTGCAAGAACATCCAGCCTCCTTTTTCTACTTCTTCTGGTAGTCAATGCCATTATGGGTTTCCTCATGAATAATTTGAACCTAAGATCAATGAGTGCCCTGTTCAGTTTCTTGTTTCTCTTCTTTAGCTTCCTGTTTACTTTATACAGTGTTTTTATGTGCTGAGAGAGTGTGTTGTTCATGCTACTCTTCAATTTGACCTGCTCTCTTAAGATTTCATTTTCATTCTTGATATGGCTATTCAGTATCTCCAATTCATAATTGTCTCTTCTCAAAATTTCTATTGGAGGTTCTTGTGGACTGAGAGATCTTTCTCGATTTTCTGAGGCCTTTTTCTCTAATGATTCCACATAGTCATAAATCTGTTGTTGAGCTAGATCTATATCTGGGGTTCTTGTGTTAGGTTTTTCTTCATACTGGTGTAAAAGAGGTCTATCCACTGGTGATTGGATTGGAGTTTCTTCTTCTTCAATATTTATGACCCCTGTTTCCTTAGTCCCTGTCTTTTTCATCATGCCTTTTAATCTAGATATTCTCTTCAATTTGGGTGGATTTTCATCTTTTTCCTCAGCACATTCACTTGTTAATTTCTCTTTTCTTTTAACCCTGATTTGTTTCTTGATCTTTGTCAATTTTTCAAAGAGTACTTCTTCACTATCTTCCTGTGTTGATGTATCAGGTTTCATTTCAACAGATTTATCAATTTTTCCCCTCATACCTCTTCTTACAGTTTCTTTTCTAGATAGTGTTTCTTTTGGTTCTTCATAATGGTTTCTTAGAAGAAATTCATCCCAGATATCTCCTACTTTTTGGAAATGTTGGCATTGATGGCAAAGGTAAAGACAGGAGCAGCACCTAAACTATCCATAAGGCAAAGTAGAAGAAAGGGAATAGAGGCAGCAGAGAGGTAGCAGAGGCAGCAAAAAGAGAAGTAAGGAGCAACATCAGTCAAGGAGGAAAGGATAGCAAAGAAGCAGAGAGCTATTCAAGGTGCAGAGTAGTAAGGAAAAAATGAGGGCCATTGGATTTTGAAAGGGGCAGAGTTAAGAGAAGAAGATAATTGGGAGTATAAATGGCTCCTATGTGCAATTGAATGTGCATGGATGATTTTGAGTCTATCAGGGTTTATAAACAGAGTTGAATAAACCCTGTGGCAAAGGAGAAACACCTCAAACAGCAACAAGGCAAAAAGAAGCAGACAAGAAGCAGAGGCAGCAGAGAGATCATAAGACAAGTAGAGCATAGAAGGAACAAAGGCAGCAGGAGTCATATGAGGTGCTACAAAGTAGTGAGGACAGTAGAATAGGGCCATTTAATAGCAGAACTGGAGAGACAGAGTAATGAGGAACAATTATTCAAGTGGGAAGACTATGAAGCACTGTTGGGAAGAATACATCACAATTCATTCTGCAGAATTAAATCAAGATGAGGAACAGAAATTTGGTAACGTAGCGGAGTTCGAAGTTGAGGAAAAGAACTATTGAATTGAAGGCGTAGAAGATCAGAGCTAAAAGTATAACAGGTGGAGTGGATTCTATGTACATAACAGAGAAAGGAGCACAAAGAAACTAACGCAACAGATATAGCAGAAAGGAAGAGACAAAGAAGTAGCAAAGGAAGCAAAGAAGAGAATGAAGGAAGCAAAAGAGACGTTATATCAGAGGCAGAGGCAGAGGCAGAGCCATTATCACAAGCAGAGGCAAAGCAGAAAATTCCGAGAATCGCTACCCCAACTGGAGGATACATAAACCCAATTCCGGGAATCGCTTAACCCAAGCGGCAAAGTATATATACATAAACAATATTCCAGGAATCTTAACCCCAAGCGGCAAGTATATATATATATATGTATATATACAAACCTTATTCTGGGAATCATTACCCAGCCGGGCGTTATATATATATATATATATATATAAATAAATTCCAAGAATCGCCTACCCCGCTGGAGGATACTCTAAAGCTGGAACATAAAAGCATATATATATATATATATATATATATATATATATGCAGCACAATGCATATATATGCAGTGCATCACATATACAACAAAGGTCCAAATTTTATATATATTAACTTATATGGAGTGCTTTATGATCAAGAATCAAAGTAGCGTGAGATCCAAAGAAACGAAGTAATATAAGGTGGGGCCCTTCCCAATCGCATCGGAGATTATAAGGGCAGCGGAACATGCAACCAAAGAATTGAAATTGCGATTAAGCTCCGGACCCGATGGGTATATAAATCATGTTTAAACAAGTGTTTGAAGTCCAATTCCAATCGCATCGGTAAAATGCAGTGAACAGTGGTCAATCGCATCGGAAAGAAACAAACCGTCAAAACATATATTAAAGGACATGCGATTGTGATTGAAGCCCAGACCCGATGGGTTTATGAACTATGATTAATAAGTATTTGAGTTCCAATCGCATCGGCAAAGAACAGTGAACAGTGATCAATCGCATCGAAGCAAGGCAGCTTGCGATTGCGATCAATCGCAATCGGAAATCGCTGGAGGAGTAGCATATTGCATCGGAAAGCATGGCAAGTGGGCCCGAAATTAGTTTTTAAATGTTTAAACAGGTTTTATTATATACGCCAAGAATTGATTTAAGTCATACCTAAAAGGGCAGTTTGTATGTTAAACTTATGCCAAGAGCTGAAGTTGGATTATATATATATAACGTTGTTGCAATGTGCCGCGTGGTCCGTGGGTTATATATATATATGCCTCGGCTTAATGGGAGGGTGATTATTAATATAAAACAATTGTGATGAACATATGTTCCGCATGCGGAACTCGCCACATCAACAAGACACGTACTATGTACAGAGCGTTGGAATTTGTCCAGATTTACAGTTAGTTGGCATAAAAATCTCAGTTACGTGTATGCAGCAGTTACATCATAGCAGAGGACAAAAGAGCAAACAGAGATGAAAAGAGATAAAACACAGTCACAGAAAAGACAGACACAGTCAAAGAAAATACAAACGCACAGCGAGCCAAAAGACTAAATGATTTGAGCTGGAATTCTCATTGTAATTTGAATGTAAATATTTTAATTGATTTTTTATTGTTTGTGATGCATTGGAAAGTCTCTGAAAGAGAGAAAATATCCCACTGTAATATTAAAATATGCACCTACAGTTATATTTTCTGAATGAGCGGATAAAAGATATGAGAAGGCAGAAGGCAAAGAGACATGGCTGTCCATTTCGAATTCCCAGTAGAATACAAACAGCCATGAAGCTTTTTTGTATAAAATAGGATAATATCCAAGGGGAGAAGGTTGACGAAAACAGAGTGAGAGAAGAAGAGAGTGTGCAGTAGAATTGAAGAGAGTTGAAGAAAATAAGAAAGTTGCAAGAGGTTAGAGAGAGTGAATATAGACAATGTAGAGTATGGAATTGAGGCAGAGAAGATAAGAAGGAGGAGCAGAACAAGATGCTATGAAAAGTCAGAGAATGAAGAAATGAAGCCATGAGGCAGAGTAGAAGGAGGAGCTGAGAAAAGAAGAAGGAGAAGTTGATAGTGAATCTGAGAAGATGCATAAATGATATGAGGACAGATATGAGGACTGTTGAACAGCAGAAGAGAAGGTACATAACAGAGCTGATATCCAAGGTAAATCAGCAAGTGTTTTTCTTTTGAAAGAGTAAGGAAGTTGGAGCTTCCCTATCAAGTCAGAGTTTGAGAGAGTGTCATTTGTGTTTAATTTGAGGTATCTAATAGAGGTTGGTGCTATAAAATAGATGAAAGAAAGCCCATACACTGCCAGTTGGATAAAATTTCAGCTTGTAGCTGAATGAGTGGGTTTCCTCCCAGGCTGAAGCCACAGGTACCCACAGGCATTGAGCCTGCAAGTTGTAGCTTGTAGAGTAATTGAGGTTACTGAGGTTGAGCCTCCTATAGGTTGGTGCCTGGTTTAAAATCAATGGTGAGAGGGAGCTGGTTTCTGTCTTTGCATCACAACAATAATAAGATGTGTTTTTCTCCCTTTATGGGTTTCCACTTATATCTGGTGTCTCTGTGCATGATGTTTATGTGTTGATCTGATTTATATCATCTGCTTAATACCTGTTGCTCTCATATTAAGTCTGTTGTTATATTATATTAATACTTGCTGCTCACATTCTAAGATTACTCACATATTAAGTTGGATATGAAATTAAGGTGTAAAAAAGTGTTAATGAAAAAGTTTTAAAAAGTCCATGAATGTGTTAAATTGATTCACCCCCCCCCCCTCAGTTTAACTAAGGGTTCAACAATTGGTATCAGAGTCGGTTCCTTTGGTGTAAGCCTAATAGCTTGAAGGAGATCTGTTTGAGTCATGGACTATCAAAATGTACCTGTGTTAAGTACGATAAACTTTTCTGAATGGAGAGATAAGGTTAAAACAGGAATATTGGCTTATGAACCTGAAGTATGGAAGCTTGTATGTGATGGTTACTGCACAGACTCCCCCATGGTGAAAGAACAAAAAAGGAATGCCAAGGCAAAATGTGTGATATATAACAATCTTCATAACAAGGACCTTGAGTTGATAATGGATTTAACCTCTGCAAAAGAAATCTGGGATAGATTGCACCTCATGCATGGAGTAAACACTAAGGACTGCACTGACAAGAAGGATAAGAGAATTAAGAAGAAGAAAAATTCATGTCAACAGGAAAATATTCAATCAAATGAAGTACCTGCTAGTGTGAATGGAGATAAGAACCATGAAGAAATTACAGCTGAAGAAAAATCCAAGCTTGACACTGCTTTGAATGAAATAGAAAAATTGAAAAATGAAAACAAAGACCTTAAGACAGTGGTGCAAATATGTGATGAGAGAGAATATGAAGATAGGAAAGAAATTATTGACCTGAAGACACAGCTTGAAGAGGCAAAGAAAGTAGAAGACACTCTGCTGCAACAAATGAGAGAGAAAAGTCAGGAATGTGAAAGATTGGAAGAAGAAGTAGTGAGCCTAAGAAAGAATTTAGAAAAAGCCCAAAGAGAACTATTAATGAATACACCTCTAATGAAAAGCTCTGGACAGTTGGATCAAATTCTCAATGCTCAAAGATCTCCTCTCATAAAGGTTGGGATAGGATATGAAGGAGAAACTAGTAAGCCCAAGGTAGAAGATAACAAGAAAATAATCTTTGTAAAAGTTGTAAAGGAAAATGTAGCATCTCAGTAGATTCCTACAAAAATAGAATCTAGAAAGAACAGGATTTGTGAAGAAACAAATAGAATCAAGCAGCAACATGGTAGGATAGAGAATGAAAGGATGAAACAGTTAGCTGGAAAGGGCCCTCACACTCCTGAATATGAATTGAATAAATTTGGAAGATGTCAAAGGAGGTTTGTTCCTCCTATGAAAAATATCACATGTTTCTCTTGCCACAAACTAGGACATGATGCATCACATTGTAAGACAAAGAAAACCTAGTCCAACCAGAAAAAGATGCAGCAAACAAGAAGAACACCTCAAGCAAGAAAAGGGAAAATACAATCTTCCACCAGGTACACAAATCATTTCCATGGCTATTGTTATGCATGCAATGAATTTGGACATAAATCTGTTGATTGTAAATTATGTTCAAAAAAGGGAATGAAATATTATACATTAGCTCAAATATATCTTGATAAAATAAGATGTTATATATGCCTCAAGCTTGGCCACAAATCAAAAAACTATAAACTGCCATATATATTAAATAACTCCAGACAAATGATGAAATCCAATCCAATCAAACAAAACTATGAATCGGAAAGGAGTGCAGACATTATGATGAACCCCAATAGAGTATGGAAAGAAAAGAGAAGAGGGGAGCCTATCATCTCAATAACATAATAAATATAGCATAGTCTCAGGGGGAGCTTCTCTAGGAAACAAAGAAAATATCCAACCAGTGATAGATATGAAGCAACATCTCAGGGGGAGAGTAGTTCATATGTAGTCCCCACAAAAATTAGTCTAAGAAGAGCTCCATGAAATGAGAACAGCTATGAGATCAGGAAGAAAAAGAAAATTCCTCTAACGAGAGAACTAGAGAGGAAGAAGAATATCTGAAGCATTCAATAGCGGATAGAGTAATGAAAGAAGAAAAGACAGCAAGCAACCATGGTGGTAGAGAGGAAACAGTAGCCATGATCATCTAAGTTAAGAAGACATCAGCACATTAAGTGATTCACAATTATTCACCTTAAGAAAGATGAGTAAGAAAAGAGCCTATCATCACTGTATCATTACTTCCTTCATCTATGAAAATGTCCCTTGGAGGAGTACAGTTAAGTGAGTGATCTGCCCATGAAGATTCCAAGCAAAGAAATTGAAAATGTCTTCCCGAAGATCATCATGTCAGAACAGTCGAATTGGTATCAAAGCAATATATAAAGTAGCAATGATTCTGGAACTGTTATAGAAAAGAAAATTTTGTGACTTCCTCTGAATAAAATGACAAAAAAAGAAAAAGATTAATGATGCCAAGATCAGATTCAGTATATTGATGATTGTTGTTGAAAATAGTGGAGAGCTCAATAATAGAATTTATGAAGGATGTCTTAATTACGGGTAAATATGCAAGCTGAAGAAAAATCTTTGCATGGTTTATCAAAGTAATATCAATTGGTGTTTAGGTACAAGCAGCATGCTTATCAACAGATTACCAAGCATTATCAGTGGAGCAGTAGTATGATACAGGTCCACAGAATCAAGAACTTGAATGTACAGTTAGAAGCGGAACTGTGATAGGGTAGAATCTCGAACATGCAATGGAAGGTTGATATATTATATATCATAGCAGAATTGAAGACAAAATGGCATTGTGTTTCGTCGAGGTCGGAAGACAGCAACCGGTGTAAAGAATGTGTGTTAAAAGAATCAAACGAAATTGTGAAAAAATCATTAAACTTCACGATGGAACCGTAATAAAAGGCAAAAAATTAAAGCGGAGCTTAATTATAATAATACATTACAGGAGAAGAGTGGAACCTTGAAGGCAGAACCTTATGAGTGGAGTGGTTCAGTGCACAGTCGTAGGCGGAGTTAATTACAATATAATGTTGAAGCGTTGACGGAACCTTGAGCGAAGAGGAGTGGTGTAGGTTTTAGCCCTGAACAGAAATTATCTACACATGAATCTTATAACAGAAAATAAACAATAGCGAGAGAATAAAACATAAAACAGATAAACACAAAGATTTTCCCCTGGATCCCAAATCGAGACGACCAGATTGATTTTTCATTATATTCCTTTTAGTGTTACAACACACATATATATACATGCCGAAGCATACATAAACCCCAATCCATATACCCTGGATTAGAACATAACCGTAGTTCTCTTGAACGGATCTACAAAAATACCAGGGGCCGAAAACCATCGTACCCCAATACCATGTGCAAAACCATGCACAAAACCATGGACGCGGACTACCCGCCGGAAATTAAGGAATGAATATAACACATACCCAACAAGCGGAACCTTCTGGATGAACAGTGAATGCGGGTTAATGCTGGAAGCGGTTTGTATCACACCACCTTTGCAGTAAAAGTGGTATTCAAGAGATTGGGAGCGATTCCATAGAACGAGCGACACGTGTCCCAGAGCAAGTTGGCAAAACCAGTCTCACTACACGCCATCATGCATTAACTCTCGACTGAGGACCCCGTGCGATATCGATATAAGCCGTCGATCTGGAAGGAAGCCATCGGATGGTGATCATATTGGAAAGATGCGCAAAGGTTAACTTAAGGTATGGGCGTGTGTATTTGATTGATTCTGTCCGATCAAATGAGGTGGCGCGAGGAGATAACAACTGTCGGATGGAGACGACCGTTAACGCCGAGACCCAGTCCATCGTGCAACTATTGAATATTAACCCTCATGCATCTTAGCCATGCGATATCCATTGGATCATCAAAGCCAATGCGATGTGTTGTCCGCCATTGGATGTGAAGGCCTGTCAGCATTGGGGCCCATGCATACGAATGCGTTGATCATTGTTAAGATTTGCGGATTTATTAACCATAGGGGTCATAGTTATAAGGTTCAAACATTTAGTTATGAGGTGTGAAGGAAGCCCCCGAAATGAAATAATAATTGTCGGGTTTATTTAAATATTAAGGGAGTAGGCCATGTAATTACGATTGTGAAGTCAGCACCCTATGAAAATATGGGGATTATGATTTGGTTGGATGCATAACAGTCTTATTGTCGATACATGTATGATTAGCATTACAATGGATAGACTAGGGGCAGTATCTCTGATATAAAGAGAAAGCACAGTTTCAGGGGAGAACAGAAACGAGAATATCATTCCAGGGGGAGATCAGCCAGCTAGGTAAGGATAAAACAGGTCCTCAGGATCAAAAGGATTATGGAAAAAGTACATCAAGATGATTATTGCAGAAGAAGACAGACTCTAACTACAACCTTCCTCAATAGATATGCATCGCAGATGAAGATTATAATATAGACTGAAGTATAGCTGAAGCAAGCTTGATATGTCACATGGGGCATTCACAATCTTTAAGGTTTGATCCAATGATGCATTTATGATTAGATAAAGCTGGTACAATGTGTTCTATGAAGTGTCATTATCCTTACTTTAAACTTTATACAAGTGAAAGGAGTCAGTGCCTTGGGATTGTATCAACTTGTAGTGTACATTCAAGATTGATAATCCTCAAAGTGTTCTCTCAACAAGTCTTGTACATCAGTCTGGAGCAGCATGCTACAAAGTCAGCAGAAGAGGGCCTAAACATAACTCAGAGAGAGTAAATGCAAAAAGCAAACTAGGAAATGAGCAACCCTTTGCCATTGATTTCAAAGGGGGAGGAAAAGCAAAAGGAGGCTTCTAAAAGGAAAGTATTAATGTGTTGCCATCAATGCCAAAGGGGGATACTGTTGGAAATGTTGGCATTGATGGCAAAGGTAAAGACAGGAGCAGCACCTAAACTACCCATAAGGCAAAGTAGAAGACAAGGAACAGAGGCAGTAGAGAGGTAGCAGAGGCAGCAAAAAGTGAAGTAAGGAGCAGCATCAGTCAAGGAGCAGAGGATAGCAAAGAAGCAGAGAGCTATTCAAGGTGCAGAGTAGTAAGGAAAAAATGAGGGCCATTGGATTTTGAAAGGGGCAGAGTTAAGAGAAGAAGATAATTGGGAGTATAAATGGCTCCTATGTGAAATTGACTGTGCATGGATGATTGTGAGTCTATCAGGGTTTATAAACAGAGTTGAATAAACCCTATGGCAAAGGAGAAACACCTGAAACAACAACAAGGCAAAAAGAAGCAGACAAGAAGTAGAGGCAACAGAGAGAGCATAAGACAAGTAGAGCATAGAAGGAACAAAGGCAGCAGGAGTCAGATGAGGTGCTGCAAAGTAGTGAGGAAAGTAGAAGAGAGCCATTTAATAGCAGAACTGGAGAGACAGAGTAATGAGGAACAATTATTCAAGTGGGAAGACTGTGAAGCACTGTTGGGAAGAATACATCACAATTCATTCTGCAGAATTAAATCAAGATGAGGAATAGAACTCTGGTAACGTAGCAGAGTTCGAAGTTGAGGAAAATAACTATTGAATTGAAGGCGTAGAAGATCGGAGCTACAAGTATAACAGGTGGAGTGGATTCTATATACGCAACAAAGAAAGGAGCACAAAGAAACTAACGCAGCAGATATAGCAGAAAGGAAGAGACAAATAAGTAGCAGAGGCAACAAAGAAGCGAATGAAGGAAGCAAAAGAGACGTTATATCAGAGGCAGAGGCAGAGGCAGAGCAGAAAATTCTGAGAATCGCTACCCCAGTTGGACGATACATAAACCCAATTCCGGGAATCACTTAACCCAAGCGGAAAAGTATATATACATAAACAATATTCCGGGAATCTTAACCCCAAGCGGCAAGTATA
Organism: Pinus albicaulis; assembly: GCA_034641835.2. Taxonomy (NCBI): domain Eukaryota; kingdom Viridiplantae; phylum Streptophyta; class Pinopsida; order Pinales; family Pinaceae; genus Pinus; species Pinus albicaulis. The sequence goes on along the minus strand of CM076584.1, from coordinate 797,663,718 downwards.
TATATATATATATACAAACCTTATTCCGGGAATCATTACCCAGCCGGGCGTTCTATATATATATATATATATATATATAACTTCCGAGAATCGCCTACCCCGCTGGAGGATACTCTAAAGCTGGAACATAAAAGCATATATATATATGCAGCACATTACATATTCCACAAAGGTTCAAAGTTTATATATATTAACTTATATGGAGTGCTTTATGATCAAGAATCAAAGTAGTGCGAGATCCAAAGAAACGAAGTAATATAAGGTGGGGCCCTTCCCAATCGCATTGGAGATTATAAGGGCAACGGAACATGCAACAAAATAATTGTGATTGTGATTAAGCTTCGAACCCGATGGGTCTATAAATCATGTTTAAACAAGTGTTTGAAGTCCAGTTCCAATCGCATCGATAAAATGCAGTGAACAGTGGTCAATCGCATCAGAAAGAAACAGACCATCGAAACATATATTAAAATACTTGCGATTGCAATTGAAGCCCAGACTCGATGGGTTTATAAACTATGATTAATAATTATTTGAGTTCCAATCGCATTGGCAAAGAACAGTGAACAGTGATCAATTGCATCGGAGCAAAGCAGCTTGCGATTGCGATCAATCGCAATAGAAAATCGCTGGAGGAGTAGCATATTGCATCGGAAAGCATGGCAAGTGGGCCCGAAATTAGTTTTTAAATGTTTAAGCAGGTTTTATTATATACGCCAAGAATTGATTTAAGTCATACTTAAAATGGCAGTTTGTATGTTAAACTTATGCCAAGAGCTGAAGTTGGATTATATATATATAACGTTGTTGCAATGTGCCGCGTGGTCCGTGGGTTATATATATATGCCTCGGCTTAATGGGAGGGCGATTATTAATATAAAACAATTGTGATGAACGTATGTTCTGCTTGCGGAACTCGCCACATCAACAAGACACGTACTATGTACAGAGCGTTGGAATTTGTCCAAATTTACAGTCAGTTGGCATAAAAATCTCAGTTATGTGTATGCAGCAGTTACATCACAACAGAGGACAGAAGAGCAAACAGAGATGAAAAGAGATAAAACACAGTCACAGAAAAGACAGACACAGTCAAAGAAAAGACAAACGCACAGCGAGCCAAAAGACTAAATGAGTTGAGCTGGAATTTTCATTGTAATTTGAATGTAAATGTTTTAATCAATTTTTTATTGTTTGTGATGCATTGGCAAGTCTCCAAAAGAGATAAAATATCCCACTGTAATATTAAAATAAGCACCTACAGTTATATTTTCTGAATGAGCGGATAAAAGAGATGAGAAGGCAGAAGGAAAAGAGGCATGGCTGTCCATTTCGAATTCCCAGTAGAATACAAACAGCCATGAAGATTTTTTGTATAAAATAGGATAATATCCAAGGGGAGAAGGTTGACGCAAATAGAGTGAGAGAAGAAGAGAGTGTGCAGCAGAATTGAAGAGAGTTGAAGAAAATAAGAAAGCTGCAAGAGGTTAGAGAGAGTGAATATAGACAATGCAGAGTATGGAATTGAGGCAGAGAAGATAAGAAGAAGGAGGAGCAGAACAAGATGCTGTGAAAAGTCAGAGAATGCAAAAATGAAGCCATTAGGTAGAGTAGAAGGAGGAGCTGAGCAAAGAAGAAGGAGAAGCTGATAGTGAATCTGAGAAGATGCATAAATTATATGAGGACAGATATGAGGATTGTTGAACAGCAGAAGAGAAGGTACAGAACAGAGCTGATATCCAAGGTAAATCAGCAAGTGTTTTTCTTTTGAAAGAGTAAGGAAGTTGGAGCTTCCCTATCAAGTTGTAGCTTGATAGATGTCAGTTGTAGCTGACTGAGGTAGGAGCCTCCTGTAGGTTGGTGCCTGCATAAAATAGATGGGAGTTGGTGCTTCCACATCAAGTTGTAGCTTGATAAAATGTCAGTTGTAGCTGACTGAGGTTGGAGCCTCCTGTAGGTTGGTGCCTGCAGAAAATTGATGGGAGTTGGAGCTTCCTTGCAAGTTGTAGCTTGCAGAATTGAGGTTGGAGCCTCCTATAGGTTGGTGCCTACAGAAAATTAGTGGTGAGAGGGAGTTGGATCTTGCCTTTGCATCACAACAATAATAAGATGTGGTTTTCTCCCTTTATGGGTTTCCACTTATATCTGGTGTCTCTGTGCATGATGTTTATGTCTTGATCTGGTTTATATCATCTTCTTAATACTTTCTGCTCTCATATTAAGTCTACTGTTACATTATATTAATGCTTGTTGCTCACATTCTAAGATTACTCACATGTTAAGTTGAACATGAAATGAAGGTGTAAACAAGTGTTAATGAAAAGGTTTTAAAAAGTCCATGAATGTGTTAAACTGATTCACCCCCCCCCCCCTCTCTTAGTTTAACTAAGGGTTCAACACTACTTTCTTCAAATGGAACTCAATCAGTATTTTGATTAGGCCATGATGGTGCAGAGTAGTTTCTAGGAATTGGAATCTTTTCTGAACATTAGAGGCCATCCTTTTCAAACTATTAAGCAGGAAGAACGGTAAATTTATTTCATCATCTAAGAAATTGATCATCAGTCTGATATGATAGACATACAAGGTGTCGAACCTACCCTCACATGTTATGAATTTTTGTAAAATTAACAACATATTCCTCCATTTATTTTTTAGAGCTGTACTAGGAATCCCTTTTCTAAACACTGAAATTTCCATACCTAGTTTTTTTAGCATTTGTTTCCAAGCTTCGTTATGTAACTCCTTATTTTTAAACCAACGTTCTCCCTGTCTTGGAAATTATGTGGCTTCAACTATGAATGATTCCGTGATTGTGAACTTAATATCCCCAATTTATACCCCTGATCCATCGAATGACCTAGCAAATGATTTCGTGACTTCTTTGTGGAATCCATTGAACTTCTCCACAAAGTTTAGCCACCCAACCTACTGTAATAGCCCCTTAACCTGAGGGTATCCTTCTAAATATTTGATCCCAATTGGCTATGTTCTCACAATTAGCCCCATTCTTCCTTGGTTTTGATTGCTTCTTTTCTTTGACTTAGGTCTACTACTCTGTCTCTGATCCTGTGCCTGAAGAAATAGTAACTGTGGAAGGTTGTTTTTCCCTTAAAATGAATTCTCTGCAGATGAAACTAGCTATGGAATGTAATGGCAGTGAGTGGATACAGATGAATGAACAAGGTAATGGTGAATGATGAAAATGATCGGGTTAATATTTTGATATGAAATGAAATACCGCGAAGAGATTTTATGATGATTTTCAAAAATCATCAATAAATGATACAATCTAAGGACGTGACATAATAGGTCACATCTAAGTTTTTTACCATTTATTCAATTAATTATGAACCGTTATGGAGCGGATGGGAAGGGATATGGTTGAAGTGTGTTTTTTTTTTATGATAGGCAAAGATCAATTCGAATGATAGATTAACTTTAGGAAACATATGATTTAACCATATTTTATCTTTCATGTTTTTGCTATCAAAATAATTTTACACAGTTTACCTCAGTTCTTTTGATTTTGCTGCTTTATGTAGTTGTTCTTAATTTTGTAAAATGTTGATCTTCTAAGCTCCATAATCTTCTTTGACTGTCATCCTTTTTGTATAGGCTTGCAAGATCAAATTGGTTGCAGAACAAGATTGGCTACAGAACATCCAGCTGCAGAATGTACTTGTTAAAAATTATGAAACATGAATATGGAATGGAATGGATCATATATATGGAATGGAATGAGATGGATCATGAATATGGAATGGAATGAGATGGATCATGAATATGGAATGGAATGAGATATGAATGAAAATAGAGTATGTGGTGAAAATGAATCTGCAATTTGTGATTTTATGATATTTAGTTGCAGAACAAGAACAATTTGAAAGTATAAAGTGTTAGAAGAATTCTGATTTTCACCTTACACTTTCTGTATAAACATGCCAATCAATGATTGGTTTTCATATATTTATGTTTATTTTTTATTTTTTATTGAAGAAAATTACAATTAAGTTAGTGAAGAGGAAGAGTTCTTCTTCACTAACTTCATATCAATGTTATCTTGAAATTTCTTAACAAATTCTTCTCTTGAAAGTGGCTTATGATACAATTTCAGTCTGTGTCCATTTACAATAAATGCTACCTTTCCTTCATCTATTGTGTTGATCTTTATTGCTCCATTTTCAAATATTTTCACAATCTCATATGGCCCAAGCCAATGAGTTTTAAATTTACCTTGAAAATCCTTGAATTTTGAATCAAACAAGAGTGCCTAGTCACCTTCTTTTAATTTATTTTCTTTGATATACTTATCATGCCATCTAGTCCTTTGTTGTTGGAATATGCTTGTTCTCTGGACTGCATCTTTTCTGATCTCATCCAATTCATTAATCTGCTCCAGTCTATGCTTCTGTGCTTCTGTCAAATCAAGTCATAGCTGGACTGCCATTTTTAAAGTTTGGATCTGAAACTCTATAGGACCCATAAACAAGTTCATAAGGGATGTGTCCTGTTGTGTTTCTCCATGTAGTTCGTAGGCCCATAAGGCTTCAGGAAGCCTTTCTGCCCAATCTCTTCTATGTAAATGAACAGACTTTGTCAGGATCCCTTCAATCACCTTATTGGTAGATTCTACTTGGCCATTTTCTTGTGGATGGTAGGGAGTGGATTTCCTGTGTCTGATTTTGTACTTATCTACCATTTGTTCCACCATTTTTTATGTGAATTGAGCTCCTTTATCTGTAAAAATTTCTCTTGGGACACCAAAATGAGTAAAAATATCCTTAGAAAGAAAATTAACTACAGATGCTTCAGTGGCAAAAAAAGTAATGGCTTGGCCTCTACCCATTTGGTAACATAATCAATGCAAACTAATATATATTTATTTTGCTTTGTTGGAGGATTAATAGGTCCTACAAAATCCAAAGCCCATTTCTCAAAAGGTTCAATATGTACCTGAGGTTGCAATGGCATCTCACTTGAAGGGGAAGGTTTCCCTACCCTTTGGCAACTGTCACACCTTTTGACATACTCTTTAGCATCTTTGAAGAGGAATGGCCAATAATATCCTAGGTGAAGGATCTTATAAGTTGTCCTCTTATTAGCAAAGTGTCCACCACAAGGTTCATCATGACATGCCTTGAGAATCTCAGGCATATCGTCTTCTCGAACACATCTTCTAATAATAAAGTCTGGACCTATTTTGTATAACTCATTAGCAATCCATGAATATTTTGCACTGTCAAAAATAATTTTTCTTTTGTCTCTTGCATTCATAATTGAAGGAAAATTTCCTGAAACTAAATAATTGGCAATATCATCAAACCAGGGAGTTTGAGTAGTAATTGCAAAGAGATATTCATCGGGGAATTTATCTTCAACTGGAGTATTGTCTTTAATGTTTTGGAGTCTAGATAGGAAATTAGCCATTGTATTTTTTTTTCCAGGCCTATCTAATGGTGATGTTAAATTCTTGTAAAATAAATAACCATCTTGTGACTCTGCCATTAGTAATAGATTTGTTCATTAAATACCTAATTGCAGAGTGATCTGTGTGGAAAAAGGTTGCATAGCCTGTTATATAGTGTCTGAATTTATTTATGGCATGAACAACAGCTAAGAACTCTTTTTCAGTTACAATATAATTCAACTCTGAAGGAGCAAAATTTTTACTTGTATAGTAGATGGCATAAGGAATCAGGTCTTTTTGTCCTAGCACGGCTCCTAGAGATGTATCTAAGGCATCTGTCAAGATGTGAAAAGGTAATTTCCAGTTAGGTCCCCTTAGAATAGGTGCTTCAGATATTTTTGTTTTCAGGGTTTCAAATGCTAACTAGAATTCAAGATTCCAATCGAATTCACAGTCCTTGAAGAGTAGTTTAAAAAGTGGAGATGCTACCTTGGTGAAGTTTTCTATAAATCTTCTGTAATATCCTATAAATCCTAGAAAAATCCTAACATCTTTCTGGCAACTTGGAACTAATAATCTAGAGATGACTTCAAATTTTGACTCATCAACTCTAATCCCATCTCCTGAAATATGATGTCCTAAGACAATCCCTTCAGTAAACATCATGAAACATTTTTCATGACTTAATGAAAGGTTTGTTTCTTTACATCTTTTTAGAACTTTTTCCAAGTTTTATAAGGCTTCTTCAAATGTATTTCCATAGACTGTGAAGTCATCCATGTATACTTCTACACAGTCATGTATTAGATCTGAAAACATTCCCAATATTTCCCTTTGGAATGTTGCAGGTGCATTGCACAATAAAAAAGGAAATACTCGATAGGCATAGGTACCCCAAGGAAAGGTAAATGTGGTTTTATCTTGATCTTCAAGTGCAACTTGAATTTGATTGTAACCATTGAAACCATCCAAAAATGAAAAGTACTTTTTTCCTACTAATGTATCTAACACCTCATCTATGAAGGGTAAAGGAACATGATCTTTAAGAGTAGCTTTTTTTAATTCTCGGTAGTCAATGCATACCCTCCATTTACCATTTTTCTTGGGTACAATCACCAAAGGAGAAACCCACTGACTGTCTGAAATGGGATAAATAAAGTTGACATTTAACAATTTCTGCAACTCTTCTTTAACAATCTCCCTAAGGTTTTGATTTATCCTTCTTTGAGGCTGTCTGATTGGTTTAAAATTTTCCTCAATATAGATATGATGAGTGCAAGTATTAGGGTATGATCCCTTTCATGTCAATGTACTCCCATGCATATGCAAAAGAATGTCTCTGTAATATTTTGACTAGCTTTTCCTGTTGAAATTTTCCTAGGTTTTTGCTTATGTTTAAGATTTTTCCTGGAAATATCTCAATTGTAGAGCTACCAAATTCTTCCATGGAGTAAAGAGACATTTGTCTTGAGGACGAAAACTCAATGTTGGATTCTTCTTGGAATTTTTCATGTTTGTATTCTGAAGAATATTCATGGTTTTCTAAGGCATTCAGAATCTGACTATCTTCACTAATTTCTGAAATAGTGAAGAAAGGTTGTATATCTTCTTCATCATCAATCCATTGAGTATCATCTAATTCTGTGATTGTTCTTGCTAGAGGATACAAGGTGAATTTCTTGGTTGAACTTCCATCAGAAATGTACATATTACCGGATCTACAGCTAATAAAAGCATCAGTTGTAGCTAACCAAGGTCTTCCTAATATAATAGGATGTCCTCCTAGATCATTTTTATGAGTTAGGATCATGAAATCCACAGGATACTCCCAAGAATCTAAGGACATTGCAATGTCTTCCAATACCCCATCTGGTTTGATTACAGATCTATCTTCTAATTGTAATAGTGTGGGTGTAAAAAGAAGATTAGGAAGTTTTATTTTTTCCATGATTTGCCTACTCATGATATTGATTGATGCTCCTAGATCAATAAGTGTGTTTGAAATTTCAATTCCATTGATATGTATCTTAACAACTGGATTTCCGGGATCTAGATATTTTGGAATGGCAATCTTTCCCATCATTATGTCTGTTATTTTTCCTACCAGTTGTATTTTCTTTATCTCTTTTATTCTTTTTCCCGTTTTTTTCATACTCAACTCTTTTATTGTCTTTTCTAGAATTGGGATTTCCTTGATGGCTTGTAATAATGGAATCTTAATACAAACATTTCTTAACTCATCTAGGAAATCATAATTAGGAATCATAATTTGTTTCTCTACACCTCTATCAATTTGTAATATTTCAGGAAAAGGAGGTGTAGTAGTAGATGTCGATGGTTGTTCTAACATAGGAGTTGAAATTATTGGTTCTTTCTGTTTTCTTTTTCAATGTTTTGGTCTTGAAGAGATGTTTTTTCTTCAAAACTTTTATTTACCCATAGAGAATCTTCCTCATAATTTTTTTGTTCTTGTATAACTACAGAAGGTTTCTTTCTTTCAAGTATTCTTCCAGACCTAAGTTGAACATCATTAAGGTCTAAAGGAGTAACCAAATAGGTTGGAAATTGTTGACCTTCCATCATATATGTATTCTGAGGGTTTTTATTGTTGGGGTTTGGTATTGGCTGGGCAAGTAACTGATTTGCTTTTTGAGGAAATGGTAATGGAAGTGGTGGATTTTGATTTTGATTTTGATTTTGATTTTGATGTTGTGGATTCTCCTGAGGATTTCGTTGAGGATGAAAGTTTGGATATGATGGATATGATGGATAAGATGGTGGATATCGATAATACTGGGAGAACCTTCCATAATTATTTTGTGCTTTTTGAGCCCAAGTTTGAGATTGATTTTGAAATTGGGGCCAAGGTTTCTGCCAAGAGTTCCAATTAGGTGGGGGTTTATTATACATTTGATTACTAAACCATTGTATTTGAGGTCCCTGTGAAGGTCTTCTAGAGACAAAATTAAGAGATTCTATGGAATTTGTGGTTGTTTCTTCTTGAAATACAGCTTTAAGGCCAGGGATTGAGGGACAATTCTTGGTCTCATGTTTTTCTGAACAAATTGCACAAGTCTCTATTACTTTTGCATCCAAATGACACTCTCTTAAGGCATGCTTCTTCCTACATTTGGGACAAAAGATTGCTAAGGCATCAGTTTTGGCTTTTTGCTTTTTTTGTAACTTAAGGGTGTCTATTTGCTCACTAAGACTCCCTAGAATGTCAGTTTTGAATTCATCAAGCATATTTCCTATTTCTGCCCTACTTAATATTCCAGCTGCAGATTTGCTTGCCCTTGCAAGAGCAGGGTCTCTTGGTCCTTTTAGAATCTTAGATTTTCCTCTTGAAAGATTAATACATAATTCTGCTATATCAGGTAATGAAATTTGAGATATGTCTCATTTACCCATCATATTAAGGATATCTATCCGTTCATACCTAATTGTCTTCAACAAAAGAGCTTTCAAAGTATCTTGGTCTAAGTTTTCCATTTTTTCCCTCTTGATGTTATAGTTAAATCTTTCCAACAAATCTTCTAGATTTTCATCATCTTTTTGCATCATCTTTAACACTTCCTCCTTATGGTTGACTGGTATACAGTAATCCAAATATCTATCTAGAAATTCTTTTCTCATTTCATCCCATGTCCTAACAGACCTAGTGATTAAACTCATAAACCATTTTAATGTTGCTCCTTTCAATGTTGAAGGGAATAGTTTAAGTTTCTAAGCATCTTATAGATAATCATAGGTTCTACATAGAACTTCAAATTCAAATAAGAAGGTCTCAAGATCTTCACTTTTTATTCCATGAAAGTTTGGAAGAACAGAGGGTGAGATATGTTTCATAGTTGCATTAGCCTCTTCATCTATTATAGGGAATCCAAAAAAACTTTCAGTTTCCCTTCTACCTTTTCCTCCTTCTGCATTTCCTCTTCCTCTACCTTCTTCTGTACCTCTACCTCTTCCTCTATCTCCTCCTCTACCTCTACCTCCTCCAAATAGTGTATGTTCTCCATTGAAGACTTCTCCTTACCCTTATTCTACCATGATAGATTCTTCTGAACTGATATAGGGTTCAGTTGGAAGAGCTAGTTTTTCTACTGGTTCTTCTATCAAGGGTATATTGAAGAAATAGTCCTCCTCTTCCTATTCACTAAGGATTTGTGATTATTCTGCTGGAATATATTCTCTTGTGGAAGTGAAAAAGGTTATCCCTTCTGTAGGAGTCCTTGGATCTTCTGCCTCTAGAATTTCTTCAGTGGATGAAGTGGGAGATCTTCCTGATGGGATATATGTTCTTGAAACTTCTGGAAGCCTATGACAAGTATAGTATGAAATGTGGGTTTGATTTGGAGGAGTGCTACTTCTTGTTCTTGGTGGAATGAGTGGAGTTGTGGGAATTAAGCTTCTGCCCCTTATAAATCTACCCCTAGAATCTATTTCTATATGCATATCATTGTTTTTGGGAAATAGGAAATAAGGCTACCTAGTTACACTTCCTCAGAAACGGCGCCAAAATTTTTAGTCAATTTAGTGTCCTAAATTGATAGCATAAATTATCGACCAGGGCTAGTAAACTGATGAAGTGTAATGCACTATATGTGCCTAAGTATCCCTTTTTCTTACTTTGTTGTTTTCAGTGTTTTATTGATGTTTTGGGGTTTTTATGTTTGATTCTTAGTATGCTACTCTATGCTAAAAATATGAAGTTGAATCTATGTCAAAAGGGGGAAAAGGAAATCTTAATAAATGAATTAAAACATAGTTTATTTGCAAGTTTTGTTCCTAATTAGAAAATGATGAAAACAGAGAGTCCTAATCCATGGATAGTTTAGCTTCTAAATGATCATTTATGAAATAACTCAAAACACTACAACTTAATCTGATTCATTTAATTAGAGATTTGTTGGAAGAGCTTGTGAAAAAGATTAGTTCTAATGCAATGAGGATCTCTTAAAATATCAAAATAAAGTGTTGAATCAAACAGTAAATTAGAACATTGTAGTGAAATCTCATTCATATGATAGAGGTTTATTGGAAGAGATTGAGAAAAATATTACTATAACGTAATAAGGATATCCTATGAAATTCTGAAAAAACTAAATCTCATTCATGAGTTAGAGGTTTATTGGAGGAGATTTTTGAAAGAGATTAATCATAATGTGATAAGGATATTTTTATGAAGAAAAACAATCAATAACTCACAATATTACAACTCAGTCTCATTCGTGGATTAGAGTTTTATTGGAAAAGCTTTGGAAAGAGACTAACTGTAGTATAATGAGGATTTTCTTTTTAACTAAATGACAAAAAATGAAATGCTAATAACTCAGAATATCACAATTGAATCCCATTCATTTAATAGAGATATATCAGAAGAGCTTGAGAAAGAGACTAACTGCAATACCATGAGGATATTTTATCTAAGCAAATGACATGAAACATAATGCTCAAAGCTATGATTTCAAAAAGAAATTTCAGGAAGGAAATATGACAAAAAAGAATTGAAAATGACTTATCTAGAAAACATGTAAAACCTCCTCGAATAGCAGGGGCCCTCTGCTATCAATTCGGCATTAATATTTTAACTCCTCAAGGTTGTATTCAGAACAGCATCAAGGTAAAAACTCCTTTTTATTAATCACAAGTCTTCAAAACATAGTATCACCATAATGATAAAATAAGTATCAACTTGTTTTTCTCGGTATTACAGAACTTAATTTATATGTAAATTCATAACTAACTTTGAACAAAAACAGGTACAGGTGTAGGTTCGAAGTTAAAATCAAATTAGGACTCTTTTGGGACTCATGATTTGCTATAAAGAAAATTAGGAGTCCTCATTCCTATAGAAGACAGCTTCCTTGACCTTTGCTTTGACCACGTACTTAGGCACCTCCAGCTATCGATCCAGTCCTCGTGGAAGGGAAGGAATGATGTAGGAAAGATTTGGAATCCACTTATGTTTTCCTTTTCTCCAGATGACACCTTTAACAAACTTAAACACCAAAAATTCTACGGAATGCTTGACTAACTACAGAATAACTACAATCTATAGCTAAACTGTTCAAAAATCATTAAGATAGCAAAAATCACAAAAGTACAATAAGTTAATCATTGTATGCAACCTTTAAGTAATATTAGTCATTCTCATTGAGTTTTAGGTTTATGAAATCATAAAGAAATGATGAAATGAAGTGAATTTTGGCAAAAGAGAAGATAATTTCAAGGCTCAACATCTAGGTAGCAGGTATTAGGCAGAAAACTACGACCTGTCCCAGGAAATGACCTGAAAAGTGCGACCTATAAGAGAAAAGGGGCTAAGATATAGGATTTTTATGGTTGAGGGGCATAGGTGCCCCTAAGCATGTTATGGTCATGCCAAAATGTATTTAGAAAGGGGGAATCTAAGCACATTTTAATGATCTGGTGCACCATTTGTTTTCGTTATGGTTATCCAGTTTGAGAAAGGGAATGGAGGATTACCAATCTCTTTTGGTACTGCATTTATGAAGCAAATGGACTTAATTTTACGGGTTGGCATACATGGTGTCACTATCTCAAAGAGAGGATTTGGAGATAATGAACTGGTGCCCTCCTCGAAAACCCACAGGTTCGTCAACAACAATGTCTAGGGGACTGGGTTGCTGATGAAAGATGAAGGATGATAAGGGGTATCATCCATAGAGTGATCTGAAGTGATATGGGACTCTAGAGGTTCTTCTAAATGTGGAAGAATAATGGTACTAGATTCAACACGACCATATGCACTAAGATATTTGTGGAGAATTAGTTCTCCTGGCCTCTCAAATATGGGTGCCCCCTTACCCAAACATTGGGTGTCAATGTAATGGCCACAAGTTGTATGTGGTTCAAATGCATGGGTTCGATGTAAGGGGGGGGAGATAAAGTCAGGGGTGGTAAATACTTCCATAATGTCCTCATCGTAATAGAATATGGGGTGATTGGTGGAAGAATGACCACCTGACGTGGCGAAGCTACCTGAATCATCATCATGAGAAGAGAGGTTCAAATGAGCATTGTCAAAAGGGGTGACAGAAAAACAAGTAGATGAAGGATCCACCAATGTTGAGTCCAAGGTGATCGCTGAAGGGAGGTCAGGCAAAACAAAAGGGGAAGTCCCAGGGGGTCTTCCACCGAGGATCTCATAGATGATGACAGGTAGTGGACAGTGGCCGAAGACTCTGTCATTTCGACATCCGGAGGGTGAATGTCAATAGGAGTGGATGTGTCCTCTAGTTTTGTTGAAGCAAAACGTGCAAATAAGGGAGCTGTGGACTCATTGTGCTTGGCCTCGGATTGGTGAACTACCTCTAGAGAGGTGCGAAAGTCCTCGAGGTGGGGACAGAGGTAAGTATAATGGCCATGGAAATCACACAAATCATAGGGGTGACTTGCTTGCAAAGACTTGAGTTTCGGGACTGAATCGGGTATAGTTACATATACCTCTGATATATTAGACTCTGGAAATGCTTCGTTAACCATGGGCTTGAGATGAGGTAATTCAGGGTAATTATGGGTGGCATGACCGAAAACATCACACAAAGCACACTAGATAGTATGCTTTGGCGGCCGAGGAGGGGCAGGGTTTTTCGGGGTAGCCTTGTCTTTGGTTTCCTTCTTGAGAGCTTTTCCCTTCTTACCCGAAGTGGTCACAATAGGGGATGGTTCCTATTGAGGTGGCTGAGGCACAGTTATAGCGGGAGAAGTCATGGGGACCGGTTGAACCAGGGTCAAGGCAAGGTAAGGTTTGGGTTGACCAGGCGGGGTAGCGGCTGGAGGATTAAGGTACCAGACAGGAATCCCAAGGGTCAAGTTAGGGAGAGAGAGGGTAGCCATGACAGGTACCGTTTACACTCCTGGGGGGGAGCTAGAAACGGTATCTGACCGGAGGGATAATGGCCAAGCGGGACAGATCCTAAATGGTTAAGGCCTAGAGGAACCGTTCCAAGAGGGTAAAGAGGCTCATGGATACCAGTTGAAGGGCCAGGAGGAGGAGGTCCAGAAGGCTGAATCGAAGGGTTAGGAGTAGGCTGCAGAGGGCGAGGAGGCTACTCACTAGCCAAGGCGGGCCACTTGAGGGCAGCCATAGACAATTTCATCATGCAAACATTCAATGAGCTGGGATCAGAGACAAGAGGAGGAAAACCAAGAAATGTACCAAGCAATGAGGAATCTTTGTAGACTTCGGGTGAGACATTGGTCAAAGGATCGAAGGTTTTCTTGTTGGCCACCGAAGAGATGATGGACTCAGGGGAGGTTTGAGACTTCAGTTCGTAATATGTCAACTGGTCAATAGTGACTATCTTTCTGTTATGAGGGAATGACATCTTGCGGTGGACCGCGGATGGGACAACAGACATCGCATAAGTGTATCTACGACCCAATAGAATGTTGTAATCTAATGGGGCATCTATGAATTCTACGTCAACACAAACAGTCTTGCCCGCAAGAGTAATAGGACAATTGCGGAAAAGGCCAATGGGCTAGGAGGCATGGCCATCCCACGCTCGAAGAGTGATCATGGAAGGAGCCAACTTAGGTGATCCGAGTTGCTTCCAAACTGAAGCAAACATAACACAGGTCGATGCCCCTTCATCAATAATGCATCGGGAAACCATGGCGTTCTGGATCTTGATTGGGACTTGGAAGGCGACGGAAGCAGGGAGAGGAGGATGTTTTGACCGGTCAACATCAAAGACTATCAATCGATCGTCAGAAGGATCTACAGCACCCATGGCAGATAGTAGAGATTTTCATTTTGAAGGGCACGACTGGAGGTGTTCCAGCGTTGAAATGGCAGTAGGAGATTGTACCAAATCATCCACTATGCTATACTAATGGGCAGCTTTGCCAGAAGTAGCATTTCGGCGTAGTGGTCCTTTAGGGATCTTGGTATGAACCTCTGCCTTAGGCTAAGGGATCTGCAAGGGACCATTAGGTGTTGAAAGAGACTCTGTAGAGACCAAAGGAGGAGGCTCGAGGACAGACGTAGCAGGAGGCATGTTGTACTGACGGGACCGAGTCTGAATATTGATGTCTATTTTTAGAGATTGAGCAGAGTTCATCGTGAGAATCTGGTAATCGGAGTTACCAGATGGAATAGGTTGAGTGGCCACCGGTCCTTCAGGTGGTTGGGTAGCCACAAATCCTTGCTGAGGGAAAGGATTATTAAGCACAGACGGCTGACTAGATGCAACATTGGGAGGGACGGAAGGGGAGGCTTGTTGTCCTCACAACATTGCTTGAGACTCCCACATCTGCTTCATCTATTGTAAAAGAGGACAATCGTGCGTGTAATGACCATAAACACCACAACAATAACAAATCTGGTTCGTTGGAATAGGCCTGTCCTACTTGAGCTGAGTGCCCTATTGTTGGTTAGTAGTGTTAGGTGCCTTATTTTAAGGATTAGGTCTAGGATTACCGGAAGCAAATTAATTTCGATTGCCTTTCCTTGTCTCTTTGAAGGGAGGAGGATTAGCCATGCCCTACTATGCATACACCTGCTCCTGAGGGGGCGATGGCTGCTGTTGCGGGGGTTGAGAAGGCAAGGGAGGCATAGGTGCTAATGCTAGAGGAGCTAAAGCACCAGGCTGTGGATACGGATAATAAGGAGGTTGGGTAACAATGTGGTAAACAGGAGGTTGGGAAAAAAGAGGAGGCATGTCGTATCTTGGATACATGCTACCAAGAAGGGGAAAAGTGCAGGAGGTGCTACCCCCCCCAAGGAAAACCATAGCCCGTGGGAGGTTGAGCGTATGGAATAGAGAGAGCTCCAACGATACCGTCGGTGGCATGAGGTGCCCCTGGTGCGTTGGCACCACCTGGTCTAAGAAGATCAGGTAGAACAGTATAAACATAACCCGACTAAGAGTAGAGCAGGTCATATTTTAACGCCATTTGGAGAGCGGCTTTTTTGGTTTGAGGAAAATGCGATGCGACATATTTCCCGATAGGAGGCAAGAGATATCTAAGGAACCAGTCCATGTAGACACGATCTTCGAAGGTAGGGGCTTGACATAGGCTACATCTTCTCCGCCATTCTTGGACATGATCGGATAGGCGGGTCGCAGATGATTAACAGAAAGAAGTCAAAAGTTTGATACCAGTGTCATAACGAAGAGGAAGTTGGAAATAAGATAAAAAGGCACGAGCAAGAGTTGCAAAGGTGGTATGAGAGGATGAGGCCTAATCAACATACCACTCATAAGCTTCGCTTGTAAGCATATGTTGGAACAACCGAAGACGGATAGAGTCATCGGTAATAGAGTTAGACGAATACCACATGTGGAAAGATCGAACATGATTTGTAGGATATTCTCCATCAAGGCCTTCAAACTTGGGGATGTCAGAAGGGAGCTTAGTCGGCATAGCAGGCCAACTAGTGTCATGGTGTATAGGGTCATTTATCAACTGGTCAAAATCGGGAAGGCTGAGGCCTTCCATGAAGGGGAGCAAGGACGCAGCCAGGGTAGTGTCCATTGCGGTCCCACTAGTGGTATTCCCAGCATGAGGTATAGGGTTACCACCAGCATTAGTTTCTGCACCAGACATGGTGAAGGTGACAGGGGGAGAACCAAAGGTGGAACGAGAAGGAGAACCCAATGAACCAGAAGAAGAGTCAGATTGCGGACTCGGTGGAAGACTAACTCGAATGCTATGCGGAGGAGTAAGTCTTCCTACCGGAAATTGAGGATGAAGGCCAAGAAGTCTCCCGGATAAACCCCTTGGTGGCGCAATGGTGATGACACAAACATGGCACAAAGGAAAAAGAGACTGACAAGGGCAGGGAGGTGCAGGATCAACTAATTACAATGTCGAAACAAGGGCAGAGAGGTGCAGGATCAATTGATTTCAATGTTTTATATTCTTTGCTTGGCATTGTTAACCAAGCCCTTTTTCTCTTAGGGTGTGTGTGTAAAGTGTGTAAATTTTAATTTTTAAACCCAGACGTTTGTAGAGAAAAATAAAAAATGTGTTGTGTAACTAAAAATAAACCTGCAGATAACAGTATATGAAACTGAAATAAAAGTAAATAAACAGCTAATAATGCAATAATCTAAACCCAAGAAGGCGAGCCTCTCAACAAGTAGTCTGTAGGTGGGAAAAAAACTAGTCAAAACACACCAAAATATCCAATATATCTAAGGTCAGGAGGGACAGGGATCTAAAGATCAAAATCTGCTGGAAAGTGGTGCAGAAAACAACAACAAATCAGAGGAAGAATTGTTGTAAATGAGGTGGCGAAAGGCTATCTCCTGGAGGGAAATGGAGTGAACCCTAGAAGAAAACCAAAACAAAGCTAAATGAGGTGATTTGGATGGATAACAAGCCAATCTGAAGCGGATTTGAAGGTGAGGTATCAGATCTGAAAAATGGCTGAATGCTCTGAAAATTTTACACAACCTACGGTAGCTAAAACTCGTCCACAAAGTGTGGAGGGTACTGAAGCCCTAGGGGGCTAGGTTCCCACTTAGTTGAGTAAAACAGAACAAGTGCAGGTCCAAAATGGGTGGATACAATGGTCAGACAACCCTGAACAGAGGCCCAGACAAACCCAGAAAACTTTCAGAAAAACTCCTGCAAAAAATCCAGGTCGCAGTTTCTGACCTATTTTCAGCAGAGGTCATATTTTTTGGACTGGTTCCCGCTTCCTGAAACTCCAAGTCACGAGTTTTGGGCCAAAAATTGCAACCTGCACTTCCGGCACTCTCGGTGGTAGAATTCAAAAAAAAGTGTTGTCTTAGCTGTGGCTGATGTCTGTCACCTGCGCAATAGGTCCGAAAACACATGGAAGTTATAATTTTTATCGTTTTAGGGTTTTATAGGTTAAAAACAACATCAAGAAAAGAAAAAATAAGAGGATGAAGAGAAATCCTAGGGTTTGAAGTAGTTGGATATGCAAGGATCAGAAAAACGACAGCGGTTGTAATCGTAACCCTGTGTGGAGTCGCCAGTTGTTAGTATGAATCTTAATTTCAAGTGTGCGAAAAAAGACCACTTTATCTGCGCATAACAAATAGCCCTAATAGCAAAAGATGGCTGCCAATATCTTCAGATCTGCAGTAAGTTGATCAAGATAAATGCTGCAAAAATCTAGATCTATGGATCAAAATACATTAAGCAGTAGATAAAACAAGATTTACTACATGCATCCAATAGACAAGACAATAATATGTTGAATGAATTTTGTATTAATGGCACCTGGGAGGAAAACATAGAAGGGTGTTACCAGTTCTCCTTAATGGGATGGGTTCTTGTAAGTCCTCAGCACTTCAGATCTAAAATTCCTCTCTCTTGATAGTGTAGAAAAGCCAGACAAAAATGGTAGCAAAATATGACTATGATGGTGGATCAAAGTCAGACCAAAAGTATAGATCCAGAGTGATCTTTAGGCAACAAAAGGTGGTAAATGAATGGGAAAACCCTTCTATTTATAACAAAATATTGATTTAGTCTAGATATTGGTGCATAGTTAAAACATTATTAACCAAATCAAGATCCAACTTTTATGGAATATTTTATTATATTTGTTGGAGGGAAAAGGAATTTGACTTGGGTCAAATCCCTTTATTTGTAAATAATAAATAAACAAATGATTTAT
The DNA here is from genome assembly GCA_034641835.2 of Pinus albicaulis. Classification (NCBI taxonomy): domain Eukaryota; kingdom Viridiplantae; phylum Streptophyta; class Pinopsida; order Pinales; family Pinaceae; genus Pinus; species Pinus albicaulis. The sequence goes on along the minus strand of CM076584.1, from coordinate 797,645,677 downwards.
TTATCATTTTAAGGATGTGGTTGAGTAATAATCAAATAAATAATTATTTATTTAATTATTTAAGAGTGATTTAGTCATATTCAACAAAGAATATTATTTAAATAAGGTTTAAATCATTATTCTTAGGAAATAATAAGATAAATAATTTTATCTAATTAATTTCCCTGTTTTGGGTTAAATATAACTAGGAATATTAATTAAACTGTTGTTTAACTAATTATTCCTTGAGGAAAATCAAACAAATGTAGATTTGTTTAATATTTCCTCATGGGGTTTCCTGTTTAGACCATAAACAACTTAATAAAGGTGGTTTACTAAGTTATTTTTCATAGTGAATGCAATTTTACTTGGGGTAAAATTGGTCTTACATGGTGTACTTGGGTCCATCTAATAACAATAGGTTAGATGACCAAAAAATGGTGTAACATATGGTGATGTGGTTTTTACGGCACCACGTGGTCAAGTGGGGGGGGTTGGTATTAACGAAGTATTTTAAAAAAAAAAAATTATGAGTATCCCTAGTCCTATGAGGCATCAAAATCAGATATTTTAATATTTTTTTTTAATATTTCTGAAATGGCATGAAAATAAAGGAAATCAGAAAATAATGCCAAAAACGGAATCAAAGCATCTACTAGACACCTCCCTGGCAATGGCACCAAAAAGTGGTGAGCCCTGGTATTGCACCAAGAGTGCTGCAACTCCTAGGGGTTGCCCTACTTTACTTTATCAACCCGAGGTTCGTAAAAACTTGGAGGTGACAGTGCTATATACACAACAGATGTTTTTTGTTCATGTCATCCTCTTCTGCTCTACGAAAGGGTGCTATTTCTAAGGGTTCTCAGTGAAGTCTGTCACACTTCAATAAAACTAGACTAAATTGAAGAAAGGAAATGACATAAGGAAACTAAATTAAATCATTGAAAAGAAATGACGAAAATGGAACTAATCTAAATTTCTGAAAAGAAATGACAGAAAGGAAACTAATTTAAGTTGCAGAAGGGAAACTAATTTAAAACATACTTAACTTCGCCAATCGGCTAAACACACTCTAATCTATCTATCATGCTCCTATCTATGCAACTATTCATGACCTAATTCTAATTTGAATAAGTGTGCTTGCAGTTTGGGGGAAAATGGGCTAAAGGAGCTACAAGGCTTAGAAGTGGAAAGAGGGGGTTAAACCTTATTAAAAATTTGTTATAGCGCAAAAATGCTTCGGAGAGGAATGAATTGAAAAGTGCGATGGCGGAGAAGCGGGAGTCCAATTCGGGAGCGGGAGCGAAATGACATTTCCGAAAAGGGAAAATTTTGTGATCTACGATATGCGATATCACAATATTGCAGTCGGCAAAAAACAAGCGGTAAGTGTTAACAGGTAGCAAATAAAGATCGGGAAATATGTGACCAGATAAAGATTGTGATTTGCGATGCGTGGCATGGCGATAGGACTGGCGATGGAGTGCGATAAAAATATCACAATCGGAGGATAAGAAGTGGTAAGTATTAAAATAAAACAACAGAAACTGTGATTTGGAATTTGTGATGGGTGACGTTGTTGTAGGACCAGTAGCAGAGTGCGATAAAAATACCGCAATTGGCAGATAAGAAGCGGTAAGTCTTAAAAGAAAATAATAGAAAATGCGATTTGCGATTTTTTTATTTTGCAATATCACTATATTGCAAGGTTGGCGGAAAAAACTATAGTGTATTCGGGAGGAGAGTGGGAAGTGCGATTGTGATGTACGGTATTTATCACAATCAGAAAAAAAAAAAAGGAGGAGCGGAAAGTGTTAAAGGAAGAGAATAAACACTGCGATGTGTGATTGCGATGTGGCAGGGTACGAAGTGATTATCGCAATCGGCTAAAAGGAGTGGTAAGTGTTAACGAGAATGAAATAAGAAATGTGATATGTGATTTTGCAAATTATGATAGCGGGAGAACCGAGGAGCAAAGGCGGGGGTCTAATTTTAATGATTTTCAAGCGTTTTTGTGTTAAAAAGGTAAAGGTTAGGTGAAAATGGAAAATCACTGAGATGTTGAAGAATGAAAAAGGAAAAGTAAGGGGTCATGTGAGATGAGAAGTGCTATATCGGGAATTTCGAGGAGAACAGGCAGAGGTCAAACCTTTAATAGATTTATGTGAAAAAAAGGTGTGGCAGCTGATAAGAAGAGAGAAAGGAGGGAAATGAAGGCATAAAAACAAGGTTTAGAAGCGTAACAAAGATATGGGGAGAAATTGGAAGATGAAGCAGAACGGCGTAATGAAATTCTCTGGAAATTTATATGCTGATTCCTGCAAACAAACCTGCGGATTCATGCACAGGGAAAAAAAAAAACGCGTGATAAAAAAAAGGAACGGAAAGCAGTTTTTGGGACTATGGGAAGGTCCACCCTCCTCGAGCTCTATTGACAAAGATGAAAAGGGAGTCTCAATCCACATATTTTTGGTCTTCCTATATTCTATTAGTCTCATAAGAAAATGAAAAACTACAGCAACACAATGAAAGAAAAACTAAGCAGCAAAGAAACTATCATAAACTAGCTAATTGTTCAAGAATAAAACTAAATAAATGGCAAAAACAAAGCTAGCTAAATGACAAAAAGGAAAGAATGAAAACAACAGAGAATTTGAGGCACATGGGTTGGGCCCTAATCTACGAGCCCAACTCTCCAGAATTAAATGAGTAAAATGGATTCTGTCTACTCATTGCATTAAAAATGAAATCTTATTACATCCCGAAGGTCTTAAACAAAAAAATCCTAATAGAATGGAAAAATGAATGACATGGGATGATATGGAATGAAAATGTAATGGAATGGACTGCATCGAATGGACCAGAATTGAATCGAAGGATGGAATGGAAGAATCAACCAGAATTGATTAAATCTTTGTAGCTTTAGCTCTGCTCTATTTATTCTACAAGGTAGCTACCAAAAGCTCCTTATAAAATGGTGATTGAGTCCACTTGACTTCCAGTAAACAAAGATTGAGTGCTCTCCTCTTTGAGTTGCTTGGATGCCTCTAGAATTCGAATTGTTGGAGGGAATCTCAGGAGGATCCTTTGGCTGTCGTTGAGAGTTAAGGAGGGTGGAAAATCCCCTTGAATCTCTCCAATATTTCTCTCTAATTTCCTGATATGGTGCTCATTTATTCTCCAATCTTGATCTTCTAGTTGCAGGGATCAAGTCCCTAAATCATTTGCTTCTCCAAATCTACATAATCTGCCAAATATTCTCACAATATTCTACAAAAATAACCAATATTAGGCACAAATATGCAATTACCTTTAAACCTTCCTAAGAAAATATTGAAGCATAAGAAAAAATTACTAAGTGCAGAAGGAGAGATTTAATATATATATTCATGTGAATAAGGAAGGTAGATGGGCTTAATAAAGGTTAGATGGGACTTATTTTATGTCTAATTTAGAGGCCCATCAATAGGTGAACCACACAGAGAAGTGCTTGGATGAATCATACCTTGATCAAACAATTCTTGAACCTACTTATTTATTTCTTCATTCTCTAATGATGATAACCTATACATTCCAATGTTAGGTAGAGAAACATCCTACTAAAATTAAATTTCATGTTCCATTTGTCACTTGGGAGGAAGACCTTTAGGTTCATGAAACAAATCATTGCAATCAGAAATAACTTTATCAATATCTTATTTCAGTTCTAGCTGACATCCTTCGAAGGCATTGGAATCTGTAAGGTCCTTTGTTTTTAGAACAATAAGCATGAACTGTTTGGTAGAATTTATTATTCTCTTAATTTGTCCTGAGTTGATGAGTGAAAAATTATCTTTGAAATTATGAGTTCTGATGGTGTATTTCACTCCATCATTAGTTAGCTGATATTTGTTTTCTTCTTGATAGAAAATAGCCTTTCTATCATACAAAAATGGATTCTGAGGGAGCAAAACCAGAGAAGCAAGAGGCCAATCTCAGTGAACCAATAGAATATTCTGACTATTTTTGCATTCTGAATCCAATGAAGGGATTTGCAGAGCCATTTGAAGACTTCTGAAGGTCGATAACCTACATGTAATTTTTGGGCAGCCCAGGGCCAACCGTGGAGGGAGGCCTAGTTTGGGGATGCAGTGCTCGTTTTGAGAAAATAATCAATCCATTTTGGAGGTGTGATATGTGTTGGAGATAGTAGGTGAGGTTTCAAAGACAGGAAAAAAAAAAGGAATTATGAAGGCGTTAGTGCCATAGAGAAGCTCAGGGTATCTCAAGTGCACCGACAGAAAGAATCAAGTCTAAGGGAGCCTAGATCTGTTTTCAAAATGATGACAGCCATGAAAAGGATAGAAATGGTATTCTAAACCCATTGGTTTAGTTCATTAACCATTGGATTTGAGTTTATAACTTGTAAAAGAAAATTTAAAATAATCCCAAAGAGCCAAGTCAAGATGACAAGAGCTTAAGGAGACATAGCCCATGATATTCGGGTGAACTCCTAGATTAAATTTGTTCTTATGTGTTGATGTTTATTTGTTGCATTATATGGTTGTTACACATGTTTAATTTCATAAAAAACAAATGGACTTAAAGCACTTAAACAGTTAAAAAAAATACACCTATTTCAAGTATAAAATTCCACAAAAGTCAAGTATAAGCTATATCTTTTATTGTTTAACTTAGTGGGAGGTTCTTGAAAATCATAACAAGTTATCTAGCCCATTTTCAGATTTAGGTGTGATCAAAACTGTATCATGGACCTAATTGATAGTTCAAAATTCAAATTTTTTGGAAGTGTACCGAACCTGAGCAACCAGATAGATTTCATCTTCTTGATTCCGTCGCCACAAACGTTTCGAAAAATCGACACCGTATGAAGAAGTTATTGCAGTTTGAAAAGTCCAGTAAACTGCAATTTTTGGACTTTGACCAAGTTTGACTAGAATTTGGGAAATTTAAAACGAGAATATTCTAGGGAATATTCCTAAATATTCCTAGAATATTCCTAGCATATTCCTTGAAATATTCCCCAGAATACACCTCTTGGACCAGTAATATTTGGACAAAGTGTCAGCCTGCTATTGATTAGTGGATTGTACGTGGTTTATTAAGGGCCAATGAATGGGCGACACGTGGCCAGCCCTGAGGCTGCCACGTGTCCCTGAGAATGTGTAGTAAGATATGGTTTGGACCTCACCAAATTCAAACACAAGACCTCCCCTCCTGCATCCAAAGTCTTCGACTAACCGCGCTACCATGTGTCTTAACCATATATGTTGTACGATTATATTTATTATTTGGTGCATTTCATATTTGGGGGCTGGACGGGGCCAGCCCCGAGGGCCATTCCCCTCCCCATAAGACCATTGTCCAGGACCATGCACCCACATAAATCTACAACGGTTATGAAAATTTTTATCCGGAACGGTCTCCACCTAGTCCTGTTCACATGCCAGTTTTTAACGCCAATAGTTTACCCCAACCAAAACCTCCACCCGACGGTTTTGCGTGGCGTTTAAATACGCGGTTAAGGTTTAATACATGTTCCCAAAAACGTCGGTTAATGTTTATTTCTAACAGTTATCTTGGCATTATATTTGGAGCGGGTGCGCTATTTTTTCCATTTTACCGAAATTAACTAGAGTTAAATCCAGTCCCTCCATTTTTAGTGGAGGATTTTTAGGGGTCATTGGGAAAAATGAGTTCAGCCTCTATCTTGAGCTAGATTCGACCAATTTTCGAGTTCCAATAGTCAATTTCGACTATCTCAGACATTATAAACTCATTGGTAAGGGTTAAAGAGCTATCAGAGGACTTCTGAGTGATATTTAGCTTCAGATAATTTTTAGAGGCCACTAGGGCCACTAGGGGCCAGCAACAGAAAGAGACCTAGCCAGTGCAGCTAGAGGCCTTTTTCAGGAATCCAATACTCAATTTTGGATGTTTCAGATGTTTTGGAACTAATGGTGTAATTTTTATAGCTTATAATGGAATTTTTAAAGCCGATATGCTTCAATGAAGTTTCAGGGGCCACTAGGGCCAACAAGTGCCAGCAGTAGTTCGAGGCCTAGCCAGGGAAGTTAGAGGCCTTATTCAGCAAACCAATAGTCATTACTAACTATAATGAGCATTATGAATCCATTTATGGAGGTTGTAGAATCTTTTGAGGGCTTCTAGAGGTCGATAACCCACAGAGAATTTTTCTTTAACGCTAAAGCCAGGGGGTGCCACCAGGTGTTGGAGGCGAAACCAGAGCAGCTGGAGGCCAATATCAGTGAACCAATAGTCTATTTTAACTATTGTTGGCATTATGAATCCAATTAAGAGATTTTCAGAGCCATTTGGATACTTCTGAAGGTCGATAACCTACATGGAAGTTTTGGGCAGCCCAAGGCCAACTGTGGAGGGAGGCCCAGGTTGGGTATGCAGTGCTCGCTTTGAGAAAATGATTAGTATATTTTGGAGGTCTAATATGTGATGGAGACAATAGGTGAGGTTTGAGGGACATAAAAATAATTATGAAGGAGATAATTCCATAGAGAAGCTCAGGGTAGCTCAAGTGCACCGATAGAAGGAATCAAGTCTAAGGGAGTCTAGATTTGTTTTCAGAGTGATAACAGCCATGACAGGGATAGAAATGGTATTCTAAACCCATTAGTTTAGTTCAGTAACCATTGGAGTTGACTTCATAACTTGTAAAAGAAAATTTTCCATAATCCCAAAAAGCCAGGTCAAGATGACAAGAGCTCAAGGAGACGTAGCCCACGATATTCGGGTGAAATCCTAGATTAAATTTGTTGTTATGTGTTGATGTTTATTTGATGCATTATATGGCTGTTACGCATGTTTAATTTTAGAAGAAAAAAAATGGACTTAAAGCACTTAAACAAATAAAAAACATACACCTGTTTCAAGTATAAAATTCCGCAAAATTCAAGTATAAGCTAGATCTTTTATTGTTTAACTGAGTGGGAGGTTCTTGAAAAGAATAACAAGTTATCCAATGCATTTTCATATCAGGTTGGTATCGAGCACTTGGTTGCTTGATTGAAAAATCAATAGCGTGCTTTTTTTACTTGAAAGGTGTTTAACAGTTAAAGAATTTGACTGTTTGTAAACTGACTGTTGCTTGAATTTGCTAGAGGTGAAGGGAAAGCTACTGTTAGTTAAGTCCAGGAGAGGGAAAGAAGGAAGAAGAAGTGAATGAATCTTCCTTACCCAAAGGACCTCAAGAAAACCCTTGAAGCACAAAAGGGTTTTTTTGCAAAAGTTTTCTTGAAGAAGAGCTCGACTCTACAGCCATTTTGTTTAGAAGCTTTGTCAATTATTTTTGAAATATTTGTGAATTTTGTTGAATTTATTTTTTTCATTTTCATAATGACAACTTCATCAAGTGAGGTTTCAAAGTCCTCCTCCTTCACAAGATTCTTTGATGAAGACATGAAGCGAGATTTCTACATCCTGAAGTACATGGTGCAAATTTTGTTTGAAGGTAGAAGAGAAATCACTAGACTTCATGAGAAATTGGTTGCTATGAAGCAAGAGATGGAGACGTAGCTCCATCAAGCCCAAGAGGCCTTAACCAAGAAAATTCATGAAGCAAAGGCAATTCACTCAAATTTTTCTTCAGTTTCCTCTTTAGATAGATGTGTTGGTTCATTTGAAAATCACACTAGAGGTATAGGGTCCAAGTTAATGTTTAAAATGGGCTATGAAGGCAAAAATTTAGGCAAGCATGTACAAGGCATGATTGATCCTATTTTGGTTGAGGAAAGACCTAATAAATTTGGTATTGGTTATGTTCAACCTTATGGCGAAGAATCCAAAGCCATGAAGGCATGTGAGGCAACTTCAAAGAGAACTTTTGTTACAAGTTATAAGCCACAAACATGTCAAGTTTTTTTTCAAGTTGATTGCCATTGTTTGAAGCCTATGTTGCAGCAAGATGTGTGTAGATATGAAGCTTATGGCGAGCATGAGATTTCGGACAGGTATCAAGACATGAACACTGATGTTAGTCTTCAAATAAAAGCTGGAACCTCTATTATTTCATCTCCTAATGAAGGTTAAAAATATTGACATGCAAATCCGAATGTGAGGTATAATTCTTCCCATAGTAAAGTTTATTATGTTTCTGCAAGGCATGACAATTTTGCTTGCTTGAATGGAAGAAAGAGTTGATGTGCATTTTGTGGTTTGTGTAACTATGATGTTTCGAGTTGTTGGAAGAGGATGAAGGTGTATAGAAATAGTTAAGGCAAAGGCAACCTGCAAAGAAGGTGCATAAGACTTGCACACATTTCCAGAAGAGGGGACATGTTGTTGCCCATTGTTGGACATTTCATCCAACTAATCGTCCCAAGAATTTGAATCAAGAGGACAGAAAGACTGGCGAAATTGGAACCAAGGATTCCATCATTGATGTGAGAACAGATGTTTCACATGAAGAAGATTTTCAGCAGCAAAAGTCGTCGTGGAAGTGGCTTGGTAAGAAGTGGTTTGACTTCTTGACACAGTAAGACACACAATCATTTGTAGATATGAAAATTTCAACTATGTATGCATGTTTTCTGTTGTAATCTCATGTTTTTTTAAGCCACCTTGGATCAATGATCAAGGAAGCATTGCTCAGCTACCTTCTGTAAATTTCTCGCCAGAAATTACTAAGTGAGTTCAAGGAATACAGTTCTTAACAGGAGGACAGGAGCATTCAGGAAGGGAAGTGTTGACTACCTTCGAGTTGTGGTTCAAAGGCACTAAGCCATGCAAGGAAATTTTATGGAGGTTGAAAAGAAGAGGGTGTTGTACTCTCATCTAATATACATATCATTATATCAGTATTTTGGGGTCCAAAATATTCCCAATAGGGAGGTGTGATCAGGATTGGATCTTGGACCTAAGTGATAGCTAAAAATTCAAAGTGTTTGGAAGTGTGTTGAACCTAAGCGATCAGATATATCTCGTCTTCCTTATTCCAGCGCTGTGAATGGTTTGAAAAACTGACACCGTGTGAAGAAGTTATTGCAGTTTGAAAATTCCAGTAAACTGCAATTTTTAGACTTTGACCAATTTTAATTGGAATTTGGTAAATTTAAAAAGAAAATATTACAATGAATATTCCCCAAAATATTCCTCTTGGACCAGTAATATTTGGATAAGTGTCAGCCTACTATTGTTTTATGGACTGTACATGGTTTTTTAAGGTCCAATGAATGGGCGACACGTGGCCAGCCCTGAGGCTGCCATGTGTCCTGGGGACTGCGTATTAAAATATGGTTTGGACTCCACCGGATTTGAACACAGGACCTGCCCCCCCCCCCCGCATGAAAATTCTTCAACCAATCATGCTACGATTTTTCTTAACCATATATGCAATGAGGTTATATTTATTGTTTGGTGCATTTCATTTCTGGGGGCTGGAGGGGCCTAGCCCCCTGCCCATAGGACTTTCGTCCAGGACCGCGAGCCCACACAAATCCATAACAGTTATGAAAATTGTCATCCACAAGGGTCTCCGCCCAGTCCTGTTCACATGCCAGTTTTTAGCGTTGACGGTTTACCCCAACCGTAACCTCCGCCTGATGGTTCTGCACGGCGTTTAAATGCGCAGTTAAGGTTTAAGACATGTGCCCAAAAACGTCGGTTAATGTTTATTTCCAACGGTTAGCTTGGTGGTATATTTGGAGCAGGCACACCAATTTTGGTGATTTTTCAAAACTAACTAGAGTTAAGTCCAGTCCCTCCATTTTTAGTGGAGGATTTTTAGGGGTCATTGGGAAAAATGAGTTCAGGCTCTATCTTGAGCTAGATTCGACCAATTTTCGTGTGCCAATAGTAAATTTCGACTATCTCAAACATTCCAAACTTATTGGTGAGGGTTAAAGAGCCATCATAGGAATTTTGAGTGGGATTTAGCTTCAGAGAAGTTTTAGAGGCCACTAGGGCCACTAAGGGCTAGCAACAGAAAGAGGCCTAGCCACTACAGCTAGAGGCCTTATTCAGGAATCCAATAGACAATTTTGGATGTTTCAGATGTTATGGAACTAATTTTGTGGTTTTTAGAGCCTATATAGGACTTTTGAAGGCTGATATGATTCAGTGAAGTTCCAAGGGCCACGAGGGCCAGCAAGTTCGAATAGCAGTTCGAGGCCTAGCCAGGGAAGCTAGAGGCCTTATTCAAAAAAAAAATTAGTTATTTATGACTGTAATGAGCATTATGAATCCATTTATGGAGGTTGCGGGAGATTTTTAGGACTTCTAGAGGTCAAGAACCCACAGAGAATTTTTCTTTCACCCTAGAGCCAGGGGGTCCCACCAGGTGTTGGAGGAGAAACCGGAGCAGCCAAAGGCGAATCTCAGCAAACAAATATTATATTCTAACTATTTTTGGAATTTTTAATCCAATGAAGGGATTTTTAGAGCCATTTGAAGACTTCTGAAGGTCTATAACCTACAGGGGAGTTTTGGGCAGCCCAGGGCCAACCGTGGAGGGAGGCCTAGTTTGGGGATGCAGTGCTCATTTTGAGAAAATGATCAGTCCATTTTGGAGGTATGATATGTGCTGGAGACATTAGGTGAGGTTTTAGGGACATAAAAATAATTCTGAAGGATTTAGTGCCATAGATAAGCTCAAGGTATCTCAAGTGCACTGATAGAATGAATCAAGTCTAAGGGAGCCTAGATCTGTTTTCAAAGTGATGACAGCCATGATAGGGATAGAAATTTTATTCTAAACCCATTGGTTTAGTTCAGTAACCATTGGAGTTGATTTTATAACTTGTAAAATAAATTTTTCCATAATCCCAAAGATCCAAGTCAAGATGACAAGAGCTCAAGTAGACGTAGCCTACGATATTTGGGTGAACTCCTAGATTAAATTTGTTGTTATGTGTTGATGTTTATTTGTTGCACTATATGGTTGTTACACATGTTTAATTTCAACAAAAACAAATTGAATTAAAGCACTTAAAAATTTAAAAAACATACACCTGTTTCAAGAATAAAATTCTGCAAAAGTCAAGTATAAGCTAGATCTTTTATTGTTTAACTAAGTGGGAGGTTGTTGAAAAGAATAGCAAGTTATCTAGCCCATTTTCAGATCAATTGTATTTGTTTATTTTTTTGGGTTGTAATTTTTATTCCATGACCTTCTAGTGAGGAGTGCAGGTACATAGTGAAGGCTACCAAGAATCTGGCAGAAGATGGAAGTAGTGAAAGAACGAAGCAAAACTTGTGACAAGAGGACTTTCCAAAAATTAGTGACTTGTGTTGAGAGATATTGTATCTCAGGGGGAGCAAGAAAAACAAAAAGTTTGAATTATACCTTGATTGTGTCAAAGAGAAGTAAATGGTGATTTCCAAATGGATCCAAAAGATCTAGCATACAATAGTTGGCAGAATAGAGCAAGATTTGAGACTAGAAGGTTCTCTCATAAAGAGGGAGAGGATCATAAGAAGACATTTTCTCTAGTTGATAGGTACACTTCTATTAGAATTATTGTTTCTTTTGTTGTGGAATTACATTAGATTGATGTATAGGTTATTTTTTTCCATGAATAATTTTGAGGAATAAGTGTACATGGAACTACCTCAAGGCTTTGAGAGTCATGAACAAGTCTCCTGCTTGAAAATATAATATTGCACCTAATATTTGGATTGATGGATCAAGGTTGATCCTATATCATTTTTTTATAACAAAAGAAGAAGGACTCATGTGTTATAGGGAGCAGTTATGGTAGAAATAATTGCTTTTGTAACAAAGAGAGCAGTTAGGGAGCCTTGCTTTAGCTTGAAAGGGATTTTACCTATGAATTCAGGATGATGGATTTTCATTAATATTGTTAAGCTAGATAGATGGTATGGTACAATAACTAGAAAGTAGCAGTGCGGAAGGAATAGCTAGGATTGCGACAACAAAAGTTATTTTAGAAAGAGCACCCAGTTAGGGTAACCAAAAAGTAGTTGATCATCTTATGGTTGAGCCAAGGCATAAATCTCACCATGTGTTGAAGTAAAAACATGATACAATTGGTCATGGCACAGTAATTTATGGTTTGACATATGTCTCAAACAAGTGAAGTACAAAAACAAATTCAGATTGGGTAGAGAGTGGAGAAGACATAAATAGTTCATCTAGATATTGCTTCAATTTGGGCTCCATGGTGATTTCTTGGATGAAAATGAAGCATACAATTATTATACTAAATACTGCAGAATCTGAAGTATGTTGCAACTTGGTTGGAAATTTTTCAAGCAGTATGGCTTTAGAAGCTATATGCAGGATTGTCTTGATCAAGTGCAGTTGGAAGAAGTGTGGTTTCCTCATTTAAGCATATTTTTGATAAAGTATGTGTTCTAATATGAAGTTTATATACTTTGAGGAAAACCTTGGAATGATTGAGAATGTTTATCTCAACAAGAGGGAGTGATGAAATTGTAGCATCAAGGATATTCATTCTCCCTAGGTCATGATGAATAGGATCATGGAAAATAGGTCAGAGTTTTGATGTGATAGCATCATGGACAGAAATTATCCCTATGTTAAGTATGTTGACCAGAATTAGGGAGAATGGTTTGAAAAAGGACACTCATTCTTCCTGTATCAAGCATGTTGACCGAAATGAGGAAGAATTCTCCTAGAGGCTTAGAATCACTTAGTTGAGTGGATTCCTTTCAACATCAGGCTTAGTGTACTCTCCCAATAGGTTGAGAGATCCCATTTAGCATCATGTCCTATAATGATTCCTTTGGATTTGGGACTGGAGTACTCAAATGGATTCAAATGGATTAAGCATGTCCCTAGTATTTCATTACGAGACAAAGAGATTGACTAGGTTAATATTGAACTATGACTAGTTAGTATACCATGGGTGAAAGGCATTGACCATAATCATGGTGACTAGTTTATGGTAATTATGTACCATGGGTCAGGAGTATCAACTAGGATTATGGTAAGGATAAACCATAGGTTAAAGGTCCCGGCCAAAATTATGGTAATTTGTTGATACTTATGATTTACCATTATTATAATTGTTGACCAGGATTATGGTAATTGGATGATGTAGATGTTGACGATGAAATGTTGTAGATTTATCTTAGATAAATTTGTCAACATTAGAACATCTAGCTAATCATTATGAATACCTCCCTAGCTAAGAGGGAATGTTGAATTTTGAGTTATGGTCGGTCTTCATAATTAATAATTTTATCCCTTGATGTATTTGTAATGGTAAATATAAAATCATGTTCTTCATGCAATGTTCAAAAGAGAAATTTTAAGGCATATTCTTCATGTCCTTTTTAAAAGAGAAAATTTGAATTTTAAAAATTTATTTTTTTGCTCTAAACAAGCCAAGTAAACCCTAGTCAAAGAGGCACCCATTAGGCTAGCTAGAAGACTATATAAATACACTCATCCTCCATCATTTACACACACATTTTGATCTCTCAAGCAAGTATCTTTTTGTTTATCAAGAAAAGGAGACAAGGATAAGGAAGGCCTAAGTTGACCAGAAGAATATAAAGCTCTCTCTCTCTCTCTCTCCACTGCATTAGCACTCGCACATGTGGATCTTATCTCCTTATGTGACCAAAAATTTTAGGCATAACAGAGTTGCAGGACCAAGATTTTTAGGTGCAGAAGAAGGCCAAAATTTTACCCTAGCAAAGTAGACCAGGCCAAGTCTCTTAGGCACGTGTTTCACTTGACTAGGAAGGAGTTGTACCATGTTTGAAAAAGTATAATTTGTTGTTTAGTTTGCCCTTGTGATTAACTAGAAGATCTAGGTGTGGCTCTTTTTGAACTGAATAATTCCTCTAAGGAAAAGGTTGATGGGTTTTTTTCCCCTTGTGGGTTTTCCTAGTGTAAATGTTTGTGTTATTGTTTGGCTCACTCTTTATGATCCTACTAGCATTTTGTTTCTATTGTTGATATCTTTTGTGTAGTTACTTTATGATAAATATGAATGCAATAAAAGGAGTAACTAAACAAATCATCAGAAGTAATTAACAATAGATAAGATCCTATGAAAAATTAACAATTTGAACCACAACTTTAATACCAATTTGTAACACACCCCATTTCTATTGAAATAAAAAATAAAAAATTAATATAATGAGACGAAAATATGCAATACTTGATTCTTAATTTATTTATTGAATGATAATTTTTTTTGTTGCCTCGACCATTTAGGCTACTTTAAGGAAATAGGAATCTCAAATTTATTCCTCATTTAACCATCTCAAAGCTCCTTTTTGAGGTCACCCATTACCTTCTACTCATAGTGAGCTTTCCAATGATATAAATTTCATCATATTTTGAGCTTTTGACAAAGATATGGCCCTCAGGAGATCGTCATTTTGTGTCATTTCATATTCCTTCCAATTGATACATGGCTTACACATGGTAATACTACCCATGTGTCACCATTTCTCTATTCCAACTTGCTAAGTCATATGTGGATTTTGATTTTCAATTATCCCCCACTAAAACCATTCTTATTTTTCTAGAATTTGGATCTGGGTACATGCACATAGTCAATTAATCAAACATTGAAATCCAGTTAATGTGGTTGTAGAGGAGGTTAGCGTTGATGAGGAAATCCAAGTGGAAGTCACCAGAGAGATGACATGGATAACAAGTGTTCCAAAACTAGAATACATAAATATAGTCTTTTGCTTAATTGACATTTTTGGAAACATCTGGATCCAAATCCAAATCCAAAAATTCCCATTAAATAAAAATTTGAATATGTGGATTATGGAAAATAAAAACATTTCTCTCAAATCGAGAATTTTTCTTTAGCTTTCCTTGGAAAATAAAAACCTTACTTGCGACCCTATATCAGGTGACATGGAGGTATGATCCCTCGAATAGAGATAAGATGCCACACTCTCCCCTCTTATTCCATGAGAGGACACATAATGTAAGCTATATAGCTCCACAAATTGCATGATCCATGGAAATGAGCATTTGTAGCTAGGTTTTTTTGTCATTATGGTACTTTCCATCATGGTCGCATGCTTAAATTTGACCATCTTCAGATAATTCGACCCCACTGCTTTGCCACGAATGCCAAGGATCATTCTTAGCCTTTCACCTAGTAATTTTCTATGCTTTTATGGATGCTAGATTGTATTTTGTTGGATGTCACCCCCCTTCTTGTGCATACATGACTTGGTAACTTGTCCTTCATGTTACTATCTTTGATCGACTTTTGTGCTTTAGTTCTGGAAATATTTAAATTATGGGTCTCTATTGCGATGGTTTCTTGGTCTCATTTTCTTGGTGCAGTTATAATGGCACGTAACAAATTTAATTACAAATGGCGAGGTCCTCACCACTAACCCCTCGTGTGTTCCCAACATGAGGTAGAATCATCTGAGGCCATATTCAATTAGTGCACCCTCCTACAATTAGATAATGCATTGATTTGTTTATTCTAAAGCTCAATTAGAATGGGGTTTCCTCAATTACAAGGAAGTTTTGTGAGTAGGTTGAATAATGGGCTCCAAACACTAGCATGTTCAAAACCCATGATACCAAGTATTTCAATATTTCAAACATATATTGGTAGGTTAAAACAATAATGGGTAAGATTCAGATTGAAAAAAACAAGGAATTGTAGGTCATTCTTATTCAAGTGGATGAGCTCCAATCACAAGTCAAGGAACTTGATTATAAGGTCTCTGCTCAAGTGCCATCGAAAATGGACACTAAACATTAAGCCCCTGAGGCTATGCTTGTCCATGTCACCAACTTTCATGAGAATTATTCTCCAATTTAGACCTTGATATGCACAATTTATTCATTCTTTTGATTAGTTTTCTTATTTTTGGAAGCATTGCTTCTCTTATATTCACATTCTACTCATTCTTTTGATTGGTTCTATTATTATGTGAATCATTGATTATCTTATATAAGATATTAGAGTAATCATTTATGCAAAGTAGATTTTATAAGATATGAAATTTTTATATATGGTGTTTGGATTGATAATTTTACTCAAACAATATGGATTAAACAACTTATTTTGTGCTACTAGTTTGGTTTCCCTAGTGGCACTAGTATGATAGGATATGTATGCTTATGTTTAGTTAATAAATTAATCTCTCTCTAGCTTACCAAAAAAATAAAATCCTACTATTGATAATGGGAAAATGAGTAATTGGTATGGGATTGGTAGATGAACCATATGCAAAGGTAATAAAGAAATAATGGATCATATACTTGTTACTATTTACAACTAGTGGACCCAAGCCTTTTCAATTCCTTTCCTTAATCCAATATGGACCCTACTCCTAAGTTTCTTGCTATGGGCTATACAGAAAGAGCATAACTAACACATTTTTAAAAATCGTTCTCTTTCCCACAACTCTCTTTGTGTCATCATACAAAGAAACATTAAAGAAACTATCGTTGCTCACCCCTAGACCCCCCAATATTAGTAAGCACATGGTCAGGAAGCCCAACTCCTCTATTATTGACACCTTGCACCAAGCCCCCCCCCCCCCACCCCCCTTCCCCATAACCTTCATCCTAATCCTATTTCTATCCCAACTTCCAGTTCGTCGCCTTCCCCATCCTTTCTCAAGTTAAACTGTATTTGGAGGAATCTTTCAATATCACCTTCGTTCTCCTCTCTTTATTTACTATGTCTCTTTAGGCCTCACCAAATTTTGTGGAATTATCCACACTTGGTGAAGGTATTTTCATAGACCAAACCTAAGGATTCTCTAAAATTTTCGTGGAGGGAGATTCTCAATTGATCATCAATATGATTTAGAAAATTCAAAATGGAACTCCAATCCACAAAGTATCACAATTTTGGAGGCTCAAATTATTTCTTCTATTCATCTCCTCTTTACTCTCCATTATCCCACTCATCATCTCCATATGGGAATAAGATTGAAAGAAAACTTGAAAATCATGGTTGCTCTAAAGGGTCACCCAGAATATCCTCCTCTTGGAACCTTTTTGTTGAATCTCCTATCAAGAAATAATATTGGCAACTAATTTAGATGGATCTGCAGTCCCTGGATGGGATGTTTCGCATGTGAGAAGTTAGGGGGCAAGTTGTCATTTTCCCACCTAGCCACATGACCAAGGGACATGGAAGTACAACCCATTAATGGTTTGATTATGAATTTAAAATAAGGCATGGGGGATTCCCCCATGCCACTTCCCAATTCCAAAAACATGGCACACCTCCCCTACATTTTCACTCCTTGATAGGTCTACTCACCCTGGCAAAAAATCCTCTCACCTAATCATCCACTATGGTTATCTTATTTAACTAGTTGAGTATGGAAGCCATTGATGAGAGCCTTAATTTCTAGGTTGATGGCCAGCACTCACCTCACATCCAATGAAAAAATTAAGCAACAACTTATTCGTTCAGGTAGTATGAAACCCTTAGTTAAAGTTCAAACTATAGGAATTGGGAACAATTTCTTGGTAAGGAGTCGGGACATTGGCACCTGAATCGACCTTTTCCATTACCTTGTGACAAAAAAAAAGTATGCAAATCCTTTGTCACTATTGATCTCTATTTTTCTTACCACTCTTGACAAAATTCCCAATGGGGAAAGGAAACTCACTAACGGGCTCTATTTTGTTGCTCCAACATTTTCTATTCATTGCAAAAATCCATAGTCTAAGTCAATATTTGAGCTTCGCCTTTGGGTTGAGCAACGTTTAACATTTATGAGCTAGAAACATAGCTCTAATGAAGTGAATAACTATCAAATCTATGGGTTGGCCATTACTCTTCATATTTCGACCTTCCTCTCTCTTAATTTAATTCTTTTTACTTGCCTTTCCCTTGGTTCGGTTTCAATTCTCCACATAATCTAGTTTTCGAGCTTTAAGTCCTTTTAGATCTTTTTGATCTCTTATCCAACATTTTTGGATTTTCAAGCTCTCAAGGCACTCAGGTTTCTATGGGTTACATATTTCCAGTCTCCTCCATTCCTTGTGATTTCACGTCCTGTCAATTCCTCTCTTGAGCTTTCACCTTTGTATTGGAATTCACTTCAAGACAACCTTTCTGTGGACACCTCACCCTCCTCCCACTCCTGGCTCATCTCTGAAAACTCTCCCCTCACCCAGCAAAACAACCTCTCTTCTTGTGTAGCAATAATGCCCATCAGAGGGTTCATGTTCATTAGGGGACACCATATTATCAAGAGTGTGGAAATTGGGGGTGCACACGGGCTCAAATCAAAGCTAAAGGTTTGATAGCATGATTTTGAGATCTTACCCCACCTCCTATCCAAGCAGAATTCTCACAGGATGAGAGGGAAATATATAATCAACAATGTTTTCTCTTGGATACAAAGGTTTTGGTAGATATGACTAATTGAGTGTTTGATGTAGGTAACACATGAAAATGGTACAATCAATACATGTACATGGTGTACCTCTATTGACACATGAAGTATTTTCTAGGAAAAGTCCTATTGGGACATGCACAAAAACTGAGAGGACCTCCTCCTCTCCATGGAACACCTTCATTGGCACATGTCATACCTGGATCATCAACTAGAGCACATCAAAAAGAACATAGGCATCACTCTTTCTTCTAGCTAGTCACTGAGCAACAAAAATAATCCTATTAGGTTGCTACCACAGTTTCAGATCCCTCCTCCTGGTCAATTTCCTTCTATTATGGTTTTAGTTTATCAATTTGTGGCTTTCTTTTCATTTTCTCAAGCTCTTGAAGGCTTGATATTCGGCATATGTAATCTAAATTTTGACTTTTATCTTCTCCCTCCTTGAAAAGAATAATTTTTTGGATATGATTTAGTTTCCCTAGCAACCGACCTATCTAAAATATTTAGGATTATCATGTAATATCACGTTTGGAAGGAAATACAAATATTTATTTCACAAATTTACACTTTGAACTTAATACATTGAATATCATAAAAACACAAGACACCTCTGACGCTGCTAAATTTTTGAGTACCTTGGTAAGCCCCATAAAAAAACCCATGTCATAATTTTGTCTATTAAAATCTCATGAGATTACCTTAAGACAACATTCACCTTCATGAAAAAAAATTGAAATATAAATCTTACTTGCACAAATACTTAAAATAAAAACAAAAATTTATGTTTAAATATAATTAAATTTATACCTAACCAAACATTCAAAATGACTAAACATTAAACAATTCTAAATTATTATTATTGAAAACCAAAACCTTAAATTATTTCATATATTCACCAAACATATTATTAGTCCCTCTCATGCATTATTTTGTTGTCTTTTTTAAATTTTAACCAAAGTTTCAGGAAATGCTGAATAATTATATTTTCTATAAATTTAAAAATAAATTTCTAATTTTCTGGAAATATTATTTCTAATTTGCAATTGGCCTAACAAATTCCATTGGGACATATTTCCCCTGATGGAGAGTGTTTTATTTTTAGTATTTGTTAGTGCTTGACAATTGATTTAAAAATTAAATAAATACTAATTTTCTTTTCTGAGTGATCATTCTGTCGCCGAGTGCTTTGACACTAACACTGACAATGACACTGTTATGGTACTACTCTTCTCAATGATGACAGAACTGAAACAGTTGCAGGTACTTTGCGTAGGATGGTGGGGGATAAACAACTATCTACATAATATTTTGTTGTGCGGAGATGACTATTACTTTTACAAATTTCCACATCATATATTGTATATCATGCTTTGAAAAAATTTCGAATACACAAGGATAGGGTATGTGTGGGAGAGAAATTGTGTAGAGATATGATTTTAGAGATACGAATCTTTATGGAGGAAAATCCAGCAAAATGGAGAACGGGTTGTGATTTCCATGAGTGATAATATAGTGTGTTATTTCTTTGTCGAATGGTGTTAGAATTGACATGTTTGTACACCCTTTGCAAAGGATTGGCAGGGTAAGGTGGTGAACAAATTTACGAGAGATGTGATTTTATAAAGCTATGAATGTTTGCAGAGGACAACGTATGTGCGGGAGAACGGGGATGCAGAGGAAACTTTAATTAGTCAAACTATGAACAAATTTCAAATTAATATTAGTATGCTTCATTGTGCAGAGCTTTTACTATGTGCAGGACATTGCATGTGCGAGATAATGGGAATGTGTAGGGAAATTTATTCGGCATAGAGGAAATTAATGTTAAAAATTTTCCTTGTGTAGAGGTTTTATAGTGTGGAGGATGAAGTATGTGCAGAAGAGCATTTGGGTAGAGCTTTGATTTTAGATTTATGAATCTTTGCGGAGCACGGGGTATGTGTGGGAGAACATATTAATTAATATTGTTATGTTTCGTTGTGTGGAGCTTTTACTATGCGTAGGACGTGGTTTGTGCAAGAGAACAGGTGGTGCATAGGGAAATTAATGTTAAACTATTAATGTTGATCTATGAGATTTTTCACATAATGGATTTGCTCTGTAATTCTGTACATATGGATTGGTGTTATATTGAAAGTACACTATTTCTCATAGGAAAGACATCGAGACGATAAAAAATCTGGAAGAGGGGGTATGTGTGAGAGAACATAACAATTAATATTACTATGTCTCATTGTGTGGGGCTTGTACTATGTTGAGCTTTTATATTAGGAACTTTATTCGGCAGGGACCAAATTAGGATGGGGTATTTGGGGAGAACGGGGGATGCATAGGGAAATTAATGTTAAATTGTTAATGTTAATATGTTAATTTTATGTTTCATTGTACAAAGAGAGAATTTTATTGTGCATTAATGATATAGTTGTTTTTAGCACTGCTAATGAGTGAAGTTTCTTAGAGCTATGATTTTATAGTGCTATGAAGCTTTTCAAGCTGAAGGATGTGCATATGAATATTATTATGTTTCATTGTTAGGATATTTGACTGTGCAGAAGATGGGGTATTTATGTCGATTTCATGAATAAATGCTTATGTTAGCCGGAAAGGAAAATAGACAACTCTACAAATTAAGTTGCGAAAATATTTTGAAATTAGGTTACCAAGAGCAAAACAATAATTAAAACAACAACAATTTACTTTGATGTATATTTTAGGCAATGAATTAAATAGAGAAAGATAGATAAATGTCATGCATGGAAATTAATTTTTCTATTTTTGAATTTAGCAAAAATTTCTTGTTCTAATGTCTAAAAACTTGAAGAAGGACTGACACAGTTCACACATGGGTTATAGAAGCTATTCTAAATTTACTTTCTCTATTAACGAAAAAAAAAAAATTACTATTTAAATTACTGCATATCCTTGATAACGGAAGTGACATGGGCTTCATTAAATTTTGGCTCAATATGAGAAGGGGGAAATCTTGGTCAATGGCCATGATATCATCATTTGTTTCATTAGCGTCCTCCTTGTCATTGACATCCTCTGCCTGAGCCAATCTATCCACACGAAAACTCAATATTTCATTTGCCAATTACAACCACTCCATATTCAATTATAGTATTGTCATTTTCCGATTTAAAAGGTCGAAATGGACCCATGCTTTAGATAGAATCATTTCAATGTACTTTGAGACCAAATTGATGAGAAATTCTAGAGCACTGAAAATTCTAAATAAAGAAATATTGAGCTCTTACTCTGCAACTCCAAAATCATTCTCCATAAACTTCAGCCTGTGTCACGCTTGCTAATAAAATTAGTGAACTATGGTTCTAATCCCCTACTCTATGGATGCAGAGTTGCTCCAGCAATGTAAATATACAATCAATATAACTTTCCTTGATTTTAAGCCTTTGTATTTTAAATTAATGTTAGCTTTCACTCTGATCAATGTAAACTTTCATTTTTCGAACAACGTGCAGAGGATGGCATATGTGCAAGACAACATGCTTGCAGAAGGAAATGTATGCCATCGACGTGTAATTAATTTTACTATGAACAAATTTCAAACTAGTATTATTATATTTCCTTTTGTGAATATTTCCTTGTGCGAAGCTTTTATTGTGTGGAGGATGGCTAATGTGCACAAGAATGGAGGCGCAGATGGAAAATTAATTTTAAACTATTTTCCATTTAAAAATTTTATACATTTAGCTGTGGGAATGAAGGATGTACATAGAACAAGATATGTCACAATAGAATGAAGGTGCATAGGGAAATTTAGAACTTTAATTTGTAATGTAAATATATTTCACATTTTCCTATTACATATACACAAATTTTCTTAATATACATATTAATTGAGGTAAGTATTTTCCAATTTGAATTTTCTACCATAAAATTTTTGATTCAGTTTTCGTGCTTCAAAGAGATTTCATTCTGCGGATTTTTCTCCGCACTAGGTACAATTTTAGTAAATTATTTAGCAATGTTTATAATTAAAATATTACAAATAATATATAATAATAATAATAATGTTGAAGAACTATGCAGAAAGAAAAATCATATAAAAGTGGAAATGTTTTATTATGACAACACAATCTTTAATCAATTAATTAGCAAAGTCTTTAGCGCAAAAGAAGTTGATTTTTCGAGTGTGTAAAAAAATCACTATTGTCCGCACTTTCGCAGTTCCTGTTAAAGTGAGGTAATAACATAATAGTGGGGAGCAACATTTCTTATATTTTTCGACATGAACAAAAGTATTTTTTTTTAATTTTGTGATTAAAAAACTTGTTTATGAGTGCAAGTAATTATGAATTGTGCTAAAGGTTTGTGATTGTGCGGAGTACTTCCTCTGCATAATGGACTTACTCTCTAGTTTGGCAGATATGCCTATTTACACAAATATAACCATAAACAAGAGCGCAACCTTTAATCAATTGATTAACAATGTCTTTAGTGTAGAAGAAGTTGATTTTGTTGGAGTGCAAAAACTGTACTTTGTCTGCAAAAGGTCTTTGCTGACATTTTTGCTTATCCAAAAAGTTTCTTGTGGATATATTTCAGTATGCAGATAGGTTTTATTGGGGATATAGAAAGTCTAATAAACATTAAATAAGAAACTTTACTATTTTCTTTTAAATAAGAAAAATTAATTATGGCAATAAGGACTTTATTAAACATTAAATAAGAAACATCACTATTTCATTTTAAATAACATAGAAACTATTAATCATTAATAATGTTTAATTTCATAAAACTTACTTCCATTCAATCAATACGATGGATAATTGACCAATTTTTTCATTTTTTCAATTATAATGTTATGTGCTAAGAATATGGGCATATGGTATCACCATTAATCACTAGTTGATCAAAGTGTTCATTTTATCGTCCAACAAGATTTTTGGTGCATTCACAGTGCATCATTTGCCCATATTGTCGGCATATAACATTATGATCGAATAGGGACCCCTGGTAATCACATGGTTTCTCTTCAAAGTCTCCTAATGTGATTGGATCATAGCACATCGGTAAACAATATAGGCTCTTATTTCTGGTGCAATTGTTACACTACTTTCCTTGTTGCAATTGAAAACTGTTCTATTTTGGTGATCTATCGGTTCTTTTATTGGGTTCATTCTATTGGTTGATGTTTTATAGGTAGGGCAGATTCACAGGATTTTCCATTTTCAATAGACAATCAATACATTGGCTTTATCAATAGACTTTGCAAATCCATATTGATACACTTATGTGTGGAAAATGTGTGAATTTTTTTTTTAATACATTACGAAAAGGATAGCATAGATGTGCCACCTATATTGATACTAATTCCTATAGAAAAATGTTTTTCGATCATATCATTATGATACCCAATAAGTCAAAATCGGCATTCACATGTTGTTTTGTTTCTGTCAGCATGTGATCCGGGAATAACATCAGTTGCTTTCTTTCATTTCAATTGTCATTACTATAGAAATTATTGTAATTATTTTCTATTCGGATACAAGTTGCGTTACATTTCTTACTTTCACTCACCCTGGCTACACATCATCAACATTTCATCGAAGGCATTGGGAATATTAAAAATCTAGATAACGGTCAGGACAATTAAAAATCTAGATAACAGACTATCTAGACGATGATCTATCTAGGGATGTGTCATAAATATATCATTATGTTTCCTTGCCTACTAACGTATTGGCTTTGTTTATCCTTTTTTCTTATGTTATACTATTCAAATGAAAAAATAAATGTATTATCAATATGTGTTGCTTGTGCACCTCGGTTCTTCCGGACATACTCCATCTTTAACACATTCTTCATTGAGGATAATGAAAACTTTCTTCTAAACTTTGTATTAGCTGAGAGCTCAACTTTTGATCAATTAATTAGTTATGTACAACTAATTTTTTGTATAGATATATATACAAAAGTTCTAAATGAGAAATAGTTTTAAAATTAACCAAATAAACGGTTTCCCTACCACGTAAAAGAGTTGTGTCTTCATACAACTATTAGCAAATGCTTGTGCGGAAAACTTTCAATTTGTGAAGAGTAAAAACCATGGTCATTCAAGCATTATTTTTTCTCCAGATTCATGATCTATTGCAAAATACATCTTCGATTTTTAATTAATCCTGAGCAAAATCTCCAATTTGTATTAGTTTTAGCTGCTTTATGTTCAACATTTGGTGCTTTTAATACAATATTTAGAGATTCCATTTAGACACAATTGAAAGTTAAATGGTTGTTCATCTATGCATCAAAGTCCCATGTAGATCCTCCATTTTGTGTAGATTCATATATTTATGCAATTTTTCTTATGGATAGGTGTCGTAAGGCTTCTCTACCCCTAAATAGAGCAAGCATGCCTCAACCAAGAAAAAACCATAGTGATTTGAAGGTGGAAAGAATCATTCTAGTTGTATCATGTGGGAGCTTGATGGAAAGGGGAAACCATAATTGTTGAAGTGTTGGTTGTCTTTCATATCTATGATGCATTGTAAAAAACATAGTCAATCTCCAACTGAGCTTGAACAACATGTCAAAACTCAGTAAACATTATATTGTATTGCTTTATGTTCAATATTTCCCTTTGGATATTAAAGCTTATGTAAAGAAACATAAACTCGAACAATACTTACATTTTCTAAATGCATTGTGAAAAAAGAAAATTTCTAGTCATTTATGTTTTGTACTTAAAATTATTTTCTTAAAAAACGATGTTCTCAATGTCATCTAACTATATATTTATTGCTTCCTTATATAATGACCATGTGTAACTATTTTGTGTGTGACTCATGTTATTTAGGACGGATCATGTACAGATATCCACGGTGAAACGCATAAACAAAGTAAATTAACTAAATATGAAATCACATGATACATTGCACGGAGTGATTGATATAAGTGGTTTTTGTAGTTTAAAAATATGTATTATGCGGAAGGAAAGTGTGTCAGAGAATTATGCGGGGGGGAAGTGAATGCGGAGGTATGAAAATTTGCCATAAAAATATTGTGTTTATTATTATCAAAGGGTCTATGTTTTAATAAGTTTTTGTGACATAATTTTAACAAGTAATGCATCACTGTGTTTTTCTCATTAGCCTAAGAATAAAATATCAAATGTTCTAAGTTGTATAAAGCTCTTATGACATAGTTTTAACAAATAATGTGTTGGTAGTTGCATTGGCCAGGTGTTTTTCATGCATTTTTTTTTTGGTATGCATGTTTCCAATGCATATTGGTGTATTTAATAGCTCTAGGGAGGTGGGATAATTGTGAATGCTTTTTTTCATAGTTGTCAAAATAGATACTTTATTCTGAGAATTGTGTGTTTTTCTCGTTAAAGTAATAATTATGCACAATTTATGTTTTCAGAAATAGATGTTGATTTTACAATATCTATATCACATATGTTGTGGTTCATTTTTTTCTATATCTTGTTCATAGACAATATTTTTACATGAATCAGTTGTATCTCTGTCGTTTTTTCATTTTCTTGTACATTTTTTATGTTGTGCTTATAGTTGAGCAATAGTCCATAGTAAATTAAAAAAAAATGTGATTGCAAAAGCATCAATGAAAAATTGTGTTTGAAGAGTGATAGTTAAAGCATCAATGGAGAAACATTTGTTTACTATAGAAAGGAATGGTAGGTATGCAATACTAAGGCGACATAATCTATTTCATTTGAAAAAAATTTCATATGTTGTGGGAGATTGCTTGTTCAATAGTATGTGAACCCTATTAAATTTTAGATGCATGTCAGCATAATTTCATGAAGTAGCAACAGAACATTTCATGAATTGTTTACATGAAGGGAAGGTTGAAGCCATATTATCTTACGAGCGTCAATTGAATATAGATGCATTAGTACATATGCATGGTATAAATAGTATGGATGTTTACTTGGAAAGGATGTCAAAATCAACTTCAAATACTATCACTGGGTAAGAACAAGGACTTTAGGGGGACATATTTTATATACATTGGTTATCGATCTGGCTAAAAATTCCCATAATACTTTGGTCAAAGACAACAATGAAAAAATATTTGCATCTAATTCAAATTAGTGTGAAGAAATTTATGACACATTGTTCCATGACAAGAATTCAATCGTTAGACATTTTAAACCACTCTTATGCAAGAAAAAAAAATTCAACAGGAACTAATCATGAACCTATAATAAATATAAAAATATACGAACAAATAGAACATGGATGGATACAAATAGAAAAAATCGTGGGCAGACATGTATAAGATATTTTTTAGGTTCAAGAGAATTTATGGTGAAATTTGTTTTGAAACAATATGCCAATTGATGAAGAATGATTATGATGTTCCATGTTTATGACGCATAATTGCATAGAATTTTTACAATGCAATGATGCATAATGATTCATTTCCATTAAAATACATAGAAAAATACATGAACAAACATGCAATTAAGCAATTTCCTAGAATAGTAGACTGGAAATGATACATTATACAATTAGAAATTCCATATGAAAAAGGGAAGATAGACGACATATTTTTTATTTATGACTAGATACGATATATCTTGAACATAACTATATGTATATGGTCCACTAACACTCTATCTATTGTGTCTGAATTTCCTAAATTCAAGAAAGACAAAGCGATATTCCATGTTATGCAACTTGTTATGAGTGTAGTTCATTCTCATTTTGAACATCCCAAAGACATAATACAACAAAACAAAAAAATTGATGTCCTATTGAAGCTGTTAACGAAAAAAAATGTATAGAGGAATCTAATAAAAAAATAGTTGCTTTAATACAAATGACATTGAAAACATGAGTATGAATGAAAACGTATAGAAATTGATATAGAGTTTATGAATGCAAATAAGAGATTGTGACTATCAATGCAGCAACTCAAAAAAAAAAAAATAAACAAGGACATTTTCAAAACAAGTGTTCTTGGAAATGCAAACCATTATAGCTCTAAGAACATGAACATTGATGAAGATACTATGGAAATTAACATAAAGACTGTCATTGTAAACAAACTATTGTGTTATTCATTGCATGAACTCAAAAAATACATAAGAAACAAATATGTTATCAAAACAATTCAGATTACAAGTTAATATAGGATAGCATATTTTCTAATGAACATAAAGAATCGTTACAAATGTTCAATTATACATTTGAAACAGTAGTTGAAAAACAATATTTTAAGAAAATACAAGATGTTCTTGTTTATGACTGTGCAATTTTCAATCAAACTTGGATTAAAAGATATTTCATAGAAAAAAATCAACAATGTGTCAAAAATTAAGTGTGTATGAAAAAAATGAAAAAGGTACTAGACAATGACAAAGTATCAAATTTGGAGTTCCAAAGATAATTATCCACAACAGACAAATTGCCATAGTGAAAGAATTTATGAATTGGAAGAAAGACTGATATCATTACGATTACCATTTTTGTAAATATAGGAACTTGGAAAAAAATTTATAAAACCATAATTGGCATTGACTTGTGGACTAATCAATATACCTAGTGACATATCTCGAATTAAAATTTCGCTTCCTCGTGACATAAATGAATCTAGTACTTTGATCGTGGAAATTAAATGATATTTAGTGTTTAAAATAATATTTGATGTTGGGTGAATACATGTTCATAAAGTATGAAGGGATTAAGAAGATTGTGTAAAACTCCACTCTATATACTGTAGAACATTAGAATAAACGAAAATTGGAAACAAGTACTTGATCAAAAAAAATATGCATATGCATATGAGACAAATAAAAATACATAAATCAATGATGATAATGATAAATGTGATCAAGAGTTGGTAACAAAAACACTATTACATGGATTCATTGATTTGTATAGTATTTATGATCTTCGTAATAATGAAATACATATTGCTCCAGGTGAAGGGAATTATAGTCCTTTGGGAATATCCAGAGATAAGTATTTGGAAAATATGAGCTTTTCCATATTGTTTTATAGAAAAAAATCGATTAGACAATGTTACAAGAAACTTTACTTATTATTATCACTTGACTTGGATAGGCTGGGCAGTGTCAACCTACAACAAATAGTAACTATTTCAAACCAACTTTTAACTGGAATTTATCTCGTCTAATCTGAGAGGGCTCTCTCAAAAATACTTATAAAATTCTTTGTATAAGCTCAAAATTTCAGACGGCTAACTCTGGATATTTTTTTTATTTTTCACGTGAAAGAGAGTTTGATGACTACCACCATTGGGCATGGAGTCAATTAAGAGAAAATTTAGTTAAAAACAACACTGCTTTATGGAAGCTGATATATTTTTTGCTAGTGCGAAGTGAATATTTACAGTTAAACACAGCAAATTGAAGGAAGTTGGAGAAATATGACATGAATTCCAAGTAATCAATAAAATATGAAAACTGATAACAACATAAACGCATGAAGATATAACAAAGAAGCCAAAATTGAATCTCAAGTGGAAAAAACAGAGTATGCTGCAAATGTATATTAATTGAATAAAAGTTTACAAAAGAGTGGCCTTTTCACATTATCGATCAACCCTTGCATAGTCAAAAAAAGTACAAATATATAGAGAAATATCTCCATCTGTCATTAATCACAAAAACTGCCACCTAGGGCTAGCTTCAAATCATGCTAAGAGACCTAATCTTATTTGACTTTAAAAACATATGAGTTTTCCTTGGGATTTTCTGTTTGACAAAATTTGAATGCAAATAGGATTCTTCTATCAATTTATGAGCCAAAAAATATTATGTTGTTGAACCTTATCAAATTTAACCAATTTTTGAGTGAGCTGGAATTGTTGATGTTCTCCAATTACAGAGTGAAGGATTCACCACTATGCTTGAGCATTGTTTTTCAAACAAACAAATGACAGGGAGTAATTTCCGAATGTTTTTCTTAGATTTGAAAATCAAATTATTCTAGATAAACCATTTTCTTTGTCACCCCACCATCTACTACAAACTCTTGCCCCATGATGAAACCAGAATGCTTCTCATCATCCAAGAAAAGGCACATTTCTTTAATGTCTTGGGGTGTGCCTACTCTACCAACTGGATGCCACTTATGATCTTCATCTCTCAATACTGCTTCACCTGCAGGGTCACTATTTATCCAACCAGGCAACACAACATTCACAGGCACCCTTTCTGCCAATGTTATTGCATATGAATGTGTAATTCCACACAAGCCCGCTTTGGAAGCACTATAATCTATAGTATTTAGTTCACTTTGAAATGCATGTGTGCTTGAGATGTTAATTATACTAGAGAGGCATGGTGGCATGCATGGTAATACAACTTCTGATAGGTAATAAGGTCCATTCAAATTGGCAGTAATTGTCTCCACAAATTCCTGGGGTAAGCTAATTGTCCTCAAAGCATCCTTGGCATATGGAAGATGACATGGCCATGATCTACTTCCTTGTATCCCATTACTTCCTTCCATTTCCTTTGAATATTGAAAATTCCATGCTAGTTCTTTGCTTCGAGTTGGCAACTTTGAGTGAATGATGTCATAAGAGAGACTTAAAGTAACCTTACAGTGGAATTCCTCCATCAACAATTCAATCATATTAAAAGGTAGGATATGATAAATTTCTCCAATCTGGTTACCATATAACTTTTTGAGAAGACAAATATGTTCTCTCTAGTCTATATATGCTTTTAACATTTCTCCAATGTAATTAATCAACTTCATCACATTTGAAGAAAGGAATTCAATTTCTGCTTTACTGAGGAGTAGAAAAAAATGGAATTATGTGTTCACTAACATGCATCTTTTGTAGGAAGGACTTGCTTTCTAAGATAGAATAGTAAATCTTGCAGTGTTCCCCTACAAAAGACGTGTCATACTATATACCAATCCTTCCCCCTTTCAAGCCATAGACAACCTTATTACCAATCTTGTAAGTAATTTTATTGCAAATAATTTGCTCATTACTATCAAAGTGACCCTTTGTATCTCTTGCATCAGCTTCTATATGACATGTTCTCTAATTGTAGAAAGAACACCATCATTCCATTCATCATCATCCAAACATATATCCTGAGTTTCTGAAATTCATGCAACTTAAAATTCTCGTTGCAAGCACTGATGAACACTCTTTTCAGCCTCCAAATTTTAGGTCTTAACGCAGCTAAATAAAAGTCCAGACTACCATCTTCTATTGAAACCCTCTAGACGATCCAACAATAATTTTCCCTGTTGTAATTCCTTTCTTCATCTCAGCATGCCCATTCTTGTTCCAAGATTTATTTATTTATTTTCTCCAAGAATGACAAACGTGGAAACCTTGTAGACAATCGTCGACTAAGAACATCTCTAAGTGTATAATGTTTCCTAGACTTTTGCAATCGCACTTTAAACTTATCAGGATCAGAAACCCTTATATTTGGTATAGAATCCCAAAGAGTAGGTCTAGGCATGCTTATTTGATGATGATACTTGGCAATAGTCTTTTGACATCTCTGTGCTTTCCTGGGTAATTATAATAGATCAATAGATGAGCTCAATGTTGTGGCATCTTCAAGCCTTTACCTAGAAACCTTTATTTATGAATTTTCTGTCATTTTAATGTGTAGCGCATATGAAAACCACATGAGCTCCTTCCTTCCACCTACAAATTCACCCAATGAAATCTAGACCTCCCTTTGACACCAATAGACCTTCCTATGACAGCAATACCAAACTCAAAATGAAAATAAATGATGAAACAATGAACTTTTAAGGTGTGAAAATTTGGGTTGAAGGTGAATACTAATGCATGATTATGATTTATCGTGACTCTGACGCACAAATTTTAAAAAAATGTATTGTTACTAATAACAACATAGTTTCGTAGTGGAACAATGGAAAAAGTAACAAATCTGCTACAGAAGTGTCAGAAGCTTTCACATCAAACCCTTTGTCTTCCTAACTGTAGCTGCTATAAAATTTTACAAAAGTGGCTAAAACATAATTATGATCAAGTGAGCCTGAAAAAATAGAAATTTGGATTCTAACTCATTTTTTGGACCCTACTTAAATTCAAACTGACTCTACATACTGACTAGGTGACGAACTGACCAACTAACACTTTGTACATCTATTTTATTTTCATAAAATTTTAAAAACCTAGCTAATTTGACAAACTGACTCCAAACTATCTCTAAGTGTTATCTAAGATAACACATATTATGATATTTCTAGGTGGGAAGTTTTGCATCAAGATCATGATTTTTCATATCGTATAAAAAATTTGTTTTTGAAAACAATGTGAATTATCCTCAATCAATTATTAAATTGTATTTGGATTCATATAAGAAAAGGGCAGTTAAAATGAAAAAGCTAATAGCTAAGGACGTTAAAAAAAGAGAAAATTTTAAATGCATTCTTGCATCGCACATTTCCTATATGGATCTTAGACGAATACGGACATTGCCAGACTATTTTTCACATTTGTACAAGAAATTATATGAAATGATCCGACATTTGGGTCCACCCACTTCCTTTTTTTTGTTTAGAAATATTGAACATATCTGAGAGCCTTTAGTAAAGGCTTTGCAAAAAATACAGAGAAAAAAAATCGTCGATTTAAAACGAAGTAATGAAGATGATATTTATACCTTGATAAGAAATGACCCTGTTACCTGTGTGCAATATTACACAAGCAGAATGAATGTTCTACGCCAATTATTTTCACATGAGTCTAAGTACTTTGGTGATGCTTTCGACTATTTCTTTGTAAAAAAATTGAAAAATCGATGAAGCTAGCATGAACATGGATTGATATGGATTAAAAATTCTCACATCTATGGAACAATAAAAAATACTAAAATGAAAAATTATGTTGAAAATTACTTGTCTTGTGATTCGACTAAACTACCTGCAAATTTTAAAATTGATCAACATCATCCTCACACAAACGCTTGTAGGAAATGAAATAGATGCATTTCAGGTTCAATTTTCCAATGCCACCAATTCCAACACAAATAATTGAGCCTATGGAATTCAACAATCAAAAAACAAAGGCGAATGCAAGAGAGATATTTGATGCACTAGAGCATATGGAACATAATGAGAAATATGCATTTCATAGTTTTCTGGAAAAAATAAGAATAATCGAATCTGATCATATCCATGCAATTCTATGTACTCTGAAATGAAGAAATTTTTTTTTTAAAAGAGAACCAACATACATATGGACTAATAGCTTTGCTCAACATATTTTTCTAATTTGGGGTGAAAATAATGATGCTAAATTTGTACTTGACTCATATGCTACAACTACTTATTGTAGTTAATATTTGAAAAAGCTAGATAAAACAATGTCATTGATGTTTAAACGTGTGTGAAGTGAGTGTCAAAAAATGATGGTGATATCATAGAAACAATTACAATACTTGGAAAATATTTATTGAACTTGCAACAAATGTCTGCACAACAAGAGGTATATATTGTGTTGTCAATGCCACTGAATACTAGTTCAATAAAATGTATGTTATTAATACTTAAACAATAGATGATCAAACTTTTTTACTAAAGAAACCAAAAGACATAGAATGTGAACCTAATGATTCAAAAAACATACCATGTTTATCAATTATCGATCACTATCTGCAAACAAACATAAAACATTGAATATGTATGTTTAGCAAAATTTGCATCGTGCTATACACTACAAGGCAAAAAAATCATAAAATGTGATGAGCAAAAATTCATGAACGAAATAATGAAAACATGGAATGATATTGATAGCATAGTTGATGAGCTTGAAAACAAAGAGAGAAAATTGTTTGAAAGAAAATTACCTCCAAGTGAAGAAATAAATAGTGAAAAACGATATAAATAATAAGATATCAATTCATACTTTCAATATTTTCAAAAGGATAGAAATGCAAAATCAATTGTTGAGAGACCTTAGAAACTTGTAAAATATCCACAAGTACTAGAAGAAAAAAAATTCTATGAAATCATGAGAATCCTTAACCTGAAACACGCAAATATAGTGAAAGAAATAGTGGATGAGAAGAAGAAGAAATCTAAAATGACCCATTGTATGTACTTGTAACATGTGGTGCGAGCGTTGGAAAAACGTTTACAATAAAAGCAATATTCCAATCTCTAATTCTCTTGTAAAACAACATTTTCATTTATGACCCTAATCAATTAAAAGGAATCATCATATCATATACAAGGAAGGAAACATTCAATGCAAGTGGTAGAACATTGCATTCTACATTCCATTTTCCATTTAAAAAATTGAAATATCTTTCTCTTAAATGTGAAAAATTAGACACATTGACAAAACGTTGCGAACAACTTCATGTTATGTTGATTGATGAGGCATATTCAATAGCTTCAAAATTATAATACCACGTTGACAAATGATTACGTGAAATTAAGCATACTTCGTTGGATTATTTTGGAAATATTGATGTAATATTTTCAGGAGACTTGTTCCAAGTGCTACCGATAAAAGATTCTTTTATTTTTGAGCAACCAATTTCAACAGGAGAAAATTTAGTATATGATTTCTAGAAAGAAAAATTCAATTGCTATGAATTGTGTTTGACAATGCGTCAAAAACATAACAAATTCATTGAAATTCTTAACAAAAGGTGAGTGAATCAACAATCCGATGAAGACATAAAATATATAAACAATAATTTTTATAGTCCTACGCCACTGGATCCATTGTTTCCATATCATATTTACAGAAACAAGGATGTACAAAATCATAACGATAAAATGTTGGCACATGTAAATGAAGAGCTAATAGTTCTTGAAGCAATTGAAGAATTTCATAGTAAGGAAATAGGATTTGTTGCATATGAGAAGAAAATTATATTATCATCAACAATCCTTATCAAATGCAATGTTATTGTTGAGATATATGCAGGAAAATAGAGTGCAAAATATGGTGTCATTAATGGCACCAACGGAATATGCAAAAAATAAATGAAAAATAGCAAGTATGTTGATGTGTTATGGATAGATTTGTAAATCCAAATATCGGTAAACTTCAAAGAAACAAGTATTGTGAATTGTATGACGGAAACATTTCATCTAATTGGACTCCAATATTATGTGCTTCAAAGCCATTGACATGTAATTGCAAGACTTGTACAACTATAGTTCCTAAAAAATTCTCGATACAGCTAGCTTGTGCTAGTATTGGAAAATTTGTGGTATCTTATTATATCACTTTTCCTTAACCTTAATATTTGATTTTGAACTTATTTAATCTTATTCTATTCTTTATTTATATCTTTTCATTAAACAAATATCAAGAACGAAACAATAACAATAGAGAACACATAAATTAGGCTCTCATCCAGGGAAAAAACCCTCTAAAGGGAAAACCCAATAAACTATTCTCTTCTTGTAGACTTTGCTTCCAATGAGACAACAATGACCCAATAATATACCAAGTATTTCTCAAAGTACCAAGTCAGCCCTTCCAATAAGTATTTCCTTGATCTAGCACCAATCAACTTCAAACTACAACTTCGACCTCCCAGTTTCAATGTTGCTTCTTCGACCTGCAACTTTGACCCTTGAGACTGCTTCAGAAACCCTAACTTAACCTCCTCTGGAGACCTTACTTGAGAAAGATAGCTCCAACCAAGGTAAATGAGGTAAATTTAGGGTAATTGTTCCTTCCTGCAACAAGAGACTGCACTTTGTCCTACTACAAATCAGATTTACAATTTCGACCTCTTTTGTAGCTACAAAAACCCTAGACCTTCACATGTATGGGAAAGAGATAGCCCAAAAACACATTTTCCATCCTACTTTTCTATTCTATACCTTCACTATTTTTTTCTTATAGCTATAGATCAAACTTCTTGAGTGAGTGAGTGCTAAATGAGGTCAAATTTCTTCTTTATATAGCCTTTCCAAGGGATCGAATTCCCTCCTTTAGGCCAACTTGTAATTTCCAAGGACAACTTGTACTTTGGGAGTTTCCAAGAATTTCTAGATTCAAAATAAATTCTTTTCCAAATACATTTTTCTCGGAAGGGTCTTATATACATGATTTTGACTTCTTTGACTTGTGACTATAAATCATAAGACCTAACAAAACCTAGAAGCATGAATAACATGCTTTTACCTAAAAGACCGTAAAAAATGAGCATGAAACCCATGATTTGAAAATAATAACCTTTTCTTTTGTTCTTTTTCTTGTTACATAGGATACATATTGAAATGAGTACACCAACAATTATGAAGACTGAAACTAGTTACATTTTCAATACTCCCTCTTAACTAGGGAGGTATTCATAATTGTACAACTAGTACAACATCATTATCAAGCGGAAGAGTTTTCACAAGAAGAGTTGGATTGATAATACATACTGTAAGCATCATAATTTTGACCAACATTGTCTATGAGGCCTAACTAGAAAAACTCTTATTTCATTCAAGAACATTATGCTGAGAGGCTTTATGTGTGATACCACACTACCTCTTCACGGCACATACCCCATCTGAATTTTCACAAGGTATGTCCTTTTAGGACTATTCTTATATTGGATCTCCAATCTTGAGTCCTCAAACAATATCGGTCCTATTCGACCACTCTTACCTTGGATACTTGTCCCATCCTCAAAGAGTATCATTCCAATTACTTTCTTGGATGCTTTATCCTCAAGGAAACCATAGACGCTTATCCAATCCTCTACCATTATTTATTCATCACTTGAAGAAGAGAATGCATATGTGATGTTCGATATCACTCCCTCTAAACTAGAGAGGATATACCTATTCTCATTTTAACTAGAGAATATAAATTTGAGTCCTTTTCAAGGAGACTCCTTTTTTACTTCCTCTCAAATCCTAAAGGAGATTCCAAAATTACTTTCTATTTTTGAATTCAACAACAAAATCCTTATAGCTTTCCCTTATAATATTACTAGCTACTTGTTCTCTATAGTTTCATGGTTGCTCTTTTCCTTTTCATCTCTTCATATCGAGCTTGCTTCCTTTCTAGCTATCATGGAGCCAACTTCACTCTTCAATATTATGAAAAGTTCTAGGTCATTCCTCTTTCTCATCAATTCCATATTTTTCATCATATATGAAGGAATTGTATTGGGCCTTCCCAAGTTTCAAGCTTCTTCATGGAAGTTACCTCCTGTTTGACCTTCAGGTTATCTTCTAGAATTTCTACCTTCCAATCCCAATATAAGCACATATTGACTTCACAATTTCAAGGTACAAGATATTGAGATTCCCTAAATATTCTTCATACATTTCCATCCATACAATTTAACTTGCCTCAACTGCCATCATGTATTCTTGCAACATTCTTTGAGGTAAAAAAATAATATTTTAATCAGATAACAAACAATAATAAAAATTATACTTACCTCACCATGATGAATTTCTCATCCAAACATCAACATCCTCAAGGTCCATCTCCACTCAAATCCTTCTTCATACATCAGAGTGCCCAAGGATCAAACTTGATTACCAAGTTACAACTTTTTCTTTTGGATATTATCATGGATGTTAATCATTATTCTAGTATAGATAAATTCTTAATTCTTTATATATCCTTGGGTAAGAAAATTTTGTTTTAAACATAATATAATCTCTCTAAGCATGTTACAATATTCTACATTCATGAATATTAACCAAGAGTCATTTTCAATGTGTATTTCTATGCCTCTTATTTCATCATATAGCTATGCATATCTCATAATGAGCCTTCAACCTGGCCCATTACATTCCTTCATCCCTTAAAAACTATTGTTTCCACATAACATGGAATGTATACCAACCTTGTCATAATGCCTCTCCCAAGAACATTCTATGATCATGGTTCTTCCAGGATCATAATGATCCTACTTTAGCAAGATTACTACCTCTAACATAATGTTAGATAATTCTAGGATGAATACTATGCAAAATGGTC
Organism: Pinus albicaulis; assembly: GCA_034641835.2. Taxonomy (NCBI): domain Eukaryota; kingdom Viridiplantae; phylum Streptophyta; class Pinopsida; order Pinales; family Pinaceae; genus Pinus; species Pinus albicaulis. The sequence continues at coordinate 797,608,441 of CM076584.1, read as the reverse complement.
TTTCTATCTCTTTAAAAACTAGATGATTCTTGTAAATCAACTTAACCAAATAAAATCTACATATACTATCACATTCTTCTCTCTATGGTGTTATACAAAATCAAGATTCTTCTAGAGTAAACAAAAATGCATGCTATCCCAAGGAAAGATCAATTATACCCAAAACTTGACAAATAAGATGTCTCCTTTAAAAGTAAAGATCTTTCACTTCTTATTTCTTCAACTTCTTCTAGGTTCACTTGTTTCCTCAATTATGTGAACCTCTCTTCTTTCCTTTCTCTTGTTTTTTGTAGGTTAGTAAATTCCCTCTTATAATGTCCATACTCATTGCACTTGAACCATTGAACCTTGGACATATATTTCTTATTGGACTTTCCAAACTTACCCTTCTTCATCTTCTTGAATCGAGCTAGATAGGCTTGAGACTATTCATCTGATCTAATGTCATCTTTCAGCTTGATCTTGGATTACTCCAAAATTCATTGTGCCCGCAACTCATTCAATGGAGTTGAATATTTCTTGGAGTGGATGTTGGTTGCAAAGCTGCTCCATTCTAGTGGCAATGCATTTAGTACAAATATGGTCATTTCTAAGTTGGAAATAGTCTCCCCTAGCCCTTACAAGTGATCTCTTAATTAGATATCTTCATTAGAAAGAATGCCATGTCATCATCCTTAGCTTTCTTCAACTTGTAAATTTTATTCCTCAAGGAAATATTTTGTCTTGATGTACTCACAGAGTACAAGTTCACTAGCTTGTCATACATAGCCTTGGAAGTTTTTAATTTTTCAACAAATGGAACAAGAGGATCCTTGATTGATTCAACTATGATAATTTGTGCCCTTACTTCCCCTTTACTGTATTTTTATATTTCTTTAGTGTTGTATTTTCTCGATTCAGTAATTTCACCAGTAATATAACCCATTACTTCATTTTCTGTGAGTGTCAGGTCAATCCTTTTCTTCCATACAAGGTAATTTGATGCTCCAACAAGATCATTTCTCTCCTTGTATAAGTAACCCATATTACCAGTAGATTCATACATAGAGTAATAATATGATACTTACTTGACAACCAAGGTTCTTCTTTTCCTTGATGATGTCTTCAACCTTTCTTGATGTCCTTAAGACCTTTGAAGAACAATTAACAATGTCCCTAAAAGATGTTACCTAGGATTCCTCCAACAACATCTTCCAAGATCCTTTTGATGCTTCCTTTAAAATATTCCTGCCAATGATCCTTTAAGTAGATCTTCCTTTCTTCAGGAGACACATTTTCCTTTTAGTGTCCCTCTCGAACCTTCCTTTGATGACAGCTTGATATAACCTTGATTTTCTTCAATGTAGAAACCCTCCTTCCAAATATGCAGGTCTTCCAAAAATGATCCTTCTGGACAAGAAAAACCTTCTTATAAATTAAAAAGCCTTCTACTAATTTTCATGAGTCATTTCAGTTGCCTTCTAGTTCACCTTAGCTCTAATCCCATATCGGAAAATTCAAAGTGGTATCTTATTATATCAATTTTCCTTAACCTTAATATTTTCTTGTGAACTTAGTTAATATTATTTTGTTCTTTAGTTATATATTTTTATCAAATAATTATAAATAATAAAACAATAACAATAGAGGACACATAAATTAGGCTCTTGACTAGGGAAAAAACCCTGCAAGGGGAAAACTCGGAAAACTCTTCTCTTCGTATAGAATCTTCTTCCAATGAGACAACAAGAGCCCAATTGATCCATGGATATTGGTGGCAACCCACCTATTCCACTTGGACCCCCACCATTATTTCTTTTAGTTTCCTTAATTGTAGCACAACTTACAATTTTTGGTATTTTTTCAGGTCCTAAACTTCTAGAGCCATTTTGAGGCCTAGCAAACAAGTTTTGGGAAAACAGAGAGACCGATAAAATGCAAGACCAATTTATTCATATTTTTTTTGCCTCCTCTTGGAGATATTCGAAATGAGGCAGTATGATAGTCAAACAAATATCGTATGCCACAGTGACGACCCTGATAATTTGATGCTCCAACTAACCCCAATGGGGCCCACGGGATTTTGGCACTTCATCTCTTACGGTTAGGTTTTTGGATGTTTACGGTTTTACATTGTTTATTAATGATAAAATGCCTTCGATCCTTGGGTTGGGTGGGTTCAGGTCGTGTGAGGGAGGCCATATAAAAATGCTAAATTGTGACTGCCCATGTGCCTTGTGCACATTTGTGCGACACGTTTTCCCTTTGCTCCCTTTTGCCTTCATTCGGGTCAGGTGGGGTCAGGTTGTGTGAGGGCGCCCAAGGAAACACGTTTGGTCGGGTGCGCCATGTCACGCCATGTGATGGCATCCGATGAAACATGTTCAGGTTTAGTCATTTTGTTTGACGACAGTCGTATGAAATCTTCTAAATTTTGACCACTCGGGTGCCTTGTGCACATTCGTGCGGCTCATTTGTCATTTTCTCACTTTTTCCTTCGTTCAGTCAGGCATATCGTGTCGCTCTGTGTGAGGGCACCCGATGAAACACGTTCGAGTTGGGTCATTTCGTTTGAGGGCATCCGATGAAACACATTCGGTTCAGGTCGTTTCATTTGAGTGAGGACGTACAAAATTAAAGTTTTTTTTTCAATGTAGCCCTTTGTTTATTTTTATATTTTTATCTCATTTCATTCCTATATAAATACAAATCAATGTTATCATATGTTGAAGATTTTAACTAGGTTCGATCTTCATAAATTGTTTTTTATTCAATATTTATTGTACTTGTCAAAAGAATAAAGAAAAGAAATTATTTTATTATTAAATGAATTATTAAAGCATGGGTTTCATGCTTGGGTCATATTTAGATTAAGGTCCCCATTGTGGAGTCATTACATATTTAAATTGACCCATTATAAGCTTGTGAATCATATAATTAGGTTAAGTATTGAGTCAAATATGGTCTATGGAGGTTCCACATCAAGTAGGCCTTCAAGTGATCAAGTTGGCCTCAATTCCAGTAATTCAAACCCATCAAAATCCTATAAATACATATAGATTTAATTCATTTGGAGACATCTCACTGACACACATAAATTCGATGTCATTTGTTGCATCAGGGAAAAGTGTGAAGTGAAGGAAAGGGTCAATTTGAGTTCGGTTTTGGGAAATCTAAATGAGTTAAAGAAAATAGAAATTTTGGTGTTGCTCTCTCTCTCTCACATGCTATATTTTGGAAGATCAAAGTCCTTCATTATTTGTTGCGTCAATTGCTTCCATTTGTTGCTTCCAAGAGAATAATAGGTCGAAGTTGATTATGTTGGATGTTATTGCCTTGAGAAGTTCTATTGGGTCAAACACAAACTCCTAGAAGCAAGATCGAAGTCTTTCCCTCAAGATAGAAGCTCCAGAAGCAAGATCGAAATTCCAAGTTGAAGAAACTGCTACATAGTGTTGTTGTTGTTGCTGCTGCTGTCAAATTGAAGAAGGATCAAAAGGAAGACTTACTTGGTGTGGAGGAAGTCTGATTCAAGGTCTAGAGTCTCAAGAATTAATATTGTAGGAAGAATTACTAACTGGGTTTTCCCCGAGAGTGGGGTTTTTCTTTGTCTACTGGCCTACATCTGGTCTCCTTGATCTATGTGATTTTGCTTTGATATTTTCTTGATGAACTAAGAAGAAAGAACATAAGAAGAAAATAATAAGAACTAAATAATATCACAACTAAATAATAAATAATAAGATAATATTTTTTCCTTTCTAATTCTCTAACATGGTATCAGAGCTTTGGTGAAAGAATAAGGAAAATGCGGTGTCAAGGATTTGATCAAGGAGACATAAGAAGTTCATTAAAGGAAACTATTTAGGGAAAGAAGTCTTCACTACCTTCAAGGAAGATGTCTAGCACTATCAAGGGAAATAACAAGCTTGGAGGAGCTTCAAACTATATATCTTGGAAAAATTGGATTGATCTCCTCCTTGAAAAGAATAAGGTCTTAGACTTGGGGAAAGGAAAAGTGAAGAAGCCCACAAAAGAATCAAGTGATGTCGATAAGGTAAAATTCAAAGAATTGGAATTAGTGGCTATGAATTTGATGGTTTAAGACATAAATTGCAACCTTTTCGCCTACATAGAAAACATTTATCATGCCCATGAAATGTATGATTCCTTGTAAAAACTATTTACCATCAAAAATATTGGAAAGGTGGCAAGCCTAAAAAATGAACTAAGGACTACTTAGATGACCAAGAAGGATATTAAATCTATTTTCTTTATGAAGATATCAAGAATAAGAGATGACCTTCTTGCCATTGATGAAATAGTGATAGATAAAAAACTTTTGATCACAACCATACTAGGGTTACCACCCACTTGGGGTGCATTTTCTGCAGGTCTCAATAGTTGGAAATAAACTCCCACATTTTAGGAACTATGGACAACCTACAGTTAAGAAGAGTTAATAATCTAAACGGTAGCCAACAATGAATAAGTCTCAAATTCTTATGTTTCTCACCACAAGGGAAACTTCAAGAAGAAATGGCTAAGGAGGAAGGTTGATATGTCCAATATTGAATGCTATCATTGTCACAAAATGAGGCATTATAGAAGTGAGTGTCCCAACAATCCTAGAAGTAAGAAAAGAGATAGATTAATGTGGCTCAAGAAGTGTCCTCTCCCAAGAGAGAAAAGCCCAAAGAGAATGACATAAGGGACTTACATTACTAATATCCTTACTCCTAGATTTAGATATTTCATTTGTATATTTTATGTTTAGTTATAGGTTTAACATCTATTTGGAAAGATTTTTTTCTAGTTTTATAATTTTTTAGGTTTCCCTCAAAGCTTTGGAGGGAGCCCACAAAAACTCCTCAAGATAAATATCTCATTCCCTCTCTATTTTTTTTCATGTACTAATTTAAATTTTGTATTATATTAAATACTAATAACCTATATACCTTCTTTTCTAGGAATCAAACTGCTCAAGAATTATGGAAGAGGGCCTCAAGGATTAAGAAGGAATCCTTCACTAGAAAAATAATTGAGGTTTATCAAATAATCAAAGGTATGTCTTATATTATAAAGTCTTGTTATTCCTTTTTGGTATATCCATTCTACATTATTAATTGTTGTTGTGTCTAGCTCTCATGAATCTTAAAAGATTATTGTTTTGGATGATTCATCATATGATGAATATACCCACCTTATATACCTAAAATTGTTTGCATAAATAGAACCCTAAAAAGGTTCTCTGGAAACCCTAACCTAAGGGTATGTTGATAATGTGTGAAACCCTAAACCTACTTAGGGTTATTAATGAAGAAATTTCCGTTCTGGTTAATATATTGATAATGTCGTGTTTGGGATTTTGATATGATCATGGAAGCTCTAACTAATCAGGGTTGAAATGATGTTGTTTGAAATCCTGAACCTTTGAAGTCTTGATAGAAAAAGGTTTGCTTTGACATGCACTGAGACCCTAGGTTTTGGTTAGGTCTACAAGCAAAATCCTCATTATGAAAAGTCCTAGGAATGAATCCCTAGGTATATACTGCTTTGATTGAATCCATAGCTTAGTCTAGGTCCATATATGTCTGATATATTAATATTATATAATTATATGATATGCTTATGCATGATGGTAATCTCCTAGAAATATGTGTTCAATCAATTTCTAATGGTCATAAGTTCTAGGGTTTTGAATCAAGATCTAGTCAAAGTTTAAAGTTAAAGGATGATGATTGAAAATTCTAGGGTTTTACATCTAATCCCTAGAAATGATTGAAATTATCTAGTATGTGTATTAATCTGAATCTATATAATGTTTGCTGAGAATTTATAGATGGAAAATCTAGGGTTTACATCAAAATCTAGTGAAAGCTATTCATGTTGTGTTTTTTTTTTATTGAGTGAAATCTAGGGTTTACATAAAACCCTACTAGATAGTCTATCATATGGCTTCTGAAAGTTATTAGATACCTTTATTTTCTTTTGACTTATTTCTAGGGATCGTTATATGACAGAACTAATCTTTTGTCATCTTGAATCAATTGTTAATGTAATTTAGGGCTTGTGTCAAACCTCAGCTAGATGATTGAAGTATTGAAGTATAGTCTCTTCTTTATTATGTAAAGTCTAAATGCTTCTGCTACTCTAAATTTTTTTATGACTAAATTCATGCTTCTACAGAGTTTGTTGTACTTGCTATATAAGTTATGCAAGTACATCATATTGGTGAAGAATTCCGTAAGAGAATTCAATATAATGAGAAGGATGGAAGCCATGAAATATTCTCCAACACTAAAAGAATAAGTTAATCTCCCTACATTAAGAGGGAGCATGGATAAAATAACTCTCTGTAGTTAATAGGGAGGGCACACCATAATTCTTTATTGGAGAATATATGTACCAGAATATATGTTGCTACATGTGAAGTATGGAAAGGAATCTTCTCTCAAAGATTCAACTGATAGTCCTACTGAGATTAATTGAAGGGAAACATCTAAACCCTAAAGGTTTGATTTAATTATGTATTTGAAAGCATATTTCTAATTGGGGTTGTGTTTGTAAAAGGTGAATCTCTTGAAGGTTTGGATAGCATGTAGGATACAAATCAATTTAATTAGGAGAGATTGGTTATCCTTGATTTTTTGGATCAAGGAGGTTGAGGCTTTGTGAGTGAATCATTGCCTAGAAAGACATCGAGCTGACACTTTATGTTGATGTCTGGTAGGGAGGGTGGCATAAGGTGGATGTGAATTTAGTTCCTTGGGTTGATGGTTAGTAAGTGAGTCTCATGGTACCTATAGAGGTTGAAAGCTTTATTCCATGTTAGTCCCACCTGGATAGATTTCCTAGTCAGGAATCTAGTCCATGGAATTGTGGTGCCTAAATTGTTGAGTGACCAATGGATATATTTCCCTGGCCAGGAATCTAGTCCATGAAATTTAAGTGTTTAAAAATTATTCATAGTTCACGTAGTTGATATCTTCCTTGTATTTTTGTATTATGAATACATCTCTAGTTAAGAGGGAGTGTTGAGGATTGTAACTAGGTTCGGTCTTCATAAATTGTATTTGATTGAATATTTATTGTACTTTTCAAAAGAATAAAGAAAATCATTTATATTATCATTTATTTTGTTATTAAATGACTTATTAAAGTGTGGGTTTCATGCTTGAGTCATATTTAGATTAAGGTCCCCATTGTGGACTTTTAGGTTAGTCATTAGAGATTTATATTGACCCATTCTGAGCTTTTGAATCATGTAATTAGGTCAAGTATTGAGTCAAATATGGTTTATGGAACCTCCACATCAATTCAGTCTTCAATTGATCAAGTCAGCCTCAAGTCCAATAATTCGAACCCATCAGAAGCCTATAAATACATGGAGATTGAATGAATTTGGAGACATCTCACTCACACACAGAAATTCGATATTATTTTTTGCATCAGGGAAAAGTGTGAAGTGAGTGAAAGGGTCAATTTGAGTTCAGTTTTGGGCAAGCTAAAGGAGTTAAAGAAAATTGAAATTTTGGTGTTACTCTCTCTCTCTCTCTCTCTCTCGTGCTATCTTCTGGAAGATCGATGTCCTTCATTAGTTGCTACATCAGTTGTTGCTGCAAAGAGAAGAATAAGTCAGAGTTGACTATGTTGGATGTTGATGTCTTGAGAAGTTGTGTTGGGTCAAAATCAAACTCCTAGAAGCAAGATTGAAGTCTTTCCCTAAAGATCAAAGTTCTAGAAGCAAGGTCGAAGTTCCAGGTTGAAGAAATTGCTACATAGTGCTTCTACTGCTGTTGATGCTGCCAGATTGAAGAAGTATCAAAAGGAAGGCTTACTTGGTATGGAGGAAGTCAGAGTCAAAGTCTAGAGTCTCAAGAATTACTATTGAAGGAAGAATTACTAACTGTGTTTTTCCCAAGAGTGGGGTTTTCCCTAGCTATTGGCCTACATATGGGGTCTTTGATCTATGTGCTTTTTCTTTTATATTTTCTTGATGAACTAGGAAGAAATAAGATAAGAAGAACGTAATAAGAACTAAATAATATCACAAGTAAATAATCAAGAAGAAGAGAATATCTCTGCCTTTCTGATTCTCTAACATTAGAGTGGTCTACAGTTTCTCTATTTTTCTATGCATGTCCATTACAAGGTCGGGACTTGAATTGGTTGAACCCTTGAAAGACTATCCCCACTGACATCGGCGACCTCCCATGGGGGAAGAAAATAAAGACAAGGGAGTAGTATATCCTATCAAATTTTTGCTCGAAGAAGCACTCAAGCAGAAAAGGAATGAGATGATGGATAAATTTTCCTAGATCCTTCGACGTATGCCAATAGGAAACACATCTTCATCTAGCAGTCACTTCGGAGGTGATACCCCCTTCAAGGTACAAGTTAACTTTAATATCCTTATATTTGAAGGTCAAATAGACAGAGATTCCATAGATAAATGGTTAAATCTAATGGAAGGATATTTTTGAGTTCATGATTTTTTCTATAGTGAAAATATTACTTTTGCTCTCCTCAAAGATGCCCCCCATGTTAAGGACTGGTGGGAAACCTACTATGAGTAAAAGGATGAGACAAAACCCTCATTCTTTTCTGCCGCACCCACTTGGAATTCCTTCTGAGACATCATCAAGGAACAATATTACCCTATCTAGAGTTATGAATATAAGTACATAAAATGGACCACACTGCAGTAGGGAAGGGACCAAGACATGTTAGAGTTCACAAATATTTTTCATACCCTTCACACGAAGTTGGGTATCAAGTATTATGAGTGGCAGCTGGTACTTAAGTACCGAATCTATCTTCAAAAATACATCTAGGACGAGATGTAGCTCATGTACATCTCCTCGCTCAACGTCGCATATCGATACAATGTCAAGATCAAGAAAAAATTCAAACAAAAGAAGTGAGACTTTGGGTATGTGAATCTGAAGCAAGGAAAAGGCACCCCAAACCGCAGAATAAAGAACAAAGCCAAGGTAGGGTGACCCAATACAACCCATTGAAGTTGCAAGCAAAGATAACACCACGAAGATGAATAATGACATAGGGAAGTGGTGTGAGTTCCATAAGAGACCCACTCATAACACAAGTGAGTGTCGTGACAAGCAGTCACTAGTGGTCGAGTTGAAGGCTTCATATTCAAATGTATATATGACTTTGAGTCAGACCCCGACAAGGGGAATGAAAAAGGGAATCAGATTATTGATGCAGAGCCCAGTGCCACCATTGCTACCACCAAGGTCCAGAAAATTGAGCCTGAAGACCCAGAGGAAGGGGATCATATATTCCACTCAAATATTTGGGTGACGGGGTTATCATTACAATTAATTCTAAAAAATTGGAGCCAACATAGCCTCATCTCAGTAGAATTCATTAAGCGATTAGGCCTTCTGACCACACCACACTCGTAACCATACAACATTGGGTGGCTCCACCAAGGACGAGATCTATGCGTTATCCAATAGTGTCGCCTTCCCTACAGTATCAAACCCCTCATGGATGAGGTATTGTGTGATGTTTCTTCTCTTGAAGTTTGTGATGTATTATTAGGCCAACCATACTTGTGGAAGAGTCATGTTGTGTATGATTCTAGGCCTTGCATTGTTATTATTACTTCAGGCAATAAGTTATACAGGATACCAGAGGTATCCCCGCTTATTGCCATCTCTTTGTTCTCTGCTAAGCAATGCAGTAGGATCATCTCCCATATCGGGAAAAAAAAAATTATTTCTGATTCACTCTCAATGTAAGGGGGAGATCATGGCCACATCCATGGCCCCCAGGAAGGGTTCCTCCACGCATGAGAATTGGGTGGATAAGGTCGTGGAAGAATACAAATATATCTTCTCCTCTTCCACAGGGGTACCCTTGCACTGTCAGGTCAAGAATTCGATTGATATGACTCCCGTAGAACCTCAATGGGATGATATATTGTCACTCCATTCTATAAAATGAAGAGATCAAGCAAAAAATCCAAGATTTATTGCAAAAAGGACACATATGACCAATTTCCTCACCTTGTGGGAGCCTAATTGTACTTGTACAAAAGAAGGTTGGGACCTAGAGGCTCTGCATTAATTATTGGGCACTAAAAAAAATCATGGTTAGAAACATGTATCCAATCCCATAGATTGATGACCTTTTGTACCAGCTCAATGGGACCAAGTATTTCAGCAAGATTGATTTGAATTCTAGTTATCACTAGGTTCCTATAGATCCCACAGATGTATGGAAGACCACCTTCAAATCCAAGGAAGGCCTTTTTGAATGGTTGGTCATGCCTTTCAGGTTGAAGAATTCCCCTACAACTTTTATGAGGCTAATGGATGACATATTATGACCCTTCACCAACTCATTTGTGGTTTTTTATCTAAACGACACCCTCATCTTTAGCAATATTTGGGAAGAGCACTTGCAACACATTCAACATGTCATTTAAACGTTGAAACAACACAAACTATGTGCCAACTTGGAGAAATGCATATTTGGCATGAGCCAGGTCCAATATCTGGGTTACATCATATGTGAGCAAGGTGTTCATGTGGATCTGACTAAGATCCAAGTCATTCGGGATTGGCTAGCCCCGACCACCCTAATATAGCTTTGCAACTTTTTGGGCCTTGCTAATTTTTATCGGAGGTTCATGTTGGGATTCTCCCATATCACTTGGCCTTTGAGCTAGGTTACCAAGGGCGGAGTGAAAGAAACGTTCTACTGTTATGAGTACCAATAGAAGGCATTCGTTGAGTTGAAGCACCGCCTTTTCTCTACACCCATACTCACATTTCCATATTTACAACAACCATTTGAAATTGATACAGATGCCTCTGACTATACTATTGGTGTATTTCTCACCTAAAAAGGGCATTTGTTGGCCTATCATAGTGAGACACTTTCTAGTGCACTTAAAAAGTACTCTGCCTATGATAAATAGATGCATTTTATCATGCAGGATTTCCAGAAACAAAAACATTACATTCTGGGGAAGGATACAGTCATCCACACAGGTCACTGACTTCTTCAATTTATACAAACACAATGAAAGTTGCATAACAATCGCCATCAAAAGTGGTGATTAATCTACATATCTACAACAATTCCACTTGAACATTAAATACAAAAAGGGTAGCACCAATCATGTTTTAGTTTTCTTCAATTGGCCCCATGTTGCAGCACTTACTACTGTTATCAGCTCCTATGGCCATTAGACCTCTAGACAGATGCAATTGTACCAAAAATATCAAGAGTTTTCCACCACATACCAAATGCTAGTGGATGGCAAGCAAGTTCTTGATTTCCACCTCCAGGACGCATTATTAATTTAACTAGGCTACCTTTTTTTTCCCTAAAGCGAGTGTGCCAAGACGATTTGGTAGATGCACTACATGTAGAAATTTTCTGAATAATGATTAATTATCCACCGAGACTATCCTGATCACATACAATTCGAATTTATATGCAACACATAATCTCTTCCACTCAGATCATCAAACATGCGGAAATAAAATCAAGCGATAACACATCAAATCATCATACACATTAACATGTATATGTTCAAAAGTTTTATAGCTGAAACCCCATAAATGACAGTAAGGCTATAAATACAGAAATTGTATGTAACTTCCTTTAAGATAATACTCTCACAGTATTTCAAGATTTTCATGAAGAGCACACACCTAGCTCAGCTTTGAATAAAGCACGTTCTAAATCTCACCGCCAATTGTCTTTGCTCTATTGCATCATCATGCCTATCTATATAGAAAGATCCAGTTGTCGGACCCCTGCTCGATAAAGGCACCATCATGGGTACTCCTTCCAGGCTGCACCATGCACACCGATGTCACATCGTATACACTCACCCTTTCATCTACCTCTTTCACTTGTCTCCACTGAACTGTCCATGCACTGTAGTGAACTGATGTGTTCTTGAGTTGAATAATGAGTTACCAATTAATGAATTAAATAATATTTAATTCACTCCACTCATTACTAGTTGATTAGCTAGTTAAACTAATCACAACTAGTTCAACTAAGTTAAACCGAACACAACTCCACCAACTGTCTCATCAACTCCACCAAACTTTTGCCACTGAAGTCCTAACCGAAGTCAACCATGCATGAGCTCACCAAACCTCTAGGAATAGCGTAATTCCTCTGTCAGATGCATGAGCCACTTCTGTAGCTCGAACTGAAGTGCTCCAAGAGAGTAAACTGAAGTTTAGAGTCCAAATATTATTAAGGGAAAATAATATTTGACTTCCCTATTTTTAGGATAGGCAGTCTAAAAATAGACTTCGACCTATAGGTCCAAAAATAGAGGTCCATCTATTTTTACCAACATGACCAATACTCCAAGAATGGTTAAGAACAAGTATTCGGACATGTTTCATATGTTCAAAAATAGACATAGTCTAAAAATAGATTTTGCGCCAGAATTTGCCTGCGGGCCCACTTAGTGAAGGCGACTTCATTTCACTAAGCTCCATCATTTTTCTGCATTTTCAACACTACAGTCAGGTCACAAGAAATTTTGGAGTACAGAAAATTGTGCCTGTAATACAAAAGTATTTTTATTGGCCAAAAATCTGACAGGATGTTAGAAAATATATCAAATACTACACTTCTTGTGCCATCACCAAGTCAACCATCAAGAAGCAAGCCCTGTACACTCCTCTTCCTACTCCCAACTAGCCTTGGGAATCCATATCCATGGACTATATGTCTGGCCTCCCTCCAAGCATGGTAATGACTTTGTAATTGTGGTTGTGGACAAATTTTATAATATGGTTATATTGGAGGTCTGCAAGAAGAGTATGACAACAGAGGACACTACCAAACTCTTCTTTGAACAAGTGTGGGTACGTTTTGGGATCCCACATAGCATTATATCATGTCGAGATAGTAGGTTTTTGAGAACATTCTGGTTGAGCCTCTGGACACTATTGGACACCAAGCTCACCAAGTCGATTGCATTCCATCCTCATATTGATGGTCAGACAGAGGTCACCAATAGGATGATAATGCACATCCTACACATGTAAAACTCCATGCATCCACGAGCTTGACATGAGAGTCTTCCCTATGTGCAAAAAACTATAGCAAACCTCTCTATAGATCAATTGGTCGCAGTCCCTTTCAAGTGGGCCTTAGATTTCAATTTTTTTGTCTGATTGATGTTCCCATGCCTCATGTGACTACACATAAAAAATCCACACAAGTATATTATTACGCTAATAAATCTACCAGGTTTACTGACTGCATATAGCACATCTTTGAGTAGGCTCGCGACATCCTGGAGAAGTCAAATTCCAAGTACAAGCAGCGACATGATTAACATCGAGTGCCACATATTTTTCAGGTGGGTGACAACGTTTGGTAACGCCTTGTTGGAGCCTATCAGAAGATATGGCCACTCCGATATGGGCCTTACACCATCAACAAGGTTGTGGGAGACAATGATTTCAAGCTCAGCATTCCCCCATTTTTTGGCCTGCACCTAGTGTTCAATGTGGGTCACCTTCAACAATACTTTCCACCATTACTAGAGACATCAGACATTCAAGAATAACTAACACCCACAGATCTCAACCTAAATTTCATGGAACATGCCACAATTGATCAAATCATGGACACATAGATCAAGAACACTCACCAATAGAAGATCCAACTATATCGGTTTGTTAAAGTGGGCCAACTCCTGCACCAGGGTAAGTGGTTGATCTAGGAGGATCTCCACACATGCAAAAGTTTACTTTGTACACCATGAAGAAATTTGATGATAGGTGACAAAGCTTGGAATAAGAGAGTAAAGGGTATTAATAATTTTATGCCTTATTTCATTTAAAATTATGAAGTGGATAATGTTGTAAGTGAGTGGAAAATGATTCACAGAATATTCACTTATTTTCCATTTGAGAAATTAGTTTTATGTGAGAATTGACCTCACAACTAATTTGTTATTTATTAATGAGAGGTTTATGTTTCTTGGCATGGCTGATATCCTTGAAGTTTCAATTTTACCATTTTTTTTCCTTGAGTAAGTTTTAGATCCTAGAATCGTGGAGCTTGTTTTTCCTTAAAATGTCTTAAGATCCTACTATTGTGGAGGAGGAGTTATTCCTTTTTGTTGGGGAAAAACTGTATAAACTCGTGATGTGAGAATTTTATTTTTTGGGGGGGGGAGCCTTTTGGAGAGTTTTGGTGTGAGATTTGGAGGAGTTTGTAAGAGCTTGAAGCCTTGTTTTGAGGGAAAATGTAGCCCTTCTGGTGCTGAGAAAATGTCTCTTATGTGAGTGCCTTTGGCCCATTTGTGAGAAGGCAACTCTTTAAGGATCATGGTCCATATATTTGTGAGATGTTTTAGCCCATTGTAAGAAGGATAATGTCTCATAATTAATAAAGTGATTCGTGGTTCCAAACAAATCCAGAGACGTAGACCTTTTCTCCCAGGGTGAACTCTATTATCACATCGTTGTTATGATTATTCATGGTTGTTTGTTTTGCTTGTTTATTTTTTGTTTGGATTTATTTTAATAACGTTGATGTGATGTTAAATCATTTTTTTAAAGAATGTGTCTCTCATGTCTGCATGCAAATCATGTCAGTAAAAGATCTTGCAATGAGTATTTTGTTTAAGTGTTAGCAAAAATTACTCGGATTAGTGGCTCACAGGGACCAAATTCGGCATAATTTTCCCCATCTCATGGAGGAACTCAATGCAATGGGGACCATTTCATCCTAAGGGGGGAGGACTGATCCAGATGAATATTGGTGGCCACCTACCTATTCCACTTGGACCCCCACCATTGTTTCTTTCAGTTTTCTTAATTGTAGCACAACTTACTATTTGCATCTTTTTGGGTCCTAAACTTTCGAAGTCGTTTTGAGGGCCTAAAAGGATTTTTTTGGGAAAATAGGGTATTCTAATACTCAAATGGATAACATATGCCAAAATTATGACCTCGGGAAGTTGACATTCCAACTAGCCCAAATGGGGCCCACAAGATTTTGGCGCTTCATCTCCTAGGGTTAGGTTTTTGGATGTTTAGGATTTCTCATTTTTTCTTAATGATAAAATGACCTCCAAGTCTCATTTTAACAAAATTCATAAGGCATGTAGCCACCACATCTCTTCTCAAAGATAAGCTAACATCGCCTGAACTAATTTATTTCCATCCTGCATGTAACAATTTTCAGTACTTTGTTATTAATTAATTAAATTTTTGTTTTCGTTGTAGCCCTATGTTTCTATTTATATATGTATTTCATTTCATTCTCGCATAAATATGGATCACCAATCCTATACCAAGTCCTTCTCCAAGTACCAAGTCAACCCTTCCAACAAGTCTTTCCTTGATCCAACACCAACCGGATTCAAACTGCAACTTCAACCTCCTAGATTCAATACTGCTTCTTTGACCTCCAACTTCAGCCCTTGAGACTACTTCAGAAACCCTAACCCAACCTCCTCTGGAGACCTTCCTTGAGCAAGACAACTCCAACCAAGGTCATTAAGGTAACTTTAAGGAATTTTGCCTCCCTGCAACAGGAGACTGCACTTCGTTCTACTACAACTCAGATCTGAAATTTTGGCCTCTTCTATAGCTGCAAAAACCTTATACCTTCACACGTGTGGGGGAGAGAGCCCAAAAAAAGGTTTTTCATCCTACTTTTATATTCTAGACCTTTTCCCTTCTTATCTTCTTGTCTTCTAGCTATAGATCGAACTTTTTCTTGAGATTAAACTTCTTAACTGAGAGAGTACTGAATGAAGTCGAACTACTTCTTTATATAGCCTTTCCAAGGGGTCGAATTCCCTCCTTTAGGCTGACTTGTAACTGTCAAGGCCAACTTGAACTTTTGGGGTTTACAAGACATTCTAGACTCAAAATAAATTATTTTCCAATTTCATTTTTCCCGAAAGGGTCTTATATACATGATGTTGACTACTTTGACTTATGACAATAAATCCTAAGACCTAACCAACCCTAGAAGCATGAAGAACATGCTTTTACCTAGAAGACAATAAAAAATGAGCATGAACCCATGCTTTAAAAATAATAAATTTTTATTTTATTATTATTTTTGTTACATATGATACATATAGAAATTAGTACAACAATAATTATGAAGACTAAAAGTAGTTTTTCTTTTCAGTAGCTAGAACAATTCACCGATCACAGGGTTTAACATTGAATGGAATTGCATTTGATCCAAGTGGCATATCGACACATGGACTAGTTTACACAACACTTTCACATGTTAGAACGATGGAATCATTGTATCTTCTTCAAAAACTAACACTGAAGAAATTTTGCATACACAAGAATGTATTAGAAGAAACGAAACACTTAAGAACTAAAGCATCGTAGAAATCAGGGTACATAGAGAAGTCAATAACAAGTGAAAAAACTTTAATGATTGCAAGTTTGAATATGTGAAGTCTACATGCTCATGTGAATGACATTGTGCTTGATGAATATATAATGAATGCTATGATTCTCTGTATCCAGGAAACACATTTAAAATATCCACCATCCAATATTGAATTTCATAAATTCAATTTCAACATATCATATTATCTTCACGGAGTACTTACTTGCATACAAGAAAACATATAAATTGTATCAATGAAAAACATTTGCAATAACAAAATCGAAGTTTTTCTTTTTAGAATTATATTTCCAATGTTGGATATGCATAATAAATGTATATGTTGCGCCATTGTATCTGTTTTGGAAATCATTGAAGAAATAACAATATCAGGGGCACAATTCACACTTGGTGATTGCATTTTTATAATTATTGGATATTTTAATATTGACATTAATTCAACTAGAAAAAGAAGTAAGCAACTATTAAAGTATATGCAATGCGAGAAGTTAAAAAAAATAATGAGGGATTTTATTTATGGGAATAAGAAAAGTATTGATTACATTTGGACAAATTTCCCTCTTCAACAATGTCATGTTCATATTTCACATTCGTATTGGAGTGACCATGATTGAGTTCATGCTTCATTATAATTTGAGTGATTTTAACACTGCAAAAGCTATACATTTTATTTTTTAAGCAATAAAGTTCATAGGAAATGAAAAATTCAATACAACACACTTTTGTAAATTTTGGTTATTTTCGTACACGTTGTAACGATAGATTTGTTTGTTCATTCTCATGCAGAGTCCAAAATGAATAAGTAATCAATTTAACTATTGCAAGGAAATAACAATCGTAGATTGCAGGAATCATATCCAATATTTGATACTTCATATTTTTTAATTGTATTATTATAAATTAAGTTAATTACTAATTGCATAATTGTAGAAGATAGGAAAAATGCACAAACATTGTGCAGAACTTACAAATGTGTGGAAGTGTTGTTGTATTTTTGCATCTTCCTTTCTCTGTACATACTCACTACTTTGCATATTTTCTTTGCATATTCCCATCTTGCGTGACATTTTTTCCATATGTTCATGGACTTTTAAAAAAAATCCATTATTTTTTGAGCCAACCAGAGAGCAAAGAAAATTGCAATGATTGGTAAAACTACATGCAACTTTGAGCTTTTTCAAATTTGTGTGTCGGGTTATTCGTAATTCAAAGACGATAATGACAAAGTAGTGGGCACCAATCACACGAATTTGCAGTTTCGTAATAGGCATAACTTGGCACGCTTTTGCAACGAGAAATATTATCAACAGACTATGAGCTAGCTCCCATTATTGCAAATAATTTATAGCAACACAAAAGCGAGATGCATAATAAATGGAAAAGATGGTTTTGGAGCTTTGAGGTAAATTTTCACTAGTTTCTGTAAATGTTAGCTTTGGTATCTTCAATTGTGATTTATTGATAAATGTTTTGTGTAATGGATTTCACAATTACAATAGTCAAATATGATTTCGCATTTTCAAAAATAAGAGATACTGAATATATATAGAATCGAAAGAAGAAAAAAAATATAGCTCAACAATATTGAGAACATTATTGATTCAGAAAATGTTTTCAGCTATGAAAATAACATGGTAAGCAAACAAAGCAATGAAGTTAATTGCAATGATACCATTAATTTACTTGGTTGTGTCAATGAGAACTTCCATTGGTCGATTGCATATGTGAATTATGTGAATCTTCTAATGGAAGAGAAGAACAGTAACAAGATTTGGACTAGTGGATTAGCGAATGCTGCATGTGTGCCAAAAGTTTTTGATTTCAAGGAAATTGTTCATTTGTGCACAAAAAAATATTGATTCAAAACCAAGAACAATTATGCTACCAGTGAAGAGGATTCCTTTGAATACAAGCACATTCAGGCGAATATTCAAGTTGTCAGAAGATAATATTCGTTTCACATTATCTAAAGCAAATAGTTTCATGATATCAAAAGCAGGTAAGGCTAATGTTGTTAGGGATTTATTTTCGCCAAGTTACCAAGTTCCTTACGATCTTTATGTTCTATAAATATATTTTATTAAAAAACTGTTTAGGTACTTTTGTTGGTTTTGTGCACGTGTCATGGGCCAAGAAACTACAACAAGTGTTCCAAAATTCATTCTCTATATGCTTTATCACACATACAAAAAGGATTATGTATTCGACTCGGTTGATATCATTTCTAATGAATCGGATTCTCCATTAACCAATTTATCCAATACCAATAGATTCTTCATGATGGCGTATCTCATAATAGATTTTATTTATAGTGATGGATTTTGTGGTTTGTCATGTAATCCTAAATTCACTGTGAATCAAGAACCAATGCAATTTCGGTATCCTATACTGTGGAAGCATAAAGCTTCTTTAAAATTTTGTCTAATTCAAGATGTTTTTGTAAGGAAATTAAATTACATGATAAATGGACAATAGCCTCATCGTATATCTAGACATGCACAGGTTTTGCTATGGGGAAAAGGTATGCATGAAGAAAGATAAGGTAATACGCTAATTCGAATATATGGATTTGAAGGTAATACATTGCTATTGCTGAAATTTTTTATAGATAGGTATTTTTTTGCTAAAGTATATAGGAAATATCATGACTCACTAAATATATTTCAAAGCAAAAAGAGAAAACAGTTCATTTCTTTATCGTTTACTATTGGAGAAATCACAGTGAAAATTGTGGCTCATGTTTCAGAGCTTGCAAAGACTTTGCATCATTTTAATTTAAGTGAAGCTGAAGCAATTAAAGCCTTTGATGAAGCAGGTATATTTTGCGCACACTTGGAAAAAATTAGATACAAAAAATTATTCCCGTAAATTAGAGAGCATAACAAAGAGTGTCAAAATGAATCGACAAAAAATTAGCGGCTAATCATACATGTTGAAGAAATAATCGAATAATCAAGTATTAGTACTTATGAAGATCGATTTGTACGTTGCATAAACTATACTCATGGAAACCAAGGGAAAATCATAGATGTTGAAGATATCACCGAAGAATCAGGTATCGATACTTTTGTAGAGAAATATGTATGTTGGATAAATGATACTCATGCAAATTCATCGTCAAGTGAAAATAGGAAAAAAGATATTGTAAATACGAAACTGATTCACGACAAGCTATCAGGCAGTGGGAGGCACAAAGAGCCTGAATGAAGTTTTGTTTCATAAGAAGTGTATATTGGTGAATCAGCCAATTACAAAAGTCCTATGAAAACAAGAAGTGTTGAAGAAGCTATAAATGTAGAAGTTTTCAATGTTATGCTACCTGAATGGATTAGTGTTTTTTTTTGCAGAAAATAAGGAAACAATGGTGCAAATTTTTGAGTAATCTATTATTTTTTAGGATGGTTCTTTCACATTGAAAAATTAAAAGTATGGCAACAACAATAATTTTATACGAGATTTACGATTGCAGACAAAAGTATCTCCCCTAGGTTTGTTGGCCAACCAAGAAAAACAAAGAAACAAGGAACCCAATGCTTTCCTTAAATTAAATAGATGATGGAATGAAGCCTACCTAGAGTCTATCGCATGCTTTGTTCCTTCTTCATCTTGAATTCTCCAATTCCAGCTCTGATTGCCAAAATTAGAACCTGCACAGTCAGATAACACGAGCCAAGAAACTACGAGATCTATGCAGTATCATCTAAGTACTCTATTCAATAGATCAACATGGTCTTGAAATATATGAAACAACAACATCACATATAGGAAAACAAAGAACTCTTTGCATTAATATAAATGGAATAATATTACAATAAAAAATGGGTGTTGATATTGTAGAAGAGCTCCTCCAAGTTGTCTTGTCCTTTCCTTATCACAATATGCACCTCCAATCACCCAAAATGCATGGAATGAGACTTCTTCACCTCAACAGCATAAGGGTAGTATCCCTCTCCAAAATCCAAACCCTTGCATATGCAAGGCAGTAAATATATAGAGGAGTGGGGTAAGTTGAGAGTTCTTATCCAATTACCATTTTAATGTTTTAGATCCACCTTTGATGGGAGGATGGGATCTAAGGATAATGGATGGAAACTCCAAAGAAGGATGAGATAATATCTGAAAAGTTAATTTGAGTTGAATAGTTGTAACAAAATATGGAACCTTCTGAAAGAGGAAGCTTCAAGAAATTCTCTCTTTTTCTTGAATTTCTAGAACCAACACAGGTGCAAAGGGGAGCAACATGTAGGTGATCAACATTGGCCACAGTGGAGCAACTTGTAGGTGAACGTTGTCCAAAGGAAGGCTAGGGAGCATTGGTACTAAACCTGGCTCAGAGGAGGTGGTTTCGGGCAGAAATTTTTGGAAATGAAGTAGGTTCAGTTAGGGCTTTGTGAAATGATGTTGACAAGGGGGAATAGGATGTTGATTGATCCCATTAGGAGGCCTAATGGCTGGATGTGACGAAATTTCCTATAACAAGTAAAAAAATGACGATTGAGAAGGTAAATATTTACAACAATAAGGTATTATACCAAACAGAAATGCTTGTTGATTTGTCTGGAGTTGCAACCACATCGATCATGAAGCTGCATCAAGTTATCGATAATGCGTTTGCAGACTCTCTTAGTTAATAGGAAGTATAAAAATTAAGACTAAAACAAGAATAAAGGACCTAGAAGATGCTCTAAATTTGGGTCCTTTTTTGATGACTCCATTGGCAATATGAACAATAGTGCCGACGGTTACTACTCGCAGCACATCGTATAGATTTTCTAAATCTATCAATTTCCTTAATGCAGTGAAAACATATATTATCAGCAATATATGCCACCGATTTCAAATCATTGAACATGCATGGGAATCAACTTCTGATATTGAGAATTTGGCACAAAGAACTAATGCATTTGTTGAGTGCATTCAACATGATCTCGAAGGAGATGGGTATTTCATGAACAATGACTTATTTGTTTTTAGCCAGAGACTTAATTTAATTTCTGATGCAAAGAAAAAATGACAGGAGCTACCAAATTCTAATCGAATGAAGAAACTCAAAGTTGCATGGTCTTAAAGAATCAGAAGAATGGAGAAAATTATTTTCGAATCTGAAAAAATAGGGAATCAAAGAGAAAATGCATATGTCAAATCCATACAGATTGTGCAGAATATTAACGATCCATATATAACATTGTGAAAATTCCTAACCCGAGAATCCTATTGTAGTAACATGGTATTACTTCTCCTAATTGATAAATTATACAAGTTATTTATTGTTTTCTACAAGTAAATACTGAAGCAAATACACTGCAAAATTCACTAAATAAACTACGGAAAATAAATGCAGAAACAAGATCTAAGCAAGAAGATTAAACACACTTGACACTATTATTTTTGGACTAATGTCCCCAGAAAAACCCAATGCGAGAAAAATGGTGCAACAAATTTTTATTTCCTAAATCTACCTCAGGCTGAAGGAAGGTAGAGTTCAGGGTAACATCAAACCACGCTCAATATGGTAGCTAGCCCTACCAGAACAGGAGAGGGCTCTCTCTGGGTCAATCTCAGCAAAAATAATCAATAGGGCTTGAGATGACTTAAAATAAAAGCTAAATTTAGGCTAGGTATATAAGTGAAGGAGTTTGATTGTGTTTTTTGGGGTTTTTTTTTTATCAAAGGGAAAGGCAGTTTTGGGTGCGGGGATAAGGCCTAGTTTTTTTGCAGAGTTCTGATTGGGGCAAGAAAGGCAATTGTTTTGATGCTTTAGATTGAATGAATGGATGGATCATACCAGTGAGGAGCTGAAGAGGGCAAGAGGGTCTCGAGAGTCCTCCTCAAACAGATGAAAACATGAAAAATTAAACAAAACTAAAGGCAAATCAGAGCAATCCAATGAATTCCACCTTTAACACTGATTTGTTTAATCTAAGAATAAAATATAAGGGAAAATGATACACATAAACATCAGTGAACTTACAATTACATAGATAAAAACACCATCAAAACACAGAGCCACATGGATCCCAAAGAGTGCTGCAAACCCTGGTCTATTCCTTTGCCAAAATTGCAGAAATCAAATGTACAATGAAGTGCCAAGCAATCCCAAATGTCCAATCCCTGAAAATGACTGATAAAATACATTATATAGACAAGCCTAACTCCTTCCCATGCCTCTAGGGGTCGAGCTCATCATTATAGGAGTTGTTTCAACCATATCTAAACTAGGAACTAGAAAATAGGCAATGAAACAACTTGCCTTTATATGCTAGGAAACTAATCCATTCACTTACATTTCACCTTTTGGTGAATGAATCTTCTATAATGAGTAAAAATGTGCCAAAATTACATCATGGTCATGAAATTACATCAAGGTACAACAAGAGTTACATGAAAAAGTGAAACTGGCCAAAACTAGGCGAAATTTTGAGCTGCTGAGTGAAAAATAGGCCAAAATTCTCTATGTGCCGTGCCTGAAATCTCTATGCATAGCACAAGTTTGAGGCTGATTTTGAGAGTCATTCCGAAGTCCAAATTGAGCGCAGGATAGCTCGTTGGAAAGCCTTGCCTGGCTACTTTCCAACCCAAGTGAAATTTCTGGATTTGGTTGCCATTTGCCCCTCCAAAAGTCCAATCTCCCAACACTGCTTCCTGTGTGTGCAAAAAGTGGCAGAAAGGTCATTTTTAGGGTGTTTTTGACCCTTTAGGCAACCCAAAACTTGATGAAATCCTTAGGTAATCCATGAGCATGCATAAATTTTAATAAAAAATCCAGAAATGCAAAGCTTTCCCCCTGAAGAGCTGCCAATTATAAGCGCGCGCCAAGTGGTGCTATGCGTCGGGCAGGAAAATCTGTTTTGTGACCAAAAAATTCAAAATTGACAAAATTTTTCCCAAATTTCTTGAAATTTGGGCTGAAGGTCCCTGATCAAGTGCTATGCTCAGCCAAAGAAGCTTCGGCCAAGATTTGTAGCCTATCATGCTTTTTATGCCACCTTAATGCCTTCTTGGTGCATGCAATTTAGTGGTGGAATCACTGTCTTGTTCATATGATGTGTCAGTGTTCGTCTCCATGGTGTCTCAAAGTCTATGTTGGCTTGAATGAGATGAAGAATGAGAATTTGGTGCTTTTGTTTCAATTGCCAAATGTGGGAGGGACTATGGGAAATAGGGCAATGTGGACAGTGGGATCTTGTCAAGTGATAGTTTGCCCTTTGGAAAGCTTTTGATTTAACAAAGTTTGGGAGAAGGGATAGCCTCCGAATTGTTTGGGGAAGTTGAGGTTTTGGGAATTTTTACCCATGAAATGGGAAAAGGAGAATGAAAGGAAATGAAATGTTTTATGGATAGGGAAATAGGGCACGAAATGATATGAGTGGTTTGGAATATACGGGAATAGGGGATTAACATTGATGATAGGATTACAGTGAGAGGGAGGGATGAACAAGATGGGAAATGAACAAGTTTAGCACCACAATTACTTTTTAAAACGCCAATTTCAAAACCCTAGGGAAGCAATTTTGACAAGAGGATAAGGTTTATAATTTTGGCATTTCAAATTCTTTTAATCCTACTCAAACCACACCAAGCATTGGTTAATAGCAATGACAAAGTCGCACAAACTTACTTGAAACATAGAAGATTGAGTCAATTTGAGTTTTTGTGGAGCAGTGGAAAAAATTTGGTGTTCCATCCCTGTGCGCCGCGCTCACTGTGTGCGTCGCGCACGTTGTATTTTGCACTGTGGAAAACGTTTCTATGCGCCGCGACTTTCTTATGCACCGCGACCTTCCTCCTGTGTGTCGCGCAGATAACTCACCACAGTCTCGGCTTCATACCACTGTTTTCACTCTTCCACAAAGTTTGACTCTACTCTTTGATATCCCTTGCATTGAAATGAATTGTTTAAACAACAAAAATATCTTTTATGGCCTGGACTTTGATTTTTTGATTTTAAATAACCCACTTTCTAATGTTTGAACTTTGACACTTTCACATAACTCTTTTTTTGGCTTCCACTTTGATTTTTTGGCTGATGATGAATTTCTTGTCTATGTTTTTCAGGGATAGCTGGCATAGGATTTCGCAAAGTCGACCAGGGTTGCGCCTGAAGATCTTCACAACTGAGAAAACTTTTGAAAATTACATGGCATTTATTACAAAAGACAAAATTGACAATTTTTCTTCAAAACAGAGTTTTGAAGAAGAATCATGATCAAGTAATATGACGATGAAATTTTGCACTGAAAACCTTATTTAAAACTTCCTCATGTGCCTGATGGCATTATTAAACATTTTGAAGACTAAATTAGCGAAACCCTAAACCTAATGAGACTGAAAACCCTAAAAAGACTCTTTGTCAAGCAAGAGACCAAACATGATTGTAAATGACTTGAAAATGATTTTGATGAATAAACACAGACCAGCAGGTACATGACATGAGGGATATGAGTAAAAACCTCCCTACCGTCAGAAAATCCATGCCCCTAACGGAATGCAGATGACTGAACTGAATGAGACACCTAAAATGAAATAAAACAAAAGAGATTTTGATCTTTGACGGAGGGATGAAAAGACTGACTCTAACACAACTGAGGGTTTGTATTATTAAGAAGAAGTTTCTGAATATAAATGGATGCCCAAATATGGTTATCCACAAAGTATCTGACTGACAGAGAATTAGTGAGGATTACCTCACACTAATATTGGAAATATGAAACTGACCCAACACTAAACTGATGAGCCTCTACGCAGATCTAAGTCACTCTGGATAGGGACTTCGTCACCTCCTTCTGCTAGTTGGATTTGGATCTTCTGCCCCTCCAGTCTCACACCCCAATGCATCGACACTAGATCTGAATGATCCACAGAAAAATCTCAGATCTCCTCAAGGATACAACTCTTCCTCTATGTGGCACTACGCTACCTAGCGTAGCCCCTACACTGCCTCTTCTGCATCCTCTTCTCTTCCTTCTCTGCTAAGTATTCCTAGCTCAGGAAAATATATTCCAACTGGAACTATCACTGGCCCTTACTACAATCAAATCAACTCGATCAAATCCTTCGGTTTCTCTGTGCTTCTCACTTGAGAAATTTGATCTCTAGACTCACGCGATGTATTTTCCAAATGCCCATCGAAGTCCATCTTTTAATATTCTCATTGGATAACCAACGACCCAGATTAAAACATAATCAATGACTTAGATCATATTGACTCAATCTCTCTCTTTTTCTAGAAGTTTCACAGCCAGTTCTATTAATATGATTTAATTATTTTAGTTTATACTTAGGCTCCCATTAAAAATAATCAATTATTTTAATAAAACCCCATCACGGTTAAATTTCCCAAAAAACTTTCTAGGTTTTTGGAATGCATGTGTTTAAGCCTCTCTGCAAAATTTGAGACTTAGAGCACATCCAATGCTACCAAAAATCAACACTCCCTCTTAGTGAGGAACGTGCCCTAGTAATGCAACCTGTTGAAGCATTACACTGATTTTGTAACATCTCCCTATGCGTTGTTGATGTCTGACACTGTTGTCCACCAACTATTGCGTTTTTTCATCTATGTTATTGTTGACCCTGCATATTGCTGCCAATTGTTATTGTACTGTAACTCTGCTGCTTGATGCAACTGAAAAACATCCAAACACTAAACTAAGTGTTCAGCATGATGCATTTGATACTAAATATATAACTGTTTCTAGGCTATGTGATGACCCTCTGAAGTTGTTGCATTGTTGGTGACTCTGCGTTGTGCCTTGTTGCACTGCTGCTAACCCTGCTTTACATTGTTCATACTCTGGTGCTCTCTAGCCACTACACTTTACTTCGACACTCCTTGTTGAAAATGCAGCAAGATGATGGAGCTTAGTGAAATGAAGTCGCCTTCACTAAGTGGGCCCGCAGGCAAATTCTGGCGCAAAATCTATTTTTAGACTATGTCCATTTTTAGACATATGGAGCATGGTCCGGGGATTGCAGTATGTTATTCTTGGAGTATTGGTCATGTTGGTAAAAATAGATGGACCTCTATTTTTTGGACCTATAGGTCGAAGTCTATTTTTAGACTACCTCTCCTTAAAATAGGGAAGTCAAGTATTGTTACCCATAATAATATGACTATAAACAACTGGTTACTCTCTTGGAGCACTTCGGTTGCGAGCCTTGGAAGTGGTGCATGCATCTAACGAGGAATTTATATATTCCTAGGGTTTGATGGCATCATGCATGACCCCATTCGGTTAAGGACTTCGGTGGCGAAGTTTGGGTGGAGTTAATGAGACGGCTAGTGGAGCCAATGAGACGGCTAGTGGAGTTTGTGTTAAATTTCTTTAGTTAACATTGGTTGTGATTAGTTTGACTAGCTAATCAACTAGTGATGAGTGGAGTGAAATAAATATTATTTAATTCACTAATTATTAACTCATTATTCAACTCAAGAACACATCAGTTCACTACAGTGCATGGACAGTTCAGTGGAGACCAGTGAAAGAGGTAGATGAAAGGGTTGAGATAGCTATCAGTTGTGACATTAGTTGTACATGAGATTTGCACACTTGGAGGAATTGTCCATGACAATTACGCAAACAAGGGAAGGGGATTCAAACCTTGAACCTCTTCATATACAGACCATGATTGCGCAATAGAGGCAAGGCAATTGGCGGGGAGTTTTGAACCTCAGACTTGTTCAAAACTGAGTCAGATTGTGAGTAACTTCATGAGAGAGTACTGGGTACTTGTGAGGAGTATTGTACTTGTTTGGTTACTTGATTTCTCCATTATAATATACACAATAGCTGCGGGGTTTTCAGCTATAGGCTTTCCCCATACATACTGAGTTAATGTGTGATTGAATTGATGTGTTATCGCTTGATTTTATTCACTTTATGTTTGATGATGCGAGTGGAAGAGATTATGTGTTGCATATAAATTCGAATTGTATGTGATCAGGATAGTCTCGGTGGATAATTAATCATTATTCAGCAAATTTCTACATGGTATCGGAGCTATTGAAGCAGAGATCGATCATCATAGTGATTACAAACTTATTTCAGTAGACAAAGTCTGCATGCGGGCCAGGTAGCCTCCGGATTCATCTTTCTTCGGAAAGTGAAAGGTCTGGTAAATGCCCCTTGCAGTCAATCTCTGTGCTAGAAATAATTTTTTCTCACAGATATAGAGCAGCTGAGCTTTGAGGTGGAATTCGAATTTTGCAGCAGTTTTGTTTTCTTGGTGCCGGTGTTGAAGATGTCTTTCAACGGTTTGCGACTCGAATATGCTCTTGAAGGCAGTTCGAATTATTTTGCATGGAAGGATCGCATGGAGGTAGTATTAGAAGATAATGGTCCGAAGGAGTTCGTAGATACGGATGTCCAAAAGCCCACTGATCCTGCTGAAGTCGAAGCATGGGAAAAGAAGATGGCGAAATGTCGAAGGATCTTGTTGGAGGGCGTCAAGGATCATATTGTATCCAGCCTGCATGGAAAGGCTTCTCCATATTTAATGTGGAAAGCTTTGAAGGATCTATTCCAGAGTAAGAGCGACCAAAGGAAGCTGGTGCTCAAAGATAAGCTCAGGAACATCAAGATGGAGAAGGGCGGCCAGTATGGCTAAATACCTCACGAAGTTCACTCAATGCGAGAGATGAGAGCAGGAAGTGTGGGGGTGACTGTCGAAGACGAGGACATGGTCGACCTGGCTCTCCTTGGTCTTCCAAAGGCTTGGCACTCATATCAAGATAGTGTCAATGGTCGGGAGAAGCTTCCGGGATGGGAGCGCCTTTGAGCGGATCTCATGCAGGAGGAGATAAGGAGGACTACTCGAGATGGATCTTCATCAAAGGGAGCTGATGAAGAAAATTGCGCTTTGGTGGCCAAAGAAAAGAAGGGTAAGTGTAAGAAAACCTCTCATTCTGGTGCAAAGGGCAAGAAGCAGGATATGGCGAAAGTGAAGTGTTTTCACTGCCATGATCACGGACATTATGCTACCATTTGTCCAAAGAAGAAGAAGAACAAGCAAGCGGGAAGATCTGCAGATGGAGAAGCTTTGGCTTCATAGTTCGAGCTTGATTTTTCAGCGATCGCATGCTTGGTTTCAAGTGTGATGGGATCGGTATGGTTCTTGGACGGCGGTGCGTCATTTCATATGACGGGGAGATCGAGTTGTTTAAATATCACGGAGGACAAATATTTTGGTATGCACACATCGAGATGGGCGATGATGGTAGATACGGTGCGGCGGTATCGGTACCATATTCTTTGATGCGAGTAAACCCTCTAACCTGAAGGATGTCATGCATGTACCTGGATTGAAGAAGAACTTGATCTGCAATGAGAGTAGATGTAGATTGATGTCGGAAGATAAGGGGTATGATGTGGTCTTCGAGCGAAGGAAAAGCCTTCTGCGCGGTAAGACTATTGGAGGAACCCGAGAAGATAGGGGTTCGAACCAAGAACAAATATGATTCTGGTACGAATGGCCTCAGCGCTATGGCATGCGAGGCGGGAGAAGTGAGGTAGGGATGATGAGGGCGGCGGCACGAGAGATTGGGCCACCTTCACCATGGAGCTTTGAAGATCCTGCAGCAGATTTCTACTGGGCTTCCTAAGGGCACTCTTGCGCGGTCAGATCAGTGCAAGGGGTGTACTTTAGGGAAGTATGTGAAAGCCACCTTTCACGAGAAGGATAGTCGCGCCACGACGATCCTTGAGAGAGTTCACACAGACGTGTGTGGTCCTTTCTCGGTTGCTTCGACAGCAAAGCACAAGTATTATGTGATCTTTGTTGATGATTTCTCTCGAAAGTGCTGGATCTTCTTCATGCAGAAGAAGAGCGATACATTCGCGAAGTTATGTGAGTTTAAAGCACTGGTCGAGAAGGAGTCGGGGAAGAAGGTGATTGCTCTAAGGAGTGATAATGGTGGTGAATTCATCTCGGTTGAATTCAAGGAGTTCTGCAGCGCAGAAGGGATTCGGAGAGAGCTCATCGCACCCCATAACCCACAGCAGAACGGGGTGGCTGAGCGGAAGAACAGAACGATCGTGGGTGCTGCACGGGCGATGTTGCATGATCGGGGCCTACCCCTTCACTTGTGGGCTGAGGCATGCAATACAGCAGTGTATGTGCAGAACCGTTGTCCTCACAAGGTTCTTGGCATGAGTACACCAGAGGAGGCTTATTCTGGCAAGAGGCCTGATATTTCCCATTTGCGGATTTTGGTTCTCCTGTCTACATGCATGTGACGAAGGATGCGAGAAGGAAGCTGGATCCAACTGCTGAGGTTGGAATATTTGTGGGGTACACTGATACACCTCACAACTATCGGGTGTATTTGTCAGACAGTCGCAAGACTGTTGTGCGACGGGATATAAAATTTCGGGAGGAGAAAGCCATGCAGTGTTCGCTTGAGAGGGAGCTACACTTGCATGCAGATGAGGAGCTGTTAGTTCCTAAGGAGGAGCTTCCGGATGTGGATCAGCCACAAGAGGAGGTTCGGGAGGTGGAAGAAACCACCCAGGCAGCGCCAACCATCAGAGGGCGCATGCGCACTACAGAAGCTGAGCGACTGGCTCGGGATGCAGAGAAGGTTGTAGGACCACCTACAGCACAGCGCAGACAGAGACAGTCACCGGATCGGTACATTGGATACATGGCTCTTGTGAGTCAATGTGTTGTGACGGAGCCATCCTCTTTTGAGGAAGCTGTGGAGGAACCCGCATGGGTTGATGCCATGATCGAAGAATATGATTCGATCATCAGGAACAGTGCATGGGAGATTGTCCCAAGACCGGTTGGGAAATCAGTTGTAGGTTCGCGATGGATCTACAAAGGTGAAGCAGGCGGCTGACGGGAGTGTGGAGAAGTACAAGGCGAGATTTGTCGCCCGTGGCTTCTCACAGATCGAGGGGATTGACTATGAGGAGACTTTTGCACCTGTCGCAAGGTACTCTTCCATACGGACGATCCTTGCTCTCTCAGCGCAGATGGGGTGGCACATTCACCAGATGGATGTGAAGACTGCGTTCCTCAATGGAGTTATTGAGGAAGAGGTGTACATAGAGCAGCCTGAAGGTTTTGAGATCTTCAGCAGTGAGTCGCATGTGTGCGGACTCAAGAGAGCACTGTACGGGCTGAAGCAAGCACCTCGTGCTTGGTACACTCGGATAGACAGCTACTTCACCGGGCTTGGATTCTCCAAGAGTGAGGCGGATCCAAACCTGTACCAGATTGTGGTGGAGGGGAAGGT
Source organism: Pinus albicaulis (assembly GCA_034641835.2). Taxonomy (NCBI): domain Eukaryota; kingdom Viridiplantae; phylum Streptophyta; class Pinopsida; order Pinales; family Pinaceae; genus Pinus; species Pinus albicaulis. The sequence goes on along the minus strand of CM076584.1, from coordinate 797,577,810 downwards.
GTTGATCATCGTATTGTATGTAGATGATCTGATTTTGACTGGCGATGAGTAGTTGATACTTTCATGCAAGGAGGATCTTGCACGAGAGTTTGAGATGAAGGACTTGGGCATCCTTCATTATTTCCTGGGATTGGAGATTTGGCAGCGCAGCGGAGGACTGTTTGTTTCTCGGGGCAAGTATGCCCGGGAGATTCTGGAGAGGTTCAACATGCAAGGCTGCAAGCCTGTTGACACTCCTCTTCCTGGTGGTTGGAGGAAGGAGGATGCTACTTCAGCGGAGGTAGTGGATGCCACTGTCTATCGGCAGTTGGTGGGGTCGCTTATGTATCTGGTCAATACACGACCCGATATATGCTATGCAGTTAACCAGCTTTCGCAAGCTATGGTTAAGCCTACCAAGCTCTTTTGGAAGGCGAGCAAGCATGTATTGCGCTATATCAGAGGCACATCGGGATATGGTCTATGGTACAGACAGGAGGATGGAGTGAAGCTTTATGGTTTCACTGATGCAGATTGGGCAGGGAGCCCAACAGACCGGAAGAGCACTTCTGGAGGAGTTTTCAGCATTGGGTCGACAGCAGTTTCCTGGTACAGCAGGAAGCAGAGATCCGTGGCACTCAGTTCAGCAGAGGTCGAGTACATGGCAGCTAGCTTGGTTGCATGCGAGGCTATTTGGATGAGGAAGATCCTCGCAGGTTTGTTCAGGTTGCATTTGGAGCCTACAGTGATCTACTGTGATAACCAGAGTTGCATTAAACTCTCGGCTAATCCAGTATTTCATGATAGGTCCAAACACATCGACATCGGGTACCATCATATCAGAGATTGTGTTCAGCGGAGAATCATGATGCTTTCATATGTTTCCACGGAGGATCAGGATGCCGACATCCTGACGAAGGCGCTCACCAGGAGCAAGTTCAAATTCCACAGAGGCAGGATAGGGTTGCAGATAATCCATATCTTGCTGAGAGGGAGTGTTGAAAATGCAGCAAGATGATGGAGCTTAGTGAAATGAAGTCGCCTTCACTAAGTGGGCCCGCAGGAAAATTCTGGCGCAAAGTCTATTTTTAGACTATGTCTATTTTTAGACATATGGAGCATGATCCAGGGGTTGCAGTATGTTATTCTTGGAGTATTGGTCATGTTGGTAAAAATAGATGGACCTCTATTTTTTGACCTATAGGTCGAAGTCTATATTTAGACTGCCTATCCTAAAAATAGGGAAGTCAAATATTATTTACCCTTAATAATATTTGGACTATAAACTTTAGTTTACTCTCTTGGAGCACTTTAGTTCGAGCCTTGGAAGTGCCTCATGCATCTGATAGAGGAATTACGCTATTCCCAAGGGTTTGATGGCATCATGCATGGTTGACTTCAGTTAGGACTTCAGTGGCAGAAGTTTGGTGGAGTTAATGAGACAGCTAGTGGAGTTGTGTTCTGTTTATTTTAGTTGAACTAGTTGAGATTAGTTTAACTAGCTAATCAAGTAGTTATGAGTGGAGTGAATTAAATATTATTTAATTCATTAATTAGTAACTCATTATTCAACTCAAGAACACATCAGTTCACTACAGTGCATGATCAGTTCAGTGGAGACCAGTGAAAGAGGTAGATGAAAGGGTGGAGTTAGCTATCAGTGGCGACATCGGTTGTGCATGAGATTTGCACCACACTTGGAGGAATTGCCCATGATGATTGCGCTGTCAAGCCAAGGAGATTCGAACCTTGGATCTCTATATAGACAGGCCTGGATTGCGCAATAGAGGCAAGGAAATTGGCGGTGAGTTTTGAACCAGTAACCTGTTCAAAACTGAGCTAGTTTGTGTGTAACTTCATGAGAAAGTACTAAGTACTTGTGAGGAGTATTGTACTGAGTTTGTTACATGATTTATCCATTATAATATACACAATAGCTGCGGGGTTTTCAGCTATAAGCTTTCCCCATACATACTGTGTTAATGTGTATGATGATTTGATGTGTTATCGCTTGATTTTATTTCCGCATGTTTGATGATCTGAGTGGAAGAGATTATGTGTTGCATATAAATTCGAATTGTATGTGATCAGGATAGTCTCGGTGGATAATTAATCATTATTCAGCAAATTTCTACACTCATTTACACCAACTGACACTGGTCCATCCTACTACAGCTAATTTGGTCTCCCGTAGCAAGGTATTGAGCCATGAGGTGGACTCCTCAATGATCTTTCCCAATTGTCGCTCTTCCAAACTACACTTCTAGATCACCCAAATTCTCCCTTGGAGATATGTGGGAAATCATCGTGAAATCCTCCACCTCGATCCTCGTAGTTGCAGTCTACGGATCATGTTTCTCATCCTTTTCCTTCTTCTTGAGAGGACATTGTGTAGTGTAGTGACCCATTTCACCACATCGAAAACACTTGATCATTGAGACGTCCTTCTTCCACCTCCACTGCTCCTGTTGCCCCTTAGATGCAAGGGCTGCATTCTCATCCTCCTCCTTGGGTTGTATCCTATTGCTACTACTTCCATCAAGATTTCACTTGACTAAGTCTCTCCTCATCTCTTCCTGTTGAAGAGTTTCCCACATTCCTTCCCAATCTCGCAACTTCTCTCTACCCATGATACTTTGAACAAAGATTTTCCATTCTTCAGAAATGGAATTCAGAACCAATCTAACCATCTTCATGGCATGGGGTGTTGACCCAATAGTTTCTAGCTAATATCGAACATCTTGAAGCTTTGATAGGAATAGATCCATGCGTTCTCCCTTCTGCATCCTCGTAGTCCACATCTTTTCCTCCAAGAACATCTTCCACTGCTCGAAAGACCCCTGGTATAGTGTGGCCAATGCATCCCACATCTCCTTGGCAATCCCTTTTCTAGAAATATGTGAGACAATGTGATCCATCACTCTGTTTAGGATCAAACATTTAGCCTTTTCCATATTCTTCTTGAAGGCTTTCGACGGATCTGCATCTACAAGTTTAGCTACCGCACTATCGATGAAGGCTTTGAGCTCATGCTCATCCAGAAGGAAGGATATTCTTGCCTTCTAAATTACATAGTTGGAGGCACCCTCCTACCGATCCTAATCACACAACCCAGTGGTTGCCATCTCACCTAACCAAATGTCGAATTTCTTCCTTTAAACCTCTGCGCAACTAGCTCTACGCACTCCTTGCTAGAGTAAGCCAAATAAATCTCGATCTCACTGCCTCTGCGCAGAAAATTAGAATTTCTTGGGAAATAAATTTCCTGATGTCAAAAATTTCCTCAGTATGCTTATTTTTCCTTCTAATGATACTTTTTGCACCAACAACTGTTGCTATAAGAAAATTGTGTCCCACCAAAAAATGGTCTACGTTGAAGCTGCTGTTGTGTTTCTCCCTTTGTCGCTGAAAAATAGAAAACTGGAAATTGTACCTTTATGTCAACTCACTCTGAGAGAGATTCCCTTGCAAATATTTCCCTCCTGGCTTGGACTGCACAATCCCTTGGGGATTCAATCTGCTACCTACACAACTCTTCGATCTCCCTCCTTCTCTTAAACGTTGAACTCTTCCAGACTACTCTCTTGCTTCACCTGTGCTTCTGTACAAGCTATGATACCATGTGAAAATTCCTAACCCCGGAATCCTATTGTAGCAACCTGATATTACTTCTCCTACTTGATAAGTTATACAAGTTATTTATTGTGTTCTACAAGTAAATACTGAATCAAATACACTGCAACCTTCACTAAATAAACGGCAAAAAATAAATGTGAAACAAGATCTGAGCAAGAAAATTAAACACACTTGACACCATTATTTTTGGACTAATGTCCCCGAAAAAACCCTATGCGGGAAAACTAGTGCAATAGTTGAGGGTTTGTATTATTAAGAAAATTTTTATGAATACAACTGGATGCCCAAATCTATCTATCCACAGAGAATTTGACTGACAAATAATTAGTGAGGATTACCTCGCACTAACACTGGAAATATGGAATTGACCCAACATGAACTGATGAGCCCCACACCGCCTCTGTGCAGCCTCTGTGTCACTGTGGCTAAGGACTGCATCACCTACTTCTGTTGGATATTCTAATAGATGGATGTTGATCTTCTTCCCCTCTGTTCTCACACCTCGATGCTCCGACACTGGATCTGACTGATCCACAACAAAATCTTGGATCTCCTCAAGGCTACAAAGTTTCCTCTGTGTGGCACTACGCTACCCAACGTAACCCCTTCGCTACCTCTTTTGCATCCTCTTCTCTGCCTTCTCTGATAAGTATTCTCGGCTTAGGAAAATATCTTCCCACTGAAACTATCACTACCCCTCTTTGCAATCGAATCAACTCAATCAAATTCTTCGGCTGCTCTGTGCTCCTCACTTGAGAAATTCAATCTCTAGACTCACTTGGTGTATTTTCCAAATGCCCATCGAAGTCCTTCTTATAATATTCTCGTTGGATAACCAAAGACCCAGATTAAAACATAATTAAGGGCCTAGATCATATTGACTCGATCTCCATATTTTTCTAGAATTTTCACACCCAATTCTATTAATATACTTTAATTATTTTAATTCCCTAAGTTTAAACTTAGGCTCCTGTTACATAGTAATTTGTCACCGTCCCTACCATTCCCCGTCCCGCACAATGGAGGACCCATTATGTGACCTGTGAGCAATGTCAAGCCTTGAAAATACCATCATTGCATCCCTTTCCATGAGGACAACATTCCTTCTGTTGATCATTTCCTGAGCAGAGCCCTAAAAACACCTGTTTTTGCATTGGCGCTGGTAGCCCGTTATGTACCCGCGCCAATGGGGGAAAATTAACACTGAGCCCGTGCCACTTGGCGCTCTGTCCCAGTGTTGCACCCGCGCCACTCTGTTTATGGAAAGTTTTTTAAAAAAGGAGGCGAAGTTTCGATTACAACAACTTCGTGGATGAGTCATCAGGAGTGGTTTCGCCTGAATAACCACGGCCTTCCTCCTTTGGCCTCTTGTTTCCACCATATGGGGAACCTCCCAAAGGATAAAGCCTCCCTTCCACTATTGTAGGGATCCCAACCTCCTCCTCTCCTCTATAAATATAGCCTTCATCCATTGATGAAGGGGCTGAAGGGCTGATAGTCTTGAAGTGCTAAAGCTTTGCATCTCCCTATTCCCAAGTGCCTTTGTGTTGTAAAGAATCCCTTCTTTCCCTTAAGGCCCATTCAAGCGAGGAGACCATTGTTACGAGACTCTGGAGAGGTTTCCCTTTCCTTGGCGAGCTTTGCGAGACGTGGACAACCGGAGACCCGTTCGAAGGAAGCTGCGACGTCAGAACTTGGTTGTAACTTCTATTCGTTTATCATTTTAATAGATGACTATGATTATGGTTCCACTCCTTTTCCATCATGTTAATGCGAGTAATATCTTTTCTGACCGATGTTTAGTTACGTATGCTGGTTCCTATGCTTGTATATGTTCGTTTCTTCTGTGTGCAGGTGTTCATCCGCGGAGATCGCGGAAGGATTGTGATCTGCCAGGGCTGAAGGACGGGGACATCTCTTCTTCGGATCTAGCGTTGGAATCCAGGTAGGCTCTTATCCCAAGTCTTTCATTCGTAACTAGGAGCTTGCGTCATAGCATTGTTTGTTTGTTGCTAGACCCCTGCTGGGCTAGTAGGGATCGCCTCTGTCCGCAGAGGGGATTTACCTCCTCAACAAATTGGCGACTCCGCCGGGGATCGTCCGGTTTCCCTTGTCTTGGTTATGATTAGTTCGCTTTGATTGTTTCCCCTTGCTTGATGAACCTTCTGGGTTGGATTCTTTCACTGTTTTAGCCTCTTGGTTTGCTTAGCTTGTATTGGTCTACTTTCAGAGTAGCTTGTTTTTAATTTTTATTGAAGAACTCTGCTGGCGCGGGTTTTAACCCGACAGTCGCGCCACTTGGCGCTTGTTGCATTTATCTGTCTCGCGCCAATCGGCCTCTGGCGCCAGTTTCAAGTATACAGTCGCGCCACCCCTGTGACTTTTTTTGAGTTTCTTCATTTTTTGGCTTTCTGAGCTCGACCAGTACTTTTCTTCTTGATTTCCTGATTGTCTGAGTGTGTTGGAGTCTTGTTTGGCTGGAATTCACCGCTATCCTTTGGTTGTTTGCCTCTATCTACCGATTTCACGTTTTGAGCCCTAGGGTATCTAGTGGCTTGGTGTATCGAGCCCTCCATTGGGAGTTTTGGTGTTCTGATTGTCCTGTCAACTTGTTGATTGATTCTCCACGCTCTCTTAACAGTCTTTGATTGTTTTGCTGCGTCTTTTGAGTGATTGTTCATTCCTTCATTCAGAATTCGTTTGCCTTGCTTTGGACCTAGATCACATGGTCCATCGGAAGTTTTTCAAGTCTTTCTTTGCTTTGAGGGACTTTGGGTCGATTTAGAGATTTGGTTGCTTGCTTCGTTGAGTGAATGTTGTTTGCTTCGCTCTCTTAGATATCATTTCTCAAATTGTTCCTTTTGTTTTCAGTGCACATTAGCCATTAAACATTGAAAATCAAAAAAAAAATATAATCTCTTTTGCTTTTGTTAAATTAGTGCAAATTGTGATCTTTTCCATATTGCTAGTAATTAGTGTTTGAGTGAAAAGTGTGCAATTGCATTAGTTGCATTAGAGACATTCTTTTTTGTATTCCGTTCATTTCGTTTGTATAAAAGCTCTCAACTCTCATTTAACTAGTTTTCATCGAACGAAATGTTGCACCGTGGCATATAGCTTGCATTTAGGAGACACTACATACGATAGGGCCTGAAAATTGAAACTTAATTGAAGATCAACTGTAAAATTTATTCAATTAACCTAAGGCAACATTGGAACTTAACGGAACATATTTAGAAGGTCTAGGCTAGAGACGTGTTCCGGCGTCGTTAAACCTAGCAGCTGTCGTTCGCCTGTTGGCTTTAGACAGCGCTAGTACGGACTTGCGCTCCCCGTACCGTCGCGTATATAAAGGGAGACCCCTATAGGTTTCCAATCCTTTATCCATAGGAAGCCGAGTCTGCCGCCCTATACCCGTGATACACCGAACACAGCATTCGGGGAGACTACCTGCACGTACGGAAAGTCCTTGGTCGATTTTTGTTTCATTTTTGAAACCAAGGTGTATATTGCAGTTCACGGATATTTGGTACACCCTTTGTGCCTAGTTTTTCCTGAGCAGTCATTTGGTCTTTTCTGACTCCCTAAACTTGAAAAGACCGTCAAGCGCTTGTCCTTTCACGCTTGTATCAACTCTGAAAGAGATAGAGTCATCTTTTTATCGTTTCTCGACTCTTAAAACATGAAACGGTAGGATTTCTTACTTTCCAATGTGGTAAAATTAATCGCCCACGATTACACACCTGTTTAGACATTGCTTGTTGACCGTTTGATCGTGTGTCTTAACTCGTTTTCAGCCTGTGTGTGGTTTTGAGTCTTGATGGCAACTTTTTCAGAGTTTACCAGCCAAGGAATCCCCTCAGAAGGGAGTCCTGGTCATTTTCCTCCTTTTGGGAATGTTGGTGCTCCTTACATGGCGACGTTGTCCCTTCCTGGATTAACAGTTGGGTTGCCTGTTTGGTTGTTCTCAACCTCTGTAGTTCCGAATGTCTCCACTACTGTTCAATCAGTTCCTCCGACGGAACAACATCATGTTGATTCCAAGGTGGACCTCTCCCCTTCTTCGCCTGTTTCTGTGTCCTCATCTTCTACTTTGCCTGGTGAAAGCCTGGATTCGAGTAACCAGGTGGCTAAAAAGAAGAAGAAGAAGACAAAGAAGAAGAAGTCTGATAAGCGAGAGGCTAAATTGTACGACTATTGTCCCTAAGGAATCTCCTCTCGATAAGTCCTTCCAACCCTCCTCGGAAAGTCAAGTTCCCGTGCATGTTGTGCACGGGAGACCATTTGCTTCGAGACTGCCCTGGCATTCCCAAGGTGCTCGAAGTATGGTCCAACGGCTGCCCACCGTTGCCTTTGGCTTCCGGGAGTCAAGTTGGGGGCACGTCTTCAGCTGTTGTTGATAAGAACTCTAAGAAGCAGGGTAAGATCACCAATCCCTGTAAATTGTGTGAAGGGCACCATGCCATTCACCTTTGTCCTTATATGGATGAAGCCAAACTAGTTTTGGACAACCCGACCGGTTCTACACCACGCCTTCCGCCTGGTTATAATCGGCTTTCTTTGAGTCCTCCGCCAGCTGATCTTACGATTGGTCAAGAGTCATCCTTGGTTGATCCCACTCTCCCAGAAATTCAAATTCACGAATCCGTCCCTGACCGACCATTGGTCGTAGGATCGGTTGAACTGGCCCCGTCCACGGTGCACCAGCTCTTTTCTGTCGAGAGTGGATCTCACACCCCCCATGTCCTTCTGATTTCTTCAGATTCTTCAGACTTGGAGAGAGATTCTCCTGTCTCTGTACTTCAAGAAGCTACTCCTTCGCCTCCCAAGATGGAGGCTACGGAGGATATTCCTCCCGCCTTCGAGATGGAGGTCATGGAGGAGGTTTCCACTTCCGTAACATCAGGGGAAGACCTTCGCATTTCGATGGTAGCCCCTCCGAGTAGTTTGGTCACTTCCTTTGATTGGAACCGATTTGCAGGATTTCGCCTTCCGTCTTATGTGCCTTTCGAGATCACAGTGTAGGCTCTTGGTCTGGTTGTACCCAGCACCATTATAGACGAAGGTGCCTCTCGTTAGCATTCCGTCTTCAACCGCCCGGGCAAGCTGACCGCCGCTCGCGCCTATTACGCAGAATCTGTTGACATTCAATAGAAGGACGAGTCAACCGTTGGGGATCCTTCCAAGGTTACCGATTACTTTGGGAGGAAAAACCGTCCATATGGATGTGATGGTCGTCCCAGGCCCCTTGGATTTCCATCTGTTGTTGGGGCGCGATTACACTTATGCCATGGGAGCACTTGTCTCCTCCCTCTTTCGCGTGATGTGCTTTCCACATGAAGGGAAGGATCGTGACCATCGATCGCCTTTCGTTCTTTGGCCCTAATATGGTATCCGGTCCGCCATCACCCTCCTCGGTTTCTATCCACCCGTTGTATCCGCTCCACCGGCAGTCAACTATGTGGCTACTTACCCCCGTGCCTGTGCTCAGTGATGATGCCGTTGTGCATAATGTGCTGGGGGCATTGGGTCCTGACTTCCAGGGTGTTTTCCTTCCATCAAGAGTGGAACTCTTGGAAGCACCGCCTTCTTGTTCATTTTGATGTAAGTCGGTTAGAGCATAGTTCCCTCCCTGTGTCAAGCTCTTTAAAAAATGAAACCAGGTCTGTCGGAGCAGAGTTCCTTGTCTTGTGTCAAGCTCCTTAAGAAATGAAACAAGGGTGTCCGAGGATAGTTCTTTTAATGTGTCAACCTCGTTAAAACAATGAAACACGTTCTTATTCAATTCGAGTCTTTGATCAGATCTCGTAAAATCCCAGTCGAGTCTTTCTTAGATTTCGTAACTTGAACCTTCACTCCCTCCATCTGTTTACTCAGGTGCATGGACTGAAGCTTGGGGGGCATGTACCTCGAATTGAGTCACCATGCTGGGGGCATGCTTACTTTTTCAAGCATAGTTTATTTCCATTTCAAGCTTGTGTAAAAATGAAATCGGTTTCAAGCATAGTTTATCTTTGTTTCAAGCTTGTGTAAAAATGAAACCAACTTCAAGCAGAGTTTCCTGATTTCAAGCTTGTGTAAAAATGAAACCATGCCCATTTTACCTCTTGTGATTGTCATTTTATTGGCCTGTTGTTGCCAGATGAGCCTTGGTTTTCTCATTCCATCGTCACTATCTGCTTGGCCAATCATATGCCTTCACTTGGTTGTTTTACCCTTTCCTGAGGAACCGCTGCGATGAGTGGTCTCGTTAGCCAGCCTCTTGACTTTTACTTGTTCTGAGCAGTTCCACCATTACCGGAACCAGTTGCTACCCTTTATACCACTCGTTCCTCCAGGAGGAGTCATCTTTTAGCTCTTTTCTGACTCTCTAAATATGAAAAGATCGCCGAGGCCCTTGTCGTTTCGATCTCGTTAAAATGGACACGAATCGACATTCACCCGGTATAAGTTTAACCCTTTTTCGGGCCGGGATGGATTGATTACGAAAAAGGAATACCCTAGCCTATTGCGACTAGGAGGTTTTCCCGGATATTTTTTTCTACCTTTTCGGATCTGGGGAACTATTTACGAAAAGGGACGTGTGGAGTTTTCTTTTCCGCTGTCTTTTCAAACTCTCTAAACATGAAAAGACGCCGAGTTCTTCCTTTGTCAGACTCGTTAAAACCCTGATGACATCGGATCCAGTCGAAATGACGTTATTCGAGTCGCTCCTTCCTAGGGCTCGTTAAATGTACTAGGATGGATTCGCCCGAAGGGTGGACTTATATGACAAGCATATGGTATCCTCTTCAAGCTTGTGTAAAAATAAAGAGGTACTCACCAAGATGGTGGGGAAAAATGGAACCATCATCGTTGTCGTCGGCAGTATGTCGCTCTTGAACATGGCACTTGTCTGCATTCGTGTCGGGTTGGGGACATCCCATCTCACTGTTTCACTTTGCTTCCATGGGTTTGGGTAATCTCTTTTGACCTCTCATCTGTTCACTGCCTCGTCGCCATGACCTTTGATCCGTTGATGTCAAATACTGCCAAGTCCATTGTCGTGTCGTTCATATGTTCAAGAGAAGTTGGCCTCTGCGAATATCAACCTTCCTCTGTTTCTCATATGGTCCTAATTCACAACAAAACATTATGTTCCTCTGTCTCGTGTCGATGATGTGGGAATCATTATGGCCCACCTTCGATCAAGGTCACTTCCTGTCGACTTCAACTCATTATCCAGGAGGTTGGTCTAGAGACTCCTGATGGTACCTTGGGGCCTGCATGCCTTAATGGCAGGTTCGTCGCATTCGACGAGAGGTTTTCATTATTGGCCTCCGATCGGATGATTCTGCGGGTGTTCGACGTCAGCTCATTTATTCACACGCCGTAGATTGTACCTGTAGTACCTTGAGGACCATCGTCATTATTGGTGGTTTTTCTCGCGTCTGTTAACGGCTTTCATCATTGGCTGGTAATCAGACGATGTTCTTGCATGTTCGACATCAGCTCACACATTCGCATGCTAGAACTTGTACTTGTTTGGGTCGAGATGGAGCGCAAGACCCTGGATTGTGTCTGTTGTAATCCAGGCTGCGATTGTGGATTATTATTATTATGTACATGACTCACTGATTGGATGGCTGCGACCATACCTGAGTCTATTTGTTTGATCTTAGTTGGATGGCTGCGCCCATACCCTAGATCCGGATTATAGCATACTCTGTTCGGATGGCTGCGTCCATACCATATATATACATCATGTACTTGAGATATCGGTTGTATCTTTCTGTGCAGGTTTTCCGACGGCGGGCCTTCAGTTGGACATGTTCTCGTAAAGCATTTCACCCCTCTCTCTCTCGGGCCTCATGCTTTAGGGGGCATCTGTTACACAGTAATTTGTCACCGTCCCTACCATTCCCCGTCCCGCACAATGGAGGACCCATTATGTGACTTGTGAGCAATGTCAAGCCTTGAAAATACCTTCATTGCATCCCTTTCCATGAGGACAACATTTCTCCTGTTTATCATTTCCTGAGCAGACCCCTAAAAACACATGTTTTTGCATTGGCGCTGGTAGCCTGTTATGTACCCGCGCCAATGGGGGAAAATTAACACTGAGCCCGCGCCACTTGGCGCTCTGTCCTAGTGTTGCACCCGCGCCACTCTGTTTATGGAAAGTTTTTTAAAAAAAGAGGTGAAGTTTCGATTACAACAACTTCGTGGATGAGTCATCAGGAGTGGTTTCGCCTGAATAACCACGGCCTTCCTCCTTTGGCCTCTTGTTTCCACCATATGGGGAACCTCCCAAAGGATAAGGCCTCCCTTCCACTATTGTAGGGATCCCGACCTCCTCCTCTCCTTTATAAATATAGCCTTCATCCATTGATGGGGGGGCGGAAAGGCTGAAAGGCTGAAGGGCTGATAGTCTGGAAGTGCTGAAGCTTTGCATCTCCCTATTCCCAAGTGCCTTTGTGCTGTAAAGAATCCCTTCTTTCCCTTAAGGCCCATTCAAGCGAGGAGACCATTGTTACGAGACTCTGGAGAGGTTTCCCTTTCCTTGGCGAGCTTTGCGAGACGTGGACGACCGAAGACCCGTTCGAAGGAAGCTGCGACGTCAGAACTTGGTTGTAACTTCTATTCGTTTATCATTTTAATAGATGACTATGATTATGGTTCCACTCCTTTTTCCATCATGTTAATGCGAGTAATATCTTTTCTGACCGATGTTTAGTTACGTATGCCGGTTCCTATGCATGTATCTGTTCGTTTCTTCTGTGTGCAGGTGTTCATCCACGGAGATCGTGGAAGGATTGTGATCTGCCAGGGCTGAAGGACGGGGACATCTTCTTCTTCAGATCTAGCGTTGGAATTCAGGGAGGCTCTTATCCCAAGTCTTTCATTCGTAACTAGGAGCTTGCGTCATAGCATTGTTTGTTTGTTGCTAGACCCCTGCTGGGCTAGTAGGGATCGCCTCTGTCCGCAGAGGGGATTTACCTCCTCAACAGCTCCCATTAAAAATAATTAATTATTTTAATAAACACCATCCGGGTGGAATTTCTCAAAATGATTTCTGGGTATTTTGGAATGCATGTGTCTAAGATTCCCTGGAAATTTTGAGACTTCGAGCACACCCGATGCTACCAAAAATCAACACACATGTGGATCTAGATTAATTTTAAGAGAGGCGTTAACAGTTGAATTGGATAAGATGAAACAATCAAAGGAAACATAATTCAATGATATAGCTGATTTTAGTACACATGAAAATAAGAAATGGCTAATTAGCTTTGTTAATGTTAATAGACATAACTCTGCTTTAGTTGCAAAATTGCAAGGAGAAGCCAAGGAAATTGAAAAGGAGATATTCAGTCAAGGTGTTAAACTGCTAATTACCATTGCTCCTATGAAAGATTACATACAGGAAAAGTTAAAGAAGTTGCTTCAAGAAGCCGCAAACTCAAAAAATAGTTAACATTCAAATAATTAGGACATATTCTTTTACATAATGTATGTTTTCTTAAATCTTGGAATATTTGTTTTCATGTTTACTAGTGATTAAATATTCAGGTTTTTATATATGTTATTATGAACGGAGTCTATCTCTAGATGTCGTTTTTTTCTTTTCATTGCAAATGGATTTTTCATAGAACGATTTACTAGAGTCCAATTCATTTACTTTTGCGCCTAGGTATAAATATTTTGATAAACTCTTTAGAAATTGAGTGTTATTTTATGTACCCAAAATTTCCAAGGTGGTTTATATTTGCACATAATGTTTTTTTTTCCACATAGCTTTCTTTCAGAGTTACATGATCATTTATTACATGTATTTAATTGATTGTGGAACAGTTGTTGCTATTTTTCTCAAATGCAAGTGTACAAAGTTAAAGAGACAAAAAAAAATGAAATGGCAGTCTTGAATATGCTAGTGAATTGGGATATCGAAAAAAATCTTACTATGGACAGGATAACTATTATGAGTAGCTATATAGTATTATTGTTACTCCAATTGTATACCTTATTATTAAAAGTTGATTGCTTTGTGCAAATCCTGACACTGTTTACCAATTTTGTGAAGAATTCGAAGATGATTGCTCTTTTTTTTTATCAGAATGAAAATGAATATTCAATGAATGTTTTTTATTGTCGAAAAATGGTTTCGTCTCTGATGTTTATTTTAATCATAGCTATGGTAAATACCATTTGAACCCTGATATAATTCTTGTTATTGTAACTGTTTTCATTATTGTTCAAGGATTTTGAGGCACAAATAATGATACTTTGTTCTAACACTGGATATGTTTCATTTATGTGCAATTCTTTGATACAAATTAGAACTTAATTGACTCATTCATAGTATGTTTTGCACATTCGTTTTAGCACAACACGCTTCTTTGTCACACGAATTGAAAATATAATTTATTTAATGACAAACACATATAACAAAGTACAATTTTAGTTTGAATACTCCATGTAGCTTTGGCCAATCATTGCAAATTGCTCTGTTCTCTTATATGTAGACTATAGAAAATGAACATTAACAAATTGGTTTAATAGACAATAAGAATTGACATCTAATGTCTGAAATAATTTTGTACTTTGCATAATGAAAGCTTTGCTTTCAATCCACCTCCCCCCCCCCCCCCCCATTTTTGCAAAGGACCTACAATTGCGTTAATCCTTCCATTTATTCACTGAACTAACACGTATTCAAGACATTCACTATGTAAAATTGTTTTTCTATTTTCCAATTCTGGATTAGATAATTTCACATTTGTCAATTTTACTCGTATCATTCAATATTAAATGAACTTAGTTATTCACATAATTAATAATAATTTCATTTTGTAAAGGCTACAATGAGAGATTTGAAGAATGAAGCTATAGTATAAAAAAGCATGAGTATCATAATCAAATTGCAAAAGATTACTATTCCAAATGGTTTAGACATTAACAATTACAGAAATAAACATTATAGCTATAATTAACATTGTAACTCAAGCATGTTTATCGAAGTTTGCAAATGTGGTGTATGTAGAGCTCTTTAAGTTTATGCACATGCATTTATTCCCTACGCATGCTTCCTCTGAAGAACCAACTCCACACAAATTCCTTCACATAGTTATTTTTGTAGTTGCGAAATACATTCATAAATAATAATTTAAAAAATATTCAACATGACAAAAATGCATATGTGCGGAAATGAAAACTGAATCCATAATGCACAAAAACCTCTTGAGTTTTCATTGTACAAACCTCCACACTGTTAGGGTCCTATAATAATAGGGTTCATAAATTTTGAATTGACTTTGATAGTCTTGTAAATATGTACATACCTTGATTTCTGCAAAGTTGTTTTCCCATATTTTGAAAAAATGAAAAATAATAAAAAGCCAAAAAGAGGGTAAAAAGTCCTAAAAGAAAAATCAAAGGACTTAGAAAAATATAGACCCCAAAAGAAAAAAAAATAAGACCTGAAAGTGAGCAAGTCCAAATTCCACTACTTTTACTTTTACTGCAAGAATAATGATTATGTGTAGAGTGTCATTAAATGCCATAATCCATTATCAGTTAAACAGTTTAATCTTAACTTTTCATGTTTTAGATAGAGAATAAAGATTTTTCAAATAATTTAAACTTGAAAAATCAGTAGATAGGTAGAGAATAATGAGGTGCTCAACGGTTTAATCTGAGCCCTCGGATGAAATAAGGTAAACTTAGATAGTTTTATGCTTTGAAACAAAAATTTTTTAAGGTTGCAAGCCTAAATGCACCTACAAAATGAAGAAAAAATGTTAGAAATAAAGTTGGGTAGGTAGAAAGTAGTTGAGCAATCATGTAATAAACATCATTGGGAAAAATCACTAATTTCCCCTCCCCTACAAGTATTTAGTGTTCTAAACTATCAATCAAAAAGGCTCAGAGAATTTCTCTGACTTTTGTTGGGACCGAACCCAAGGCTCGATGTCTGGTCAGTTAAAAATATTGAATTCATACCTTAAACCCTCATTCATCAACATTTACCCTTCATTCATACATCATAATCCATTTTTCCTAAGTAAAACACATTTTTTACTTAGTAAAATTCTAACCCTAAAATAATTAACTTCTTCCCTTCAAAAAACATTCATAAAACCTTCAAAATGCATTTATCCTAATTACAAGTGAAATAATATTAAAAGATGAGCAATGCTTTATTTTTACACTTTACTTAGAGATTAATATGTATTTTATGACCATTATATTACCCTTTTCATATTAACACCTAACTTAGTGTATTAAATCTCTAACTACACCTACCCGTATATATTAATTCCTTCATATTTAAAATAACCCCCAAAACCCATTATTTTAAGTTTTGACCAAAGTTTAATATCCCCATGTACGCAAAATGAAACCCCACCCTACAAACCCATTGGTCTAAACATATCGTTATTTAAATACCCCACCCTATAGTTTGAAAACTATTTAAAGGTTGAAAACTATATAATATATACTATCGCATCCGCATATAAAATTTGAAACATTTCACAAATGTTTTAAATAAAAATGTTAATCCCCTCCTATATCCTGATCGACCCATTGTAAATGTTTTATTAAAAAACATTTAAAATAAAAACATTACCCTACCTGCCACATATTATACAAGGCCTAAGGTTTAAAAACCTTGTTCAAACACCTTTTTTATAATGTTTTATCTCACCGCATAACACACCCCGGTCCCACCTCCCATTTCAACGCAACTTCCAAACAAATCTGGACCCTTCGCATTGATCCCCCAGATCTGACGGCACAGATCTGATATCACATAAAAAAGATGCGTGACCATCCAAAATCCGAAGCTGCGTGAAATGGGTGGTTTCGTAGTTACCTCTCTCCTCCACGTGGCCTTTCCTTACTGGATCGTGTGGGTTAAGCCCAATACTGCTTACCACCAAAAACATGCGCAATAACCACTGGTTTTTAATCCGTTTGAATTTCCAAACCACTGCTCATGCCTGATGTGACAATCATTCAATGTCGGATTAATACAACCAAAATGCATATTAAACCATAGAAATACATTCAATTCATTCCCTTCTTGCGCATTTTAACCTATGCTCTCACTTTCCCCACTGTAAAAGCACTCTTTTTAAGCCATTTTTCACCATTTTTATGCCTGAAACCTACATAATTTGCCTTGCAAACCTTTGAAGACTACCAAGGAGTTGCGCCTTGCTCCAGGAAATTCACAGAATCCATTAAATCATTCAGAAAATTTTGAAACTCTTCCAAAGTCGATACCTGCAATACAAAAGGTATTTTTCTAGAATTTGAACCTGCAATCAAGTTGAAAAACATTTTTAAAGAAAGAAAACACATTTAAAGTTTAAAAATTGATTAATAAACTGCCAAAAAGTTCCAAAAACAGGCCAGACTCTAGCAAATTTTTCCCAGAAACCCTGTTTCTCTGCTACGCTCAATTTTTCAGGAAATTTGTAAGCTTTCATAGTTTAAATGATCTATTTCAAGCTTTGAAATAAACCAGAAAACCTTTGTAGGTACCCTAAACCTCTGTGATCCTTTTCAAAAGATTTTTCAACCCTATTTCTCAATCAGAGACTCAGGAAACCCCTGTTTTCTGTTTTAAACCAGTTCTAAAGCCTCTAAACCTCTTTGAGAAGCCTAATTAGATAGAAAACCCAAAAAAGAGACTATACTTTGCCTGTTTTTCCCATTTAAGCCTCTGCTAAAAGTAAATTTCTTTTGAAAACTGTCTGAACTTGCAGAAGTAGATCAAAATGCCTAAAAAACAGAGTGCAAGCAAGCCTAAAGCTTCTAAAGCACCCAAACCTACCCCTGCCATGACTTCAAGTACTACTATTGTTGTCAATCCTTTGCAACCCCCAGTCATTGATATTGAACACATCCCCCTAGCTGATACTGATTACAAGATAGCATATACCATTGTTGAATTTAACCTGCTAGATATCCATAACTGGTGTTATGAAAAGTCTTTAGATGATCAAGAAGAAGTCCATATTTGGGAATCCCATTTGCCCAAATATGTTGTCCCATTAACTCACCCATGTTAGGAGGTCATTAGATTGTGTCAGCAGTATTATGTTCCAGAGCAAAGAGCCGTTTTAAGTGCCAGTAAAGATGTGCTTTTTACCATCACTGCAGAATCAATTAACCAGATGTTGTAGCTTCAGTCTAACCCCCAAGCAGTCCCTTTGTCTATAATGACCCTCATCAAGTTATATGTTGACCTAGATTTTCCCAAAAAGTTCGTGATTTTTCAAACTTTTATGCCTCTGCATGTAGAAATTCCTAAGTTAAATCCTCCATATTCTACTGCTAAATTCCCTGAAGGTTCAAGACATGTGATTTCCATGTTGTCCTTCATCCTTAGATATTTCACTGATGAACACACAGATGAGTCCATATTGGGATTCTTATCCACCTTTTCTCTAGGTCAACCACCCTCAGTAATATTTGATTATGTTGGTTTCATTGCTGATAATATTCATTATCAAGTGACCAATTTTCAAATAGAGGGAGTGTTCAAATATACCTCCTACCTTTTTCATATGTTTCTATACTTCCAATCAGATAATTTTCCAATCACTCTCCAAAAACTTGACATAGAGGGAAATCCTCTATCTATCATTTTTTGGACATCCATGCTCAGGAAAGAATGTACATATCTCAGTTATTCAGAGTTTTTAGAGTTATTTTTACATCCAATGATCACAATGTTGACCAAAACAGAGCAGCCTAGAATAAATGAAGAAATGAAAAATATATTGCAGTTATCATAGCAGAGTAAAGTTGGTGATTGGTATTTGTATGAGAAATATACTGAAATCAGAGTCTTTGGGTCAAACTTGTTACCTTACAAGTTACCCAAAAATCCTTCAATGAGGATCTTTGCCTGGAGTATATCAGGCAGATCCTAAACTCTGATTCAATAAATTTCATGGTAGCTAAGAAGAAGATCCAATTTAAACTTAAGAATCAGATAGGGCCATTCATATGTAATCACAGGGATGCAAAAAAAGAAGCAGCTAATCAGTTATTGGAATATGAATTTGAAGAGAGTTTTCCTTGGAACTATGATCCACAAGGGATCTTGAGTAAACTAAGGGTTAAATGCAAGTTAACACCCTTTATTCATGAAGCTAAACCAGAAATAGAAAAGCTTTCCAATCAGATTGAATGGACTGAAAACACCTTAATATATGCAGTGAGCAAAGGTAATACTAGTCATACCTTAGAAACTGCAAATCAGCCAGAGAATTCCATTAAAAGAGTAAGGGAAGAAGGAGCCTATGTGGCAGAAACTACAACTGAAACCAAGTTCAAGATCATCTATAACAAGAGGCCCAAATTAGATTCAGCAGGTAAAGGTAAAGTGACAATAGATGTGGAAGAAACAAAGCCTTTAAATACCAATTCAAATTTGCTTGAAACCAATGTTGCCACTGTGATTATAAATGAGCCAAATGCTAAAAATCAGAATGAAGGAGAAATCAATAATGAAGATACATAGTTGATGGAAAGACAACAAAGCATGGAAGCTTCTTCCTCACATGCAGCTGAGGAAAAATATTTGGATATTAAAGAGAAATATAAGCAGATTAAATTGAAGAATGAAGAGATAAAGAATAAGATTTATTCTCAATATCTCAAACAGACTCCTAGTATACAAAACATGCTCCTTTCTACATTTGATTATTCTAATCAAAAGCTAATCATGTCAGTGTTGCAACCCACAGTAAAAACTCCTAAGACAGTGGCAGATTATAAGAAAGTTGATTTAGAGGTCCAGACAGATAAAATCCATGCTCTTGATCAAATTGAGTTCTACAGGCAGACTTCAGAGATGCTTTATTCTACTGTCACAAATAAATCCATGAGTGCTCAAAAGCTACAAAACACCATATCCAACATGCAAGATCAAATGAAGATATACAAAGCTTCATTGTATGCCAAATATCTAAGGATAAAAGCCTTAGAAGAACTAGTTTTACAGGTAGGATATGATCCTGCTAATATCAAAGCAGCAGAATTATTGGTGAAAAAGAAAAATGAAGATATAGCAGCCTTAAGGAAACAAATCAAACTTCCTCAAAGTGAGCACCCTCAAACAAAAGAAGTCATACAGGAATAGAATGAAAAATATGAAATGATGAATTTAATTCTTCAGTTAATAGCCCAGCTTAAGGAAATGGAAATACAGATGGACAAACTTGTCCAAGAAAAGGAGACAGTGAAAGAATCAATGATTCTTACATTCATTCCAGTTATCACTGCAGTAGTACCTTCAAATTTAGGTGAAAATTTGGCACCCAAAGAACCATTGGCCACTGCAGTGCCAGTGACTTCTTCCACAACATCAACCACTGAATCATCTACAATAGCGGTACAGCCTACAGATGAGGCCAGTAAAATAGTGAAAGAAATGGAAGAAATGTCTTTAAAGACAAATGAGATTAACAGGTTGACAAAGATGGTAGAAAATCTTGAGAAGTCAAATAAATTAGCTCAGGTAAATACAAAGACACATGAAAAAAATGCCAGCAAACTAAGTGAAGAGTTAAAGAAGTTGCAAAAGGAGTTAACTTTGAAGGATCAAATATCATACATCAAAAATTACCTTTGGAATAATATCATTGAAGCCATCCATGATGTATGGCCTTCAATTCGGGTAATTTTTTGGCAAAGAGAGTTATTACTAGCATCCCAAGCAGAAATTCAAAAGACTCAAACTGATTTGGCTGACAAACCAGAGCAAGCTGTAAGGCTAATCAATTTCCTTAACAACAAAAATAGACAGAAGTTGGAAGAACTCAAAATCACAGACATAATTGCAACCATCCTAGAAATTAGGAAAGTCACAACAACAAAAAATTTGATGAGGCAACTTGAAGAAAAGTGTGAAGGTATGAATACTGCCATAACCAGGTTTATGGTTAAGTTCACAAGTTTGAGACAAAAAGGACTACCTGACATTTGGTAATTAATGATAAGTTAATGCCTCAGAATGACTATGATAAGAAGATTAGAGAGTTTGCAAAAGAACAGGTAAATAAACCAACAGGTCAAGGAATCCCAACAGGAAAAGTGTTACCAACGAGTTTTAAAGACTTATTCTACTTACAACATGAGATCAAACACTTGTTTGTCATCAAGCCAATCTTTGCTAGATATACAGAAGCTAATGAGAACTTTAGGAAATTAAAGAATAATCAAATTCCTAAAAATGAGGATTGGCAAGAACTCACAGATTTACTGTGAAGGATAAAAACAAGCAGATGAAAAGAAGACAAAAAACTATTTTCAGAATTACAGTCAAAACTGATTTTCTTTACAACAGTAAAACATTTTTTGGTTAAAGAGTATAAGAGTTTAAAGATTATCTGTGAATAAAGAGTATCTGAGAAAGAGTATCAGACAAGGCAGATCAGATTCAAAAAATATCTAAAGGCCAGCAAGGAGGACACCAAGGCATCCAGCTGCATCCTATCCTCAAAATTGTTTCTATTTCTTTTGGATAAAATAGGACAACTTGCTGATTTGTTAAGCAGTTGTCTCTATTATTATTGTAAATATATTTTATTTTCCTAAGATAATTCCTAGAAGTCTTCTAGGATATTTTGTAAAACATTATGTATAAATACTTCATCTTTAGAAGTAATTTGTGTGGAATAAAATTTTTGGGATTGTTATAGTCATTTCTTCTTGGACTTTAAAGCTTTCTTGTGTCAAAACTTCGAGTAGCAGGCTGGATCAAACCAAATTGGCATCATACTTCAGGATTCCTGTGATGAGTTATTTGGAGTGAAATATTTTCTAAACTTGTCAATGTTTTCTTTCTTTGTGACATGCATCCATTTATGTTTATGCTAAATCTGAATGTATAACTAGGAGTATTACTACAGAATTTGTTAAAATCACCCTATTTTTAACTAGTTATCATTTAAATGTTTTC
The DNA here is from genome assembly GCA_034641835.2 of Pinus albicaulis. NCBI lineage: Eukaryota > Viridiplantae > Streptophyta > Pinopsida > Pinales > Pinaceae > Pinus > Pinus albicaulis. Next base: position 797,556,233 of record CM076584.1, on the reverse strand, counting down.
CTCTGATTTCCAGTGTAGGGAACCCTTAATTTCTCCCTCTCTCATTTGACCTCTTCCTACTACTTTCTTTTCTGGATTTAAGGATTCTTAAGTGCCCTTTATCCCGATCATACCACCTCATAAAAACAACTTTCCAAGATCTCCAAGGGTTATCTATCTTGCCGTGAAAACTTTTGACCTTTTTTCCCTTGATCCCAGTCATGTTTACTTGATTTTGACTCCATAGCCCAATGGACAAATAGATTTCCCACTATCCATCCTTTCAAGTGATTTTTCCCACCAAATCTACCAAAACAAAACCAAAGCTACACTTTCATAACTAGCCTAATATTCATAAATTAAAACAAATTTAAACTTTAAAGAGAGAGCCCTCTATGAACCCTAGGAAGGCTAGATCCTAGATTTTGAAGTTGGTTTGTGGTTACCTCTAGAATTCTTTGACTAAAAACCAAAATCCCACAACTTGAGAATTATTAGAGTGATAACACACACTTCGCACAATATATTAATAATAAAATAACTATTGGTCTTGTACATGCACAACCACCTCCACACATTTTTTTTCAAAAAGCTAAGAATAAATAGTACTCAACAATTGAAAACTCAAGAAAATTGACCATCAATCTCCATATTGCATCCTCATATTAACACTATGTAATAGAAATGAGTCTCAAACTATTTAGTCAACAAATATTCTATGAAATAGGCTCAATTTGTGATGCAGGGAACGAAAGAAGGTCCATTCGCATAAGCACCATTTGGTCTCCAGCCTAATCTCTAACTCGTTAACTATACTTTGTACACACGTCCTTCGTCTCTGAATAACTTCTCTCACTAGTCATGTATAGATACAAGCTACTCAGCAGTAGCACCAACAACACCAACACCAACACCAGCACTAGCAACACTTCTAGCTAAAACTCATAGCTTTTTCTCTAATCCAGATTTCACTTTGCGGAAAGCTTCATGCAAAGAGAATCAATTAAATAGTGGTGGTGTGCATTATTTACAATTAAAATATTATTAATAATATAAGCATAAGTAATGTTATTCCGAACAATAAATATGGATTATGTTCTAATACTAAAATATTAGCAATAAAATCCTTCAGTATAGGGTGTGAACAACCGCAAAATGAAAGCTTGAAAGCTTCCTCCACACAATTAACTTTCTCCACATTTTGGCACATCTACCTAATTTAAAAAACATAACCATAAAAAATATTTTGTTCAATGAAATGCGGTTTTGTAAAAAAACAATTATGCACTACGCAGAACCTTCATTCAATTGAATACTAAGGTTGAAAACGTATCGAACAACTAGTCTTTGTCCTTGCTACAATTTAAATTTCTTGTATTTCGTCTATCTGAAAGAGCACAATCGAAAGTGCATCCAGTAATACGCTTCTCTAGCAACCGTTATTTCCCATGGCCAATATAACATTGTATTGATTTGAGAATAAGCATTAGTGGAAGATATGTGTGTGGAACTATAACCAACATTACAATGGGGATCGCCCACGTGGTCTAGAGCAGTGGGTGATGGGGTGCGTTGTTAAGGCACTTCGTATGCAAGGTCACCGGTTCGAAACCCTTGGGTGGGATGGGAGGAGGAAAAAATGGAAAGATTAAGATTAGTCTAAACTACCAAAAAAAAAACATTACAATGGGGATCTCAAATGATTGAAATTGGGAGATGGCCCTATGGAAAACGTTGTCATGGGGATATGATATGTAAAGAAACAACATTGAAGGTCGTCAACTTTTGCTTGAAGCAAATGCACGAAAAATTGTGGTCGTGGGAATTACTCCTCTACATGTCGAATTTTAGTAAAGCCAAAGATCCAAAGCTTGTGGTCGAAGAATATGTGTAAGACCACGGGGAAAATTTCTCTTCTTCATCGCAATCAACTTTAGATTTATGTTACTTTTTTCATTAATTTTGGTTGTGTTTTATGCGGAACATCTGCACTTCTCCACACTTCCACACAATGAACTTCTTCCACACTGTATCACGAATTATTATTAATTTAGTAATGCACAAATTTAATTTTATTTGTTTTTAACGAGGTGTTGTCTTGTCCTTTTCCTATTTTAAGAAAATATTAACCATCTTAATTAAAACATATAATAATTATCAAAATGGTTAGCGGTAGTCCGAGAGCTAGAGCTTATAGCCAGAGAATCTGTGTATGGGGAAAAATGCTTCATCGTGATCACCTTTAGGGTTATGCTATTTTTTTCATTAATGTTGCTTGTTTGTTTTGTGCAGAGTGAGAGTTCAAATGAAACTTCGGAATCCCACATGTGTTCAAAAAAAAATTCTAGAGTACGGAGTCTTTAGTGAAGAAGCATGTGAACAATGTGAAGGATAACAATGCAAAGGATGGATCATTGTGGAGAGATGCAGACACTTTGTACTTCTTTGCACTTTTGCACAATGAGTTTCTTATGCACTGTATCACAAATTGTTATTAATTTAGTCATGCACAATTTTAATTTTATTTGTTTTTGACGAGGTGTTATCTTGGCCTTTTCCTATTTTAAGAAAATATTGATCGTCTTAATCAAAACATGTAATAATTATGAACGAGAGGCAAAAAGGTTAGCGGTTAATAACGAATAAACGACAAAACGACTAGTTATGCGAATGAAGTTGTGCGGAAGCAAAGAAAGATGTGTAGAAGTGGCTTTTGTTGCGCATGTACAGAGACGAAAATAACAACATATTGCGAGTATAGAAAACATTCTCGAATAAAGATAAAATGTAGACCCCACGTTGCCTTAATCAATTAATTAATAATAAAAACAAGTATGTTACATCACAACTATTGATCTTACTTATTTTACCTATATCTATAATCCTTTACATATGAGTAATAAATAAACATGCTAAAATAAGCTAAATTTTCTTTATACATAACATAATATTTCAACGCCTCTTTTAGAACAATGGGATAGGTGTACTTCTTAATAATGGACAATATTGGAATTTATGCTTGAACAATCATTATTTCATAAGTGAAATGAATTTCATGTAGTTAGTTGAGATAGTAGTGGTGTTTAACAATGTTAACGGTTAAATTTTAGTGAGAGAATTGGTACATTCTCATTGTTTTGATTGTATGATATAATTTTTTATTAGTAAAATTGTTTTTTTAATTGTATTTTTGAATAAATAAATTAAGTATTTTTAAAATATTTTGAGAATTTTAAATTTTGTAAATTATATATTTTAAATTTACAATTTTAATAAATTATTATCATTTTTTATAATAAAAAAATTAAAATATTTATCCAAAAACCTAAAACAATTAAACTAAGTTAAAAACTTTTAGTAATCATTTTTATTTAAATGTTGTTATGTTGGTTAAGAATGACTCACTCTAGGGATTTCCTCTCAACTCTAGACTAAATTTGGAGCCTCGTTTATTTGGTATCAAATATTACTTTGGAAAAGAGTGGTTAGACAAGTTTAGGCATGGAACAATGGATATAAGAGATATAAAGAGGATAGACTCAACCTCACTTTTGTCATTTGGAGTTTTATTTTAATTTTATTATGTCTTTTCATGGGATGATTGAGTGGTTGGCACAATGGGATGTTATCCCCTCTACCTAGTTTCAAATCACACTAGGGGACATCTTTAGCCCATTGTGATAAGGCTCAAGGAGTAGGCTCCCCCACCCTTGTGGAGTGTTGGCTCTTGCCAAGTCATAAATTCCTGATATATTTGGCTTATGGATTGTTAGATATATGTTGGATATACTTTTGGTGTCTTGCTAAGTCATAATTACTAATATATTTGGCTTACGGGTTGTTGGATATACTCTTGGTGTTATAGTGTCAATTGCTAAGTTTGATTTCATAGTAAAATTTAATAATAAAAAAGAGTTCAATTGATATGCATTGAGTAGTTGACATGATGGTTTGTTATCTCTTTCAATAGTTAACTAAGTGGATGAGAGAATGCTTTGTTATCTACTCCACTTGGTTTTAATTCTCATGATGGACATGTTGACCCCTTGGGATAAGGCCCAAAGAGTAAGCTAATCCTTGGCTCAGAGCAAGTTATTGATATGTCTAATTTGAGGACTTAATGATAATCAATAAGTTTGATTTAGACCTTGTCCATTCACCATAATTTTAAAAAAGAAAAAAAATGTGTATAATATCCTATAATTATGTTGATAGACAAGTCTATTTTGGATTGGGCTTTTATAATTTTAATTTAATTATCAATAATTATTAGGTGGATGATATGGACTTAACTTTCACAGAATATTCTTGATAGTATACACAAATTGAACACAATTTTTTTTTAAAGTAGGCATGTCTTTTTTTCCCTTTTATTAAAATTCATTCATTAAAAAAAAATATAATATGAAGGTTTTTTTGGGCATGTGATATTAATAAACCTTTTTTTTTTTGTAAATAAAGTAAAGCTATTCACATTTATTTAAAACAGTGGATTACATAGTTGCCATTATCAGGCAAATAGGCAGACCGATGTCTTGTTGTGGTAATTACAATCGTCCCTTTGGACCTTGCTTTCACCCTCTGGGATGGGAGATACAAGGAGAGGAGCAGAGGGGAGTGAGCTATTATAAAAAAAATAGAGATAAACATGGATATTGAGATGAGAAAAAAGGCTTTTTAGCCTCGCTGGGGAAGAAAAAACTGAACCTTTAAAGATTATTGTCATTAAACCTGGAAGATCAGAGTCCTAGAGAGTGTGGCTGGTCTGCATCATCTGTCAAGAAATCATCGACACTTATTGTCCGATCAGGGGTGCCTTCGTCGGAGCTGAAAATCTGCATTCTGGTTGAAGAGGGGTCTGTGCCAGGGTGGATCTACATTGGAGAAAAGCGAGGAGCAGTTGGGTCATCATCTTCTTCTTTGGGGCTCGGATGTGGGTGGCGAGTCACTGACCGTCATTTCAGAAGAGCATAATGTGGATATTTGCGGTCGATGAACCTTTGGTGATGGACTTCGTTGACGTACATCACGAATTTCTCAGTGAGGGAATCGAGTTTGCATTCCAAGATGCGATTGCGGTCCTAATGATCTTGGAGAGCCATGGAGAGCATAGATTTTATTTTCCAGTAAAGGTTGATGGTGCGACTGTATAGGTTTTCCCTGGCTCTTATGAGGCTAGGGTCAGGAACCTAGCTGAAGGCAAAATCCACAACTTATGTCGACATGTTTCTGCGTGTGGTCTGGACTCCACCTTCGATATCTACAAGTTGCTCCTACACTTTCGGATAGGCAGTGGCTGCAAAGATTTTGGTAGAGTTTCTAGTTGTCGTCTCCACGCGAGTGACTGGGGGTCAAGAGAGGTTGGCCCATTGGGCACCACGACCTCATCCGCCTCGAGCAGGGAGAGAAAGGGTGGCTCTGCGAGGGGGCATGAGAGGAGAGCCAAGTAGAGAGGGATGGGAAGAAGCAACATACTGCAAAGGGTGGCTTGGGTAGCCGAGCCTTGGGAGAGGCATGGAGGAGATGAAGAGTAGAGCAGACGGATATAGGGTCGATGAGGTCAGAAGAAGGAATGAGGAGCAGTTGGGTTGCGTGAGGTAGATTTGGGCTGGAGGGAGGAGCTGATGGCAGGGGAAACTGCGGGAGAACGTGCCACATGGGTTGAAAATACAATGTGAGAAATGAATGCTACAATTTGGATTGTCCTTCTGGTGACTGGAAATGATAGAGCCGTGGGCTCGATTATACGTGGAGAGGGTGGTGAGAGTTAGGGTCATGATTTCGGGGGGGGGGGTGAAGATGTCGAGGGGGTGTGTTGTCCGGCAGTCCGCGTATCCAAGTCCCTGATACGAGTGCATTCATTTATGACAGTTGGGTAAGTGTAGGTGTCCCATGACGCGGAAGTGAAATGGTTGTTGACGTTGACACCAGTGTTTGCAAGGAGGTTGAACAACTGATTGGCCTTGTGTCTGATGGCATGAAAGGTGATTCCTTTTGCCTTGTCAATGCAGAGTTTTATTTTCTGAAGATTTTTGTTGATTCTCCAGTTGTCTGAAACCTGGTGGACACTTCTTCCCTAATGTATCTTTCTGCAGTATTAGGTAGTGACTGTGGAGTCCCCTTCTACTAGTAGGGGCCAGAAGTTCTAATCAATGGCGATGGAGAGACCATGAGCTAAGGTCTGAAGCTCAGTCGCATTATTGGTGGTGTGTCCTAGGTTTCCATAATATATCCAGAGAATTTGGCCTGCATGATCTCGAAAGACTCCTCCAAAGCCAGCATTGCCCGAGTTATCTTTAGATGCTCTGTCGTAATTGAGTTTGATGAAGTTGGGGTCAGGAGGCTGTCATTTGGGGTCAGGCATGGTGGCTAGAGGAGAGTTGTGGTTGATAGAAGAGTGGTGGAGGGATAAGTCAAGAAGAGAAAGGATTCAACGATCCTCACTAGTGGGGGGGGAGGAGGTATCTGGGAGTTTGGCTATGGAGGTAGATTCTTTGAGAGTCTGTTTGATGGAATGAATTATCTGTTCTTTCCCTTTTCCAGGTTTTTAAAGGTGTGGGCATTTTGTTCCTTCCATATTGCCCAGCAAGTGATTCCTGGCAGAAGATTCCAAGCCAGATTAATGAGTGGCTAGTTGGAGAATGAGGTGCACTAGTGATCCAGGGAAAGGAGAATGGAGGAGGGGTCTCTGTCTGGGGAATTAAAGACCACGAAGATCCAATTCCAAATGTTAGAGGAAAAGTGGCATTCATTTAACAAATGGTTGGTGGTTTCCTTATTCTCTTTGCATATAATACATATGGACGGGCCAATGAAGCCTTTTTTTATTAGGTTTTCCCAGGCTAGAATTTTCTGGTGCATTAGTAGCCAAAGAAAGAGCGATATTTTGGAGCAAATGATTGCGCTTCCAGAGAGTGCTCCATTTGTTGTTGGTGGGTATGCAAGTGGGATCAGATAAGAGGCCATATGCTTCTTTTATGTTCAAGTGACTAGCCACATTAGAGCCCCATCTTAGATTGTATGAATCCTCGTCCCTTTGAATCTGCCTTTTCCCTAGCTCATTAGCTAGGTTTTTCCATTCCTGAGGGTGATTTTGTTGAACCCATTCTAGGACCTCTTGCCATTCCCTCCATTCATTGTTTTCATCATTTTTCCAGAAATATTTGACAAACCTTTTATTGTGGTTGTCCATATGAATTTTGATTTGTTGGAATTAGTCTTGATTGAGACGTGGGCTTTGCTCCCAGGCATCATCCCAGAACAATGTTGTCCCGCCATTTCAAACTTCCCAAAAGCAATGGTTTTAGACCATTGCTCTATTCTCCCAAGCTTCCAAACCAAGGAGCCCTTGAGGTTGCCAGAGAGCCTGATTAGAGACTTCGGGTGGTGAGAAGGTGCATATTTTTCCTTCCAGAGCGTTGCTAAAGAGGTGTTGGGGTTAGTGATCCATCTCCACCAGGTTTTGGCACCCAGAACTTTGCACAGAAGGTTTGGGTCTCTGAGACCAAGTCCCCCATATTTCTTAGGCCTGTAGATTTTTCCCCAAGCTATTGGGGCCCATTTTCCCTTATTCTCTTTACCTTTCCATAAGAAGTCTCTTCATATGGTTTTGATTTGGTTTGAAATAGATTTGGGAGCAGCAATGGCCGAGTACTGGTATTGAGGAATGGCTTGAAGGACATAGCTAACCAAGACTAATCTACCCAGGAGATTTAAGGATCTGAAAGTCCAATTGGAAATCTTTGTTTTCAATTTGGTGACTAGAGGTTCCGAGTTGGATTTGGCAAGGGGTTTATCGGTCAAGGGAACTCCGAGGTATTTGGAGGGGAAGGAGTTGAGCTAAAATCCCAGAATGCGAGCTATGTTAAGTTGAATGGGATGAGAGGTATTTAGAAAGAAGATTTTTGATTTGGCTTTGTTAATGGAGGTGCCAGAGGCCTGGAAAAATCAACAAGAATATTCTAGAAGGCTAGGGCTTCTTTGACCATGGGAGAGCCCATAAGTAGAGTGTCATCCACAAATTGCTGGTGTGTGGAAGGGGGGTTGGAGGGGTAGATATTTAAACCAGAGATGCTTCAGTTTGAGGAGGAAACCACTATGGAGCACCCAAGACCCTCTACCATTATAACAAAAAGGAAAGGCGAGAGTGGGTCACCTTGCCAGATTCCACAGGATGGATTTATGATGGCAGAGGGGGAACCATTGAGAAGAATGGAGAAGAAGTCACCTGTGACCATTTTTTGCATTCTTTGTTGAAACCGAAAGCTTCTAACATTTTTTTGATGTAATTCCAGTTGATTGTGTCGAAGGCTTTGGACATGTCCAACTGGATGAGCATGCATGGTTTCTTCTGCTCCTTGAGAGAGTGAATGACTTCCTATGAGAGGATACTGTTGTCCAGAATTTGTCTACCTTCCACATATCCTGTTTGATGAGGGGAGATGAGAAGGGGTAGGAGATTTTTGATGCGGTTGGCCAGAATTTTAGAGATGATTTTGTAGATGACATTGCAGAGGGAAATAGGGCTAAACTGGTCAGGGGAGTCAGATTTTGTATATTTGGGAATGAGGGAGAGGAAGGTGGCATTGAAGGCCTTTAGGACAGACTTCTAAATGTGGGATTCTTCCACCAGATCGTAGACATCCAATTTGAGCAGGGGCCAACAGGCCTTGAAGAAGTCTATGGTGAAACCTTCCGATCCTGGGGCTTTGTCGTTGGGCATAGTCTGGACTGCTTCTTCAACTTCAGTCATAGATAAAAATTTTAATAGAATCTGGTTGTGCTCCTTAGTTAAGATTATGGATATGTTTCTGGTTATTTTTTCTATGGCTTCCTCGTTGGCATTGTTGGATTCAGTGAGGATGTCTCGAAAATACTAATTAAGTTCCTCTTCTATTTCTGTGTGAGTGCTTAGGATGTTGCCTTGTTGATTTTTGAGGCCCAGTATTCGATTGTGTTTCATGTGGTGGATCATAGATCAGTGGAAGAAAGTTGTATTTCTTTCCCCATCTTTGAGCCAATTGACTCTGGATTTTTGGCTCCATAAAGTCTCTTCTTGGGCAGCTCGTTCCTCCCAACTTTTTTGTAGCCTTAATTCCTCTTGATTTTTTTGTTCTGTCATACCATTGCTGATGATGTTCTGTTGTAGGTATTTCATTTTGAGTTCTATCAGTTTCTTTTCAACTATGATATCTCCGAAGGAGTTTTTATTCCAGACTCTGAGTTCAAATTTGATAAATTTCAGCTTCTGCTGGAAGTTATACATTTTTTTGCCTTGGGAGGGTTGGGGGTAGACCACCATTCCTTCATTTTGTCCATGAATTCAAGATGATTGATCCAGAATGCTTCAAACCTGAAGGGTTTGCTTTTGGGACCTTTTGATAGCTTAATTTTTAGAACAATGGGCCAGTGATCAGATCCCACCTGTGGGGCGATGTTGGCTTCTGTTTTCAAGGAGCTAAGGAACAGGTCCTCCGAGAGGAGGAATCTATCTGAGCTGGAGGCTATTTTTCTATCTCCACCTCTTCTGTTGTTCCAGGTGAAGGAGCCATTTTTTGTGGGGGTGTCTATGAGTCTGAGATCATCAATCAGGACCTGGAAGGTAGCTTAGTCTTTGTCTAGTTTTCTGAGGCCTCCTCTCTTTACCCCAAGATTGAGAATCATATTAAAGTCACCTATGGTGATGCTGAGGGGATGATTGAAGGAGCCAAGGTGCTTTTTTAGGCTGATCAACCAGGCTAATCTCTCGGTAACAGAGTGAGGAGCATAGACATTAGTGATGCAAATCTTGTCCTTAGTTCCAGTGATTTGAAGAGCTGTGGTGAGGGCATATTTGGAAGCTACAGACTCACAAAGGTGAAAACAGGAGTCCTTCCAAAAGGTTTCGAGCCCCCCAACAGTTCCAGAGGTTAAGATGGTCACATGGATGTAGTGGTTTTTGAAGCAGGATTGTTGTATTGTTTCCATGGAGCTTAGATTGCTTTTGGTTTCTTGAAGCAGGACAATGTCCGGTTTGTCAGAGGCTATTCTAGATTTTAGAATTCTTTTCATACTGGGACTATTCAGTCCTCTAATATTCCAAGATGTGCAAATCATTGAAAATTTTTTGGGGGTAGAGTGATTGCTCTTACCTTTCCTTCATTGATGAGGTGGATTCCTAGCTCCTGAAGGAGTTGGCTGGTGGATTTCCTGCCTCTTTTCCAGTTCTATCCTTTTGGTAGGTGTTTCCCTGCACTCAAGTTGACCATTATACCACTTTCTGTGTTTTTTCCCTTGCTTAGGTGTTCTCGGTGATGATGCATTACTTCCTATAGCAGGTAAGCCTCTTCAATTTTTTAGATATGTTCTCTGGGAATCACTTCTATTCCATTCTTTTGCTATTTTCTGCAGATCCATGCCCATTAGGACTTGTTCAATCTCTTTTTCCTCTAGGGTAGGTACTTCTTGTATGATTTCCATGTAAGTGTCCTCTTGATACTACGTTCCCTCTTGTGTAAGTTTGTTTTGGGCTTACATTTCCCTGTTGTTGTTTTCCATTGAGTTTTCCTGTTAGATATTTGCTTCTTTTCTCATGCTTTGTTGTCATGTTTCCTCCTGAAGCGTGTTTAGAGCTTCGAACTTATTTTGTTGGGAGAAAATTGGAGGATCTTTCCTTGTGTATACTCTTTTGTTATGCTTGTGTTTGTTACCTGCCCTGGTGTAACCTTGGTCATCTTTTTTCCTCGCTTAATCTTCTTTTGTTGGTGCCTTGATTTTGGGGGCAATCTTGAAAGAGGTGTCCGTGTTCATGGAATTTCCTGCATCTAAAAGGAATATGCTCATAATCTATGTTTTGAGTCCAGATGTCGTCCCTGTAGTTTAGTCTTATGGCTTTTGGGAGTGCTCCAAAGACATATAAGTAGGTACAAATCCTTGCGTAGGATATGTAGTGACCATTTTTGGTGCCTTCTGACATTTTTATGTATTCTCCAAGATCTTCCCCTATGGCCTTCAGGACGGATGGTGCCTAGGAGTCTGTTGGTAGAGAAAAGAGTTGTATCCAAACTGGAACCCTGGTGAAGTCTTCTTTGTCTGGGGTGAAGTTCTCCTTCCAATATCTCATGTACAGACCTACCGAGTTGAAGAAGTAAGGACCCCCTTCAAACATCCTGTCCCTGTCTTCTAAAAGGGAGAAGACCACTGTGAAGAAGCCTATGGACCTGAGTTGTAGGTCGATCTCTCCTTTTGGGCTCCATTTGGCATGAATCCATCCTTTTAGAGCGCGTTCTGTGGGCCAAATGCCCATAAATTTGTAGATGACCACGTATTCTTGCATATACTCCTTGTAGACGGCGACATTCGGGTCCTGAATGATTATTTACAAATTTTTCTTTGCTTTTGGGTTGCATGCGTTGTGCTTTTTTGTTTCTTCCTTTGAGTTTGTGTCTTCCTTCGATTCTTCTCTTGCTTCTTCTGAGGGTCGGGGGTTTGATTTTCTCTTGTGGTCGTTGCTGTTGTGGTGTCCATGGCCGCCTTTCTGTGGTCTTGTAGAGGAGTGGAAGACCTCATTTCAGGGTTTGGGTTAGCAAAAGCCGAGCTAGAGGTCAATCTAGTAAAGAAGGAGATGTTTCTTTTGGAGGTGTGTCCCGCTACGAGATCTCGATAGGATGGAGCCAACGGGCCTCCATCCTGCTCCATTAAAGAAGCTCAAGGTGAGATCATGTAGGCACTGCGGCGACAGGTCCGCGCCTACAAGGCAAGTTGTGGGTTGCATCAAGGTTGCAGAGCCATGGTCCCATTCGATCTTCCTTTCACAATGCGTTTGCTACTTGTACTCTATCATGAAGATGAAAAAAATTCGATATTAATAAACCTATTTACAAATTAAGAATCTTCCTAATAAAATGAGAGTCAATCTTCCTAGTTAAGAATCTTATTACATTTTTTTACTGTATGGATGTTTAACTTATATTAATTCATTTTAAACTATTTGTTTTGGAGTGGATAAAGGATGAGACTTGGGCTCCATGCACTGTCTCTTACATATGGAACAATTTGATGAAAGTGAAACATTAGATGCTTGGGAATTTGAGATGAGATACTAGATCAGGCACTTCAATGGAGATAGGTTTAGACCCTATTAGAGGTTTTTCTAGAAATCATACTCTTCCTATCACGCTTATTAGGTACATCCATAATTTGGGGATTTATTTTTTAAATCTGATACAAGTTTCACATTATCCCAATTGCCTATATCCTTCTTAGACATGCTCTTGGGATTTAGGTTTATATGGTGATTTGGTTGAGTTATGGGACAAGTATGTGAGCGATTTATACTTGGAAGATATCACTCTGATGGAAAATGAAGACAACTTTATCTAGGATGGTAAATCTGTGCAGGGTCATATCATTGATTTAGAGGCATATAGATATATCTCTCTTGTTCAACAACATTTTAAGGGAAGATGGTGGCTTAAAAAAATGTGATTGGAAATGTCCCCTAAAGCTTAAATGCTCTAGGTGGTTGGCTTGGAAAAATAAAATATTAACATGGGATAATTTGTATCGACAATGTTTCATTGGTCCACATAGATGTGTATTGTATGAGGAGGAGATTGATGATGTGGTTCACCTTTTCCTTGAGTGTCCATATGCGGTCTCCATATGGAATGGCATGTTGAACATCTTAAATATATTTGTTGATTGGAAATCCACAACCATGGAGGCTTGTTTGCAGGATTGGATGTTGGGATACAAGGAATACCAAACCCTCCCCCTTTACATATTCTTGGGCATTTGGAGGATTAGGAATGAAAATATAATTATCCTTTGAACATCAAATGTATTTGAATGAATATATGTGCATATTTCAATGAAATCGGATCTGCGGTTTATAAGGGATCTTCGAAAAGCATTCATCCTTCGAATATATGGTGAAAATTTCCCATGGAGTTTTTTGATGGGGAAACATGTAAGAATATGTGTGGCAAACAGTGGGATGAGTACCAATACTTGAATGGATATCATTTCTCTTTAGGGGTGCTTATATTGTGCTAATTGGTTATCCATCGAGACAATGTATGTCTTCGATGATAAAAAGGTTGTTATTGATTGGGCTATGGAGCGGTCATCCTTTAATCCTCCCATGCTTAATAACTGGATGAAAATAATTAGGTTGCTGATTGGACTTTTCCTGGGGTGACATTTTTCCTATATATAGAGAAAAAATGGAGTTGCTGATGCACTTTCAAAGTTGAGACACAAATATCCACCCGGGGATATTATATACACTTCCTACTGTTGGAAAATGTAACTAGTTTCAGTCTTCATAATTTTCATTTTACTCATGTCATTATGTAAACCTTATGTTACAAAAAAAAATAAGAAAGAAAAATATTATTTTCTAGCATGGGTTTCATGCTCCATTTAAATAGTCATCTAGGTCAAGCATACATTTCATGCTCCTAGGGTTTGTCAAGTCATAAGAATAATTGTCATGAGTCAAGAGAGTCATTATATTTTGTATAAGACCATATTGGGGAAGTTGTAACATGTAAAATAATTTTTTTTTGAGATAAGAAAGTCAAAAATACCTCCAAGACCAAGTTGACCCTCGCTGTGAAAAGTCGGCCTACGAAAGGACTATTCGACCTTGTGAGAAACATATATATATATATATATATATATATATATATATATATATATATATATATATATATATATATATATATATATATATATATATATATATATATATAAAGAAGGAGTTTCGACCTCATTAACACACACTTCTGAAGTTCAATATGAAGCAAGACACAAAGGCAATACAAGAGAAAAAGTCAAGGAAGAAGAAGCAAATCAATAAGAAGAAGAAGATTAATATTTTCTACCCATTTCATCTCACACGTGCAAGAAAATATAGGGTTTTTGCAGTTGCTAGGAGCTGAGAGTTGCGATTCGAATTGCAAACCTAAATTGCAGGACCAAAACTTTGATTGGGGCATATTTTGGAGATTTTGACCTTCATTGACTTTGAAAGACTTTGAATTGTTTGGAAGAGATCTTTTTGCTGGGTTGACTTGGTGCTTGGAGGAGGTTTGACTTTGGTCTTTGGGTATTGGTTTTCCCATTTGATTTGATTCTATAAGAAGATAAGAGATTATTTTGGGTTTTCCCCTTGGAGGGGTTTTGCCCTGGCTTGCATCCTTCCTCTTGTGTCCATTGTCTTTACTATTTATGCTCTTGATTATTGTTTGATGAAAGAATCTAATAAAGAACAATAAGAAGCTAACTAAAGTTCACAAGCAATTATTAAGGATATGAAGGAGAATTGTTTAATAAGTTGCCATACTAGATTCTCCAACACCTACTACAATGACAATATGCAAAGAATGGGGAAAATATTCTACACATACGTTTTCTCTCCCATGTTACATATCTATTGTTTGCCATATTACTTTACAAGGGTCATAATTTTTTGAGATGCAATGAACATTATATGTTTGCTCTCTTTATGAAACATATCACAAATCTGAGATATGTGATAACTTTTTTTGTGCATATTGGTACTCACTAGAAATAGTGATTTAAGGAGTTACATGCTATACGTAAATAACCTATTTTTTTTAGTAAACCACAATACTTCATATTCATTGCTAAAACAAGGTTATAGAGCGATTGGGTTTAAACTCATAGTGAACCATACATTCAAGTCTTCAACATAAAAGAAACATAACAATCTAACTGGTCTGCAAGATAGCAAGAGACAAAAATACATTATCCAACCACCACAGACATCACCAAGAAGAGAACAAAGTAATGCAGACCAGGATTCTTGAAGCAAAGACTAGGGAGCATTTCCAATAGAACATACCCTCCTATGATCCACAAAACCATACTTCAGATTGGAATGTAATGATAGTGTGCACCCAAATCATCTAATCTGAAAAAATTGATTGAGAAAACTTCAAAGCCATAAGCATCACCGCAGAAGAGTTTTATGTCGCAACAAGGGCAATTCCATGCTGCATCATCCATTAACATCATAACCAAAGCAAATATTGTATGTGCAAAGAGATGGCTAGGGCGATTTGGAGGCACATAACAATAGCTGTTCATGGAAAAATGAAGACCACCATAGAATCCAAAATAGCAGGGTAAAGAATTGAGATAACATAAAAGAACTTGCCATTGTTGAGTTTCAAAAACAACCAATAATACACCACCATCTATGAATCAAAGGACAAAGAAGATATTGGAATCATAGTTGGCCCAAATTTGAATAAATAGGAGCAACCCTAAGTAGCAAACTTCTAATATTGGAACAAACCAAGTGTCCCCATAGATGTTTAATTCAAAGAGAAGCAACATAAGTTGCTGCATTGAACTTAAAAGCCAAAAGAAGTTGAAGTCACCATGACAAGACCATACCTGGAGTTTGATTGCCGAAATGGGAACAAAAAAGCAGAATACCAGTCAGTACTAATCCTGATTAGAGGAGATTATTGTGAGATCCTAACCACTGTCAACCGACGGGTCAGTAGGATCACTTGGTGGATTAATGAGATCACCAAGAACTAAATCTAACACGAGAAAGCTTTCCACCTGGACCAATCAAGAATCCACATTATCAAGACACAATCTTTGATTCCGAAGCATACATTTGATATCCTCAAAATGAATACATTGTAGTTCTCAACTTGCTTATTAAGCGCAACAATTAGTATCCATTTATTGGTGCAAAACCAAAAAATTCATAAAATTAAACCTCATTTTCCTTAATTGCAAGAATAAAAAACCATATTCAAATTATCTCCTACAACATCTAAATAGTCTCTTTAGACTCCGACATAATAAATAACCTATTATTAAAATACATTAGTTTTTCTTTTCTTAAATTTTTTTAAAAAAAAATTCATTTTAATAATACTAATTATTATTATTTTAAATAAAAATAATAATTGAATTATTTTTTAAGTAATTGGATCTCACCGTTTACCATAAGTCATCATATCAATTCTCCGTTTGATTTAGAATGATATAATGCTAAAAACTATGTGAGAGGCCGACATAATACGTCTACGAGATATTTTATGCAGATAAGGGAGAATGGCATTTGACACTGAATATTCATCAGGCGAGGCAGACGTATAAACAGTTTTGGCCGGGAGGAGGGCGAGGGCGAGTGCTTTTGCTGGAAGCGTGTTTCCATAAACATGTGAGCATTGTGAAATGGCAGGTACTAACATGATATATTCAAACTTCAAACAGCCTCATCCAACAAGAGAAACAGCAGGAGGTACATCACTCTCTAGTTCTTCTTCTATGTGTTTGTGTGTTCCTTATTCTCATCCTTTTCATAGACATTACACACCCACAACGAAAGCCTGCAACAATCGTTCGAGTCATATCACATTTACAAAGTCCCACAACAATTTCTTTCGGTATTGTAGACTTGTAAGCGCGAATACCTCGCTATATCTTCTCTTTTGCCATGTGTGTGCCATAGATACCCATCAGAGAAAATACCCAACAAAGAATAGCTTTAGCTTTAACCCATCTAGGAGCCTGAGGGCTAAGGCCTCTGCTAATGCTCTTGTTGTGCAGCAGGACGATATAGTAAATAAAATATGCAAAGCCATTGAAGAGGACCAATGGGAATGCTTACAGGAAAACTTTATGAATTCCATGGCACAGGATTTAAACCCTGATGCGGTGGTGAAGGTGTTAAACATCCAAACAGATGCCCAGAATGCCCTGAGGTTTTTCCAGTGGGCAGATAAACAGGAGGGTTATGAGCATAATACCAATGCATATTTCACCATGATTGAAATTCTGGGCAGAGCAAAGATGTTCACTGAATTACAGTCCCTTTTGCAGAAAATGCAAACCCAAAGACGTGAGATAACTAGAAGTATGCTTCATAGTTTGGTGATGTCATATGGACGGAGTGGCAGGCTCAAAGAATCTCTAGAAGCCTTCAATTCAATGAAGGAGATGGGCTATGAACCCGGTCTCATTAATACCGCCTACAACTCTGTCCTGGTAGCTCTAGTGAAAAACAAAAAGCTCGACATGGCCGAAAATCTGTTTTTCCAAATGGTTCAGAGTGGAGTTTCTTGCAACAGTTTAACATATACTTCCATGATTGAGTGCTTCTTCTTGAAAGGAAAGGTGGAGGATGCCATGAAATTGCTGGATGATATGATCCAGAATAACGACCCACTAGATGTGGTGACTTGCACTATTGTGATTTCTGCCCTCTGCAAGAGAAAGAAGATAGAACAAGCTTATGAAGTATTGCAAAAAATGCGTGAGAATGGATGCGAGCCTAACTTATATACTTATAATGCTCTTATCAAGGGTCTTTGTGCCGTTGAAAGGCTTGATGAGGCCTTTGAATTGGTGAATGTGATAGAGCAGGGAGGCGTAGCACCAAATATTTACACATACACTATTCTAATACATGGTCTATGCAAGATACAGAGATTGGATAGAACGAAAGAGATGTTAAATGAAATTTCGGCAAGGGGGCTGAAACCCAACGTAGTGACCTACAACACACTTTTGAATGGATATTGCAGGGAATCTAGAATAATTGAAGCTATGGACATCCTCAAAGAGATGCATCAGAATGGTTGTACACCTGATCGTGTTACATATACCACCTTGATTCGGGGACTTGTTCAAGGGAACCAGCTTCCAGATGCTTTACGGATGCATGATGAAATGACAAACAAGGGGTATGAGGTAAACTTCGATACATTGAACATCCTGGCCCGGGGACTTTCTAGGGTCGGTAACCACAAGGATGCAAGTATATTTTATAAAAGGATGAAGGATATGGGTTTTGTTTACAATGCAACTGATTACTATTTGGCAATACATTGCTACTCCACAGCAGGAGACATGCAGGAGGCTCAGTTCCTTCTCTATGAAATGATCAATAAGGGCTATCCCCCTGGCCTTACTACTTACAACACAATGATCAAAGGATTTTGCAGACAAGGAAGGTTGGATGATGCAGATGCAATGTTAAATTTTATGATTGAAAATGGCACAGGTCCAGATGCTAGGTCTTACAATATCTTGATTAAAGAATTTCTCAATCAAGGCCGGATTCAAGATGCAGATCAACTCTTTACAACAGCATTGGAAAGGGGTGTAGTTCCGAGTCAAAAACTGGTTGTTTCAAGAATCTAACGAATTACCGGAGGGCTTAGTTAGAAGCCAGGAGGAGCTTGTCAGTGGATATGATGTAGGGGTTCTGCCATTCTGCATGTTAACCTGCTATTTTTCTTCAATTGTGGGATAAAGGCAGATTAGTCTTGATAAGGATGCCTATCTTACAATACAGTTAGAATGAACTTACACTTCTTTGGAAACAACTTGCTGATTCTCTTGCATCCATAAAGTATGGTATCTTTTCTTGTCTCTTGCTTTGTCTTCCATAAATGTCTCTCTTCAGAAATTTATTTACTTATTTTTTCTTCAGAATTTAAGTTTCTCTGTTCAAACTGTATTGCTGAAAATCACTGGGATTGCAAAAGATTGTGGACAATCAACAACTTTCGATTCTGGATATTAGTTAGATATAATGACTATCAACAATCAACAACTTTCGATTCTGGATATTAGTTAGATATAATGACTATCAACAACTTTCGACTCCATATATTAGGAAGATACAATGACTAAGTGCTGTGTATAGCTCCTTCTCATATATAATTTATGTTGTTAATGCAGACAAGATGGTATGGTTCATAGAAAATTTTTATCCTATAACAGAAAAACCAAAATTAGCTGGTGGAAAGAAAAAGAGTATAATCTATTTCCTTCCATTCAAATTGCAAACATAAAAGTTTGAATCTGATGCAAAAACTCCTAAACTGCCCACGTACCAATACCAGAAACTTGTAGGAACTCGGAAACACCTTGGAAACTTCACAGAAACCCCCAAGTGTCCATGAGGGGGCACAGGACCGATAAGAAGTCTAAAGAATTTTAAGCTATGGAAAATGAAGACAAATTATGTTGATATTTATAGCTCGGACAGGTGCTTGTCCAAAATCCTCTTTAGGTGTTTGCTCATGAGGAGTAAGTGATTAATATGATTTCTTTCCTAAGTTAAATTAATTTAATTGATTAATGTTGGTTATTGGGCTAAGTTTCTAAGAATAAATAATTTAATATTTAAGTGAATTAGATCAAATCTCTACCATTGATCTACGTGGGTTAGGATTAATCCTAAGGATTTAACTCAAAATGAAATCATAAAAGAAGCGGAAAGGAGAGGATGAAGACACACCAAATCATTTGAGAGAGTGAGAGACTCAAGACTGAAGAGAAGAGAAAAGTGTGCAACAAGGTGATTTCAGGAGAAGGAAGAGGAGGCTGAGTTTGTGGAGCGAGAGAGAGACCCGAGATTTGGAGGAGGCCAAAATCTGTGAGGGGTCGAGATTTTCTAGCCAGGCTTATGCAGGGGTAAAAGAGAGTTTTGTTCCAATGTACAAGGGGCAGTTAGAGAAGCCGAAATTTTCCAGGGCCAGGAATCTCCAGTGGGCCAAATTCTTGAGGGGTTTGAAAATTGAGGTTCTATAGCGCAGTATTTTTTTGTCTATTCTCTGACGTCATTTTCCCTGTTAGGTGAACCCTGATTTTCCTGAATTAATTAAAAGTGAAGGAGAAATTGTTGGGTAGAAATTTCTGCTGTTTTTGTGGTTGATTTTTTGCTTTATTTCCGCTGCAAATTTTATTTGTGAAGTTAAAATATCAGTGTATTTATTTTCAGCATTTTCAGAATTTGTTTTCTTTGTGAAATAATTTCTGGATATAAATTTATTGTTGAGAAAAATAAATTAGACCTGGTATTAAAAATTAACAATTAACCTCTAATTCATTTATAAACCTACTGTGTTATTTAAATAAAAAACCACACACAACATTTCCCTTGATGTACCTGTTTGGGGAATCATGTTTCCAGTTATTAACAATTAACCTCTAATTCATTTATAAACCTACTGTGTTATTTAAATAAAAAACCACACACAACATTTCCCTTGATGTACCTGTTTGGGGAATCATGTTTCCAGTTGTTCACGTTTCTGAAACTAGTACACGTTTCAATGTTTTGTGTAACTTAGAAGTTAGATCAACAGCTATGCCAAACTAATAGCAGTAATTCACAATTTGTTCTTGGTTTTTGGTTTATTATGTTTTGTTGGAGCTAGCAGGAAGCGGGGATATGCTCCATACGATGGCTCATGGTTGTTGATAGGAACATACTGGATGTTTTCTCTCACTGATATGCTTACGAATGGACTTGGATGATATACATCTAGCGGTTGGATGGGCTATCATTGTGCCTTTACATGAAGTGGTTGTAAGGATTCTGTTCTTCCTTGCTTTATTGTCTAAGGACAATTAAAAAGCAATATATGTTTTGGATACTGCTTAAGTAGCTGAAAAAGGAATTGACATAATGAATCGTGATTGGTTCTGGCATAAAGTCTACATTCCATGTAACACTTGAGCTGGAAACAACTGTCCACAAGTTGCATATGTTTCCCATGAGATCTTAGAACTTTGTCCAATTGATGAAGTGACTGCTTTGGATCAGCTCTACAAATCCTATGAAGTTTATGTATAATGCCTCCTAAGTTCTACTGGTGCGTATGTTTCCCTATCATCCACTGATGATAGAGATCACAGAATTAGCTGTGAAAATTCTTCTTTTGGGAAGACCTACTTGTTTTTCTTCTTTTCCATGTAACATATCCCCTGGCACTTTCCTCATTCTGAGGATGGTACCTAGGGTAAACTCTAGATTCTTTAGAACACAAGCCCAAGACACTGCTCATGGCTGTTACAAAAATATACTCGTTATGACCTCAACATGTCATTTATGGGAATAGAACTTGGTTGGGGAGGATAACACTCAATCCCACAAGTACTCGAGTTAAACCGAATTGACAAGGTTGCTACCCTACTTGTGCTGAATTTTGGTAGCTGCGGTTGGTATTCATTTATTGTATAAGCCCAAATTATTAAAAGAAAATGAAAACATAAAATTGAATTCAAGTCGGCTCCTATAGAGGGAAAATTAAATCTTTGAAAATCAAATTTTTGCCTTGAAATAGTACAAGTTGCTCAGCCCTAAAGACGCACCAATTCGGGCTGATGCATCCACTATATATTACTATTCATCCTCTTCTCTTGGAGTCAATTCGGATCACTAAATTATCTGATTTTCTGTTCATCCATACGAAGGAGAGGGAGAAGAAAGAAGTCTGAAGTTTGACCAAGTCTGTCCAGCACTGAAAAACCCTGTTTCATCTAGTGTTTTAAAATTCTGCCGAGCCGGATCGGAATCGGCCAAGTCAATCGAGCCAATCCCCTGGCTAGGCCAACTCGGTACAAAAACCGGGCCAAAGGCCAGTTTGTTACCGAACTGACTGATTTGGTAACAAGCCGTTCGGCTCGGCCGAGCCCGAGTTAAGCTGACCAAGCCAGTGCAAGCCATCTGTGGCCCACAAAAGCGGCTTATTTCAAACCCCAAATCAGATTTAAGTTGGGTTTTAGGGTTTTGGTAGGCCCTCTAACCTCTCCCACGCCTATAAAACCTACCCAACCCCTCTCATTTCCTCACAACCATCTCATTGCATTTGTGTGAACATTTGTGAAGAGTTGTGGAGTTGGTTTTGGGAGCAGCATTGAGGAGTCTCTTGGGAAATCATTGGAGCAGCAGTGAAGAGCTTCTTGGGCAGTGATTAGAGCAACATTGAGGAGGCTAGAGCCTAGAGGTGTTTTTTTTTCACTTCTCAAATCTGCCTTTGCTTGTTTTTTTTTTTGCAAAACTGGAAATTGAAAACATAATTTCTTATAAAAGAAATGAACATTTTAGAGTTATTTTTTTTTGTTTTCATTTTCAAATTTAAACTTCTCATTTCCAAGTCCAAATAACAGTCCAAAATGGCTCCTACAATGAAAGACTCTGCTTGGGCATATGCTGAGATGATTGATAATCAAATGCATTGCAAATTTTGTCATAGAAAAATTAAGGGAGGTGGAGGGGGCATTCATAGGTTGAAACAACACTTTGCTGGTGTTAGAGGCAAAATTACTCTATGTGAAGCACCAATAGAACAAATTGGGGAAATTAGGGAGGAGTTGCTAGATAATTTGAGAAGTTTGAGGAAGAAAAGGCTAGGCAAAAAGAAATAGAGGTTGAAATTGGGAGGAAGAGGAATATAAAACACATGATGGCTACCAACTCCAATTTTGATTATGAGAGCTCTTCATCTATCCCTTGCACTAATGCATCCAACACCTTTCGCTATGTTCCTCCCTCTTTGGAGTCTATTCAAGAAAAGGGTAAGGGTACAATGAAAAAGAAGAGTAATATCAAAAGTTATTTCACACCCTCCTCTCCCTCTGATAGTGCACATGGTGTTAATTTTTGCAACTAAGGTCAAATTCCACAGTGGGCAACTCAAATGATTAAGATAATAATTTAATTAGATTCCTCTTTTCGAGAGGATCAAAATCGACCTATAGATCGCTCCAAGGTGCCAAAGCCGCTGGCACAACTTGCTAAGGGCGTGGTCAAAGTCCTGAGGTCAGATCAGGCTGATCTGAAGCTCAGCTGCAGGCATAGAACGTTGTCGTAGCAACTCAGAGCCCTTCAGCCGCAAGCTAAGCGTGTTAAGGTCACGACTCAGAGAGTTATGAATTAATTTAATATTTTAATGAGTTGGTTAATTGCATGTTGATCTGGTCAAAGCCCCAAACGGTCACTCACAAAGTTATAAATAGAGGTGACCTCAAGCTCATTTGCACACTTGCTCAAGAAATTTATGATTTGTGCTCGTTAGTTTATTTAGTCTATGTTTATGTTTTGGCTCGCATAGTTACGTTGGAAGGAGCTCGCACAGTGGCACAAAATGGATCAGGATCAGGGTTTAAGACACATTTCAGATTTGGATCTATTGGTCCAAAGCCTCGGGGAGGAAAGACCTAGGTAGAGGCCTAGGTCAGCAGAGCTGCAGGCAAGGTGTGTTGTGTTCGCGACCAAGGTGCCAAAGCCGCTGGCATAACTTGCTAAGGGTGTGGCCAAAGTCCTGAGGTCAAATCGGGGTGATCTGAAGCTCAGCCGCGGGCATAGAACGTTGAGGTAGCAACTCAGAGCCCTTCAACCACAGGCTAAGCGTGTTAAGGTAAGGACTCAGAAAGTTATTGGGCATATCGCATTTGGTTCACCTTCAGTTGATTGCACAATGCCTTCAGAGATCAGTCATTTAGTCACAGTTGCGTCAGAGTAGTCGATAACAGTCTCCTGGATTCAGATCTAGGACATTTGAGATGAGATCACTTGGTGATCTATCCGATCCAAGTTTTGGTATTATAGATCTGCTGGTTTGTAGATTAGATCTATTTGTTTCAGCCGCAGAAGTATCTTCAGTCTTCATTCAATATCAACCGTGTTCATTAGTTTGCTATAGCCAGTGCCAGTGCAATTCAGTTCTCAGATTCAATTTCCTTCATGTAGAAGTATGTGTATGGTTTTAGTGCTTGTATGCTATTTGTTTTCTACATCGTAAAGATATGTACTCATGGATCATTGTACTCTTGTTGCTGAATCATTCAATGAAGATCTAAGAAGAATAATTTCCAAGGGTTTTCCCCATAGTGGGTTTTGCCCTGGTCTCAGACCAATCCTGCTGTCTCTGTGTGTTCATGCTTCTCTTCCTTTGATCTTTTACTTTTTGTTGTTTAGATGATGATGATGATGATGATGATGGTGTTGTTCTTTTTGAATAGTTTCATTTTCTGATGGTTAATGATATAGATTTGTACAATGGCAAAATCATTTGGGGTGAATGTAACATGTTAATGGTGAAATGTAACTATCAAAGTAAAGAACAATGTTGCTTTATGAAAAATTAACATGGTATTAGAGCTAGTTGAAGAAAAGCCATGGAGATCACCCCAAGGAGACACATCTATGGAAGCAATCAGAGGATGGTAGAGACTTAAAAAAAGTCTAGGGTATGAAGAAAACCCTAGGAAGTTAGTGGATAAGGGTTTGAGAGAAACCTTGGTTTATGGTAAAGTCTTAAGATTTGGTTTATGAGACCCTCGCATACCCTTTGGAAAGATGCTCAAGAACTTGGATTAATTTGACAGTTGACCTGGGTTACTGATAAAGTTGCTGGTTGAAAGAAACATTGTTTTATGGATGGCTCTTGAAGGATGATTCGAGAGGGAGAGGATTATCTCTCTTTGAAGATAAGTATTCCTTGACTTATTTCCTTACTTTTGTTTATGCTAATGGATCAAATTTCTATGATTATTATTTCTAGTCATTACTTCTTGCATGTATATTTGAGCACCTAGATATATCTAACATCCATGATGAGATGTGATGAGTGGATCCCTCTTGAGGATCTTTGGAAATGTAAAAAAGATGGCTCGATTGAGAAATGCAGAAAAGTTGGCTAATGCATCTAGATCTGGAAAATGAAAGATGGTTAGCTCTGAAAAGGTAAAGAGGCACTTGAGCACTACAAGCTGCCTATGTGAAGGTGCACAGGTAATATGGTAATGCATGCATGGTATATTGTTTTAATGTTATGATTTAGCTGTAACATTGGATGGCTAGACAAGCCCTTCGGTATATTGAGAATGTCTACTTCTCGGGTGGCTCATGCATGCACATATAAGAGTGATTGAGATTTATGTTGATGAAATGGTGCACCTGGTATAGAATGGTTTGATCATGATGATCTGCTTGATTCTGTGAGAGTACTTGATGTGATTGCCGATAATGGATATAGTAGCATAACTTAATGTGTGGCTAACATCTATTGTTTTTAGATCATGATTATGATTTTAGTGGATGGTACTCTTGATTCTTGATACACATAAGATTTGTTGGATCTCTTATGGAAGTTTACCTCATTGATATGGTATTGATAATACTTGTGCTCAACATGATGAAATTTCATAGAGAAGAGTAATTGCACGTTGTTGGTTTATTGATTAACCTAACTTGATCCTATTGATTATGATATGCATGGTATTAGCAACCGTGATTATAAAGGCATATTTATGAGATTGATATTACAGGTTGATGACTATCTGTGGTTATAGCATGCAGTGAAATTAAATGCTTTAACTTGATGTATTGTTATTGGATCTTAAGGTTGTGATGTCACATCAGCCTGCCGCCCTGATCTTTCTAGTCCAACCCTTGATGAAATATGAATGGCATGATATTGATGATCGTGATATATATGTGTTTATGATAGATCTGGCATTACTTGATCCCTGTAAAGACAGGTTGATGATATGAATGATGCAGATTCTCATTCAGAGGGAGAACTTCTCTCCTAAAAGAATCTCACTCATGATTGCTATTGAAATATGATTTATGAGTGTTTGACATTGGTTAATCCACAATAGAGGGCTGAGCCTCATTTATGCAAAGGAAGGCTCATAGATGTGACTATGCCCGAGAGAAACATAATTGAATTTATGTATAATGAATTCGGTTTGCACTCCGAATCCATGGATCTTTGACTTGTCTTGTCATTGTGAACTAATTTCTGGAATTGTTGGAATTGAGCATGAAATCAGATGGTCACTTGGAAAATATAAGTTCTTCAGATGTTTTGTAGATGCCAGTAAGATCTGTTAGCTGGTGTAAATTTTTGTAGATGTTCTATGCTTGATGCAATTTTACTTTTATAACAACAATCACATAAATAGTTAAGTAAAATGCTGATAGAACATACCAGTGGATCTATAGAAGACAAACTAGAAACAGGAGAATGTGTTGGTGCGTTACGGCGGTCAGGAGGATGCTTCAACCAGCAAAGTCTTCTTGGTCGGCCAACCCAAAATGTGTCACAACAGTCCTCAAATCAATTATCCAGTCAACTCAAAGTCAACCCCAGAAAAGTCAACGCAGTCCAGAAAAAGTCAACGCAGGGTAGCAACAATAAAGTCAACGCAGCTCCAACTTCGGTCAACCTTTTGACTTTGATTTTTGTGCCAATGAGTACGGCCTTCAAAAATCGAACTCTCCACAAAATTTCAGCTCAAACGGACCATGCGTTGACCAAAGTCAACGCTTGTCAAACTTGCCCAGAAACCCTAACTGCAAAAAATTTCGTCCAAAAACCCTAACACAGAAATTTCGTCCTTTTTCCAACTGTAGCTACTTCGTCCTTTTCCCACGTGAGAACTGCTTCTTAGATGCTCGTATCCAATGAGAAGTGTGTGGATGAGATGAGTGAAAAGCTCTCCAACGTTGACCGTATTTATATCTATCATTGAGGTGTGTGACACATCTGTTGGGGGTGTAAAACCTTAAGGCCGACCTGCACTTAAATTTATTATAAATAATAAATTCAAAATAAATGTTCTGCTCATCAGATTAAAATCAATTTTATATCGATTTTACACCTCTACGAAAGAGGAATCCAATACAAATATTGGAATCTTCATCTGAGCATCACAAGATGGAGTTTGGACCTAGTTGTCCAAATTTAACACTCCCTCTCAACTAGGGAGAGCTCCATCCACCAGTGCAATCAAACATCGTGCATCACCCCGTCGTAACTTTCTTTGCTGGCCTCTTTATATCAGAATAGAAGTGGGTCAGTCACAAAGACATCATCCCCCGGCTGACAAGTTCAGCCCAGAGGTCCAAAACCTCTATCAGACTCACAAAGAGTCTCCAACCAACTCGAAGTTGGTTCATCTGACCCAAAGTCAGGCAGAGGTCCGAGACCTCACTAGACTTGATCCCAGATCAAGTGGTTGGACCGTGCCATCCTAGATAGAGAGTATGGAAATCTCTGATGCGTCCATCAGTCTTTGCTACTGGTCTCTAGCTTTTCCCATCTCATTGGCCAAATGAGAGGTACTTCCCATGAGCCCTGAACTCAATGGGTAGGATGCATATGGGGCACAGATAATGAGAGGTGAACCAACTCAATAATCACAACAGTGGGGTCCAAGCACACCAACAAGGTTTGGCAAGCCTAGCCTTGTGATTGCTCATAGCTCTGAGAAGCTGTCCCCAAAGCCCCCCAGAGCTCCTCGAGCTCATCGTCCAACATGACCCACATCATAGGGTCGTTCCACGATACCAAGTCTCTCACGGAAGGTTAGGAACTTGACCTTCCCCAGGGGCTTAGTGAGAATATCCGCGACCTGCTCATCAGTTCCTATATGATCGAGCCTTACGGCGCCTCGCTGTACCATATCCCGGATAAAGTGGTACCTGATATCAATATGCTTGGATCGGTCGTGGAACACGGGATTCTCAGTCATACGAATCCCACTCTGATTATCACAGAGTATCACAGTGGTATCTAGCACATGTCCAAACAGCTCACTAAAGAGCTTCCGCAACCAAACTGCTTCACAACAGGCCATACTAGCAGCAATGTATTCGGCCTCCGCGGTGCTCAAAGCCACGGACTTCTGCTTCCTGCTCATCCATGAGATCGAAGCAGAACCAAGATTGAAGCAGCATCCAGATGTGCTTTTACGATCCACCACACTGCCAGCCCAATCGGCATTAGTATATCCACGGAGTATCACACTCCCGGCAGTGTATCTCAGCCCATGGTTTATCGTGCCCCGAAGATATCTTAAAAGATTCTTGGCACCAACCCAGTGAAAATGATGAGGCTCAACCATCTGTTGACTCAAAGTGTTCAACGCAAAACATTTATACGGGCCAGTGTTCTCCAAGAACATCAAAGCCCCTATAAGTTGACGATACTCGGTGGTTACCAATACGGGCCGATCTTATACTTTCAACTTCTTGAAGTTGAGTTCCATTGGTGTTGACACGGTCTTGCAGTCCACCATACCAAATCTTTCAAGAAGTTTCACAATGTATTTTCCTTGAGAAAGGAAAATCTCTCCAGGTCTCTGCCAGACCTCCAGGCCTAGGAAGTAGTGCATCAGTCCTAGGTCCTTCATCTCGAACTCAGCAGCGAGCTCCCTCTTGCATTGATGAATGAGAGGGTCAACGCCTGTCAGGAAGAGGTCGTCCACATACAACACCATAATGAGAGGCTTCCCCTGGACAACCTTGAAGTAAAGGTTCGGATCAGAATTACTTCGAGTGAAGCCCAACTTCATCAAGTAGCTATCTATCCTCTCATACCAAGCTTTGGGTGCTTGCTTCAACCCATAGAGGGCTTTCTTCAACCTGCAGACATGAGTGTCCCGATCCTGGACTTCAAACCCCAGAGGTTGTTCTACATACACCTCTTCTTTTATTGCACCATGCAGAAAAGCGGTATTGACATCCATCTGATGAAGACTCCATCCTTGCGTAGCAGCAAGGGCCATGATTGATCTAATGGTGGTATATCGTGCCACAGGTGCAAATATGTCATCATAATCTATTCCTTCCTTTTGAGAGAAGCCATGGGCAACAAGTCTTGCCTTGAACTTTTCAGCACTTCCATCAGATCCATGCTTGATCTTGTAGAGCCATTTCGCGGTGACAACTGATTTGTCCTTCGGTCTTGGAACCACATCCCAGACATCATTCTTCATTATGGACTCATAGTCTTCGTGCATGGCATCCTTCCAAACTTGATGTTTTACAGCTTCCTCAAAAGATCCAGGTTCAGATTGTACAATAGTACTCATGGCAGCCAGATACCCTTGGTATCTACACGACTTCTTGCTTTCTCGGAATGTCCCCCTCGGGGCAGCATGTCCCTCAGCATCTTCGAGAGTGTCCCTGAGCCATGATGGTCTCTTTCTCAGTGAAGGAGATGGATCGATTGGGTCCATTGGTCCTTCAACATCAGGCATTGTCTCATCCTGCTGTTCTTCTTGATTTCCAGGCCTTGCTTCATGATTTTCCTCAGATCTCGGAAGATCTACTACTTTCTTCAGGGAAGCATCTTCGTCAAAAGTGACATCATGGCATATCTCTACTTCCCTTTGACCGGGTACATAGACTCTATAGGCCTTAGAGGTTTCGTTGTAGCCCACAAACATTCCTTTCTTCCCAGAAGCATCCAGCTTACTTCTCTTTTCTTTTGGCACATGAAAATAAACAGGACATCCAAAAATTCTAAAATGTGAGACGTCGGGTTTCTTACCAGTGAAAACCTCTTCGGGAGTTTTGGAGTCCAGGGCGGAATGAGGGCATCAGTTTTGAATGTATACAACAGTATTCACAGCTTCTCTCCACAGAAACTTCGGTAGTCCCTGGTCACATAGCATGGCACGGGCAACTTCCATAATGGTTCTGTTCTTTCGTTTAGTAATGCCATTCTGCTCAGGAGTATAGGCAGTAGTGGTCTCCCTCTTAATGCCAGCTTCTCTGCAAAAGTCCTTGAACTCATTTGACTCATATTCAGTGCCATTGTTGGTCCTCAAAATCTTGATCTTCTTCCCTATCATATTTTCCACCAAGGCTTTGAAGGTACGGAACCACATGAAAGCCTCATCCTTCTTCTTCAAGAAGTATATCCAGGTTTTGCGGGAGAAGTCATCAGTGAATGTCATATAGTAAGAACATCCTCCCAGGGATGTCACGGGTAGCATACCAGATAGATCAGAATGGACCAGTTGCAAAATATCAGATGTCTTTGTGACACTTGAGGGGAAAGGTCCCCTTGTATGCTTTATTTCGGCACAACCCTTGCATACACCTTCATGATTATTTCCAAAATCGGGCATCCATGTCACCACTTTCCTTGCTTCGGGAAGGGCCTTGTAATGAAGGTGTCCAAGCCTCCGGTGCCATAGTTCAGTTTGTCGGATAGTATCACATGTCATAGCTCCCAATGGACTTCCTTCAACCTGGTAGAGTGTTCCAACTCTAAAACCAATCACGATAGCTTCCTTGAGATTCTTTTTCCACATGCGCACCTTTCCATCAATGAATGCCACATTGAAACCTTTGTCTTCCATGGCTGATATAGACACAAGGTTCTTCTTCAATTTTGGTACAAAGAGTACATCCTGCAAATGTAGGACTTGTCCTTGAGACAAGTGGAGGGTCATAGTCCCTGTCCCTTTCACGGGATATGTGGCATTATCTCCAAGGATAATTTCCATATTAGTATCCTTCTTAACCATGTCAGAGAGTGCTTCCTTGAACCCAGTGATGTGTCTTGAGGCACCACTATCTATCAGCCAGACATCCATAGTGTCGGGAGGGGATGCAGCAGAGAGGGCAGATACAAGAATGTATTCATTTCTTTTATCAACAACATTTGACTCCTCATACCTAGAGTTTCTAGACCTTTTGAAAGGTTGATTGTTTCCGCCAGAGGGAGCCTTCCTCTTTCCTTTGGACTTCTTGTTTCTTTGATTTCCATTCCTCCGGTTGTTGTTGTTGTCATCGCTATCGGGAGAATCCTTCTTGAAAGGACATTCTCTAGCATAGTGACCAGGCCTATGACAAGTGAAACACTTGCCCTTCTTTCCTTGGGCCCCTGCTCTTCCTTTGTTCTTAGGACCACCAGAGTTCTTCTTTCTAGAATGAGCAGTGTAGGCAACATTTTTGTCATTTTCGTATTCCTTCATTCTTGTCTCTTCTTGCATGCATCTTGACAATAACTCGTCAAAGTTAGGAATTGTATTATTATTGAGAATGGTAGTGTTGAATACTTTCCATTCATATGGGAGCCCTCCAAGTGTGGTGAGTACCATCTCACGATCAGCTATTGTCTCCCCAATAGCCAGCAAATTGTTCCTGATCTCGGTCAGTTTCAGAAAGTATGTTTGGACAGACTTATCCCTGCGTTTCTTCAGATTCTTCAATTGATTCTTGAAGAATAGCACCTGGCTTGCATTGTTTACTTTGATCATTTGTATCAGCTTATCATACATCTCTTTGGATGTGCCTAGCTCAGATATGTAGGCAACCAGACTTTTATGTATGGATTCCCTGATCATTAGCTTTGCTTTGATCTCCCCCTTCTTATACTTAGTTTTAGCAGCAGCAGTAGCAGTGGATGGAGGTTCTTGTATCTTACCCAGTACATAGTCCATGAGATCATGGTCTTCCAATTTGAGATCTAATATCATCTTCCAAGCATGGAATTCATCCCTTCCAGTCAGCTTGTCATCCTCCTTGAAGCCATAACTTGTGGAACTCATTTTTCTCAGTTGGTGATTGCTATAAGTTAGGGCTTGTCTTCACCTCAGCTCTGATACCATGTAAATTTTTGTAGATGTTCTACGCTTGATGCAATTTTACTTTTATAACAGCAATCACATAAATAGTTAAGTAAAATGCTGATAGAACATACCAGTGGATCTATAGAAGACAAACCAGAAACAGGAGAATGTGTTGGTGTGTTACGGCAGTCAGTAGGATGCTTCAACCAGCAGAGTCTTCTTGGTCGGCCAACCCAAAATGTGTCACAACAGTCCTCAAATCAATTATCCAGTCAACTCAAAGTCAACCCCAGAAAAGTAAACGCAGTCCAGAAAAAGTCAACACAGGGCAGCAACAATAAAGTCAACGCAACTCCAACTTCGGTCAACCTTTTGACCTCGATTTTTGTGCCAATGAGTACGACCTTCAAAAATCGAACTCTCCACAAAATTTCAGCTCAAACGGACCATGCGTTGACCAAAGTCAATGCTGGTCAAACTTGCCCAGAAACCCTAACTGCAGAAAATTTCGTCCAGAAACCCTAACGCAGAAATTTCGTCCTTTTTCCAACTGCAACTACTTCGTCCTTTTCCCACGTGAGAACTGCTTCTTAGATGCTCGTATCCAATGAGAAGTGTGTGGTTGAGATGAGTGAAAAGCTCTCCAACGTTGACTGTATTTATATCCGTCATTGAGGTGTGTGACACATCTGTTGGGGGTGTAAAACCTTAAGGCCGCCCTGCACTTAAATTTATTATAAATAATAAATTCAAAATAAATGTTCTGCTCATCAGATTAAAATCAATTTTATATCGATTTTACACCTCTCCGAAAGAGGAATCCAATACAAATATTGGAATCTTCATCTGAGCATCACAAGATGGAGTTTGGCCCTAGTTGTCCAAATTTAACAGCTGGGAAAGTTCGTATGTTTGAATCGAACTTGTGTGTGCAGGTGAACAAGACATTCATATGGATATGTTGTCGTGTTTAAGGTTTGTGCATCATGTTTTCGCTGATTGATATTGATAAATTGACCTGGGTATTTTTGACATGAAGCTTAGTGATTGAGACATGTCTGGATTTATAGATCTTACCATGATTGCACATTTGGATTTGACATGATTTGATCTGGTGATAGTTGATTTTCCGAGATGACTATGTTATGTGAACATAGCGATCTTCAGTGTCGTATGTGAGTATATAGACGTATGGTTCTGTATTGGCCTTTTGTTCCAATCACACTAGTTGTTGTGACTTAGTATGAACATGCATGACTTAACCGTGATGTGAATGCACCTACATCTAATGACATAAATGGCCTATAATAACATGTTAAATGACAAACATGTAATGGTATGATTGGCCTGTTGACTTGACGCTGTATGTAGTCAAGACTTGATATGTTTGCTACCTTACTCTGGTTGAAAGAATTGATGACTTTGATAATAGTTTGACTGAGTTCTAAGTTGGATGAGCTGATTGTGTTAACGAAACATTGACTCGTGTATGGATGGTTGTGTTGGCCTGGTAAGACTTTAAGTTTGTAGAGAGTGTTGCATGATGCAAACTCCTTGATTCAAATTTGTCTATATTTGACTAATATCTGGTGAAGTCAGGATAATGAGTTCCAAGGTATGGCCTTGATGTTGATTATGGATTTGATTATGCATCCTTGATAAGTGATAAGCCTCTAAAAATCTAAGTAAGAGGGAGATGTTTTTTTTTAATATCGTAATGATGTGCCATGGCATGCTGAATTGATTTTGGAATTTGGGAAAGAAATTCCATAGTACAAGATTTGTGAAATGTCTTTGTGTAATGTAAATCCTTGGATACTCTAATTTAAAGTTCAAATGTTGATTGAGCGAGATATGGCATCTGTTAGTTGATTGAAGCATTAATGTTATGTTTTGAACATCCATCCATATATGACGTGTATAAAGCATGATTGAATTCATGATTGAGTTGCTTCATTCAAGATTGCCACCAAACATCTTTTATTTGGTTGAGATATTTCTCCCATGACATATAGTTGCATGAATGAACTAATGATGTTTTGGATTAGTATTGATGAGCACATTTTGATGTTCCCTTAGTATAAGATTTTCCATGATCCATAGCACGACCGAGGTCGGATATAATGCTGCTAGCAAGGCTAGCTGTGAGGCATGATGTAGAAGCTCCTTTCGAGAGCTAATCGAGCATGATCTGGATAAGACATGGATACATGATGATAATAGAATAATTGTGACTATGTGTTCTCCATTCATTTGAAACAGCGCAGTTGTTCGAGACAAGCTGAGGCTTGTGATTGATACCTCTGTGAGAGAGAGGATGATTATAATATCCATGCATGTTTGACACCTCCATGAAGGGGAGGATGGTTATGTTATCTTTCTATTATTGGCATCTTGTTGTGATTATGTATGTTCTAACATAATGTTTGATTTGATGTTCTGTAGGAACAAGAATCAACAGATACCATATGAGAGCAACGCTAATCGAGAACACTGAGTGCTCATCCTACCCCGCTTGAGCTCTCAGGGTGAGGAATTGAGGTGAAGGACTCTTGGGGTTGAGGGAACTTTGGACAATAGGGCATATTCCCTATCTATTACCCAGGGTTGAGAATGTTGCTCCCCTAGATAGGGTCGTAGAATGCTGCTCCCCTATTTGGTCTTTACAGAGTATACCCCAGTCGGCATCATACCCACAAGCTGGTTCGGTTTTTCGGGAATAATGCTCCTCTTTTGGAAACCAAGTTGAGAGTGTACTTGGGGTGTACAACCCAAGTGGATTATGATGCAGGTGTTTTACCACATGACTATTCAGGGTCATCGATGGGAAGATCAGTAGGCAATAGGATGAGTTGTGATAACTCTATGCGGTTTCGGGTTGAGAATGCGCTCCCCGATGTAATTCCAAGGTTGAGATAGACTCCCTTGCGTGATTGGATATCCTATTGCTATTAAAAATTAAATTAACTCAGAAACATATTGCAGAAAACATAGATACAAAACCTAGACAAAACATTGGCGGAAAAGGCAGAAGCCTCATGGCTTCCTCATGTAATCTTTCTTATTAAAAGAATTTAATTTACAATTTAAATAGATGAGAGAAGATAGTCCGTGCTATCTTAGACTCTTTTGGTTGAGATAATTTCTCACCAAAAACCCACCAAGATAGGAGTTTCTAAACAAACTCCAACATTTGAGGAACAACCCAACAACCCAAGAGTTAGACACATATTCCTAACTAGGAATATTTAATTAATTAATTTATTATTTTGGATTTATTATTGTTATTTTAGAGAGGCTAACATTCCCCCCTTCAATGACAAATCCAAAATAAGAACGAGGAACCATCTTCAAAGTTCTCATGTTGATCCTCAAAAAAGCATTGCCTGAAAAACCGCCAAAGCTGGATGCTGAAAAACTGCAATCTGAAGAGATCATGAGTCAGCTGTATGTCTGACTCATCTCTGAATGTTGCTTGACAACTCCATCAAGTGCCAAGTTGCAAAAGGATCCATCTGTCCTTTGCATGAAATCATCAAGTAAGTCAAGTGAAGCATTCGAGCAAACACAATCGTCATCAAGCGAGCATAAATTCCAAAGTTTAAGCAAGAAAGTTCTGCAACTCTAGCAAGTGCAATCAACAACAATTCAAGCGAGCGTGCCATTCATGCCACATTCAAGCGAGCCTGTCATTCAAGTGAAACAATTCAAAGTACGACGTCTACAACAAGAGAGCCTGATTTCAAGTGCGCAAGTTCAGATGGCGCAACATATTCAGTTGTTAAACATTCTTCACAGTTTGATCATCTCCAGTGATGAAGACATGGTGCACGTCAGCAAAGAAACTCTTGCTGATCTTTCATGGCATCTACAACAAACACATGAAACTATTGAGTTTCTTCAGCTGGGGTTGTAGAGGTATAGCTCCCCCATGTGAGTCTAGGTTGAGATGCACTCCCAGATGCGGTTACAGGTTGAGATATACTTCCTGTTGATATGCTCTTTGATGATGATATTCTGAGAAATAGCTCGATGGCAGAGATTGCATGATGAAAACCTGATGAATGAAGGGTGGTAGCCCAAGCTCCCCTTAAGTGACAAATTCTTCTTCTAGATCTGAGAATGTTCAACATACAAGTAGAAACAATCAAGAGATAAACATAAATAATCATGAAGAGTACATTGATGATTTGTAATAAGAAAGGTTCACAACATGACGACTACATGAAAGAGATGTTCAATGACGACATGATGATGCATGAATATCAGAATGGCATATTGATCGATGAACATATTTCAACATATTGTGTTGAGCTGTGATGACTCCATGATACAGAGAACTACAAGCAAATATTGCAAAGTGGAATTCTTTCTAGTTGAGAGGGAGTGTTAATTTTTGCAACTAAGGTCAAATTCCACATTAGGAAGCTCAGATTATTAAGATAATAATTTAATTAGATTCCTCTTTTTGAGAGGATTAAAATCAAACTATAGATCGCCCCAATCGGTTAAGCAGAGGTCAAGTGATGAATTAATTTAATATTTTGATGATTTGGTTAACTGCATGTTGATTCGGTCAAAGTCCCAAGCAGTCACTCACAAAGTTATAAATAGAGGTGACCTCAAGTTCATTTGCACACTTTCTCAAGCGATCTATGATTTGCACCCATCACTTTATTTCATCTATATTTATGTTTTGGCTCCCACAGGTATGTCGGAAGGAGCTCGTGCAGTGGCACGCAGTGGATCGAGATCAGGGTATGAGACACATTTCAAATCTAGATCTATTGGGCCAAAGTTGCGGGTAGGAAAGGCCTAGGTAGCGGCCTAGGTCAACAGAGCCGCGAACAGGGTGTGTTGTGCCCGTGGCCAAGGTGCCAAAGCCGCTGGCACAACTTGCTAAGGGCGTGACCAAAGTTCTGAGGTTAGATCGGGTTGATTTGAAGCTCAGCCGCGGGCACAGAACATTGAGGTAGAAACTCAAAGCCCTTCAGCCGCGAGCTGAGCGTGTTAAGGCCACGACTCAGAGAGTTACTGGGTAGATAAGATTTGGATCACCTTTAGTTGATTGTGTAGCACCTTTAGTTGATTGCGTAGCACCTTTAGAGATCATTCGTTCAATCACAGTTGTGTTAGAGCAATCGATAACAGTCTCCTGGATTCAGATCTAGGACATTTGAGATGAAATCACTTGGTGATCTATCCGATCCGAGTTTTGGTATTATAGATTTGCTGGTTTTCAAATCAGATCTGTTTGTTTCCGCTGCAGAAGTATCTTCAGTCTTCATTCAATATCAGCCGTGTTCATCAGTTTGCTACAACCAGTGTCAGTGCATTTCAGTTCTCAGATTCAGTTTCCTTCATGCAGAAGTATGGGTATGATTTTGGTGCTTGTATGCTATTTGTTTTCTACATCATAAAGATATGTACTCATGGATCATTGTACTCTTGTTGCTGAATCATTCAATGAAGATCTAAGAAGAATAATTTCCAAGGGTTTTCCCCATATTGGGTTTTGCCCTGGTCTCAGACCAATCCTAGTGTCTCTATGTGTTCATGCTTCTCTTCATTTGATATTTTACTTTCCGCTATTTAGATGATGATGATGATGATGTTGTTGTTCTTCCTGCACAGTTTCATTTTCTGATGGTTAATGATATAGATCTGTACAATGGAAAAATGATTTGGGGTGACTGCAACATGCTAATGATGAAATGTAACTATCAAATTAAAGAACAATGTTGCTTTATGAAAAATTAACACATGGTCCTCAAGCAAATAGAGTTCAAATGTAGCCCACTTTAGATCAGCATTGGAAGAAAGAATTGAGAGAAACTGCCTGTGATTACATATCTAGATGTTGGTATGATGCTGATATCCCCTTCAATGCTTCTCGTTCACCATATTATGAACCTATGTTTGATGCCATTTTTGCTGCTAGAAAGGGCTTCAAAAGCCTTACTATGCATGAGTTAAGGGAATCTCTTTTGCAAAAAGAGATTTTTTCCATTGATGAATATTTTAGAGATTTCAAAAGCTCATGGGGAAAAACAAGATTTACCATCATGTCAGATAGATGGACTGATCAGAGGAACCATACCATTATAAACTTTCTTTCTTTCTGTACACAGGGAACCATGTTTCTAAGATCAGTTGATGCATCTGATAGGGTGAAAGATGCACACTTGTTGTTTCAAATTTTGGATGAGGTTTTTGAAGAGGTGGGGGTGGCTAATGTTGTTCAAATCATCATAGATAATGCCTCTAACTATGTTCTTGTTGATAAATTGTTAGAGGAAAAACAAAAAACCATATTTTGGACCCCATGTGCTACACATTGTATAGACCTCATGCTTGAGCATATTGGTAAAATAGATTGGATCAAGAACGGTGTAGAGCATGCCAAAAGCATAACAAAATATATTTACAATCACTCATGGATTTTGAACTTGACGAGGAAACACATAGGGGGTGTTGTGGACAATTTTGTCACCCCCTAGAGACAGTCTAGAGTTGCCATAGACCAGTGCCTAGGACATCTTAATATAGCAAGGAGCTCTTTATATAGCTTGGGTTGTCAATCCAAAAGCTCTCTTACTATCTCTTGTAAAACAAGGAAATAAGTTTTGAATGGGACCAATCTCTCTCAAAAGCTGATACAAAGACAAGAATAGTGTAGGGACATTATGCAAAACTCCAATACAAAGGCATCAGATAGTTAAGAGACAACTTACTGTAAAGAGGGCCAGTTCAGATAATATATCACAGAAATCAAATTATCAGAGAGTGGGTGCAGTGAAAGAAATGACGAGAAAATACCAGTTGATATTAGACTGATACCCAGATATACAACAAAACCATGCATGGGCTTGCCAATTCAAGAATCCATACACAATCCTGGCATTTTAAAAGCACCCTCCTAAAACAACTGATATAGTAGAAAATATGGAAGAGATGAACATGGAACAGTATATCATGACTAGGCCTATTTAAAGCGCTTGACTAATTCTAGAAAGGGCATCAACAAGGATGAATCCATACTGCAAACTAGTGAGCCACTCGCATTCTAGAACATGATACAAGAAGATAAATAGCATGAAATGAGATATTGTATTAACACATAAGAGAAAATTACATACTGTGAGATACCAAAGACCAGAATCCTCAATACAGTTATAACTCCTCCTCACTGAGACCCTACGGGCTCTGAACCTTCATACAGGAATATTACAAAATGTATACAAAAGCCTTTTCACTGCACAGTCTGCTGATAGAAATCTGGAACCCCTCTAATGTCTTATTTCTGGGTTTTTATAGAAAAGATAGAGAATTCTAGAGAAGGATGTAGATGGGGCACATTTAATGACTTAATTTGAACAAAAATGGCGGAAAGGATTCGCGCCCACTCTATGAATGACTGAATATAAATGACTGTACTTTACAATCTGCCTTTAGAAATAAATGTTGAGGATGACAATGTCTTCATGAAAAAGACACAAATAATAATATATACAATGTTCTGCCTCTTGCTGAAAGAGGGAAAATCTGCTACCACAAAAACCCTGAGATAGCCTGCGATTTTGTACTGTACTCTCGGCCTTTAACTCTGAATTTAAATCCTGGACCTTTAATGCAGGGTGAAGCGTTCCTTGATTTTCTCTGGAGGGTTCTGTAGGTTTATATCTTTGTTTTATTTAATGATAGTCATTTCATGCAACTACCCTCGACTTCTTTCTTAAATTTCGCCAGCAAAAT
The DNA here is from genome assembly GCA_034641835.2 of Pinus albicaulis. NCBI lineage: Eukaryota > Viridiplantae > Streptophyta > Pinopsida > Pinales > Pinaceae > Pinus > Pinus albicaulis. The sequence goes on along the minus strand of CM076584.1, from coordinate 797,517,347 downwards.
ACGTCCTTTGATATGCTCTTGACCTCTGCAATAGAGGCGATAAATTATGAGGCCTCTTTATCATCTTGGAACCTGTGAAACCCACAAAAACATTAGAGAAACCAGACTCAGAGGTAAGGAGCATGGAGGTGGAGATGGTGATGACGTCGTGGACACAAACGGATGACAAGAACACGCAGGTTGGCGGAAGAAAAACAATGGAGACTTTGATTAAACAGACGGAGCGCGCATTTTCCCCGTAGAACAGTTTGGACGTGAGAGGTGAATAAAAATGAAGGATATGAATGGAATCACACATATATACATATGGTGGGGAGGAATATTACGGGCACGCGAGGCGAGGACACATGGACGTACGAGGGGATAGGTGGAAAGGCGACGTGGCAGCAGAGTCAACAGACGAGGAGACTGATTTCTGGCCGTCGGATCTTGGAAGGCGGATCAATGGTTAGGAGGCGACGGAAACAGTGTGGTGGTGGGCCACGGGACACGGCGGACACATGTTAATGGGTGAGCAAGTTTAGAGGATATCCGCTGTTGGATGGAGATCAGCAGATCCAATGGCGCGGGTGGATTCCGCTGCCCAGCCATGATTCAATCTTTAACGCGCGGGAAAGCGGTTTTTAGGGCCCGTACCAAAGACACGCGGCGCGTTTTTAATGGAATCGCTCCCCCCATGGTAAATACCGCCGGCTCGGAGGAAGTGGTGCGGAATTTACCACCGGTTTTCTGCGCGCGGGGCCCTCCACATAGAACGATCGCCGCTCCATTGATTGAACTCGATCGGACGGCCAACATTGCGCCCGAAACATAAAACAATAAGCTCCCTTTCCTTTTAGCTTGTGATTTTCGGGCTCGGGTCATGTGATGACGACAAGAAAAGGGGCTAAGGCCCTGGGGCTTTGGCTCAATATAATTTTAATAGCGGGTTTTTAACCTTTGGATAATATATTTTGGAGCGGAAAAGGTGGCGATGAGCGCAATATGGAGGTTTTTTATCACGAAAGATATTTGGAACAGATCTAAAAGGAACCGGTGGTCAAAATTTAAATGGAGGAGGGAATATGCACAACATCGGCTCCATCTGGGGACGGCATGGTCGTCCTCGGGCATGTCGAGAACATTCAGACCACTGAATGTTTCACTCTGTTTTTCAATTCCCCTGCGCTTCTTCTTCAGGTAATTGCCAGCATCCTTTCTTTATGAAAATAAAAACTAAAATAACTTATATACAATATAATACAGTCAGGCATTCCCAACCTGGGTCAGAATTGAAAGTATGGCTTGAGGAATTGGCCATTCACAGGGGCGTCCAGCAGGTCACCCTGTAGGTTTTCTAACATGAAAGTATTATTTCCTCCTTGATTTACAATTTTGAATGGACCAAACCACAGTGGATCAAACTTGGCATGCTTGCCCTTCTCTGCTCTGCGAACATCCCATTTGAGAACCAGGTCACCAATTTGGAATTTCCTGTCTTTCGCATGCCGATCAAATACGTTCTTCATTTTCTCCTGATATTCTATCAATCTCTGATTCACCTGGTTCCTTGTTTCTTCTAATTCAACCAATTGATTAATCCTTCTGATCATGTCATCTGGTTCTTCCTGGCTTTCCTACATAAAATGTGCTACTGGCAACGCCAATTGCACAGGAAACACAGCTGCTCGACCATACACCAGCTCATAGGGTGATTTCCTTGTTGCTCTCTTGTTGGTTATCCTATTCGCCCATAGAGTAAATTTTAATTGGGAATCCCAATTCTTCTGATTCTCACTGATTGTTTTCTTCAAGGCCCTCACCAGGGTTTTATTAGAAGACTCTGCTAAACCATTTCCCTGGGGATAGTAAGCTGTGGAATGAGTTAATATAATGTTATATCTTTGGCAGAAATTTACAAACCTGGCAGACTTGAAAGCCTGTGCATTGTCAGTTACAATTCTGGCAGGACAGCCAAACCTAGATATGATATTTTCCTCCATAAACTTGATTATCACAGCATCTGTAGCATTTCTTGTAGGTATGGCTTCCACCCATTTTGTAAAATAATCTGTGGCTGTTAGTATCCATTTATATTGGCCACTTGATGGGGGATGTATTTCTCCTATAAAATCTAATCCCCATTTCTGAAACGGTTCATTGACATGAATAGGGATCAAGGGCAAAGCTGCTAATTTCTGCCTTTCTGCAAATCTTTGGCACTTGTCACATGCTCTGACCCAAGCAAAAGCATCTGTATATAATTTTGGCCAGTAAAAACCAGCCTTCAGGATCTTTTGAGCGGTAGCCCTCCAGCTGTAATGTCCTCCACATATTCCCTCATGGAATTCTGTCATTATGCTTTCTACTTCATTTTCTGTGAGGCACAACAGTAGTATACCTGAAGGGTCTCTCCAATATAGCTGTCCATTAGCAATTATGTACCTTTGGGATTTCATTCTTATAGCTCTGTATTTTACTTTGTCACAATTTGGAGGACAGATAAGCGTTAAAAGATACTCAACTATTTCTTTATACCAAGGACTAGTTAGGTATTTCATGTGCACCTTTTGAGTGGCCATCTCCAGTCCTCGCTGTTCTTCTCCTTTCTTAGATTCTTCACTTGCTACCATGGATAGATTGATGCCCAAGGCATGATGATTTGATTCAGATAACATCTTAGCAAGTCCCTATTCTTTAATCAACTTGGTAGGCCTTATGTCCAAATCATACTCTTGTATTTTTGCAATCCATCTTCCTCTTTTACCTTCGCTATCTCCCTGAACAAGAATGTCTTTGACAACTGCTGTGGGAACATATGCAGTGATGTAAGATTGCAAAACATAGGTTCTAAAAGCTTTTAGGGACTTCACTAGGGCATATGCCTGCTTCTCCAATATATTATATTTCAATTCAGCATCATGCAGTGCTTGACTGAAGAAAGCTATAGGCTGTTCATATCCATCTTCATTTCTCTGCAACAAAACTCCAGCAATTGTATGGGGTGAAGCAAATGAGAAGATCATAAATGGCTTATTGTAATTTGGTCCGGCTAGCACAGGAGCTTCAGCGAATGCCTGTTTTATCCTCGTAAATGCATCTCTGGATTCCTGGGACCATCTTACTTCATTCTCCTTCTTCAACATATCGGTTATATGCCTAACTATCTCAGCATAGTTAGGAATAAACCTTCTTAGAAAATTAATTCGGCCTAAAAACACCTGTACTTCCTTCTTATTCCTAGGTAAAGGAATATTGTTTATCACTTCAACTCTCTTAGGGTCAATTTTCACACCATCTTTAGTTACAATGTGCCCTAAGAGTTTTCCCTCATCTAATGCAAATAAAGATTTTTGAGGATTGAGGGATAGGCCATACCTTCTACATTTTTCAAAAGTTCTTCTTAAATGCTCAATATGCTCATCATCATTCTTTGAAAACACTGTGATATCATCAAGATATACCACCAAAAACTTGTCCTGCTCTCCAACAAAGGCTATGTCCATTGCCCTCTGAAAAGTAGCTCCTGCATTAATTAATCCAAATGGCATCCTGGCATACATAAAGGTTCCCCATGGTGTAGTGAATGCAGTTTTCTTCTGATCCTCTCGGAAAACGGCCACCTGATTATAACCAGAAAAACCATCCATCATCGACATTCTGGATGCTCCCACTACTTTCTGCAGGATGTGGTCCATCTTAGGCAGTGGATAATTATCCTTGAGAGATGCTCTATTCAAATTCCTGAAATCCACACACAACCTTATTTCTCCATTCTTCTTTCGAACAGGAACAAGGTTTGCTACCCACTCAGCGTATCTCAATGGCACAATTATTTTGGCCTTCAGCAGCTTCTTGATTTCTTTTTCAATAGAGGGAAGCAGCAGAGGGTTTATCTGTCTGAGCTTTTGCTTATAGGGCTTTGCATCTTCCCTCAAAGGAATTTTATGCTGCATTATATTAACATCAAAAGTTTTTAGGTCCTGATAGGACCAAGCAAATACATCTTTATAAGATTGAAACAACTTCAAATATTTTTCTTTATATTCTTCTGGGACTCTTTTAGATAACTTCACAATTTTGGGATCAGCATGAGTACCCAGATTCAAATCTCCCACTTGATCTTCTTCTGTCACCTTGTTTGGCTGCAATGGAACATCATCTTTGTTAAACAACCTTTCTAGAGGCACCAAACCTCTAGGTATAACATTTCCTTTCAGCTGCAGCACTCTATTACCTGCTATCTTCTCTTCCCATCTGCTTTCTGCAATATTTTCAACTTCTTCCTCCTCATTATCATCAATCTCCATGTTAGAGAATTCTCCCACTGTCTCCATGAATCTCTTCATCTGTTCATCATCTTCAAATACCTGCCAGTGCTTTATGTTATCTGGAATGGATGGTCTGTAACGTACCTCCACTTCATATCTTAAAAGTGGATTCTGAGGAGGACGGAATGTACTGGCAGCTACAGCAAGAGAGTCTGCTATTCTGTTTTGCTCCCGGGGCATGAACTGTATGTTAAATGCTGAGAAGAAATTTTCTATCATGTCCCATACTTCGTTTCTATATGCTCTCAGCCGTGGATGCTTAGTTTGGCATTGATTTTTGATCTGTCTTACCACCAGCTCAGAGTCTCCCAAGACTTTTAGACTTTGGATGCCCATGTTTCTAGCTGTCTGTAGTCCTAATAATAGTGCTTCATATTCAGCTACATTGTTTGTGGCCTCATACTCCAATTTAAAGGACAGTGGCACCCATTTTCCTGCAGGAGAGATTAATAACACCCCAGCTCCATTGCCTTCTCTTGAATTGGCTCCATCAAAATGTAAAGTCCAAATTTCTGATTTCTGATCTTCTTTACGCTGTTGAGCTTGGATTTGACCAAAAAGGGGTTCATGAGCATAATTTTGATTCTCTTTTAACATCAAGCATGAAAAATCTCCCTCTTTGTTATAAACCGGGGAATTCTCTGAGCCGTCAGCCTTAGTTACCATTTTAACAAATCTAGTCTCCCTGTATAATCTTCTCTCCTGGCCTCCAAAGACTGGGACAGTAGCATATGTTAAATCCAATTTGATTGACCCACCAATTTTTGTACCCCAGGACCTTGACAGCAACATGCCAAAGCGGGCTGGAATATCAGCAACCACAATGTCCATGACCACACTCTTTGCTGGAATTTGAGCCAAATTGACCACTAAATCTTTTATCATTCCCAAGCATTTAACTATTTTAGAATCAAATGAATATAGGTCTTTGTATGGTCTTGTAATTTGCAGTCCTAGTTGTTCCATGACAGACAAAGGCATAAGATTATGGGAAGCCCCAGAATCCAACATACAATTGTGTAATAGCAGGTCGTGGATAACTAGGAGACATAAAAAGGAGGAGTAGAAGGATCTATCTCCTCGACATGTGGGCCAAAGATTACCATGGGTCTTTCTTCTTGAAGGTTTAAACTATCAGGCACAATTGGTATTTTAGGAGGAAGTATGAAGGAAGTAACTTGAGACTGAAATACAGGCTGTTTTAATAGTTCAGTTAGGGGGACTGGAATCTTAATTTTCTCAAGCTCTTTTTGCAGGTTGAAAGCATATGGGGGCTTTTCTATCACTACTTCTTTTGACTCTTTATTTTCAGCTGGAGACTTAATTTCTTTTGACACTGACTCATCATTAGGAGGACTAACTACTTTAGAAGAAGAAGGAATCTGATCATTGGGCTGCAAAGGAGCATTTAGAGGATTCTTACCTTTTTCTATGTTCTTCTTTGTTGCTGATTCCTTCTGAGCAGATGCTTCTTTCTGAGGTGGCTCTTCTTCTTGGTCTTGAGTTCGGGTCCTCTTTCTTAAAGATCTGAGATCATACTTTACATTGAATTGCGCTTGCATGAAATCAGTAAATTGCTTACAATAATGGTCAATCTCTGCTTCTTCTTCTTCGTCTTGCAATGAGCATTCCATATCATCATTATTTGAAAAAGCCAGATTCGAATCTTCTAATCCATAAGCTGCATCTCCAGTGATGTCTTCTACTAGACCTTCCAGGTACAATGGATGTGGTACCTGATCTTGTTGTTCCTTTGCTTCTCTCGGCAATATCTGCAATGGGGGTCTTCTGTACTGGGGATTATATCATCTATTTGGAGCATTATAGAAATTCTTGGGAGCTGCATTTTTGGCTTCCAGTTCAAGCTTGACCATATTTTTTATCATTTTACTTATTTCATCCATCTTGTCTGAATCCTTTTCCTGATTAGAGGAGGAAACTTCTTCTTTGCCTCTTCTCCTAGTATCTTGTTCAGATTTTCCCTTTAATTTTCCGGTAGAGGCAAAGTTCGCTTCCAATTCTAGAGCATCTGACTGTGCATCATCTAAAGTGGCAGGTTTTCTTTCTCTCAATGAGAATCCAAAATCAAAATCAAAGGCTGCTATGAAAATTATCTTGGCAGCAGCTTCATGGGGCTTCATTTCAGGAGGCAAGCTCAAATATAACTTGTTGAATCTTTTAATAAACTCTGATACCCCTTCATTCTGTTTCTTCTTCAAAGTATTAAACTCAGTAAGACACTGACCATGATCTTTCTTCTCTCCCCACTTCCTGAGGAAAACATTATCCATGACATCCCAGGTGGTCACAGAACGATTTCCCAACGTCTTGAACCATTTTCTGGCTTCACCTTCCAAAGATTGTACAAACAATCTCAAGACCACATCCAAATGTTCAACATTTAAGTTTTATGCAAAAGAGCAGAAGGTCTCGAGATGTTTCTAAGCATCAATTTCATTTTCTCCGTTAAATCTTGGCAGAATCTTCAAATAATCCTGTGGCATATCATTCAGCACTTGGGGTAAGGCCAGTGGGGCATATTTTTTCAATAGAAATGCAGGAACATTGGCCATTGGAGGAGGTGGGGGTTGTACAACAGTTTGAGATACAAATGAAGGGAGAGGAGTAGGAGGAAGTGGAGTATGAATAACAATGGGAATATATTGCATAGAAGCCTGAGGTGTAGATGGGAATAGTTCACGGTTAACAACAGCTACTTCTGTGACCTCTTTAATTTCCTCAACCTCGGGAGTAGGATGAGAATCTTCTTCAATCCAGGTATTTCATCTACGTGGAGTTTCTGAGTGAAACTCGGGATTTTCTGTTCTGATCTCTTGAGAAGAAGAGGGTGGAAAATCTTCAACGGAATATTCAAGGTTTTCAACGCAAACTGACTTCCTCTCCTTCCAAACTCTTTTATGAATGATTTTCTTTGGGTCAGACACGTAAGGTGTTTTTGATTGAAATGTATCTGACCTCAAATGTGGCTTGCGAGGAGCCAGGACTACCAATAAATTTATCAAATGAAAGCAGTGGAGTCGCCAAGGTGAGAGATATGCAACTCTTCAACTCTCTGTGCTCACCTGATTAGAGAGTGAAAACAATTTGTCGAGGCCCAGGGAAACTGATATTCTTGAATTCGCTCCCCGGCAACGGCGCCAGAAAGATGTTGTGGACAATTTTGTCACCCCTAGAGACAGTCTAGATTTGCCATATACCAGTGCCTAGGACATCTTAATATAGCAAGGAGCTCTTCATATAGCTTGGGTTGTCAATCCAAAAGCTCGCTTACTATCTCTTGTTGAACAAGGAAATTAGTTTAGAATGGGACCAATCTCTCTCAGAAGCTGATACAAAGATAAGAATAGTGTAGGGACATTATGCAAAACTCCAATACAAAGGCATCAGACAGTTAAGAGACAGCTTACTGTAAAGAGGGCCAGTTCAGATAATATATCACAGAAATCAAATATCAGGAAATGAGTGCAGTGGAGAGAAATAAAGAAGATATTAGTTAACATGAGACTGATACCCAGATACACAACAAAACCACATAAGGGCATATTAATTTATGAATCCTTATATGAAAATGCCGTTTTAAAAGCACCCTCCTCATGCAACTAATATAGCAGAAGAGATGGAAGAGATGAACATGGAACAGTATACCATGACTAGGCCTATTTAAAGCGCTTGACTAATTCCAGAAAGGGCATCAACAAGGATGAATCCTTACTGCAAACTAGTGAGCCACTCGCATTCTAGAACATGATACAAGAAGATAAATAGCATGAAATGAGATATTGTATTAACACATGAGAGAAAATTACATACTGTGAGATACCAAAGACCAGAATCCTCAATACAGTTATAACTCCTCCTCACTGAGACCCTACGGGCTCTGAACCTTCATACCAAAATATTACAAAATGTATACAAAAGCCTTTTCACTGCACAATTTGCTGATAGAAATCTGGAACCCTTCTAATGTCTTATTTTTGGGTTTTTATAGAAAAGATAGATAATTCTAGAGGAGGAGGTAGATGGAGTACATTTAATGACTCAATTTGAACAAAAATGGCGGAAAGGATTCGCGCCCACTCTATGAATGACTGAATATATAAATAACTGTACTTTACAATCTGCCTTTAGAAATAAATGCGGAAGATGAAAATGTCTTCATGAACAAGACACAAATAATAATATATACAATGTTCTGCCTCTAACTGAAAGAGGGGAAAATCTGCTGCCGTAAAACCCTGAGATAGCCTGCAATTTTGTACTGTACTCTCGACCTTTAACTTTGAATTTAAATCCTGGACCTTTAATGCAGGGCGGAGCGTTCCTTGATTTTCTCTGGAGGGTTCTGTAGATTCATATCTTTGTTGTATTTAATGATAGTCATTCCACGCAACTACCCTCGACTTCTTTCTTAAATTTTTCCAGCAAAAACGTCCTTTGATATTCTCTTGACCTCTGTAATGGGGGCGATAAATTATGAGGCCTTTTTATCATCTTTGAAACCTGCAAAACCCACAAAAATATTAGAGAAACCAGACTCAGAGGTAAGGAACATGGAGGTGGAGATGATGATGACGTCGCAGACACGAACGGATGACAAGAACACGCAGGGTGGCGGAGGAAAGACAATGGAGATTCTGATTAAACAAAGAGATCGTGAATTTTACATGTAGAACAGTTTGGTCGTGAGGAATGAATAAAAATGGAGGATGTGAATGAAACCACACACACATATATAGATATGGCAGGGAGGAATATTAAGGACGCGCGAGAGTAAAACACGTGGATGTACGGGGAACAAGTGGAAAGGTGACATGGCAGCGGAGTCAACAGACGGGGAGACCGGGTTCTGGGCCGTCGGATTGCAAACACAGATCAACAATTGGAAGTTAATGGGAACAGCACGATGGTGGGCCACAGGACATGACGGACACGAGATAACGGGAAAGCAACTTCAGAGGATATCCGCCGTCGGATTGAGGTCAGCAGATCTAACGGTGTGGGTGAGTTCCGCTGCCCGACCTTTGTACAGACTTTAACGCGCGGGAAAGCGGTTTTTAGGGCCCGTACCAAAGACACGCGACGCGTTTTTAATGGAATCGCTACCCCCGTGGTAAATACCGCCGGCTCGATGGAAGTGGTGCGGGATTTACCACCGGTTTTCTGCGCGCGGGGCCCTCCACATAGAACGATCGCCGCTCCATTGATTGAACTCGATCGGACGGCCATGATTGCGCCCGAAACATAAAACAATAAGCTCCCTTTCCTTTTGGCTTGTGGTTTTCGGGCTCGGGTCATGTGATGACGACAGGAAAAGGGGCTAAGTCCCTGGGGCTTCGACTCAATATAATTTTACTGGCGGGTTTTTAACCTTTGCACAATGTATTTTGGAGCGGAAAAGGTGGCGATGAGCGCAATATGGAGGTTTTTAATCACGAAAGAGATCTGGAACAGATCTAAAAGGAACTGGTGGTCAAAATTTAAATGGAGGAGGGAATATGCAC